>OY997588.1:86776063-88026063 GCA_963921825.1 Erodium maritimum | reverse complement strand
TTGTTTATTTTGTTTGGTCCGGAACTAATTCGGTCCTCAGATTTGTATGGGTTTTTCGCTTTCCTAACTCTAAAATAGGGAGATTTATATTACTATTTTGCTGATAAAAAGGTAATGATTATGAATCTCATTATTTATACTCTTCTTATATGTTCTTTCATTATTGGATCAACTTCAACAATCCTCTCATTCAAACATTAAAAAACTATGTGTTTCTTAATAAATATTTCCATTTGATCCTTGAAAAGTTAAATTATTCTTACCAAGAGTTTTCACTGTATCAGTTATTCATATTTACCATTCCTTCAATGTTCTTTATCTTTATTTATTCGATCTTGAATATTTTTATCAACTACCTTATTCTATGTTAATCTCATCTTTAAACTCAATCCAAGCCCCCGTGTTAGCAATATGTTGATTACTTATTTCATGTCTTTTTAGTGAAGTAAAGAGATTTTTTCAATCATTTGTACACTTTTTCACTAACTTATTTATACTTGGAAGTATATTAAACAATTTACAGCAAAAGCAAAAGACTTCATCCAAATCCATAGAATAAACTAACAATTTTCTTTCATTGTTTTCCCATAAGCCAATTTTTGAACCTTATATATAGAAGAAAAGTGTCATGACAATTGATCCTTAAGAATATATATGCTAGACATTTTAATTGGACCTTTTTCCACCAACAAGTTTCTGAAAGCATTACTAACATATATCTATTAATTAAGATTATAAATATTTCTAGACATCAAATCTTCTAACTCATTAGCTTGCTCTACAACAACTAAGGTTATTCGCCTTGAATCTCATGATTAACTAATGCTTCATCCTCATTATTAATTTCATGATTTTCAAATTGCATAGAATTAATAAAATAATCACCAATATTTTATAATTGATATTTTTTTGTTATAAATTTATCTAAAGCCCTTTTTTGTGAATTTATTAAACCTTCAATTTTTCTTTTTCTCTTCAATTTTGAAAAATAAGATTCGTGATTTTTATTTGACATTGTTCAACATAAAAATCTTAACACAAATTATAAGATAAACCTAGTATAAAGGAATTTATGAAGCGTGTTCAAGCTCTTTCTTAACACTTGTAACCAATATAATATATCTATATAGGGTAGCTATGTAGTAAAAACCACCCTTATTGCGCAAATTACAAACCAATCTAAGCCACCGGATGTGGTCAAAGTGACGTCAGCAGAGCGCGCGCGATGCTGACACGTGGCCGCTTCGCGCGCGCCTCTGCCTGCGCAGTAACGCGTGTTGACCACGCGCGCGCGCGGGTGCTGATCGTTTACAAGGACAGTGCTGATAGTTTAGTACAAATGCAAACTATCAGCACATGTTGTACTAAACGATCAGCACCGTGCTACGCAAACTATCAGTACTGTGCGCGCGCGCGCCCACGTGTCAGCACCTGGTGAGTACGTAGTTTTCACAATAAGGTGCGGTGTTGTATATATTTATTGCCCACGTGTCAGCATCTGGTGCGCTCTGTTGACATCACTTTGGGGGATCCTATGGCTCAGATTAGTTCGTAGTTTGCACAATAAGGGGCGGTTTGTACCTGATACCAACTCTATATATATATGAATGGTATCAAGTACAAACATGGGCTTATTGTGCGAACTACGAACAAATCTGAGCCATAGGATTCCCCCAAAGTGATGTTAGCAGAGCGCACCAGATGCTGACACGTGGGGAAATTAAATATAAAACCACCGCCCCTTATTGTGCAAACTACGAACACACCAGATGCTGACACGTGGACGCGCGCGCATAATGCTGATAGTTTACATAGTACGATGCTATTAGTTTAGTACAAATGTGCTGATAGGTTAGTACATAATGTGCTGATAACAACCTATCAGCACATTTGTACTAAACTATTATCACCGTGCTATGTAAACTATCAACATTGTGTGCGCCCACCAGCAGTGCGCGCGTCCACGTGTCAGCATATATATCGTATCAGGTACAAGCAGGCCCTTATTGTGCAAACTGCGAATGCACGAGAGCCATAGGATCCGCCCAAAGTGATATCAGCAGAGCGCACCAGATGCTGACACGTGGACAATTATATATAACAACACCGCACCTTATTGTGCAAACTACGAGCACACCAGATGCTGACACGTGGGCGCGCGCAGTGCTGATAGTTTCCATAGCACGGTGATGATAGTTTACTACAAAATGTGCTGATAGGTTACATTTGTACTAAACTATCAGCACTGTGCTATGTAAACTATCAGCATTGTACGCGTGTGCACCAGCAGCCCGTGCGCCACGTGTCAACATCTGAGGCGCTCTGTTGAGGTCACTTTGATCGCATCCTGTGGCCCTCGTGCGTTCGCAGTTTGCACAATAAGAGGCGTTTGTACTAGATAATTACCCTATATATCATCAACTAATCATATAATATTTTTAAACATGAATCTATCATTTTTTTTCTAAACATTGTTCCTAAACTATTAAACAAGAATCTATCATTGTTTTGGTTTCTAAAACATATGGTTTCAAAAGAGTCCTTATTTCATTCAATTAAACATGAATCATGTAATATATTTTGTACATATCTAAAACAAAATATTTAAACATTTTTTGACATATATGTGGCTCATGAGTTTTTGCAAATTACTATGATGTAGTAATCTAAAAATTGTAATCTGAGAGCATAACCTTGTCCCGTCGGCGACGTCGCAACCTCCTTCTCCCTTCTTCTCGTCGATGATCCTCCTTGTGGGTGCGATTTTTTCTGATTTCTCATCTCCTTTTCCCTTCGCCCGGTGAACCTTATCCATCTCCCTCTTCTTTTCTTATTGTTCCGGGTCTGATTTTACTGCTTTGCTCCGCTGATTGGATATTTTTCTGAGAATCGGGAGCTGGAGAGCCTTATTGAATGTGATATTGTTGCTGATCCAGTATTCTTGTGTGTTTTGGGAAGTGGCTACTTCTCTTCGGGGGTTTCCCTCTCTCGAACACTATCGTTGTCCTCTCGATCTTCTCAGGGCTCTCTTCTACGTTGGAGAAGACTCTCCCAAGTATTGATTCAGTTTTGTTTTGCTCTTGTGGATTTCATGGCGGTAAAATTTAAGGTGTTGGTATGGAATTTCCAAGGTTTGGGCAATGACCTTCATAAAAACAAATTGAAAAGATATCTCAACAATTTCAAACCCTCAGTGTTCTTCATTTACGAGAAATTCATATCGAATGGGGCCTTGAAAATTCTCTTATAGAACCTTGGATTTCATTGGGGCACATGGAAGGAGGCAAATAGAAACCAGGGAGGGGTGGCAAAGTTATGGTATGATGGTTTACACATTAAACAGGGGCGATGCACGGAGCACTATATTGACGTTTGGATAACATCACCCGGGGGGATGGAGTTCAGACTTACTGGTATCTTTGACGAAGCAAGCCAGTCATACCGACATAAAACCTAGAGATTGTTGCGTGAACTAGCTGATGAAAGTAGAGGGGATTAATGGATTGTTTTGGAAGACTTTAATTGCATACTTCACCCGTTAGAGACGAAAGGAGGGAAGTCTTATCCAAACCAGCTAATACACAACTTCAGGGAGGTGATTGAAGAAGTGGGGTTGAAATATTTGTCGATGAGAGGGTATCAATTTACTTGGTATAAGGGGAAGGACCCGCTGAAAAGGATCGAGACCAAATTGGATAGGGGGTTTGTTTCTGCTTGATTTCTTTTTGCTTATCCTCAAGCCTCTGTATTCAACCTTGGCTACTCCACCTCGGATCACAAGCCGCTTGTATTAGATCTCTAAAAGTAGCAGAATTTTCAACGTCCGTCAGTTTTCAAGTTTGAGAATATATGGACGAAAGACCCGCAATCTGGGAAGATCATTTAGTAAGAATGGGACCAGAATGCCGATAGCTCAATGAAAGATAATATTGAAATTGTATCCTTGTCTCTCTATCAACGGGGTCAAAATGTCTTCAAAATCACAACTAAGAAGATTAGATGGTGTCAAAAACGGTTGGCTTTGTTGAATGGAAAAGAATATAGAGTTGGTATTATGGAATGCGAAGCGATACAAAAACAGTATGCATCCTTAATGAAGGACTAGGAATTTGTTTGGAGACAATGGGCCAAAAAGCACTATCTTACGGAAGGGGATAAAAACTCCAAATTCTTTTTTGCAGCAATGGCCCGATGGAAAAGTACTAACACTATTGTGACTTTGGAAGATGATGGGGTATAGATTTGACCTGGGAAGCGGGTCTAAAGTAATCATCACTACCTATGTCAGGAATATATTCAGAACATCTCTACAATCCGAGTTCCATCTTCCGTTTGGCGTTAGGTCCCAAATCACAGTTGCACACATTACCACTCTGGTAAGTAATGTGAGCCCTAAGGAGGTTAGGACAACAGTTTTACAAATGGGGCCAAAAAAGTCTCCGGGACCAGACGGGCTAAATCCCAATTTCTTTTAGAAATATTGGGTGATTCTAAAAAACCATGTTACCCATTTTGTCACAATGGGTACGAAATAAGCTACTAGTCTACAAACTATTCTCCAGACTTTTGGGGATATGTTGGGCCAACAGATAAACAAAGATAAAAGTTCTATTTTCTTTAGCTCTAATACATCCCTGAAATCTCGGAGGCCTCGACCTACTTGGGAGCCATTAGTATTATAGGAAGAAACAGAACCCATGCCGTCCAATTCATTGCAGTTTTATCTCGTAACAATATGTAGGACATCCAGCTGGTTTCTCAGGGTGGGAAGGAAGTCTTAATCAAGTCAACCTTAACGGCCCTCCCGGTCTACATAATATATCTTTATGCTCCCCCAATCCTTTATATCAACTATTCAAGTTGCCTTGGCTATATTGTGGTTGGCTGGTGCATCCCACTTCCAACGCCCCATTATTTGGAAGGACTGGCAAAAACTGTGCAAACCAAAACTAGGGGGGATGGCCTTTCGTTACCTGGGAGATTTCTATACTGCTCTACTTGGGAAGATAGGGTGGAAAATCTTGACGGACCGTAATGCCCTAGTATCTATGATTTTTAAGGCTCGATACTTTGCGGACATCAATTTCTTAACAACTGGCAAAGGAACAAACCCGTGTTTTTTTATGGGCAAGCGTCCGAGCAACCCAAGCTCTTCTCACCCATGGGGCATGGAGGGATATTGGCCCAAGCACAACCACCAAGACTTTAGGTGACCCGTGGCTGTCGGGTAACGACCCATGGGTACAAACAACTAAGATTGGGGTGACGGGCCTTTATGTTTACTCGTTGTTAATGTCTAACCATTGATCATGGAATGTGTAGGTGATCCATAATAACTTCTTGGAAGGTGATTAAGAGAAAATTCGTGGTATTCCTTTATCCATATCATGGGTATACGATGGATAGTTTTGGACTGATGATGAGAAAAGAAATTATACTACAAAGAGTGGTTATCATAACATCCAAAATATGAAGGGGGAAAGGATCCCCATAGAATCAGAATCTTTCTGGTCGGAATCTTGGAATGTCAAAACCCCTCCCCCGTGAAGATCTCTTTATGGAGATGCATCACATATTCATTATAGGTGGCAGTAAATCTCCACACAAGGTGCATTCCAGTTTCGCCGTTATGTCCTATTTGAATGTCGGAGACCGAATCAACGGCCCACCTTCTTCTTTAATGCCCATTTGCTAAGGAATATTGGGATCTTTCGGACATGCCCCTCCTTTACTCCTTCAGAATGACATTCCGGTCGTGGTAGGAAAAAGTAGTTCAATTATCTAGTACCGAATCAAAATTGGCAATGCTTATGTGGGTGTGGAATATATGGAAGAAAAGAAACAATTTTTATGGAATGTTGAACACCTTCTTCCGGTTGCTATGACTATCACGCCCCAAATCCGGTTTTGACCGGACTCGAGACATGAACTAAAAATAATAATAAAGAAAGCAACTTTAAGCAAAATAAACCTCCAATAATAGTTTACTACCAGTAATTCCGATAACAAGAGTCAGATGCTCAAAATCCAAATAAAAGAAGTTTAATACGAAAAGGAAGTACGTGTCTAGACCATCCAAAATTAGGACTCTCGCTAAGCTCCCAAGCTCCGAGACATCCTCTAAATCAAATCCCGCTCAAAACCTGTAGAACAGTAGAGAAGGGGGTGAGCTTTCGCTCAGTGGGAAAAAGTAGTAAAGGGGATGAGCATGTCGCTCACCCCACGGATACCCGTCCAAATATGGCATACTAGTAAAGCACAATAACTAACGAATTGAACAGTAATCTTGTAAGGACCGCTCCTGGTCAACGCCGGTCAATCGGCGGAAAAACGGAAAAATTTAAAATTTTGGACATCCACCTAAATGAACCTATAATTGACCCCGAGGGTCATATCGGACTTAAGTTGACCCGGATATCGACCAAAGTGAGTTCTGGGTGAATCAGGGCAGCTTTGTGACCAATTCGGGAAAAGTTGACTTTTTTGCCGAAAAAGTCAACCGAGCGACGTTTTGTTTCGTTCGAGGCCCGATTTGGATCCAAAATTCTTAGCCGTCATTGCAGCGGTCTTAGTTGGGCCGTTTCCTTGTACGACGCGAAATTTCATGATTTCTTGGAAAATGGGCCCGCACGAGGCCTGAGACGACCGAATTTCGCGAATCTGACTAAAAAATATCTACAAAGATATTTTATGACTAGTGGGACTCATTGACACTTGTCATAAAGGTGGTGGATTGTGTCCTTAAACTTAAAATTAAAGACAAATGGTAAAGAGAGAGTATTATGGTCACTATGGGTTGTAGTTTTAAAACAAAATTAAAAGGATGGAGAGGGTGATGCTCGGCCACAAACAGTAAAAGAGGGGGAGAAGAGAGAGAAAGAAGAGAGAGAAGGGGAAGGAGAGAAAAGGAGAAGAAGGTGTAGGTTTTTGGTGTTTCCCGACGATCCGACCGACGGATCGTCTCATTGCTCGCGCAATCGAGGTCCTCTCAACGTTCCCTACGGTAAGAACCGGAAATTTTCTCATTTTGACGTGTTTGAATTCTAGGGTTTTGGTTAGAATTGGTTTAAAGATGAATGGTTGAGGTTTGGGGTTCGTTAGGAACGTTTTGGGGCGAAAAGGAGCGTTTTCCGGTGTGGCCGTGTGGGGCCCACTTGGCCGGGACTCGGGTTTTTCGTGTTCGGGTGGTCTTGGATGATCCCCGAGTCGATAATTCACACCCGGAACGAATTATGGAATTAATTTGTGAGAATTCGGAAATTTGGGTTAGAAACTTTAAACGCGGAATTAAATCGCTCGGGTATCAGAAATTGATTCCGTCGATTGCGTTGGAACACGTGAATTATTTTAGGATTGTAGAAACGAAAATGGGAATTTTCGGAGCCCCGAAAGGGCGCATTCCGATCCTGGGCAGATTCGCCGAGCCGGGCGAATCGGGCCTTTCCGGGCCCTTTGTTGACATTGTGGAGTAATTGGGAAGTGTGGGAGCGATCGGCATTGTCGGGGCTGTTTTTGGGCGTTAAATTCATTAAATTCGGTTTTACCTGCATATTTAAAAAGTGTGTTATTTTGATCATGTTAGATCGTGCCACCGACCGTGGAAAGAGGAGGCTAAGCGGGTGATCGTGAGCATTGCCGGAGCGTGAGCATCAAACTTGGAACCCTTTACGAGGTAGGGAAAAGTAGCCGGATATCGGCCTTGACTAGGGAAAGTTATTAATAGAAATGCATGTGACACTTGGTGGTGTCGTAGGATAAGTGAACGTATCGAACAATAGAAATGCATGTGGCACTTGGTGGTGCCGTAGGTTAAGTAAACTTACCGTGCGATAGGAATCACATGTGGGCACCTGGTTGTGCCCGTAGGTTGAGTGAACTGATTGTGTTTGTGTGTGGCCATTTGTGCCTGTGGGGTATCGAACCCGTTTGTTGTTGACTGACTTGCTGAGTGGTAGTTAGTCGTGATGTTAATTTTTCCATTTGCGTAGTATTGTGTGATATTTGGTTGTGATTGTGATTGTTCTGGTAATACCTGGATGAGATGTGCCCGAGAGGTGTGTCGTACCTTCCGATGCGCGACCGGTAAAGTGCCGAGGGTTGTGTTCCCCGTGAGGTGTGTCGTACCTTCCGGCGCGCGATTGGTAAAGTGTTGAGGCTTGAGCTGTGCCCGAGAGGTGTGTCGTACCTTCCGATGCGCGACCGGTAAAGTGTCGAGGGTTGTGTTCCCCGTGAGGTGTGTCATACCTTCCGACGCGCGATCTTTAAAGTGTTGAGGCTTGAGGTTCCGCGATGAAGGAGAGGCCCTCCTTCCGACTAGCAATCGGAAAAGTGTTGCAATGTGCCGCGATGAGGTCGACCGCCTGGCCCGACTATGTGTTGGGGAAAGTGCGTGGGGCATTGCCAGGCCCAGCCAGATTGCTACCGGAAACTGGGCAGTATGTGTGTTGATCCTTTGTGATCTTGCGTGCATTGTGTGTGTTGATATTGTTGATATTGCGTGACTTTGTTCACGATTGTGTTTGTTTGTAGAGGTCGTAAGTTATGTGTTAAAGGGTGAGGTCTTGGGTTCGAGACTCATCAATAACCTATGGTGGTGATACAACGCCTCTGTGTGAGGGTCTCACCACGGAGAGGGGTTAGGGTTGATGTGATGCGGTGTTGAACGAACTAGGTTTCCCCTACGTGAACGGGTTGTTCGAGGTTTTCCTCACGTGAACGGGTGGTTTGAGGTTTCCCTCACGTGAGTGGGTTGTTTGAGGTTTCCCTCACGTGAACGGGTGGTTTAAGGTTTCCCTGACGTGAACGGATTGTTTGAGGTTTCCCTCACGTGAACGGGTGGTTGAGGTTTCCCTCACGTGAGTGGGTTGTTTGAAGTTTCCCCTATGTGATTGGGTAATTGGGGTATTGATGTCGTGAGCAATAGTGATTTACTTAGTTGAGAACATGATCACTTTTTTGAGGCTTCCCCTACGTGATCGGTTAACTGGGGTATTGATATGGTGAACAATAGTGTTTTGCTTAGTTGAGAATATGATCCCCATTCGAGGTTTCCCCTACGTGAGCGAGTATTTGAGGTATTGATATCGTGAGCAGTTGTGACGGTTTGGTGTCAGGTTTTGAGGTAGTTGTTTGCCCTGTTTAGATTGGTAAGTTGTTGATGCTTTACTAGTATGCCGTAATCGAACGGGTATCCGTGGAGGTGAGCGGAACGCTCATCCCCTTTACTACTTTTCCCGCATGCCTCTGAGGTAGGGACGAGTAGCGAATACTGGTTTGGTTGCGGAAAGTTACAAGTAAATGCATATAGGATCGTGTGAGGGTTGTGCTTTACCTTGTTAGTGTGACTAATGGAATGGCTGTTCGGTCTCTGATTTGGGGTCTCCATTACGTGCACGGGTCTTAGATGGTTGGGGGAAATTGACAGTGATTTGTGTGACAGTCGGGTTTTTTTATGTGATTTGGGGTAGTACTCCCCTGTGTTATTGTTTGTTGCCGGTGTTCCCGGCATTTCTGTTATATGTCGTAGTCAGTCAGGTGTCCGTGGTGGTGAGCGAAACGCTCACCCCTTGCTGCTTTTCCTACAGGTACCGTTCACGAGGCGGACTAGGAGGATTTCTCGAGGCTTGAAGAGCTGGGAGCGAGAGTCCGGGCTGTCGGGGTTATCTAGCGTCGTACACTCATGTTTTAGTGTTCTTTCGTTTTTTTAAAATTAAAACTCAGTTTGTAAAAATATTATTTTGATTAATACAAGTGGTGCTTTTAAAGTGGTTCATTAAACTATTTGAGACTTTGTTTTACTTGCTTCACCGTTCGCGTTCCGGGTTCGGTCATACCGAATTCGGGGCGTGACAAATCTCAGCCACAATCATAACCGACCTCACTTAACCATACCTCGTTTGATCACACCACTTACCCAATCATCACACTTAGCATGTGAAATCAACCCTGCTCAACAATTAACAATTTCTCAATGTTCACACCCAAAACATATCTCAAAGAGTCAACGAGTAAACACACAGTAAATCGGTACCAATACAAATATAGTAACTCTCCAATAATATGCCGGGTCACACAACATCGGTCTATATATCCTATACCGAAATCCTCGACGGTATAGGTATCATACCGAAACTCACAGCATCACGGTACACGTATATCAAAACACACATTATCGGTCAGGATATTACACCAGAATACCTAGCCTCGGGACATATCGTACCGGAACACACAACATCGGTCTAGATATCGCCCCGGAACACCATCCTCGGCCTAGATATCCTATACCAGAATCCTCTGTCGGTATAGATATCATACCGGAACACCGGTCTCGGCCTAGATATCCTATACTGGAATCCTCCGTCGGTATAGATATCATACGGAAACACCAGCCTCGGCCTAGATATCCTATACCGGAATCCTCCGTCGGCATAGACATCATACCAGACACCAGCCTCGGCCTAGATGTCCTATACCGGAATCCTCGACGGTATAGACATTATACCGGAACACCTAGCCTCGGAACATATCGTGTCGGAACACACATCATCGGCCACGATATCAGACCGAAACACCATCCTCGGCCTAAATGTCTTACCAGGGTATACAGTGTCTCAAACAGGTCACAAACAATAGTTCACACTAACATTCACCACATTCTCATAGCATATCATGATCCTTCATTTAACACCGGAACATACCATAGACCAAACATTACGAGCTACTAATCACAAACAAGCGCAACCAACACACAATCCTATGGGCACGACATGGCCCTCATGTAGTTCTACAGCACGACAATTCCCAAACTTACGGGCATGACCTGGCCCGCAAGTGATTCTTCATTTTAAACGACTACGCTAGTTAATCACATCCTATATGCAAATCTACAGTTATTCCGGTTACTCTTAACTTATATGCAATTCTTGTAACTTTCCGCATTTAAACCGATATTCACTACTTTTCCCTGCCTCAACCGCTATCCAACACGAACAACCACGAGTCGCCTAGTAGCCTCCTCCGCCGTGATCGGGAAAAACGTCTAAGATCACAAAGTAATACGAGAATTAATAATAATTCAAGGGTGGTTTAATGAGATACCACCCAATATAACCCTCAATACGTTCGGTTATAGATAACCTTCTTAATTACCCGAAAACAACCAAAATGGACCTAAAAGGTCCATTTTCGATCCATCACAGAGTGGGTCACGGAGCCTTGACGGGCTCTGTCACGGTTTGGGTCACGGAAACGTGACGTGCACCGTCACGGTTAACGTCACGGAACCGTGACGTGTGTCGTCACGGTTTCCATCACGGAGCCGTGACTTTCTCCGTCACGGTTCCCGTCACGGATCCGTGACGGGTCTGGGCAGCCTCCTTCTTCTTCTTCCCTCAACTTCGTCCTCACGAATCCAAACCTCCAAAACTCCAATGTTAAGCTCCAAAACCTCCAAATTCAGTCCCAAAACCCCCAAACTTCAAGCCCCAAAGTTGGGTTTCATCCAATTAACAAAAACCCAATTAATTTTCATCATAATCTTCCACTTTTCACCCTAAATCATCTATTTAACAATGAAAAGTTTCAAACCCATAATACGCAAGCCTAGTTCATGCATTTTCTACCAAACCCACAACCCAAAGTTCATCAAAAGAGAGATTAGATGCATGATTACCTTAAGAAGTGAGTAGATGATGAGAAATATGGGAGAAAGGAAGACTTTTAGTGTGGAAATCAATAAAAAAAAAAACTTTTTCTTCTCTTCTTCTCCCCTTCTTTAATGGAAGCTTCAAACTCTCTCTCTCTCTCTCTAGCAAAATTCGGCCAAGGGAGGAATTATCAGCTGAAATTGCT
Organism: Erodium maritimum; assembly: GCA_963921825.1. Classification (NCBI taxonomy): domain Eukaryota; kingdom Viridiplantae; phylum Streptophyta; class Magnoliopsida; order Geraniales; family Geraniaceae; genus Erodium; species Erodium maritimum. Next base: position 88,014,213 of record OY997588.1, on the reverse strand, counting down.
CTCTTGTGGCCTTTAACCTAAATTAGAATTGTCCATTTTGCCCCTTAGCCCCCTTGTCCTTTAATGCCCAAAAATGGGGGTCAATTAGGTCTTTTCTCCCCCTTTTCTTCTCCTCCAAGGCTTATGGACATGTGTCCATGTGGGGTCCACCTCCACTAACCATTTTCCAAGCCTAATTAAATTAATCTGATAACACTCCTAATTCGACCCCGTTTGACCCGAATTTGACATTTTTGCGAAAGTACTATATGAAAGGAAACGACCCAACTAAGCTAACCGTAATTCGACCCCGTCAACTCTTCCCGATTTCCACCGGTTCAAACGGTATCGGCCGGGGGTGTATCTGACAATCTACCATCCTTAAAGGAATCTCGTCCGCGAAATTTAAAACGAACGTACCTCAAGGGTCGAACAGGCTGGGGTACTTCGCGCGAACCTCATCCTCGCGCTCCCAGGTCGACTCTACTCCGTGGTGAGGCCACTGCACTCGTACCAATCGAGTAGTCTTGCCACGCAAGACCTGCTCCCGTATATCAAAATTCTTGACCAGCTGCTCCTCATACGAGACATCCTCAGCTACCTCGATGTACGTCCACTCAATGATGTGGGAGGGGTCCGCATTGTACTTCCGCAGCTGGGAAACGTGGAAGACGTTATGAACATTCCCGAGCTGCGGTGGTAATGTAAGACGGTAAGCAACGGCTCCCACTCTACCCAAAATCTCAAAGGGACCGATATACCGCGGGGCCAACTTGCCTCCACCACGGTTGAACCGTACCAGCCCCTTCTTCGGGCTCACCTTCAGAAACACATGATCACCAACGGGGAACTCGAGAGGTCGGCGTCGTCTATCAGCATAACTCTTCTGTCGACTATGCGCGGTCCTCAACCGCTCACGAATCAGCGCGACCTTCTCGGTCGTCTCTCGGACGAGATCCGGACCAAGTAAAATCTTATCTCTCACTTATAGCCAACATACGGGCGATCGACATGGCCTACCATACAACACTTCGAACGGTGCCATCCCGATACTGGCCTGGAAGCTGTTGTTGTAGGCGAACTCGGCTAAAGGTAAGTGGTCCTCCCCTGACCCTCTAAAGTCTAACACACAGGCCCGTAGCATATCCTCCAAAATCTGAATCGTGCGCTCTGACTGAACGTCTGTCTGTGGATGGTACGCTGTACTGAGTAGGACCTCAGTTCCTAGTGCTGTCGGTAGACTTTCCCAAAACCTGGAAGTGAAGCGAGGATCTCTATCGGACACGACCGACATTGGGACCCCGTGGAGACGGATAATCTCACGAATCTTAAGACGACTCAGGGCGTCAACGATATCGGTCATCCTCATGGCTAGGAAGCGAGCCGACTTGATCAACCGATCGACCACTACGCATACTGCATCGTGTCCCCTCGGCGATCTAGGTAAACCACAAACGAAATCCATCGTGACGTGTTCCCACTTCCACTATGCAATCGGCAGTGGCTGTAATAATCTAGTGGGACGCTGATTCTCGGCCTTCACTTGCTGACAAGGGAGGCACCTCGAGACAAACTCTACAACCGCTCTCCACATCCCGCTCCACCAAAACTGTCGTCTGATGTCACGATACATCTTATTGCCACCCGGGTGCACAGTAAGGAGCGAATGATGAGACTCTCTCAACACGTCATATCTACAGCTGCACGGCACAAACAACCCTCCTCGGTACCGCAAACCCTGATCAGCACCCTGCTCCCAGCCTTCCGCCTCAACACCACTGGCAATCCTCTCCCAGATCTCTGTCGTATCGGCATCCTCAGCCTGCACCTCTAATACTCTAGCAACCAATGTGGGCTGAGCCACCAGCGAGCACATGGCCACGGCATCAGCAATCTCATCTAGCTCAAGCCCAAACATGCTCAACTCTCCCATCATGTCCCACTCTCGGACTGATATACTAGCAAGGAAATGGATCGACTTCCTACTAAGGGCATCGGCAACGACGTTCGCCTTACCCGGATGGTAGAGTAGCTCGAAGTCGTACTCCTCAAGTAACTCCATCCGCCACCTATGGCGCATGTTCAAGTCTCGCTGGGAGAAGATGTACTTGAGACTCTTGTGATCCGAGAACACCTGAAATCTCTCGCCATACAAGTAATGTCGCCAGCTCTTCAGCGCGAAAACGACCGCTGCCAACTACAAGTCATGGGTAGGGTAGTTTCCCTCATGCGTCTTCAACTGTCTGGAGCCATAAGCAACTACCTTCCCTGACTACATCAACACACAACCCAGTCCTTCACCAGACGCATCACAGTAGACATCATACCCAATCCCACGCTCTGGCACTATCAACACAGGCGCGGTAGTTAAACGGGCCATCAACTCGGTGAAGGAACGCTCACGATCCTCAGTCCACACAAACTCGACTCCCTTGCGCGTCAGGGCAGTCATTGGCGCGGCCAGGCGTGCGAAATCCTGGACGAACCGCCGGTAGTAGCCTGCTAAACCTAAGAAGTTGCGGATCTCAAAGACACTCGTGGGCCGTGCCCACTTCGAAACCGCGTCGATCTTTTCCGAATCGACCAGTATACCCTACCGGGACACAACATGCCCGAGGAATTTCACCTCGGCGAGCCAAAACTAGCACTTCTCCAAGTTGTCGTACAACTGGTGGGTGCGTAACAAAGTCAGAATTGTCCTTAGATGCTACACGTGTGTCTCCTCACTCGGCGAGTAGATCAAGATGTCATCCACGAACACCACCACGAACTGGTCTAAGTATGGCAGGAAGATACCGTTCATCAAATCCATGAACGCTGCAGGTGTGTTCGTCAGCCCGAACGGCATCACCAGAAACTCATAGTCTCCATACCGCGTCTGAAATGCGTTCTTCGCCACATACTCCTCCCGAACTCTCAACTGATAGTATCCGGATTGCAGATCGATCTTCGAGAAACACTTCGCCCCTCTCAACTGATCGAACAAGTCATCGATCCTAGGCATTGGGTAGCGGTTCTTCACCGTGACCCGATTCAACTTCCGGTAGTCGATACACATCCTCAACGCTCCAACCTTCTTCTTCTTGAAGAGTGCAAGTGCTCCTCACAGAGAAGTGCTTGGACGTATAAACCCCTTCTCCCGAACCTCCTCGAGTTGGCGCTCCAATTCGACCAACTCGGCTGGTGCAAACCGGTACGGGGTCATTGATATCGGCGCCGTCACCGATATCAAGTCAATCCGGAACTCAACCTCGCACACTAGCGGCAGCCCTAACAACTCCTCTGGAAAGACCTCCGGGAACTCACACACCACTCGTGGCAACTCTCTAATCTTCACGGTCGCCGCCTCCTCTCCCATGGTCAATGTTGAAAGGAGCACTCCGCTCCTGCTGCCCAGTACACACGTGACGGTCGTATCGCCCGATACCACCGTCACTTGCCGTTGATAGCAGTCGATCAACGCTCGGTACCTCGCAAGCCAATCCATCCCCAAGATCACATCAAACGCCGTAATGTTCAACACAAGAAGATCACCAAGAAAAGGGCAGTCAGCTACTCTAATCTCACATGCACGACACACACTACTCAGGACCACATCACCCATAACCAGGGTGTGAAGACACAAGGGTCGACTTAAGGGCTCTACTCTTAACCCCAACATATCAGCGAAGGCAGAAGAAATAAAGGAATGCGATGCCCCCGTATCAAATAGAAAAGACGCCCAAGAATTGTATAGCAAGCACGTACCCTGGGTGGTCTCATGACCGGAATGATGTCCCTCAGCTCGGGAATCGGCAACCGTATACACTCTGCCCTGCGGTGCCTGAGGTACTCCATTCGGGGGTGGTGGAAGGGCCACCTGCTGTGTAGCTCTCGGCTACTGTCTCGGCGTTAGCGCGCTCGCTGCCTACCGTGGAACTCTCGGCGTCTAAGCATGACGCGGACGGAAGTGAGTTGACTGGACGATCTGCGATTGTTGTGGTCACGGTACTGACATCCCTCCAAACCAGTTGGGGCACCCAGCGGAGATATGCCCTGGCCGTCCGCACCGGTAGCATATCGGTTGTACGGCACTCGGCCTTCCCTCAGGTCTCGTCTGACCTGCTCGTTGTGCGAGCTGCGGGCCCAGTACTCCTCGTACAGTCTCGGGCCAAATGGCTCGGCTGTCGGCACAGGTGACACGTCTGCTCTGATGAGGCAGGTCCAACGGATGCCCCTGACCCGACCTGTCGCATCCCGCCAGACTGTGTCTGCCTCCTCGGATCACGGACCTCAGACGGCCACAAGAAACCACTTGCTCGATGTCTACTCACTCGGGTCCTAGCGGCCTCTCGGAAGTCGCTCCACCGCCAATGCTTGGTCCACCAGCTCGGTGTACACCTAAGTCCTCAGTGCTGTGACTCGGTCCACGATCGAAGCGTTGAGTCCCTCCTCAAATCGAGTTGAGCGGTTAGCCGAGTTCGCTTACAACAACAGCTTTCAGGCCAGTATCAGGATGGCACCGTTCAGAGCGTTGTATGGTAGGCTGTGTCGGTCGCCCGTGTGCGGGGCGGAAGTGAGGAATAAGGGTTTACTGGGTCTAGAACTGGACCGAGAGACAGCTTAATCGGTCGTGCCAAAGCGTGAGCGGTTGAAGACCGCGCAGAGTCGGTAGTAGCTATGCTGACAGACGGCGCCGACCTCTCGAGTCAGCAGTCGGTGACCATGTATCCTTGGAGGTGAGTCCGAAAGGTGGACTGGTGCGTTTCAACCGCGGCGGAGGCAGGTTAGCCCCGCGGTGTATCGAGCCTTCCGAGGTCTTGAGTAGAGTGAGAGCAGTTGCATACCGACATGCACTGCCACCGCAGCTTGGGAATATCCACGTTTCCTAGTTGCGGAAGTATATGCGGACAAAGCACGTCAATGAGTGGGCAGATGTCGAGGTAACGGATGATGTCTCGTATAAGGAGAAACAGGTTTGGGGAAATGGATCTACGGGACCAGGTCCCGCGTGGAAAGGTTATCCGCTTAGAACGGTTGCAGTGGCGGCACCACGAGGCTGAGTCGACTTGGGAATGCGAGGACGAGGTCCGCGCGAAGTACCCCGAGCTGTTCGACTCCCGAGGTACGTCTGTTCTAAATTTCATGGACGAAATTCCTTTAAGGGGGGTAGATTGTAAGAACCGCTCCCGGTCAACGCCAGTCAAATCGGCGAAAAACAGGAAAATTTAAAAATTTTGGACAAACTTTTAAATGAACCCAAATTTGACCCGAGGGTCATACCGGACTTAATTTGACCCCGATATCGACCAAAGTGAGTTCCGGGGGACTCAGGGCAACTTTCTGACCAATTTGGGAAATGTTGACTTTTCGGTGGAAAAGTCAACCGAGCGACGTTTTGGTCCATTCGAGGTCCGATTTGGATCCAAAAAGCTTAGCCGTCGTCGCAGCAGTCTTAGTTGAGCCATTTCCTTGTAGCCCGTGAAGTTTCGTATTTTCTTGGAAAAAGTGCATGTTCGGGGCCCGAGACGGCCGAATTTCATGCTTTCCAAAAGGTGTGGGACCCATCTTGCCACATGTCACCAATGTGGTGGTGTTAGGTAACATTGAACAAAACAAAAGATGGAAAGGTGGTGTTAGTTTTGTAAATATGATAAAGGTAGGTGTTTTTGAAAAAATACAAAAGATGAGCCAAATGGTGATGTTCGGCCTTTTTAAAAAAAAAAAGTGGGTTTCTGGAGAGAGAAAATAGAGAGAGAAGGAGAAGGAGAAGAAGAGAGAAAAGAGAAGGGGGTGTTTGGAGTTTTGGCTTTTCCCGTCGATCAAGCCGTTGGATCGTCTCAACGATAGAAGAATCGAGTTCACACCGTCATTCTATACGGTGAGCACCTAACCGATTTTCATTTTGTTAAGTTTAAAAGTTAGGGTTTGGTTTGAAATGGGTTAAATATGGATGAGTTGAGGTGTTGGGTTCGTTAGGAACGTTTTGGGGCGAAAAGGAACATTTTTCGTTGTGGCCGTGTGGGGCCCACATACTCGGGTATCGGGTTTTAGTGTTCGGGTCGTTTAGGACGATCCCCATATCGTTAATTCACACCCGTAACGAATTTCGTAATTAAATAGTGAAAGTTGGAATTTACGGGTTTAGAAACTTTAAACGCGAATTAAATCGCTCGGAAGTCGGAATTCGATTGAGCCCGTGAGTTACTGTTGGTGTATCTTGGGAGGACGTGAGTGCCCATGGGGTTGTTGAGTCCGTGTTTTACTGTTGGTGTCTTGGGTGGCCATGAGTGCCTGTGGAGTGTTGAACCTGTGTTGTTGCTGTTTGTTGAACTTTGCTTGTGATTGTGATTGTGGTTACCTAAGGTTGGAAACCCGACTTTGTGTCGGGGAAGCTGCGTGGTGTGGCTAGCCTCCCGACTGGGATCGGGGGAAGCGGAGAGGTTGTAGGCTAGCCTCCCTACTGGGTTCGGGAGAAGGATTGCGAGGTTGGTGGTGTGGCTAGCCTCCCGACTGGGATCGGGGGAAGCGGAGAGGTTGTGGGCTAGCCTCCCGGCTGTGTGTGGGGAGAAGTTTCGTGGTTTACGCGAGTGTGGCTAGTCACCCGACTGAGATCGGGGGTAGGGGAGAGGTTGTGGGCTAGCTTCCGACTGAGATCGGGAGAAGTTGCGCGACAGGTCGACCACCTGACCTGACTGGGATAGGTAAAGGGCGAGAGAGAGATGGGTTAATGAGCAGCTGGCGTGCGATCCTTTGTTATCTTGTTTGGTGTGCGATCCTTTCTGATCTTGGGTGTTGCGTGGTTGTCTGTCGTTCTTTGGAGGAGGTCGTCAATCGTTGTGTCAGGTCTACATTACGTGTCCGAATGTTGAGTCGGTCGAGGAAAGTAACAGTGTGTGTGTGTCGGTTGGGTCACTTGAGTTTGGGGATAGTAGTCCCCGGTGTTGAGTTGTTGTTGGTGTTACCGGCATTGTCTGCTAAGTATGCCGTAGTCAGTCTGTTATCCGTGGTGGTGAGCGAACGCTCACCCCTAGCTGCTTTTCTTACAGGTACCGGTCGCAGGTTGGACTAGGTGAGCTTGTGAAGCTTGAAGAGGTAGGAGCGGGATTCTGGGTTTACTTTTGAGTCTAGCGACGTATACCTTGCTTTTTGTCCATTTGTTGGGACGTACCTTTAAGTTGTAAATGATTATTTTTGTTGATCAATTGGTGATTTTAAAGTGATTTATGTAAAAGGTTTCAAAATGTTTTATTGTTTTAAAAGTTCGCGTCCTGAGTTCGGTTTACTGAAATTGGGGCGTGACAATAACAAACACAAGACAAGAATAGGAAACACAACCTCTCCCTCCTCTTCCTTTCAATTTCGGGTTTGGCAAGCTCCCACCTCCAATTTTGTGTTCTTGAGTCCTCAAAGAGATGAACTACGTGGCTTTGATTCCCATGTGGATACGTAGGCGGCTTGGAGACTCAAGCCAATCATTCGTTACCCGGTGTTCTTGTTTTGGTAAGAAATAGTGCTGAATTTTTCTCTTTTGAATCCATTCTTTGTTAGTTGTTTCATGGTTTAATCGTCTCTTGGTTTTCATTGATTTTCCGCTGCGAGTTGGTTCATCTCCAACCCTACCTAGAGACCCAACATTCCGGCATGATATGTTCCGAGGCTAGGTGTTTCGGTATGATGTCTATACCGTTAAGGATTCCGGTATAGGACATCTAGGTCGAGGTTGGTGTCCGGTATGATGTCTATGCCGACGGAGGATTCCGGTATAGGATATCTAGGTCGAGGCTGGTGTTCCGGTATGATATCTATACTGATGGAGGATTCCGGTATAGGATATCTAGGCCGAGAACGGTGTTCCGCTATGATATCTATACCGACAGGGGATTTTGACATAGGATATCTAGGCCGAGGATGGTGTTCTGGGTCGATATCTAGACCGATGTTGTGTACTCCGATACGATATGTCCGAGGCTAGGTGTTCCGGCATAATATCCTGACCGATACTGTGTGTTTTGATATACGTGTACCCTAATGCTGTGAGTTCCGGTATGATACCTATACCGTCGAGGATTCCGGTATAGGATATCTAGACCGATGTTGTGTGACCCAGCGTATTATGGGAGACATACTATATTTGTATTGGTAACGATTTACTGTGTGTGTTTACTCGGTGAATCTTTCAGATGTGTTTTGGGTGTGAACATTGAGAAATTGTTAATTGTTGAGCAGGGTTGATTTCACACGCTAAGTGTGATGATTGGGTAAGTGGTGTGTCAAACGAGGTATGGTTAAGTGAGGTTGGTTATGATTGTGGCTGAGATTAATGTTCGATTCGTTAGTTATTATGCTTTACTAGTATGCCATATTTGGATGGGTATCCGTGGGGTGAGCGACATGCTCATCCCCTTTACTACTTTTTCCTACTGAGCGAAAGCTCACCCCCTTCTCTCCTGTTCTACAGGTTTTGAGCGGGATTTGATTTAGAGGACGTCTCAGAGCTTGGGAGCTTAGCGAGAGTCCTAGTTTTTGATGGTCTAGAGACGTACTTCCTTTTCGTATTAAACTTCTTTTATTTGGATTTTGAGCATTTGACTCTTGTTATCGGAATTACTGGTAGTAAACTATTATTGGAGATTAATTTCGCTTAAAGTTGCTTTCTTTATTATTATTTTTAGTTTACGTCTTGAGTCCGGTCAAAACCGGATTTGGGGCGAGACAATTTGATATCAGAGCCTGGTTTTTCAAAACTTCGGACCGTACGTCAATTAGGTGAGTAGAGTTAAGTCTTATGTTTTTGTGTGTGTCGGTTACGCAAATCGGAAATGTCCTACGCGTAGAACCGAGATGAAGAAAGTCTCGGTTTAGTGAAATGTCTATCTAGTGCTGTGTGCCTTTGGTGAACCACTGTGGTTGGTGCCAATGATTGTGTTAGTTGATTGCTGTGTGTTGACTTGGCCGGGTGGTAATCGTGTAATTACCAAGACCCGTGGTGTGTAGCTGCGATGACTTGCTGTGTGCTATGATTGTGTTGACTGCTTTGTGCAGGATGTGAGTTGAATGTCCCGCGTAAGCGTATGGTTAGTAGAGTTTTCAAACGGGTCATGCCCAAATTTCTGCAAAAACTGAAGTGTTTGTACCATCACGATTCGACTACAGGGGCCCCTGTAGTCGAACGTGACAGGGGGATGTCAAGTGGTTACAATGTAATTCGGGGACGCCTGAATCGGGTTGTAACGACATGATGTCGACATGGAATGTTATGTTAGAAAGAGAAAGTTGTTAATAACCTTTGAAATTAATTAAGTTGATGTTGAGACCTTGTGGAATTGCCGTGTGATGTGAACTATGGACTTTGTGACTTTTGATTGCAATTGTTGAACTGTGTGGTTGACTTTTTTGGGACGCGCGAGTATGCGGGTTTTTCCTTGGTTGTGTAAAACTAGTTATGACTATGCTAAGATTAGGCACGTTGTTGGTTCGAATGCGACCTTTGTGAAACGTGTGTTACCGCTAGTGACTTAAGCATGTCACTTTATGCGAATTTAAGAACTGAACATGTGCGTTTATCCGTGCAGCGGATATAGACGACATAGCTCGTACTTATGGACCACGATGCTTGAGGAGCCGGCCAGCTGAGGGCCGAGGGCAGCTGCCTGCCACTGAGACGACAGAGGCAGTAAGTGCCCAAGGTGCATCCACTGAGGAGCACGAGAGAGGCGACGCCGGACCATCAGGGCTTCCGCCCAGAGTTCCGTCGGTCGCCGAGCCGACCCAGGCGACAGTCCTGGAGGAGTTAGTTCGCACAGTTCAGGGCTTAGTGGCGATCATCGCCCAGAGAGAGGCTGCGACCCCGGCACCAGAGACCGTGCCTGCTGCCACTGCAGCTGCTACTGTGAGGCCTAGTTAGGCGGATGGCTACACAGCCCAGGCACTGGGAGAATTTCTTAGGCTGGGTACGCCCATCTTTTCTGAGGAGCCAAACCCCGATGCGGCCGAGAGGTGGCTGGAGCAGATTACCCGAAACCTGGATACTTCAGGGATTGTGGATGGGCACATGAGGGTCTCCTTTGCTACGTTCCAGCCAAGGGACGATGCTTACCACTGGTGGCAGCGTGAGCAGTTCAGAGTTGGGGATGACTTCCAACTATTCGGAGAGGGGTTCCTGGAGCAGTACTTTCCGAGGTCAGCCCGAGAGGATAGACACCAGCAGTTCCTAGAGCTGCGTCAGGGAGGGATGACGGTGTCGGAGTATGAGGCGAGATTCACCTCATTATCCCAATGTAGCTCAGGGATGACCTCGGGGAACTCGCAGGCCACTCGCGGTAACTCTCGGCTCTGCACGGCTGATACTTCCTTTACTGCGGACAAGCCGACAGGAGAACTCCGCTCTTACTGCCCAGAATACCCGAACCTTTCGTGTTGCCTGTTGACACCGTCACTCGTCGCCAGTAACGGTCGCTATTGGCTCGGCAGTTCTCCGGCCAATCCTTTCTCAAGATCACGTCAAAGACTGTCATTTCGTAAGTATCCTTCCCACGGATACACGAACAAGCTCAGTCACTGCCGAACCTCACGGACCCTCGCAGTCTCTCTAAGACCTCGGTCCACTACCGCCGTCGTGCCCTACCAACCCCGAACATACCCGAAACCTCGGGGTGAGGACTCGATCCAGCATCAGGGCTCTTGAGCCCTCTCTCGAACCTCCTGTATCAGTTCGCTTCTCAAACTTCACAGGCATGACAGACCCTTGTCAACACCACACCACCACCAACCGGCGTGTCCAGACGCAGGGGTGGAATCAACAGCTCTAAACTCATCCCAAACACCTCAGCACAACTCGACGAAGTGAACGAGTGTGACGTCCCGATATCCAATAAAATGACGCCCAAATCAGAGACCGAGCGACCATTCCATTGGTCACCCCGATAAGTTATAACACCACCCTCACACGATCCTCTATCCATTTACTTATAACTTTCCGCAACCAAACCAGTATTCGCTACTCGTCCCCTGCGGGAAAGTAGTATAGGGGATGAGCGTTCTGCTCACCTCCACGGACACCCGTTCGATTATGGCATACTAGTAAAGCACCAACGACTTACCAATCTAACCAGGGCAAACCACTACCTCAAAACCTGATACCAAAACGTCACACTGCTCAAGCTATCAAAACCTCAAATACTCGCTCACATAAGGGAAACCTCGAAACGGGGATTATGTTCTCAATTCAGCAAATCACTATTGCTCACAACCTCAAGACCCCAATTACCCGATCACGTAGGGAAACCTCAACGGGGATCCTATTCTCAATTCCGCAAGCTACTATTGCTCACAACCTCGATACCCTAGTCACTCAATCATGTAGGGAACCTCAAATAACCCACTCACGTGAAGGAAACCTCAAACCACACATTCACGCGAGGGAAACCTCGAATAACCCACTCACATAGGGGAACCCTAGTTCGTATGGCGCCGCAGCGCATCAACCCTAACCCCTCTCTGTGGTGAGACTCTCACACCGAGGCGTTGTATCACTACCGAAGGTTATTGATGAGTCTCGAACCCAAGACCTCATCCCTTAACACCGAACTTACGACCTCTACAATCAACACAATCGTGAACACCGCCACGCAAAGCCAACACTCAAACTGCACAATCAAGACGGTGGAACAGACAGGGATCACGGATCCGTGACAGACTCCGTCACGGTTGAGGTCACGGAGTCGTGACGAAGGCCTAAAATTCGCCACAACGCTCTGGTCCATCACGGAGCCGTGACAGGATCCGTGACGCTCGCGTAGGCCTGTTTTCCAAATCGCTTCTACTCGAACCTTACCCCGTTTTAACCCTAAAATAGCCTTAAACGACACATACGCTTGACCACCAATTCGACAACACACGCACCACGACTCACAGACAAAATCAAATCAACCGACCTCAATCACAAGCCGACAAGGCCAAACAACAACACAACAACACCCGCCCATCGGGCCAACCAACGTCGAACCACGCCCACCAGGCCAACCAAAATCAAAACACGCCCACAGGGCCAATCAAAATCAAAACACGCCCACCGGTCTCATACATGTCATGGCATATATGATCGATCCCGCCCCCAGGCGCATGGGATTCGCATCATCCTTTTCAGCTCATCAGGTGTCTTAGGACACTGAGTCTTGCTGAGATGAATGTCATGACTAGTGGGTAAGAGTCATTTCTTTGAATCGAGCATTGAGAATATACTCAATGCCTTGTTCACATAGGTTACCTAACTTAAATGCAAGACCCTCTTGAAGCGATCTCTACATATCTTAATCCCTAAGATATAAGAAGCATCGCCTAAGTCCTTTATTGAAAAACACTTCCTCAACCAAGCTTTAGTCTCGTGCAAGGTTGGGATGTCGTTTTCAATGAGAACCAGAAAGGTAATCTTGCTCTCACTAGCCTTCTAAACGCAAGATTCATCCTCGTTCTTGATTAAGCTATATCCAATTACAGATTCATCAAAACAAAGGATTCAACTCCGAGAAGTTCGTTTCAATCCATAAATGGATTTCAACAACTTATAAGTCCTTCCCTTATTCTTCGGATCATCAAAACCTTTGGGCTGAGACATACAAACGTACTCAGTCAAATGTCAATTTAGGAAAGCGGTTTTGACATCCACTTGCCATATCTCGTAATTATGATACGCAGTTATGTCAGGAAGAATTTGGATCGATTTGGACCATAGCCACTAGGGAGAAGGTTTCTTGATAGTAAATCAATTGGATCTGCCTATAACCTTGCGCCACCAGTTGAGCTTTGTAGGTCAGAGGGTTGTCGTCCATGTCCATCTTCACCTTGAAGATCCATTTGCATCTGATGGTCCTCACACCATTGATGGGATCAACCAGTTCTCAGACTCGGTTGTCCGACATGGATTACATTTCCTCCCTTATGGCTCCCAGCCATAACTCGGAGTCAGGCCCATCCACGGCTTCCTGAAAGGTGGCTGGATCATCGTGATCCACCATGACTTCATTCTCACCTCCGGATACCATATCTTGGAGGTGGACGACTGATCCTTTCAGATCGTATTGGACCTTCCGGAATTGTAACATGAATTGGTATGTACTCTATGACCATCTCTGGCTTCCTTTCTACTGGGTTGTCAATTGGTTTAGACGGATCTGTACCATCCTGAATTTCTTCGAGATGCACAGTCCTCCCAATGACGTCTTTGGAAACAAAACTCCTTTTCCATAAAGATCCCACCCCAAGCGACAAACACCATGTTCTCACTGGGTTTGTAGAAGTAGTATCCCCTTGTTGCTTTGGGATACCACACGAAGGTGCATATCTTAGATCTTGGTCCGAGCTTAGTTGAAACCAAATGTTTCACATAAGCCTCGCAACCACAAATCTTTAGGAAGGACAAGGCGGTTATCTTCCCATGCCATTTCTAAAATGGTGTCCCTTCCACAACCTTCGTCGGAACCCGATTCACTATGAATGCGGTCATCTCTAAAGCATAACCCTAGAAAGAGATTGGGAGATCAGTCCAACTGATCATGGATCAGACCATATCCAATAAAGTCCGATTTCTCCACTCGGACACAGCATTCAACTGCGGTGTTCCGGGAGGAGTCCATTCTAAAAATATCCCGCTCTCCACCAAATGATCTAAAAACTCTGTGTTTAAGTATTTTCCACCTCGATCCAATCGAAGTGTTCTTAATACTTTTCCCAAGCCGTTTTTCTACTTTAGTCTTGAACTCTTTGAATTTATCAAAAGTTTTAGACTTATGTCTCATCGAATAGACATAACCATATTTACTGTAATCAACAACAAATGTGATAAAGTAGCTAAAACCCCTCATGGCAAGCGAACTTATTGGTCTACACACACCCGAGTGTATTAGCCCCAATAACTCACCCGTCCTTTCACCGCAACCGATGAAGGGAGCTTTAGTCATTTTGTTCATCAAACAAGCCTCGCACCTATCAATCGAATGAAATTCGAATGGACTTAAAAGTCCGCACTTTCGAAGTGCTGATATGCGTTTTTGTTTATACGACCCTAATGACAGTGCCTTAGAAGAGTTCCAGTTTAAATCGTCAGATTTAGACCTCTTGGCATTAACGTTATAAATAGAGCTTAAGGCATTGTTACTCATATCTATTATGTACAATTTTCCAACCATGTTAGCACTAACATAAAACATTTAATTGCATAGAATATTGAAAATAAAAATTATATCCTTCATTGTCTAACATGGACACGAATATAATTTTCCTACTAGAAGTAGATATGCAATATACATTATGTAGCCCAAAACTAGGCCTCTTGGCAAAGCAAGACTTATGGATCCTACATCAGTCGCCACAACTCTGAGGTTCACTTCATGCTTTCCAAACCTCTCCAACTTTCAACGACTATACGTTAGTGCATGTGTGAGATTCAGTCCTGGTATCTAATACCCATGAATCTTTAGAAGTAGAGAGATGTAGCTCTATATAGTTAATACCGGATGAAGGCACGGTCCCACCGTCCTTCCTTAGATCATCCAGGTTTCCTGATGAAGGCGCAGTCCTACTGCCCTTCTTCAAATCATCCAGGCTATCTGATGAAGGCGCAGTCCCGCTGCCCTTCTTCAGATCAGCCGTGAACTTCCTGTAATCCCGGTTCCAATGACCAGGATGTTGGCAGTAGAAGCAGACATTCTCAGGTGTCTCATCTTTCCTGCCAAGTGCGCATGGGCCCCGCCCTTACCACTTCCAATTCCTTGTTGACCAAAAGAATATCCTTGGATCCCAGATCCCTGATATATTCTTCTCAGCAGTTAATGACACTTCATGTAACTCTGATATGGTCTTACAGACAGCCTTGTCAAGGACATAATCTTTGCGTTCAGACTTGAGGACTATCCTCAAAATTCTGTACCAGTCCAAAAAGTTTGTCCCATTTAGCTTGACCCTGTCAAGAATTGTTTTTAATGACAAACTATTAATGTTCGTTGAATTTTCCATTTGATCTACAACAGATAAAAGTCAATCAGTAAACTAAATAAATTTTATAAAGATCAAGCTTAAACACCAACAATCGATTCTAAACTTTTAGAATCTGAAACAAAGATCCTTGATTCGCTCGATTAAGCTGAACTAATGCTCACCACTTAATCGAGCTATGTAGGTAGGACTCCATCCAATCACATCCAATGTGACTCTTGGCTAGGGTATGTACTTATGTACACGGCTTACCCTATCTGTTACCCTAGCTCAACCTCAGGCTGAGAATCGTAGTCGAGTCCACCAATTTTCAACTATGGCCCGTCACTATGTAGGTGCTTCGCTAATGCGCACGACACCCACATATATTGTCCAAACCTACTACCACGATTTCCCATGGATGCTCCGCTAATGCGCACGAAACCCATAGGACGGGGAGGTAGTAAGGTGTTGATAATTGGGAGGTATCGGACATGACCCGTTTTTACTTGTCCGGTTGTGTTTAAAACTTTGGCACATTCTAGATACGATGAGCACATCAACTACATTCCAAATGCAATGATGCCTCAAATTACATCCAATGTAATTCTTCCTTCTAACCCGTCAACTACATCCAATGTAATGACGATTCTAAGGGCTCACACACATGGATTAAAATTCCAATTTGGGTAAACTTCATCCCACTACCCTAAAAAAACTTAAATTCCAACCCACTACCCTAACGAAACTTTGTTGCACCTCACTACCCTAACGAAACTTTTAGTGTCAATTGGATACCTACTGTTAAATT
The DNA here is from genome assembly GCA_963921825.1 of Erodium maritimum. Taxonomy (NCBI): domain Eukaryota; kingdom Viridiplantae; phylum Streptophyta; class Magnoliopsida; order Geraniales; family Geraniaceae; genus Erodium; species Erodium maritimum. Next base: position 87,998,474 of record OY997588.1, on the reverse strand, counting down.
TCAATCCATTTTGGATGGAAAATGGTTATGTGCTTGGCACATGACCCTACTTTTCTTTAAAATACCCAAAATACCCCTTTATCTCTTCAAAACTCAAATACCCTTGATTTTTTCTTTACCTTTCCTCTTATTTTGTTATTCGGATCTACAATTTCAGATCCATTTCAGTTTCTCTTTCTAAACCTAACCAAACCCTCTCTCTCTTTCCAAAATAATCCATATACCTCGCCGCTCGAATCGATCGCAGCCCAACACCCGAGCGACGTCATCTTCTCCGGCGGGTTCATCCACTCGCAGACGCCACCACCGCCGCCGCCACGGAGAGACTCGCCTTCGTCGTTCGCCGTTCACGGTCCGATCCGCCATGGCAGAGCAGGAGGAGCTACCCGAGTTCACGGCTCTGAACCTCAGCTCCTCAAATCCGGCCGCCTCTTGCAGATCTAGGGATTTCTTCTCCCTCTCGCACCTATTGATTCCAATCCATTGTGTGTTCTATCTCTGGTTCTTTTCAAATAGGAACAAAGGAACCCATTTTCATCTCTGCAAATCTCAAGTTTTGTTTGTTACGATTTTTACATGTTTTTCAGAATCTGATTTTGTAAAACACAGTTTTTGTTGATTCATTTGTGGATTGATGTTGGATTCTTAGAGGCAAATATGGATTCTTATTAGAGGCAGAGATTGATTGTATAAAACTTGTTGTTGTGATAAAGGGTTTGAAAGTTGCAGAGATTGGTGGGTGTTTGGGGTTCAACGATGAGGAGAAGAACAAGTTTGTGTTCATGGCAGATCTGGAAAAATAAAAAATAAAAATGAAAAACTAAAATGAGAATAAAAAATGAATTACTGAAAAATAAGAGTAATGAAAAAATAAGAAGAATTACAGTAATTAAAACTGATTTTTCCAAAAACAAAAATTAAAACTGATTTTTGATAATAAAACTGAATTTTTAAAAACAAAAACTGATTTTTGATAATAAAATTTAATTTTAAAAAATAAAAACTAATTTTATAAAATAAAATATGATTTTTAAAAATAAAATCTGTTTTTAAAACTTAAAAACCGATTTTTTTAAATAAATAGTGATTTTTTAAAATAAAATCTGTTTTTTAAATAAAAGATTTATTTTTTAAAACAAATCTAATTTTTGTAAAATAATAAAATGATTTTAAAAAAATAAAAAACTGATTTATATAAAATAAATAAATAAGGACTTTGAGTGTTAGTGAGGGGTATTTTGGACTTTTTACCGTTTTCCATCCAAAAATGGATGTCAAGTTGACGGAGGGTATGAAAGTGCAACTAAAAGTTTCGTTAGGGTAGTGAGATGAAACTAAGTTTCGTTAGGGTAGTGGGTTGGAATTTAAGTTTTTTTAGGGTAGTGGGATGAAGTTTTTAGGGTGATATGCTCGGTAAATTAAGTTTATCTTTGCATGTGAGGTGATATGCTCGGTAAATAAAGTTAAGCATGCAATTCTAAAACACATAGAATTAGTCATGCATAAACTAAATCAAGCATAAAGCGATAAATGTGCACATAATAGCCCCCTAAACTAACTCCCACTAGCTTCTTGAGCTTCATCGACTCCAAGCCGATGTCAACACCCGAAAAGCTACCAAATGACATTTTCGCCCTTTCTTTGTCTTGTAGTAAAAAAATTACAATTTAATACACGACTCGCAGGTCGGCAATAAATAAATATTATAAACAAGTGGTTCGACGACCACACCTTGAAAGAATAATTACACGCTAACTCTAACAGCTCGCAGGCCGTGAGAAGCGATAAATAATTAAATCGAGCTCGGGGCTATTATGTACACCATGTCAACATCACATCACACATCGTGTTATCAAACAAGCATGTTATCAAACATCATGTGATATTCCGGTTTTGATTAATTGCCAAGTTTCGAAAAAATTTGATACTCGGTTTATCGAAACCGTTCAAAAATGAAACCTTTGAATATTTGATCTTCGAGTTCGTCATGACGATTCCAAACTCGTCATAACTAAAAAACCGTTCGGTCCCGGTTTCGGCTCCCTGAGAGTCCCGCTCCCGAGACCCGAAAAATCAAATTTTTTTCAAAATTTCCAGATTTGAAAAAACTTTTCAAAAATTCATTTTTCATGCTTTAAACCCATAAACAAGAATTTAAAACATGTTATCAAACAATTTGGAAAAATAACATGTCAAAACCTAAACTTTCAACACCGTCTTGTGAATCCCGAAGATAGCATGGTAGTGATACCATTGTTGGTTCTCGAGGTAGGGTTGGAGATGAACAACCTCCCAGCGGAAAATCAATGAAAACCAAGAGACGATTAAACCATGAAACAACTAACAAAGAATGGATTCACAAGAGAAAAAATCAGCACTATTTCTTACCAAAACAAGAACACCGGGTAACGAATGATTGTCTTGAGTCTCCAAGACACCTACGTATCCACATGGGAATCAAAGCCACGTAGTTCTTCTCTTTGAGGACTCAAGAACACAAAATTGGAGGTGGGAGCTTGCCTTGGCCGAAATTGCAAGGGAGGGGGGAGAGAAGTTGTGTTTCCTATTCTTGTCTTATGTTTGTTATGTTGAAAAAAGATGACTTAAACATAACAAACCACATACTTGTCCAACTAAAGGCATGAGACAAGTATGATGTCAAGTAAGGTGTAAATAGGACAAAGTATGGTTAGACAAGATTGGGTTAGGTGGTGAATCACCAACACCTTAATCCTTGTCTTCCTTACTTAGTACTAATTAATCAAGACTTGAGTAATTAGATCCACAGGCCTTGGTTGCATGGGCCTTTCATGGACCTCTTGAACATGGCACGTGGCCATTTCAAACGAGGTCTCGTGATTCGCTCATCGCCTCCAAGCCTTCCATACCGGAAATGTCCAACATTATCAGACACGATCAATCCCAAGACTCCAAGCCTTGTCTTGATCCGAAAAGTCCTATTCACTTACCAGCACATGACCCAAAACACAGTTTTGGTCATGTCCCGAGACAACTCCCTTTTGGCCATTCTCCATAAATGTGTCAATGAGTTTCACCCTCTAGTGTGACCCTTAGGTTTATGCATGTCAATAGATCAACGTAAAATCTCATTTTACTTGATCATATTTAAGTGGTGACTAACGAGACTTTAGTATTGCCTGACACTGCATAACGAATTGACCATGTCGATTCCAACCTTTCTGTCATCCATGTCATTATCCTTTTATCTCCGATATCCTGATTGAGATAAGACATAGAGCCGTCATCCTTATTATTCTCAATCACTGTTCCTTGATATGTGAGATGACTGAAGATATGATACCCAATATCATGTGCATGGCCATGCTATTCTTTCAGTCACTCTCGATCAAGCGGCCAAGAACTGATATCTTTCCCATACCTCAGTATGAGGGATAAATCCCTTAGCCGTCTTTCGTGTCACTCATGTAGCCCGTCCCCAAGCCAATCTTGGCCGTTATGGAAGCCTTGTTACGGACAACGTGAGGCTCAGGTCAAACTCAGTTGTTGACTACATAGAGATCACAAAGATTCCTTGGTCTAAGTATACATGACAAGGTACGACACTGAATATGTTCATGACTTAATCTATGACACATATTCAGGGCGGGTCGTCCAATATCATGTCCCACATGATATCTATGATCGGACTCCGGAATCCCATTCCAATGACTAACAGAACGTAACCCATAAAGAGACTTCTTTCATACTAGTCGCTTCTAGTGAAGCTTTGTTGACTAGGGACCCATCGAGTGTGATCTATCTCAATCTATGGTTCTATTCGCATGGTGGGCATAGATCAGAGCACACATCGATATATTATTCCAACACATAAGTAATATGAAGCCGCTTTAATTTTATTGCTAACGATGATATATACATTTGGACATTTAGGATTGAACTACGGGCACTAAGACTAACACAGAACACACATCATCGGCCACGATATCGGACCGTAACACCATCCTCGGCCTAAATATCCTACCGGGGTACACACATACAGGGTCTCAAACACGTCACTAGCAATAGTTCACACTAACATTCACCACATTCTCATAGCATATCATGATCCTTCATTTAACACCGGAACATACCACAGACCAAACATTACGAGCTACTAATCACAAACAAGCGCAACCAACACACAATCCTACGGGCACGACATGGCCCTCATCCAGTTCTACAGCACGACAATTCCCAGAGTTACGGGCACGACCTGGCCCGCAAGTGATTCTTCATTTTAAACGACTACGCTAGTTAATCACATCCTATATGCAATTCTACAATTATTCCTGTTACTCTTAACCTATATGCAATTCTATTAACTTTCCTCATTTAAACCGATATTCACTATTTTTCCCTACCTCAACCGTTATCCAACACGAACAACCACGAGTCGCCTAGTAGCCACCTCCGCCGTCATCGGGAACAACGTCTAAGATCACAAAGTAATACGAGAATTAATAATAATTCAAGGTTGGTTTAAAGAGATAACACCCAATCTAACCCTCAACACGTTCGGTTATAGATAACCTTCCTAATTACCCGAAAACAACCAAAATGGACCTAAAAGGTCCATTTCTGATCCATCACAGAGTGGGTCACGGAGCCTTGACGGGCTCCGTCACGGTTTGGGTCGCGGAACCGTGACGTGCACCATCACGGTTAACGTCACGGAACCGTGACGTGGGCCGTCACGGTCTCTGTCTCTGTCACGGAAGATCCAAACTCTCTCTCTCTAGCAAGTTTCGGCCAAGGGAGGAATTATGAGCCGAAATTGCTCTCTTGTGGCCTTTAACCTAAATTAGAATTGTCCATTTTGCCCCTTAGACCCCTTGTCCTTTAATGCCCAAAAATGGGGTCAATTAGGTCTTTTCTCCCCCTTTTCTTCTCCTCCAAGGCTTATGGACATGTTTCCATGTGGGGTCCACCTCCACTCACCATTTTCCCAGCCAATTAAATTTATCCGATAACACTCCTAATTCGACCCCGTTTGACCCGAATTTGACTTTTTCGCAAAAGTACTTATTTGAAAGGAAACGACCCAACTAAGCTAACCGTAACGATGTCTAAGCTTTTTGGGTCTCGGATAGGTCCCGGATGACTCCCGGAGTCATCGGTTGACTTTTTCAACGAAAAGTCAACTCTTCCGAATTTCCACCGGTTCGACGGGTGTCGGCCGGGGGGTGGTTCTTACAATGACCATTGCTACTATGATCCACTTTTGGTCCCGAAATGAAGCCAATGCCAAACCTCCAAAAATGGGACCTGATATAACCCAACCCCTCCCAGGCTAGATGACATCCCTGCCAAATTGACTCTTGGGGCATACCGATGAAGCGGTTTTCCCACACGATAATCAGTCGGGGCAGGCGTTTGTTTGCAGGGATATTTCAAGTACCGTCGTGGAAGGTCAAAATATTTACAATATAGGTATGCTCTCAGATCCCATGATTGAAGTTATGGCGATCAGGCAAGCTCTCCAATGGGCATATCAAACCAACAAATCCAGGACCTTTATCCACTCGGATGCTCAGGTAGTAGTAAACCTTCTTGAGGCAAATATTGGGTATTTTGCAAGATTGTAAGCTGCTTTTAGATTCGATCAAAGAAGCTCAACTCGTGTTTGTTAAGAGAACAACGAATTATACAACCCACTGGCTTGGCTTGCCAGGGCTACGAATTCCATATTTGTTCCTACATGGTCAAGATTTATTCCCCCCGACGCATTTGTTGTTTTTTCTCGAAAGACACCCTCTGAGTAATGACAGAAGGTCCTTTTCAAAAAAATGTAATTTGAAAATAAAAAACTTCAAATAACTAGTTTCTCATAAGTCCAATGTCGAGAATTATTGAAAAGTTTCAAACTAAATCACTGATAGGTTCAAGCAAAGTATAGAACTTTCATTGTAAAATGTTATAAACTATAAAGTAATTAGTAAAAATATTGAACATTATTTAACTATTAATATTACTAACCTTGTATTGCACAATGGGTCCTTTTCTACCTCAGAAGAGGTTCAATTTTAATTTGTTTTCACTGATATAAAAAAACAGGCTTTGGTTGATATCATCTCGCCATTTTTAGAGGCGTTTCACAATCATCTTTTGGGGTCATGGCGTGGAGCATACCGTTCAAAACCCCACCATTTGCAACTTCGTCATTAGTTGTCGATCGGGTGATATCTGGTATGAAACAACACTTAAAAGTTGTATACCTTTTTATTTCTGAAAATAAGTGGCCAAACACAACTTCGCATTCGATCTAGTTTACGTTTTCATTATGAAAATGTAATGTTCACAATTCATTAGTTGTAACGATTGATTGAAGATATTGTGTAATGTATGGAAAAAATCTATAACGTGCATGAAGAGATATGTAGTTAGTGGTAAGCGAAAGAAAGACGTAGCTAAGAATCCATTTTGACGAAAAGAGTTGATTTGAGAAAGTAACTTTCAATATGTAATTGTTGAAAATGGCAAAATAAGGAAATGATAGCTAGGTATCTTTTGTAGGTAGTCCAATCTTCCATGGTGGTGTGTTGTTTTCTTGCCACATATTAGTGAGCGATTCGCAAACCAGCTAGACCATCCGCTCATTTGGATCTCCATAAAAATATCTTCCAACTAAAGAACCAATATATATTATTAGTTTTAAGATGATGGGACCATATTGCCTATTTTAGCTATATTACCTATTTTAGCTCCAACATGTGAGCATTTCTTTATGCTAATTTTCTACATTGATCCAATCAAAAACTTCCTCCAACGATTACCAAAAAAAAGTGTATGATTTGTATCAACTAACAGACCCCATATATGGTACTTTGAAGAGATTAAGAGATATTCATTTAATTTTGAAGCAGTCTCTTTTCTCTCTGAAAATGTAGGGTTTTGTGAATCGGTGAACAACGACGATGATTTTTATGACTGATTTCGACCACCAACAGCACGTAAGCGAGGAAGAGCGTAGCGTTGGCCGACCGGCGTTTTCTCCATCTTCTGAGCGTGTTCTCCCCCGTTCTGTATCGTCAAGGGTGGTGCCGACGGAGGCCACGACTCGATTCACCGCTCGGAGCGAGTTCGGGTGGGGTATTGACATGCCGGTGGTGATGGGGAGGGAGGATCGGAATAAGGACCAACCTGTTATGGGGGGGACCGAGTTCCATCAGGTCCGTTCACCCCGGTAAACACCATGTCAGGCATAGAAATGGGAAAATCGGTGACGGCACGCCGGAGATGGAGGCTACGTGGAGAAGAAGACCAGGTAGGGTTTCGCAAGTTCAGGGAGGACACAGGCCGGATGGGTCGGGCCTAGCAGTTGAGGCGAAACGGGCTTGGACTGGTCCAAGGGAGAAGGTCGGGCCATGGGCCTCGGGTTGGACTGACAATGAGGCAGACTCGGGTGGGCCGGATTTGGGCCCAAATGGGGGACAAGCCGGAGCCCGTACCGGGGCGGATCCAGATGGGGGGCGGGTCGGAGGCTACGATCGGGAAGGGTCACATTTTCTGATGGGTAGTGGTTTGGACCGGAGCTGGGACTTGCAGCCCGAGTAGGTACTGGAGTGGGCAATTTCTTCTAGGGATGGGTCAGATCAATGCTCAGATGGTGCATCATTTATAGTGGCAGGGAGCTCCAAGCACCCTCACCTCGCGGAATTAGTCCGAAGAGGTCCAGAGGGGGGTCGTTCGGCTGTACCACCCCTCTGGATGTAAGGTGGAAGTGGTTCCACCAAAAGTCGACATGGTGCTTCCCTACCAACTCGGAGGTCAGCACTCCCGCGTTTAGGAACCCTACAGGTAACAGTCAAGGGAGGACTGTTGGGTCTCGAGGTAGGGTTGGAGATGAACCAACTCGCAGCGGAAAATCAATGAAAACCAAGAGACCATTAGAACCATGAAACAACTAACAAAGAATGGATTAACAAGAGAAAAATTCAGCACTAGTTCTTACCAAAACAAGAACACCGGGTAACGAATGATTGGCTTGAGTCTCCAAGACGCCTACGTATCCACATGGGAATCAAAGCCACGTAGTTCTTCTCTTTGAGGACTCAAGAACACAAAAATGGAGGTGGGAGCTTGCCAAACCCGAAATTGCAAGGGAAGGGAGAGAGAAGTTGTGTTTCCTATTCTTGTCTTTTGTTTGTTATGTTGAAAAAAGATGACTTAAACATAACAAAACCCATACTTGTCCAACTAAAGGCATGGGACAAGTATGGTGTCAAGTAAGGTGTAAATAGGACAAAGTATGGCAAGACAAGATTGGGTTAGGTGGTGAATCACCAACACCTTAATCCTTGTCTTGCTTACTTAGTACTAATTAATCAAGACTTGATTAATTAGTTCCATGGGCCTTGGTTGCATGGGCCTTTCATGAGCCTCTTGGAACATGGCCCGTGGCCATTTCCAACGAGTTCCCGTGATTCGCTCATCGCCTCCAAGCCTTCCATACCGGAAATGTCCAACATTATCCGACGCGATCAATCCCAAGACTCCAAGCCTTGTCTCGATCCGTAAAGTCCTATTCACTTACGGGCACATGACCCAAAACCCAGTTTTGGTCATGTCCCGAGACAACTCCCTTTTGGCCATTCTCCATAAATGTGTCAATGAGTTTCATCCTCCGGTGTGACCCTTAGGTTTATGCATGTCAATAGATCAACGTAAAATCCCATTTTACTTGATCCTATTTAAGTGGCAACTAACGAGACTTTAGTATTGCCCGACATTACATAACGAATCGACCCTGTCGATTCTAACCTTTCCGTCGTCCCTGTCATTATCCTTTTATCTCCGATATCCTGATTGAGATAAGGCATAGAGCCGTCATCCTTATTATTCTCAATCACCGTTCCTTGATATGTGAGATGACTGAAGATATGATACCCAGTATCATGTGCATGGCCATGCTATTCTTCTAGTCACTCTCGATCAAGTGGCCGAGAACCGATATCTTTCCCATACCTTAGTATGAGGGATAAATCCCTTAGCCGTCTTTCGTGTCACTCATGTAGCCCGTCCCCAAGCCAATCCTGGCCGTTATGGAAGCCCTGTTACGGACAACGTTAGGCTCAGGTCAAACTCAGTTGTTGACTACATAGCGATCACAAAGACTCCTTGGTCTAAGGACACATGACAAGCTACAACACTGAATATGTTCATGACTTAATCTATGGCACATATTCAGGGCGGGTCGTCCAATATCATGTCCCACATGATATCTATGATCAGACTCCGGAATCCCATTCCAATGACTAACAGAACGTAAGCCATAAAGAGCCATCTTTCATACTAGTCGCTTCTAGTGAAGCTTTGTTGACTAGGGACCCATCGAGTGTGATCTATCTCGATCTATGGTTCTATTCGCATGGTGGGCATAGATCAGAGCACACATCGATATATTACTCCAACACATAAGTAATATAGAGCCGCTTTAATTTTATTGCTAACGATGATATATACATTTGGACATTTAGGATTGCACTATGGGCACTAAGACTAACAATCTCCCACTTGCCTTAGTTCCAATCTAAACTCCAATATGTCCCCATCGACTTTACATGTCTAACATGTTCAGGCAGTGACACTGCCTTAGTCAAAGGGTTGGCTATGTTATCATCTGTTGCAATATCGGTTATCTTCACTTCACCTCAGTTCAGTATTTATCTGATGAGGTGGATACGCCGCAGTACATGTTTGGATTTGTTATGCGATCTAGGCTTTTAGCTTGCGCAATGGCCCTTGTGTTGTCGCAAAATGGATTCACCGGACTGGATGGGTTTTTAATTACACCCAGCCCTGCCATGAATTTCCAAATCCACATAGCCTCCTTAGCTGCCTCTGCAGCATCCATGTACTTGGCCTCTGTCGTAGATTCGGCAATGGTATCTTGCTTTACGCTTTCCCAGCTAAAGCTCTGCCATTCAGCGTAAACACATATCCTGATTGACTTCTAAAGTCATCTGGATTTGTCTTGGAAAACTAGCGTCTACTCATCCTTCGACGACTAGTTCAGCATCATCTTTCCCCCGGGTTAGAATGATGTCTACTGGTACAACATAAGGCTTACGAGACGTCTGGTCTCATACATGTCATGGCATATATGATCGATCCTGCCCCCAGGCGCATAGGATTTTCATCATCCTTTTCAGCTCATCAAGTGTCTTAGGACACTAAGTCTTGCTGAGATGAATGCCATGACTAGTGGGTAAGAGTTCTTTCTTTGAATCGAGCATTAAGAACCTACTCAATGCCTTGTTCACATAGGTTCCCTGACTTAAATCCAAGACCCTCTTGGTGCGATCTCTACATATCTTAATCCCTAAGATATAAGAAGCATCGCCTAAGTCATTTATTGAAAAACACTTCCTCAACCAAGCTTTAGTCTCGTGCAAGGTTGGGATGTCGTTTTCAATGAGAACCAGAAAGGTAATCTTGCTCCCACTAGCCTTCTTATAAACGCAAGATTAATCCTCGTTCTTGATTAAGCCAAATCCAATTACAGCTTCATCAAAACGAAGGATCCAACTCCGAGAAGTTCGTTTCAATCCATAAATGGATTTCAACAACTTGTAAATCTTTCCTTTATTCTTCGGATCGTCAAAACCTTTGGGCCGAGACATACAAACGTACTCAGTCAAATTTCCATTTAGGAAAGCGGTTTTGACATCCACTTGCCATATCTCGTAATTATAATACGCAGTTATGTCAAGAAGAATTTGGATCGATTTTGACCATAGCCACTAAGGAGAAGGTTTCCTCATAGTCAATCCATGCCTATAACCTTTCTCCACCAGTTGAGCTTTGTAGGTCAGAGGGTTGCCGTCCATGTCCATCTTCACCTTGAAGATCCATTTGCATCCGATGGTCCTCACACCATTGATGGGATCAACCGGTTCCCAGACTCGGTTGTCCGACATAGATTGCATTTCCTCCCTCATGGCTCCCAGCCATAACTCGGAGTTGGGCCCATCCACGACTTCCTGAAAGGTGGCTGGATCATCGTGATCCACCATGACTTCATTGTCACCTCCGGATACCATATCTTGGAGGTGGAAGATTGATCCTTTCAAATCGTCTTGGACCTTCCGGAATTGTAACAGGAATTGGTTCTTACTCTACGACAATCTCTGACTCCTTTCTACTGGGTTGTCAATTGGTTTAGACAGATCTGTACCATCCTGAATTTCTTCGAGATGCACAGTCCTTCCAATGACGTCTTTGGAAACAAAACTTCTTTTCCATAAAGACCCCACCCCAAGCGACGAACACCATGTTCTCACTGGGATTGTAGAAATAGTATCCCCTTGTTTCTTTGGGACACCACACGAAGGTGCATATCTCAGATCTTGGTTCGAGCTTAGTCGAAACCAAATGTTTCACATAAGCCTCGTAACCACAAATCTTTAGGAAGGACAAAGCGGGCATCATCCCGTACCATTTTTTAAAATGGTGTCCCTTCCACACCATTCGTCGAAGCCCGATTCACTATGAATGCGGTCGTCTCTAGAGCAAAACCCCTAAAAGAGATTGGGAGATCAGTCCAACTAATCATGGAACAGACCATTGTCTAACAATGTCCGATTTCTCCGTTTGGCTACACCTTTCAACTACAGTGACCTAGGAGGAGTCCATTCCAAAAGGATCCCATTCTCTTTTAGATGATCTAATAACTCTGTGGTCAAGTATAGTCCACCTCGATCCAATCGAAGTGCCTTAATACCTTTGTCGAGCTGGTTTTCTACTTTAGTCTTAAACTCTTTGAATTTATCAAAAGATTCAGACTTATGTCTCAGCGAATAGACATAACCATATTTACTGTAATCATCAGTAAATGTGATAAAGTAGCTAAAACCCCTCCTGGCAAGTGAACTTATTGGTCTACACACATTCGAGTGTATCAGCCCCAATAATTCACCCGCCCTTTCATCGCGATCGATAAAGGGCACTTTAGTCATTTTGCCCATCAAACAAACCTTGCACCTATCGATCGAATGGAATTCGAATGAACCTGAAAGCCCGCACTTCTGAAGTGCTGATAGGCGCTTCTTGTTTATGCGACCCAAATGACAGTACCATAACAGAGTTAGGTTTAAATCGTTGGATTTAGACCTCTTGGTATTAACGGAATATATAGGACTTGAGGCATTGTTACCCATATCTAATATGTACAATCCTCCAACCATGTCAGTACTGGTATAAAACATATCATTGCATAGAACATTGAAAACTCCATTTCCAATATTAACATTATATCCTTCCTTGTCAAACACGGATACAGATATAATATTCCTACTAAAAGTAGGTATGCAATATACATTATACAATACTAAGACAAGGCCTCTTGGCAAAGCAAGACTCATGGATCCTACAGTAGTTGCCACAACTCTGAGGTCCATTTCGTGCTTTCCAAATCTCTCCTACTTTCAGCCACCATATATTAGTGCATGTGTGAGATTCAGTCATGGTATCTAATACCCATGAATCTTTGGAAGTAGAGAGATGTAGCTCTATAGAGTTAATACCGAATGAAGGCACGATCCCACCGCCCTTCCTTAGATCATCCAGGTTTCCTGATGAAGACGCAGTCCTACTGCCCTTCTTCAGATCATCCAGGCTATTTGATGAAGGCGCAGTCCCACTGCCCTTCTTCAGATCAGCCGTGAACTTCCTGTAATCCCGGTTCCAATGACCAGGCTGTTGGCAGTAGAAGCAGACATTCTCAGGTGTCTCATCTTTCCTGCCAAGTGCGCATGGGCCCAGCCCTTGCCACTTCCAATTCCCTTGTTGACCATCAGAATATCCTTGGATCCCAGATCCCTGAGATATTCTTCTCAGCAGTTGATGACACTTCATGTAACTCTGATATGGTCTTAGAGACAGCCTTGTCAAGGACATATTCTTTGCGTTCAGACTTGAGGACTATCCTCAAAATTCTGTACCAGTCCAAATAGTTTGTCCCATTTAGTTTGACCCTGTCAAGAATGGTTTTTAATGACAAACTATTAATGTTCGCTGAATTTGCCATTTGATCTACAACAGATAAAATTCAATCAGTAAACTGAATAAATTTTATGAAGATCAAGCTTAAACACCAACAATCAATTCTAAACCTTTAGAATCTGAAACCAAGATCCTTGATTCACTCGATTAAGCTGAACTAATGCTCACCACTTAATCGAGCTATGTAGGTAGGACTCCATCCAATCACATCCAATGTGACTCTTGGCTAGGGTATGTACTTATGTACACGACTTACCCTATCTGTTACCCTAGCTCAACCTCAGGCCGAGAATCGTAGTCGGGTCCACCAATTTTCAACTATGGCTCGTCACTATGTAGGTGCTCCGCTAATGCGCACGACACCCACATATGTCGTCCAAACCTACTACCCCGCTTCCCCATGGATGCTCCGCTAATGCGCACGACAACCATAGGACGGGGAGGTAGTAAGGTGTTGATGATTGGGAGGTATCGGACATGACCCGCTTTTACTTGTCCAGTTGTGTTCAAAACTTTGGCACATCCTAGATGCGATGAGCACATCAACTACATTCCAAATGCAATGATGCCTCAAATTACATCCAATGTAATTCTTCCTTTGAACCCGTCAACTACATCCAATGCAATGACGGTTCTAAGGGTTCACACACAAGGATTAAAATTCCAATTTTATCTTTGCATGTGAGGTGATATGCTCGGTAAATAAAGTTAAGCATGCAATTCTAAAACACATAGAATTAATCATGCATAAACTAAACCAAGCATAAAGCGGTAAATGTGCACATAATAGCCCCCTAAACTAACTCCCACTAGCTTCTTGAGCTCCACCGACTCCAAGCCGATGCCAACACCCGAAAAGCCACCAAATGACCTTTTCGCCCTTTCTTCGTCTTGAGTAAAATATTACAATTTAATACACGACTCGCAGGTCGGGAATAAATAAATATTACAAACAAGTGGTTCGACGACCACACCTTGAAAGAATAATTACACGCTAACTCTAACGGCTCGCAGGCCGTGAAAAGCGATAAATAATTAAATCGAGCTCGGGGCTATTATGTACACCATGCCAACATCACATCACACATCGTGTTATCAAACAAGCATGTTATCAAACATCATGTGATTTTCCGGTTTTAATTAATAGCCAAGTTTCGAAAATTTTTGATGCTCGGTTTATCGAAACCGTTCAAAAATGAAACTTTTGAACATTTGATCTTCGAGTTCGTCATGACGGTTCCAAACTCGTCATAACTAACAAAACGGTTTAGCCTTGGCATATCAACCATCCAATGGTCATGCTTGGCCTAGCTCCGTCCAACGGAGCCCCGTTCGGTCCCGGTTTCGGCTCCCCGAGAGTCCCGCTCCCGAGACCCGAAAAATCAAATTTTTTTCAAAATTTCCAGATTTGAAATAATTTTCAAAAATTCATTCTACATGCATTAAATCCATAAACAATAATTTAAAACATGTTATCAAACAATTTAGCAAAATAACATGCCAAAAACGAAACTTTCAAGCAAAACCGAAACTTTGAACACCGTCTTGTGAATCCCGAAGGTAGCACGGCTCTGATACCACTGTTGGGTCTCGAGGTAGGGTTGGAGATGAACCAACTCGCAGCGGAAAATCAATGAAAACCAAGAGACCATTAGAACCATGAAACAACTAACAAAGAATGGATTAACAAGAGAAAAATTCAGCACTAGTTCTTACCAAAACAAGAACACCGGGTAACGAATGATTGGCTTGAGTCTCCAAGACGCCTACGTATCCACATGGGAATCAAAGCCACGTAGTTCTTCTCTTTGAGGACTCAAGAACACAAAAATGGAGGTGGGAGCTTGCCAAACCCGAAATTGCAAGGGAAGGGAGAGAGAAGTTGTGTTTCCTATTCTTGTCTTTTGTTTGTTATGTTGAAAAAAGATGACTTAAACATAACAAAACCCATACTTGTCCAACTAAAGGCATGGGACAAGTATGGTGTCAAGTAAGGTGTAAATAGGACAAAGTATGGCAAGACAAGATTGGGTTAGGTGGTGAATCACCAACACCTTAATCCTTGTCTTGCTTACTTAGTACTAATTAATCAAGACTTGATTAATTAGTTCCATGGGCCTTGGTTGCATGGGCCTTTCATGAGCCTCTTGGAACATGGCCCGTGGCCATTTCCAACGAGTTCCCGTGATTCGCTCATCGCCTCCAAGCCTTCCATACCGGAAATGTCCAACATTATCCGACGCGATCAATCCCAAGACTCCAAGCCTTGTCTCGATCCGTAAAGTCCTATTCACTTACGGGCACATGACCCAAAACCCAGTTTTGGTCATGTCCCGAGACAACTCCCTTTTGGCCATTCTCCATAAATGTGTCAATGAGTTTCATCCTCCGGTGTGACCCTTAGGTTTATGCATGTCAATAGATCAACGTAAAATCCCATTTTACTTGATCCTATTTAAGTGGCAACTAACGAGACTTTAGTATTGCCCGACATTACATAACGAATCGACCCTGTCGATTCTAACCTTTCCGTCGTCCCTGTCATTATCCTTTTATCTCCGATATCCTGATTGAGATAAGGCATAGAGCCGTCATCCTTATTATTCTCAATCACCGTTCCTTGATATGTGAGATGACTGAAGATATGATACCCAGTATCATGTGCATGGCCATGCTATTCTTCTAGTCACTCTCGATCAAGTGGCCGAGAACCGATATCTTTCCCATACCTTAGTATGAGGGATAAATCCCTTAGCCGTCTTTCGTGTCACTCATGTAGCCCGTCCCCAAGCCAATCCTGGCCGTTATGGAAGCCCTGTTACGGACAACGTTAGGCTCAGGTCAAACTCAGTTGTTGACTACATAGCGATCACAAAGACTCCTTGGTCTAAGGACACATGACAAGCTACAACACTGAATATGTTCATGACTTAATCTATGGCACATATTCAGGGCGGGTCGTCCAATATCATGTCCCACATGATATCTATGATCAGACTCCGGAATCCCATTCCAATGACTAACAGAACGTAAGCCATAAAGAGCCATCTTTCATACTAGTCGCTTCTAGTGAAGCTTTGTTGACTAGGGACCCATCGAGTGTGATCTATCTCGATCTATGGTTCTATTCGCATGGTGGGCATAGATCAGAGCACACATCGATATATTACTCCAACACATAAGTAATATAGAGCCGCTTTAATTTTATTGCTAACGATGATATATACATTTGGACATTTAGGATTGCACTATGGGCACTAAGACTAACAAGGACGACTCACACTAACACCCCGGGGGAGTACCCAGTCCACCACAACAAATCTTTGACAATGGTCTGCTCAACCATTGCCCCTCTCGTTTGGATTCGTTGTATCGGTGTCATCAGACGCTACCGCTGTATTCCCCCCAGACAACAACGGAATACCTAAAGCGCTTTTACTCTTATGTTTCATGTCATTTCAATTTCATTGTTCCAGTGTTTGCTTGTGTTGTAAACACCTTTAATTTATAATATTACCTCGTTTTGATAAAAACAAGAGATTAAGAGATGAATCCAACATTTTGATAATAGTTGCCTAAGTGATTCACTAAGGCGAGGCGTCTGGGCGTTGCCTTAGTGTAGTTGGTCGACATCACTTATCCGATGTCCAACTTATAAATTTTATGTATTTTTTTTAGCGGCAATGCAAATTTAGATTAAAACTTCTTTTGAGTTTAAAGAGGTGTACAAATTAGGTTGCACTAAGAACCCCAAAAGCCTAAAGATAGACGCGGCTATCTGATAAGGGAAAAACAAATTAAAACACGAACATATGAGGTTACCAAAACCTCAGAAACTCCCAAACAAATAGACAAGAATTAAGAACAATTACTTGGCATCAACACACTTAGCCAATTAGTTTCAACCGATGTAAGAGAAGGATAATACTGCAGAAACATAAGTTGCACCATACATGAAACACACGGATTGATCATCTTTAGCAGTTGAGAGATTCTAAAAAGTATCTTGTATGAGAAATGTATAAGGGTTTTGTTCATGGCCTTATGCAGAAGAAGTGATATCGTTGGCCTGAGCTCGGAAAAAGGAGCAAAATATAATACTATTAGCTCATAATAAATCAAAATAAACGCCAACCCAAAAAAAATAGTAAATACCACACTGCCCTAGAGGAAATTCGAAATAAGGGAAAGGGGTAAATTACTTGAGTCACAAGTCACAAACAGTAGCCATAAAATTCAACCAACTTTTCAAAGCAAAACATGACAAAAGCACAACAAGAAGAACATACTCAAAACTAAGATGATCTACCTACACACCACCAAGTTGCAACAAATCCTAAAAGCAACCACTAACCACACACAAGACTTTGAAAAAGAATAGCATCACACAAAGGCACCTGCAAATAGAAATCTTACCAAGCCTCACCAACACTAACACTCCCCATTCCACCCAAACCCAACCCTAAGCCCACCCCAGAGAAGAAAAAATTACTGATTAGAGACTGAGGCAACCTTCCAACAAACACAAAAATAGAGACTGGATTTCCACATGTGAAAAGAGAAGGAGAATTGATTCTCCTAAAAATTAGCTATCTCCCAGCTGTAGGAATGAGAGACTACATTCTGAAAAATCTCCTTTGGAGAATGATCAATTCCTTGGAAATTATACGAATTCCTAGCTACCCAAATCTACCAACAAGTCAAAAGAGCCAACTTCCCCCAAGCCTTCTTCTTTTTGCAATAATTTATAGTTGGCCAAGATGTTAATAAAGCTTTGAAAGAAACAGGAATTACTCTCAATAAACCCCACCAGTTGAATAAGAGCCCCAAACTTGCCAAGCTCTAGAACAGTGTAATAATACATGACTTCCATCCTCAAAGTCCCAGGAACAGATAGGACAGATTATCTCTTGTAGAGATAGCTTGAAACTTATATTTTCTAAAAAGCAGTTAGAGGGAATTACATCAAGACATGCTAGTCATCAAAATGTTGAGATTTTAAGAGGCACACTAGATATCCAAAGATTTTTTGTCCAACTAGAGTTTTGTTGATTTTCAGTTCCTTGATGTGCAAGTAAATAGTAGAGTTTCTTGACTGTGAATCCATTTTTATCCCAAACCCAATTTAGATAACTTCCACACGCTGGAGAAATACTCCTGCTAATATAGAGCAAAGTATTGACCATTATTGATTCTCCCAACCTCTTGGATTTGTCCTTAGATCCAAATCCCATTCTTGACCATTCTAGGCTTCAACAACCCTGATCCTTTTAGCTTGTGACAGAAGATAAATCCTTGGAAAGAGATTCTTTAGAGAAGATTTCCCCTACCAAATATCATCCCAGAAGAACACTCTTTTCCCATTACCAATTCTCCAATACATACCTCTGATCCTAAAGAAGTGATTGAACCTTGGATCTTTAACCAGGTCTATAATATGAGACATAAAACAATATCTCACAACTTCATAAAAGACTATCAAATCCCAATCATTAGGGTCCCAGCCAAATTTAGAGCAAATCACCAATTTTCAGAGGAATTTCTTTCAAGGGCAAACCTCCACCACCATTTTCAAAGCAAGGCCAAATTCATATAATTAAGATTTTTTTTATCCTCAGTCACCCTTATTCCTTAGATGTGCAGATATTGGCCTATTTTGTCTTACAGAAGGCCTTAGTATTGGAGGAGTCACACCACAAAAATCTTATTTTCCAATTCATCATTGATCTGATCACACCTTTAAGGGATTTGTGAATGGAGAAAAAATATAGTGGCAAGGCCCCTAAAGTAGATTTGAGAAGAGTATTTCTTCCTCCTAATGATGATAATTTTGCTTCCCAAAGACCAAGGGAATTTTTGAATTTCTAAATGATTGTGATCCAAGTCACCTTTCTCTTAGGATTGATTGCTAATGTAAAGCCTAGATAGGAGATTGGTAATGATCCTTTTAGATAGTACAGATGATGGAGATTTCCTCTTCTTCAGCTTGAGAAAGATTCATAGGAATCAATTGAGACTTTTAATAATTGATCTTTAGACTTACTACCAATTTGAAAATCTTGAGACCATATTTTAAGAATAGTGTTCCTTCTTTAGTGGCTTGAAGAAAGAATATAGTGTCATATGAAAATTGAAGATGAGAAATAATTGGACAGTTCAATCTCATATGGATTCCTTGAACATAACCCTGAGAAACTACAGCCTTCATAATTTGATTGATTCCCTCAGCTACCAATACAAAAATGAGAGGGGAGAGAGCATAACCTTGTCTTATTCCTTTGTGAATATAAAAATATGGACTTGGAGAGTAATTTAAGAGTATAGTGATATTAGCTTTGACCAGGAAATCATCCACATTTTCCATTGAACTCCAAAACCCATTTTAGTGAGAATTTTGAGAATATAGTTCGAATGGACATTGTCAAAAGATTTCTCAAAGTCAGCCTTGAAGATGAGGGCTTTGAATTTATTTTTTTTGATATAATAGACCACTTTTGAAGCAATTATGATACCATCTGTAATTTTCCTTCCTGAAATAAATCCTGTTTGTTCATCCCCCACTAAAAACCCAATTACAGATTTGAGCCTTGGAGAGGATTTTATATGACCACCCAAAAAACTGATAGTCCTGTAGTCATCAAAGGTAAAGGGAAAAGGACCTTTTGGGAGCAATGTCATAAAAAAGAATTAAGCCATTTCCCAATTTGGCATGTAAGATGAAAATGATTTAGGAAAGCCAAGAAGTCTACCTTGATAATATGCTAGCAAACTTGAAAACATAGCAGTGTAAAGCCATCTAGTCTTAAAGCTTTGTCTCCACTACAAGCCATTATAGCCTGCAACACTTCATCTTCTATAAAAGGTCTTTCTAGTTATTGAGCCTGATCAAGTGATAAAGAGCCAAAGAGGAATTCATTTAGATCCAAAGGTTGAGATAGTGAAGTTGAGAATCTGTTTACAAAATGTGAAGTAGCAGCCTTTTTAATATCTCCAGGTTTCGAAAGAATATATTCTTCAAACCAAATATAAGAAATTCTTTTTTGGACCCCTTTGAAGTTTTCCAGTCAATGGAAATATCTGGAGCCTTTATCTCCCAATTTGAAAGATATCCAGAAGTTCCTGATAGCCTGAAGGAATTTGTTGTCTTCTGTCCAAATATCAAGAAATTTGAATGGCCTTAGCCCCTGATCCAGAATATTATCAAACATGCTAATTGGTCTATGATCTGATCTCAACCTTGGGAAGCAAGTTTGAGAAAGATCTTTGAATGTATTTAAGAAATCCATAGATAAAAGAAATCTGTCAATTCTTGAAGCAGATAATCCTAAACAAAACTAAGTATATTTACCTCCCGTCAAACGCAAACCAATGGGGCCCAAATCGGAGATCAAATTTTGAAACTAAGACATATTTGGTGAAAAGGTCTCTGAGAAGCTCTTTCAGCTACTGATAATGTGACATTAAAGTCTCCCCCTAAAAGAATCATGGGAAAAATATTTAACTCTGTGATATATTCATCTAACTCAGACCAAAGTTGTTGCCTTCCAGGCCTTAAGCAAGGAGCATAGATATTTATGATACAACAAGACTTGTTGTGAAGCTTTGAAAAACAAAGTCAGATCAAGGCTCCATCCAACTGTTTTGAATCTGAGATTCAAAAGTCATTTGATTTCCAAAAAGAAATGAGCCCTCCTAAATTACCAACTACAGCTGAAGAGATCATCTCCCATCCCCATTGGAGGCCACAAGAATTGAGAAACCTATCAAGAATGCTCTCCAATTTAGACTCCTACAGCAAAAAGAAATTGGGGGCTTGCTTGTGCATTAAGATACTGCAAATTTTCCTATTCTGAGAAGAAGATAAGCCTCTCACATTCCATGAGAGGAATTTCATAACAGATTAGGAAGAGAAAGCAGTGATGGGAGAAGCTCCCAACTTTTGGGAATCCTCTACATCCTTGTCTAAATCCACAAACTCATCCTCTGAACCCACATCCAGATTTACATAAGAATTTGTTTTCTCTTCTATAAAGCTTAGTTGATTGAGTATATCTTCGTCATTCCCTTTAGACTTTATCCCTATTGCCTTGCCAAATCCCCAAGCCCTCTTGGCCTCATAGGATTCTGAAAGAAATGGGATGACTTTTGGAGCCTGAGAATTTGTAGGAGTTGATGAAGTTCCAGTTTTGAGTTTTGATCTGGTCACATAATTATGTTGAAATACAGATTTTCCCTTTTTCTTCCTCTTCTTAGACTTTGTACGGGATATAGGATTATTATAAGTTAATCTCATCAAGTCAGCCTCCTCATTTATTTGAGTCTGCAGAAAATTGGGGACAAGAGAAGGAGGCAAAATGGAAAGGTCTAAAGAAGTGGGAACATTGGAAAATAAAGAGCTTGTATCCCCATCATTGTTCAAAGAGTTGAAACCTTTTGGACCCAAAGAAAAGGCATGAGAGAAACCAACATCCATTGCCAAGTTAGACCTCATAAATGTACCATTTTCCAAAGCATTAGAGCAACAGAACATAGGGTCATGGGTCCCCTTCTTCATTAAATGCTCCTCAGACGGGTGAAATTGTAGAATAGCCTCTTTTTAGTAATTTATTGTTGGACTAGCCTTCATTCAATAATTTATTAGTGTCTAGCCTTCTTTTTTTCAATATTCCCATTTTACCCTTTTTCGAAATTTAAATTTCTCCCCCACAATTTAAAATTTTCCTCCATTTTCAAAATTCAAATTTTATCCACTTTTTGAAGACCATATTTGGTCGGTTGACCATGGAAATTTGGTCAAACGACCATGGTCTTGTCGGAAAGTGGCCGGCCTAAAAAAGTGACCCGTCGGAAAAAAAAAAGTTGCCGGAAAAAATGGACGTCCGGCCTCAAAAAATAACGGTCCGACCTAAAATATTGAGGGGAAAAAAAGTGGCCGAAAAAGTGGTCGGTAGACCAAAAAAAGTGGTCGGTAGACCTATAAAAATGGTCGGTAGACCAAAGAAAGTGGTCGGTAGACCAAACAAGTGGTCGATAGACCTATAAAAATGGTCAGTGGACCAAAGAAAGTGGTCGGTAGACCAAAAAGTGGTCGGTAGACCAAAAAAAGTGGTCGTTAGACCCAAAAAAAATGGCCGGAAAGGTATTCGGCCGACATAAAATAGTGACCGGAAAGTAGCCGGTGGACAAGAAGAAAGAAGTAGGGGAAGTAACTTAAAAAAACACCATGGAGAAGATGATGACTTCGTGGCGAGCTCGACGAACACTATGGTTGAAGGTAGGAGAAGATGAAGAAGAAAGAAGTTGAAAAGATGGAGTTGAGAAAAAAATGAGGGAGATGAGAGTGTTGGAAAAAGATGAGGAAGATAGAGAGTGAAAGTGTTGGGAAATGATGAACAAGATGGAGAGATAAGAGAGTGAAAGTGCTGGGAAATGATGAAGAAGATGGATAGTTAAGAGAGAGAGTGATGGGAAATGATGAAGAAGATGGAGAGTTAAGAGATAAGAAATGAGTAAAAGAGTACTTTCATACGTTTTGCTGTAAAAAAGTAAAGTTAAAATAAAAGGTATAAAACGTGAAGGCTAGTGCACAAATAAAATTAAGAAAGGAGGCTATTCTACCAATTAATTCTCCTCAGACTCCACCCTTTCAATAACCTTCAGGCTAACTATGCACACTTGATAGAAAAAGGTTGAACTAAAATATTTTATTGTTGTTAAAGAATGAGAGTTGTCTGGACTAGAAGAGCTGGGACTAAGGTGAATTGTCCTTAGTCAGCAACATTTGAGTTTGGAATTGAATAGTGCCTCCCTCTTTACTACTCTCACCAGAATGAATTTGAAGAGTGTCTCCCTCTTTGTGCAAGCTAGAACTGAGCACTATGCGGATTGGAGTCACAAAATGGGTCTTTTTTGAAATTTCTACCTGAGCTGGAGATATTTCAATAGGAACAACATCCTTCTGAAGAAGAGTCTCTTCACTATAAAATGTATCTTTGGCAATCATTTGCTCATGAAAGGCTTTATCTTGAATAGTATCAATCCTTGTTGATAATAACTCAACAATTAATGGTATAGTCTGAATAAGATAGGGAGTTAATGCTCGAGTACTGAAAATTTCATTATTCCTTTGAGATGTGGTTGTAGATTTTCCTCTGCACAAGACATTCTTAATAATAGGGGAAGGAGAGGCTCCTCTGCTCAAATCATCCTCATTAATAGGAGAACAACCTGTTGACACATCCTCATTCGAAGAAAGATTTCCACTTGTCAAATCCTTCCTAGGAGAAACAAATATATCAGAGGAATATGAGGAGCTTGTATCCACAAGTGAATCAACACAGGTTGGTTTTAATAACTGAGGAACTACACCTTCTTCTAGAGTAGAAATCCAGACCTTGAAAGCATCATTTCCCAAAGTAATTTCCACCTCTTTAGAAACATGAGCTAGCTCAAACGAGTGGACTATAAGCTATATCAACAAATAAACCAGGCAAAGTAAGAGGGTGAATGTAAATTATCTGGCCTTAGCAGCTTGGAAAGATTTTTCACACCATCCTTGATAAAGAATTCCAAAGATAGATAAATACTTCAACTTTCCTCCTTTGTAACACAAATTTTATTTTCCAGGAGTAAATGCCAGCCATTGTTCCAGTCATGAACCACCATCTTTTAGCATTTCCTCTTGGAAAAAAGGGTCAGGACAGTGCTTTAAAACTGCTTTCTTGCCTAAGGATTTGAGCCGAACTTCACAAACCCCTTGCAAAGCTATCTCCTTCAATAATAGCATCCACTTTGAGGTTAAGATGGATTAAAGCTAAATGACAGCTCTTCATGAATGGGTCTTGTGAGGTTACAATAGACCCTTTGCTGTGAAAATCTTCAACCGACAGCAGTCGGCCTTGTGCTCTCCGATGAAAACCGTGGACGACAGAAAGCCCCCCCCCCCCCCCCCCCCCGGCCTCATCTCCTAACAAAGACGACTCGAGCACCTCCGTTCGAGACTCTTCGCCACGATCCCCTTCTGACAAGGTGGTCAAATCTGCTCCACATTCCGTCGGAGCTCCACAATCCGAGCCGCACAACCGTGCTCTTCCTTATCGTGCTAACCCGGTCATACTTGTGCACCCGCCTCAAGCAGATCAGATTTGCACCCGACTGCGCCACTCACTTCCCCCTCGCTCTAATCCCTGCCCCAGACATTGGAGGCCGGACACGAGTAGTTCGTGCTCATCCCTGTTTTATTTATTTTGTACTTTTGTCTGTATTTAGTTTTCCACCTCTCCCGGATATCCGGTAGGTGTGTATGTTGCCTTTGGTAGCGTGTTTGTTCCGTTCTCTTTGTCAACGAATCTTTTTGGAGGGTCGATAATAAAAGTGACATTGTAGTTGTTGTTTATTTAGATTCTATCTCGCTTTTTCAAGAGGTATTCATCTCATTGGTCGTCCCTCGAGATTTTAAAAACAATCGGTAGATATAATAATTATATTGTTCAATATATAAAATTTATTATTTATTAATAAATCTTTCTGTTAAAAGATATATGTTCCACTTAATAAAAGACAAGATAGAAAAATGTCATATACATCCGTCAACATCTAGGAGAATGAAATGATACCACAATCACAGATGGAATGCCTCATTTGTTTGTTTGAGAGAGAATGAAATTGAGATTTGAGTCACATATAAATTCCTCCATTAGGTTACACAACAAAACCAAGTCTTGTTGGGTAATTTTAATTTGTCCAAAGATGTAGAAAAGAATATATATATCAGAAAAATCTCATATACATATACACTTTGTGTTGTCTGTATGTTTTATAGGTACTCCTATATACCTAGTTCTGTCCTCGTTCTCTGTACATACGAGCATTGAGAGATGAATTACGTATCGTTACAAAATTGGTTGGACGCTACATGTTTGGTTACGAAAACTCTTTGACCAATTGCATGTACGTCTTGAGCTCGTGACACGCCGCCATGTTTATGCTCCCGAGTCCCGGAGACCCCTTGCTGCTCAGCCGGAGCTCTCTCCCCACCTCGGAGTAAGCCAGCTGCGTGTCCTCCACGCGCTTCTCTATCCAGCTAGGCAGCCCCGTTCTGCTCCGCACGTCTCTGTTATCGTTATCGTCGATAACGAAACCCGGTACTCTTGTGATGACGTCGTCCGAGTTCACTATGCGCAATATTTTCGTGCCTTGTTTCTCCAGCTGGCGCCGGAAGCTCCGGTTCCCGACGCGCGGGCAGCCGAAAGATATGACGGTGACCATGGGCGCGTCCTCGAACGTCGTCTTGACGTCGTACGCCGCCAGCGTGGCAAGCGCCGCGCCGAGGCTGTGCCCAGTGAACGTCAGGCTGAGAGGCTCGTCGCCGTATAATTCAAGGAGGCGTGCAACCTCCTGACGTAACATGTCTTGTAAACTTGGATGCATGTCGTTTCTTGAAGTGTAGAGGCTCAAGAACCCGGTCTCGACCATGGGCCCGGTCTGATCGGTCGGGCCGATCGGGGTGAGCGTGGCGCGTAGGTTCTCGGCCCACTCCAAGCTGGTGGCGGTGCCTCGGAGAGAAACGACGACGTCGCGGCGTCCGAGTTGGGCGATTTGGTCCTTGTCTTGGCACACGGCCACGTAACCGATCCAGCTGGACTGAGAGGTCATCCAGCTGGGCGCTTTTTCGGTCCAGCGTGGCAGCTGGATCCCTGACGTGGCACGTAGGTTCTTTGTGATCCGGTAACCGGTCTCCGGGAGGCCACAACGCCTGAATAATTTGCTTTTGGGGTGCAACGAAGTACCGAACGACGGAGACGACTGGTCGAAGTTGAAGGACTTGTAAGCGGCCTCTACGAAGTCGCCGTACCGGAGAATCTCTGCGCGGAGGTTCCGGTCAAGCGGGTCGAGCAAGCCTTCCCAGTTGGTCAACCCTTGATACTCCATCCATTTCTCTGCCACCGAGCTTGAGCTAGCTTCTAGATTGGCCTCAAGCTTCTTGTTTATCAGCTGCCTGCTCGTCAGGAATGAAGCCGACGACTGTCGTTTTGTTGACACAGACACGACGTGTCGGTTTGTGGGTGTCACCGTGCATGATGGAGGTCTGATACAGAGCTTCATTTTTGGTGTAAGTACTCTATATATGTGCAGAGTTGATGGTAGAGGAATTGGAAGGAGAGGCTTTTTATAAGATGATAAATGTCAAAAAATGATACGAGAGAGAGAGTACAACATATTACCAAAAAGTGTTATGGCCTATCTTATTCTTTCTATATTGCACGTGTATTAATGCTAGTGATGGTTTTGTAGCATTTGGATCCTTCTACTTCTAACTATCGTCATTTGATATTTCAAAGTATTATCATATATATCTGATTATTTGTTCGTTGGAGTTCACGTTCTCTATCCATACATGTTTTTGCCAAATTAAAAGGATAATCAACTTTTAAAAGTTATCTTAATAAGGCATGTTTATTTTTTTTTATCTTTATTTCATTTTCTATTTGACCATGTTATCAGGATTGTTCACATATGAATCCTGAGTTGTACATTCAATAGTTTTTATTTGTTTATTTATCATTCAATTTTGTGTTAAAACCCAACTGTTAATATAAAAGGTGGGCAAAGATCACTCTAATGGGTTTCCTCCACTATAACAAAGACGTAAAGCTCAAACAAACAATAATTAACTATAAGGCTTATCAAAGGTTAGAGTACGCGTCTGTCTCGCGCCCCTTTCTCGAGTTAGGGCTTCTGCTCACAGACGTGTCTGACTCTCCTTCCGGCCGACTCAGACAATTCCAATGGGGAAGAAGGGATTTTTGGTGTCGCCGGCGTCTCAGACCTATCCATTCAAACCCTAGTCAATGCTCGTGTGAGGGATTCGGCGCCCATGGCTTCTACGTATCCGACTCTCTTTCCGGCCGAGTCAGACCAATTCCATTGGGGGAGAAGGGAATTTTGGTGTTGCCGACGTCTCAGACCTTTCCTCTCGATCACTAGCCGATTCTCGTATCTTGTGGAGGCATTGGTTCAAGGTAATTTCTTGGGGGAAAGCTTCGTTGGAGCTAGATTGTCAGTTCAAGGTCTTATTAAAGGTTAGGAACTACCTGAGCTGCAGAAAGGAGATGCAACACAACAATAGTGATATGCATAGGCAGTATCTCAGCTCCATCATAGTTGCAGAGAAGAGCAAGGAGCAAGAGTTGCAAAACCGTTCAGGTCTTCAAGCTGAGGAGCCTCAAACTCAGCAAGATTCTTCTTCTATGGGCTCCCCTCCTCCTAGATTCGAATATGTTTGTCCTATAATTGTCCTAAAGAAGAGAAAATTAATACAAGTCCCTACAAGACATGATTTCTTACCTCAGGGAATTGGGAGAAAAACCTTCTATTCTGCATTTGTATGCAATATTCCGATCAGAGCAGAGGAAAATTGGCTGCACTACATCTTTGGCTCCTCTAAGGGATTCTGCAAAACTCTACAAGCACAAAGATTGAACAAAAATGGAAGAAGATATGGGTTTGTATACTACAACTCTCAACAAGCCTTAGATGAGGCAATTCAATGCTTCAATGGTCTGAATTTCCAAAGTCTCAAGCTATATGTTACGAAAGCCTGGATAAGGAATAACAATGACTCAAAGGCTACAATTATACAAGATGACACATGCATGACTTATGAAGACTTTAACCATAGAGGTTCAATGGTTTCTGCTCATATCAAATTCTTGGAAAGGGCTCATCTAGCCATCTCTCAGTGTGGAAACTATCTTGAGAGAACTGGCTTTGCAGGGGGTATATGAGATACAATTAAAAGCTCTAGGAAATAGAGTGATTCTACTTCACTACCCATATGAGAACTTTGAACTGGAGATCTTGAAGGAAAATGGAAGCTGGCTACATTCCTGGTTAACTCTCTAGCCTGATTTTGATTATTTATGTGATGCTGAAGGGAAATTTGTTTGGGTGGCTATCCATGGGATGCCATACAAGGGGTGGTGTGATGAATCCTTTCGGGCAACAACATCAGATGTTGGAACAGTGGTCTTTACTCATCCTGTTACTAAGGAAGGAACCTATGTGGATATTGCCTATGTGCTAATTCATACTAAGAAGCTAAACCTTTTTTCTGAGGAGGTTCAAATCTATTTGGGTAATAAACCTATCAAGGTTCTGATTTCATCAGTAGAAGCTAGCTCTATTCCAAGCTTTCCTGCAAAGACTACTCCAAATACAAGCTTTACTACATTAGCGCAAGATTCAGAGAATGAGATGTCATCAGAATTGGGTATATCTCTTTTGAAGAAGCATATTGATGGTGATGCTATTCTTGTGGACAACCAAATTTATTCTGAACAAGTGACAAAGGCATTATTACTCATACATGAAGCCTCTGAGTTGGGAAAAGAAGTGGAAGATCATGTTATAACTATATATGAAGAGCAGGAGGATATTCAAAGCCCCTTTGAAGAAAGATCCAAACAGAATTTAGAGAATTTATTGCAACAGACAACATTCATCCAGTCCCAGGTTCAAGTGGTTATTAATGATCATTTAATTTCTACTCATGCCATATCTTCTTATACACATGTTGTGGAAGAGCCTCTTTCAATTCTAGGAGACGTTCGTAACTCTATTCACTTATTAGAGAATTTAGTTGTCAAGGATACTGCTCAATCTGCAACTCCCATCAGCAACAACAACCAAGGTCCTTCCACAGGTTGCAACGACCAAGCCGGGATGGTCTCAGCTTCTATTTCTACAGTATTTGTTCCTCAAGGAGAGGGAAATCAATTTCAAATTAGTCCTCAACCCTCTAATTTGCTGAGTAATGGTCATTTCAACACTACAACTCAATTAAATGTTGATGAGACTGTGGAAGGCTTGCAGTTGGAACAATATCAGGTTAAGGAAGTAGTAGATTTCCTTGGTTTAACGAAGTCTAGTCCAAATAAGAAGATTAAAGCTACCTCAAAAAAGAAGAATCCAAGCAAAAGAAACACTCCCCACTCTTATGTTACAAGGTCAAAATTCAAAGAAAATAATGCTATTCCATCTGCTGCAACACCAGACAAGGAGCCATCTTTCTTGGAGGAAAATTCTGTGGCAAAAAAGGCTTGGGCCTTTGGAAAGGAAATTGGTTTGAAGAGTAGAGTCTCAGATCAGTTAATTATAAATAAGCTTCAAGACCTGGAGGATCTGAAGAATCACAGAGTTGAGCTAGAAGGGGGATCAGAGGATGATTTTGTTGATCTTGATAAAGATTTAGAACCCGAGCTTTTGTTGGATAACACTTCCAACACCCTCTCTCTGAACTGATTAGCATGAAATTCCTCTCACTGAATGTGAGAGGGATCTCCTCATTCTCTTCTGTTCTTGGAGTGGGGGTGCTCTTTGTTTTGTTTTTGTTCCTGTGGTGTGGGAATAGTTCTGATTGTAGGTTGAGTGTTCTCCCTTGTGGCCTTCTTTGGTTACTCTGGTTTGCTTGTGTTTCTAGGTACTGGTTTGAAGACTTTGTAAAGCCCGCTTATTTAAAAAGGGGTATTCTTTTGTAATTAGAATCGTCGGGGTAGGTTTGTGCAATAAGTGGTTTTGTTAAAAGAAATTTCAAAAAAAAGGCTGCTGGGTTGGTTCGTTCATTGGGCCTGGCCCGACCAGCTGGCCCAAGCCCGGGGTATTTATACCCATTCTTAGGGTTTGAGAACCCACTCTCCCTCTCCTTCTTCGTGTGCAGCCGCCGACCTCTCCCGACCAGCTCCTCTCACCTCTCGGCCACCTCCCTCACCTCTCGGCCACCTTGTTAGTCTTAGTGCCTGTAGTTCAATCCTAAATGTCCAAATGTACATATCATCGTTAGCAATAAAATTAAAGCGGCTTTATATTACTTATGTGTTGGAGTAATATATCGACGTGTGCTCTGATCTGTGCCCACCATGCGAATAGAACCATAGATCGAGATAGATCACACTCGATGGGTCCCTAGTTAACAAAGCTTCACTAGAAGCGACTAGTATGAAAGATGGCTCTTTATGGCTTACGTTCTGTTAGTCATTGGAATGGGATTCCGGAGTCTGATCATAGATATCATGTGGGACATGATATTGGACGACCCGCCCTGAATATGTGCCATAGATTAAGTCATGAACATATTCAGTGTTGTAGCTTGTCATGTATCTTTAGACCAAGGAGTCTTTGTGATCGCTATGTAGTCAACAACTGAGTTTAACCTGAGCCTAACGTTGTCCGTAACAGGGCTTCCATAACGGCCATGATTGGCTTGGGGACGGGCTACATGAGTGACACGAAAGACGGCTAAGGGATTTATCCCTCATACTAAGGTATGGGAAAGATATCGGTTCTCGGCCGCTTGATCGAGAGTGATTGGAAGAATAGCATGGCCATGCACATGATACTGGGTATCATATCTTCAGTCATCTCACATATAAAGGAACGGTGATTGAGAATAATAAGGATGACGGCTCTATGCCATATCTCAATCAGGATATCGTAGATAAAAGGATAATGACAGGGACGACGGAAAGGTTAGAATCGACAGGGTCGATTCGTTATGTAGTGTCAGGCAATACTAAAGTCTCGTTAGTTGCCACTAAAATAGGATCAAGTAAAATGGGATTTTACGTTGATCTATTGACATGCATAAACCTAAGGGTCACACCGGAGGATGAAACTCATTGACACATTTATGGAGAATGGCCAA
This sequence comes from Erodium maritimum, assembly GCA_963921825.1. NCBI lineage: Eukaryota > Viridiplantae > Streptophyta > Magnoliopsida > Geraniales > Geraniaceae > Erodium > Erodium maritimum. Next base: position 87,967,750 of record OY997588.1, on the reverse strand, counting down.
AAGGGAGTTGTCTCGGGACATGACCAAAACTGGGTTTTGGGTCATGTGCCCGTAAGTGAATAGGACTTTACGGATCGAGACAAGGCTTGGAGTCTTGGGATTGATCGTGTCTGATAATGTTGGACATTTCCGGTATGGAAGGCTTGGAGGCGATGAGCGAATCACGGGACCTCGTTTGAAATGGCCACGTGCCATGTTCAAGAGGCCCATGAAAGGCCCATGCAACCAAGGCCCGTGGATCTAATTACTCAAGTCTTGATTAATTAGTACTAAGTAAGGAAGACAAGGATTAAGGTGTTGGTGATTCACCACCTAACCCAATCTTGTCTAGCCATACTTTGTCCTATTTACACCTTACTTGACATCATACTTGTCTCATGCCTTTAGTTGGACAAGTATGTGGTTTGTTATGTTTAAGTCATCTTTTTTCAACATAACAAACACAAGACAAGAATAGGAAACACAACTTCTCTCCCCCCTCCCTTGCAATTTCGGCCAAGGCAAGCTCCCACCTCCAATTTTGTGTTCTTGAGTCCTCAAAGAGAAGAACTACGTGGCTTTGATTCCCATGTGGATACGTAGGCGTCTTGGAGACTCAAGACAATCATTCGTTACCCGATGTTCTTGTTTTGGTAAGAAATAGTGCTGATTTTTTCTCTTGTGAATCCATTCTTTGTTAGTTGTTTCATGGTTTAATCGTCTCTTGGTTTTCATTGATTTTCCGCTGGGAGTTGGTTCATCTCCAACCCTACCTCGAGACCCAACAGTGGTATCAGAGCCGTGCTACCTTCGGGATTCACAAGACGGTGTTCAAAGTTTCGGTTTTGATTGAAAGTTTCGTTTTTGGCATGTTGTTTTGCTAAATTGTTTGATAACATGTTTTAAATTCTTGTTCATGGATTTAATGCATGTAAAATGAATTTTTGAAAATTATTTCAAATTTGGCAATTTTGAAAAAAATTTGATTTTTCGGGTCTTGGGAGCGGGACTCTCGGGTAGCCGAAACCGGGACCGAACGGGGCTCCGTTGGGCGGAGCTAGGCCAAGCATGACCATTGGATGGTTGATATGCCAAGGCTAAACCGTTTTGTTAGTTATGACGAGTTTGGAACTGTCATAACGAACTCGAAGATCAAATGTTCAAAAGTTTCATTTTTGAACGGTTTCGATAAACCGAGCATCAAAAATTTCGAAACTTGGCTATTAATTAAAACCGGAAAATCACATGATGTTTGATAACATGCTTGTTTGATAACACGATGTGTGATGTGATGTTGGCATGGTGTACATAACAGCCCCGAGCTCGATTTAATTATTTATCGCTTTTCACGGCCTGCGAGCCGTTAGAGTTAGCGTGTAATTATTCTTTCAAGGTGTGGTCGTCAAACCACTTGTTTGTAATATTTATTTATTCCCGACCTGCGAGTCGTGTATTAAATTGTAATTTTTTACTCAAGACGAAGTAAAGGCGAAAAGGTCTTTTGGTGGCTTTTCGGGTGTTGGCATCGGCTTGGAGTCGGTGGAGCTCAAGAAGCTAGTGGGAGTTAGTTTAGGGGGCTATTATGTGCACATTTATCGCTTTATGCTTGGTTTAGTTTATGTATGACTAATTCTATGTGTTTTAGAATTGCATGCTTAACTTTATTTACCGAGCATATCACCTCACATGCAAAGATAAAATTATAATTTTAATCCTTGTGTGTGAACCCTTAGAACCGTCATTGCATTGGATGTAGTTGACGGGTTCAAAGGAAGAATTACATTGGATGTAATTTGAGGCATCATTGCATTTGGAATGTAGTTGATGTGCTCATCGCATCTAGGATGTGCCAAAGTTTTAAACACAACCGGACAAGTAAAAACGGGTCATGTCTGATACCTCCCAATTCTCAACACCTTACTACCTCCCCGTCCTATGGGTGTCGTGCGCCTTAGCGGAGCATCCATGGGAAAGCGGGGTAGTAGGTTTGGACGACATATGTGGGTGTCGTGCGCCTTAGCGGAGCACCTACATAGTGGCGGGTCATAGTTGAAAATTGGTGGACCCGACTACGATTCTCAGCTAGGGTTGAGCTAGGGTATCAGATAGATTAAGCCGTGTACTTAAGTACATACCCTAGCCAAGAGTCACATTGGATGTGATTGGACGGGGTCCTACCTACATAGCTCGATTGAGTGGTGAGCCTTCGTTCAGCTTGATCGAGTCAATCAAGGATCTTGGTTTTAGATTCTAAAGGTATATAATCGATTGTTAGTGTTTAAGCTTGATCTTCATAAAATTTATTCAGTTTACTGATTGAATTTTATCTGTTGTAGATCAAATGGCAAAATTCAGCGAACATTAATAGTTTGTCATTAAAAACCATTCTTGACAGGGTCAAACTAAATGGGACAAACTATTTGGACTGGTACAGAATTTTGAGGATAGTCCTCAAGTCTGAACGCAAAGAATATGTCCTTGACAAGGCTGTCTCTAAGACCATATCAGAGTTACATGAAGTGTCATTAATTGCTGAGAAGAATATATCAGGGATCTGGGATCCAAGGATATTCTGATGGTCAACAAGGGAATTAGAAGTGGCAAGGGCGGGGCCCATGCACACTTGGCAGGAAAGATGAGACACATGAGAATGTCTGCTTCTACTGCCAATAGCCTGGTCATTGGAACCAGGATTACAGGAAGTTCACGGCTAATCTGAAGAAGGGCAGTGGGACTGCGCTTTCATCAAATAGCGTGGATGATCTGAAGAAGGGCAGTAGGACTGCGCCTTCATCAGGAAACCTGGATGATCTAAGGAAGGGCGGTGGGATTGTGCCTTCATCCGATATTAACTCTATAGAGTTACATCTCTCTACTTCCAAAGATTCATGGGTATTAGATACATGGATTGAATCTCACACATGCACTTATATATGGTGGCTGAAAGTAGGAGAGGTTTGGAAAGCACGAAGTTGACCTCAGAGTTGTGGCAACTGCTGTAGGATCCATGAGTCTTGCTTTGCCAAGAGGCCTTGTCTTAGTACTGTATAATGTATATTGCATACCTACTTTTAGTAGGAATATTATATTTGTATCCGTGTTTGACAAGGAAGGATATAATGTTAATATTGGAAATGGAGTTTTCAATGTTCTATTCAATGATATGTTTTATACCAGTACTGACTTGGTTGGAGGATTGTACATATTAGATATGGGTAACAATGCCTCAAGTTCTATATATATTCCGTTAATACCAAGAGGTCTAAATCCAACGATTTAAACCTAACTCTGTTATGGCACTGTCATTTGGGCCGCATAAACAAGAAGCGCCTATCAGCACTTCAGAAGTGCGGACTTTCAGGTTCATTCGAATTCCATTCGATCGATAGGTGCAAGGTTTGTTTGATGGGAAAAATGACTAAAGTGCCCTTTTATCGATCGCGATGAAAGGGCGGGTGAATTATTGGGGCTGATACACTCGAATGTGTGTAGACCAATAAGTTCACTTGCCAGGAGTGGTTTTAGCTACTTTATCACATTTACTGATGATTACAGTAAATATGGTTATGTCTATTCGCTGAGACATAAGTCTGAAGCTTTTGATAAATTCAAAGAGTTTAAGACTAAAGTAGAAAACCAGCTCGACAAAGGTATTAAGGCACTTCGATTGGATCGAGGTGGAAAATACTTGACCACAGAGTTATTAGATCATCTAAAAGAGAATGGGATCCTTTTGGAATGGACTCCTCCTGAGACACTGTAGATGAAAGGTGTAGCCAAACGGAGAAATCGGACATTGTTAGACAATGGTCCGTTCCATTATTAGTTGGACTGATCTCCCAATCTCTTTCTGGGATTATGCTCTAGAGACGACCGCATTCATAGTGAATCGGGCTTCGACGAAGGGTGTGGAAGGGACACCATTTTAAAATGATATGGGATGATGCCCGCTTTGTCCTTCCTAAAGATTTGTGGTTGCGAGGCTTATGTGAAACATTTGGTTTCGACTAAGCTCGAACCAAGATCTGAGATATGCACCTTCATGTGGTATCCCAAAGCAACAAGGGGGTACTACTTCTACAATCCCAGTGAGAACATGGTGTTCGTCGCATGGGGTGTGGTCTTTATAGAAAAGGAGTTTTGTTTCCAAAGACGTCAGTGGGAGGACTGTGCATCTCGAAGAAATTCAGGATGGTACAAATCTGTCTAAACCAATTGGCAACCCAGTAGAAAGGAGCCAGAGATTGTCGTAGAGTAAGAACCAATTCCTGTTACAATTCCGGAAGGTCCAAGGCGATTTGAAAGGATCAATCTTCCACCTCCAAGATATGGTATCCGGAGGTGACAATGAAGTCATGGTGGATCACGATGATCCAGCCACCTTTCAGGAAGTCGTGGATGGGCCCAACTCCGAGTTATGGCTGGGAGCCATGAGGGAGGAAATGCAATCCATGACATGTATGAGACCAGACGTCTCGTAAGCCTTATGTTGTACCAGTAGACATCATTCTAACCCAGGGGAAAGATGATGTTGAACTAGTCGTCGAAGGATGAGTAGACGCTAGTTTTCCAAGACAAATCCAGATGACTTTAGAAGTCAATCAGGATATGTGTTTACGCTGAATGGTAGAGCTTTAGCTGGGAGAGCGTAAAGCAAGATATCATTGTCGAATATACGACAGAGGCCAAGTACATGGATGCTGCAGAGGCAGCTAAGGAGGCTATGTGGATTTGGAAATTCATGGCAGGGCTGGGTGTAATTAAAAACCCATCCACCCCGGTGAATCCATCTTGCGACAACACAAGGGCCATTGCGCAAGCTAAAAGCCTAGATCGTATAACAAATCCAAACATGTACTGCGGCGTATCCACCTCATCAGATAAATACTGAACTGAGGTGAAGTGAAGATAACCGATATTGCAATAGATGATAACATAGCCAACCCTTTGACTAAGGCAGTGTCACTGCCTGAACATGTTAGACATGTAAAGTCGATGGGGACATATTGGAGTTTAGATTGGAACTAGGGCAAGTGGGAGATTGTTACTCTTAGTGCCCGTAGTTCAATCCTAAATGTCCAAATGTACATATCATCGTTAGCAATAAAATTAAAGCGGCTTTATATTACTTATGTGTTGGAGTAATATATCGACGTGTGCTCTGATCTGTGCCCACCATGCGAATAGAACCATAGATCGAGATAGATCACACTCGATGGGTCCCTAGTCAACAAAGTTTCACTAGAAGCAACTAGTATGAAAGATGGCTCTTTATGGCTTACGTTCTGTTAGTCATTGGAATGGGATTCCGGAGTCTGATCATAGATATCATGTGGGACATGATATTGGACGACCCGCCCTGAATGTGCCATAGATTAAGTCATGAACATATTCAGTGTTGTAGCTTGTCATGTATCCTTAGACCAAGGAGTCTTTGTGATCACTATGTAGTCCACAACTGAGTTTGACCTGAGCCTAACGTTGTCCGTAACAGGGCTTCCATAACGGCCAGGATTGGCTTGGGGACGGGCTACATGAGTGACACGAAAGACAGCTAAGGGATTTATCCCTCATACTAAGGTATGGGAAAGATATCGGTTCTCGGCCGCTTGATCGAGAGTGACTGGAAGAATAGCATGGCCATGCACATGATACTGGGTATCATATCTTCAGTCATCTCACATATCAAGGAACGGTGATTGAGAATAATAAGGATGACGGCTCTATGCCTTATCTCAATCAGGATATCGGAGATAAAAGGATAATGACAGGGACGACGGAAAGGTTAGAATCGACAGGGTCGATTCGTTATGTAGTGTCAGGCAATACTAAAGTCTCGTTAGTTGCCACTTAAATAGGATCAAGTAAAATGGGATTTTACGTTGATCTATTGACATGTATAAACCTAAGGGTCACACCGGAGGATGAAACTCATTGACACATTTATGGAGAATGGCCAAAAGAGAGTTGTCTCGGGACATGACCAAAACTGGGTTTTGGGTCATGTGCCCGTAAGTGAATAGGACTTTACGGATCGAGACAAGGCTTGGAGTCTTGGGATTGATCGCGTCGGATAATGTTGGACATTTCCGGTATGGAAGGCATGGAGGCGATGAGCGAATCACGGGACCTCGTTGGAAATGGCCTCGGGCCATGTTCCAAGAGGCCCATGAAGGCCCATGGAACTAATTAATCAAGTCTTGATTAATTAGTACTAAGTAAGCAAGACAAGGATTAAGGTGTTGGTGATTCACCACCTAACCCAATCTTGTCTTGCCATACTTTGTCCTATTTACACCTTACTTGACACCATACTTGTCCCATGCCTTTAGTTGGACAAGTATGGGTTTTGTTATGTTTAAGTCATCTTTTTTCAACATAACAAACACAAGACAAGTATAGGAAACACATTTTCTCTCCCTCTTCCATGGCCATTTCGGGTTTGGCTAGTTTCCACCTCCATTTTTGTGTTCTTGAGTCCTCAAAGAGAAGAACTACGTGGCTTTGATTCCCATGTGGATACGTAGGCGTCTTGGAGACTCAAGCCAATCATTCGTTAACCGGTGTTCTTGTTTTGGTAAGAGATAGTGCTGAATTTTTCTCTTGTGAATCCATTCTTTGTTAGTTGTTTCATGGTTTTAATCGTCTCTTGGTTTTTATTAATTTTCCGCTGCGAGTTGGTTCATCTCCAACCCTACCTCGAGACCCAACACACTTCCGCCCAGAGCACACGGCAGCCACCACTTCCCTTCCTTCTCTCGCCGACGTCGACTTCGGCCGCCCCTCTTCCCTCTCCGTCCAGCCACCACGCCACCACCGAGCCGCCTCCTCTTCTCCGTCCAAATTCGACCGTCCCACCGCCGTCTTCTCCGTCTCCGACCCGATCTCCCTCGTCCCGAGCTTGCTTCGGACTCGCCGGCGAGGAAAGAGCCACCGAGCCTTTCGGTCCTTTTCCGACAACCACAGACCCCCACCCGACCTGGTTTCTTCGAGTTTGCCGTCCTCTCCTTTGTCTTCCCCTCTCTTCGCCGTCGCCGTGAACGACCAGAGCCAGGCCGCCGACGCGTTCGACAGATCCGGGACGGAGTCACCGTGGCCGTTCCGATCTGAGGCGAGAAAGGTCCCCGCCGTGCTCCATCACCTCGTCGTTTTCCCTTTTCCCAACGGTGAGGTTCTCACCTTTGGGTTTGGTCGCGGCTTCGCCGCCGGTGGCCGGTCGGTTGCACCACCGAGCTCATCTCTCCCTTTCCTCCTTTTACTGTTTCCCGTGCTGTTTATTTTGGATCTGATTGAAGGGAAGCTAGGTCTGTTAAACCTGCAAGTAAAGAAATTGATTAATTTTTGGAATTTTTTTTGAATTAAAAAGGAATTAAAATCAAAATTGTTTTAATTCGAAATTTTGGACTTGGAGCGAACCTGGAACAAAACTGGATCGAGTTTGGAAACTGGACGTTAAATGGGACCTTGAACGGGATAAAGGTGGAACGCTGAAACGGGTGCCTTGGGAATCGTGCCAAGAACCCGTGGCTTGGGATCCGTGCCTCGGAAAAACATGCATCGGGTTCTAAGCTCGGTGCGCGGGTGCTCGAAACCGATTCGTTGGGACCCCGCTTTTATCCCGCTCGAGTTTAAAAGAAAACTGTCTGTTTTAAACTGGACTAATCGTGACCTTTAAATTAACCTAGGAATCGCCTCTAATTAAGGCTTTCGTGTTATCTTTAGCGCCCGGCTTCGATCGAAGCGAAGACCGGAGGTAGCGAGCCAGAACGTCAGCAACTAGGAGACGTAGCGGGTGTTCTTCAGTTGAGGTAGGGAAAAGTAGCGGGATCTCGGCCTTGACTAGGGAAAGTTAACAGTAGAATTGCATGTGACACCGGGGTGTCCTGGGTTAAGTAGGTTTATCGAATATTAGAAAGGCATGATACGGGAACGTAGCAAATATTGGAAATGCATGTGACACTTAGTAGTGTCGTAGGAGCAGAGAACTTAGCGTTATTAGAATTACTAGAGGCATATGACCATTCCCGGAGGTTAATTGCGAACTTATCGAGATTAGGAGTGCTGGAGGCATATGACCATGCCCGGAGGTTGTTTGTGAAACTGTTGATATTAGGACTGTTGGAGGCATTGGTTATGCCGGAGGTTGTTCGTGTATTTTGTGTCTTGGGTGGCCATGGGAGCCCGTGGTGTCTTGGGTGGCCATGAGAGCCCGTGTTTTACTGTTTCTTGGGTGGCCATGAGAGCACGTGTTTTACTATTGTGTCTTGGGTGGCCATGAGTGCCCGTGGGGTTGATTGAACCCGTGTCTTTACTGTTGGTGTGTCTTGGGTGGCCGTGAGTGTCGTGGGGTTGTTGAGCTCGTGAGTTACTGTTGGTGTGTTTTGGGTGGCCATGAGTGCCCGTGGGGTTGTTGAGCCCTTGAGTTACTGTTGGTGTGTCTTGGGTGGCCGTGAGTGCCGTGGGGTTGTTGAGCCCGTGAGTTACCGTTGGTGTGTTTTGGGTGGCCAAGAGTGCCCGTGGGGTTGTTGAGCCCGTGAGTTACTGTTGGTGTGTCTTGGGTGGCCATGAGTGCCTGTGGGGTTGTTGAGCCCGTGAGTTACTGTTGGTGCGTTTTGGGTGGCCATGAGTGCCCGTGGGGTTTTTGAGCCCGTGAGTTATGGTTGGTGTGTCTTGGTAGGCCGTGAGTGCCGTGGGGTTGTTGAGTCCATGAGTTATGGTTGGTGTGTCTTGGTAGGCCGTGAGTGCCGTGGGGTTGTTGAGTCCGTGTTTTACTGTTGGTGTCTTGGGTGGCCATGAGTGCCTGTGGAGTGTGGAACCTGTGTTGTTGCTGTTTGTTGAACTTTTCTTGTGATTGTGATTGTGTTTGCCCGACGTTAGTGACCCGACTGTGTGTCGGGAAGTGGTGTGGAATTTAGTTGGCCTGACCGAGTTCGAGTCTCGGAAGGTTGCGAGCATCCTTTGGCTGGCCTGACCGAGTTCGAGTCTCGGGAGTTTGAGTCTAGCGACGGATACCATAGTTTTGTCCATTTGTTGGGACGTATTTTTTAAGTTGTAAATTTTATTTTGTTGAAAATGGTCTTTTTAAAGTGTTTAGTCAAACGGGTTTCAATTGTTTTATTATTTTAAACGTTCGCGTCCTGAGTTCGGTTTTACTGAAATTGGGGTGTGACAGCTTGGTATCAGAGCTCGAGGTTTCACACCTCGGACTGTTCGTTAATTAGGTGGGAAGAGTCGAGTCAGTAATGTCTCGTCGTGCGTTGGGTACGCAAGTCGGAACCGTGTGTAGACCCGTTGTGCTTTGAGTCCTGTTTGTGTTTGTGTGTATGTGCAGTACGGGGTTACTGGCATACTGTTTGTGTGTTGCTGCGTGAAACATTTTTTTAAACTGTCGCGACTCGACTCAGGGGCGCCCCTGTAGTCGAGCGTGACGGTGTTGATATCAAGTGGGTACAATATAGTTCGGGGACGCCTGGACCGGGTTGTAACTACCTGATGTCAAGAAATGAGGTTTTTAATGAAGTGGAGAAAGTTTTAAAAATTGTTTGACCCTGTGGGCGTGTTTTGATTTTGATTGGCCTCGTGGGCGTGTTTTGAGTGTTGGTTGGGATGGTGGGCGTGTGTTGTTGTTGTTTGGCCGTGTCGGCTTGTGTTTTGGTTGAGGTTGAATGACTTGATTTGTCTGTAAGTCGTGGCACGTGTGGTTGTGGAATTGGTGATCAAGCGTATGTGTCGTTTAAGGCAAATTTTAGGATTAAAACGAGTTAAGATTCGAGTTTGAAGCGTTTTTGGGAAAACAGGGCTGTGCGAGCGTCACGGATCCTGTCACGGATCCGTGACGGACCTGAGCGATTTGGCAGATTTTAGGTCTTTGTCACGGCTCCGTGACCCTAACCGTGACGGGGTCTATCACGGGTCCGTGACCCCTGTCTGTTTCACCGTCTTGTCTGCGCAGTTTTCGTGTTGTACTTACGTGACTTGGTGTGCGTTTATGCGGTTTAATTAAGGTTTCGCTTACGTATTATTATAATTAAAGTATAAATAGCGTGAGCAGTGTGACGTTTGGCATCAGGTTTTGAGGTAGTGGTTTGCCCTGGTTAGATCGGGATGTCTTTAGTGCTTTGCTAGTATGCCATAACCGAATGGGTGTCCGTGGAGGTGACCATAACGCTCATCCCCTTTACTACTTTTCCCGCAAGGGACGAGTAGCGAACACTGGTTTGGTTGCGAAAAGTTACAAGTAAATGCATAGAGGACCAGGTGAGGGTTACACTAGACCATACCGGTCTCTGATTTGGGCGTCAGTTTTATTGGATACTTGGGTGTCACACTCGTTTACTTTGTCGAGTTGTGCTGAGGTGTTGGGGCTGAGTTTAGAGCCGTTGAGTCCACCCCTGCGTCGGGACATGCCGGTTGGTGGTGGTGTGGTGTTGACTAGAGTCTGTTGTGCCTACGAAATCAGAGAAGCGAACTAACACAGGAGGTTCGAGAGAGGGCTCAAGAACCCTGAAGCTGGATCGAGTCCTCAACCCGAGGAGTCGGGTATGTTCAGAGTTGGTGGGAACGACGACGGTAGTGGATCGAGGTTTTAGAAAGACTGCAAGGATCCGTGAGGATCGGCAGCGATTGGGCTTGTGCGTGTATCCGTGGGAAGGATACTTACGAAATGACAACCTTTGACGTAAACTTGGGAATGAATTGGCTGGCGAAGTGCCGAGCCAATATCGACTGCTATAGGCGATGAGTGACAGTGTCAGTAGGCAACACGAAGGTGTCGTGTGTGCTGGGTAGTAATAGTAGGGTTCTCCTGTCGGCATGGTCCGCAGTGGAGGAAGTATCGGCCGTGCAGAGCCGAGAGTTACCGCGAAGGGTACGGGGGTTCCCCGAGGTCTCTCCCGAGGAGTTGAACGGGTTGCCACCAGTTCGTGAGGTGGAGTTCAGGATTGACCTGGTGCCGGTAACGGCAGCGATATCGATGGCGCCTTACAGGTTCGCGCCAGCAGAGTTGACCGAGCTGAAGCGTCAGCTCGAGGAACTTCGGGAGAACGGGTTTATTCGTCCGAGCACGTCGCCGTGGGGAGCGCCAACACTCTTCGTGAAGAAGAAGAGTGGAGAGCTTCGGATGTGCATGGACTACCGGAAACTGAACCGGGTTACGGTGAATGACCGATACCCGATGCCGAAAATTGACGACTTGTTCGACCAGTCGAGAGGGTCGACGTATTTCTCGAAGATCGACCTACGATCCGGATACTACCAGTTGCGAGTCCGAGAGGGGGACGTCGTAAGGACTGCATTCCGGACATGCTATGAACATTACGAGTTCTGGGTGATGACTTTGGACTACCGAACGCACTTGCAGCGTTCATGGATCTGATGAACAGTATATTCCGGCCGTTCTTAAATCAATTTGTGCTGGTGTTTGTAGACGACAAAGATCCGAGAGAGAGTTGTCGGCGGTGCTGACGCCGAGGGCTGGGATCGTTGTACGAATTGGGAGTTACGGTATCGCGGAGGTTTGTACATACCGCGTGACGGCGGAGGCGACGAGCTGCGAGAGTCGCAGCATTCGCGTATAACAATGCACGTGGACGGCACTAAGAGGAGCGCGACATAAGGTGGCATATCTAGTGGAGCGGGATGCGGAGAGCGGTCGTGGGATTAGTATCACGGTGCCTCACTCGTCGGCAGGTGAGAGCCGAACACCAACATCCCGCTGGTTTACTGCAACCACTGCGGGTTGCACAGTGGAAATGGGGGCACGTCAGGATGGGTTTCGTGAGCGGTTAGCCGAGTTCGTCTACAACAACAGCTTTCAGGCCAGTATCATGATGGCACCGTTCGAAGCGTTATATGGTAGGCCGGTTCGATCGCCCGTGTGCTGGGCAGAAGTGAGGAATAAGAGTTTACTGGGTCTAGAACTGGACCGAGAGACAGGTGAGTCGGTCGTGCCGAAGCATGAGCGGTTGAAGACCGTGCACAGTCAGCAGGAGCTATGCTGACAGACGGTGCCGACCTCTCGAGTCAGCAGTCGGTGGTCATGCATCTCTAGAGATGAGTCTGAAGGGTGGACTGGTGCATTTCAGCCGCGGCGGAGGCGGGTTAGCCCCGCGGTGTGTCGGCCTTTCGAGGTCTTGAGTACGTCGTTGAGTGGGCGAATGTCGAGGTAACGGGTGATGTTCCGTATGAGGAGAAACCGATGTGGGGAAGGGATCCACGAGAGCAGGTCCTGCACGGAAAGGTTATCCGCTTAGAACGGGTGCAGTGGCGGCACCACGAGACTGAGTCAACTCGGGAACGCGAGGACGAAGTTCGCGCGAAGTAACCCGATCTGTTCGACTCATGAGGTGCGTTATTCTAGATTTCGCGAACGAAATTCGTTTAAGGGGGCTAGACTGTAAAGCCCGCTTATTTAAAAAACGGTATTCTTTTGTAATTAGAATCGTCGGGGTAGGTTTGTGCAATAAGTGATTTTGTTAAAAGAAATTTCAAAAAAAAAAGGCTGCTGGGCTGGTTCGTTCATTGGGCCTGGCCCGACCAGCTGGCCCAAGCCCGAGGTATTTATACCCATTCTTAGGGTTTGAGAACCCAGTCTCCCTCTCCTTCTTCGTGTGCAGCCGCCCACCTCTCCCGACCAGCTCCTCTCACCTCTCGGCCACCTCCCTCACCTCTCGGCCACCTCTGCCCAGAGCCCACGGCAACCACCACCTCCCTTCGTTCTCTCGCCGACGTCGACTTCGGCCGCCCCTCTTCCCTCTCCGTCCAGCCACCACGCCACCACCGAGCCGCCTCCTCTTCTCCGTCCAGATTTGACCGTCCCACCGCCGTCTTCTCCGTCTCCGAGCCGATCTCTCTCGTCCCGAGCTCGCTTTGGACTCACCGGCGAGGAAAGAGCCACCGAGCCTCTCGGTCCTTTTCCGACCACCACAGACCCCCAGCCGATCTGGTTTCTTCGAGTTCTCCGTCCTCTCCTTCGTCTTCCCCTCTTTTCTCCGTCGCCGTGAAAGACCGGAGCCAGGTCGCCGGCGCGTTCGATAAATCCGGGACGGAGTCACCGTGGCCGTCCGGATCTGAGACGAGAAAGGTCCCCGCCGTGCTCCGCCGTGCTCCATCTGTTGGGTCTCGTGGTAGGGTTGGAGATGAACCAACTCGCAGCGGAAAATTAATGAAAACCAAGAGACGATTAAAACCATGAAACAACTAACAAAGAATGGATTCACAAGAGAAAAATTCAGCACTAGTTCTTACCAAAACAAGAACACCGGTTAACGAATGATTGGCTTGAGTCTCCAAGACGCCTACGTATCCACATGGGAATCAAAGCCACGTAGTTCTTCTCTTTGAGGACTCAAGAACACAAACATGGAGGTGGAAACTAGCCAAACCCGAAATGGCCATGGAAGAGGGAGAGAAAATGTGTTTCCTATTCTTGTCTTGTGTTTGTTATGTTGAAAAAAGATGAATTAAACATAACAAAACCCATACTTGTCCAACTAAAGGCATGGGACAAGTATGGTGTCAAGTAAGGTGTAAATAGGACAAAGTATGGCAAGACAAGATTGGGTTAGGTGGTGAATCACCAACACCTTAATCCTTGTCTTGCTTACTTAGTACTAATTAATCAAGACTTGATTAATTAGTTCTATGGGCCTTGGTTGCATGGGCCTTTCATGGGCCTCTTGGAACATGGCCCGTGGCCATTTCTAACGAGGTCCCGTGATTCGCTCATCGCCTCCAAGCCTTCCATACCGGAAATGTCCAACATTATCCGACGCGATCAATCCCAAGACTCCAAGCCTTGTCTCGATCCGTAAAGTCCTATTCACGTACGGGCACATGACCCAAAACCCAGTTTTGGTCATGTCCCGAGACAACTCCCTTTTGGCCATTCTCCATAAATGTGTCAATGAGTTTCATCCTCCGGTGTGACCCTTAGGTTTATGCATGTCAATAGATCAACGTAAAATCCCATTTTACTTGATCCTATTTAAGTGGCAACTAACGAGACTTTAGTATTGCCTGACACTACATAACGAATCGACCCTGTCGATTCTAACCTTTCTGTCGTCCCTGTCATTATCCTTTTATCTCCGATATCCTGATTGAGATAAGGCATAGAGCCGTCATCCTTATTATTCTCAATCACCGTTCCTTGATATGTGAGATGACTGAAGATATGATACCCAGTATCATGTGCATGGCCATGCTATTCTTCCAGTCACTCTCGATCAAGTGGCCGAGAACCGATATCTTTCCCATACCTTAGTATGAGGGATAAATCCCTTAGCCGTCTTTCGTGTCACTCATGTAGCCCGTCCCCAAGCCAATCCTGGCCGTTATGGAAGCCCTGTTACGGACAACGTTAGGCTCAGGTCAAACTCAGTTGTTGACTACATAGCGATCACAAAGACTCCTTGGTCTAAGGATACATGACAAGCTACAACACTGAATATGTTCATGACTTAATCTATGGCACATATTCAGGGCGGGTCGTCCAATATCATGTCCCACATGATATCTATGATCAGACTCTGGAATCCCATTCCATTGACTAACAGAACGTAAGCCATAAAGAGCCATCTTTCATACTAGTCGCTTCTAGTGAAGCTTTGTTGACTAGGGACCCATAGAGTGTGTTCTATCTCGATCTATGGTTCTATTCGCATGGTGGGCATAGATCAGAGCACACATCGATATATTACTCCAACACATAAGTAATATAAAGCCGCTTTAATTTTATTGCTAACGATGATATGTACATTTGGACATTTAGGATTGAACTACGAGCACTAAGACTAACAATCTCCCACTTGCCCTAGTTCCAATCTAAACTCCAATATGTCCCCCATCGGCTTTACATGTCTAACATGTTTAGGCAGCGACACTGCCTTAGTCAATGGGTTGGCTATGCTATCATCTATTACAATATAGGTTATCTTCACTTCACCTCAGTTCAGTATTTCTCTGATTAGGTGGATACGCCGTAGTACATGTTTGGATTTGTTATGCGATCTGGGCTTTTAGCTTGCGCAATGGCCCTTGTGTTGTCGCAAAATGGATTCACCGGGCTGGACGGGTTTTTAATTACACCCAACCCTGCCGTGAATTTCCAAATCCACATAGCCTCCTTAGCTGCCTCTGCAGCATCCATGTACTTGGCCTCTGTCGTAGATTCGGCAATGATATCTTGCTTTACGCTCTCCCAGCTAAAGCTCTGCCATTCAGCGTAAACACATATCCTGATTGACTTCTAAAGTCATCTGGATTTGTCTTGGAAAACTAGCGTCTACTCATCCTTCGACGACTAGTTCAGCATCATCTTTCCCCCGGGTTAGAATGATGTCTACTGGTACAACATAAGGCTTACGAGACGTCTGGTCTCATACATGTCATGGCATATATGATCGATCCTGCCCCCAGGCGCATAGGATTCTCATCATCCTTTTCAGCTCATCAGGTGTCTTAGGACACTGAGTCTTGCTGAGATGAATGCCATGACTAGTGGGTAAGAGTCCTTTCTTTGAATCGAGCATTAAGAACCTACTCAATGCCTTGTTCACATAGGTTCCCTGACTTAAATCCAAGACCCTCTTGGTGTGATCTCTACATATCTTAATCCTTAAGATATGAGAAGCATCACCTAAGTCCTTTATTGAAAAACACTTCCTCAACCAAGCTTTAGTCTCGTGCAAGGTTGGGATGTCATTTTCAATGAGAACCAGAAAGGTAATATTGCTCCCACTAGCCTTCTTATAAACGCAAGATTCATCCTCATTCTTGATTAAGCCAAATCCAATTACAGCTTCATCAAAACGAAGGATCCAACTCCGAGAAGTTCGTTTCAATCCATAAATGGATTTCAACAACTTATAAATCTTTCCTTTATTCTTCGGATCGTCAAAACCTTTGGGCCGAGACATACAAACGTACTAAGTCAAATTTCCATTTAGGAAAGCGGTTTTGACATCCACTTGCCATATCTCGTAATTATGATACGCAGTTATGTCAAGAAGAATTTGGATCGATTTTGACCATAGCCACTAAGGAGAAGGTTTCCTCATAGTCAATCCATTGGATCGGCCTATAACCTTTCGCCACCAGTTGAGCTTTGTAGGTCAGAGGGTTGCCGTCCATGTCCATCTTCACCTTGAAGATCCATTTGCATCCTATGGTCCTCACACCATTTATGGGATCAACCGGTTCCCAGACTCGGTTGTCCGACATGGATTGCATTTCCTCCCTCATGGCTCCCAGCCATAACTCGGAGTCGACCCCATCCACGACTTCTTGAAAGGTGGCTGGATCATCGTGATCCACCATGACTTCATTGTCACCTCCGGATACCATATCTTGGAGGTGGAAGATTGACCCTTTCAAATCGCCTTGGACCTTCCGGAATTGTAACAGGAATTGGTTCTCACTATGCGACAATCTCTGGCTCCTTTCTACTGGGTTGTCAATTGGTTTAGACAGATCTGTACCATCCTGAATTTCTTCGAGATGCACAGTCCTCCTAATGACGTCTTTGGAAACAAAACTTCTTTTCCATAAAGACCCCACCCCAAGCGACGAACACCATGTTCTCACTGGGATTGTAGAAATAGTATCCCCTTGTTGCTTTGGGATACCACACGAAGGTGCATATCTCAGATCTTGGTTCGAGCTTAGTCGAAACCAAATGTTTCACATAAGCCTCGCAACCACAAATCTTTAGGAAGGACAAAGCGGGCATCATCCCGTACCATTTTTTAAAATGGTGTCCCTTCCACACCATTCGTCGAAGCCCGATTCACTATGAATGCGGTCGTCTCTAGAGCAAAACCCCTAAAAGAGATTGGGAGATCAGTCCAACTAATCATGGAACAGACCATTGTCTAACAATGTCCGATTTCTCCGTTTGGCTACACCTTTCAACTACAGTGACCTAGGAGGAGTCCATTCCAAAAGGATCCCATTCTCTTTTAGATGATCTAATAACTCCGTGGTCAAGTATTTTCCACCTCGATCCAATCGAAGTGCCTTAATACCTTTGTCGAGCTGGTTATCTACTATAGTCTTAAACTCTTTGAATTTATCAAAAGCTTCAGACTTATGTCTCACCGAATAGACATAACCATATTTACTGTAATCATCAGTAAATGTGATAAAGTAGCTAAAACCCCTCCTGGCAAGTGAACTTATTGGTCTAAACACATTCGAGTGTATAAGCCCCAATAATTCACCCGCCCTTTCATCGCGATCGATAAAGGGCACTTTAGTCATTTTTCCCATCAAACAAACCTTGCACCTATCGATCGAATGGAATTCGAATGAACCTGAAAGCCCGCACTTCTGAAGTGCTGATAGGCGCTTCTTGTTTATGCGACCCAAATGACAGTGCCATAACAGAGTTAGGTTTAAATCGTTGGATTTAGACCTCTTGGTATTAACGGAATATATAGAACTTGAGGCATTGTTACCCATATCTAATATGTACAATCCTCCAACCATGTCAGTACTGGTATAAAACATATCATTGCATAGAACATTGAAAACTCCATTTCCAATATTAACATTATATCCTTCCTTGTCAAACACGGATATAGATATAATATTCCTACTAAAAGTAGGTATGCAATATACATTATACAATACTAAGACAAGGCCTCTTGGCAAAGCAAGACTCATGGATCCTAAAGCAGTTGCCACAACTCTAAGGTCCATTTCGTGCTTTCCAAATCTCTCCTACTTTCAGCCACCATATATTAGTGCATGTGTGAGATTCAGTCATGGTATCTAATACCCATGAATCTTTGGAAGTAGAGAGATGTAGCTCTATAGAGTTAATACCGATTGAAGGCACGGTCCCACCGCCCTTCCTTAGATCATCC
Source organism: Erodium maritimum (assembly GCA_963921825.1). Lineage (NCBI taxonomy): Eukaryota > Viridiplantae > Streptophyta > Magnoliopsida > Geraniales > Geraniaceae > Erodium > Erodium maritimum. The sequence goes on along the minus strand of OY997588.1, from coordinate 87,949,904 downwards.
AGGTTTCCTGATGAAGGCGTAGTCTTACTGCCCTTCTTCAGATCATCCAGGCTATTTGATGAAGGCGCAGTCCCACTGCCCTTCTTCAGATCAGCCGTGAACTTCCTGTAATCCCGGTTCCAATGACCAGGCTGTTGGCAGTAGAAGCAGACATTCTCAGGTGTCTTATCTTTCCTGCCAAGTGCGCATGGGCCCAGCCCATGCCACTTCCAATTCCCTTGTTGACCATCAGAATATCCTTGGATCCCAGATCCCTGAGATATTCTTCTCAGCAGTTAATGACACTTCATGTAACTCTGATATGGTCTTAGAGACAGCCTTGTCAAGGACATATTCTTTGCGTTCAGACTTGAGGACTATCCTCAAAATTCTGTATCAGTCCAAATAGTTTGTCCCATTTAGCTTGACCCTGTCAAGAATGGTTTTTAATGACAAACTATTAATGTTCGCTGAATTTGCCATTTGATCTACAACAGATAAAATTCAATCAGTAAACTGAATAAATTTTATGAAGATCAAGCTTAAACACCAACAATCGATTCTAAACCTTTAGAATCTGAAACCAAGATCCTTGATTCACTCGATTAAGCTGAACTAATGCTCACCACTTAATCGAGCTATGTAGGTAGGACTCCATCCAATCACATCCAATGTGACTCTTGGCTAGGGTATGCACTTATGTACACGGCTTACCCTATCTGTTACCCTAGCTCAACCTCAGGCTGAGAATCGTAGTCGGGTCCACCAATTTTCAACTATGGCCCGTCACTATGTAGGTGCTCCGCTAATGCGCACGACACCCATATATGTCGTCCAAACCTACTACCCCGCTTTCCCATGGATGCTCCGCTAATGCGCACGACACCCATAGGACGGGGAGGTAGTAAGGTGTTGATAATTGGGAGGTATCAGACATGACCCGTTTTTACTTGTCCGGTTGTGTTTAAAACTTTGACACATCCTAGATGCGATGAGCACATCAACTACATTCCAAATGCAATGATGCCTCAAATTACATCCAATGTAATTCTTCCTTCGAACCCGTCAACTACATCCAATGTAATGACGATTCTAAGGGCTCACACACAAGGATTAAAATTCCAATTTTATCTTTGCATGTGAGATGATATGCTCGGTAAATAAAGTTAAGCATGCAATTCTAAAACACATAGAATTAATCATGCATAAACTAAACCAAGCATAAAGCGATAAATATGCACATAATAGCCCCCTAAACTAACTCCCACTAGCTTCTTGAGCTCCATCGACTCCAAGCCGATGCCAACACCCGAAAAGCCACCAAATGACCTTTTCGCCCTTTCTTCATCTTGAGTAAAATATTACAATTTAATACACGACTCGCAGGTCGGGAATAAATAAATATTACAAACAAGTGGTTCGACGACCACACCTTGAAAGAATAATTACACGCTAACACTAACGGCTCGCAGGCCGTGAAAAGCGATAAATAATTAAATTGAGCTCGGGCTATTATGTACACCATGCCAACATCACATCACACATCGTGTTATCAAACAAGCATGTTATCAAACATCGTGTGATTTTCCGGTTTTAATTAATAGCCAAGTTTCGAAATTTTTTTTTTTGATGCTCGGTTTATCGAAACCGTTCAAAAATGAAACTTTTGAACATTTGATCTTCGAGTTCGTCATGACGGTTCCAAACTCGTCATAACTAACAAAACGGTTTAGCCTTGGCATATCAACCATCCAATGGTCATGCTTGGCCTAGCTCCGTCCAACGGATCCCCGTTCGGTCTCGGTTTCGGCTCCCCGAGAGTCCCGCTCCCGAGACCCGAAAAATCAAACTTTTTTCAAAATTTCCAGATTTGAAATAATTTTAAAAAATTCATTTTACATGCATTAAATCCATAAACAATAATTTAAAACATGTTATCAATCAATTTAGCAAAACAACATGCCAAAAACGAAACTTTCAAGCAAAACCGAAACTTTGAACACCGTCTTGTGAATCCCGAAGGTAGCACGGCTCTGATACCACTGTTGGGTCTCGTGGTAGGGTTGGAGATGAACCAACTCGCAGCGGAAAATTAATGAAAACCAAGAGACGATTAAAACCATGAAACAACTAACAAAGAATGGATTCACAAGAGAAAAATTCAGCACTAGTTCTTACCAAAACAAGAACACCGGTTAACGAATGATTGGCTTGAGTCTCCAAGACGCCTACGTATCCACATGGGAATCAAAGCCACGTAGTTCTTCTCTTTGAGGACTCAAGAACACAAACATGGAGGTGGAAACTAGCCAAACCCGAAATGGCCATGGAAGAGGGAGAGAAAATGTGTTTCCTATTCTTGTCTTGTGTTTGTTATGTTGAAAAAAGATGAATTAAACATAACAAAACCCATACTTGTCCAACTAAAGGCATGGGACAAGTATGGTGTCAAGTAAGGTGTAAATAGGACAAAGTATGGCAAGACAAGATTGGGTTAGGTGGTGAATCACCAACACCTTAATCCTTGTCTTGCTTACTTAGTACTAATTAATCAAGACTTGATTAATTAGTTCTATGGGCCTTGGTTGCATGGGCCTTTCATGGGCCTCTTGGAACATGGCCCGTGGCCATTTCTAACGAGGTCCCGTGATTCGCTCATCGCCTCCAAGCCTTCCATACCGGAAATGTCCAACATTATCCGACGCGATCAATCCCAAGACTCCAAGCCTTGTCTCGATCCGTAAAGTCCTATTCACGTACGGGCACATGACCCAAAACCCAGTTTTGGTCATGTCCCGAGACAACTCCCTTTTGGCCATTCTCCATAAATGTGTCAATGAGTTTCATCCTCCGGTGTGACCCTTAGGTTTATGCATGTCAATAGATCAACGTAAAATCCCATTTTACTTGATCCTATTTAAGTGGCAACTAACGAGACTTTAGTATTGCCTGACACTACATAACGAATCGACCCTGTCGATTCTAACCTTTCTGTCGTCCCTGTCATTATCCTTTTATCTCCGATATCCTGATTGAGATAAGGCATAGAGCCGTCATCCTTATTATTCTCAATCACCGTTCCTTGATATGTGAGATGACTGAAGATATGATACCCAGTATCATGTGCATGGCCATGCTATTCTTCCAGTCACTCTCGATCAAGTGGCCGAGAACCGATATCTTTCCCATACCTTAGTATGAGGGATAAATCCCTTAGCCGTCTTTCGTGTCACTCATGTAGCCCGTCCCCAAGCCAATCCTGGCCGTTATGGAAGCCCTGTTACGGACAACGTTAGGCTCAGGTCAAACTCAGTTGTTGACTACATAGCGATCACAAAGACTCCTTGGTCTAAGGATACATGACAAGCTACAACACTGAATATGTTCATGACTTAATCTATGGCACATATTCAGGGCGGGTCGTCCAATATCATGTCCCACATGATATCTATGATCAGACTCTGGAATCCCATTCCATTGACTAACAGAACGTAAGCCATAAAGAGCCATCTTTCATACTAGTCGCTTCTAGTGAAGCTTTGTTGACTAGGGACCCATCGAGTGTGTTCTATCTCGATCTATGGTTCTATTCGCATGGTGGGCATAGATCAGAGCACACATCGATATATTACTCCAACACATAAGTAATATAAAGCCGCTTTAATTTTATTGCTAACGATGATATGTACATTTGGACATTTAGGATTGAACTACGAGCACTAAGACTAACACCATCACCTCGTCGTTTTCCCTTTTCCCCACGGTGAGGTTCTCACCTTTGGGTTTGGTCGCCGGCTTCGCCGCCGGTGGTCGGTCGGTTGCACCACCGAGCTCATCTCTCCCTTTCCTCCTTTTACTGTTTCCCGTGCTGTTTATTTCGGGTTATTTTGGATCTGATTGAAGGGAAGCTAGGTCTGTTAAACCTGCAAGTAAAGAAATTGATCAATTTTTGGAACTGGTTTTGAATTAAAAAGGAATTAAAATCAAAACCGTTTTAATTCGAAATTTTGGACTTGGAGCGAACCTGGAACAAAACTGGATCGAGTTTGGAAACTGGACGTTAAATGGGACCTTGAACGGGATAAAGGTGGAACGCTGAAACGGGTGCCTTGGGAATCGTGCCACGAACCCGTGGCTTGGGATCCGTGCCTCGGAAAAACATGCATCGGGTTCTGAGATCGGTGCGCGGGTGCTCGAAACCGATTCGTTGGGACCCCGCTTTTATCCCGCTCGAGTTTAAAAGACAACTGTCTATTTTAAACTGGACTAATCGTGACCTTTAAATTAACCTGGGAACCGTCTCTAATTATGGCTTTCGTGTTATCTTTAGCGTCCGACTTCGATCGAAGCGAAGACCGGAGTTAGCAAGCCAGAACGTCAGCAGCTAGGAGACGTAGCGGGTGTTCTTCGGTTGAGGTAGGGAAAAGTAGCCGGATCTCGGCCCTGACTAGGGAAAGTTAACAGTAGAATTGCATGTGACATCGGGGTGTCGTGGGTTAAGTAGGTTTATCGAATATTAGAAAGACATGATACGGGAACGTAGCGAATATTGGAAATGCATGTGACACTTAGTAGTGTCTTAGGAGCAGAGAACTTAGCGTTATTAGAATTACTGGAGGCATATGACCATGCCCGGAGGTTGATTGCGAACTTATCGAGATTAGTAGTGCTGGAGGCATATGACCATGCCCGGAGGTTGTTTGTGAAACTGTTGATATTAGAACTGTTGGAGGCATTGGTTATGCCGGAGGTTGTTTGTGTATTTTGTGTCTTGGGTAGCCATGAGAGCCCGTGGTGTCTTGGGTGGCCATGAGAGCCCGTGTTTTACTGTTTCTTGGGTGGCCATGAGAGCCTGTGTTTTACTATTGTGTCTTGGGTGGCCAAGAGTGCCCGTGGGGTTGATTGAACCCGTGTCTTTCTGTTGGGGTGTCTGGGGTGGCTGTGAGTGCCGTGGGGTTGTTGATCCCGTGAGTTACTGTTGGTGTGTTTTGGGTGGCCATGAGTTCCCGTGGGGTTGTTGAGCTCGTGAGTTACTGTTGGTGTGTCTTGGGTGGCCGTGAGTGCCGTGGGGTTGTTGAGCCCGTGAGTTACCGTTGTTGTGTTCTGGGTGGCCATGAGCGCCCGTGGGGTTGTTGAGCCTGTGAGTTATTGTTGGTGTGTCTTGGGTGGCCATGAGTGCCCGTGGGGTTGTTGAGCCCGTGAGTTACTGTTGGTGCGTTTTGGGTGGCCATGAGTGCCCGTGGGGTTGTTGAGCCCGTGAGTTACTGTTGGTGTGTCTTGGGTGGCCATGAGTGCCCGTGGGATTGTTGAGCCCGTGAGTTATGGTTGGTGTGTCTTGGGAGGCCGTGAGTGCCGTGGGGTTGTTGAGTCCGTGTTTTACTGTTGGTGTCTTGGGTGGCCATGAGTGCCTCTGGAGTGTTGAACCTGTGTTGTTGCTGGTTGTTGAACTTTTCTTGTGATTGTGATTGTGTTTGCCCAAGGTTAGTGACCCAACTGTGTGTCGGGAAGTGGTGTGGAATTTGGTTGGCCTGACCGAGTTCTAGTCTCGGGAGGTTGCGAGCATTCTTTGGCTGGCCTGACCGAGTTCGAGTCTCGGGAGGTTGCGAGCATTCTTTGGCTAGCCTGATCCGTGTTCGAGTCTCGGCAGGTTGTGAGCATTTGTAGGCGATGAGAGGGCAGCTCCCCTTCCGACTAGCTATCGGAAAAGCAGCGTTGTATATATCGCCAACAGGTCGACCGCCTGGAGCCTAACTGGGTTTGGCAAAGCGCGTGGAGCCTGACAGGGATTGGCAAAGCGCCTGAAGAAACACGTAAATGAGAATATGAAGGAGATGTTTTCTAGAGAACCTGGATAGGAGATAGAAAGGAAAGGGTAGTAGTGGGAAGGAGGTTTAAAAGATGAGAAACCATATGTAAGTCCTCAACCCATAGCGAGGGAGGGAGATGAGTTTAAAGAAGAGGCGTCCTAATAATGTTATTAGTTGTACGAATCATGCGTTCAGCCTTCCGGTTCTTTGGAAATGTGTGCGGACAAGAGAAACAAAAGAGAATTCCATGAGATCGAAAAAAGGAATGAAAAGAAGTGTTGTCAAATTCAAGTCAATTGTCACACTGAAAATATTTGATGGGGAGATATAAAAGACATCAGAATTAGCTCATAGAGGGAATACCCAAATAAAATAAGAGGGATCGTCCAAAAACAGTAAGTAATAGCGAAAACCACTAGTGCTCATAACTAGGGAAGTCCATAAATCAGAGTAAACAATTTCAAACATACGAGTAGTATGAGAGATAGATGGTTGAAAAGGGAGACGAACATATTTGCATATTTGACATACAACACAAAGGTGGTCAGAAACGACCTTATTACAACCAATAAAGTTCCTAGAACATAAAAACTTTAAAATATGGTCGCCTGGATGACGGAGACGGAGATGCCAAATGGTGGAAGTGTATGCAGCGGAGAAGATCAAGGATGAAGATGACGAATGAGGAGGTGAAACTAGGTAGCGATCGCCAATACTATCACATCGGAGAAGGAGAGTACTCGTCTTGAGATCCTTCCAGAGAATCCAAAGGGATCAAATTCAACAAAACAAGAGTTATCACGAGTAAATTTTCGAACAGAAACAAGATTTTTTTATTCTACGTGGACTAACAAGAAAATCATTTAAAGATAAAGTATGAGTAGGGGTGGGAATATGAGAATGATCAATAAAATTGACAGGCAATGAAGCACCATTTCGAACAATAATTGAACAAGATTTATTACATAAAGTAAATGAATAAAGTATACCTAGAGTAGATGTCGTGTGAGAGGTAGCTCATATGTCTATATACCACTCTTGAGGTGGCTGATGTAGGGATATGGTAGAAAATAATACACATAAATCAGTAGGTTGTTGTTGAATGTTTGGCTGCTATAGGGAGATGGGCTGTTGTTGGAAGGGCTCATGACTTGCATGAAGAATAGCGGTTGAGGATTTCTGCTTTGATGTGAAGCAGAAACACCGGGTAATGAATGATTGGCTTGAGTCTCCAAGACACCTACGTATCCACATGGGAATCAAAGCCACATAGTTCTTCTATTTGAGGACTCAAGAACACAAAAATGGAGGTGGAAACTAGCCAAACCCGAAATTGCCATGGAGAGGAGGGAGAAGTTGTGTTTCCTAATCTTGTCTTGTATTTGTTTTGTTGAAAAAAGATGACTTAACATAAAAAAACCCACACTTGTCCAACTAAAGGCATGGGACAAGTATGGTGTCAAGTAAGGTGTAAATAGAACAAAGTATGGCAAGACAAGATTGGGTTAGGTGGTGAATCACCAACACCTTAATCCTTGTCTTGCTTACTTAGTACTAATTAATCAAGACTTGATTAATTAGTTCCATGGCCTTGGTTGCATGGGCCTCTTGGAACATGGCCCGTGACCATTTCCAACGAGGTCCTGTGATTCGCTCATCACCTCCAAGACTTCCATACCGGAAATGTCCAACATTATCCGACGCGATCAATCCCAAGACTCCAAGCCTTGTCTCGATCCGTAAAGTCCTATTCACTTACCGGCACATGACCCAAAACCTAGTTTTGGTCATGTCCCAAGACAACTCCCTTTTGGCCATTCTCCATAAATGTGTCAATGAGTTTCACCCTCCGGTGTGACCCTTAGGTTTATGCATGTCAATAGATCAACGTAAAATCCCATTTTACATGATCCTATTTAAGTGGCAACTAACGAGACTTTAGTATTTCCTGACACTGCATAACGAATCGACCCTGTCGATTCTAACCTTTCCGTCGTCCCTGTCATTATCCTTTTATCTCCGATATCCTGATTGAGATAAGGCATAGAGCCATCTCCTTATTATTCTCAATCATTGTTCCTTGATATTTGAGATGACTGAATATATGATACCCAGTATCATGTGCATGGCCATGCTGTTCGTTCAGTCACTCTCGATCAAGCGGCCGAGAACCGATATCTTTCCCATACATCAGTATGAGGGATAAATCCCTTAGCTGTCTTTCGTGTCACTGATGTAGCCCGTCCCCAAGCCAATCCTGGACGTTATGGAAGCCCTGTTACGGGCAACGTTAGGCTCAGGTCAAACTCATTCGTTGGCTACATAGCATTCAGAAAGACTCCTTGGTCTAAGGATACATGACAAGGTACGACACTGAATCTGTTCATGACTTAATCTATGGCACATATTCAGGGCGGGTCGTCCAATATCATGTCCCACATGATATCTATGATCAGACTCCGGAATCTCATTCCAATGACTAACAGAACGTAAGCCATAAAGAGCCATCTTTCATACTAGTCGCTTCTAGTGAAGGTTTGTTGACTAGGGATCCATCGAGTGTGATCTATCTCGGTCTATGGTTCTATTCGCATTGTGGGCATAGATCAGAGCACACATCGATATATTACTCCAACACATAAGTAATATAATTCCGCTTTAATTTTATTGGTAACGATGATGTGTACATTTGGACATTTAGGATTGAACTACAGGCACTAAGACAAACAATCTCCCACTTTCCCTAGTTCCAATCTAAAATCCAATATGTCCCCATCGACTTTACATGTCTAACATGTTTAGGCAGCGACAATGCCTTAGTCAAAGGGTTGGCTATATTATCATCTGTTGCAATATCGGTTATCTTCACTTCACCTCGATTCAGTATTTCTCTGATGAGGTGTATACGCTGTAGTACATGTTTGGATTTGTGATGCGATCTGGGCTTTTAGCTTGCGCAATGGCCCTTGTGTTGTCGCAAAATGGATTCACCGAGCTGGATGGGTTTTTAATTACACCCAACCCTGTCGTGAATTTCCAAATCCACATACCCTCCTTAGTTGCTTCTACTGCATCCATGTACTTGGCCTATGTCGTAGATTCAGCGACGGTATCTTTCTTTACGCTTTCCCAGCTAAAGCTCTGCCATTCAGCGTAAACACTTATCCTAACTGACTTCTAAAGTCATCTGGATTTGTCTTGGAAAACTAGCATCTACTCATCCTTCGACGACTAATTCAACATCATCTTTCCCCCGGGTTAGACTGATGTCTACTGGTACAACATAAGGCTTACGAGACGTTCGGTCTCGTACATGTCATGGCATATATGATCGATCATGCCCTCAGGCGCATGGGATTCGCATCATCCTTTTCAGCTCATCAGGTGTCTTAAAACACTGAGTCTTGCTGAGATGAATGCCATGACTAATGGGTAAGAGTCCTTTGAATCTAGCATTGAGAACCTACTCAATGCCTTGTTCACATAGGTTCCCTGACTTAAAACCAAGACCCTCTTGGTGCGATCTCTACATATCTTAATCCATAAGATATAAGCAGCATCGCCTAAGTCCTTTATTGAGAAACACTTCCTCAACCAAGCTTTAGTCTCGTGCAAGTTTGGAATGTCATTTTCAATGAGAACCAGAAAGGTAATCTTGCTCCCACTAGCCTTCTTATAAACGCAAGATCCATCCTCATTCTTGGTTAAGCCAAATCCAATTACAGCTTCATCAAAACGAAGGATCCAACTCCGAGAAGTTCGTTTCAATCCATAAATGGATTTCAACAACTTATAAATCTTTCCCTTATTCTTCGGATCGTCAAAACCTTTGGGCCGAGACATACAAACGTACTCAGTCAAATTTCCGTTTAGGAAAGCGGTTTTGACATCCACTTTCCATATCTCATAATTATGATACGCAGTTATGTCAAGAAGAATTTGGATCGATTATGACCATAGCCACTAGGGAGAAGGTTTCCTCATAGTCAATCCATTGGATCTGCCTATAACATTTTGCGACCAGTTGATCTTTGTAGGTCAGAGGGTTGCCGTCCATGTCCATATTCACCTTGAAGATCCATTTGCATTTGATGGTCCTCACACCATTGATGGGATTAACCGGTTCCCAGACTCAGTTGTCCGACATGGATTGCATTTCCTCCCTCATGGCTCCCAGCCATAACTCGGAGTCGGGCCCATCCACGACTTTCTGAAAGGTGGCTGGATCATCGGGATCCACCATGACTTCATTGTTACCTCTGGATACCATATCTTGGAGGTGGAAGATTGATTCTTTCAAATCGCCTTGGACCTTCCGGAATTGTAACAGGAATTGGTTCTTACTCTACGACAATCTCTGGCTCCTTTCTACTGGGTTGTCAATTGGTTTAGACAGATCTGTACCATCCTGCATTTCTTCGAGATGCACAGTCCTCCCAATGACGTTTTTGGAAACAAAACTCCTTTTTTATAAAGACCCCACCCCAAGCGACGAACACCATGTTCTCACTGGGATTGTAGAAGTAGTATCCCCTTGTAGCTTTGGGATACCACACGAAGGTGCATATCTCAGATCTTGGTTCAAGCTTAGTCGAAACTAAATGTTTCACATAAGCCTCGCATCCACAAATCTTTAGGAAGGACAAAGCGGGCATCATCACGTACCATTTTTAAAATGGTTTCCCTTCCACACCCTTCGTCGAAGCCCGATTCACTATAAATGCGGTCGTCTCTAGAGCATAACCCCTGAAAGAGATTGGGAGATCAGTCCAACTAATAATGGAACGGACCATTGTCTAACAATGTCCGATTTCTTCGTTTGGCTACACCTTTTAACTACAGTGTCCCAAGAGGAGTCCATTCCAAAAGGATCTCATTCTCTTTTAGATGATCTAACAACTTTGTGGTCAAGTATTTTCCACCTCGATCCAATCGAAGTGCCTTAATACCTTTGTCGAGCTGGTTTTCTACTTTAGTCTTAAACTCTTTGAATTTATCAAAAGCTTCAGACTTATGTATCACCGAATAGACATAACCATATTTACTGTAATCATCAGTAAATGTGATAAAGTAGCTAAAACCCCTCCTGGCAAGTGAACTTATTGGTCTACACACATTCGAGTGTATCAGCCCCAATAATTCACCCGCCATTTCATCGCGATCGATAAAGGGCACTTTAGTCATTTTTCCATCAAACAAACCTTGCACCTATCGATCGAATGGAATTTGAATGATCCTGAAAGCCCGCAATTCTGAAGTGCTGATAGGCGCTTCTTGTTTATGCGGCCCAAATGACAGTGCCATAACAGAGTTAGCTTTAAATCGTTGGATTTAGACCTCTTGGCATTAACGTAATATATAGAACTTGAGGCATTGTTACCCATATCTAATATGTACAATCCTCCAACCAAGTCAATATTGGTATAAAACATATCATTTCATAGAACATTGAAAACTCCATTTCCAATATTAACATTATATCCTTCCTTGTCAAACACGGATACATATATAATATTCCTATTAAAAGTAGGTATGCTATATACATTATACAATACTAAGACAAGGCCACTTGGCAAAGCAAGACTCGTGGATCCTACAGCAGTTGCCACAACTCTAAGGTCCACTTCGTGCTTTCCAAACCTCTCCTACTTTGAGCCACCATATATTAGTACATGTGTGAGATTCAGTCCTGGTATCTAATACCCATGAATCTTTGGAAGTAGAGAGATGTAGCTCTATAGAGTTAATACCGGATGAAGGCACGGTCCCACCGCCCTTCCTTAGATCATCCAGGTTTCCTGATGAAGGCGCAGTCCTACTGCCCTTCTTCAGATCATCCATGCTATTTGATGAAGGCGCAGTCCCACTGCCCTTCTTCAGATCAGCCGTGAACTTCCTGTAATCCCAGTTCCAATGACCAGGCTGTTGGCAGTAGAAGCAGACATTCTCAGGTGTCTCATCTTTCCTGCCAAGTGCACATGGGCCCCGCCCTTGCCACTTCCAATTCCCTTGTTGACCATCAGAATATCCTTGGATCCCAGATCCCTGAAATATTCTTCTCAGCAGTTAATGACACTTCATGTAACTCTGATATGGTCTTAGAGATAGCCTTGTCAAGGACATATTCTTTGCGTTCAGACTTGAGGACTATCCTCAAAATTCTGTACTAGTCCAAATAGTTTGTCCCATTTAGCTTGACCCTGTCAAGAATGGTTTTTAATGACAAACTATTAATGTTCGCTGAATTTGCCATTTGATCTATAACAGATAAAATTCAATCAGTAAAATGAATAAATTTTATGAAGATCAAGCTTAAACACCAACAATGGATTCTAAACCTTTAGAATCTGAATCCAAGATCCTTGATTCACTCGATCAAGTTGAACGAAGTCTCACCACTCAATCGAGCTATGTAGGTAGGACCCCGTCCAATCACATCCAATGTGACTCTTGGCTAGGGTATGTACTTAAGTACACGGCTTACCCTATCTGATACCCTAGCTCAACCCTAGCTGAGAATCTTAGTCGGGTCCACCAATTTTAAACTATGACCCGCCACTATGTAGGTGCTCCGCTAAGGCGCACGTCACCCACATATGTCGTCCAAACCTACTACCCCGCTTTCCGATGGATGCTCCGCTAAGGCGCACGACACCCATAGGATGGGGAGGTAGTAAGGTGTTGAGAATTGGGAGGTATCGGACATGACCCGTTTTTAGTTGTCCGATTGTGTTTAAAACTTTTGGCACATCCTAGATGCGATGAGCACATCAACTACATTACAAATGTAATGATGCCTCCAATTACATCCAATGTAATTATTCCTTCGAACCCATCAACTACATCTAATGTAATGACGGTTCTAAGGGCTCACAAACAAGGATTAAAAATCCAATTTTATCTTCGCATGTGAGGTGATATGCTCGGTAAATAAAGTTAAGCATGCAATTCTAAAACACATAGAGTTAATCATGCATAAAATAAACCAAGCATAAAGCGATAAATGTGCACATAATAGCCCCCTAAACTAACTCCCACTAGCTTTTTGAGCTCCACCGACTTCAAGCCGATGCCAACACCCGAAAAGCCACCAAATGACCTTTTCGCCCTTTCTTCGTCTTGAGCAAAATATTACAATTTAGTACACGACTCGCAGGTTAGGAAGAAATAAATATTACAAACAAGTGGTTCGACGACCACACCTTGAAAGAATAATTATACGCTAACTTTAACGGCTCGCAGGCCGTGAAAAACGATAAATAATTAAAACGAGCTCGGGGCTATAATGTACACCATGCCAACATCACATCACACATCGTGTTATCAAACAAGCATGTTATCAAACATCATGTGATTTTCCGGTTTTAATTAATAGCCAAGTTTCGAAATTAATTGATGGTGGGTTTATCGAAACCGTTCAAAAATGAAACTTTTGAACATTTGATCTTCGAGTTTGTCATGACGGTTCCAAACTCGTCATAACTAACAAAACGGTTTATCCTTGGCATATCAACCATCCAATGGTCATGCTTGGCTTAGCTTCGTCCAACGGAGCCCCGTTCGGTCCCGGTTTCGGTTCCCCGAGAGTCCCGCTCCCGAGACCCGAAAAGTCAAATTTTTTTCAAAATTTCCAGATTTGAAATAATTTTTAAAAAATTCAATTTACATGAATTAAATCCATAAACAAGAATTTAAAACATGTTATCAAACAATTTAGCAAAACAATATGCCAAAAACGAAACTTTCAAGCAAAACCGAAACTTTGAACACCGTCTTGTGAATCCCGAAGGTAGCACGGCTCTGATACCACTGTTGGGTCTCGAGGTAGGATTGGAGATGAACCAACTCGCAGCGGAAAATCAATGAAAACCAAGAGACAATTAAAACCATGAAAAAACTAACAAAGAATGGATTCACAAGAGAAAAATTCAGCACTAGTTCTTACCAAAACATGAACACCGGTAACGAATGATTGGCTTGAGTCTCCAAGACGCCTACGTATCTACATGGGAATAAAAGCCACATACTTCTTCTCTTTGAGGACTCAAAAACACAAAAATTTAGGTGGAAACTAGCCAAACCCAAAATTACCATGGAGAGGAGGGAGAAGTTGTGTTTCCTATTCTTGTCTTGTATTTGTTTTGTTGAAAAAAGATGACTTAAACATAACAAAACCCATACTTGTCCAACTAAAGGCATGGGACAAGTATGGTGTCATGCAAGGTGTAAATAGGGCAAAGTATGGCAAGACAAAGTTGGGTTACGTGGTGAATCACCAACACCTTAATCCTTTCGCTATGTAGTCAACGACTGAGTTTGACCTGAGCCTAACGTTGTCCTTAACAGGGCTTCCATAACGGCCATGATTGGCTTGGGGACGGGCTACATGAGTGATACAAAAGACGGCTAAGGTATTTATCCCTCATACTGAGGTATGAGAAAGATATCGGTTCTCGGCCGCTTGATCGAGAGTGACTGAAAGAATAGCATGGCCATGCACGTGATACTAGGTATCATATATTCAGTCATCTCACATATCAAGGAACAATGATTGAGAATAATAAGGATAACGGCTCTATGCCTTATCTCAATCAGGATATCGGAGATAAAAGGATAATGACATGGACGACGGAAAGGTTAGAATCGACAGGGTCGATTCGTTATGCAGTGTCAGGCAATACTAAAGTCTCGTTATTTTCCGCTTAAATAGGATAAAGTAAAATGGGATTTTACGTTGATCTATTGACATGCATAAACCTAAGGGTCACATCGGAGGATGAAACTCATTGACACATTTATGGAGAATGGCCAAAAGGGAGTTGTCTCGGGACATGACCAAAGATGGTTTTTGGGTCTTGTGCCCGTAAGTGAATAGGACTTTACGGATCGAGACAAGGCTTGGAGTCTTGGGATTGATCGCGTCGGATAATGTTGGACATTTCTGATATGGAAGGCTTGGAGGCGATGAGCGAATCACGGGACTTCGTTGGAAATGGCCACGGGCCATGTTCCAAGAGGCCCATGAAAGGCCCATGCAACCAAGGCCCATGGAACTAATTAATCAAGTCTTGATTAATTAGTACTAAGTAAGCAAGACAAGGATTAAGGTGTTGGTGATTCACCACCTAACTCAATCTTGTCTTGCCATACTTTGTCCAATTTACACCTTACTTGTCACCATGCTTGTCCCATGCCTTTAGTTGGACAAGTATGGGGTTTGTTATGTTTAAGTCATCTTTTTTCAACATAACAAACACAAGACACAAATGAGAATCAAATTTTTTTCTCTCCCTCCTCCTACCATTTCGGGTTTGGCTAGTTTCCACCTCCATTTTTGTGTTCTTGAGTCCTCAAAGAGAAGAACTACGTGGCTTTGATTCCCATGCGGATACGTAGGCATCTTGGAGACTCAAGCTAATCATTCGTTACCCGGTGTTCTTGTTTTGGTAAGAACTAGTGCTGAATTTTTCTCTTGTGAATCCATTTTTTGTTAGTTGTTTCATGGTTTTAATCGTCTCTTGGTTTTCATTGATTTTCCGCTGCGAGTTGGTTCATCTCCAACCCTACCTCGAGACCCAACAGAAAAGAAGGTAAGGACAAGAGTGGACACATGATTGTAAGGTGAAAATCAAAAGATGAGAAAGAAAGTAATTGTTGGAGGCTTATATGTGGATTTGAAAAGAGGGGTACGGTTTCTTTGTGTTTTAATAGGGTAGTTGAGGGAATGGAAAAAGATTGGTCATGTGTGGAGGTAATATGATGAGTGATAGTAAAGGTTATGGAGTAATGAAAATAGAAGCAGAATTGTGTGGTGCTCCAAATATTAACAAGAAGCAGCACAGGATTAGGCTAAAAACTCAAACTGATAGTTGGAGGCATCAAGATGTATATCAAGGGGTTAATTCATCCACACACTTTCGATGTGGGACACATACTTGAAGAAAGTTACAGGGCTTTAGAGGGTGTTCTTGGTGCTTGCTTCCCAAGCCATAATTATCATACTAACAAAACTCAAAGAGGTAAGCTCAGCTCTATAGTGGTCTCTGCCCAACATAGGTAGCACCAGAAATCAGCAACTGAAAATTCTTCTTCTCTTGGCTTTCCTCCACCTGGTTTTGAATCTGGCAAGCTTGGTATTGATAAGAGGAAGAGAAAATTTGGGACCTTCAGGTCTACACAACCCTCCAACCCTCAATTAAAGCCATTTGCAATATTCCCCCTCAGGTTAATGCTTTGTGGCTTGAGAATCTCTTTGGCAAGGCTCCTGGTTTAAAAAAAGCGTTGGTTTCATGGAAGCCTAACCCAAAACGAAACTGGTATGGTTTTATCTATTTTCATTCTGAGGAAGATAGACAAAAAGCAATTCTTAACTTCAATGGAAGGATGGTGGAAGGTTACAAACTTTTTGTAACTAAAGCTTGGGATAAAAAAGCTGCTCCCTTTGCAAATTCATCTTTTCAATCTCTCTCCTACGAAGATTTCATTCATAAAGGCTCCTTGGTAATCAAGAATGAATGCTTCTTGAAAAGGTCTCATCTGTCTATCTCTCATATAAATCTTAATGTTGAAGAAATTAAGAAGGAAACTGTAGTTCATCAAGAAACCTCTTAGATCCAACTGAAGTCCTTGGGTAACAATGTAGTCCTTGTGCATTGGTCTGATGATTCCTTTGACAGACAATTGATGAAAGATGGAGGTTTGTGGTTCCAGGACTGGTTAACTTTTCTTCTTTGCTTTGAGAATCTATGATTCAAGGGGGGTTTGTTTAGATGGATTGTTATTCACAGGGTCCCCTTCCAAGGTTGGTGTGAAGAAACCTTTCAAGCCTCAGTTGCATATTATGGATACATTGTTTACACTCACCCTCAGTCTGTAAATGGAACTCATATTGATATTGCTTATGTCCTGGTACACTCCTTCATTTTAGATGAGTTTTCTGATCAGGTCTTAATCTTTGGAAGGAAGGACTTCAAATTTTGGGTTTATTCTTTAGATCCAACTTCTCTCCCTCCCTTTCCTCTTTCCTCTTCTGAGAACTCATTATCAGGTTCTTTGTCTCAATCATCTCATTCTGCTGAGGAAAAGCTAAGGTTTGAGGGTTCTGAAAATTCACTCTCTGAAGAAATCGGGACATTAGTCTCTACAGATGAAGAAGAGCTCAGTATTCCAACTGGACAAGAGGAGAAGAGATTAGAATCAGAGGAGCAAAGGCCAGTCTCTCTTTTATTAATTCAAGGTCCTTTTAAGTCTGGAGAAGATGCATTAATTACAGACATAGATCCTCCTGTCTTCATGGCCTCTCAGAAATTCATATCTACCTCGGACACTAATTACTCTCCAGCCCCAGACACTCAAGTTGACAACTCTATATTAAATTCTCTAGTGGTTCCTGGTACCATGGAAGCAGCAACTCTTTCTAATTCTGGTCTGAGGAGTTTTGATCCTAATTTGATTGCTACAGTCCCTGTTTAGTTGAGCCTCACTTCTGAAATTCAAAATTCAGAACAATTGATTTCCTTGGCGCTAATTTTGTAGAATCATATAGCTGTTGACAATCCAATCTCGGCCGCAAAGGTTGTTAGCGCAGTTAAAAGATTGGTAGGACCTTTGGTTAAAGACTTTAACCCAGATCATATTGAGGCATGTATCATTATTATAAGCCAAGAGAGGACAAGTTTTGAAGAGCATTTATTGAGAAAAAAAAGCACAAGTTGGTCCCCTACTATCAACAGATATACCAAAGATACTAACATTAAATGGGACTGACACTCCAAGAAATATTGGTTCCTCTCCAAATGGTAACTACAGCCCGTTAGGGTTGGACTTTATCAGCAGCAAAGACTTCATAGTCTCTCTCTCAACTCTGCAACAAGAAGAAGAATTGTTTGATCAAAATCTCCTTCAGTCTCAAGTCAATGAGGTCACTTATCTGCTAGGATTCAGTGCTGATAAACATTCTCCAAAGGTCATTCTCAAAGCAAAAAAGAAACCCTCAAAGGCCACTTGCTCCAAAACTCCTCATGCTTATACTACAAGATCAAAATTGAAAGAAGCTGAAGTGAGCTTGCTTCCAACACTGACCCCCTCTCAATTCCTCATATGGATTTAGGTATCTCTTCTGTTATCCCCCATAAGCATGCCTTAGCCAAAAAAGCATGGGACTTTGGGAATGCTATTGGCTTAAAGGCAAATGTAGCTGATCATATTATCATCCATAAGTTAGAAGCCTTTGATGATTATAAGAATCACTCAGTACAATTAGAAGAAGGTTCTGAAGATGAATTCCTAGATTTGGATAAGGACTCTAATCCTGAGTTACTGGTGGAGCCTCATTCCACCAAGCCTCCTTCCTTATAAACCTCCAATGAAATTACTCTTGTAGAGTGTGAGAGGGATCTCTTCTCAGTAGAAGAAGAGATGTTTCCGTTTACTAGTATCAAGACAAGCTTCATCCTTCATATTGCTTCAAGAATCAAAGTTGAAAGATCTGCCCTCAAATTTTCTAAGACTCTGTGGATTATCAAGAGGTTGGGATATGGATCATATAGATGCTGAGGAAAATACAGGAGGAATCATTTCTATTTGGAAGTCAATGGAATTTCTCTTAAATTATACAATCAAGGAGTCTGGGGCTTTGCTTTGGTATGGAACTGAATCAGGTTAAAATTGTCCTTCTTGCTTTCTTAATATCTATGCTCCAAGTTCAACCTCATGAAGGAGGAATCTATGGTTACACCTACAAGAATACATCACTAGATTAGACTCAAATGTTCTAGTCTTATTGGGAGGAGATTTTAACGTTGTCACAACAGTAGAAGAAAGGGCTAGTCATAGAGGAGGCACTGATATGTTGTTGCTCCAAGAATTCATTCACAATTTGGGATTAATCAATCTTCCATTAAAAGGAGGAAAATATACTTGGTTTGGAAGTCAATCCACAGGGTCAAGAATTGACAGGTTCTTGATCTCTCTAGAGTTTCTAGCTAAATTCAGTTCATTAACTCAAGCTTGCCTCCCAAGAACCATCTCAGATCATAGGCCACTTATCCTCTATGATGATCAAATCAATTGGGGTCCAAGACCATTCAAATTCTTGAATATTTTGACAGAAGACATCATATTCATGCCTGCAGTAAAAGCTTTTTGGGAATCTTATTCAATCTCAAGCCAGCCTTATTATGTACTATGGATGAAGCTTAAATTACTCAAAGCTGATTTAAAAGTCTGGAACTCTCAGATTTTTGGCTTCTTGGAATCACATATTGCCTCTCTTACAAAAGAAGTGGATGATTTGGATATTATAAGTGAGAGTATAGCTCTGTCTTCGATTGCTCAGCTAGAGGAGCCTGCAAAGCAGGACTGATTCAGAAATACAAAGCATTATCAAAATAATGGAGCCAAAAGGCTAGAAGGAAATGGTTTGATGAAGGGGATAAAGGATCTAAATTTTTCATAGGTTGGCTAATTTCAGGGCTACTACCAACATGATCACTATGATTTGGGACAATGGAGTGCTTCTCTCCTCTCCATATGAGATCAAAATTGTTGCATCAACACATTTTGCCAAAAGATTCAAGGCTTCACCTAACTCTGATCTATCACTTTTAGATTTACCCTTCTCAACTTTATCTACTGAGCAAGCATTGTGGCTGGAAAGTCCTTTCTCAAAAGAAGAAACTCTTAAGTGATGGCCTGTAATGCTGAGAAAGCAACTGGCTCAGATGGATACACTCTAAAATTCTTTCAAGCCTGCTGGCCAATCATCAAACAAGACTTTATGCTATTTGTTCAGAAATTCTTCAGACCAGGTCAATTAGGAAAAGGTCTTAACTCCTCTTTCCTCACTCTAATTCCCAAAAATGTTGTTCCACTTACTTTTGATGATTCTAGGCCTATTAGCCTAATGTGAGGCCCTTACAAAATTATTTCCAAGCTAATCTCTTCCATATTGAGGCTAGTAATAGATGGTTTAGTAGGTGATGAACAATCTAGATTTATCTCTGGTAGACAAATGTCTGATAAAATTCTTATAGCCTCAGAAGTTGTTCAACATCTCAACTCTACTCCTTAAAAGGTTGTGATCTTTAAGGCAGATTTTGAAAAAGTCTTTGACAAGGTTAGTTGGAGTTTCATCATGCAAGTTTTAACCAGAATGGGGTTTGGCACTAGAAGGAAATTGTGGATCATTTCATGTTTGAGAGCCAATATATCAGTCTTGATAAATGGATCACCAAGCCCTGATTTTCAAATGAGTAGGGGGCTCAGACAAGGATGTGTTATCTCCCCTCTATTGTTTGTAATTGTTGCTGAAGATCTCAATCAGATCATGAAGAGTGGAATTCAGGAAAATCTTTTCAAAGGAATACAACTTCCCTTAGATGGTCCATCAATCGCTCATCTCCAGTTTGCAGATGACACAATCTTTTTTATTCAAGCTCAACAAAACAGTGCCTTGGCCCTCAAGTTTGCTCTATCACTATTTCACCTGGCTACTAGTTTAGCAGTCAACTTTGATAAATCAGTTCTAATCCCTCTCAACTTGGAAGAAGAAGAAAAATTGGAATGGTTGCAGGTTGTGGATTGCTCAGTAGGATCTCTTCCCTTTAACTATTTGGGATTCCCATTATGAGCCAACCCCAGAAGACCAATCACCTGGGAACCAATTATAAATGAATTCAAATCAGCTCTAAGCTTGTGGAAAGCCAAACAATTATCCTTGGGGGGTAGAATAACTCTCATCAATTCTACTCTCAGTGCCCTTCCCCTTTATTACTTCTATATCATCAAAGCCCCAAAAGGAGTAACCAAGTCCATGGAATCCTGGAAAAGAAGGTTCATTTGGCATGGAAAATCAGAAGCCTAGTATTTCAGTAAGGTTAGGTGGGATATGGTTTGTAGACCATAAAAGGATGGGGGTCTTGGAATAAAAAAATTAGCCAACATGAATATTGCCCTATTAGCAAAATGGTTATTGAGGTTTGTAATGAAAAGAGACTCTTTGTGGAAAGCTGTGATTTGTAGCAAGTTTGGCTAGCATCCTTCAGGGTGGGATTTATCAATTTTTCCTGAACTTGGAAACCAAAGCTTTATGGATCATATACTTGCTTTAAATGTTGATCCTCTATTCTTTGATCTTTTTGGTATAAAAGGTCCTATCTGGAAATTTGGCTCAGGGGATAGAGTTTTCTTTTGGAAAGATATCTGGTGGGGTGATATTGCTTTCAAATACCTATTCCCCAGGCTCTTTATCCTCTCTCAGAACAAAAACCTGCTAATCTCAGAAGCCTATATTGATGGAGTTTGGGATCTCTTTTTTAGATCAACTCCTAGAGGAAGAGCAGAAAGTGATTGGATTGCCCTTCATCGAATTCTCCATGGAGTCATTCTCTCCAATCAGCCTGATTCACTCATTTGGACTTGGGATTCAAAAGGATTTTCAGTCAAAAGGCTTTACACTCTTATAGATAATCCTTCTTCTGCTAATGTGATTAATGCAGGCTGGACAAAGGCAATTTGGGTTCCTGATATCCCTCCTAAGATAGAAGCTTTCAACTGGCTGGCCTGCTTGGATGCTATCCCCTCGAAATGCTTCCTTGACACAAGAGGACTCACTCTCAATATACAACAATTAACTTATCCCATTTTCAATAGTGACTTGGAAGATAGTCCTCATGTGCTGCTGCATTGCTTAATTGCTTGGTCAGTTTGGGGAATTCAGTGGGTGGTTCCTAATACTGTCAAAGTGATATTCACTTTTTGGCCATCCTTGGTCAAGATTTTACACAGAAAAAGTTGGCTCAAAACTATTCATATAGTGTGTTGGCAGCTATGGTTAGCCAGAAATAACATGTTGTTCAATGATGTCCATTTCACTGCTGAGGAGATCTTTCAGAAAATCCTTAGCCAATCTTACAGCCGTGATGGGCAAAATTCAGAGCTTCTGGAGGTTTCTTCTCAATAAATATGTGGTTTACAGCTCCTAAATCCTGCATATCGTTGAGAAGGGCTCTGATCAGATAGTATTTTTCCAGCTGCATTGGTTGATCGTTATCTTCTCTGTGCACTGGGGTTGCTTTTGGTTGCTTGTGGTGCAAGCAACATGTTGGTTCTTCTTGTATTTGGTTCTGGGTGGTGTAGGGTGGTGGTTGGGCGGGTGGGGCGCTTTGTCGAGTGTTTTTTGGCAAGGTTTTTTCTGTCTCTCCCACTCCCTCTTTGTTTGAGGTTTTGGGTGCCTCTTGGTTGGGTGGTTGTCTGTCCTGTTCTTGTGTGGGGGTGCTCCTTTCGTTATGTGTGGGTTCTCTTTTTTCTTTGATGAGGAGAGTTCTCTCTTGTAATGTGTCCTACAGGTGTTTTTAGCCTTCTGATTTGCTGCCTAATATTCGTATCTGCATTTTCCTGTCGGGCTTCCTTGGCTCTACTTCGATCTCATTGCTTGATCTACTTCATCATCTGGAAGTCTCGGGTTCCTGGATCTCTTCTGATGAGTCTACATTCAGATTAAAGGATGGAACATTCAACATCTTTGGGTGGCCTGGTTTCCTTCTGATAAGGTCTGGCTTACTGGTCTGCTTTGGGGGTTTATTTCCAGCTGCTACTCTCTCAGTTCTGATGGATGGTTGTGTCTCTGAGTGTTTGGGGATGAGTGTGATTTTGGGAGTGAGGTGGTGTTTTTACTAAGGGAGTCTGAGTTGTTGTTTAGTGGACTCCCTGGGTCCTTTAGTTTTTTAATGAGTGACATACTTGTTGTGTGTCTGTGGGGATGCTCTTGGTTGTGGCTACTTGTGAGCCAAGTTTCGTGGGTCTTAGGGTTGTTTTAGTGTTTATTGTGATCCAAGTTAAGTGGGTTTTAGGGTTCATTTAGTGTTACTTGTGGCCCAAGCTAAGTGGTGTGTGGTTGGTGTTTGTGAGTTTTGGGGGATTGTCTTTTATTTTTTGTAACTTGTAACTTCTCTTTCACCTCGAGATAGACTTAATTTACATTCGCTTTGCTGATAAAAAAAACACTCCCCCTCACATACGGGCCTCACACGTGGTATATTCGGACGTCGAGCGGAAGTTCATTAACACATGCTTAAACCAACTCTGATACAATGTTAGAGGACCAACTCAACAAAAAGCTTAAGTTGATAGTTGAAGGCCAAATTATAGTTATATTCTAACACAAATCAACTAAAACAAGACCAAAAAATAAAAATCGAAGTGGAACATGTGAGCTCCGACGAATAAAAAGTGGGTATTTTGACAAAACCCTTTGACCGATTTAAGTTTCACATTTGTGTTTTTTTTGTTTAAAATTATCACCCCCTAGTGCTTAACCGACTTCATTTTGTTTCTTCTCGTACCTCCGATTTCTATACCAATTTTCTCCCAAAAATCATATCTTCAACTAAGTTCAATGAATACTCCCCTTTTAGTAAGGTTTTCTCTTACTTTAAATAAAATAAGATATCCATCCTAAATCTTGTTGCACATAGAAAATATTTACGGTCAAGATTATAGGCCACTTGAGCAAATGGTGCCTGCCGTCTGTGCCCAATGCTAGTGTATATGGTCGCATTCTACATATATGGCTCTACTTGTGTATGCTCCAATACTGATATTATTTTCAGAACTAATCAAGGGAGGGGGTCACTCACATACATAGTCATATGCTCCAATACTGCTATTATTTGACTATGATTGAGTTAATCCTATGATCTATTTTTGGTGATAAACCATAGTAAAAGGTTTAATTATAAGAACACGCTATATATGAATAATTATGTATGAAACATTTATGAAACCAGGACCTATCAAACTAGTTTTTCATATTTAACTTATATCCAAATGCTTTGTATATATTATTGGAAGGTGGGATAGACAATAAATATGGAAAACAAAAGAGGACGGTGTAGCGATCCATATATTGAATAGGGTCTCTGCATCTTCTTATCATCATCTTCTATATGAAACTAGCAGCTTTACAAACAGCGAAGGATGTCGAATTACTCAATTTATTAATTACTGACGAAAAATAATTGAATTGTTTCCCTTTTGAGGAGAATATGGAGAAGGAGCATAAATATGTGCCACATAAATGGAAAAAGGTGGATTGACGTGACAATTTGGGCGTTATCAGTGAGGCTGGTGGTTGAGTTCAAACTCAACTTTTTGTGGGCCTATCTCTTTGTATACCAAACCAAGAACTTAAGTAACCATGCGACAATATCTAACTGTACCATTTAATGCCTTGATCACTCGATGATCATCGGCCCGTACTTGAGAGAAAAGTGTGTGTCATGTATCGAAATTATGGGGATAAGCTGGCCCTTTTCCTTCCCCTTGCCCCTATCGTCTCCGGTCATGGTCGATTCGTTGCGATTGGTTTTGTCGTTCGTTGAATCTTTGAGTGTTGGTCCCTAGCACTTCAAACTTTCATCGGTGATCTTTGGTCTTGACTATAGGTCCTGGTCGTTTTGTTCTGGCCCTGAGGAGCAACGGGGTTTGTTTGTCTTCTCGATCGTCATCTCGTCGAGCTTCCTGATCTTAGGGACTCATCCACTACTTGAGACCGAGCACTAGTGAGCTAGATCTGGAAGTCTCCACGTCGTCCGTAATTGTGGTATGGGTTGGGCTGCCGGAAGCTCGAAGTCCGTTGGATCGCTGGAAGTTTGGGATTTGTCGGTCGTATTGTTTTGTTCCCCGGAGTCGGTTAGTTTCCAGAGCTCGTCTATGCCAGCATGTCCTCGTGGTCTACCGCTGTCGTCCCTTTGCCTCTATCGTCAACTAGTTGCAGATGGTTTTGTTGTTCATTGGATCTTTGGGTGTTTGCACCTATCGATCCAACTCCTCCTTTGGTGTTCTCTAGTCTTGCCTTTGCGGTCGCCGAATGTTTTGTTCTGGCCCTTAGGAGTTGTGGGGTTTGTCTGTCTTCCTGGTTGTTGTCTCCTCGGGAAACGTTCGTTAGCCGGTCATGCCTAATGGGCTCACAGTTTGGTGTCGTGCTCGGACCTTCCTCGTGGTCCTGGTTGGTAAGGAACTCTTTTCATGTCCTGTGCTTACTTTTTCACTTGTGGAGACTCCTCATTCTCTAGATTTAGACTTGTTTTGATTTTCTCTGTTTTTCCGTCAATTTTTGGCGAGGTCTGTCGGTTAGTTTAGGTTTTGGCCTCGGACGGGTACTTGTTGGCTAGTCGAGAGGTTTCTATTTCTTTGAGATTTGAGTTGAAGTGGTTTTGGCCATCAGTCTATCTCTGCCGTTCGGTTGTGTTGACCATTAGTGTGTCGGGGAGCTTTCAACTCTATGAGTTGGTGGTCCAGATAAAATAAAGTGTTTTCTACAAGTTCAGGTAAGGATGTTCTGAGTGGAAATCGAATGTCTTTTATGTGCTTCATGGTTGAAAAATACGGATTGTAAACCTATCATTTTATGTGCTTCATGGTTGGAAAATCTGGGCACTAGACATTCTATTTATGCTTCATTGTTATGTGCTTAATATGGTTGTAAAATCTTCTATTAAGACCTTGGTTGAGTTTTTTTTTATAGGAATACTCTTTATTTGTAATGGTTCGGTCCTTTTAGGATCGTATTTTTAGCGAAAGTTGCAACTTTTATAACTTGAAATCAACTACAATGTTGTGCATCGAGGAACATGCTCCCCGACCACGAAAAGGACAGTTTTAACGAACAATGGTTGACTGATCCTTGTAATACCAGAACCGTCACAGACGATATTTTGACGCTCCATGGGCAAGAAAAGAAGACGGGGAGGGGGAAGGGGGTACCGGAGATCAGAGATCTCAACAGTAATGCTGATTTGGGAGGCAAAGCATCGTCTAGGGACCCCTCCCAAGACCAGTCCCTGATTCTCTACGCCCTAGTTTTTGACCCTGCAAAAACGAAATTAGTGAAAATAAAAAATACCCACTCAACTAGCTTGATCCAGAATCGAGATAGGGGTCAAGGAAGTTGAGTTCGTGGAGGCCAGGGACATGGACGCGCCGACTTCAGAGATGGCGGGGGTTGCTCAGGCGAGACGATCCGATACAATATGATCCAGTGCCAGATCAATCTGTAAGAGGTATAGGAAACAGGGGTGCACCGAACCTGTACATTTTTCGTATGCATCGGTGGAGGCCAAGGAGGTGGGGACAACGATGACTACTTCAGTGGCGGCAGCAGAGGTAACGCCGGAGGAGAAAGAGGCACAGAAGGAATACCGTGTAGAGGTTGCTTCGACATCCTCATGTGCTGGGCCTTCAAAGCAGGATTCACAAGAGGAGACGACGGAGACTTCGAAGGAGAAATCTACACCGTAAACGCCATGAAAGAGCTGGTAGGGAGTGCAGCAGCAACCTCAACAAGGGTGTCGGCAGTAAAGATAGGGCTAGAAAGCACCATAGTCGTAGGGGTATGGCGACTAGGGCTAAGGTTTGCTCTCAAGTCGCGAGAGAGTTGCAAAATACACATTTTAGAATCGGTTGGTTTGAGGCTGAGACATTTAAATCTGATTTAATTTGTTTGGGCCAAAACTTGTTTGATTTTCAGATTTATATGTGCTTCGCCTGTGTTTACTGCTTCTTGTCTTTCATCCTTTGAATGATTATCTTTTATAATATGCTTTGCAAATAATATAAAAACAGGTCATTTGATAAACATATTCATGTCTTAACCTATCAACTTGAGTTTTGGGGTTGGATTGATCGTTTTCTTCAAAAAAAAAAACTCGATAAATATAAAACAAAATATGAAGTAAAACAGAAATACAAAAACAAAATAGATTTTTTTATTAAAATATACAATTCTTGTTAAATATTAGAGATAATAATACATTATAATATATCAAGAAGAACTCTTGACTACTAAAGAACAGACATAAAACGAATATACTTGACTAAATATACTATTTCCCATCCCTAAATCATCCCATAATATACTTCTTAAACTGTATACAGATCTATTATCAGACTTTACCAATAAAAAAGCTGGCACAACTCCATGATATTTTTGAGGGATTTCAGCTAACACTATTTTCAGTAAATGTAGTTACAGAAGACTTGTTTATAGATGAAGGCCACTTTTCATACTCCATTTGCACTAATTAGATGCATGCAAATAACATCAATAATATGTTGAATAACATCGACAAAGAAACGATCTGGCCACGTATTGTTGGAGTGAAGTACCTCTTTTGGGTCCTACGATAATGACATGCATCCCAACTTGTGCCTACTTTCCATGCTACGTACGTGTATAATTCAAGAAATTAGAGTTGACCTAGTGAGTGTGAGTCAGTGAGTGTGACAATGCTTACTTCATCCAATCTAATCATCTTTTTTTGTATCCCATTTATTTTCACGTTTAAATCTATGTAATACAACTATTTGTTTCTATTAGACCACTCCTTACTTTTCGGTTTTTGGCCCTAACATAACACAATAGACTCAATTTGCACTTCTCTACTTTCAAAAGCAAGTAACAACACACCACGATCCATATGTAAGTACCAACACTTATGATCCGGAGTTAACCGAATTGATGCTTTATGACTCACTCTTGAATGGACTATGATACTTACAAAGGCAACATAATGTCACATGCTTGTAAATCTTGCTGTGTAAAAATAATTCTACTAAAGTATTATTTGGGAATGAGTGCTATATTTGGCAATTGAATCATATATAGGAAAAATCCCAATAATACACTCTAACCACATTTTTGTTAACGTAAATGAATTGTATTTATCTTTTATTTTCAAAAACATATTTATATCTTTTGTTTATTAATGTAAAAGTAACAATTTCCAAGGGCAGGATCCACCCTGGAAGACCACAATTGAGAGCTGACGCAACGTGGAAATGCCTCAGTCAAGGAGCGTGGGCTATAAATACTGATGGTGCCTTGTTTGCGACAACTGGTCAAGTGGGGACAGGGTGGCTATGTAGGGACGAGAGGGGAAGTGTGGTACGAGCCCGCTCATCCTCTTTTCATGGTCTGCAGAATCCAAGTCTTGTGGAGGCTTACGCGATTAAGGATGCGTTGACATGGCTCCTGCGGAGGCCAGGACAAAGGACCAGCGTTAGAAGTGATTGTAAAGTCATAGTGGATATGATCAATATGGGGAGTGGATCCACTTCTCCTATATGGATGGTCGTGAAGGATTGTATTTCCCTATTAAGTAGACTCGAGTGCGTGCAACTCGAATTTGTTAGACGGACAGCGAACAAAGCAGCTCATTGGCTTGCCAGGGCGGCTTGTTCTTCCCCTCTTTGGGAGTGGCGAGGGGGGTTATATCCCGGAAGCATTTCACAAAATCATTATTGCCATCAATTAATAATGATACGCCTATTTTGATCAAAAAAACAATTTCCGGTACTTTAAAAAAAAATTATTAGTTTGGATTGAAAATTTCAAAAATTAACATAAAATTCCTATAATTTTTAAAAATACCTTAAGTACCCCTCCTAAACCCTAAACTACCCATGAGAAAATAATAAAGTATATGATGATAAGGTTAATGTTGGGTAAACAATCAACGTTCGGCTCCACTAGGGTTTTCACCTCTTGTTTCTCTCTCGCAACCCCCAAGCTCCTTGATTCATTTCACCTTTTATGAGTACCTCAAGCACCCTACTTACTCTCGGCCATGTCTTCCTCTTCCTCCTCCAGCCTCATCACGGTAGGGGCTCAGCCGCCCCGGCAGAGTGTTTCCCCGTCACCCCGCTGTTACCACCTACACCTCCATCAGCAGCATCTACGTTGTCGTTGTCGCCATCATCAGCAATGCCTCCATCAGCAGCGGAGGTGTTTTCGGCCTATCATCCTGGTGGGCTCCGATTCAGGAAAACCCACAATCTCACTATGGTCGGTTCTCACCGAAACGTGGGGAGCAAGCCCAAGGAGAGCCACCGGCTATGCATGCACCGCTGCAACCAGCACTAGCGTTGCACATAAAGATGGCGACAACCAGTTCAAGATGGACAACGCCATCGGGTGTGTCTATAGATCTGACCATCCCATTGGCTCCTCTACCACCGACAATAACCAACCTCGATAGCACTTCAGATCACTTGGGTGGTTTTTCCATCGAGGACAAGGAAGAGGAGGATATCGTCGTTGTGGTCCCTCACGATGCGGTCCCGAACGCATCCGATGACCGGTACCAGCTGTCTCTGGTGGGTTGACCCATTACGGGTATCCGGTACACCAACAAGGTGTTGATCAAGGTGATGTTGAAACACTGGCAGGTCGATGATATGGGAGTGGAAGTACTATCGCCGGCCATTGTCTCCTTTCGATTCCCCTCGGAAAAGGTCCTCAACTGGATCAGCCACCAAGGGCCGTGGACTTTTAGCGGTTACCCGCTTATCCTCCTGTTGTATGTACCATGTAGTCAGCCGGATAGCATCCCGTTCTGGTTTATGGAAATAGGAGTGCAAGCATTTAATGTACCGGGTGATGCGTGGAATGACTCGGTCCGGTCCTTGCTTGCCAACTCACTCGGCCAGGAGGTAACTAAGGCTCCCGTCTCGGACCCGAAGGTATGGAATTATTTTCTGTGGTTCAGGGTTTCTTTGGATGTGGTTAGGTCGATTCGGAGGAAAGTCTGTTTACAATTCCTGGGTCATCGAGTGGCTACGACGGTGGACTTGCAATATGAGAGATTGTTGGGGTTATACGCCCGTTGTGGACGTGTCACTCACCGAATCCAACGCTGCATGGCCCAGCTCAGGGAAGTGGGCAAGGATGAGGTACGATTTACTGATTCTTTACGTGCTAATGTTGGAGTGAATACGGACAGGTTGTTGGAGTCCTGCTGGGGTCCCCTCAACGTCGCCCTGAACTTCGGGTGGAGGAGTTGATTACATCTCTGAGGAATGATTCAGACCGCCGACAACATGTAAGGGACGAGAAGCTTCTTCCACCACCGGGGTTACATCATTTCCTGTTGAGGGGAGGCGAACAACATCAGGGATTGGTGATATGGATAAGGAGAGTCCCGAGGGGACATCTCCAGTTACTGATGGGAGGCACCCAGGATTGTCATACGGGACATGCGCGATGGCTAACCTGGGACACCACGTGTTAGATTGTGAGTGGAAGGTGAGGGATCCAACCATTTCCATTAGCACTCCCACACAGTCATTGTCTCCTTCCTGGACCGGCGCCCCGTAGATGTTGGACACTACTGCCCGAGGGGGAACACATAAGGAGCCTCGAGAGCTAGGAGGAGGTTTAGGGTCCAAGAGACTTAAGATGCAAAAGACAAACACACGGGCCAAGGCAGGGCAGGTGTATGTCCGGACAACACAAGTGAAATTGAAGAGAGCGATGGGTGCATCGGAAGAGCTGACAGAAAGGTTACAACTTAAGGATGAGGAGGACAGTGAGGAGGACTCAGAGATGGCGAGGGCTGCAAAACAGCCCCGTCAGGCACCATGAGGCTGATTGGAGCCCGAGGGGTAAATGGTTGGTGGCCTACCCCTCATGACCCAAGACCGAGTGTTGGATGGGAGATCAGGGACTACACCTCAGGACCTTTATTCTTTCAGTTGTCTTTATTCATGGTTTTGTTTTCGGTACTTCTCTAGTTGTTGGTTTTTTTATATTTCCGTATAGTTGGACTATTTGGTTTGAACGGTTTGGGCGTAGGGTTAATGATTGTCGTCTAGGATATAAACTAGATTGTTTCTACAGGTTCAAAGCGCTGGGGTGTCCTACGCGAGGCCTAGACTTATTCTGTTATCAGGACTTTTAGGCCTATACTTGTATTGATTACTTTGCACTAATAATGCACCCCTTAGTTTCACCCTTTATAAAAAAAGGTTAATGTGGGTACATTTAAGGAGAAAGTACCGACTTAAGTCCCTAAGTGTATTCATCTCCAATAGGAATAAAGATGAGTACCTCAAGGCTATGATGATTTTGTATAATTATAAGGAACATGAAAATTGTGAATCACAATTAGTACACATTAATGTTTCTAGTATTTTGTGTCCAATGTGTTTTCTTCCTCCGTTAAGCCTCGGCTTCTAAAGGTCAGGGTTAGGATTGAATGTAAATGTTGTGTTCATTTCATGTATGTATATATCGAGTATGGTGCAAATAAAAACTGAATATTGTGGTTAATTCATATTTATAGGTGTTCAAATATAATTATAATTGAGTTTTCAATTATTAGTTTAAACTTTTAGTTAAGTTGGTCTTCTAATATAGTAGCAGAGCTTGGTACTTCGCGGAAAAGAGTCCAAACCTTACTCTCTACAAAAAAACACCATTTGTTTCCTCAATTTCTCAAATTTGTCCCAAATAGGTCATCCCTTATCTCTCTTCTCAATTAGCTCTCTTTTTAAAAATAATTCATCTCCAAACCCGTAAACGAGTTTTTTTGTAAGGACGTGTCTTAGAATATAGCTATAATTGAGTTTTCAACTATTCAAAAAAAAAACTATTAATTTGAGCTTTTGCCCGAGTTGGTCCCTAATAATAGAACCTCCTAGTGTAGGAAAAAGAATCGTGTTTATGATTGAGTGATTAGATTATTGGGGTTTTGAAGTTCATAGCCGATTGATATGAGTTCATAGTTGATCCATTCCTATATATTAGGGGTGGGCATTGACCGGGGCTCGATAATATTTTCATTATCCGTAACCCAAACCGGGAGGACCGGTTACTTGAAATCCATAACCGTCACCGCACCGGGTTCCAACGGAAAACCTAAAAACCGACCGTCACGGAGCCGGTCGGTTACGGTTTTTAACCAGCTCATTGGACTTTCTTTTGGGTTTTAATTAAAGCCCAAAATAGAAGAAAAAAAACATCAATTTCTGAAACAACTAGAACAATAAAACCAATTTACAACAAAAACAGAGTCAATTATTATTAGTAATTTGCTATTAAGCTATTACATCAAGAAAAATATTTTCTTTAAAGTCTTTAATGGTCTGTAAAAACAAAAACCTTTAAGTTAAATACATGCCACAAATAATAAATAAAGGATTCAAATGTATGTTTATTCAAGTACAAGGATTTAAATTCAAGTTCATTACAATCAAATAAACTTTGAACTTTAAAATCAAATAAATTCATCCCAGAACCTGAAGTAGAGGCACAAGCATTGGAAAATGAAGCGCTATGGCTAAGTCCTTGGATGACTATAATTCAAGATAAGTCGAATCTCTGTCTAAAGGGAGGGAAATTCACATGGATCACTCTTTATGGCATTCCAATTTTGGGTTGGTGTTTTGAAACGTTCCAAGTCGTTGTTGCGGACTTGGGGGAATATGTCTGCACACACCCTTCTTCAACAGACTCCAAGTCTCTAGATTCTGCCTATGTCCTCATACATTCCCAAGAATATCTCAAAGTGTATAAAGAAACTGGAAGAATACAAATGCATGGCTTGCTCTATAGATATTTCGGTGCTTCCACTGGTTCCCAACATTGCTAACTCAAGTAGCAACTCCCAATACAACAACCCTACAAGGTCAGATGACAGTTTTTCTAGTGATTTTAATGTGCAACATTCTACTCAAACTTCTAGAGTCAGACCTGAGATTTCTAATGTGGTGAAAGAGGTTGGTAATAAGGTTCAGCAGAATGTTCCACAAGGAGACAATTTGGTCATTACTGAAACTGAGAGGGAGGTTGGTGAGTTTTTAATGCAGACTGAATTACAAGCAGTGGAGCCAGTCATTAACACTCTGTTAATTAATGTCAATGATCTTGAGTTTCTTCCTTTAAGGAATGATTTCACCCTAGAGCAGGATGGTATATTTGAGAAAGACACTTCTCCTTCCTTCAAAGAGGTGTTACTGATCCCCGATACTGTCTTTGAAGAAAATTATGGCACGCTGGTTACTGTTCCGGTGAGAGACATCGGAGTTAGAGGGGCCAACTCTTCATTAGCTGGCATAGATGGGACTATCTATGCTCAAACCCTAAAAGGGTCATTGGAAGCTGCTCTCATTAATGAGGATGTGCTACAAACTCCTTCCACAGCAGGTTTGGGTCCCATGCCACTGACATCAGTTCTCAAAAAATAGGTTTCGGGGGGAATTAATTCAAATTTGGAGCTTAATCTCTCATCCAACCCCAAAGGGAGCCAGCTAATCCCAAATTCATTAAAGGGTCCTCTACTATTGCATATAACACAAGATCTAAAAGCAAAGTCCGTCTTCCCAGCACTAAAACTCCTGAAACTCCCAGGAAGCACAAAAGGAATTCTCAGACTTTCAGTCTTGGAGGAGCTGGAAATTGGGAGTATTGCAAAGCCTTAGGCCTAAAGGCTTATATTGATATGATTTGGTAGCAGAGCAGTTTGACAATTTGGATTTAGAAGTCACTCAAGCCGTCGAATTGGATACAAACTCTGAAGTTAATTTCCGTGATTTGGAGGAAGTAGAAGGAGCTGATCAGGATCTTTATGTACCCTCCATTCCTACTCAAAGACTCTCTTTTCCATGAGGATTCTCTCATGGAATATGAGAGGGGCCTTTTCTAAGCAGAAAAGAAGAGCCCTCAGACACGTGTGCCGCAAACAAGTGATGTCTATGGTTTTAATACAAGAGTTTAAAATGTCAGTGTTTTCTGATTTCTTTTTGTCTAATTGTGGTTTCTCACAAAACAAGGAAGCTATCTATTCTCCTGCCTGTGGGAGCTCGGTAGGCCTTGTAACTCTGTGGAACAAAGATGAATTTTTGGTTCAAGATCAACTCTGTGATGAGCAAGTCATTTATTGGTCTGGTAAACACTTCGCCTCAGATCAATTGGTGACAGTGATCAATGTCTATGCTCCATGTTTTGTCCCAGAGAGAGCATCCCTGTGGGTGGAGATTTGCAACAAAATCTCTAGGTTTAATGTGGAACTAATTGTGGCTGGTGATTTCAATGCCATCCTGGATCCTGGGGAAAAATATGGATCTTCATACTCCTTGACTAGTATTAGAGATTTCAGTGGCTTTGTTGATAACTTGGGGGTTTTGGATCTTCCTCTAATTGGTTCTAAGTTTACATGGTTTGAGACCAGATCCAGGGCTTAAAGGATTAATAGGTTCTTGGTTTCCCCTCATCTTCTCACAGTTTTCACTTCACCGACACAATCCAGCATGAGCAGAAGCATCTCTAATCATAGACCAATCTTACTTTTTAACCCTGTGGTGGATTCATCAATGCTTGAACTTCTCATCCACTCTTTATGTCTGATATTAATAATTTTTGGAAAAGCATCGAAGTTTCTGGCTCTCCTTCCTACATCCTTTTAGTTTAAACTGAAGACTCTCAAAGATTTTCTCAGAGACTGGAATATCAAAGTTTTTGGTAGGTTGGATTTGCTGATTGAGAATATAAGGGTGATTGAGTCCAGGTACCTCTCTTCAGCTGAAATTTCTCTGAGGGCTTTCTTAATAAAAAAATTTGAATCTCCAGGCCAAGTTATGGTGTCAAAAGGACAAACAGAGGTGGAACAAAGAGGGTGATAGGTGTACAAAATAAATTCATTTGGTGGCCAACATCAACCATACCAGGAAAAAAAATCTCACAAATTACTAATAATGGGATTTGCTATTCTACTCCCTTTGAGATCAAAGAGGTTGCCATGGTACATTTTGCTAGAAGATTCCAATCTCACTCTGAAATTTGTATAGACATCTCTTCCCTGCCCTTCAAGTCTCTATCTGGTATACGATCCCTCAATCTAGAATCATCCTTCTCAGAGGAAGAGGTTTTCAAGGCCATTAAATCTTGTTCTGGTGAAAAGGCTTCAAGCCCTGATGGCTACATAATGAGGTTTTTTTTAGGTGTGTTGGGAAACAGTCAAGGGTGAGGTGTTGGCTATGTTTGATCATTTTCACCAGGTTGGTCAATTGGGAAAGGGTTTTAATTCATCCTTCTTCACACTAATTCCTAAGTGTCCCTCTCCCAGTAGTTTTGAAGATTTTAGGCCAATTAGCCTCATTGGTTTCTCCTAAAAAATCATTTCCAAAGTGCTAGCAGCCAAACTCAAACCTGTGATGACTTTTTTGGTTAATGATGTGCAAACTGGCTTCATCAAAGGCAAACAGATCATGGATGGGATTTTGATTGCATCATAAATAATTCATTCTATCAAATCCACTGGTCAAGAGGCATATGACCATGTTCATTGGGGGGCTCTATTAAGCATTCTATAGGTGATGGGTTTTGGTC
The DNA here is from genome assembly GCA_963921825.1 of Erodium maritimum. Taxonomy (NCBI): domain Eukaryota; kingdom Viridiplantae; phylum Streptophyta; class Magnoliopsida; order Geraniales; family Geraniaceae; genus Erodium; species Erodium maritimum. Next base: position 87,914,954 of record OY997588.1, on the reverse strand, counting down.
ATGGTTGGAGGGCTTGGATAGTTGAATGTCTAAAAGCTTGGTCTTCTATTCTCATTAATGGCTCTCCTACTGCTGATTTTCCTCTCCAAAGATGTCTAAGATAAGGGTGTTCATTATCCCTTCTACTCTTCGTCCTGATTGGAGAGTGTCTTCATCAATTGATGGTAGAAGGGATTGAGTCCGAGATGTTCTGTGGGATTCAGTGCAATAATCAAGGGCCCCATATTTCTCTTCTTCAGTCTGCTGATGATACACTTATTTTTATTAAAGCTGGGAAATAACAACTCATCAATTTAAAGCATACACTGAATTGTCTTCAGAAAGCAACTGGCTTAAAGATCAACTATCAGAAATCAAAGGTAGTACTTCTAAATCCTTGTGTTATGACAGAAGAAGATGTTACTCACATTTTGGGATGTGAAACTGTGGGATTACCTATGGACTACTTGGGTTTTCAATTGGGGGCAAATCCCAGAAGAGTGAAAACTTGGCAACCTGTGATCAACAAATTTAAAAAGAAGTTAGGATTGTGGCATGCTAAATACAAGTCCTTTGGTGGCAGACTCACTTGATCAAATCTTCCTTGAGTTCTCTCCCACTTTTTTATATGTCTCTTCACAAGGCTCTTAAAAGTGTTATTTAAGATATGGGAAAATGGGAAAGAAGATTTTTGTGGAATGGTTCTATAACTAAGAAAGTACTACACAAGGTGAACTGGAATTTGATTTGCAGACCTAAGAGTGTAGGGGGGCTTGATGAACATGGTCTTACTATCCAAGTTGTGGTGGAGGTTTGCCTTGGAAAAAGACTCCTTGTGGAAACAGTTATTGTGTGAAAAGTATTGGTGGGACTCATCTACTTGGGACCTTTCTAATTTCATTCTTCATGAGGGGAAAAGCTTCTTGAGACACATACAATCTCTACTGGTATCTCCTTCTTTTGCCAATGCTTTTGGAGCTTAAGGGCTTCAATGGACTCTTGTATTTGGGAATTGAATCCTATTCTGGGAGGATCTTTGGATCTCTTTTCCCCCACTTAAAGTGATATTTCATAGACTCTTCCATCTCAGTAATAAAAAAGAGGCCTTGGTTTCTGAATGTTGGTCAGAGGGAGATTGGATATTCTATTTTAGGAGGGATCTGAGAGGTTGGGAATGAGATTCTTTTCATCTTCTTTGCCAACTGATCAATCCTATCAATATATCTGTGGGGGATGATATTGTGAATTGGGTAGCAGATCACAAGGGATTCTCAGTTAACAAGATGTATCAGATCCTAGATGTGCAACATGATCAAAATTTAGATTAGCCTCAACTTTTATGGGCTCACATTCTTCCTCCTAAAGTTGCAGCCTTTGCTTGGCAGGTATGCAGGCAAGATGTTCCCACTAAGTGCTTTTTAGGGGCTAGAGGTATTTTGTTAGAGAACATTTGGTGCCCTCTTTGTCAAGAAGAGCCTGAAGATCTGGATCATCTTTTTGTGGGGTACTGTGTGGCTCTAGAGGTCTGGAACTCTTGTCTTTAGTGGGGGGGGGGGGGGGGGGAATCTCAGCAGTCATTCCAGAAACAATTCAAGACTGATTTTTAGGTTGGAATCATTTAGGCCCTCATGTCCCCCATTCTCATTGGAAGTTTTTGATTTCTATTGCTTTGTGGAGAACTTGGCATAACATGAACAATGCCAGTATTAATGGGTTATTGACCATCCGGAGCACATCTTCCAATCCATCCAAATGTTGGGTCTCGAGGTAAAGTTGGAGATGAACCAACTCGCAGCCGAAAATCAATGAAAACCAAGAGACGATTAAAACCATGAACAACTAACAAAGAATGGATTCACAAGAGAAAAATTCAGCACTAGTTCTTACCAAAACAAGAACACCGGGTAACGAATGATTGGCTTGAGTCTCCAAGACGCCTACGTATCCACATGGGAATCAAAGCCACGTATTTCTTCTCTTTGAGGACTCAAGAACACAAAAATGGAGGTGGGAGCTTGCCTTGGCCGAAATTGCAAGGGAGGGGGGAGAGAAGTTGTGTTTCTTATTCTTGTCTTGTGTTTGTTATGTCCAACTTAAACATAAAAAACCACATACTTGTCCAACTAAAGGCATAGGACAAGTATTGTGACAAGTAAGGTATAAATAGGACAAAGTATGGCTACACAAGGTGGGGTTAGGTGGTGAATCACCAACACCTTAATCCTTGTCTTGCTTACTTAGAACTAATTAATCAAGACTTGATTAATTAGTTCCATAGGCCTTGGTTTCATGGGCCCCTCATGGGCCTCTTGGAACATGGCACATGGCCGTTCCCAACGAGGTCCCGTGACGTGCTCATCGCCTCCAAGCCTTCATACCAGAAATGTCCAACATTATCCAACGCGATCAATCCCAAGACTCCAAGCCTTGTCTCGATCCGTAAAGTCCTAGTCACTTACGGTCACATGACCCAAAACCCAGTTTTGGTCATGTCCCGAGGCAACTCCGTTTTGGCCATTCTCCATAAATGTGTCAATGAGTTTCACCCTCCAGTACGACCCTTAGGTTTATGCATGTCAATAGATCAACGTAAAATACCATTTTTCTTAATCCTATTTAAGTGGCAACTAACGAGACTTTAGTATTGCCTGACACTGCATAACGAATCGACCCTATCGATTCTAACCTTTCCGTCGTATCTGTCATTATCCTTTTATCTCCGATATCCTGATTGAGATAAGGCATAGAGCCGTCATCCTTATTATTCTCAATCATTGTTCCTTGATATGTGAGCTGACTGAATATATGATACCTAGTATCATGTGCATGGCCATGCTATTCTTTCAGTCACTCTCGATCAAGCGGCTGGGAACTGATATCTTTCCCATACCATAGTATGAGGGATAAATCCCTTAGCCGTCTTTCGTGTCACTCATGCAGTCCGTCCCTAAGCCAATCATGGCCGTTATGGAAGCCCTGTTACGGACAACGTTAGGCTCAGGTCAAACTCAGTTGTTTACTGCATAGCGATCACAAAGACTCCTTGGTCTAAGGATACATGACAAGCTACGAAAATGAATATGTTCATGACGTAATCTATGGCACACATTCATGTCGGTTCGTCCAATATTATGTCCCACATGATATCTATTATCAGACTCCAGAATCCCATTCCAATGACTAACAGAACGTAAGCCATAAAGAGTCATATTTCATACTAGTCGCTTCTAGTGAAGCATTGTTGACTAGGGACCCATCGACTGTGATATATCTCGATCTATGGTTCTATTCGCATGGTGGGCATAGATCAGAGCACACATCGATATATTACTCCAACACATAAGTAATATAAAGCCGCTTTAATTTTATTTCTAACGATGATATATACATTTGGACATTTAGGATTGAGCTACGGGCACTAAGACTAACACCAACATGTTTCCTATCAGTTGCTTTGGTCTAATTTCATAAAGGGATAATCTTTCTCTTTTCTGAATGGGATTAATATCCCCCAGACTTGCCTTTGGAAGAAATCTCAAACAATGGTACAGTGTTAATTGGCTGTTGGGGATTACTTGGATCACAAGTAACCCGACTCTTGGTTCTTTGGTTTCTTTGGGATGGGGTTTGGGGTGGGTCTGGGTGGTTTTTGGTTTTGAGGGGTGAGTTGGTGAGACACTTTAGGAATTCTTTTGCTTTTTACTTCTGGTGTGGGGGTAGTGTGTGTCTGATTTAAGTCTTCTACTTCTTTCTGGTGACGGTGGGTAGAACCAATTTAGGTGAGAGCTTCTTTTCCAATCTGTGTGGCTATTTGCTTACTTCGGTATTTACTATTGGTGTTTGCTTATCTGCTTTTTGGTCTGAGATTGGTTCCTTTTTACTGTCATTCTTCATCTGCCTTGGTAAGCTCGGTTGCAGGTGCAAATCTGGGTTGAGTGCTGTAATTTCGTGGAGATTTTGGTGATGACTCAATGTGATAGACTCGGACAACTTCTTGGGGTTGGTTGTTTGGTTTTTGTGGTTAGCTATAGTTAATAGGCAGTGGTTTTGCTGCTCTAGGTTGTTTTGTATAAGTTTGCTTGTGTCACTAGTTTTTTTTCTATTTTTGGGCCTTTTTTTGGTGCCAAGGCTTGTAATTGGAATTGGAATTGTTGGTTGCTTTGGCCCTAGTAGGGGTGGCTTTGTCTTAGTTTTTTGTACATCTTTGTGTTAGTCTTAGTGCCCGTAGTTCAATCCTAAATGTCCAAATGTACATATCATCGTTAGCAATAAAAATTAAAGCGACTTTATATTACTTATGTGTTGGAGTAATATATCGACGTGTGCTCTGATCTATGCCCACCATGCGAATAGAACCATAGATCGAGATAGATCACACTCGATGGGTCCCTAGTCAACAAAGCTTCACTAGAAGCGACTAGTATGAAAGATGGCTCTTTATGGCTTACGTTCTGTTAGTCATTGTAATGGGATTCCGAAGTCTGATCATAGATATCATGTGGGACATGATATTGGACGACACGCCCTGAATATGTGCCATAGATTAAGTCATGAACATATTCAGTGTTGTAGCTCGTCATGTATCCTTAGACCAAGGAGTCTTTGTGATCGCTATGTAGTCAACAACTGAGTTTGACCTGAGCCTAACGTTGTCCGTAACATGGCTTCCATAACGGCCAGGATTGGCTTGGGGACGGGCTACATGAGTGACACGAAAGACGGCTAAGGGATTTATCCCTCATACTAAGGTATGGGAAAGATATCGGTTCTCGGCCACTTGATCGAGAGTGACTGGAAGAATAGCATGGCCATGCACATGATACTGGGTATCATATCTTCAGTCATCTCACATATCAAGGAACGGTGATTGAGAATAATAAGGATGACGGCTCTATGCCTTATCTCAATCAGGATATCGGAGATAAAAGGATAATGACAGGGACGACGGAAAGGTTAGAATCGACAGGGTCGATTCGTTATGTAGTGTCAGTCAATACTAAAGTCTCGTTAGTTGCCACTTAAATAGGATCAAGTAAAATGGGATTTTACGTTGATCTATTGACATGCATAAACCTAAGGGTCACATCGGAGGATGAAACTCATTGACACATTTATGGAGAATGGCCAAAAGGGAGTTGTCTCGGGACATGACCAAAACTGGGTTTTGGGTCATGTGCCCGTAAGTGAATAGGACTTTACGGATCGAGACAAGGCTTGGAGTCTTGGGATTGATCGCGTCGGATAATGTTGGACATTTCCGGTATGGAAGGCATGGAGGCGATGAGCGAATCACGGGACCTCGTTGGAAATGGCCACGGGCCATGTTCCAAGAGGCCCATGAAAGGCCCATGCAACTAAGGCCCATGGAACTAATTAATCAAGTCTTGATTAATTAGTACTAAGTAAGCAAGACAAGGATTAAGGTGTTGGTGATTCACCACCTAACCCAATCTTGTCTTGCCATACTTTGTCCTATTTACACCTTACTTGACACCATACTTGTCCCATGCCTTTAGTTGGACAAGTATGGGTTTTGTTATGTTTAAGTCATCTTTTTTCAACATAACAAATACAAGACAAGAATAGGAAACACATTTTCTCTCCCTCTTCCATGGCCATTTCGGGTTTGGCTAGTTTCCACCTCCATGTTTGTGTTCTTGAGTCCTCAAAGAGAAGAACTACGTGGCTTTGATTCCCATGTGGATACGTAGGCGTCTTGGAGACTCAAGCCAATCATTCGTTAACCGGTGTTCTTGTTTTGGTAAGAACTAGTGCTGAATTTTTCTCTTGTGAATCCATTCTCTGTTAAGGTGTTGGTGATTCACCACCTAACCCAATCTTGTCTAGCCATACTTTGTCCTATTTACACCTTACTTGACATCATACTTGTCTCATGCCTTTAGTTGGACAAGTATGTGGTTTGTTATGTTTAAGTCATCTTTTTTCAACATAACAAACACAAGACAAGAATAGGAAACACAACTTCTCTCCCCCCTCCCTTGCAATTTCGGCCAAGGCAAGCTCCCACCTCCAATTTTGTGTTCTTGAGTCCTCAAAGAGAAGAACTACGTGGCTTTGATTCCCATATGGATACGTAGGCGTCTTGGAGACTCAAGACAATCATTCGTTACCCGATGTTCTTGTTTTGGTAAGAAATAGTGCTGATTTTTTCTCTTGTGAATCCATTCTTTGTTAGTTGTTTCATGGTTTAATGGTTTCTTGGTTTTCATTGATTTTCCGCTGGGAGTTGGTTCATCTCCAACCCTACCTCGAGACCCAACAGTGTTATCAGAGCCGTGCTACCTTCGGGATTCACAAGACGATGTTCAAAGTTTCGGTTTTGATTGAAAGTTTCGTTTTTGGCATGTTGTTTTGCTAAATTGTTTGATAACATGTTTTAAATTATTGTTTATGGATTTAATACATGTAAAATGATTTTTTGAAAATTAGTTCAAATCTGGAAATTTTGAAAAAAATTTGATTTTTCGGGCCTCGGGAGCGGGACTCTCGGGGAGCCGAAACCGGGACCGAACGGGGCTCCGTTGGACGGAGCTAGGCCAAGCATGACCATTGGATGGTTGATATGCCAAGGCTAAACCGTTTTGTTAGTTATGACGAGTTTGGAACCGTCATGATGAACTGGAAGATCAAATGTTCAAAAGTTTCATTTTTGAACGGTTTCGATAAACCGAGCATCAAAAAATTTCGAAACTTGGCTATTAATTAAAACCGGGAAATCACATGATGTTTGATAACATGCTTGTTTGATAACACGATGTGTGATGTGATGTTGGCATGGTGTACATAATAGCCCCGAGCTCGATTTAATTATTTATCGCTTTTCACGGCCTGCGAGCCGTTAGAGTTAGCGTGTAATTATTCTTTCAAGGTGTGGTCGTCGAACCACTTGTTTGTAATATTTATTTATTCCCGACCTGCGAGTCGTGTATTAAATTGTAATATTTTACTCAAGACGAAGAAAGGGCGAAAAGGTCATTTGGTGGCTTTTCGGGTGTTGGCATCGGCTTGGAGTCGGTGGAGCTCAAGAAGCTAGTGGGAGTTAGTTTAGGGGGCTATTATGTGCACATTTATCGCTTTATGCTTGGTTTAGTTTATGCATGATTAATTCTATGTGTTTTAGAATTGCATGCTTAACTTTATTTACCGAGCATATCACCTCACATGCAAAGATAAAATTGGAATTTTAATCCTTGTGTGTGAACCCTTAGAACCGTCATTGCATTGGATGTAGTTGACGGGTTCAAAGGAAGAATTACATTGGATGTAATTTGAGGCATCATTGCATTTGGAATGTAGTTGATGTGCTCATCGCATCTAGGATGTGCCAAAGTTTTGAACACAACTGGACAAGTAAAAGCGGGTCATGTCCGATACCTCCCAATCATCAACACCTTACTACCTCCCCGTCCTATGGTTGTCGTGCGCATTAGCGGAGCATCCATGGGGAAGCGGGGTAGTAGGTTTGGACGACATATGTGGGTGTCGTGCGCATTAGCGGAGCACCTACATAGTGACGAGCCATAGTTGAAAATTGGTGGACCCGACTACGATTCTCAGCCTGAGGTTGAGCTAGGGTAACAGATAGGGTAAGTCGTGTACATAAGTACATACCCTAGCCAGGAGTCACATTGGATGTGATTGGATGGAGTCCTACCTACATAGCTCGATTAAGGGGTGAGCATTAGTTCAGCTTAATCGAGTGAATCAAGGATCTTGGTTTCAGATTCTAAAGGTTTAGAATTGATTGTTGGTGTTTAAGCTTGATCTTCATAAAATTTATTCAGTTTACTGATTGAATTTTATCTGTTGTAGATCAAATGGCAAATTCAGCGAACATTAATAGTTTGTCATTAAAAACCATTCTTGACAGGGTCAAGCTAAATGGGACAAACTCTTTGGACTGGTACAGAATTTTGAGGATAGTCCTCAAGTCTGAACGCAAAGAATATGTCCTTGACAAGGCTGTCTCTAAGACCATATCAGAGTTACATGAAGTGTCATCAGCTGCTGAGAAGAATATCTCAGGGATCTGGGATCCAAGGATATTCTGATGGTCAACAAGGGAATTGGAAGTGGCAAGGGCTGGGCCCATGCGCACTTGGTAGGAAAGATGAGACACCTGAGAATGTCTGCTTCTACTGCCAACAGCCTGGTCATTGGAACCGGGATTACAGGAAGTTCACGGCTGATCTGAAGAAGGGCAGTGGGACTGCGCCTTCATCAAATAGCCTGGATGATCTGAAGAAGGGCAGTAGGACTGCGCCTTCATCAGGAAACCTGGATGATCTAAGGAAGGGCGGTGGGATCGTGCCTTCATTCGGTATTAACTCTATAGAGCTACATCTCTCTACTTCCAAAGATTCATGGGTATTAGATATCATGACTGAATCTCACACATGCACTAATATATGGTGTCTGAAAGTATGAGAGATTTGGAAAGCACGAAATGGACCTCAGAGTTGTGGCAACTGCTGTAGGATCCATGAGTCTTGCTTTGCCAAGAGGCCTTGTCTTAGTATTGTATAATGTATATTGCATACCTACTTTTAGTAGGAATATTATATCTGTATCCGTGTTTGACAAGGAAGGATATAATGTTAATATTGGAAATGGAGTTTTCAATGTTCTATGCAATGATATGTTTTATACCAGTACTGACATGGTTGGAGGATTGTACATATTAGATATGGGTAACAATGCCTCAAGTTCTATATATTCCGTTAATACCAAGAGGTCTAAATCCAACGATTTAAACCTAACTCTGTTATGGCACTGTCATTTGGGTCGCATAAACAAGAAGCGCCTATCAGCACTTCAGAAGTGCGGGCTTTCAGGTTCATTCGAATTCCATTCGATCGATAGGTGCAAGGTTTGTTTGATGGGAAAAATGACTAAAGTGCCCTTTATCGATCGCGATGAAAGGGCGGGTGAATTATTGGGGCTTATACACTCGAATGTGTTTAGACCAATAAGTTCACTTTCCAGGAGGGGTTTTAGCTACTTTATCACATTTACTGATGATTACAGTAAATATGGTTATGTCTATTCGGTGAGACATAAGTCTGAAGCTTTTGATAAATTCAAAGAGTTTAAGACTATAGTAGATAACCAGCTCGACAAAGGTATTAAGGCACTTCGATTGGATCGAGGTGGAAAATACTTGACCACAGAGTTATTAGATCATCTAAAAGAGAATAGGATCCTTTTGGAATGGACTCATCCTAGGTCACTGTAGTTGAAAGGTGTAGCCAAACGGAGAAATCGGACATTGTTAGACAATGGTCTATTCCATGATTAGTTGGACTGATCTCCCAATCTCTTTTAGGGGTTTTGCTCTAGAGACGAACGCATTCATAGTGAATCGGGCTTCGGCGAATGGTGTGGAAGGGACACCATTTTAAAAAAATGGTACGGGATGATGCCCGCTTTGTCCTTCCTAAAGATTTGTGGTTGCGAGGCTTATGTGAAACATTTGGTTTCGACTAAGCTCGAACCAAGATCTGATATATGCACCTTCGTGTGGTGTCCCAAAGCAACAAGGGGATACTATTTCTACAATCCCAGTGAGAACATGGTGTTCGTCGCTTGGGGTGGGGTCTTTATGGAAAAGAAGTTTTGTTTCCAAAGACGTCATTAGGAGGACTGTGCATCTCGAAGAAATTCAGGATGGTACAGATCTGTCTAAACCAATTGACAACCCAGTAGAAAGGAGCCAGAGATTGTCGTAGAGTGAGAACCAATTCCTGTTACAATTCCGGAAGGTCCAAGGCGATTTGAAAGGGTCAATCTTCCACCTCCAAGATATGGTATCCGGAGGTGACAATGAAGTCATGGTGGATCACGATGATCCAGCCACCTTTCAAGAAGTCGTGGATGGGCCCGACTCCGAGTTATGGCTGGGAGCCATGAGGGAGGAAATGCAATCCATGTCGGACAACCGAGTCTGGGAACCGGTTGATCCCATCAATGGTGTGAGGACCATAGGATGCAAATGGATCTTCAAGGTGAAGATGGACATGGACGACAACCCTCTAACCTACAAAGCTCAACTGGTGGCGAAAGGTTATAGGCAGATCCAATGGATTGACTATGAGGAAACCTTCTCCTTAGTGGCTATGGTCAAAATCGATCCAAATTCTTCTTGACATAACTGCGTATCATAATTACGAGATATGGCAAGTGGATGTCAAAACCGCTTTCCTAAATGGAAATTTGACTGAGTACGTTTGTATGTCTCGGCCCAAAGGTTTTGACGATCCGAAGAATAAAGGAAAGATTTATAAGTTGTTGAAATCCATTTATGGATTGAAACGAACTTCTCGGAGTTGGATCCTTCGTTTTGATGAAGCTGTAATTGGATTTGGCTTAATCAAGAATGAGGATGAATCTTGCGTTTATAAGAAGGCTAGTGGGAGCAATATTACCTTTCTGGTTCTCATTGAAAACGACATCCCAACCTTGCACGAGACTAAAGCTTGGTTGAGGAAGTGTTTTTCAATAAAGGACTTAGGTGATGCTTCTCATATCTTAAGGATTAAGATATGTAGAGATCGCACCAAGAGGGTCTTGGATTTAAGTCAGGGAACCTATGTGAACAAGGCATTGAGTAGGTTCTTAATGCTCGATTCAAAGAAAGGACTCTTACCCACTAGTCATGGCATTCATCTCAGCAAGACTCAGTGTCCTAAGACACCTGATGAGCTGAAAAGGATGATGAGAATCCTATGCGCCTGGGGGCAGGATCGATCATATATGCCATGACATGTATGAGACCAGACGTCTCGTAAGCCTTATGTTGTACCAGTAGACATCATTCTAACCCGGGGGAAAGATGATGCTGAACTAGTCGTCGAAGGATGAGTAGACGCTAGTTTTCCAAGACAAATCCAGATGACTTTATAAGTCAATCAGGATATGTGTTTACGCTGAATGGCAGAGCTTTAGCTGGGAAAGCGTAAAGCAAGATACCATTGCCGAATCTACGACAGAGGCCAAGTACATGGATGCTGCAGCGGCAGCTAAGGAGGCTATGTGGATTTGGAAATTCATGGCAGGGCTGGGTGTAATTAAAAACCCATCCAGCCCGGTGAATCCATCTTGCGACAACACAAGGGCCATTGCGCAAGCTAAAAGCCTAGATCGTATAACAAATCCAAACATGTACTGCGGCGTATCCACCTCATCAGATAAATACTGAACTAAGGTGAAGTGAAGATAACCGATATTGCAACAGATGATAACATAGCCAACCCTTTGACTAAGGTAGTGTCACTGCCTGAACATGTTAGACATGTAAAGTCGATGGGGACATATTGGAGTTTAGATTGGAACTAGGGCAAGTGGGAGATTGTTAGTCTTAGTGCCCGTAGTTCAATCCTAAATGTCCAAATGTACATATCATCGTTAGCAATAAAAATTAAAGCGACTTTATATTACTTATGTGTTGGAGTAATATATCGACGTGTGCTCTGATCTATGCCCACCATGCGAATAGAACCATAGATCGAGATAGATCACACTCGATGGGTCCCTAGTCAACAAAGCTTCACTAGAAGCGACTAGTATGAAAGATGGCTCTTTATGGCTTACGTTCTGTTAGTCATTGGAATGGGATTCCGGAGTCTGATCATAGATATCATGTGGGACATGATATTGGACGACCCGCCCTGAATATGTGCCATAGATTAAGTCATGAACATATTCAGTGTTGTAGCTCGTCATGTATCCTTAGACCAAGGAGTCTTTGTGATCGCTATGTAGTCAACAACTGAGTTTGACCTGAGCCTAACGTTGTCCGTAACAGGGCTTCCATAACGGCCAGGATTGGCTTGGGGACGGGCTACATGAGTGACACGAAAGACGGCTAAGGGATTTATCCCTCATACTAAGGTATGGGAAAGATATCGGTTCTCGGCCACTTGATCGAGAGTGACTGGAAGAATAGCATGGCCATGCACATGATACTGGGTATCATATCTTCAGTCATCTCACATATCAAGGAACGGTGATTGAGAATAATAAGGATGACGGCTCTATGCCTTATCTCAATCAGGATATCGGAGATAAAAGGATAATGACAGGGACGACGGAAAGGTTAGAATCGACAGGGTCGATTCGTTATGTAGTGTCAGGCAATACTAAAGTCTCGTTAGTTGCCACTTAAATAGGATCAAGTAAAATGGGATTTTACGTTGATCTATTGACATGCATAAACCTAAGGGTCACACCGGAGGATGAAACTCATTGACACATTTATGGAGAATGGCCAAAAGGGAGTTGTCTCGGGACATGACCAAAACTGGGTTTTGGGTCATGTGCCCGTAAGTGAATAGGACTTTACGGATCGAGACAAGGCTTGGAGTCTTGGGATTGATCGCGTCGGATAATGTTGGACATTTCCGGTATGGAAGGCATGGAGGCGATGAGCGAATCACGGGACCTCGTTGGAAATGGCCACGGGCCATGTTCCAAGAGGCCCATGAAAGGCCCATGCAACCAAGGCCCATGGAACTAATTAATCAAGTCTTGATTAATTAGTACTAAGTAAGCAAGACAAGGATTAAGGTGTTGGTGATTCACCACCTAACCCAACCTTGTCTTGCCATACTTTGTCCTATTTACACCTTACTTGACACCATACTTGTCCCATGCCTTTAGTTGGACAAGTATGGGTTTTGTTATGTTTAAGTCATCTTTTTTCAACATAACAAATACAAGACAAGAATAGGAAACACATTTTCTCTCCCTCTTCCATGGCCATTTCGGGTTTGGCTAGTTTCCACCTCCATGTTTGTGTTCTTGAGTCCTCAAAGAGAAGAACTACGTGGCTTTGATTCCCATGTGGATACGTAGGCGTCTTGGAGACTCAAGCCAATCATTCGTTAACCGGTGTTCTTGTTTTGGTAAGAACTAGTGCTGAATTTTTCTCTTGTGAATCCATTCTTTGTTAGTTGTTTCATGGTTTTAATCGTCTCTTGGTTTTCATTGATTTTCCGCTGCGAGTTGGTTCATCTCCAACCCTACCTCGAGACCCAACACTTTGAGGGGGTTCCATTTGCTTTGCTCTTTAGTTCAATGACATAGCTTCAAAATTTATAAAATTGCTGATGAAAAAAGGAGATCACTCTCTGATCACTGAAGAACAAGCATAGAACGGGCCTGCTTGACAAGCAGTGTGAGATCTTTTTCGTAGTTCTTTTAAAAAATTCGAGGGTGATGCCCTCTTTTTGAGCAAGCTATGAAGAATTTTCTGGAGGATGGTGCCCACCGGGGTGACTAGAGGCTCCCCTTTCCGAGTCATATCTAGGATGACTTGGGTATCCGATTGGATTATAATCAGCTCAGTTCTCAGGGCCACTATTTTTTTTAGTGTTGTACCAACCACATATGCTTGAATAAGCAATGGTGACCAAGTACCCGATAATACTCCATTCACATCAAGCTTAATCACCCCATGGTTGCCACATGCTATGACACCCCGTGCCGATTGATCATTGTCCTGGAAAACCACCCCATCAACGTTTATAATTATCTGGCCGGCTGCAGAATCTTTCCATCTAGTAGGGTAACGAGTCGTAGGTGTCTTGGCGACTTGGTTGTTCTTCACCGCCTCCCTCCAAGCTAGAATGGTTACCTTAGCTGCAGATTCAACACCCATAGCCGACGGGGTGGAATTCCCCCATACAATAGCGTTTCTGGCTTTCCAGATCTCTCATATGCAATATAGGATTTCTGACCTCCGATCTTGGGTTACTCACCACCATATATGTGGGATGGAGAAGATACTAGACCATGTAAAGCTCGGGCATGAGTCTACTGGTGCATTAAGGAAATATGTGCGTGGATAATATAGTGCCTTGAGGACTCGTGCCACTAGAGACTTAGGACTACGAATCAGTCCCCATGCTTGCTTTCCATGTAGTGTCGTATTGGCATCTAGAAGATGGAAAAAACTCATCCCTCCATAAGTCTTTGCGGTGCACAATTTATCCCAATCTTTCCAGATAATCAACATTAAAAATTTCTTCAAATATCGATATACCTCAATTTATTTTTTTAATATAATTTTTAAATATGGAAAATTGTGAGACATGTCGTAATGTTTCAAATTTTGGATTTTTTTTATCCAAGGGTATTTTTACATAATGTTAGGATAAATTGTTGCAAAATGGACGTTTAAAGTGATAAAATGATACAAACATAACATATATGATAATAATTTGATTCAATTTATGGATCCTCATGTCCTGATTTCCCTATCACCAGAGGTTTAAGACAGGGTTGTGCCATTTCCCCCTTCATATTTTTGTTGGTTGCAAAAGGTCTCAACCAGATTTTGAAAGCAACAGTTCAGACGAGTCTTCTAGAAGGCATACAAAATGAATCCTACTGGCCCTCTTACCTCTCAACTTTGGTTTGCAAATGACTCCATTGTTTCATCAAAGATAAGGAAAATAGTGCCTCTTGTCTCAAATATGCTCTACATATGTTTCTTATGTCTGTTGGCTTATTTGTTAATTATTCTATATCAAGGATCTTCCTTTTAATTTATCTGATTCAGAAGTTCAAGCCCTCTTGCATTCACTTGGTTGCTCTATTGGTTACATCCCCTTCAACTATTTGGGCTTCTCTATGGGCTCAACCCTTAAGAGGATTGGTACTTGGGACCCTATTTTGCAGAATTATAAAGCCTCATTAAGACTCTAGCAAGGAAAAACACTCTCATTGGGTGGTAGGATACCATTAATCAAGTCCACTGTGGGAGCTCTTCCCCTATACTTCTTCTCCATAATCAAAGCACCAAAGGGATTAACCAAATCCTTAGAGAGATAGTAGAAGAGAAATCTATAGCACTCTAAGCCCACATCCAAAACATTCAGCAAAGAAGATCAGTTTGAACACTGTCTTTAAGCCTAAAGAAAATGGGGGTTTGGGGGATAAAAAGCCTTTCTATTATGAATGTTGCCCTCCACTCCAAATGGTCGTGGAGATTTGCATTGGAAAGAAGGAGTTTATGGAAGCTGGTGATCTGTAGCAAATATGGCTTGAATTCTAAGGAGTAGGATCTTTCAAATTTCAGAGAAACTAGCATAGGAAGCTTCATGCACCACATAGTTGTTCTCCAATCTGATCCTAGATTTTCTGATTATTTTGGCCTTAAAGGCCTTTCTTGGAAGCCAGGCAATGGCCTAAGAATACTTTTTTGGGATGATTTATGGTGGGGGATGTGACTTTCAAGCTTATATTCCTAAGGATCTACTATCTACCTCAAGCCAAATCTCTAATGGTTTCTGAAGCTTGGACTGGTACCTCTTGGGACTTGCAGCTTAGGAGGGTTCCTAGAGGAAGAGCGGAAAAAGACTAAATGACCTTCCAATTCATACTCAATTGTATTCATCTACAAGCTCATGAGGATATCCTTTTATGGATTGGAGATCCAAAAGGTTTCACTATCAAAAGGATCAATACATCACTTAAGGCAGCAAGGAAACTCTTCTACCAATTTCAACTGGTCTAAACATCTTTGGATCCCTAGAATTCCCCCCAAAGTTATAGCCTTCTCATGATTAGCATGACATGAAGCCTTTCCCACAAACTTTTTTCTGGAAACTAGAGGTATGTGTTTCTCTTTAAAAGACCTCCTCTATCAGGACTGCCATTGGGATTTTGAGGATGCTACTCATATCCTCCTACATTGTCCAAAATGTGGGCTTGTTTGGACCCTAATCTGTCAATGGTGGGGTGTTGAGTTGGTCATTTCTCGATCTATAAAAATTTCTTCTCTTCATGGCCATTTCTCAGTCAAAAGAAAGGAAAAGATGCTTGGAAAAAATAATCAGTTAGGTTGTTGGCAAATCTGGCTAGAAAGGAACAATCCTATCTTCAATGGATTTTCTCTCTCAACTTCTGAGATCTTTGACATCATTTTCAATTAGGCTTATAGTTGGGCCTGGGCAAAATTCCAGAGCTTAAGAAATTTCTTCTCTATTCAGGATTGGAAAGACTCTCCCCAATCTTGTTGAACCTCCGTATGTTATTTGTCCTCCAAGTTTTAAATGCTTCTCTCTGAATTTTTGGATTGACTTGTGCAGCTAGGTTCTTCTTGCTCTTGGCTCCCTCCTTTGTTTGTGATAATGCTGCTTTCTCATACCTTAATGATCTTATCTGGCTCCCCCTCTTTATGTTGCAGAGTTTCCTATATCCTTGGGGTTGGGGTTTTGGGAAGGTTTGGGTTGGGTTTAGGGAGTGTGGTGAGTTTGGTAAGGTTCTTTTGGTTGCTGGTTTTTGTTTAGGAGTTCTCTTCCTCCCTGCTCTTTTGGTCCTTGTGTGTGGGTAGTTCTAGGTCTTTTTCTACAAGGTGTGTGAGTAGCATGCTATTAGGATTATGTGCTCTTGTTTGTACTGTTAGTCTTAGTGCCCGTAGCTCAATCATAAATGTCCAAATGTATATATCATCGTTAGCAATAAAATTAAAGCGGCTTTATATTACTTATGTGTTGGAGTAATATATCGATGTGTGCTCTGATCTATGCCCACCATGCGAATAGAACCATAGATCGAGATAGATCACACTCGATGGGTCCCTAGTCAACAAAGCTTCACTAGAAGCGACTAGTATGAAAGATGGCTCTTTATGGCTTACGTTCTGTTAGTCATTGGAATGGGATTCCGGAGTCTGATCATAGATATCATGTGGGACATGATATTGGACGACCCGCCCTGAATATGTTCCATAGATTAAGTCATGAACATATTCAGTGTTGTAGCTTGTCATGTATCCTTAGACCAAGGAGTCTTTGTGATCGCTATGTAGTCAACAACTGAGTTTGACCTGAGCCTAACGTTGTCCGTAACAGGGCTTCCATAACAGCCAGGATTGGCTTGGGGACGGGCTACATGAGTGACACGAAAGGCGGCTAAGGGATTTATCCCTCATACTGAGGTATGGGAAAGATATCGGTTCTCTGCCGCTTGATCGAGAGTGACTGAAAGAATAGCATGGCCATGCACATGATACTGGGTATCATATCTTCAGTCATCTCACATATCAAGGAACGGTGATTGAGAATAATAAGGATGACGGCTCTATGCCTTATCTCAATCAGGATATCGGAGATAAAAGGATAATGACAGGGACGACGGAAAGGTTAGAATCGACAGGGTCGATTCGTTATGTAATGTCGGGCAATACTAAAGTCTCGTTAGTTGCCACTTAAATAGGATCAAGTAAAATGGGATTTTACGTTGATCTATTGACATGCATAAACCTAAGGGTCACACTGGAGGATGAAACTCATTGACACATTTATGGAGAATGGCCAAAAGGGAGTTGTCTCGAGACATGACCAAAACTGGGTTTTGGGTCATGTGCCCGTAAGTGAATAGGACTTTACGGATCGAGACAAGGCTTGGAGTCTTGGGATTGATCGCGTCGGATAATGTTGGACATTTCCGGTATGGAAGGCTTGGAGGCGATGAGCGAATCACGGGACCTCGTTGGAAATGGCCACGGGCCATGTTCCAAGAGGCCCATGAAAGGCCCATGCAACCAAGGCCCATGGAACTAATTAATCAAGTCTTGATTAATTAGTACTAAGTAAGCAAGACAAGGATTAAGGTGTTGGTGATTCACCACCTAACCCAATCTTGTCTTGCCATACTTTGTCCTATTTACACCTTACTTGACACCATACTTGTCCCATGCCTTTAGTTGGACAAGTATGGGTTTTGTTATGTTTAAGTCATCTTTTTTCAACATAACAAACACAAGACAAGAATAGGAAACACATTTTCTCTCCCTCTTCCATGGCCATTTCGGGTTTGGCTAGTTTCCTCCTCCATTTTTGTGTTCTTGAGTCCTCAAAGAGAAGAACTACGTGGCTTTGATTCCCATGTGGATACGTAGGCGTCTTGGAGACTCAAGCCAATCATTCGTTAACCGGTGTTCTTGTTTTGGTAAGAGATAGTGCTGAATTTTTCTCTTGTGAATCCATTCTTTGTTAGTTGTTTCATGGTTTTAATCGTCTCTTGGTTTTTATTGATTTTCCGCTGCGAGTTGGTTCATCTCCAACCCTACCTCGAGACCCAACAGTGGTATCAGAGCCGTGCTACCTTCGGGATTCACAAGACGGTGTTCAAAGTTTCGGTTTTGCTTGAAAGTTTCGTTTTTTGGCATGTTGTTTTGCTAAATTGTTTGATAACATGTTTTAAATTCTTGTTCATGGATTTAATGCATGTAAAATGAATTTTTGAAAATTATTTCAAATCTGGAAATTTTGAAAAAATTTTGATTTTTCGGGTCTCGGGAGCGGGACTCTCGGGGAGCCGAAACCGGGACCGAACGGGGCTCCGTTGGACGGAGCTAGGCCAAGCATGATCATTGGATGGTTGATATGCCAAGGCTAAACCGTTTTGTTAGTTATGACGAGTTTGGAACCGTCATGACGAACTCGAAGATCAAATGTTCAAAAGTTTCATTTTTGAACGGTTTCGATAAACCGAGCATCAAAAAATTTCGAAACTTGGCTATTAATTAAAACCGGAAAATCACATGATGTTTGATAACATGCTTGTTTGATAACATGATGTGTGATGTGATGTTGGCATGGTGTACATAATAGCCCCGAGCTCGATTTAATTATTGATCGCTTTTCACGGCCTGCGAGCCGTTAGTGTTAGCGTGTAATTATTCTTTCAAGGTGTGGTCGTCGAACCACTTGTTTGTAATATTTATTTATTCCCGACCTGCGAGTCGTGTATTAAATTGTAATATTTTACTCAAGATGAAGAAAGGGCGAATAGGTCATTTGGTGGCTTTTCGGGTGTTGGCATCGGCTTGGAGTCGGTGGAGCTCAAGAAGCTAGTGGGAGTTAGTTTAGGGGGCTATTATGTGCATATTTATCGCTTTATGCTTGGTTTAGTTTATGCATGATTAATTCTATGTGTTTTAGAATTGCATGCTTAACTTTATTTACCGAGCATATCACCTCACATGCAAAGATAAAATTGTAATTTTAATCCTTGTGTGTGAACCCTTAGAACCGTCATTGCATTGGATGTAGTTGACGGGTTCAAAGGAAGAATTACATTGGATGTAATTTAAGGCATCATTGCATTTGGAATGTAGTTGATGTGCTCATCGCATCTAGGATGTGCCAAAGTTTTGAACACAACTGGACAAGTAAAAGCGGGTCATGTCCGATACCTCCCAATCATCAACACCTTACTACCTCCCCGTCCTATGGTTGTCGTGCGCATTAGCGGAGCATGTCATGCCCCAATTTCAGTAAATCGAACTCGGGACGCGAACGTTTTAAAAACATAAAAACACTTGAAACCTGTTTTCGTTAAATCACTTAAAATGCCAATTTAGTTCAACAAAATAATAATTACAGTTTAAAACACGTCCCAACAAGTGGACAAAAGTACACGGTATCCGTCGCTAGACTCAAAAGACAAAACCCGAACTCCGCTCCTAGCTCCACAAGCTTCGAGAGCTCACCTAGTCCGTCCCACGAACAGTACCTGTAGGAAAAGCAGCTAGGGGTGAGCGTTCGCTCACCACTACGGATAACAGACTGACTACGACATAATTAGCAGAAAAGCCAGTAACACTAAAACCAAACCCAACACCCGGACTACAGTCCCCAACTCAAGTACCTAACTGACCCTCAACCCGTTACTTTCCTCGACAGACTCAACGCTCGATAAAGTAATGTAGACCCAACACAACTATCGACGACCTCCTCCAAGGACACGACAGAAAGACTACACAACGCCAAACAAGATCACAAAGGATCGCACACCAGCTGCTCAGTAACCAATCTCAATCAGGTCAGGGTTCGACCTATCGCAATTCCTCGACACGAAGTCGGATCAGGCTGTCGACCTTTCGAACTCGCAATTCATCGACACTAAGTCGGATCAGGCTGTCGACCTTTAGAACTCGCAATTCATCGACACTAAGTCGGATCAGGCTGTCGACCTTTAGAACTCACAACTTCAGGTTACCACAATCACAATCACAGGCAAGTTCAATCACACAGGCACTCAAGGCCACTCAAGACACCTCAACAGTCAAGACTCGGGTTCAACAACCCCACGGGCACTCACTGCCACTCAAGACACACCAACGGTCAAGACTCGGGTTCAACAACCCCACGGCACTCACTGCCACTCAAGACACACCAACGGTCAAGACTCGGGTTCAACAACCCCACGGCACTCACTGCCACTCAAGACACACCAACGGTCAAGACTCGGGTTCAACAACCCCACGGCACTCACGGCCACCCCAAAACATCAACAGTAAGACACGGGCACTCATGGCCACCCAAGACACCAATTTAAATACACGGGCTCTCATGGCCACCCAAGACACCAACAATTAAATACGGGCTCTCATGGCCACCCAGGACACCAATTTAAATACACGGGCTCTCATGGCCACCCAAGACACCAACAATTAAATACGGGCTCTCATGGCCACCCACGACACCAATTTAAATACACGGGCTCTCATGGCCACCCAAGACACCAACAATTAAATACGGGCTCTCATGGCCACCCAAGACACCAATTTAAATACACGGGCTCTCATGGCCACCCAAGACACCAACAATTAAATACGGGCTCTCATGGCCACCCAAGACACCAATTTAAATACACGGGCTCTCATGGCCACCCAAGACACCAACAATTAAATGCGGGCTCTCATGGCCACCCAAACTCAACAATAAATAACGCGGGCTCTCAAGGCCACCCAAACTCAACAATAATAACGCACAACAACCTCCGACATACTCGATGCCTCCAACAGTCCTAAGATTACTAGTTTCACAAACAACCTCCGGGCATGGTCATATGCCTCCAGTAATTCAATTATCGCTAAGTTCTCTGTTCCTACGACACTACTAAGTGTCACATGCTTTTCTCTTAAACGCTACAATCCCGTATCATGCTTTTCTAATAATTAAATAATTCTACTCAACCCACGACACACCGGTGTCACATGCAATTCTACTATTAACTTTCCCTAATCAGGGCCGAGATCCGGCTACTTTTCCCTACCTCGTATGCTTTCTCCAAAAGCGCACAATCAAGCTCCAACGTGATCTCGGTCACTCGCCTAGCTTTCCCTTTCCTCTGTCAGCGACACGATGTAAAAGAACACAATTTTAAACGCTTTTAAGCTTGCATGCATAATGCTGAATTTTAATAAACCTGACGTCCAAAAGTAACCCCGACAATGTCGATCACTCCTAAACTCCCCAATTACTCGACATTGTCGATATTGGACCCGTAAAGGCCCGATTCGCCCGACATGGCGAATCTGCCCGGGTTTTGGAAATGCCCTTCCGGGGCTCCAAAAATTCCCGTTTTCGTTTCTACGGTCTTAGAATAATTCAAGGGTCCCAATGCACTTGACGGAATCGAATTCCGACTTCCGAGTCAATTAATTGACGTTTAAAGTTTCTAAACCCGATAATTACAACTTTCACAGTTTAATTCCAAATTTCGATCCGGGTGTGGATTAACGACTTGGAGAACGTCCTAAACCACCCGAACACGAAAACCCGATACCCGGGCATGTGGGCCCCACACGGCCACAATGGAAAAATTCCCTTTTTGCCCCAAAACGTTCCTAACGAACCCCAAACCTCAACCATTCATCTTCAAACCAATTCTAACCAAAACCCAACCATAATCAAACCGTTTAAACTCAAACCCTAAAATTGAAACGTACCAAAACGAAAATCGGTTAGATGCTCACCGTAGAGAATGACGGTGTGAACTCGATTCTTCTATCTTTGAGACGATCCAACGGTTTGATGAACGAGAGGAGGCAAAACTCTAACCAAACCTTCTCTTTTCTTCTCTCATTTTCTCTCTTCTTCTAACTCACTTTCTCTCTCTAACAATTCCTAATTTTCAAACTATGGCCGAGACTTACTCTTCTTTCCCTTTATATTTTGTTTTAAAAATAACAACTTTAAACTTAATTACAAAACTAACATTAATGTCTTATCTTTTGTTTTGTTCAATAAACCTAACACCACCACATTGGTGACATGTGGCAAGTGGGTCCCACCCCTTTTGGAAAATATCTTCTAGATATTTTCCAATCAGATTCGCGAAATTCGGACGTTTCGGGCCCCGAACGCGCACTTTTTCCAAGAAATTACGAAACTTCACGGGCTACTGGGAAACGGCTCAACTAAGGCCGCCGCGATGACGACTAAGCTTTTTGGATCCGAAATGGTCCTCGAATGGACCAAAACGTCGCCCGGTTGACTTTTCCAGCGAAAAGTCAACTTTTCCCAAATTGATCAGAAAGTTGCCCTGAGTCCCCCGGAACTCACTTTGGTCGATATCGGGGTCAACTTACGTCCGGTATGACCCTCGGGGTCAAATTTAGGTTCATTTAAGTACATGTCCAAAAATTTTAAATTTTCCTGTTTTTCGCAGGTTTGACTGGCGTTGACCGGGAGTGGTTATTACAGAGCATCCATGGGGAAGCGGGGTAGTAGGTTTGGACGACATATGTGGGTGTCGTGCGCATTAGCGGAGCACCTACATAGTGACGAGCCATAGTTGAAAATTGGTGGACCCGACTACGATTCTCGGCCTGAGGTTGAGCTAGGGTAACAGATAGGGTAAGTCGTGTACATAAGTACATACCCTAGCCAAGAGTCACATTGGATGTGATTGGATGGAGTCCTACCTACATAGCTCGATTAAGTGGTGAGCATTAGTTCAGCTTAATCGAGTGAATCAAGGATCTTGGTTTCAGATTCTAAAGGTTTAGAATCGATTGTTGGTGTTTAAGCTTGATCTTCATAAAATTTATTCAGTTTACTGATTGAATTTTATCTGTTGTAGATCAAATGGCAAATTCAGCGAACATTAATAGTTTGTCATTAAAAACCATTCTTGACAGGGTCAAGCTAAATGGGACAAACTATTTGGACTGGTACAAAATTTTGAGGATAGTCCTCAAGTCTGAACGCAAAGAATATGTCCTTGACAAGGCTGTCTCTAAGACCATATCAGAGTTACATGAAGTGTCATTAATTGCTGAGAAGAATATATCAGGGATCTGGGATCCAAGGATATTCTGATGGTCAACAAGGGAATTGGAAGTGGCAAGGGCGGGGCCCATGCGCACTTGGCAGGAAAGATGAGACACATGAGAATGTCTGCTTCTACTGCCAATAGCCTGGTCATTGGAACCGGGATTACAGGAAGTTCACGGCTGATCTGAAGAAGGGCAGTGGGACTGCGCCTTCATCAAATAGCCTGGATGATCTGGAGAAGGGCAGTAGGACTGCGCCTTCATCAGGAAACCTGGATGATCTAAGGAAGGGCGGTGGGATCGTGCCTTCATCAAATAGCGTGGATGATCTGAAGAAGGGCAGTAGGACTGCGCCTTCATCAGGAAACCTGGATGATCTAAGGAAGGGCGGTGGGACCGTGCCTTCATCCGGTATTAACTCTATAGAGCTACATCTCTCTACTTCCAAAGATTCATGGGTATTAGATACTAGGACTGAATCTCACACATGCACTTATATATGGTGGCTGAAAGTAGGAGAGGTTTGGAAAGCACGAAGTGGACCTCAGAGTTGTGGCAACTGCTGTAGGATCCATGAGTCTTGCTTTGCCAAGAGGCCTTGTCTTAGTACTGTATAATGTATATTGCATACCTACTTTTAGTAGGAATATTATATCTGTATCCGTGTTTGACAAGGAAGGATATAATGTTAATATTGGAAATGGAGTTTTCAATGTTCTATGCAATGATATGTTTTATACCAGTACTGACATGGTTGGAGGATTGTACATATTAGATATGGGTAACAATGCCTCAAGTTCTATATATTCCGTTAATACCAAGAGGTCTAAATCCAACGATTTAAACCTAACTCTGTTATGGTACTGTCATTTGGGTCGCATAAACAAGAAGCGCCTATCAGCACTTCAGAAGTGCGGGCTTACAGGTTCATTCGAATTCCATTCGATCGATAGGTGCAAGGTTTGTTTGATGGGCAAAATGACTAAAGTGCCCTTTATCGATTTCGATGAAAGGGCGGGTGAATTATTGGGGCTGATACACTCGAATGTGTGTAGACCAATAAGTTCACTTTCCAGGAGGGGTTTTAGCTACTTTATCACATTTACTGATGATTACAGTAAATATGGTTATGTCTATTCGGTGGGACATAAGTCTGAAGCTTTTGGTAAATTCAAAGAGTTTAAGACTATAGTAGAAAACTAGCTCGACAAAGGTATTAAGGCACTTCGATTGGATCGAGGTGGAAAATACTTGACCACAGAGTTATTAGATCATCTAAAAGAGAATGGGATCCTTTTGGAATGGACTCCTCCTAGGTCACTGTAGTTGAAAGGTGTAGCCAAACGGAGAAATCGGACATTGTTAGACAATGGTCTATTCCATGATTAGTTGGACTGATCTCCCAATCTCTTTTAGGGGTTTTGCTCTAGAGACGACCGCATTCATAGTGAATCGGGCTTCGACGAATGGTGTGGAAGGGACACCATTTTAAAAATGGTACGGGATGATGCCCGCTTTGTCCTTCCTAAAGATTTGTGGTTACGAGGCTTATGTGAAACATTTGGTTTCGACTAAGCTCGAACCAAGATCTGAGATATGCACCTTCGTGTGGTATCCCAAAGCAACAAGGGGATACTACTTCTACAATCCCAGTGAGAACATGGTGTTCGTCGCATGGGGCGGGGTCTTTGTGGAAAAGGAGTTTTGTTTCCAAAGACGTCATTGGGAGGACTGTGCATCTCGAAGAAATTCAGGATG
Source organism: Erodium maritimum (assembly GCA_963921825.1). Classification (NCBI taxonomy): domain Eukaryota; kingdom Viridiplantae; phylum Streptophyta; class Magnoliopsida; order Geraniales; family Geraniaceae; genus Erodium; species Erodium maritimum. The sequence goes on along the minus strand of OY997588.1, from coordinate 87,890,122 downwards.
GTACAGATCTCCAAACCAATTGGCAACCCAGTAGAAAGGAGCCAGAGATTTTCGTAGAGTAAGAACCAATTCCTGTTACAATTCCGGAAGGTCCAAGGCGATTTGAAATGATCAATCTTCCACCTCCAAGATATGGTATCCGGAGGTGACAATGAAGTCATGGTGGATCACGATGATCCAGCCACCTTTCAGGAAGTCGTGGATGGGCCCAACTCCGAGTTATGGCTGGGAGCCATGAGGGAGGAAATGCAATCCATGTCGGACAACCGAGTCTGGGAACCGGTTGATCCCATCAATGGGGTAATGACCATCGGATGCAAATGGATCTTCAAGGTGAAGATGGACATGGACGGCAACCCTCTGACCTACAAAGCTCAACTGGTGGCGAAAGGTTATAGGCATAGATTGACTATGAGGAAACCTTCTCCCTAGTGGCTATGGTCAAAATCGATCCAAATTCTTCTTGACATAACTGCGTATCATAATTACGAGATATGGAAAGTGGATGTCAAAACCGCTTTCCTAAATGGAAATTTGACCGAGTACATTTGTATGTCTCGGCCCAAAGGTTTTGACGATCCGAAGAATAAAGGAAAGATTTATAAGTTGTTGAAATCCATATATGGATTGAAACGAACTTCTCGGAGTTGGATCCTTCGTTTTGATGAAGCTGTAATTGGATTTGGCTTAATCAAGAACGAGGATGAATCTTGCTTTTATAAGAAGGCTAGTGGGAGCAAGATTACCTTTCTGGTTCTCATTGAAAACGACATCCCAACCTTGCACGAGACTAAAGCTTGGTTGAGGAAGTGTTTTTCAATAAAGGACTTAGGCGATGCTTCTTATATCTTAAGGATTAAGATATGTAGAGATCGCACCAAGAGGGTCTTGGATTTAAGTCAGGGAACCTATGTGAAAAAGGCATTGAGTAGGTTCTTAATGCTCGATTCAAAGAAAAGACTCTTACCCACTAGTCATGGCATTCATCTCAGCAAGACTCAGTGTCCTAAGACACCTGATGAGCTGAAAAGGATGATGAGAATCCTATGCGCCTGGGGGTAGGATCGATCATATATGCCATGACATGTATGAGACCAGACGTCTCGTAAGCCTTATGTTGTACCAGTAGACATCATTCTAACCTGGGGGAAAGATGATGCTGAACTAGTCGTCGAAGGATGAGTAGACGCTAGTTTTCCATGACAAATCCAGATGACTTTAGAAGTCAATCAGGATATGTGTTTACGCTGAATGGCAGAGCTTTAGCTGGGAGAGCGTAAAGCAAGATATCATTGCCGAATCTACGATAGAGGCCAAGTACATGGATGCTGCAGAGGCAGCTAAGGAGGCTATGTGGATTTGGAAATTCATGGCAGGGCTGAGTGTAATTAAAAACCCATCCAGCCCGGTGAATCCATCTTGCGACAACACAAGGGCCATTGCGCAAGCTAAAAGCCTAGATCGTATAACAAATCCAAACATGTACTGCGGCATATCCACCTCATCAGATAAATACTGAACTGAGGTGAAGTGAAGATAACCGATATTGCAACAGATGATAACATAGCCAACCCTTTGACTAAGGCAGTGTCACTGCCTGAACATGTTAGACATGTAAAGTCGATGGGGACATATTGGAGTTTAGATTGGAACTAGGGCAAGTGGGAGATTGTTAGTCTTAGTGCCCGTAGCTCAATCATAAATGTCCAAATGTATATATCATCGTTAGCAATAAAATTAAAGCGGCTTTATATTACTTATGTGTTGGAGTAATATATCGATGTGTGCTCTGATCTATGCCCACCATGCGAATAGAACCATAGATCGAGATAGATCACACTCGATGGGTCCCTAGTCAACAAAGCTTCACTAGAAGCGACTAGTATGAAAGATGGCTCTTTATGGCTTACGTTCTGTTAGTCATTGGAATGGGATTCCGGAGTCTGATCATAGATATCATGTGGGACATGATATTGGACGACCCGCCCTGAATATGTGCCATTGATTAAGTCATGAACATATTCAGTGTTGTAGCTTGTCATGTATCCTTAGACCAAGGAGTCTTTGTGATCGCTATGTAGTCAACAACTGAGTTTGACCTGAGCCTAACGTTGTCCGTAACAGGGCTTCCATAACGGCCAGGATTGGCTTGGGGACGGGCTACATGAGTGACACGAAAGGCGGCTAAGGGATTTATCCCTCATACTGAGGTATGGGAAAGATATCGGTTCTCGGCCGCTTGATCGAGAGTGACTGAAAGAATAGCATGGCCATGCACATGATACTGGGTATCATATCTTCAGTCATCTCACATATCAAGGAACGGTGATTGAGAATAATAAGGATGACGGCTCTATGCCTTATCTCAATCAGGATATCGGAGATAAAAGGATAATGACAGGGACGACGGAAAGGTTAGAATCGACAGGGTCGATTCGTTATGTAATGTCGGGCAATACTAAAGTCTCGTTAGTTGCCACTTAAATAGGATCAAGTAAAATGGGATTTTACGTTGATCTATTGACATGCATAAACCTAAGGGTCACACTGGAGGATGAAACTCATTGACACATTTATGGAGAATGGCCAAAAGGGAGTTGTCTCGGGACATGACCAAAACTGGGTTTTGGGTCATATGCCCGTAAGTGAATAGGACTTTACGGATCGAGACAAGGCTTGGAGTCTTGGGATTGATCGCGTCGGATAATGTTGGACATTTCCGGTATGGAAGGCTTGGAGGCGATGAGCGAATCACGGGACCTCGTTGGAAATGGCCACGGGCCATGTTCCAAGAGGCCCATGAAAGGCCCATGCAACCAAGGCCCATGGAACTAATTAATCAAGTCTTGATTAATTAGTACTAAGTAAGCAAGACAAGGATTAAGGTGTTGGTGATTCACCACCTAACCCAATCTTGTCTTGCCATACTTTGTCCTATTTACACCTTACTTGACACCATACTTGTCCCATGCCTTTAGTTGGACAAGTATGGGTTTTGTTATGTTTAAGTCATCTTTTTTCAACATAACAAACACAAGACAAGAATAGGAAACACATTTTCTCTCCCTCTTCCATGGCCATTTCGGGTTTGGCTAGTTTCCTCCTCCATTTTTGTGTTCTTGAGTCCTCAAAGAGAAGAACTACGTGGCTTTGATTCCCATGTGGATACGTAGGCGTCTTGGAGACTCAAGCCAATCATTCGTTAACCGGTGTTCTTGTTTTGGTAAGAGATAGTGCTGAATTTTTCTCTTGTGAATCCATTCTTTGTTAGTTGTTTCATGGTTTTAATCGTCTCTTGGTTTTTATTGATTTTCCGCTGCGAGTTGGTCCATCTCCAACCCTACCTCGAGATCCAACATGTACATGTTCAGTGGTTTACTGCCCATCCTCTCAATTCTGTTTTTCTTCTCTGGTGCTTGGACTGCAAGCTAATTTCTTCTGACTTCTTGCTTTGGAGCTGGTTTTTTGCTCTTCAATGATGGTCTACTCCTTCTCCTTAAGTGATGGTTTGCTGCAAGACTCTCAAGAGGCTTTTAATCTTCATTCATGGGATGTTTTAGGTCTTCAAGTGATTTTTTTGTCCGATGGCTCTGAAGAGTGGCTTCAGGCGCTTATGTCTCTTGGAAAACAAGTAATTCTTACTTCTCTAGGCATGTTGGTTGCTTGGGCCACACGAAAGTCATTTTTGTGCTTCTTCTCATTTGATTCTTTCTTGATTTGGTTTGGTCCCATGTTTGTTTAGTTGTTTTATTGTACTAGTTGGTTTTCCCTTATAAGTCGGCATATGTTCGTCTTGGGGTTTATTTTTGTGCGTCCTTATTTGGACGGTGTAACTCATCTTTCACCTTAAAAGAGGTTTCATTTGATACAAAAATTTGTTGATAAAAAAAAACACAATATGGCATGTCCATAATCTACGTCATTTATATCCAGAATCTATATTATGTATATCTAGAGTTTTCAGTTTTGTCGTTAAAATGATCATAACTATTTTCACAAGAAGCCAAATCATACAAAATCAGTTGGGTTTGAAAGTAGACTAAAAAATATTTCCAATGATGTAGGATAAGCCATTTAATACCTTGTAGGTAATTATATTTTTTTCAATTAAAACAATCGACAAAAATTGTTTTTACATGTTTTGGCAGATTTTATGTCGGCTTACTTTTCTTCCCATTACTATTTTATAAAGTATGGAAATGGAGAATCACTTTTTTCAGTAAAAAGTATACTCAAATCTTTTTAAAACATCAAAGAAATATGAATTTAGTAAAGATACGAATTTATATGATTTTCAAACTTACCTCAATTGCAGCCAAATTCGCAAGTATACTATCCACAAAACATGTATTAAGGATCTAGAAATCATATCCAACACATCCATAAAACAAATCTCTCATCCCATATTCCACACATCCACAAAATATAATACCCACAAACTACATCATGCATGTAAAAAAACTACATCTTCTATCATCAGGATTTACATCATGCATATCCACACCCACAACACATACCCCTTATCCCACATCTCATACATCCTTAATGAGTCAATTTTCCGTACTTCATGTTAGAATATAACTATAATTGAACCTTCATCTATCAGCTTGAGCTTTTAGTTGAGTTGGTCCTCTAATATGGTATCAGAGCTTGGCACCTCACGGACCCAGGTTCAAACCCCACTCTCTACAAAAAATCTATTTCTTCTCCATTTATCAAATTTTCCCAAAATGGGCCAGCCATGATCATTCTTCTCAACGGGCTCATCTCCTCTTCTAAATAATTCGCCTCCAAACCCGTAAATGGGCTTGTCCGTGAGGGCGTGTTAGAATATAACTATAATTAAACCTTCAACTATCAGCATGAGCTTTTAGTTGAGTTGGTCCTCTAATACTTCAAAACATATTCAACACTATACTTGATACATAGCTTTTTGTAAAAGAAAAACACTAGCGAAAGAATGAAACCATTCAGAGTTGAAAAGAGGCGTAAATGATTAAATTAGTGAATTTGTCAAGAAAACAAATGGTCTATTTTTCATAAATTGACATGTGGCACTTGATTAGCGTAAATGTGTCCTATCTAATTAGACCATTTTCCCCTATATTTTTATCTTATTTGTGCCTCGTTTTTATATTTTTAGTGTTTACTAATAATTGCGCAAAACCTCATTTTTGGTCGATATTTTTCAAATGTTCAAAATATATTCACGATTGGTCTTGTTTTGTAGACTTCGAAAAAAGAAAATTATTGGCGCAAGAACGAGGTCAATCGGAGCAAAGATGGAGCGGGAAAGAGCGTTTGAAGATTAAAATTAAAAACTGGAAAAAGCTGCTCCAGATGAGAGACACGTGGCGCGTTTTGGACTGCTGATCATGCTGCCTGGTTAGTTGACCAGGTCAGCCCGCAGATCATGGCCTTTGATCAGGCCGGTTGCACCTTGTCCATTCACATCCGTCCGCACCAGATCATTTCCTTTAGCAGCACCTTCCCAGCCAAGGGATCTAAGAGTGACCTTTAATAGTGTACGGGATGTGTATCGGGAGCTGCAGGTCCAGGAGGGTAGATGAAATACTCTAGACCGGGATCAGTTTTGGAAGCAGTTGTGGAGTTTAAAGGTACCTCCTAAAATCTGTCACTTTTTATGGAGGGGGTGTCAGGATTTCTACCAACAAATGATAACTTGGTTTCCAGAAGGATTAATGTTAGCTTGGACTATGTGGTGTGTGGAGAGGTAGAAACAGTGGCTGTCCGGTGGCGAAGGGGGTGTGGAGTAGGGTGTGGGGGGTCATCCCGGTCGGTGTTACTTGCTTTCAGGATTGGTTGGAGTTCGGGTGGAAGGCGGGTGGGGGTGGTAGAGCTGACATTGTTTCGGTATTGTGTTGGGGTATTTGGAGAGCTCGTAACCAGCGAGTTTGAGAAGGAAAAAGCCCCTCGGTGGAGGCCATTTATCGGGGTGCTGAACATTTGTTGACAGGGTGGAAGGAAGCGCAAGTGGTGGACGTTCTGGGGACAGGAGGTTTGGTGGTTGATCATGGGAGATGGAGGAAACCGCCTCCCGGTAAGTGGAAAGTTAATACTGATGTAGCAGTTTTCCATGGTATCGGGGGTGGTGGAGGTTGGGTTTGTCAGAAGGAGGATGAGTTCCTTTATTTTGTGCAGTGCAAAGTGTTTGGAGGCCTTCAGGACCCAGAAGTATTGGAAGCATTGGCGATGAAGGCGGCGTTGCAAGAGCTTGTAGTCAGAGGTTTTGGTAACGGGGTGGTAGAATCGGAGTGTTTGGGCTTAGTTTTGGCCATCAACAGTAATTCGGTTATGGTTACCCCATTGGGGGCTATTGTTATGGACTGTAAGCAGATTCTTTCTTATTTTGTTGATGTAACTGTAGTCCATGCCAAGAGGACTGCAAACAGGGTAGCTCATGAGCTAGCTCGAAATGCCCGAGAATGGGCACCTATGGTGTGGGATTATTCATCTTTGTCATAACCCATTTCTGGGTTACTGGCATCTGATTCTCATTAATAAATCCCTAACTTTCGTCAAAAATAAATATGAAGCCAATATATGTTGGGTGAATTTCGTTTATAGCCTTAATAGAAGATGAAATTTGGAAAAAACATCTAGTAAAGATGGAATTTGAAAAAAAACCTCCTCTTTAATGAATTCCCTATTTTACCCTTTTTCAGATTTGGATTTCCCCCCAAATTTTCAAAATTCGAAAATCCCCAAATTTTGAAATTTCCGCCCATTTTTTCGGGACAAAATTTGGCCAATCAGCCAGCCAATCCGCGGCGGAATGGGCCAATCCTCCATGGAATGGGCCAATCCGCCGGAGGATCGACCAATCCGCCGATCCGCCGCGGAATGGGCCAATCCGCCGGAGGATCGGCCAATTCGTCGATCGGCGGATTGACCGATCCGCCGCGGAATGGCCCATTCCGCGGAGAATTGGCCAATCCGCCATACAAAAAAGAAGAAGAGAAGTTGACAGAAAGAAGAAGAAGAAGAAGAGAAGTTCGACGGGACGATGGTGGTTTCGTGACAAATTCAACGGGACTGCGACGGATGGAGGTAGGAGAAGTAAGAAGGAGAAGAAGATGGAAGTTTGAAGAGAAAGAAGATGGAAAAAAAGGAGAGAAGTTGAGAGAAAGAAGGATTATGTTGGTGTTATGAAATCAAAAGGTTTTAAAAGAAAAAATGAAGGGTATAATTGTAAACAAATGCCAAAACGCAGAATGCCAATTTACGGAGGGCTACCCCTCAAATTCCATCTTCACATAAGGCTCTCAACACAATTCCCCCATATATGTTTTTATTATTATTATTATTATTTTCATTATTATTGCTCTATATATATTTTGAGAGGAGAGAGCCACAAACACATTCTATATCAGATTTTTACCTTCTAAAAGATCAAAAAGTTTATTTTTCATTCTCTCTCTCTCTTGTTCTTCAAGTGTTTTTGGTGTTCTTCATCATAAGATCATTTTCTACCATCTAAGGCCATAACCAAGACGATCCAAGGAGCTCTAAAGCATCCATGAGCTTCCCACCATCTCCAACTTCCCCATTTTCATGAGTTGAAGCTTTGGAGAGTTGGAGATGGTGGGTTTGCAAACTAGAAGAGATTTTGATTGGGTTTCTCAAACCAATCCCGGTTTTTATTTTTACCCTTCACTATTTTGTTGTAAAACTTGGTTTTTTGGTATGTTTGGGTAGGATTTGGATTCCATGACCTTGGATTCCAATCTTTGGTCATGGGTGTTGTGTAAATGTTGATTTCCTTTAAATTGATGCATGAGTTTGTGGTTAATTTGAGTTGGATGATGTTTTTGGCATGATTTGGGGTTTTGAGCTTAAATAACATCCAATTGCTTGTATGGGTTTTCATCTATATGTAAGCTACTCGATGTTAATGCATGATTCTCTTACTTTGTGTTCAGAATTTCATGTTTTTGAACCCAATTTCGTGTGCTAGTTATTTCATCTCTCGGGTGTATATTAAGTTCTGGGTTAGAGTTCATAAAAATGCAAACTTTAGCCATTTAGTGAACTTATTTAGGAATTCCGATATTTTTATGTCTTGATTTCCTATTGACGGGATAGAAATATGCTAGGATGTGTTTTCTCGATTCTCTTGTGTGTTTCAAGCCGACCGAACGATTTGGAAATTGTCCCTAATTGTTGTGTGCGCTATGTAGATTGATGTTTGGAGCGATCCATAATTCGATCTAGTGTGAGACGTGATTTCACGTTTATAGAATTTACTTGCTCTTGAGTATTACTAGAATGAGGTTCTATTTAGTTCTACTCGATTAGTGAACTAGGCGTAGCTAAGTAGATTCGTATATTGACTTAGAGTTTACTCATGCTTGTGTATTACTAGAGCTTCGTGATTCGTTGCTCTATTTAGTTCTGCTTGGTGATTGATTTATTCGGTCTTCAGGTCGATTGAACTAGGCGTAGCTGAGTCGGTTCGCCGAGTGGTGTAGCTATCTCTACTTGTGGTAGTTGGTAGCGAGAGTGACATGCATTCGTTATCGTTATATCTCATTCGATGATTGATCGAGCTTCGCTCAAGATCATAGAACTACATCATATTTCTATTTTTATTGCTTTCCGATTATTGGTGGTTCACATTTTGGTCCGGGAAATGGTCTTGTGCCCTCTCCCCGTGACTAGTATGTGGTTGATTTCTTGATACCGCATACATAGGAACTTAAGTGTTCTAAGACCATAAGGAAAGCATTATTCGTTTGCACCCTCGTTAGCCAAACCATGCGTTAATTGGAATATATATTTACTTGGACCCGTGACCGGCTCTTTGTGTGAATCGATAGTTACGTGTCTTAAGTGGTAGCTTGTATATAGATTTCTTTATTTTCTAAACTTTAAACTATAACATTTACTTTTATGCTCTTATTTATCCTTTCGGGGATGTGGAAGTGACAGCCCACGTCCCCAGGTTTTAGCAAAATACTAGTGATACCTCTACTCCCTGTGGGATCGACCGGTACTTAACCATCTCTATATTGCTTGATGACCGTGTCCTGATGCACGTTAAAAGAGGGATTTGATGCATAGCCATCCCCACTCAGCACATTACTAGAATGGCGCGTGAGTTGGTGAAAAAACACAAATAATTACACAAGTTTTCATTATGCAACTTTCAATCTCATCCATTCCCTTCCTCATCCTACGCCCCACATGAAGTCGCATGGTCGCACTATAGAAAGGTAGCTGCACCTGAAACCAATCTTATATATATAGGATTGGTTTCAGGTGTGACACCTTTGGTATAGTGTGACCATGCGATTTCTTACCAGACCGTGACACTGGTAAGAATAGTGAATATATTTGATCATTCACGCTTCATTTCAACTCCGATTTTCTTCGTTTTTGCACCATTATTTTCTTTTTCCAAGATCTATCTATCAAGATGAATAGTGAATATATTTTGAAGCACGAAAAAGAGAAGGAAAGATAGATCCAATATGGTTATGTAGATCAAGTGGTGAAATTGTGGATATAGTGGATGTAAGTTCTGGATATAATGGATAAACATTCTGGATATACAAGATTTAGATTGTCACGCCCCAAATTCAGTAAAACCGAACCTGGAGCGTGAACGTTTAAAACAATAAAACATTTGAAACCTGTTTTGAATAAACACTTTAAAATCTCCATTTAGTTAATAAAAATAATACTTATTGTCGGTGTGTCTTGGGTGGCCATGAGTGCCTGTGGGGTTGTTGAGCCTGTGAGTATTATTGAAATGATAATAGTAGTGCCGGTGCATTATCATTTCATTAATACACCGGCACTACTATTATCATTTGTGAAATGTTAATAGTGTGAATGATACTCTTTCTTAAGATCATCGGGTTGAGGACCTGATAGTAAAACTCTTAGAAGTAATAGAGTATTATTCACTTGATCCCTGGTCTTACTGATATACTAAGACTAGTATGATGTTGGCTGATGATTACGTTTTACTGATCATACATATTGGATATGAAGTCAAATCATAGATGTCATTTAGGGAAATGACATTGGATGACCCACTATGAGAATACTACATAGGAACTGTCATGAGTATTTCTCAGTACCGTGATATGACTTAAGTCCTCTGACCTTATAGTCATCATGATTTCTACATAGGTGGTTGTGTGCTTTGACACAGTTAAACGTTGTCTTTAACCAGGCAATTATAAAGGCTGTGATTGGGTGCATAAGTGTCTATGTGAGAGATATGGTTGACTTATAAGGGATCTGTCACTCATATAAATATGAGAGATATCGTTTGGGCCCCTTGATAAGTGAGACTGCAGAAAAAAGCATGGCCATGCGAATTGATAAAGAGTTATCACTGTCAGTCTATTTAAGATCAAGAAACAGCGATCGAATAAAATAAGGATGACGGCCCTATGCCTTATTCGATCGAGATATCGTTGACAGAAGGGTTAGCATATTAGCGTGTAAAGGTTAAGTCGCATTGACGATCATCATACACGTTTGGGTAGTCATATTGCTTTGCTAGAAGACAACTATGACATGTGGACGAATCGAGGATTTCGGGCCCACTGCCGAACGTCGTATGAGCCTGCAGGGTCACACCTAACAACAAGCCCAAAATCGTGTTGGACTTTGGAAGTCCATTAAGTGAATAAAATAATATATTATATTTGATATAATATTTATTTATTCATTAAACTCGTTTTTCGAATTGCCAAAATAATGAAGATTATGTTGGGCAATTAAAATGCAAAAATGACTCTTGAATTTGTGAAATTCAAAGAGGGTATTTTTGCATGACCACTACTCCTAAAATAAGACACTTGTCATAAAAGAAAGTCCAAGAATTGGATTTACTTGAAATGACTTAGTGGAGTCATGTTTAGGAATAGTAAGCATGCAAAACCTAAGTGAGACACTTGTCCAAGTTGGAAGTCCAAGTGTTGGGTTTTTCCAAATAAAATAAGTGTGGTCATGTTGGGTTATATAAGCATGCAAGTGTAGAGAAAAATCATATTTTTCTCAAGGTTGAGTTGAGAATGGTTCTCAAAGTGTAGAGAGAAAAACGAGTAGAGAGAAAAGAGAGAGGAAGAAGTGTTCTTCATCTTGTGCTAGCACACAAACGATTTTGGGAAGGATTGTTCAAGAACTACGTGGCTTTGATTCCTCCAAGAGGATACGTAGGCGTCTTGGAGAATCAAGCCAAATCCATTTGTTTCGGGTGTTCTTGGTTTGCAACAAGAAGAGAAAAATCTGCCCAGATTTTTCTGTCCAGATTCTGTCCGACCAGCCACTGTAAAGAGCTCGATCGGAGGTTCATCCAAGGTCCGATCTTGCTGATATTTGGAGTGAATGTTCTACACATATTGGTCTTCAATCTGACCGGAGGGATTTTGATTCCAACGGTTCGTTTCTGAGATATACGAGTTGCAATTCGGTCCCTGTCTCGAACCAAGCTGAAAAATTGAAAGAGGTAATCTCTCCTTTAATTTTTGTTTGTCGGTTTACTCGGAATTACATGGATCCTGAGGCTATTCTAGGGAAAAGTTTTTATTTTCCGCTGCGTTTGCTCCCTAGAATTCCAACACTCTCATGGCCACCCAAGACACAAATTACACAAACAACCTCCGGCATAACCAATGCCTCCAACATTCCTAATATCAACAGTTTCACAATCAACCTCCGGGCATGGTCATATGCCTCCAGTACTCCTAATATCGATAAGTTCACAATCAACCTCCGGGCATGGTCATATGCCTCCGGTAATTCTAACATCGTTAAGTTCTCTGCTCCTACGACACCACTAAGTGTCACATGCAATTCTATAGTTCGCAACGTTCCCGTATCATGCCTTTCTAATATTCGATAAACCTACTTAACTCACGACACCCCAAGTGTCACATGCATTTCTACTGTTAACTTTCCCTAGTCAGGGCCGAGATCCGGCTACTTTTCCCTACCTCGTATGCTTTCTCCAAAAGCGCACACTTTAGCTCCGGCGTGATCTCGGTCACTCGCCTAGCTTTCCCTTTCCTCGGTCTGCAGCACGATCTAACAAGAACACAATTTTAAACTCTTTTAAGCTGGCAGGCATAAACTGAATTTTAATAAACCCGACGCCCAAAAGTAACCCTGACAATGTCGATCACTCCCAAACTCCCCAATTACTCGACATTGTCGATATTGGACCCGGAAAGGCCTGATTCGCCCGACATGGTGAATCTTCCCGGGTTTTGGAAACGCCCTTTCAGGGCTCCGAAAATTCCCGTTTTCGTTTCTGCGGTCTTAGAATAATTAAAGGGTTCCTAGGCATTCGACGAAATCGAATTCCGACTTCCGAGTCATTTAATTAGCGTTTAAAGTTTCTAAACCCGATAATTACAACTTTTACAATTTAAATCCGAAATTCGATCCGGGTGTGGATTAACTACTTGGGGATCGTCCTAAACCACCCGATACCCGAGCATGTGGGCCCCACACGGCAAAAATGGAAAATTTCCCTTTTTGCCCCAAAACGTTCCTAACGAACCCCAAATCTCAATCATTCATCTTTGAACCAATTCTAATCAAACCGTTTAAACTCAAACCCTAAATTTCAAATGAACCAAAACGAGAAAAAAAATTGGGTTCTCACCGTAGGGAATGACGAGGGGAGTTCGAATCCGCAGTCGTTGAGTCGATCGGTCGGTCGGATCGTCGGGAAATCACAAAACCCCCAACTTCTCTCCTCTTTCTAACTCCTCTCTCTCTCTTCAAACTCTCTTTTTTTCTATTTTTTTGAAAGTGCCGAAACCTCTCTGCCAAGACCTCTTTATTCTGTTTCAAAACACAATACACATTTTTAATTACAAAACTAACCCTTACACCCCTTTCTTTTATTTTGCCGAAACCATCTCCTTGTTTCCTTTTTTTTATTTAAAAACCAACCACCACCATATTCATGACAAGTGTCTTTGTGGGTCCCATGAGTTAGAAAAATATCTTGTAGATATTTTCAATCAGATTCGCGAAATTCGGCCATCTCGGGCCCCGAACGGGCACTTTTTCAAAGAAATTAATGAACTTCACGAGCTACAAGGAAACGGCTCAACTAAGACCGTTGCGACGACGGCTAAGCTTTTTGGATCCAAAACGGTCCTCGAATGGACCAAAACGTCGCTCGGTTGACTATTCCAGCGAAAAGTCAACATTTCCCAAATTGATCAGAAAGTTGCCCTGAGTCCCCCGGAACTCACTTTGGTCGATATCGGGGTCAATTTAAGTACGGTATGACCCTCGGGGTCAATTTTAGGTTCAATTAAGTGTCTGCTTAAATTTTTTAAATTTTCCTGTTCTTCGCAGATTTGACTAGCGTTGACCGGGAGTGGTTCTTACAATCTACCCCCCTTAAGGGAATTTCGTCCGCGAAATTTAGAACAGACGTACCTCGGGAGTCGAACAGCTCGGGGTACTTCGCGCGGACCTCGTCCTCGCATTCCCAAGTCGACTCGGCCTCGTGGTGTCGCCACAACACCAGTTCTAAGCGGATAACCCTTCCGCGCAGGACCTGCTCATGTGGATCCATTTCCCAAATTGGTTTCTCCTTATGCGGGACATCACCCGTTACCTCGACCTCTGTCCACTCAATGACGTACTCAAGACCTCAAAAGACCTGATACACCGCGGGGCTAACCCGCCTCCGTCGCGGTTGAAACGCATCAGTCCACCCTTCGGACTCACCTCCAGGGATAACTGGTCACCGACTGCAGACTCAAGAGGTCGGCGCCGTCTGTCAGCATAGCTCCTGCTGACTCTGCGCGGTCTTCAACCGCTCATGCTTCGGCACGACCGACTCAGCTGTCTCTCGGTCCAGTTCTAGACCAAGTAAACTCTTATTCCTCACTTCTGCCCGGCACACGGGCGATCGACCCGGCCTACCATACAACGCTTCGAACGGTGCCATCATGATACTGGCCTGAAAGCTGTTGTTGTAGGCGAACTCGGCTTACCGCTCACGACACCCATCGTGACGTGCCCCCATTTCCACTGTGCAACCGGTAGTGGCTGCAATAATCCAGCGGGACGCTGTTGTTCGGCTCTCACCTTTTGACAAGAGAGGCACCGCGATACTAACTCCACAACCGCTCTCGACATCAAGCTCCACTACAAACCTCCACGACATTGTAACTCCCAATTAGCACGACGATCCCAGCCCTCGGCTTCAACACCGCCGACAGCTCTCTCCTGGATCTCCGTCGTCTCGACATCCACCGACTGCTGCCTCTATCCCCCGGTCAAGCCGGGTGGGCTGTATCACCAAGAAGTACATGGCCGCGCCGCCAGTAACCTCTTCTAGCTCCAACCCGAGCGTGCCCAGTTCCCATATCATGTCCCACTCTCGGAATGATATGCTAGTAAGACTCGGGACCGACTTCCTACTCAGGGCGTCGGCAACCCCGTTCGCCTTAACCGGATGGTAGTGTAGCTCAAAGTCGTACTCCTCGAGTAGTCCCATCCATCGCCGCTGGCGCGTATTCAGGTCCCGTTGGGAAGAGATGTACTTAAAGCTCTTATGAATCCGAGAACACCTGAAATCGATTGTCGCCAGTAGCAAACGGTATTGGCTCGGCACTTCGCCAGCCAATCCATTCCCAAGATCACGTTAAAGGTTGTCATTCCGTAAGTATCCTTCCCACGGACACACACACCAGCTCAGTCGCTACCGAACCTCACGGAACCTCGCGGTCTCTCTAAGACCTCGCTCCTCTACCGTTATCGTGCTTACCAACTCCGAACATACCCGAATCATTGGGGTGAGGACTCGATCCAGCATCAGGGCTCTTGAGCCCTCTCTCGAACCTCCTATATCAGCTCGCTTCTCTAACTTCGCAGGCACGACATACCCTAGTCAACACCACACCACCACCAACCGGCGTGTCCCGACGCAGGGGTGGACTCGGCTCTAAACTCAGCACAACTCGACGAAGCAAACGAGTGTGACATCCTGGTATCCAATAAATTGACGCCCAAATCGGAGACCGAACACCCACTCCATTAGTCACTCCGGTAAGGTCCAGTTCACCTTCACACGGTCCTCTAGGCATTTACTTATAACTTTCCGCAACCAAACCAGTGTTCGCTACTCGTCCCTTGCGGGAAAAGTAGTAAAGGGGATGAGCGTTATGGTCACCTCCACGGACACCCGTTCGATTATGGCATACTAGTAATGCACTAAAGACTTACCGACCTAACCAGGGCAAACCACTACCTCAAAACTTGATGCCCAACGTCACACTGCTCACGCCATCAACAACTCAAGTACTCGCTTTTGTAAGATAAACCTCGACACGTGAAACACGTCCTCAATTCAGCAAATCACTATTGCTCGCATTAACAATACCCCAATAGCCCGATAACATAAGGAAACCTCAAATAACCTACACACGTGAAGGAAACCTCAACCCACCCGTTCACGCGAGGGGAACCTCGAACACTCGTTCACATAGGGAAACCTAGTTCGTATGGCGCCGCAGCGCACCAACCCTAACCCCTCTCCGTGGTGAGACTCTCACACCGAGGCGTTGTAACACTACCGCAGGTTATTGATGAGTCTCGAACCCAATACCTCATCCCTTAACATCGAACTTACGACCTCTACACCCAACACAACCGTGAACACCGCCACGCAAAGCCAACACTCAAGCTGCACAAACAAGACGGTGAAACAGACAGGGATCACGAACCCGTGATAGACCCCGTCACGGTTGGGGTCACGGTGCCGTGACAAAGACCTAAAATTCGCCAAATCGCTCTGGTCCGTCACGGATCCGTGACAGGATCCGTGACGCTCGCGCAGACCTGTTTTCCAAACTCGGTTCCAACTGGAATCTTAACCCGTTTTAACCCTAAAATTTGCCTTAAACGACACACACGCTTAACCACCAATTCAGCAAACACACGCGCCACGACTCACAGAAAAATCAAGTCATTCAACCTCAACCAAAACACAAGCCGACACGGCCAAACAACAACACAACAACACTCGCCAACCGGGTCAACCACCACCGAACCACGCCCACCGGGCCAACCAAAATCAAAACACGCCCACAGGGCCAATCAAAATCAAACACGCCCTCAGGGCCAATCAAATTTTAAAACGCGCCCACTGGCCAACCAATTTTAAAACTTTCTCCACTTCATTAAAAACCTCATTTCCTGACATCAGGTAGTTACAACCCGGTCCAGGCGTCCCCGAACTACATTGACCCACTTGATATCAACACCGTCACGCTCGACTACAGGGGCGCCCCTGCGTCGATGCGCGACAGTTTAAAAATGTTTCACACAGCAACACACAAACAGTATGCCAGTAACCCCGTACTGCACATACACACAAACACAACCAGGACTCAAAACACAACGGGTCTACACACGGTTCCGACCTGCGTACCCAACGCACGACGGGAATTTACTGACTCGACTCTCCCCACCTAATTGACGTACAGTCCGAGGTGTGAAACCTCGAGCTCTGATACCAAGCTGTCACGCCCCAAATTCAGTAAAACCGAACCTGGAGCGTGAACGTTTAAAACACCGGGGAACACTATCCCAAACCCAAGTACTCCGACTGGCACACACCCACTGTTACCTTCCTCGACCGACTCAACACTCTAACACGTAAAGTAGACCTGACACAACGATTGACGACCTCCTCCAAAGACACGACAAACAACCACTCACCACCCAAGATCACGAAGGATCGCACACCAAACAAGATCACAAAGGATCACACGCCAGCTGCTCAGTAACCTCTCTCACTCACGCGCTTTGCCGAACCACTCAGGCCAGGCGGTCGACCTGTCTCAGTAACCTCTCTCACTCACGCGCTTTGCCGAACTACTCAGGCCAGGCGGTCGACCTATCTCAGTAACCTCTCTCACTCACGGGCTTTGCCGAACCACTCAGGCCAGACGGTCGACCTGTCTCAGTAACCTCTCTCACTCACGCGCTTCCCCGACACAAAGTCGGGCCAGGCGGTCGACCTGTCTCAGTAACCTCTCTCACTCAGGTAACCACAATCACAATCACAAGCAAGTTCAACAAACAGCAACAACATAGGTTCAACACTCCACAGGCACTCATGGCCACCCAAGACACGCCGATAATAACTCACAGGCTCAACAACCCCACATGCACTCACGACCACCCAAGACACACCGACAATAACTCACGGGCTCAACAACCCCACGGGCACTCACGACCACCTAAAACACACCGACAATAACTCACGGGCTCAACAACCTCACATGCACTCACGGCCACCCAAGACACACCGACAATAACTCACGGCTCAACAACCCCATGGGCACTCACGTCCACCCAAAAAACCAACTGTAGAACACGGGTTCAACAACCCCACGGGCACTCATGGACACCCAATACACCAAAGTAAAGACACGGGTTCAACAACCCCACGGGCACTCATGGCCACCCAAACCACCAACAGTAAAACACGAGCTCTCATGGCCACCCAAGACACAACAGTAAAGTACAGGCTCTCATGGCCACCCAAGACACAAATTACACAAACAACCTCCGGCATAACCAATGCCTCCAACAGTCCTAATATCAACAATTTCACAATCAACCTCCGGCATGGTCATATGCCTCTAGTACTCCTAATATCGATAAGTTCACAAGCAACCTCTGGGAATGGTCATATGCCTCCAGTAATTCTAACATCGGTAAGTTCTCTGCGCCTACGACACCACTAAGTGTCACATGCAATTCTAAAGTTCGCTACGTTCCCGTATCATGCCTTTCTAATATTCGATAAACCTACTTAACCCACGACACCCCAAGTGTCACATGCATTTCTACTGTTAACTTTCCCCAGTCAGGGCCGAGATCCGGCTACTTTTCCCTACCTCGTATGCTTTCTCCAAAAGCACACACTTTAGCTCCGGCGTGATCTCGGTCACTCGCCTAGCTTTCCCTTTCCTCGGTCTGCAGCACGATCTAACAAGAACACAATTTTAAACTCTTTTAAGCTTGCAGGCATAAACTGAATTTTAATAAACCCGACGCCCAAAAGTAACCCCGACAATGTCGATCACTCCCAAACTCCCCAATTACTCGACATTGTCGATATTGGACCCGGAAAGGCCCGATTCGCCCGACATGGCGAATCTGCCCGGGTTTTGGAAACGCCCTTCCGGGGCTCCAAAAATTCCCGTTTTCGTTTCTGCGGTCTTAGAATAATTCAAGGGTTCCTAGGCACTCGACGGAATCGAATTCCGACTTCCAAGTCAATTATTAGTGTTTTAAGTTTCCAAACCCGATAATTACAACTTTTACAATTTAAATCCAAAATTCGATCCGGGTGTGGATTAACTGCTTGGGGATCGTCCTAAACCACCCGAACACGAAAACCCGATACCCGAGCATGTGGGCCCCACACGGCCACAATGGCAAATTTCCCTTTTTGCCCCAAAACGTTCCTAACGAACCCCAAATCTCAACCATTCATCTTTAAACCAATTCTAACCAAAACTCAACCATAATCAAACCGTTTAAACTCAAACCCTAAATTTCAAACGTACCAAAACGCGAAAAAAATTGGGTTCTCACCATAGGGAATTACGAGGGGAGTTCGAATCCGCAGTCGTTGAGTCGATCGGTCGGTCGGATCGTCGGGAAATCACAAAACCCCCAACTTCTCTCCTCTTTCTAACTCCTCTCTCTCTCTTCAAACTCTCTTCTTTTCTATTTTTTTTAAAGTGTCGAAACCTCTCTGCCAAGACCTCTATTATTCTGTTTCAAAACACAATACACCTTTTTAATTACAAAACTAACCCTTAAACCCCTTTCTTTTATTTTGCCGAAACCATCTCCTTATTTCCATTTTTTTTATTTAAAAACCAACCACCACCATATTCATGACAAGTGTTTTTGTGGGTCCCATGAGTTCGAAAAATATCTTGTTAGATATTTTTCAATCAGATTCGCGAAATTTGGCCTTCTCGGGCCCCGAACGGGCACTTTTTCAAAGAAATTAAGGAACTTCACGGGCTACAAGGAAACGGCTCAAACTAAGACCGCTGCGACGACGGCTAAGCTTTTTGGATCCAAAACGGTCCTCGAATGGACCAAAACGTCGCTCGGTTGACTATTCCAGCAAAAAGTCAACATTTCCCAAATTGATCAGAAAGTTGCCCTGAGTCCCCCGGAACTCACTTTGGTCGATATCGGGGTCAACTTAAGTCCGGTATGACCCTCGGGGTCAATTTTAGGTTCAATTAAGTGTCTGCTTAAAATTTTTAAATTTTCCTGTTTTTCGCAGATTTGACTAGCGTTGACTGGGAGTGGTTCTTACATAGATTCTGGATGTGGGGATTCTACATAAAATGTATATTTTGGATATAACAAATGTAGATTCTAGATATAAAAAATGTAGATTCTGGATATACAAGATGGAGATGCTGGATATTCAAAAAATAGATTCTGGATATAGAAAGATGTAGATTAGCAACTTAAGGAGGTTAGATCTCCCAACTCCAACAACGTCTCGACAAGTTCCGACCACAAGAGTGAAGTTCTCTCTTCCCTCTAGCTAGAGCGCCCACTAGACAAGATCGTTTGAGCTTTTAAAGTCAAGATTCAAGGCTACAAAGAGGGCTCATTACCCATTTCGGATTGAAACAACAACAATATTTTTCGGGTATCAAACTTTGGGAGGGTAAATCTCCCAACTTCGGCAAGTTCCGACCAGTAACATGAAGGTCTTACTCCGAGAGCTAAAGAACCCATACTACAAGATCGTTGGAGCTTTTAAAGGCAAGTTTAAAGGCTTTAAAGATGACTCACTAACCCTTTCGGGTTGAAACAACAATAATATTTTTTGGTAGCAAACTTTGGGATGGTAGATCTCCCAACTCCGGCGATATCTTGGCAAGTTTCGACCACCGCCGCGAAGGCCTCACTCCCCTATAACTATAGAACACATTAGACAGGATCTTTGGAGCTTCTAAAGACAAGATTTAAGGCTTCAAAGATGGATCATTTCCCATTTTGGGTTGAAGAAATTTCCAGCAACAATATTTTTCAGGTAGCAAAATTTGGGAGGGCATATCTCCCAACTCTGATGATGTCTCGACGAGTTTCGACCACTGGCATGAAGTTCTCACTCACCTCTAGCTAGATCACTCATTAGACAAGATCTTTGGAGGTTCTAAAGAAAAGATTCAAGGCACCAAAGAGGGCTCATTACCATTCTGGGTTGAAATTGTTTCCAGAATCTACTCTTACATATCGAGAATCTTCATCTTACATATACAGAATCACCCTCTTATATATCTATAATCTACGTCTTGTATATTCAAAATCAAAAGTTTTATACCCATAATCTATATATTCAAAATCTAAACCTTTTATACCTAGAATCTAAATCTTGTATATAAATAATCCACATTCACTATATCAACAATTTCACAAAAAAAAAAACAATTTCACAACTCATATTTACATACTCATATTGGACATATTCTTACTTTGCTTTTTTGTTCTTCAAAAAATATTCAATATGCACATTGATAGATAGTTATTTGAAAAAGAAAAACATTGGTGCAAAAAAGAAAAAAATCGGAGTTGAAAAGAAACGGAAACGGGTATTTTTTTCCTCGAAGAGGTCATGTGGCAGCTAGCCATTGACTGGCGTCCGACTCATGGGTTGCGACCCACAACCCACGTTTCTTAGTAGCATGTCATGATTTCGACTCATGATTAAGTGATTCGGAACCGCGCAAATCACACATCTCAACATACGGTTTACGGTTCCTACCCATTAAAACGTAAATCAGGGAACATGAGTCACATTGTTGTAAGTGCTCTAAAGTATATAATACATTCGTAAGTTCTATCCGTAATTTACCCAATATGTTATCCCGACATCTCGTTACATTGAGCATGGGTTCGCATAAGTTTATTTATTTCCCATCACAAAGAAGTTAATGAACTCCAATCATTCATTTCGTTGATTCCAAGTGGAGCCTACAACTCTGCAAATATAAGAGGTCTTCTCAATCTAGAACCGTCTCACGCTCATAATAATTGGACGTAGCCCTTAAAGTTATGCACCATCAATGCCTAAAAGTTCCTATATATTATATAAGGAATAGAGATTCGATCGAAATATATATATTTATGGACTTGTCTCTCTTTGTAAATAATCCATACACAAATCTGTTATTTTGTTTGTAGACTAGTATGTTCATTTAAATAATATATATCCAAACCTATACATAAGTATGTTGGTGAGCACGAATAATTAAGTATTTAATTTAGTTTAAGTTTTTAGTTGTTCTGTGATATTAATGTTTAAGATCAATAAACCATCACAATTAAAAAAAGCTCTTCGCTACCTCCTTCAGTGGTTTACCCTAATTAGGGTCTCACAGCCGCTCCATTCCAATGCCTCCCACAGTCTCCGACCAAGCTCTCCGGCTTCGTTTGGACGTCGTCAGCCCTATCCTCAAGCCCCCAGCCCTCTGGTTCCATCGTCCTCCGTCCCGACGAATTACTCCCCGGACTCGCGCGCCCACACTACATGTCTCCGGCAGATCCGACGCGCTTTCTCGCCGGCCCCGTCCCCTGTCCCAGCAAATCCGGCTTCTTTTCGTTCATTCGCTCAGGATATGGATGCCGCCGCCCAGATCGGGCCCGCCGCCGACCCTCAGCAGTTGCAGCCTCCTCCTCCGGCGAGCTTTCTGGCCGAGGTCGAGTTCTCGTCGACTTCAATCGACGCTCGCCCTCATCGTCCAACTGAGCAGCGCCGGCCCGCCGGTAACATAACCTCTCTGAAGGACAAGCCGGGTGGGTCTGGCATCCTTGCCCTAGTTGATCCGCAACCATAGTCGCTCTCAGGCCGGAGCCAGCCCTAGGAGGCTGGAGTACACAAAGAACAGCCGCTGGATCATCCGACTCTACCACCAGACCTCAACAAGCCGAACAACACTGAGGAGGACCAGGAGAAGCAGGCGGAGGCAGGGCATCCTCCTAGGCAGGGATGACCCGACGCGGTAGGGGTTGGTGGATTCGATGTCGGACTATACCTACAGACCCGGTGTAATAACCACTCCCGGTCAACGCCAGTCAAATCTGCGAAAAACAGGAAAATTTAAAATCCTTGGACATACACTTAAATGAACCCAAATTTGACCCCGAGGGTCATACCGGACTTAAGTTGACCCCGATGTCGACCAAAGTGAGTCCCGGGGAACTCAGGGAAACTTTCTGATCAATTTGGGATATGTTGACTTTTCGCTGGAAAAGTCAACCGAGCGACGTTTTGGTCCATTCGAGGACCGTTTTGGATCCAAAAAGCTTAGACGTCGTCACAGCGGTCTTAGTTGAGCCGTTTCCTTGTAGCCCGTCAATTTTCGTAATTTCTTGGAAAAAGTGCCCGTTCAGGGCACGAAACGTCCGAATTTCGTGAATCTGATTGGAAAGTATCTAGAAGATATTTTCCCAAAAGGTGTGGGACCCACCATGCCACTTGTCAACCAAGTAGTGGTGTTAGGTTTGGACAAGACAAGGAAGACACCCTCAAGGGTGTGGCCGGTTATGTATTTCAAAAAAGAAAAGAAAATAGAAAAAGAGAGTTAGTTTTTAGAGAAAGAAGAAGAAGAGAGAAGGAGGAGAGAAAGAGATGGGGGGTTTGAGTTCTTGCCACTATTCACGTCATCTAACCCTTGGATCTTCTCAAAGTTCGAAGATTCAAGCTCACATCGTCTTCCTCTACGGTAATCACCAAACCGATCTTCGTTTTGTCAATTTCTAAAATTAGGTTTTGGTTTGAAACTTCTAGTTTAGGGTTGTATTGAGGTTGGGGGATAGTTGGAGACGTGTTAGAGACGTTTGGAAACGAAGATTGACGTTTTTCGGTGACCGGAAGCTCGGGGGGAGCTCCGACCACCGTGGGTGGTGGCCGACCGGCCATGGGGTGGCTGGCCGGAGCTGGGACCAGCCACCACCATGGTGGGCCGGGCCCATGTGAGCCTTAGCCACCCACGGCCAAGGTGGGCCGGGTGGGTCCCACTTGCTCGGGTGCTCGGGTTTTGTGTTCGGGTGGTTTAGAACGTTCCCCGGATCATTAATTTACAACCGGATCGAAAATTGGAATTAAATTGTGAAAGTTGTAATTGACGGGTTTAGAAACTTTAAACGTTAATTAAATGAATCGGAAGTCGGAATTCGATTCCGTCGAGTGCCTAGGAACCCTTGAATTATTCTAAGACCGTAGAAACGAAAACGGGAATTTTCGGAGCCCCGGAAGGGCGTTTCCAAAACCCGGGCAGATTCGCCATGTCGGGCGAATCAGGCTTTTCCGGGTCCATTATCGACAATGTCGAGTAATTGGGAAGTTTGGGAGTGATCGACATTGTCGGGGTTACCTTTGGGCTTCAAGTTTATTAAATTCCAGTTTGTGTCTGCGAACTTATAAGTATTTAAATTGTGGTCTTATTAGATCGTGCTGCAGACCAAGGGAAAGGAAAGCTAGGCGAGTGACTGAGATCACGCCGGAACTTTTTTGTTAGCTTTTGGAGAAAACATACGAGGTAGGGAAAAGTAGCCGGATCTCGGCTCTGACTAGGGAAAGTTAACAGTAGAATTGCATGTGACACTTGGGTGTCATGGGTTAAGTAGGATAACGAATATTAGAAATGCATGTGACATTTGGGGTGTCGTGGGTTAAGTAGGTTATCGAAGATTGGAAATGCATGTGACACTTAGTAGTGTCGCAGGAGCAGAGAACTTATCGATGTTAGAATTACTGGAGGCATATGACCATGCCTGGAGGTTGATTGTGAACTTATCGATATTAGGAGTACTGGAGGCATATGACCATGCCCGGAGGTTGATTGTGAAACTGTTGATATTAGGACTACTGGAGGCATTGGTTATGCCCGGAGGTTGTTTGTGTAATTTGTGTCTTGGGTGGCCATGAGAGCTCGTACTTTACGGTTGTGTCTTGGGTGGCCATGAGAGCCCGTGTTTAACTGTTGGTGTCTTGGGTGGCCATGAGTGCCCGTGGGGTTGTTGAACCCGTGTCTTTACTGTGGGTCTGTCTTGGGTGGCCATGAGTGCCCGTGGGGTTGTTGAACCCGTGTCTTTATTGTCGGTGTGTCTTGGGTGGCCATGAGTGCCTGTGGGGTTGTTGAACCCGTGTCTTTACTGTGTGCGTGTCTTGGGTGGCCATGAGTGCCCGTGGGGTTGTTGAGCCCGTGACTTACTGTTGGTGTGTCTTGGGAGGCCGTGAGTGCCCGTGGGGGTTGTTGAACCCGTGAGTTACTGTTGGTGTGTCTTGGGAGGCCGTGAGTGCCCGTGGGGGTTGTTGAACCCGTGAGTTACTATTGGTGTGTCTTGGGAGGCCGTGAGTGCCCGTGGGGTTGTTGAGCCCGTGAGTTACTGTTGGTGTGTCTTGGGTGGCCGTGAGTGCCCGTGGGTCCGTTGAGCCCGTTGAGCCCGTGAGTTAGTGTCGGTGTGTCTTGGGTGGCCATGAGTGCCTGTGGAGTGTTGAACCGGTCTTGTTGCTGTTTGTTGAACCTTGCTTGTGATTGTGATTGTGTTTGCCCGAGGTTAGTGACCCAACTTTGTGTCAGAAAGT
Source organism: Erodium maritimum (assembly GCA_963921825.1). Classification (NCBI taxonomy): domain Eukaryota; kingdom Viridiplantae; phylum Streptophyta; class Magnoliopsida; order Geraniales; family Geraniaceae; genus Erodium; species Erodium maritimum. The sequence continues at coordinate 87,865,464 of OY997588.1, read as the reverse complement.
TGCGTGGAGTTTGGCTGGCTTACCTGAAAGGGATCGGTAAAGTCGAGCGTTCTTTGGCTAGCCTGACCTGACAGGGATCGGTAGGTTGAGCGTTTTTAGGCGATGAGAGGGCAGCTCCCCTTCCGACTAGCTATCGGAAAAGTAGCTCGGTTTATCGCCAATTGGTCGACCGCCTGGAGCCTGACAGGGATCGGCAAAGTGCGTGGGGCAGGCTCGACCCCAGCCGGTTAGCAACCGGCACTGAGCAGCTGGCAGGAATGCGATCCTTTGTGATCTTGTTTGGTGTGCGATCCTTTGTGATCTTGTTTGGTGTTGCGTAGTTATCTGTCGTGTCTTTAGAGGAGGTCGTCAATAGTTGTGTCGGGTCTATATTACGAGTCCGAGTGTTGATTCGGTTCAGGAAAGTATCGGTGGTGTGTCAAGCGGGTTACCTGAGTTGGGGATAGTGGTCCCCGGAGTTGAGTTTGTTGCTGGTGTTACCGGCATTGTTTGCTAAGTATGCCGTAGTCAGTCTGTTATCCGTGGTGGTGAGCGAACGCTCACCCCTAGCTGCTTTTCCTACAGGTACTGGTCGCGGGATTGACTAGGTGAGCTCTCGAAGCTTGAGGAGCTAGGAGCGGAGTCCGTGTTTTATCTTTTGAGTCTAGTGACGGATACCCTGTACTTTGTCCATTTGTTGGGACGTTTTTGGAGTTGTAAATATTATTTTGATTAACTAAATGGTAATTTCAAAGTGTTTATTCAAAACAGGTTTCAAATGTTTTATTGTTTTAAATGTTCGCGTCCCGAGTTCGGTTTTACTGAAATTGGGGCATGACAACTTGGTATCAGTGCTCGAGGTTTCACACCTCGGACTGTACGTCAATTAGGTGGGGAGAGTCGAGTCAGTAAAGTCTCGTCGTGCGTTGGGTACGCAGGTCGAAACCGTGTGTAGACCCGTTGTGTTTTGAGTCCTATTTGTGTTTGTGTGTATGTGCAGTATTTTGTTGCTGGCATGCTAATTGTGTGTGCTGCGTGAAAAGTTTTTAAGATGTCGCGACTCGACTCAGGAGCGCTCCTATAGTTGAACGTGACGGTGTTGACATCAATGGGTACAATGTAGTTCGGGGACGCCTGGACCGGGTTGTAACTACGTGATGTCAAGTATGATGTTTTATAACGAAAAGGAGAAAGTTTTAAAATTTGTTGGCCCGGTGGGCGTGTTTTGATTTTGTTTGGCCCGATGGGCGTTGTTCGACGTTGGTTAGCCCGGTGGGCGGGTGTTGTTGTGGTGTTGTTTGGCCGTGTCGGCTTATGATTGCGGTTGGGAGACTTGTGTTTGGTCTTGAATTGTTGTACGTGTGTTGTTAAATTGTTGGTCAAGCGTATGTGTCGTTTGAGGCTATTTTAGGGTTAAAACGGGGTAAGGTTCGAGGTTGAAACGAATTTGGAAAACAGGTATGCGCGAGCGTCACGGATCCTGTCACGGATCTGTGACGGACCAGAGCGTTTTGGAAAATTTTAGGGCCTTTGTCACGGCACCGTGACCCCAACCGTGACGGGGTCTATCACGGGTCCGTGATTCCTGTTTTGTTCCACTGTCCTGACTGTGCAGTTTGAGTGTTGTCTTTGCGTGGCGGTGTTCACGGTTGTGTTGGTTGTAGAGGTCATAAGTTCGGTGTTAAGGGATGAGGTCTTGGGTTTGAGACTCATCAATAACCTGCGGTAGTGATACAGCGCCTCGGCGTGAGAGTCTCACCAAGGAGAGGGGCTAAGGTTGGTGCGCTGCGGCGCCATACGAACTAGGTTTCCCTATGTGAACGGGTGTTCAAGGTTTCCCTCGCGTGAACGGGTGGGTTGAGGTTTCCTTCATGTGAGTGGGTTATTTGAGGTTTCCTTATGTGATCGGGTTATTGGGGTATTGATAGTGTGAGCAATAGTGTTTTTTTAGTTGAGAGCGTGGTCCCCGTCTTGAGGTTTCCCTACGTGATCGAGTAATTGGGGTATTGAGGTTGTGAGCAATAGTGATTTACTGAATTGAGGAAGTGTTTCCCGTGTCGAGGTTTATCTTACATAAGCTTGGTACTTGAGGTGTTGATAGCGTGAGCAGTGTGACGTTTGGCATCAGGTTTTGAGGTAGTGGTTTGCCCTGGTTAGATCGGTAAGTCTTTAGTGCGTTACTAGTATGCCATAATCGAACGGGTGTCCGTGGAGGTGAGCATAACGCTCATCCCCTATACTACTTTTCCCGCAAGGGACGAGTAGCGAACATTGGTTTGGTTGCGGAAAGTTATAAGTAAATGCCTAGAGGACCGTGTGAGGGTTGCACTAGACCTTACCAGAGTGACTAATAAAGTGGGTGTTCGGTCTCCGATTTGGGCGTCACTTTTATTGAATACCGGGATGTCACACTCGTTTGTTCGTCGAGTTGTGCTGAGAGGTTGGTGCTGAGTGTAGAGCCGTTGAGTCCACCCCTGCGTCTGGACACGCCGGTTGGTGGTGAGGTGGTGTTAACTAGGGTCCGTCGTGCCTGCGGAGTTGGAGAAGCGAACCGATACAGGAGGTTCGAGAGAGGGCTCAAGAGCCTTGATGCTGGATCGAGTCCTCACCCCGAGGATCGAGTATGTTCGGAGTCGGTAGGCACGACAACGGTAGTGGAGCGAGGTCTTAGAGAGACTGCGAGGATCCGTGAGGATCGGCAGCGACTGAGCTTGTGCGTATATCCGTGGGAAGGATACTTACGAAATGACAACCTTTAAACGTAATCTTGGGAATGGATTGGCTGGCGAAGTGCCGAGCCAATACCGACTGCTACTGGCGACAATCGATTTCAGGTGTTCTCGGATTCATAAGAGCTTTAAATACATCTCTTCCCAACGGGACCTGAATACGAGCCAACCGTGTCTGTCGCCCGTGTACGGGGCGGAAGTGAGGAATGAGGGTTCTCTGGGTCTAGAACTAGACCGAGAGACAGCTGAGTCGGTCGTGCCGAAGCGTGAGCGGTTGAAGACCGCGCAGAGTCAGCAGGAGCTATGCTGACAAACGGCGCGGACCTCTCGAGTCAGCAATCAGTGGTCATGTATCCCTGGAGGTGAGTCCGAAAGGTGGACTGGTGCGTTTCAACCGCGGCGGAGGCGTGTTAGCCCCGCGGTGTATCGGGCCTTTCGAGGTCTTGAGTACGTCATTGAGTGGGCGGATGTCGAGGTAACGGGTGATGTCCTGTATAAGGAGAAACCGATGTGGGGAATGGATCCACGGGAGCAGGTCTTGCGCGGAAAGGTTACCCGTTTAGAACGGGTGCAGTGGCGGCACCACGAGGCCGAGTCGACTTGGGAACGCGAGGACAAGGTTTGCGCGAAGTACCCCGATCTGTTCGACTCCATAGGTACGTCTGTTTTAAATTTCGCGGACGAAATTCCTTTAAGGGGGGTAGATTGTAATAACCACTACCGGTCAACGCCAGTCAAATCTGCGAAAAACAGGAAAATTTAAAATTTTTGGACAGACACTTAAATGAACCCAAATTTGACCCCGAGGGTCATACCGGACTTAACTTGACCCCGATGTCGACCAAAGTGAGTCCCAGGGAACTCAGGGCAACTTTCTGATCAATTTGGGAAATGTTGACTTTTCGCTGGAAAAGTCAACCGAGCGACGTTTTGGTCCATTCGAGGACCGTTTTGGAACCAAAAAGCTTAGTCGTCGTTGCAGCGGTCTTAGTTGAGTCGTTTCCTTGTAGCCCGTCAAGTTTCGTAATATCTTGGAAAAAGTGCCCGTTCGGGGCCCGAAACGTCCGAATTTCGCGAATCTGATTGGAAAATATCTATTAGATATTTTTTCCAAAAGGTGTGGGACCCACCTTGCCACTTGTCAACCAAGTAGTGGTGTTAGGTTTGGACAAGACAAGGAAGACACCCTCAAGGGTGTGGCCGGTTATGTATTTCAAAAAAGAAAAGAAAATAGAAAAAGAGAGTTAGTTTTTAGAGAGAGAAGAAGAAGAGAGAAGGAGGAGAGAAAGAGAAGGGGGTTTGAGTTCTTCCCACTATTCACGTCATCTAACCCTTGGATCGTCTCAAAGTTCGAAGATTCAAGCTCACATCGTCTTCCTCTACGGTAATCACCAAACCGATCTTCGTTTTGTCAATTTCTAAAATTAGGTTTTGGTTTGAAACTATTAGTTTAGGGTTTTATTGAGGTTGGGGGAAAGTTGGAAACGTGTTAGAGACGTTTGGAAACGAAAATTGACGTTTTCCGGTGACCGGAAGCTCGGGGGGAGCTCCGGCCACCGTGGGTGGTGATCGGTCGGCCATGGGGTGGCTGGCCGGAGCTGGGACCAGCCATCACCATGGTGGGCCGGGCCCATGTGAGCCCTAGCCACCCACGGCCAAGGTGGGCCGGGTGGGGCCCACTTGCTCCGGTGCTCGGGTTTTGTGCTCAGGTGGTTTAGAACGTTCCCCGGATCATTAATCTACAACCGGATCGAAAATTGGAATTAAATTGTGAAAGTTGTAATTGACGGGTTTATAAACTTTAAACGTTAATTAAATGACTCGGAAGTCAGAATTCGATTCCGTCGAGTGCCTAGGAACCCTTGAATTATTCTAAGACCGTAGAAACGAAAACGGGAATTTTCGGAGCCCCGGAAGGGCGTTTCCAAAACCCGGGCAGATTCCCCATGTCGGGCGAATCGGGCTTTTCCGGGTCCATTATCGACAATGTCGAGTAATTGGGAAGTTTGGGAGTGATCGACATTGTCGGGGTTACCTTTGGGCGTCAAGTTTATTAAATTCCAGTTTGTGTCTGCGAACTTATAAGTATTTAAATTGTCGTCTTATTAGATCGTGCTGCAGACCGAGGGAAAGGAACGCTAGGCGAGTGATTGAGATCACGCCGAAGCTTGTTTGTTAGCTTTTGGAGAAACATACGAGGTAGGGAAAAGTAGCCGGATCTCGGCCCTGACTAGGGAAAGTTAACAGTAGAATTGCATGTGACACTTGGGTGTCGTGGGTTAAGTAGGATATCGAATATTAGAAATGCATGTGACACTTGGGGTGTCGTGGGTTAAGTAGGTTATTGAAGATTGGAAATGCATGTGATACTTAGTAGTGTCGTAGGAGCAGAGAACTTATCGATGTTAGAATTACTGGAGGCATATGACCATGCCCGGAGGTTGATTGCGAACTTATCGATATTAGGAGTACTGGAGGCATATGACAATGCCCGGAGGTTGATTGTGAAACTGTTGATATAAGGACTGCTGGAGGCATTGGTTATGCCTGGAGGTTGTTTGTGTAATTTGTGTCTTGGGTGGCCATGAGAGACCGTACTTTACTGTTGTGTCTTGGGTGGCCATGAGAGCCCGTGTTTTACTGTTGGTGTCTTGGGTGGCCATGAGTTCCCGTGGGGTTGTTGAACCCGTGTCTTTACTGTGGGTGTGTCTTGGGTGGCCATGAGTGCCCGTGGGGTTGTTGAACCCGTGTCTTTACTGTGGTGTGTCTTGGGTGGCCATGAGTGCCCGTGGGATTGTTGAACCCGTGTCTTTACTGTTGGTGTGTCTTGGGTGGCCGTGAGTGCCCGTGGGGTTGTTGAGCCCGTGAGTTATTGTTGGTGTGTCTTGGGAGGCCGTGAGTGCCCGTGGGGTTGTTGAACCCGTGAGTTACTGTTGGTGTGTCTTGGGAGGCCGAGAGTGCCCGTGGGGTTGTTGAGCTCGTGAGTTACTGTTGGTGTGTCTTGGGTGGCCGTGAGTGCCCGTGGGTCCGTTGAGCCCGCGAGTTAGTGTCGGTGTGTCTTGGGTGGCCATGAGTGCCTGTGGATTGTTGAACCGGTCTTGTTGCTGATTGTTGAACCTTGCTTGTGATTGTGATTGTGTTTGCCCGAGGTTAGTGACCCGACTTTGTGTCGGGAAGTTGCGTGGAGTTTGGCTGGCTTACATGACAGGGATCGGTAAAGTCGAGCGTTCTTTGGCTAGCCTGACCTGACAGGGATCGGTAGGTTGAGCGTTTTTAGTCGATTAGAGGGCAGTTCCCCTTCCGACTAGCTATCGGAAAAGTAGCTCGGTTTATCGCCAACAGGTCGACCGCCTAGAGCCTGACATGGATCGGCAAAGTGCGTGGGGAGGCTCGAGCCCAGCTGGTTAGCAACCGGCACTGAGCAGCTGGCAGGAATGCGATCCTTTGTGATCTTGTTTGGTGTGCGATCCTTTGTGATCTTGTTTGGTGTTGCATAGTTATCTGTCGTGTCTTTGGAGGAGGTCGTCAATAGTTGTGTCGGGTCTACATTACGAGTCTGAGTGTTGAGTGGGTTAAGGAAAGTATCGGTGGTGTGTCAAGCGGGTTACCTGAGTTGGGGATAGTGGCCCCCGGAGTTGAGTTTGTTGTTGGTGTTACCGGCATTGTCTGCTAAGTATGCCGTAGTCAGTCTGTCATCCGTGGTGGTGAGCGAACGCTCACCCCTAGCTGCTTTTCCTACAGGTACTGGTCGCAGGATGGACTAGGTGAGCTCTCGAAGCTTGAGGAGCTAGGATCGGAGTCCGGGTTTTATCTTTTGAGTCTAGTGACGGATACCCTGTACTTTGTCCATTTGTTGGGACGTTTTTGGAGTTGTAATTATTATTTTGATTAACTAAATGGTAATTTCAAAGTGTTTATTCAAAACAGGTTTCAAAAGTTTTATTGTTTTAAATGTTCGCGTCCCGAGTTCGGTTTTACTGAAATTGGGGCGTGACACCCGGGACAGCCAATGCTGGGAGATCCCAGGCAGCCTGCAACAACAGCTCAGTTTTTTTATCTGCTTTATTTCTAGAACAATTTATTTTCTGTTTTGCTTAGGTCTTTTCTTTTCATATCTCGCTGTTTTGAGACGTTGGTAAGGAGTTGTCTTGAGTTATTGCCTACGATATCAAGTAGGCTATTGTTATGGGTCCATGAGCGCTGGGCCTGCTACGGTCAGCCCGGACATACATCTGGATCCCTGGGCGGTAACGTCCTACCTTGTTTGATTGCCTTTGGGTATTAATGCAATTATCTGGTTACCCGTTTCAAAAAAAAGTTTATAAGAACAAAGTTATCTTGAAAATAGGAGACTTTAATACTGAGAATTTCTCTCTATATCCTAGACTTTTTGTGCCGTCTACGTCTGTACCTTCTACGACCATGACGGTTTTGTTGTCACTCTCGCCTGTTGTTGAGGGGTCACTATCCCTAGATGATCCTCCTTCCTCTCCTCTTGTTAAGCCCATGCCTCCCCCTATGGGTTTTGTTAAGTTTATCCGGGAAAAGAAGAAGAGGAAACCTCGTCAAAACCCTCCTTCACCACCGTCCTCTTTTGTTCTGGAAGTTGTATCGCCACTTCCCCCGCCTCGAGGAGCAATCACTGGTGGTATTCGAGCCTAGAGCCACGACGTTGCCTCCGGGAAACCGTAGGCCGAAGCGGGGAAAGCCACCCAAGGCGCAGCCTCCCTCGGGTCTGTCCTTGGCGATCCCGAAGCTACCCTTCCCAAAGTTTCTCCTTCCGAGAATGGCGGCGGGTAGGGTTGATCCCTCAATATCCGAACTTCCGATTGGAGCGGCACAATCCTTCCTTATGCGGGCCTCCTCTCCTCTGGCCACGGGGGCCACAAAGACTGATCTGAGACAAGTCCTAGCTTCTAACCCATCTGTCATGCGTGAAATGTTCTCAACCCTTCCTACTCACCCCTCCATTATATGGGATCTTTAGAAGGGGTTCTCGGCATGCGGCATGCCACGCCCCGAATTGAGTATAACCGAACCCGGAACGCGAACGGTGAAGCAAGTAAAACAAAGTCTCAAATAGTTTAATAAACCGCTTTAAAAGCACCACTTGTATTAATCAAAACAATATTTTTACAAACTAAGTTTTAATAAAAAAAATGAAAGAACACTAAAACATGAGTGTACGTCGCTAGACAACCCCGACAGCCCAGACTCTCACTCCCAGCTCTTCAAGCCTCGAGAGATCCTCTTATTCCGCCTCGCGAACGGTATCTGTAGGAAAACCAGCAAGGGGTGAGCGTTTCGCTCACCACCACGGACACCAGACTGACTACGACATACAGCACAAATACCGGGAACACTGGCAACAAACAAAAATACAGGGGACTACTACCCCAAATCACATGTTAAACCCGACTGTCACACAAATCACTGTCAATTTCCCCCCACCCATCAAAGACTCGTGCACGTAAAGGAGACCCCAAATCAGAGACCGAACAACCATTCCATTAGTCACACCGACAAGGTAAAGCACAACCCTCACACGATCCTATGTGCATTTACTTGTAACTTTACACAACCAAACCAGTATTCGCTACTCGTCCCTACCTCAAAGGCCTGCGGGAAAAGTAGTAAAGGGGATGAGTGTTCCGCTTACCTCCACAGATACCCGTTCGATTATGGCATACTAGTAAAGCATCAACAACTTACCAATCTAAACAGGGCAAACAACTTCCTCAAAACCTGATACCAAACCGTCACAACTGCTCACGATATCAATACCTCAAATACTCGCTCACGTAAGGGAAACCTCGAATGGGGATCATATTCTCAACTAAGCAAAACACTATTGCTCACCATATCAACACCCTAATTACCCAATCACGTAGGGGAGACCTCAAAACGGGGATCATGTTCTCAACTAAGTAAATCGCTATTGCTCACAACATCAATACCCCAACTACCCGATCACATAGGGGAAACCTCAGACAACCCACTCACGTGAGGGAAACCTCAAACCACCCGTTCACGTGAGGGAAACCTCAAACCACCCGTTCAAGTGAGAGAAACCTCAAACCACCCGTTCACGTGAGGGAAACCTCAAACAACCCGCTCATGTGAGTGAAACCTCAAACCACCCGTTCACGTAGGGGAAACCTAGTTCGTACTGCGCCGCAACACATCAACCCTAACCCCTCTCTGTGGTGAGACCCTCACATAGAGCGTTGTATCACCACCGTAGGTTATTGATGAGTCTCGAACCCAAGACCTCACCCTTTAAGACAGAACTTACGACCTTTACAAACAAACATAATCGTGAACAAAGTCACGCAATATCAACAATATCAACACACACAATGCACGCAAGATCACAAAGGATCAACACACATACTGCATAGTTTCCGGTAGCAATCCGGCTGGGCCTGGCAGTGCCCCACACACTTTCCCCGACACAATAATGACAACCACAAGCCTCAGCACTTTACCGATCGCGCGCCAGAAGGTACGACACACCTCACGGGGACCACAGCCCTCGACACTTTACCGATCGCGCATCAGAAGGTACGACACACCTCACGAGCATAACTCAAGCCTCAGCACTTTACCAATCGCGCGCCGGAAGGTACGACACACCTCACAGGGACCACAGCCCTCGGCACTTTACCGGTCGCACATCGGAAGGTACGACACACCTCTCGGGCACAGCTCAAGCCTCAGCACTTTACCAATCGCGCGCCGGAAGGTACGACACACCTCTCGGGCACAGCTTATCCAGGTATCACCAGAACAATCACAATCACAACCAAATATCACACAATACTTCCGCAAATAGCAAAATTAACATCACGACTAACTACCACTCAGCAAGTCAGTCAACAACAAACAGGTTCAACACCCCACAGGCACACATGGCCACACACAAACACAATCAGTTCACTCAACCTACGGGCACAACCAGGTTCCCACATGTGATTCCTATCGCACGGTAAGTTTACTTAACCTACGGCCCCACCAAGTGACACATGCATTTCTATTGTTTGATACGTTCACTTATCCTACGACACCACTAAGTGTCACATGCATTTCTATTGTTCGATGAGTTCACTTATCCTACGACACCACCAAGTGTCACATGCATTTCTATTGTTCGATAAGCTCACTTATCCTACGACACCACCAAGTGTCACATGCATTTCTACTAATAACTTTCCCTAGTCAAGGCTGATATCCGGCTACTTTTCCCTACCTCGTAAAGTGTTCCAAGTCCGATGCTCACGCTCCGGCAATGCTTACGATCACCCGCTTAACCTCCTCTTTCCACGGTCGGTGGCACGATCTAACATGATAAAAATAACACACTTTTTAAATATACAGGAAAACCCGAGTTTAATGAACTTAACGCCCAAATGTCACCCCGACAATGTCGATCGCTCCAACGCTTCCCAATTACTCGACATTGTCAACAATGGGCCCGGAAAGGCCCGATTCGCCCGTCTCGGCGAATCTGCCCGGGATCGGAAAACGCCCTTTCGGGGCTCCGAAAATTCCCATTTTCGTTGCTACAACCCTAATATAATTCGCATGTTCCAACGCAATCGACGGAATCAATTTCTGATACCCGGCGATTTAATTCCGCGTTTAAAGTTTCTAACCCAAATTTCCGAATTCTCACAAATTAATTCCATAATTCGTTCCAGGTGTGAATTATCAACTCGGGGATCATCCAAGACCACCTGAACCCGAAAAACCCAAGGCCCAGCCAAGTGAGCCCCACACGGCCACACCTGAAAACGCTCCTTTTCGCCCCAAAACGTTCCTAACGAACCCCAAACATCAACCATTCATCTTTAAACCAATTCTAACCAAAACCTTAGAATTCAAACGTGTCAAAACGAGAAAAAGACGGGTTCTTACCGTAGGGAACGTTGAGAGGATGTCGATTATGCGAGAAATGATACGATCCGTTAGTCGGATCGTCGGGAAACGCCAAAAACCTACACTTTCTTTTCATTTTCTCTCCTTCCCCTTCTCTCTCTCCTTTCTCTCTCTTCTCCCTCTCTTTTTTTCTGAAATGGCCGAACCTCCCTCTCTCTTCTCTTTTTATTTTGTTTTAAATTCAACCACACACCAAAAAGACCAAAATACCCCCATCCCTTTTGTCTTTTAGTTCAAAGTCCAAGGGCACATTAGTCCTTTCAACTACCTTCCAGCACTTTTATGACAAGTTTCAAGTGGGTACCACTAGTTAGAAAAATATCTTTGTAGACATTTATCAGTCAGATTCGCGAAATTCGGCCGTCTCGGGCACTGTGCGGGCCCATTTTCCAAGAATTTATGAAATTTCGCGTGCTACAAGGAAACGGCCCAACTAAGACCGCTGTAACGACGGCTAAGCTTTTCGGATCCAAATCGGGCCTCGAATGTACCAAAACGTCGCTCGGTTTACTTTTTCGGCAAAAAGTCAACTTTTCCCAAATTGGTCAAAAAGTTGCCCTGAGTCACCCAAAACTCACTTTGGTCGATATCGGGGTCAGCTTAAGTGCGATATGACCCTAGGGGTCAATTTTAGGATCATTTAGGTGTCTGTCCCAAAATTTTAAATTTTTCCGTTTTTCCGCCGATTGACCGGCGTTGACCAGGAGCGGTCCTTACACGGCATTACAGAGGAGGAGGAGGTGGTCGTGGTGGTGGTTGTGGTGCCTTACAACCCACCGGATCCACAAACCCTAGCTCGCCTTCATTTTTTCTTGATGGGCCGTCTAGCCACTCCGACTTTGCCACGGAAGGAACTCCTGTTTGAGGTCATCACTCGGGCTAGGGGTTGCGCTGTGACAGGGGTGGTCGTCAAGGATCTGGAACTGGTAACTCTGGTTTTTTACTTCCGGTCATCAATAGATAAGACTTAGGTCTTCCAGAATGAACCATGGTGCTTCCATGGCCATCCGCTGCTTCTCAGGGAGATCTTGGATCCCATGTCTAGGGACCTCCCTCGGTTGGACTGGTACCAGCTCTGGTTTTTGCTCAGTGTATCCCACCTCTTATCCGTACAAAGGCCACCGTGGAGGCAATCGAAGAAGCTCTAGGAGAACATGTAGATACCCCGTGTGATCAGTGCGGTATGTGCTGGGGCGGAAATGTGAAGGTCCGTTTCTAGATGGACGTGAAGAGACCTCTTCGACGTAAAATGATTATGAGTTCCAAGACTACCCGGAGCTGGTCCGTGCCACCCTCACGTATGCTAAGCTCCCTACTTTCTGTTTTAATTGTGCCAGAATTGGCCACATGGTTAGGGATTGCGAGTGGGAGGTCTCAGGAGTTCCTCGTTATGGGGACTCCCTTCTGGAATTCAAGACCGCCACAACGTATCGCCCCTACGATATCGATTGGGGAAATGAGTTGTGTCCACTACCATAACCATTGGGATTTGCCTCGCTGACCTTGGATCCAATACCAAGAACCGGATTGGCCCGGGAGAAGACATCCCGTATGATCGTGGAACCGATATCTAATCTGGGTTTACGAGCTCAATTTCGACTGAGAAATGAGCCGTCCACCTGGGGCGTCGGCCAATCGTCTACGCCAGGCCGTCATGGGTCTTCGTAGTAGGGGTCGAGTGGCCAGAAGAGTGACTAGCCGCTAGAAGATCAGGCGAGGGCTGGAAAACAGGCTCGCCAGGAGAAATGAGAAGAATACATGGCTCCAGGGACCGACTCCTGGAGGGGTCCCTGGGGAGAGTTGTTCCTCCCTGCCTTATTACTTGGTTCAAGTTCGGTGGTTCAATCGATCGTTGGGTCAACGAGACGAGTCCTTGGAAAGCAGGGATCAAGCAGCGTTTAGGCCCCACCTTGAGCTGTTTCGGGCAATAGGCACCTTTGGATTTACTTTTATGTTTTAGTATTGGTTTTATTTCCTATTTTAGTTACTTTCCCTGCACTTTGATGTTTGCCATATAATTGACTCTGTTTTGGATCAGTTCGTCTTTGAGACTTATTGCACTCTACCTCTCTTGAGTTGTTTCGGTTTATATTGATGAAAGTTACAACTTATTTTCAAAAAACATAGTTGTCTAAAAAATATTTCAATTCGAAAAGTAGAGTAAATGAAAATTGGGGTATAAATTTAGAATATATGAAAATAATATGTGATATCAATAAATTTTGTTTTATACTATAATAAAAGTTATATCTTAATAAAAGGATAAATTACAAAAACCCACTCCAAACTTATAGTTTTTAACTGATACATACCCTAGAGTTGTTTTTTAACTAATACCTACTCATATGTTTAATTATATAACAAATAGCACAAGTCGCCAACTAAAATGACGAAAATACCCTCAACTACACTTCATTAATTATTTAAAAAATCACTTTATATGTAGGGAAAATTTCATTTTACCACCCTGTCAAACATTTAACTTCTGTTTGATACCTTGGCATAAATTTTTGTCAGTTTCATACCCTAACCAAGCTTTTAATTTCACTTTCATACCCAGCCGGGTAAAATGTCCAAAATACCCCTAACTATTACTCAAATTTTCATCTCATGCCATTGCCTCAGAATTTGAAAAGAAGTGAAATGACAATAATACCCTTCATTGTTTAGGGTGTTAAACTGAAAATTTCAATAATTTTAAAACAAAATCAGTTTTTTTTTTATAAATTCAATTTTTAATTTCAAAAAAATCAGATTTTAATTTTAAAAATACATAAAAAAAGTTTTTTTATATAAAAATATTTTTTTATTAAAAACAGTTTTTTATATAAAAATCATTTTTATTTCAAAAAAAAAACACACACGACTGCGTCTTCTCCGGCGTGGTCTCCGGCCACCCCAGCTCCGTCGGCGTCGTCCCCAACCCCTCCCACTTCGCCGGCGTCGTCCCCGACCCCTCCCACTTCGACGGCGTCGTCTCCGTCGTCCCTGGCGTGGTTCAGATCTGAACCAGTTGCGTTCGTGAATCTTTTCCCAAATTTTGAATTAAGCATCCAAAATGGTGTTCAAGGAGCCGGATTTCTGCCCAATATGTGCAGCTCAGACCCGAATTTTGGTTCAATTTTGTGAATTTGTCGCGGAACCGGTCGAGATTGGCGATGAGATTTTTGTTGCGAGCTGTTGATGGTTTGGGTAACATTGATGAAGAGAAGAAGAGCGAGGAAGATGAGGAGGATGTGGCTAATGTTGTTGGGGAAGACCAGTGGAGGTGGTCAAGAGTGAGGAAGATACAGTAGAGGTGGTCAAGGGCGTGGAAGATTCGAAAGACCCAGTTCAGATCTGAACCACGCCGGGGACGACAGGGACGACGCCGGCGAAGTGGGAGGGGTTAGGGACGACGCCGGCGAAGTGGGAGGGGTCGGGGACGACGCCGGCGGAGCTGGGGTGGCCGGAGACCACGCCGTAGAAGACGCATTCGCGTCAGTTTTTTTTTTTAAATAAAAATGATTTTTTATATAAAAAACTGTTTTTAATAAAAAAAATATTTTTATATAAAAAAACTTTTTTTATGTATTTTTAAAATTAAAATCTGATTTTTTGAAATTAAAAATTGAATTTATAAAAAACTGATTTTGTTTTAAAATTATTGAAATTTTCAGTTTAACACCCTAAACAATGAAGGGTATTATTGTCATTTCACTTCTTTTCAAATTTTGAGGCAATGGCATGAGATGAAAATTTGAGTAATAGTTAGGGGTATTTTGGACATTTTACCCGGCTGGGTATGAAAGTGAAATTAAAAGTTTGGTTAGGGTATGAAACTGATAAAAATTTATGCCAGGGTATCAAACTGAAGTTAAATGTTTGACAGGGTGGTAAAATGAAATTTTCCCTTATATGTATATATATATATATACTTATTAAATCACTTCAGTTTTATTTAAAAAATCACTGAGGGCATTTTTGTCATTTTAGCTAACAACATGGGCTATTTGTTATATAACTAAACATCTTAGTAGGTATCAGTTAAAAAAAAACTTTTGTGTAGGTATCATTTATACACTACAAGTTTAGGGTAGGTATTTGTAATTTACCCTAATAAAAATGTAGCATAAGATTATGGAAACGGCTTACCCTTCTAGTAAAAATTGATTCACAGTAGCAAAAAACGAAACTTCATTTAAATTCATTTATACTCTAATGAAAATTTATGGGTAACTTATCATTTATTTATTTATTTATTTTAACTCTCTCTAACCTAAAACGCTCCCCTTTTTCTCTAAAAACTCACCCCTTTCCTCCGCCGCGCTCGGCGGTGGCCTCGTAGCTTCGTCCACGAGGTCACTACCTTTCCTTGTCTTTAACCCCTCTCCCCTTATCTTTCTTCTCCCTCCTTCTTTCCCCTACCATTTTTCGACGGTAGATTTTCTATTTTCACAGTTTCCAGACCGAGTTTTGGCCGTGAGACTATCTTCCCAGCCTCCCAAGGTTAGGATCGTTGCAGATCGGGGTTGAAGGCGCGTTTGTGAGGGACGACTTCAACTTCTCGACTTCACCGTTCAGACGGGTTGACTGTGCCTTCGGGTCTTCTCTCCTCAAGCGGCCGTGGTACGCGTTTCCTCGTCGATTTCGACTTGGATCAATGCATTTTTGGACAGATCTCGCCACTGTGGAAGTCGTCGCCTCGCTTCTGGTGGTTCCGTTTCTAGATCTAGCCCTAGGGGGTCAGATCTACTTCTTCTCTTTCTGGGCCGCTCTTCGCTCCTCCCCCGCACGCTTTAACCTTCCTCATGGTGTTCTCAAGGTCTGGAGAGGCTGAGATTTCTTGATTCAAACTTCTTCTTTGGATGATCTCTTGGTGTTGGGAGGAGATGGGCTCTTCTAGAGCGATCTGAGGACTGTTGGTGCGCTATGGTGGAGATCCGAGACGTCGCGGTGTGATCTGGGCTGTTCTTCTGGCTTGGTGGTGGCTTCCTTCGGCGTCGGGGAGGAGGGCGTTTTATCTGCAAATTACAGGGACTAGCTCTAGTACTGGACATGGGATGCGTTTCCTTCTCAAGGATCGTTGTGGCTCCGGATCTTAGTTGTCGCTGCTGGGACAACCGTCATCCTCTGTGGTTGCGCCCGTAGGTTGGGACTCCGGCCATCCTCTTTGGCTCCCGAGGTTGCTGTCAGGTATGCTTCTACTCTCCTCTTCTTCTATGATAGGTTTTCTTCACCCTTCCTTCCTATCTACATTTCGATTGATTTTCTTGTGCCCTCAGCCACTTCTGTGGTCAGAATCGCCGGTTTGGGGTTGGCCTCAGGTGAAGGCATGATGCTTTAGCCCTAGGATCTCAACTGCTTTTGTAGTTGGGTTTGGTTTTTGTTTCCGACGTGTTGTGGTGATGGCCACCAGCAAATGCAAATCCTCTGTTCTATTTCGTAAATTTGGGGTTTTGTGGACAAGGGAGTTGATTTCAATCCTGTATGGGGTAAAGTTGAAGGGCTTCAGGTTGTAGGTTGCTGCTAGTACTTTCTGAGCTTAATGGTTGGCAAATTTGGGTTCTCGAGGCCTTTTTTTTCTGGGCTTAATGGTAGGAAAATCTAGTTTGTAGACATTGTTAGTTTTTCGGTTGCATTTTCTCCGTCTTGGTTTATTTTCATCTCTAATCTTGATCCTTGTAAGGTTGTTGTTGTTTACCCTCAGTGTGTTGAGGTGTTGGTTGAGCCGTCCTTAGGTTGTTTGACTCACCTTGTTATTCTTTTCAAAGAGCAGTCAAATTTATAATATGTCTTGCTGATAAAAAAAAGTTATGGGTAACTTAATGAAAATTGACATGTCAAGACTGATTGTTACGAACATTCATCAAGAGTTGCTGAAGCCAATGACAAATCAATTTAAAATTAAACACTTTTTTTTACCAGAAGGTGCAAAAATTTATTAAAATAAACGAGTTAGTACAAGTAAAGAGTTTTCGAAGAGCTCAGCAGACATAACTCTAAGACAAAATAACTATCATAAACGGTACTGAATTCTCCATATAAGCATCAATGAGTGGTGGGGGCCGGAAGATGGAACTGGGAGTCTTGCACAAGGTATTGCCTAAACGCTGCATATAGGCGGCAAAGCGACCGAACTTGAACTCCTCAACTTTAGGAGACATGGCTTTCACTAGGGACTCCTCTTGAAGCCAGTCCCTAAAGCCAGATGGGCCTAATATTCCTCCTGGCAAGGCTGTTTACCAGCTCTCTCCTGATCATCTCGGGGTTCTCCAACTGACCATCTCTTCACGCCTCCAGCTTCAGGCGGGAAGGAACTTGAAACTTTGGTTTCCTTACAACAGAGAGTTGGCCGACCACCAAAATTTTGCAACCGGGATCAAATCACCCGACTGGGATGCCCACCCGATGTCCTATACCGTTAGGTACAATGTTTGGGGATACTATCTGGCCTTTTCCTCGAGGTGAGGTGCCCGTAGGTACACTGTTCGGGGAAATGGACCAAAATCTGGTGGGACGTCTAGAGACACCTCATCCTCTCATTCAGTCGCATACCGATTTTCCTTTAGATCCTTCTGAAACTCCAGCATGGATGCATCAATGCGCGGGGTACCACGCAACTCCAGGCCGCACTCCCCAACTCTATTTCCGATCCTCCCACAATTGAAGCAGAATGTGGTGAGCTTCATGTAGGTGAGCGAGACCCGAACGGAGTCCGGTAACTCCCTAAAATTGAGCAGCAGGTGGCGACAAAGAGGGTGCTTCTCGAGATTCCAAAACTGCACCTTCAACGCCCCTCCCAAGCATAGTCCCCATTGATCGCATGAGACCTCCACACAGACCCCTAATGTCGCGCCAATCGTCTTCCCAATCGACTGTGTTTGGACCTTTAGAGGGAGACCATGGGCATGGACCCAAAGCTACAAACAATCCAAAGTAGGGAGTTCTCTAGCCTTTGGGTCAATGTCCCCAAGAATAAGATGACGGTCATCAAAGCACTCGGGCTCATGACCCCAAACCCATGCCCGAGCTTCTGAGGAGGCCTTAGAGGCCAAAGCTTCCACAACATGCCAAACTGCTGGCGCGCCATCACCGAAGTGTTGACCGGTGAATACGGAACCAAGACTTACATCTCTTTCTCGTCCTCCTCGAGGGAGAAAGAACAAAGGAAATCTTGAAGGCTTTCCATGATGGACGCTAGAAAACTCGGTGGTACCGGAACCTCAAGAGCTAGGGTTTCCTCTAGCGGCAGCATTGTCCCTAGACGGCGAAACATACCTACAGGAGTGGTTAGTAAGGACGGATCACAGGGATCCGATAAGCATTAGGGAGCGAGAGTCCAGCATGCAGCGCCTCCAAATCCGTTCTCCAGCCGTCACCGATGGGCGCCTTCCCTCGACAAGTATCCCGATGCAGCGGAGACAAAGACTCAGGACCATCTCTAAAAGGAGGTTAGATGGCCGGTGGTGGATTTCTTGTATCCGAAGTTACGACTTGACTGTTCACCAGACGGCCTCTCCATGGTTTCAACAGTTGAGTTGCTAGTAATGTGGTGAATCCCGGAAAGAACGCCACAATTGTTGGGGTTGGTGGTGGCGAAAGCACTCCGGAGGATGGTGGTAATGGAGGAAGCAATGGAGGAAGGCCGACTAGGGTTTGCTTCGGCTTCCTCCTACGTCGGTACTTTAAAGGAGGCGAGACTTCAGAAGAGGGATGAGGGGGTGGAGTCGTAGAGAACTGCATAGTAGGGAGCGACGATGGAACAAGGCTGGTTGGGCACACAGTTGTGTCAACGGCGATGACAGGGGAACGGAGCACCATATGGAAAACTAGGGACAGAGTTTTCTCGAGAGAGACACTCGACATCACGAGAGAGAGTAGAGAGTAGTGAATTAAATTGTTAAAATTAAACACTTAATTATGCTAAATAAAAAAGACTACAGAACATATAGTTATACTTGACCAAATGTCACCATCTTCTTTTATAACTTATATCATCATGTGATCAATATTAGTTTTTTGAATCGTAAGCGTAACTATTTATTAAAAAAATGAAAAACTGAATTCAAAGTGGGCAAACCACATTTTAAACACTAAAATACTGAATAACAGGTCCTCACATCATAGACCAAAAGAATATATAAACTAAAAATTGAATATAAATGCCCATATATCGGAGTGTTTCACTGAGATGTATAGCGATAGCTTCTAAAAAAACCGCTACAACAAATTCAAATGGGACGCTAGGATAGAGCCGACTCATTTTCAGAGTGACACTTAGGCAGACTATATACTCTCCTAAAGTACCAGCGTGCATCGTCCTCCGTGAAATGATAAAGTAGGGCTCGGTGAACGCGAGAGTGCTGGCCCTATAGGTGGTATAAGAGTAACGTTCCAGAACTTGGTGGACCCACTACCACCATACGTCTAGTAAGGCGGTGTTGTTGGCCTACCCCCCACTGGATCACCAGTTCCTCATTGATCGAGGCGAGGGTGCATGTCGCCCCTCGCCGTTAAACCCGATGCCTCATCGAACTCAGTATCACTATGTGGCTCCATGATCTGACCAGCACCACATACATCTCCAAATGCCACATCATGTACAATGATTGGCCATTCTCTCATCGCGATTCCACCATTATCACACACTTCTCTAATTTCTCCGTCTTGGACAACAATCGGTCGCTTCCCCCATACAATTGCACCAATCGCACGTACCGTCCCAACCATCGGAAACAAGGTGAGGCATAACCCTAACCGCTTGCGGTATAGGCTCAACTCACCGCGAATCGTGGAGCCAAAACCCTCGTGGCCGCTATAGACGCCACTATACTCGATCTCGAACAACGTCTCGAAGAGCAAACCCCTTATGATGTTATCGATCCGATCACCCATCACCAATAGCCATTTCAAAGGATGAAGCGCTACGATAACTAGGTCAAGCACAAACCATTGGTGACAGTTTAGCCACCATCGAGAACTCAGGGACGACAATTGGATCATGTAACCCCGCTGTCTGCCTTTTTCCCTTTGACCGTCGTCTCGATCCGTAGCACGGAGAGAGATGGGAAAAATTCCTACGAGAGCAACCCTACCTCTCTCTACTTGATGCACTTCTGTTATAGAGAAGAGATATTTCCCAAGCATCAAGCTCCGCCTTGGTCCTTACCGTCGTAAATCCCTCAACCTATCGTTGAGTAAAACCTGAAAAATAGTACATAAAACCCAATCCTTGGACAAACTTCCATAATTGGTCATGCATGATGTGGTGATCAATCACCAAAGCAGTAGCGCCGCCGCCACTACTTTTCTAAGTGGTCCTAGGTCTTTTTGGAAATTGCTATAACGGGTATTTTTTTATAATCAGACTGAATTGACCGGTATTAGTTGAAGCTCTGGAGCAAGAAAGCATCCAAAGTTTCCATTTATGACCAAAGCCCATTCTTGTAAGAAAATTGAGAACAAAACTCCAGTTAAGTTTGTCAAATGCCTTTTCAAGATCATCTTTGAAGATGAAAGCTTTGGTTTTAGACCTTTTGAGGAACTGTACTACTTCTGAAGCAATCAAAATACTATCACAAATTTGCCTCCCTGCAATAAATGTTGATTGTTCATCACAAGAAGTGAACTTAACACTGATCTTAGCCTTAAGGATAAAATCTTGGAAAGGATCTTATAGTGGCCTCCCATTAGGCTTATAGTCCTGAAATCATCAAATGTAAGGGGTCAGGAGATTTTAGGGATCAAAGTAATGAATGAGGAATTCAGTCCTTTTCCCAATTGGCTTGTGCTATGGAATGATTGAAGAAACAACATTATATCCTCTTTAATTATAGGCCATCAAGACTGGAAAAACTTACGAGTGAAACCATCTTGACCAGTTGTCTTATCACCATTGCATGCCATTACTGCTTATATCACTTCATCTTCAAGAAAAGGGTCTCTCCAACCATTGAACCTGATCTGAAGTAATAGATGAGAAGGGGAGATTTGAGAGGGAAATCTCCTCAGAGAATGAGGCTGAGAATTGTAAGAACCGCCCCCAGTCGATCCTGGTTAAACTGGTGATTTTTGGCGAAAGTTGACTTTCAGTTGGAAAAGTCAACCGATGACTCCGGGAGTCATCCGAGACCTTTCCGGGACCCAAAAAGCTTAGTCGTCGTTACATTTAGCTTAGTTGGGTCGTTTCCTTTCAAATGACTATTTTTACGAAAAAGTCAACTTTGGGTCAACGGAGTCGAATTCGAAACTTTATCGAATTTAATCTAAGTGTGCTGGAAAATACTAAGGGTCAAGGTGGACTCACATGGACCTGTGTCCATGGTGGCTTGGAGGAGAAGAAATGGGTCTAGAAAGACCCCTTTGCCCTCATATGTGCCAAAATAGAAGAAAGGGAGCAAGTGGGCTTTTTAGTCAATTCAACCTTAGGTTTAAGACCTCATTTGAGCCAACATTTCAGCCCATTTGTAGTGTTGGCCGAAAATCACACAAGAGGGAGAGAAGAGTGGAGCTCAAAAGCTTGGAGAAGAAGCAAGTGGAAAAAGGAAGCTCCTTTGGTGGTTTTTCTTCTCAAATCATCCTCAAAAGTACTTAATCTTCATCCCCTCATCATTCCTGAGGTAAATAATCTCTAAAAACCTACTTTTAATTAAGTTGGGGTTATGGGTTTCTATAGAAATTGCATGAACTAGATGGGTTTTGAATTATTTGTTGTTAGATGATTGTTTAGTGAAGAGAAGTGGAAGTTTTAGCAAGAAATCTTGTGGGTTTTGATTTTTTTGATGAAAACCCACTTGGGCATGGAAGCATGGAGGTTTGCGAGACTGATTTTGGAGTTTGATGATGTTAGAAATGGAGGTTTTGAGATATAAATTCGTGGAAACGAAGCTGGGGGAAGAAGAAGATGGTTTCTACCCAGATTGGCACGGAAAGGGCCTCTGGCCGGCCCTCTGAGCGGCACGGAGAGGGTCCCTGAACGGCCCTCTGATTGGCACGGTCCGGGCCTCTGGCCGGCCCTCTGAGACGCACGGTCCGGGCTTTGTGCCGGCCCTCTAAGGGGCACGGTCCGGGTCCCTGACCGGCCCTCTAAGTGGCACGGTCCGGGCCTCTGGCCAGCCCTTTGAAGGGCACGGTCCGGGCCTCTGACCGGGCCTCTGAGAAGCACGGACTGGGTTGGGTGCTGGATCTGTGGGCCGCCCGAATTGGGCCTTGTTCTGGCCCAATTTACCCTATGGCCCAAGTCTTGATTGTTAGGGGTAATTTAGGCATTTTCTCATTAAAATCGTCCTTTAATGAGTGTTAATTCTAGTATACTTGTGATCCTATACGTTATTCTCGAGCTCGGAGGAGGAGATTACTAGGCGCTCGCGTTGACTAAGCGTTTGGATTGCAATCGAGGTAGGGAGGAGTAGTAATTACCGTTTTAATTAAGGAATGTTAATAGTATGCATATAGGACGTTAATAACTGGTAAGTTCTTAGCTTGCATATAGGATGTGATTAACTAGTGTACTCGTATTTAAATTATAGGAATTGTCGTACTGTAGAATCACATGTGGTCATGTCGTGCCTTAGGTTTGTATGTGTTGCTTGTGTTTGTTTGTGGGTAGTAGTACTTTAAAGTTGAGGTATAGTATATTCCTTGGTTAACTTAAGAATCAGGTTATGCTATTAGGATGTGATGAATGTGATATGGATTGTTGTCTCGTGATATGATTGGGTGAATGAATGTGATGAACGTGATATGATCGGGTGAATGATAGACTGATGTGGTGTGCTTGTTAAGTTATGTCGGTAAGCTTTAATGGTATGATAAGTTCGGTGTAACATGTTTGGTATGGTGTTGTGTGGTCTGACTTGTACCCTGAGCGATGGGAAGATACCTGTAAAGACCGCCCCGGTTTAAAAGAATTAAATATTTTAAAATCGTTGTTTGAAACGTCGTGGTTGGAAAACGAGGTGGAAAATTGGAATGAGTGCAAAGTAAAAAGATTTTCAAAAAAAAGGGGAAAGGGGAGCAGGCCTGTACCTGGCATGACTTGGGCCAAGCCAGCAGAGCCCAAACCCGCAACCCTCGAGCCCAAGCCCAGTTTGGTTTTTTTTCAAAACCCTAGTGTTACTGTACTTTTCTTTCGTTGAAGCGCACGCTCCCCGAGGCTCGCGACTCTCTCTCCCTCTCTCAGATTCGCCGCTCCTCCTTCTCTTTCTCCCTCGCCTTCACGCCGACCAAACCCTCACCGCACCTTATCCTTCTTCCCCGAGTAGTGAATCGAGACCACCGGCTCGGCTTCGAGACGTCGTCGCCTGAAGCTCTCGATTCCGTCCTTCTCTCCCGGCTTCGATTCACGTCGCGCCGGTAACGGAGAGGAAGTAGCTCGGGTGGGTGTCCTTCGTCGTCCCTTTTTGGATTCTCCGACCATGGCCTGCTGAAACCCTTCTCCGCGCCGTTGGGTTGGGGATGGGTTCGCCGGAAGACACCGAAAAAAACCTCGTCTCGCCAGATCTGTGGTGGACGAAACGTTGGACCGCGCGTTGGCCACCGTCTCCCTTCCTGACGCCTCGCCCAGCCTCCGCCGTCCCTTCACCGGACTTCCCTGCCACCGTTCACCGCTCGTCGACCATCATCGCCCCTCTCCCGTGCTCGAGCTTCAGACCAGATTGAGCCTTGGGCCAGTTTGAACTTGGGTCGTGAAACGGGTCGTTGGTTAGGGCAGGCCAGGGTCAAGCTCAGACCTTGGGACCAGGCCTCGGGCCAGGCCCAGGTTCCTGGACTCGGGTCTGGACCCGGGTCGGAGTTGGGTCTGGGTCGGGTCTGGGGCCAGGTTCGGGCCGGTTCCGGGTCAGTTCTGGGTTCTGAATACGGGTTGGGCCCGAATCTGGGTCGGATTCTGGTCGGAACCGGGTCGGATTCGGGTCAGGCATTTTATTTATTTAATTAATTAAACTAATTAATTTAAATGGGAGATTTAAAGGATTTAACGGTTTTAAAAAGGAAAGACTCTTCGAACTTAACTGTTAAAATCAGAGGACCGTTACGGACTAGACCTGGACTAATTACCGTCCTTTTGTTAAACCCAGGCTTGGACCTCGATCGTGGAAAAGACCGGAGGTAGGCCCGGACGTCTGCAGCTAGGAGACGCGGCTGTTGGTTCTTCTTGAGGTAGGGAAAGTAGCGAATACCGGTTTAATTACGGAAAGTTACTAGTATGCATGCTAGGTAATAATTAAACTGGAATGAACGTTTATATTATATAAAAACCGGATGAGTCTTAGTAACATGTAGGATGTGATTCACTAGTGTTAGCCCCTTTCAATATTCTGGGAAATTGCCGTGCTGGTAGAACGGCCGTGTTGAGCCTTAGGTTGTGTGCTGATTGAATTTCCTGATCTGTTTGAGATACATGTTGTGTGAATTAGTGTCGATAAGGTTAAGAGTCAAGCTATAACATATTCGATGTAACATGTTGGTGCTATGTGTGGGCAAGTGTGCCGCGAATGCCATAATGTGAACCCTTTGTTGTGATATGGTCGGGTGAGTGATAGACCGACGTGTTGTGTAATTGTGGTAAGATTGTTGGGCCTGTGAGTCGTGTTTGATTTGTGGCATTGCGATGCGTTATATTGTCTTGATGTGTGCTCCAAGAGGGTTGTATTCCGGTACGGTACCTACACCGAGGGGGTGTGCCAGTGTGGGGTAGTACTTATGCCGACGATGTGGTCCCACGTATGCGCGGTCCCCCGGTGTGTTATTCTGGTACGAAGCTTACATCGAGGGGGTATGCCGGTGTAGGACATCTAGGCCGACGGTTTGTGTTGGGCCTACGGGTCGTATTGGGCCGACGGGTCGGGCAGGCGGGCCATATTCTAATTGGGCCTACGGGTCGTGTTGGGCCTACGGGTCGTGGTTGGGCCTACGGGTCGTGGTTCTACCCCGATGATCTATGGTCCTTTGTGGACATTTCCGGCCCCCCCCGATGAGATGCGTTCTTAAAGAACGTTTCCGGTCGCCCCGACGCATGTGTGTCCTCTGGACCGAGGGGCTATTCGAGATGATACGATGACTTTCCATGTGTGATATGATGGAGTTCGGGGACTGCGGTACAGGACGTGTGGTGGTTGCTTTTATTTGTGATTCGTTGATGTTTGATTAATGTTTTATTGTGCGAAAGTGGTCGTTTGAGTGTATTGTAAGTTTGGCTATGAACCCCGGTTTGGCAGTTAGTTGTGTTGTACTAGTATGCCCTAATTGGACTGTTACTCGTGGTGGTGAGCCGATGTTCATTACCTTAACTACTTTTTCTACTGGGCGAAAGTTCACCCTTTACTTTGTGGTGTTTCAGGTGTTGAGCAGGTTTTGTGCTAGCAGGACACAATTGACCTGGGGAGCTGGCGTGGGTCTTGTCTAGTAGGTCTAGAGAGGTGCAGTCACTTTTGAACTAAACCTTGTGTACTGGTTTTTATGAACTGTCAACTCTTCTGTTTGATTTATTATCACTTTTTGAGATTTACCTCTTATAATTTGCTCGTTTTTATTAATTTATTTAAGTTCACGTCTCGAGTCCGGTCAAAATCGTATTTGGGGTGTGACAATTTGGTATCAGAGCATGGTTTCATTTTGAAATGATTTTTCAAAACCTCGGATCGTACGTCAAGTAGGTGGGTAGAGTTTGGTGGCTAAGGTCGTGGTGCTCGGTGACGCAAGTTAGACTTACCCTATGCGTAGAGTCGGAACAACCGGGGTCTCGTTGGTTAGAGTGAATTGTTTAAGTTTTACCTTACTTGTTTTGTACCATATTTCTCTGGTTGCCGTACACCTTAGTGGATCCATGATGCTGGTCGGTTGAGATCGAGGTTAGTTAACGAGCGACGCTCGGGCTGGTTATGACGTGTTCGTTGATTAATTGTTAAGTGGGTTACCGGCTTGGTCGGCCGTTGTTTGATTGGTGAAAACGTTCGGCCTAAGTGCCGTGGACTTTTAGTTAACTTGTGTGGTTTGTGGTTATTGTTTGAGTTGAACTGTTTCCCAGGTTTGGACTTAGCCGGGCGGTAATAGCGAGATTACCGAGACCCGAGGTGTCAGTTGAGATAATTTGCTGAGTGCTAAATTTGTGATTGAGTGTTGTGTGCAGGTAATATTTGGTTGTCCCGCATAAGCGGATGGTTAACTTAATTTATGAACGGGTCATGCCCGATTTCCTGTAGAAACAAAAGTGTATGTACCATCACGATTCAGCTATAGGGGCCACTGTAGCTGGACTTGAATGGAGGGATATCGAGTGGTTACAACGTAATTCGGGGACGCCTGAATCGGGTTGTAACGACAAGAGATCAACACGAATGTTATGTTAGAAAGAGGACGTGTTAAGAAAATCGAAACAAAGTGTATGATGTTCATTGTGGAATTGCGGAGTGGTGTAAACCATGGTCTATGTGACTTGGGTGTGAATTTGCTACTGAGTGTGAACTTGTGTGTAACCGCTGCTTGTATATATGATATGTGTGACGCATTAGTACGCGAACTTCTCTGATGTGTGCTATTGGGTGACTTTACTATACTGAGTTTACTACTATTACTAAGTATCGTTGTTGTGGACCGTGTGTGGCGTTAGTTACTCTAAGCGCGTCGTTCTTTTCGAGTTGGGAAACTGAGCATGTGTGTTATCCGTGCAGAGGATTTACGACATGGCACGACTTTCGCTTCGCGAGGTATCAGGGAAGGCCCACTAGAGGCCGAGGACGATCATCGATCGCTGGATCGGCAGGGGTGTCTAGTGCCTAGGCTGCGCCCGCTGAGGGGCACGAGAGGGCTAAGATAGCCCAGGCGGTAGTTCTGGAGGAGCTAACCCGCACGGTTCAGGATTTGGTGGCAGCCCTTGCACAAAGAGAGGCTACAGCTCCGACACAGGAGGTTGTGCCTGCTGCCACTACAGCCGCGACCTTGAGGCCTAGCCAGACCGATAGTCACATCGCTCAGGCACTACGAGACTTTCGCAAACTGGGCACACTAGTGTTTTCTGGGGAGCCAGACCCCGAGGCAGCCGAGAGATGGCTGGAGCGGGTGACCCGCAACTTGGACACTTCAGGAGTCCTGACACGGCATGGTCGGGTGTATGTTGTTGTCGATTCACGAGCGGAGAGACAGGATTACGATCATGATTTCGCTCGCGACTTCGAGCACGTTCTGGATTAGAGGACATCACGAGACTTGGGACTAGCGAGAGTCTGGGAGTTGTTTTGTTCTGACGTTAGAGACGTGCTTTCTATTTTAAAGACTTGTAATTGACTCGTTGTGGTTTTATTATTGCTTTTATTGGAACAGCTTTGAACGTCTGCATCGTTTAAGTCATTTTTTTTTGTTGCTTCCTAGTTCGTGCCCCGAGTGCGACCAAGTTCGGTTATTGGGACGAATTTTAGAACTGTGTTCCTGGGCACGCTATTGAGAGTGCGGCGGTGCCGACTGGTGTCAGACGTAAGTAAGAAAGCTTAGAGGACCGATTGTGAGGTATCCACACGTTCTTTAATTGTTCTCAGCGTTTAGCAACCGAACGACGGAGGACCGCAGGAATAGCAGTACGCAGTCAGAATGACCATAAGAGATGACCGAGTGACGATGAGATTAGAGTGACGTAGCGGAAGCGTGGTGGGCCCATAACCCACAGGCATCGAGTTCTTATGTCCTTCCTTACACTTGAGGATTATTGGACTGGGAGTTTAATCGGAATTTTCTTGAGATAAGGTCAAGCGGAGCGAGTTCGTTTTAAAATTTCGAGGACGAAATTCTTTTAAGGGGGTAGACTGTAAAGACCGCCCTGGTTTAAAACAATTAAATATTTTAAAATCGTCGTTTGAAACGTCATGGTTGGAAAACGAGGTGGAAAATTGGAACGAGTGCAAAGTAAAAAGATTTTCAAAAAAAAAGAAAAGGGTAAAAGGGAGCAGGCCTGGACCTGGCATGACTTGGGCCAAGCCAGCCGAGCCCAAACCCGCAACCCTCGAGCCCAAGCCCACTTTGTTTTTTTTTTCAAACCCTAGTGTTACTATACTTCTTCTTCGTTGAAGTGCACGCTCCCCGAGGCTCACGACTCCCTCTCCCTCTCTCAAATTCGCCGCTCCTCCTTCTCTCTCTCCCTCGCCTTCACGCCGACCAAACCCTCACCGCACATTATCCTTCTTCCCAGAGCAGTGAATCGAGACCACCGGCTCTGCTTTGAGACGTCGTCGCCTGAAGCTCTCGATTCCGTCCATCTCTCCCGGCTTTGATTCACGCCGCGCCGGTAACGGGTAGGAAGTAGCTCGGGTGGGTGTCCTTCGTCGTCCCTTTTGAATTCTCTGACCACGGCCTGCTGAAACCCTTTGCGGCGTTGTTGGGTTGGGGACGGGTTCGCTGGGAAGACGCCGGCAAACACCTCGTCTCGCCAGATCTGTGGTGGAAAAAACGTTGGACCGCGTGTTGGCCACCGTCTCCCTTCCTGACGCCTCGCCCAGCCTCCGCCGTACCTTTACCGGACTTCCCTACCACCGTTCGCCGCTCGTCGACCATCGCCGCCCCTCTCCCGTGCTCGAGCTTCAGACCAAACTGAGCCTTGGGCCAGTCTGAACTTGGGCCGTGAAACGGGCCATTGGTCAGGGCAGTGTTTTCTGGGGAGCCAGACCCCGAGGCAGCCGAGAGATGGTTGGAGCGGGTGACCCGCAACTTGGACACTTCAGGAGCATTGGACGGCAGCAGAAGAGTGTCCTTTTCCGTGTTTCAGCTGGAGGGGGATGCTTATCATTGGTGGCAGCGCGAGCAGGCGTGCGTGGGGGATGACTTCTCGTTGTTTGGGCAGCATTTTCTGGAGCAGTGTTTTCCTCAGTCAGTAGCGGATGACAGGGACCAGCAGTTCCTGGAATTGCGCCAGGAGAGTATGACGTCTCCGAGTATGAGTCGATATTCACATCCTTATCTCGTTTTGCTCGAGAGATGATACAGACCGAGGTTCTTCGTTGCCGTCAGTTTGAGGCAGGTCTTTGTCCCGCAATCGCGGATCGAGTCGCTGGTATGAGGACTCGTGTTTATTCAGACCTGGTGGACAAAGCACGGGCCATATTCTGATTGGGCCTACGGGTCGTATTGGGTCGACGGGTCGGAGCCGACGGGCCATATCATAGTGTGTTGGGCCTACGGGTTGTGGTTGGGCCTACGGGTCGTGGTTCTACCCCGATGATCTATGGTCCTTTGAGGACATTTCCGCCCCCCCCCCCCCCGATGAGATGCGTTCTTTAAGAACGTTTCCGGTCGCCCCGACGCATGTGTCTCTTCTGGACCGAGGGGCTATTCGAGATGATACGATGACTTTCCAGGTGTGATATGATGGAGTTCGGGGACTGCGGTACAGGACGTGTGCTGGTTGCTTTTTCGTGTGATTCGTTGTTGTTTGATTAATGTTTTATTGTGCGAAAGTGGTCGTTTGAGTGTATTGTAAGTTTGGCTATGAACCCTGGTTTGGCAGTTAGTTGTGTTGTACTAGTATGCCCTAATTGGACGGTTACTCGTGGTGGAGAGCCGATGTTCATTACCTTAACTACTTTTTCTACTGGGCAAAAGCTCACCCCTTACTTTGTGGTGTTTCAGGTGTTGAGCAGGTTTTGTGCTAGCATGACACAGTTGAGCTTGGGAGCTGGCGTGGGTCTTGTCTAGTAGGTCTAGAGACATGTAGTCGCTTTTGAACTAAACCTTGTGTACTGGTTTTTATGAATTGTTAACTCTTTTGTTTGATTTATTATCACTTTTTGAGATTTACCTGTTGTAATTTGCTCATTTTTATTTATTTATTTAAGCTCACGTCTCGAGTCTGGTCAAAACCGGATTTGGGGGCGTGACAATACCCAACCGAGGTGTGTGCCGGTCCGGTATGTTTGTTATGAGATTTACCCCGATGTTGCGTTACCGGGAGGACATCTAGAACGACGATATATTCCGGTATGATGTATGCTTTTTCACCCCGATGTTGTGTGTCCGGGAAGACATCTAGACCGACGGTATATTCCAGTATGATGTGTTGTTCCATCCCGATGTTGTGTGTCGGGGAAGACATCTAGACCGACGGTGTATTCCGGTATGATGTATTTTGCAAGGACCGCTCCTGGTCAACGCCGGTCAATCGGCGGAAAAATAGAAAAAATTAAAATTTTGGACATCAACTTAAATGAACATAAATTTGACCCTGAGGGTCATATCGGACTTAAGTTGGCCCCGATATCGGCCAAAGTGAGTTCTGGGTAACTCAGGGCAACTTTTTGACCTATTCGGGAAAAGTTGACTTTTTGCCGAAAAAGTCAACCAGGCGACGTTTTGGTCCGTTCGAGGCCCGTTTTGGATCCAAAAAGCTTATCCGTCATTACAGCGGTCTTAGTTGGGTCGTTTTCTTGTAGAATGCGATGTTTCGTAAAATCTTGGAAAACGGGCCCGCACGGGGCCCAAGACGGCCGATTTTCGCGAATCTGATTGATAAAATATTTACAAAGATATTTTTCTAACTAGTGGGACCCATTTGACACATGTCAAGATAGTGGTGGAAGGGAGTTGAAAGGACCACATTACCCTTTGACTTAAAAATCAAAAACAAAGAAGAAGTAAGGGTATTTTTGTCATTTTGATGTGTGGTTTGAATTTTTAAAACAAATAAAGAGAAAGAGATGAGTGAGTCTCGGCAATTTCAGAAAAAATGGAGAGATAAGAGAGAGCAAGAAGAAAGAAGAAGGAGAAGAAGGAGAAAGAGAGGAGTTTTGGTGATTTCCCGACGATCCGACCGACGGATCGTCTCAATTCTCGCGTATTCGTCATCCCCTCATCGTTGCCTACGGTAAGAACCCGTCTTTTTCTCGTTTTGACACGTTTGAATTCTAGGGTTTTGGTTAGAATTGGTTTAAAGTGTAATGGTTTAGGTTTGGGGTTCGTTAGGAACGTTTTGGGGCGAAAAGGAGCGTTTTTCGGTGTGGCCGTGTGGGGCCCACTTGGCCGGGCCTCGGATTTTACGTGTTCGAGTGGTCTTAGATGATCCCCGAGTCGATAATTTACACCCGGAACGAATTATGGAATTAATTTGTGAGAATTCGGAAATTTGGGTTAGAAACTTTAAACGCGGAATTAAATCGCTCGGGTATCAGAAATTGATTCCGTCGAATGCGTTGGAAACGCGGATTATTTTAGGATCGTAGAACTGAAAATGGGAATTTTTGGAGCCCGGAAAGGGCGTTTTCCGATCCCGGGCAGATTCACCGAGCCGGGCAAATCGGGCCTTTCCAGGCCCATTGTTGACAATGTCGAGTAATTGGCAAGCTTGGGAGCGATCGACACTGTCGGGGTGGCATTTGGGAGTTAATTTCATTAAATTCGGTTTTGCCTGCATATTTAAAAAGTGTTGTTTTGATCATGTTAGATCGTGCCACCGACCGTGGAAAGAGGAGGCTAAGCGGGTGATCGTGAGCATTGCCGGAGCGTGAGCATCGGACTTGGAACACTTTACGAGTTAGGGAAAATTAGCCGGATATCGGGCTTGACTAGGGAGAGTTATTAGTATGAATGCATGTGACACTTGGTGGTGTCGTAGGATAAGTGAACTTATCGAACAATAGAAATGCATGTGACACTTGGTGGTGTCGTAGGATAAGTGAACTTATCGAACAATAGAAATGCATGTGGCACTTGATGGTGCCGTAGATTAAGTAAACTTACCATGCGATAGGAATCACATGTGGGCACCTGGTTGTGCCCGTAGGTTGAGGGAACTGATTGTGTTTGTGTGTGGCCATGTGTGCCTGTGGGGTACCGAACCCGTTTGTTGTTGACTGACTTGCTGAGTGGTAGTTATTCGTGATGTTAATTTTGCTATTTGCGGAGTATTGTGTGATATTTGGTTGTGATTGTGATTGTTCTGGTGAAACCTGTATGAGATGTGCCCGAGAGGTGTGTCGTACCTTCCGATGCGCGACCAATAAAGTGTCGAGGGATGTGTTCCCCATGAGGTGTGTCGTACCTTCCGGCGCACGATTGGTAAAGTGCTGAGGCTTGAGCTGTGCCCGAGAGGTGTGTCGTACCTTCCGATGTGCGACCGGTAAAGTGCCGAGGGCTGTGGTCCCCGTGAGATGTGTCGTACCTTCCGGCGCGCGATTGGTAAAGTGCTAAGGCTCGAGTTATGCCCGAGAGGTGTGTCGTACCTTCTGATGCGCGATCGGTAAAGTGCCAAGGGCTTTGGTCCCCGTGAGGTGTGTCGTACCTTCCGTCGCGCGATCGGTAAAGTGTTGAGGCTTGTGGTTCCAGGATGAGGTCGACCGCTTGGCCCGACTGTGTGTCGGGGAAAGTGTGTGGGGCAGTGCCAGGCCCAGCCGGTTTGCTACCGGAAACTGTGCAATATGTGTGTTGATCCTTTGTGATCTTGCGTGCATTGTATGTGTTGATATTGTGTGCATTTGCAATTTGTACTGTTTGTGTTTGTTTGTAGAGGTCGTAAGTTATGTGTTAAAGGGTGAGGTCTTGGGTTCGAGACTCATCAATAACCTACGGTGGTGATACAGCGCCTCTGTGTGAGGGTCTCACCACGGAGAGGGTTTAGGGTTGATGCGATGCGGCGCCGTACAAACTAGGTTTCCCCTGCGTGAACGGGTTGTTTGAGGTTTCCCTCACGTGAACGGGTGGTTTGTGGTTTCCCTCACGTGGGCAGTTTGTTTGAGGTTTCCCTCACGTGAACGGTTGTTTTGAGGTTTCCCTCACGTGAACGGGTGGTTTGAGGTTTCCCTCACGTGAACAGGTGGTTTGAGGTTTCCCTCACGTGAGTGGGGTGTTTGAGGTTTCCCCTATCTGATCAGGTAATTGGGGTATTGATTTGCTTAGTTGAGAACATGATCCCCGTTTTGAGGTTTCCCTTATGTGATCGGGTAATTGGGGTGTTGTTATGGTGCGCAATAGTGTTTGCTTAGTTGAGAATATTATCCCCATTCGAGGTTTGCCTTACGTGAGCAAGTATTTGAGGTACTGATATCGTGAGCAGTTGTGACGGTTTGGTATCAGGTTTTGAGGTAGTTGTTTGCCCTGTTTAGATTGGTAAGTTGTTGATGCTTTACTAGTATGCCATAATCGAACGGGTATCCGTGGAGGTGAGCGGAACACTCATCCCCTTTACTACTTTTCCCGCAGGCCTCTAAGGTAGGGACGAGTAGCGAATACTGGTTTGGTTGCGGAAAGTTACAGGTAAATGCATATAGGATCGTGTGAGGGTTGTGCTTTACCTTGTCGGTGTGACTAATGGAATGGTTGTTCGGTCTCTGATTTGGGGTCTCCATTATGGGCACGGGTCTTAGATGGTTTCCTTCACGTGAACGGGTGGTTTGAGGTTTCCCTCACGTGAGTGGGTTGTTTGAGGTTTCCCCAATGTGATCAGGTAATTGGGTATTGATGTTGTGAGCAATAGTGATTTGCTTAGTTGAGAACATGATCCCCGTTTTGAGGTAATTGGTGCTTTTAAAGCGGTTTATAAAACTATTTGAGACTTTGTTTTACTTGCTTCACCGTTCGCGTTCCGGCTTCGGTTATACTGAATTCGGGGCGTGACATATTTGCTGCACCCCGATGCTGTGTGTCCGGGAAGTTATCTAGACTGATGGTGTATTCCGGTATGATGTATTTGTTTCGCCCCGATGTTGTGTGTCCGGGAAGATATCTAGACCGATGCCGTGTCCCGGTACGATATGTTGAGTTGTGCGTGGTGATTGGAGTATCATGGTGTACTTGTCTTATGTCTATATGATATCGGCTTGAGTGACGTTCGTAGTGTTCTTTGCAGCATAATGTTCTGTTGTTTGTATGTTTCTTTAGCATGGTTCTATTTTCGAATAAGTTGTGTTCCTGTTGGTTTCTGTTGTGTTGTCAGTTATTAGTAGGTGTTATTGATCGAGTATTTATGGTGACGGAGCGGAAGTCCGTTTCCTTTACTACTTTTTCCTACTGAGCGAAAGCTCACCCCTCTGTATTACTTTTTACAGGTTTCGATCGTGAGTCGGTTTAGAGGACGTCTCAGAGCTCGAGAGCTCATCGAGAGTCCAGGGATTTATCTTTTAGTAGAGACGTACTTTTCTTTTATGTACTAAACAGTGTCCTTCTTTATCTATATTTTGAGCATTGACTCGTGGTATCGAGATTGTTGATTTGGAACTAAATTTTGGAGTTTTATCTCGTTTAATTTACTTTTACTTTTAAATTTATTATTATTATTACTATTTTCTTTAGTTCACGTCTCGAGTCCAGTCAAAACCGAATTTAGGGCGTGACAAAATCCTGTAGCAAAGTGACCTACTGCTGCCTTTTATTCTCATCAGGATCAGAGATTAAGGTTTCATTATAATAGATAGTAGAAATCTTCCCTTTGGTGCCCTTGAAATTTGTCAATCTATGGAAGAATTTTGAACAATTGTCTCTTTTAGAGAACCATTTTTTTCTTGTTTTTTTTGGATCCAAAGCTTTGAGAGAAAGTTATACTTTTGAATTAAGGTTGCTTTGTAAGCCCCTCTATCGGTACATTCCTTTGGAGATAGAATTCTTGATTCAGCCACAATGTCCAAGTGAACAACACAGCTTTGACTAGCAGATTAATTTGTGTATTAACAAATCCAAAGACTTGAGACTTCCAATTTTACAGATCAACTCTAAGTAGAGAAAGCTTTTTCCATAAGATGAATTGTGGTTGACCTAATATATGATATGAATTCCAAAAGGATTGGACTGTAGGAAGAAATCTAGAATCCTCCAACCAGATGTTAAGAAACTTGAATGTTCTATGGCCCCAGTCCAAGACATTTTCTGAGAGTGTAATTGTCCTATGGTCTGAAATAGATCTAGGAAGACAAGCTTGAGTAGATGTCTTCAGTTTGGGTAATATATCCATACTGATAAGGAACTTGCCAATTCTGGAGGCTGTAAAACTAGGGCCAAACCATGTAATTTTTCCTCGTCTTAAGGGAAGATACCAAATTCTGAAAATGTAACAAATTAGATCCCCCCCCCCCTTGTTTAAGATGATCTTCCCTCAATAGATAGTACAATATTAAAATCCCCAGCCAGAATAAATAGGTGATCTCCTTCTAGAGGTTTGAGATTATCAATGAGGTCTTTCCATAAAGCTTTTCTACCAACGCTAGAGTTTGGGGCATAACTGTTTATGATACAGCAATGGCAATCTAAAGCTGAGATCTTGCCTAACCAAAGCAAAGCCCCTTGTAGAGGAATAGAGTTCATTATAGTGAATTCCTTAGTTTTCCAGATGGATAGTACACCTCCTAAATTACCTGAGGCATTGATAAAAGTATGATCCCAGCCAATATTCAATCCACACATCCTTAAGAATGTTGGAGGAAAAGGATCAATCTTTGTTTCTTGCAAGAGAATAAATGAAGGGCTTTGCTTGTGAACCAAGTTACTAAAGCATCTCCTCTTTTGATGAGAGGAGATCCCTCTCACATTCTATGAGAGGAATAACATAATGAACTTAGATTAGAGATGGAGAGATGAGCTTGTTGCTCACCAAAGCTTCATTGTCATAATCTTTATCTAAGTCAACAAAGTCATCCTCATACCCTCCTTCTAAATCAATACTGAGGTTGTTTTGATCCCCTAAGGCTTGTAGATGATTGAGAATAACCTCTTCAGAAAAAAAAATTCTTGAGCCATATTTCTTTCCTAAACCCCCAAACCCTCTTAGCTTCTGAGTTTTCCTCAAGAAAAGGAAAGGCAATCCTTTTCTCTTATTGATGAGGGAGAAGTGCTACTTCTTTTAGTTTAGATATAGTAATATAGGAATGAGAGGCATTGGTCTTTGCTGGTTTCTTCTCCTTCTTTTTTTGCAGGTAGGAGGAAGAGAATGTTTTAGTCTATCACTGGGAAGGCACATAAAATCAGTTACTTCAGCAACCTGATTTTTCAAAAAAATATTTAGAGGGCAAAGAGGATGGGAGGATAAATGTTGGCTCTGTAGGACCACTTGGGATATTGTCCAGTCTAGTGGACCTAATGAAAGGGATTGAGAGTAGCCTACAACCTCCTTTTGTGTGTTAGTAGCATGTTGCTAACTGAATAGTTAGGGAGGGATATTTGCTGAAATTTTGAGTCCCCCCCCCCCCCCAGTAGAAAGAAACTGGTACTGTAGAGATCAACCTTATTTCAGAAGGTGTAGAACCCTTTGAATTATCAGAAATAAAAACAATTTCAGTGTTTAGTGAAGCATGCTTGGCCTCTTGTATGGGGATAGTATGGACTGTGGGATCCAAAGAATCTTTAACAACCATATGCTCCAAGGAATTTTGAGTAGCCAGGTTCTCAGAAGGAGAAATTGGTAACTGAGGATCAGAGCCATTAATACTAGGCTTCAGCTGATCCTGTAATGAGTGTTCATTTTCCCTGAACTCAACCTGAAGTGAATGCTCAATAACTAAATTCTTCTGAATTAAATGCTCTTTTTCTAATTGAATACTAGATAGACTAACATTATTAATAGGATTCTCCAACTGTAGAGCAACAGTTTGGAACACTTCAGAGCTGAATTCTTCTGCATCCAGAGAAATAGAAGAGTCCTTATCATATGAGCTGCTATAATAGATAGAGGAGGATGTAGTAGTGGTTGGGGGTTGGATTGGAGGCAATGCAGAGGAATTGACAGAGGATACAAGAACTTTGAAATGAGTATCTCCAAGAGAGATCTGGACTTCCTCAAAAAAAGACTTCAATCTGAAGGTATGAATTAGTATATAGGCCATATCTACCAAAGTCCCGGATTTAGAGAGAGGATGAGTGTAGATAAAATTTCCAAAGTCCGTAGTAGCTGCTTGAAATGTTTCCTCACACCAACCATGATAGGGCACACCTTGTATAGAAATCCAAGTAAAAGAACCTTCTCTAAGACAAGCACTTTCCTTCATGGTATAAAAGTTAGCCAATCTTGTAACCACACTCCTCCAACCTTCATCAACTAAGCATCATAATGCTCATCAGGACAGTGAACAAGGATGACTCTATTACCTAAGATTTTGAGTTGTATTTATGAAACTCCTTGGGAAGCTATCTCTCTTTGAATGGAATCTACTTGCAAATTTAAGTGTGATAGAGCTAGATGAGATCTCTATAGTAGAAGAGCTTGTTTACTAACAATGGAACTTTTATGCAGGAAGTCTTTATAGTTTTTATAAGACTGAATGTGGTATGAGGATTCATTAAAGATTCTTTCTTCCAATTGAAGCCTAAAAGAGCATATATCCCAAGCCCTTGTTACAAACAACTTATGATTCCAGAAAGTGACTCAATTGAATTAGAGAATTGAAGTAGACAAACCCATACCTTTTGCCTTTGGAATTTAAACGATGAGCTACCAGGGCCTTACAATACCCTAA
Organism: Erodium maritimum; assembly: GCA_963921825.1. Lineage (NCBI taxonomy): Eukaryota > Viridiplantae > Streptophyta > Magnoliopsida > Geraniales > Geraniaceae > Erodium > Erodium maritimum. The sequence goes on along the minus strand of OY997588.1, from coordinate 87,828,428 downwards.
TGTCTTAACAAATATATTTTGAACCTAAGAGACATTACTCTTGAGGGGAAGGTTGAGCAGAAATGCTGGATATAATTTTCTAGGCGAGCTTTCAATTTTGTCTTGTAAAAATCTTTTTGTTTGGTTCATGATTTTCAAAGCCAGGTGGTGGATAGCACATCAAAGATGAATCTTGGTGCTACAGCTAACTTGTAGAAACCACCAAAGACTTATGCTTCTGCAAACTTCTATCAAGGCAAGAGGTTTTGTGAAAGGGAGCTTGGCATTTCAGCAACTATTCTTCCATGTTTCTTAGATGGTTTGAAGCAAAAGCTTGGTATTGAGAAGCTACTTTTGAATTCTGAAGACTTCATTGATTCTCAGAGAACATAATATTTCTTTGATGATAAGTTGGAGTAGAGTCTATGTTTGAGGCTACAAGCTGGAAGTATTTGTGGTAAAACATCTTTTGCCCATCTAGAAGCTTCGTATGACCTCCCGGAGAGCATTGTTGTGTTCTATCCTACCAGGAAGGTGAGCATAACATGTTCCTTCTCCTTCTTTTCTTGATCCCATTCTTTGCAGAAGCCTGAACGTTGTTGTTGTTCACCGGAATCACAACCGATTTAATCTGGCCACCCAAAATAGATTCAAATCCCACCCCACTGAGATCTTCCTCCATGAACTCCTATTTCCTTCACTGATCTTTCTAATGAGGATTAACGAAACTTAACTTGCTGAACTTGAGTGTGTTCTTCAGGGAGGATGAAGATCTTCAGGCTTACTGTTCATTTTTTTGAACTTAATTTGGCTTAACTTATAGCAACACTTGATTACATTTTGTTTGTTTTTGATGATAACAACTATTCAACTTGTTATTAAAGATCATATAAGAGTTTTTTTTCCCTAAAAACACTCATTTTATAAATATTCTTATAATTTCTATGCATGTGATTTTCATGTTTTCCAGAACAGCAATTTTGGCTGTATTTGAGGTAAGTTTGAAAATCATATAAACTCGTATCTTTATCAAATTAATATTTCTTTGATGTTTTAAAAATCTCTATGAGTGTACTTTGCAGTGCAAAAATCGGTTGTCCATTTTAATACTCCATAAAAGGGTAATGGGAAGAAAAGTAAGCGGACATCAAATCTGTCAAAACATGTAAAAACAAATTTTATTGATTGTATTAATTGAATAAACTATAATTATCTACAAGATATTAAATGGATTATCTACACCATTTGAAAGTTCTTTGAGTCTACTTTCTAACCAGCTTAGTTTGTGTGATTTGGCTTCTTGTGGAAAAAGTTATGATAATTTTAACAACCAAATGTCAAAACTGAAAACTCTATATATACATAAGGTAGATTATGGATATAGAAGATGCAGTTTATGGGCATGCCACATTGTGTTTGTTTTGATGATAACAAATATTCAAATTTTTATTCGAGATCAAATAAGAGTTATTTTTGTTGGGTCTCGATAGAGGGTATGAGATGAACCAAATCGCAGCATAATGAAAAATAATACCAAGAGACCATTAAAACCATGAATCAACTACCATAGATTAGAATCACAAGAAGAAAAAAAATCAGCATTTTCATACCATAACAAGAACACCGGGTAAAGTATGATTTGGCTTGAGTCTCCAAGATGCCTACGTATCCACTTGGGAATCAAAGCCACGTAGTTCTTCTTATGAGGACTCAAGAACACCAAAGATGGAGGAAGAACACAACTTTCCTGAAATATATTTTTTAATAAATGATGGTTTTATTCAGAGCTTTGAAAAATAAAGTATTTACAAAGCTAAGGGAGAAATCCCCAAATAACCTCCAAAAGTATTCACAACTTGGCTGAAATATTAGGGGGAGAAGGGAGAAGTTGTCTTGCTATTTGTGTCTTGTGTTTGTTATGTTGAGAAAAGATGACATAAACATAACAAACCCCATCAACTTGTCCAACTGATGATGCATCTAAGCTGCCACAGGGGCAGCAGCAGCATTTGCAGATTTCATGGAGCATAAGAGGTTCAATACATCAGCATTGCAATACCCTTTAATGAGAGTGATCTGTAGTTTGTAATCAACAAAGTTATTTGCAAAGGGCTCCTGGGTTTGTCCTACTAGTATTTTTGGGTACAAGGGAGGGAGATTTAATGGTGTCGCCGGTCAGATCTGCACACAGAGAGGCCCTTTCTTTTTCTTCATTCTGCTCAGTTTTGCTATCAAGCTATGCATGTTACTGTAACCTCGTTTGTACTACACAAGATGTACGTAAGATAAGCAAGAGGAAGCAAAGAGGCTTCAATTCCTCTGGTCATCGTTTTGTCTCGGTAGAGAAGGCTGGCACAAAATCGAAGGCAGGGAATCATGGAAAAGCTCCGGTTCCCTCGCGTGCAAAGGTGAAGATCTCTCGATCTAGAAAAGGGCGAAGTGCAGGGAAGAAGGCACAGGTACAATCATCAGCTCCGTTCGGCGTTGCTGTGGAGGCGAAGCGTCTGCGGAAATCGCCGGTCGTCGCAGGTCCGCAGAAATCGTTGGTTGTTACTCCAGAGATCTCGATTCCTAATTCGATTGCAGATCCGGAGCCGCAAATCGTGGATTCTAAGAAATTGGAATACAAAGTCGACGCTGATTCGGGTGGAGAAGAAGTAGTTGGAGTGGATGGGCTTGTGAGTTGTGGGCCTGTGGTCCAACATGGGTCTGATCCTCCTATCAGGCCCGATTCCACTGTTGTAGCCCAGTTGGATTTGGTGGCTGGCGTGTTTCCTCATTCTTATGGGGTTTGTTCTTCACCGATTCTGCCGGACAAATCGAAACACATTTCAGGTTCAAAAAATTTCGTGTATAATGCGCCTTTTGCTACTTCTGATGCTTGGATGCGTTCCACTTTTGGAGTTTTTGGTACCATCGTATCCGCCATTGCTCTCAAACGACCCAACAGGACAGGTCATTGTTTCGGTTTTGTTGAGTTCCTGTCATCGTCATCAGCCCAGAAAGCCATTGAAAAGTATAACGGGTTTAAATACAATGGTTTTAATCTTTTCGTAGCTTATGCTCGGTCTGAAAAGGAACCATTTCCAGGCAAGGGGAAAGTTGTGTCAAAACAGAACATTTTGAGCTCTGCTGTTGGAGCTTCTGAGGTTTTGCAGGAGGCGAATTGGACGTTGACGGATGGTACGTTAGCTAAGCTGTTGCAGAACGTCGATCGGAGTTCGGTGTTTAACTGGCTATCAGAGTTGTTTCGGGTAGAGTTTGACTCTCGTCGGGTCCCCGGGATTCGAATTTGCTCGATTCGGGTGGGTTGTCTGAGCGTGCGGGTTTTGTTGCTCAAACCTGCAGGGATTCTATCGATGATGTTGTCGGTCAGGTAACGTCCCTTTCTGAGTTGGAGCCAGTGGACAATGTGACGATATGTTCGGTGACTGCGGTTCTGGTTATCGAAGGGTCGGAAGTTACGGTGGAAGCAACGGAGAATCTCGCCAAAGCCGATCTTCTACTTTTACTGTAGTTACTCGTTCGAGAGCTCGGTCACTGACCCGAGAACGTGCCATCAAGGCAGCGCCTCCAGTTTCGACTTTGTGGAAATCGTCCCATAAGGCTCAGCAGAAATCGGTTCTTTAGTTTTTGTTTGTTTTCTCGGTTTTTCTGTTTTATGGGTTAAGGTCTGTCCTTATAGTTCCCCCTTAGCAGAATTCCTTTGTAAGCGTGGTACTGGTCTTCTGACCTCCTTCACCCTGATTTCTTATCAGGGCACTCCGATTCTCTTCTGGTTTCGGTCTTATTAATAAAAATTTCGAGCTTATCAAAAAAAACTTGTACAACTAAAGGCATGAGACAAGCATGGTGACAAGTAAGGTGTAAATAGGACAAAGTATGGCTAGACAAGATGGGGTTAGGTGGTGAATTACCAACACCTTAATCCTTGTCTTACTTACTTAGTACTAATTAATCAAGACTTGATTAATTAGTTCCATAGGCCTTGGTTGCATGGGCCTCTTGGAACATGGCCCGTGGCCATTCCCAACGAGGTCTCGTGACGTGCTCATCGCCTCAAAGCCTTTCATACCGGAAATGTCCAACATTATCCGACGTGATCAATCCCAAGACTCCAAGCCTTGTCTCGATCAGTAAAGTACTATTCACTTACGGGCACATGACCCAAAACCCAGTTTTAGTCATGCCCTGAGACGACTCCCTTTTGGCCATTCTCCATAAATGTGTTAATGAGTTTCATCCTCCGGTTTAACCCTTAGATTTATGCATGTCAATAGATCAACGTAAAATCCCATTTTACTTGATCGTATATAAGTGGCAACTAACGAGACTTTAGTATTGCCCGACACTGCATAACGAATCGACCATGTTGATTCTAACCTTTATGTCGTCCCTGTCATTATCCTTTTATCTCAGATATCCTAATTGAGATAAGGCATAGAGTCGTCATCCTTATTATTATCAATCACTTTTCCTTGATATGTGAGATGATTGTATATATGATACCCAATATCATGTGCATGGCCATGCTATTCTTTCAGTCACTCTCGATCAAGCGGCCGAGAAACGATGTCTTTCCCATACCGTAGTATGAGGGATAAATCTCTTAGCCATCTTTCGTGTCACTCATACAGTCCGTCCCCAAGCCAATCATGGCCGTTAAGGAAGCCCTATTACGGATAACGTTAGGCTCATGTCAAACTCAGTTGTTTACTGCATAGCGATCACAAAGACTCCTTGGTCTAAGGATACATGACAAGCTACGACAATGAATATGTTCATGACTTGATATATGGTACATATTCTTGTCGAGTCATCCAATATCATGTCCCACATGATATCTATGATCAGACTCCGGAATCTCATTCCAATGACTAACAAAACGTAAGCCATAAAGAGCCATCTTTCATACTAGTCGCTTCTAGTGAAGCTTTGTTGACCAGGGACCCATCGAGTGTCATATATCTCGATCTATGGTTCTATTCGTATTCTGGGCATAGATCAGAGCACACATCGATATATTACTCCAACACATAAGTAATATATAGTCGCTTTAATTTTATTGCTAACAATGATATATACTGTAAGAACCACTCCTGGTCAACGCCAGTCAAATCTGCGAAAACAGGAAAATTTAGGCAGACACTTAAATGAACCTAAATTTGACCCCGAGGGTCATACCAGACTAAAGTTGACCCCGATATCGACCAAAGTGAGTTCCGGGGGACTCAGGGCAACTTTCTGACCAATTTGGGAAATGTTGACTTTTCGCTGGAAAAGTCAACCGATCTACGTTTTGGTCGTTCGAGGCCCGTTTTGGATCCAAAAAGCTTAACTGTCGTCACAACGGTCTTAGTTGAGCCGTTTCCTTGTAGCCCGTGAAGTTTCGTAATTTCTTGGGAAAAGTGTCCGTTCAGGGCCCGAGACGGCCGAATTTCGCGAATCTGACTGAAAAATATCTAGAAGATATTTTCCAAAAAGGTGCGGGAACCACTTGGCACATGTCACACAAGTGGTGGTGTTAGGTTTTTTGAACAAAACTAAAGTACGTGAAAGATGAGGTTAGTTTTGTAATTATGGAAAGTTGTGTGGTTTTGAATTAAAACAAAAGGAAGACCACATGTTAGTCTCGGCCAAGCATTTCAAAAGAGAAAAAAATAGAAAGTTTAGACAGAGAAAAGAGAAGGAACTTGTTAGGGTTTTGCCTTTTCTCGTTCATCAAACCGTTGGATCGTCTCAAAGATAGAAGAACCGAGTTCCCATCGACATTCTCTACGGTGAGCACCAAACCGATTTTCATTTTGTTAAGTTTAAAAAGAGAGTTTGGTTTGAAATGGGTTGAATGTGGATGAGTTGAGGTGTGGGGTTCGTTGGAGGTGTTTTGGAGCGAAGAGATGAACGTTTTCCGGTGACCGGAGGCTCGGGGGAGCTCCGGCCACCGTGTAAGGTGGCTGGCCGGTTTTGTAGGGTGGCTGGCCGAAGTTAGGACCAGCCACCACCTTGGTGGACCGGCCCTAGCCACCCACGGCCAAAGGGGTCGGGTGGGGCCCACATGCTCGGGTGTTCGGGTTTCGTGTTCGGGTGATTTAGAATGTTCCCCAAGTGATTAATCCACACCCGGATCGAAATTTGGAATTAAATTGTGAAAATTGTAATTGACGGGTTTAGAAACTTTAAACGCAAATTAAATTGCTCGGAAGTCGGAAATTGATTATGTCGATTGCGTTTGAACCCTTGAATTATTATAAGACCGTATAAACGAAAACGGGAATTTTCGGAGCCCCGGAAGGACGTTTTCCAATCCCGGGCAGAGTCGCCGGGTCGGGCGAAACGGGCCTTTTCCGGCCCATTATCGACAATGTCGAGTGATTGGGAAGTTTGGGAGTGATCGACATTGTCGGGGTTGAGTTTGGGCATCAAATTCATTAAAATTCAGCTTTGTCTGCAAACTTAAAAAGTGTTTTAAATGTGATCATGTTAGATCGTGCCGAGGACCGCGGAAAGGGAAAGCTAGGCGAGTGATCCTGCGCACGCCGGAGCTTGGTTGTGAACTTGTGGGAACGCATTACGAGGTTGGGAAAAGTAGCCGGATCTCGGCCCTGATTAGGGAAAGTTAACAGTAGAAATGCATGTGACACCGGGGTGTCGTGGGTTAAGTAGGTTTATCTAATATTAGAAAGGCAGGCGACACCGGGCGGTGTCGTATGATACGGGAACGTATCGAACAATAGAAATGCATGTGACACTTAGTAGTGTCGTAGGAGCAGTGAACTTTCGATATTAGAATTACTGGAGGCATTTGGTTATGCCCAGGGGTTGATTGTTTAATTTGTGTCTTGGGTGGCCATGAGAGCCCGTATTTTACTGTTGTGTCTTGGGTGGCCATGAGAGCCCGTATTAACTGCTGTGTCTTGGGTGGCCATGAGAGCCCATGTCTTTACTTTTGGTGTCTTGGGTGACCATGAGTGCCCGTGGGGTTGTTGAACCTGTGTTCTACCGTTGGTGTTTTTGGTGGCCTTGAGTGCCCGTGGGGTTGTTGAACCCGTGTTCTACCGTTGGTGTTTTGGGTGGCCTTGAGTGCCCGTGGGGTTGTTGAACCCGTGTTTTACTGTTGGTGTCTTGGGTGGCCATGAGTGCATGTGGAGTGTCAAACCGATGTTGTTGCTGTTTGTTGAACTTTGTTTGTGATTGTGATTGTGGTTACCTGAGGTTGGGGGCCCGCTTCATAATAACGGGATTCCTGTGATCGCACGCGTCTGCATGTTCAGACGGGGTAGGGGGCCCACCCGTGAGGAAATGGGTCATGGCCGCGCGTGCGTGGATTGGGGTGACAGGTCGACAGCCGGATCCGACTTTGTGTGGGGAAAAGTGCTACAGGTCGACCGCCTGGCCTGACAGGGAATCGTAAAGGGCGTGGGGGGTTACTGAGCAGTTGGAGTGCGATCCTTTGTGATCTTGTTTGGTGTGCGATCCTTAGTGATCTTGGGTGTTGCGTGGCTATCTGTCGTGTCTTTGGAGGAAGTCGTCAATCGTTGTGTCGGGTCTACATTACGGGTCCGAGTGTTGAGTCGGTTGAGGAAAGTAACAGTTTGTGTGTGTCAGTCGGGTTGTTGTTGGTGTTACCGGCATTGTCTGCTAAGTATGCCATAGTCAGTCTGTTATCCGCGGTGGTGAGCGAACGCTCACCCCTAGCTGCTTTTCCTACAGGTACTGATCGCGGGATGGACTAGGTGAGATCTTGAAGCTTGAAGAGCTAGGAGCGGAGTCCGTGTTTTCTTTTGAGTCTAGCGACGTACACTTTGCTTTTTGTCCACTTGTTGGGACGTACTTTTGAGTTGTAAATAATTATTTTGATTAACTACTTGATGGTTTAAAGTGATTTATTTAAAAGGCTTGAAAATGTTTTATTGTTTTAAACGTTCGCGTTCCGAGTTCGGTTCTTTTGAATTTGGGGCGTGACAGCTTGGTATCAGAGCTCGAGGTTTCACACCTCGGACTGTACGTCAAATAGGTGGGAGAGTCGATTCAGTAAAGGTCCCGTCGTGCGTTAGGTACGCAAGTCGGAAGCCGTGTGTAGACTCGTAGTGTCTTGAGTCTTGTTTGTGTTTGTGTGTATGTGCAGTACGGTTATTACCGGCATACTGTTTGTGTGTTGCTGCGTGAAACGTTTTAAGCCGTCGCGACTCGACTCAGGAGCGCTCCTGTAGTCGAACGTGACGGTGTTGACATCAAGTGGGTACAATGTAGTCCGGGGACGCCTAGACCGGGTTGTAACTACCTGATGTCAAAATGAGATTTTATGGTGAAAGGGAGAAAGTTTTGAAATTGGTTGGCCCGGTGGGCATATTTTTGAAATTTGTTGGCCCGGTGGGCGTGTTTTGATTTTGGTTGGCCTTGTCGGCTTGTGTTTGAGGTTGGGTGACTTAAATTTTTATGTGAGTCGTTATGCGTGTGGTCGGTAAATTGGTGGTCGAGCGTGTGTGTCGCTTAAGACTATTTTTAGGGTCCCTGATTCCTGTCTTGTTCCACCGTCTTGTTTGTGCAGTTTGAGTGTTGGTTTTGCGTGGCTGTGTTCACAGTTGTGTGGGTTGTGGAGGTCGTAAGTTCGGTGTTAAAGGGTGAGGTCTTGGGTTTGAGACTCGTCAATAACCTACGGTAGTGATACAGTGCCTCGGTGTGAGAGTCTCACCATACGGAGGGGGGTTAGGGTTGATGCGCTGCGGCGCCATACGAACTAGGTTTCCCCTATGTGAACGGGTGTTCGAGGTTTCCCTCGCGTGAACGGGTGGTTTGAGGTTTCCTTCACGTGAGTGGGTTATTTGAGTTTCCCTACATGATCGAGTAACGAGGGTGTGAGCAATAGTGGCTTGCTGAGTTGAGAACATGATCCCCGTTTGAGGTTTCCTACGTGATCGGGTAATTGGGGTATCGAGGCTGTGAGCAATAGTGGTTTGCTGAGTTTAGAATATGATCCATATTCGAGGTTTCCCTTACGTGATTGAGTATTTGAGGTATTGATGGCTTGAGTAGTGTGACGTTTTGGTATCAGGTTTTGAGGTTGTAGTATGCCCTGGTTAGATTGGTAAGTCGTTAGGGCTTTACTAGTATACCATAATCGAACGGGTGTCCGTGGAGGTGAGCAGAACGCTCATCCCCTTTACTACTTTTCCCGTAAGGGACGAGTAGCGAACACTGATTTGGTTGTGGAAAGTTATAAGTAAACGCATAGAGGACCGTGTGAGAGTTGTGCTAGACCTTATCGGAGTGACTAATGGAGTGGCTGTTCGGTCTCTGATTTGGGCGTCATTTTTATTGGATACCGGGGTGTCACACTCGTTTGCTTCGTCGTGTGGTGCTGAGATGTTGGGGCTGAGTTTAGAGCCGTTGAGTCCACCCCTACGTCTGGACATGCCGGTTGGGGGGATGTGGTGTTGACTAGGGTCTGTTGTGCCTGCGGAGTTAGAGGAGCGAACCGATACGGGATGTTCGAGAGAGGGCTCAAGAGCCCAGATGCTGGATCGAGTCATCACCCCGAGGATTCGGGCATGTTCGGAGTTGGTAGGCACGACGACGGTAGAGGAGCGAGGTCTTAGAGAGACCGCGATGTTTCGTGAAGCTCAGAAGCGACTGAGCTTGTGCGTGTACCCGTGGGAAGGATACTTACGAAATGACAGCCGCTGACGTGAATCCTGAGAGTGGATTGGCGGGCGAAGTGCCGAGCCAATATCGACTGTTACTGGCGACGAGTGACGGTGTCAACAGGCAACACGAAAGGTTTCGTGTATTCTGGGCAGTAAGAGCGGAGTTCTCCTATCGTCGTTGTCCGCAGTGGAGGAAGTATCGGTCGTGCAGAGCCGAGAGTTATCGCGAGTGTTGTGCGAGTTTCCCGAGGTCTTCCCTGAGGAGTTGAGCGGGTTGCCACCAGTTCATGAGGTGGAGTTCGGGATTGACCTGGTGCCGGGAACGGCAGTGATATCGATGGCGCCTTACAGGTTCGCGCCAGCCGAGTTGACCGAGCTGAAGAGTCAGCTCGAGGAACTTCGGGAGAAGGGGTTTATTCGTCCGAGCACATCGCCGTGGGGAGCGCTAGCACTGTTCGTGAAGAAGAAGAGTGGAGAGCTTCGGATGTGTATGGACTACCGGAAACTGAACCGGGTTTACGGTGAAGAACCGATACCCGATGTCGAGGATAGACGACTTGTTCGACCAATTGAGAGGGTCGATATGCTTCTCGATGATCGATCTGCGATCCGGATATTACCAGTTGCGAGTCCGAGAGGAGGACGTCGCAAAGACTGCATTATGGACACGCTATGGGCATTACGAGTTCTTGGTGATGCCTTTTGGACTGACGAACGCACCTGCAGTGTTCATGGATCTGATGAACAGTATGTTTCGGCCGTTCTTAGATCAATTTGTGGTGGTGTTTGTAGACGACATCTTGATCTACTCGCAGAATGAGGCGGCGCACGAGGAGCATCTGAGGGGTGTTCTGACCTTGTTGCGCACACATCAGCTATACGCCAACCTGGAAAAGTGCGGGTTTTGGCTCGCTGAGGTGAGAGTCCTCGGTCACGTTGTGTCCCGTGACGGTATATTGGTCGATCCGGCGAAGATCGACGCGGTTTTGAGGTGGGCGCGGCCCATGAGCGTCTTCGAGATTCGCAGCTTCTTGGGGCAGGCAGGATATTATCGGTGGTTGGTCTAGGACTTTGCGCGGCTAGCCGCACCTATGACTCTTTTGACAGGCAGGGGAGTCAGGTTTGTGTGGACAGAGGATTGTGAACGTGCGTTCACGGAGCTGAAGGCTCGTCTGACTACCGCTCCAGTGCTAATAGTGCCAGAGCGCGGGGTCGGGTATGAGGTCTAATGTGACGCGTCTGGGAAGGACTGGGTTGTGTGCTAATGCAATTAGGTAAGGTGGTTGGCTATGGCTCCAGGTAGTTAAAGACACAACTATCCTACCCATGACTTGGAATTAGCAGCAGTCATGTTCGCGCTAAAGGGATGGAGGTACTATCTGTATGGCGAGCGATTTCAGGTGTTCTCGGACCATAAGAGCCTTAAGTACATCTTGTCCCAATGAGACCTGAACATGCGCCAGCGGCAATGGATGGAACTACTTGAGGAGTACGACTTTGAGCTACACTACCATCTGGGTAAGGCGAACGTGGTTGCCGGCGCCTTGAGTAGGAAGTCGATGTCGTGTCCTGCTAGCATCTCAGTCTGGGAGTGGGACATGATGAGATAGCTGGGCACGCTCGGGTTGGAGCTAGAAGAGGTTACTGACGGCGTGCCCATGTGCTTCTTGGTGGCTCAGCCCACCCGGCTTGGCCGGGGGATAGAGTCACAGTCGGTGGATGTCGAGACGACAGAGATCCGGGAGAGAGTTTCCGGCGGTGTTGACGCCGAGGACTGGGATCGTCGTGCTAATAGGGAGTTGCGGTATCGTGTAGGTTTGTTCATACCGCGTAATGGTGGAGGCGACGAGCTGCGAGAGTCGCATCATTCGCGTCTGACAGTGCACGTGGGTAGCACTAAGAGGAGCGCGACATCAGGCGGCATATCTAGTGGAGCGGGATGCGAAGAGTGTTCGCGGAGTTAGTGTCGCGGTGCCTCACTTGTCAGCAGGTGAGAGTCGAACAACAGCGTCCCGCTGGATTATTGCAACCACTGCGGGTTGCACAATGGAAATGGGGGCACGTCGCGATGGATTTCGTGAGCGGTTAGCCGAGTTTTCCTACAACAACAGCTTTCAGGCCAGTATCATGATGGCACCGTTCGGAGCGTTGTATGGTAGGCCGTGTCGATCGCCCGTGTGCGGGGCGGAAGTGAGGAATGAGGGTTCACTGGGTCTAGAACTGGACCGAGAGACAGGTGAGTCGGTCGTGCCGAAGCGTGAGCGGTTGAAGACCGCGCAGAGTCAGCAGGAGCTATGCTAACAGACAGCGCCGACCCCTCGAGTCAGGAGTCGGTGACCATGTATCCCTGAAGGTGAGTCCAAAAGGTGGACGGGTGCGTTTCAATCGTGGCGGAGGCAGGTTAGCCCCGCGGTGTATCGGGCTTTTTTAGGTCTTGAGTAGAGTGGGAGCAGTTGCATGCCGACTTGCACCGCCACCGCAGCTTGGGAATATCCACGTTTTCCCCAGTTGCGGAAGTATCTGCGGACCCCTCGCACGTCATTGAGTGGACAAATGTCGAGGTAACGGGTGATGTCTCGTGTAAGGAGAAACCGGTTCGGGAAATAGATCTACGGGAGCAGGTCCCGCGCGGACTGGTTATCCGCTTAGAACGGGTGCAGTGGCGACACCACGAGGCTGAGTCGGCTCGGGAGCGAGAGGACGAGGGTCGCGCGAAGTACCCCGATCGATTCGATTGCTTAGGTACGGTCATTTTAAGTTTCGCGGACGAAATTCCCTTAAGGGAGGTAGATTGTAAGAACCACACCCGGTCAACGCCAGTCAAATCTGCGAAAAACAGGAAAATTTAAAAAATTTAGGCAGACACTTAAATGAACCTAAATTTGACCCCGAGGGTCATACCGGACTTAAGTTAACCCCGAAATCGACCAAAGTGAGTTCCGGGGGACTCAGGGCAACTTTCTGACCAATTTGGGAAATGTTGACTTTTCACTGGAAAAGTCAACCGAGCGACGTTTTGGTCCGTTCGAGGCCCGTTTTGGATCCAAAAAGCTTAACCGTCATCAGAGTGGTCTTAGTTGAGCCGTTTCCTTGTAGCCCGTGAAGTTTCGTAATTTCTTGGGCAAAGTGCCCGTTCGGGGCCCGAGATGGACGAATTTCGCGAATCTAACTGTAAAATATCTAGAAGAAATTTTCCAAAAAGATGTGGAACCCACTTGCCACATGTCACAAAAGTGCTGGTGTTAGGTTTTTTGAACAAAACTAAAGTAAGTGAAAGATGAGGTTAGTTTTGTAATTATGGAAAGTTGTGTGGTTTTGAATTAAAACAAAAGGAAGACCACATGTTAGTCTCGGCCAAGCATTTCAAAAGAGAAAAATATAAAGTTTAGAGAGAGAAGGAGAAGGAGAAGAAGAGAGAAAAGAGAAGGAGCTTGTTAGGGTTTTGCCTTTTCTCGTTCATCAAACCGCTGGATCGTCTCAAAGATAGAAGAACCGAGTTCCCATCGACATTCTCTACGGTGAGCACCTAACCGATTTTCATTTTGTTAAGTTTAAAAGTTAGAGTTTGGTTTGAAATGGGTTGAATGTGGATGAGTTGAGGTGTGGGGTTCATTGGAGGTGTTTTGGAGCGAAGAGATGAACGTTTTCCGGTGACCGGAGGCTCGGGGGAGCTCCGGCCACCGTGTAAGGTGCCTGGCCGGTTTTGTAGGGTGGCTGGCCGGAGTTAGGACCAGCCACCACCTTGGTGGACCGGCCCCAAACCGGCCCTAGCCACCCACGGCCAAAGGGGGTCGGGTGGGGCCCACATGCTCGGGTGTTTGGGTTTCGTGTTCGGGTGGTTTAGAATGTTCCCCAAGTGATTAATCCACACCCGGATCGAAATTTGGAATTAAATTGTGAAAGTTGCAATTGACGGGTTTAGAAACTATAAACGCAAATTATATTTCTCGGAAGTCGGAAATTGAATATGTCGATTGCGTTGGAACCCTTGAATTATTCTAAGACCGTAGAAACGAAAACGGGAATTTCGGAGCCCCGGAAGGACGTTTTCCAATCCCGGGCAGATTCTCCGGGTCGGGCGAAACGGGCCTTTTCGGGCCCATTATCGACAATGTCGAGTGATTGGGAAGTTTTGGAGTGATCGACATTGTCGTGGTTGAGTTTGGGCGTCAAATTCATTAAAATTCAGCTTTGTCTGCAAACTTAAAAAGTGTTTTAATTGTGATCTTGTTAGATCGTGCCGAGGACCGCGGAAAGGGAAAACTAGGCGAGTGATCGTGCGCACGACGGAGCTTGGTTGTGAACTTGTGGGAACGCATTACGAGGTTGGGAAAAGTAGCCGGATCTCGTCCCTGATTAGGGAAAGTTAACAGTAGAAATGCATGTGACACCGGGGTGTCGTGGGTTAAGTAGGTTTATCTAATATTAGAAAGGCAGGCGACAACGGGTGGTGTCGTATGATACGGGAACGTATCGGACAATAGAAATGCATGTGACACTTAGTAGTGTCGTAGGAGCAGTGAACTTTCGATATTAGAATTACTGGAGGCATTTGGTTATGCCCGGAGGTTGATTGTTTAATTTGTGTCTTGGGTGGCCATGAGAGCCCGTATTTTACTGTTGTGTCTTGGGTGGCCATGAGAGCCCGTATTTTACTGCTGTGTCTTGGGTGGCAATGAGAGCCCGTATCTTTACTTTTGGTGTCTTGGGTGGCCATGAGTGCCCGTGGGGTTGTTGAACCTGTGTTCTACCGTTGGTGTTTTGGGTGGCCTTGAGTGCCCGTGGGGTTGTTGAACCCGTGTTCTACCGTTGGTGTTTTGGGTGGCCTTGAGTGCCCGTGGGGTTGTTGAACCCGTGTTTTACCGTTGGTGTCTTGGGTGGCCATGAGTGCCTGTGGAGTGTCAAACCGATGTTGTTGCTGTTTGTTGAACTTTGTTTGTGATTGTGATTGTGGTTACCTGAGGTTGGGGGGGCCGCTTCATAATAACGGGGGTCCTGTGATCGCACGCGTCTGCATGTTCAGACGGGGTAGGGGGCCCGTCCGTGAGGAAAGGGGTCCTGGCCGCGCGTGCGTGGATTGGGGTGACAGGTCGACAGCCTGATCCGACTTTGTGTCAGGAAAAGTGCGATAGGTCGACCGCCTGGCCTGACAGGGATCGGTAAAGGGCGTGGGGGGTTACTGAGCAGTTGGAGTGCGATCCTTTGTGATCTTGTTTGGTGTGCGATCCTTAGTGATCTTGGGTGTTGCGTGGTTATCAGTCGCGTCTTGGGAGGAAGTCGTGTAAGACCCGCTTCCGGTCGAACCAGTAACTCCGGAAGTCACTCGGGACTTCTCCGGAACTCAAACGAAGTAGCCATTATCACGGTTGGCTTCAGGGAAGAAAACCCTTTCATTTGAATATAATATTGCATAAAGTCAATTTTGGTCAAAACGAGACTTCATATCGACTAAAGCTTCATTTTTAAAAGTGCTGAAATTTAAGTGGGGAAATTAAATGAGCTAGAGGGACACTTGTCCTATTTTGGTTGAATGGGAGAAAAAAGGATAGTTATTGTCCCTTTTACCCTCCCAAAAGCTCCTACATGGGTTTCTAGCTCAAGGGCCTTTAAGTCATTGCAACTTTTAGGTATTATATGTGTTGGAGAAGCAAAATCATTTCCTATTTGCATTGTTGTAGCCGAAAATTGGAGAGGAAGAAAGGGAGAAGAGCTCCCATGGAAGCTTGGAGGAGAATCTAAGAAGAAGGAACCATTTGGAGTCATCCTCTAGCCTTCCACCCTCAAAAACACTAGCATCCTCTTCATCCTCACATTCTAGAGGTAATGGAACTCACTACTCATCTTTTCTCTTCATCTATTTTCCTTGGGTTTTGGGTGAAAAATGGCTAGATGACGTTGGGTTAAGTAGAAATGATGGGAGTTGGTGTTGATGAAGAGCTTGGTGAAGTTTTGTGGAGAAATCAATGGTGGTTTGGAGTTTTTGAAGTGGGTTTGATTTGATGAATCATTGGAAAACTTGTTTGTGTATTGATTCCTACCATGGGTAGAGGAGTAATGATGGATTTGGACTGTTTTGGGGGTTGGCTTGGGGAAATTTCTGGGTTTGAAGGTAGATTTTCGGAGTTTTGGAGCTGGAGGTTGAAGAAGGGCGAAACTGCCCTGGTGCGTCACGGATCCGTGACGGATCCCGTGACGGGCGACGTCACGGCTCCGTGAGGGAGTCCGTGACGGCACTCGTCACGGCTCCGTGACGGTGACCGTGAGGGTTGCCATCACGGATCCGTGACCAGATCCGCGACCCACCAGAGTGAGGGTTTCTTGGGGATTTTTCGAAGTGTTTACAACTTGGTTTTGAGCTGAACTTTGGAAGGGTTTTGGGGGTCTTTCTTACTGTTTAAGTGGAACCTAATTAGTGTTTCTTTGTGTCCAAGACCTTGGGGATCGAGCTAGAGGAGCAAGGATCACACCGAGGCCCGAGGGAAGAGAGAGGTGGTGATCACCGGACTTCACCAAAGCGTTGACGAGGAGGACCTTGAGGTAGGGAAAGCCTTAACCTCTCGTTTACGATGCCTAGTATGCATGCTAGGTTAATAAAATTGGAAAAGGTCCTAGATATGCATATAGGATGCGAATAACTAGCTTAATCATCTTTCAATTGCTAATAACCGGAGTGTCTAGTGGTGACCGATTAGGATGCCAATCACTAGTATAGTTCGCTTTCAATACTTGGGATATGTTTTTCTGGTAGAGGAGCCTTGGCAAAGCCCTCGGATTAGTTGCGTGTTAGGATCATATGCTTGGTTGTTGTTTGCTTAGTGGATAAGCTAAAGAGTCTAATAAAACTAGTGAAATTGCATGTTTGAACGCTCTTTCGAGGGCTTTATGATTAATTGGTTGATCAGACTCGTACCTACTCGTTGTTTGTATTCGAATGATTACTTGATTTACTTGATTGGTTGTTGGGGGTATCGAGTATGACTGGTTGTACCGCGCGGTGCAATCAGGTGATCGATGCCCCGGTGGTTCGAAACTGGTAAGTGAACGGTAAGTTGGAATTGTGTGCTTGGTGTGAACTGATCTAGTGATTTGTGTACTGTGTGCTATGGGGAATTGGTGATGGGTGAACTATGTGTGTTAGTGGTTTAACTGTGGTTGGATTCGTTGGTGTTAAGTTTCGGTAAGCGTGTTGCTAAGATGTTATGGAAGTATGGTTGATACGATATGGTACCTACACCGTTGAGGAGTCCGGTGTAGGGTGAGATAGAGTTGATTGTTGTTATGGTATGGTACCTACACCGTTGGGGAGTCCGGTGTGGGACGATATATTGATTATTTATTAAATTGTCCACGTGTGCGCTCCTACGGGAGTATGGCCCTGGGTTCCCAATGACATAAAATCCTTTTGAGACGTTTCTGAGAATCCCGATGATAAGCGCCCCGAAGGGTTGTTTCCGGTCGCCTCAATGTTATGCGTCTCCTCTGGATTTGAGGGAGAATCCGAGAGGACACATCATGTGGATCGGAGGGTGGTGACTTCATGTACCACGACAGTGATTTGTTTACTTATCACCCTTGTTTTGTTAAGTTATTTTCTGTTAACTTTATTGTTGATCTTGTTCGAGTTAAGGTCTACCTTGTCATGCATTTTCCCTACTGAGCGTGAGCTCACCCCTTTGTTTTGATGTTGTGTCTACAGGCTTGATTGAGGAGTAGAAGCTTGGGCGCTTCTCGGTGTGGGTTCATAGAGACTTCATGTTTATTTCCTTTATTTAAAAACAGTTTGGTAAAAACTTATTACTACACCCCCTGAGGGTTACTTATACTGTACTTGAGGGTATGGATTGGAGTACTCACTGGAGATTTTCGAGATTTAATATTGTTTCTTTGCTTTATTGTCTTCTCTTACCCGTCATGCCTCGGGTCCGGGCGATAACCGGATTTGGGGCGTGACAAGTCGTCAATCGTCGTGTCGGGTCTACATTACGGGTCCGAGTGTTGAGTCGGTTGAGGAAAGTAATAGTTTGTGTCTGTCAGTTGGGTTGTTGTTGGTGTTACCGGCATTGTTTGCTAAGTATGTCGTATTCATTCTGTTATCCGTTGTGGTGAGCGAACGCTCACCCCTAGTTGCTTTTCCTACAGGTACGGGTCGCGGGATGGACTAGGTGAGCTCTCGAAGCTTGAAGAGCTAGGAGCGGAGTCCGGGTTTTCTTTTGAGTCTAGCGACGTACACTTTTCTTTTTGTCCACTTGTTAGGACGTACTTTTGAGTTGTAAATAATTATTTTGATTAACTACTTGATGGTTTAAAGTGATTTATTTATAAGGCTTGAAAATGTTTTATTGTTTTAAACGTTCGCGTTCCGAGTTCGGTTCTACGGAATTTGGGGCGTGACATATACATTTGGACATTTAGAATTGAACTATGGGCACTAAGACTAACAATTTTTTTCTAAACAAAACTCATTTTATAAATGTTCTTATAATTTCTATGCATATGATTTTTCATGTTTTCCAAAACAGCAACCTAGGTTGTATTTGAGGTAAGTTTGAAAATCATATAAATTCGTATCTTTATCAAATTCATATTTCTTCGATGTTTTAAAAATCTCTATGAGTTTACTTTGAAGTGCAAAAATTGGTTCTCATTTTTCATACTCAATAAAAGGGTAATTGGAAAAAAAGTAAGCCGATATCAAATCTGTCAAAACATGTAAAAACATATATTATTGATTGTATTAATTGAACAAACTATAATTATCTAATAGGTATTAATTGGATCAACCTACACCATTTCAAAGTTCTTTGAGTCTTCTTTCTAACCCAGCTGAGTTTGTGTGATTTGGCTTCTTGTGGAAAAAGTTATGATAATTTTAACAAGAAAATGTCAAACTAAAAATACTTATTATACATAATGTAGATTCTGGAGATAGAAGACGTTGATTATGGACATACCACGTTGTCTTTGTTTTGATGATAACAAGTATTACATTCTTATTCAAGATCCAATAAGTCTTTAGTATGTTTATTTTCCTAATCCAAGCTCATTTTATAAATGTTCTTATAACTTTTATGAATGTGATTTTCGGGTTTTCCAAAACAGCAATCTTGCCTGTATTTGAGGTAAGTTTTAAAAATCATATAAAATTCATCTCTTTACTAAATTAAGATTTCTTTAATGCTCTAAAACGCTCTATGAGTCTACTTTGTAGTGAAAAATCGGTTGTCCATTTTCATACTCCATAAAAGAGTAATGGGCAGAAAAGTAAGTCGGCATTACATCTGCCAAAACATGTAAAAACAAATTTTATCGATTATTTTAATTGAAAAAAACTAAAATTATGTACAAGGTATTAAATGGCTCATCCCACACCATCGGAAAGATCTTTGAGTGTAATTTCTAACCCAACTGGTTTTATGTGATTTGGCTTCTTGTGGAAAGATTTATGACCATTTTAAAAAGCTGTAAGAACCGCTCCCGGTTATCGCCAGTAAAATCGGCAGAAAAACAGAAAAATTTAAAATTTTGGGACAGACACCTAAATGAACCTAAATTTGACCCTGAGGGTCATATCGGACTTAAGTTGACCCTGATATCGACCAAAGTGAGTTCTGGGGGACTCAGGGCAACTTTTTGACCAACTTGGGAAAGGTTGACTTTTTGCCGGAAAAGTCAATCCACGACGTTGTGTTCCGTTCGAGGCTCGTTTTGGATCCAAAAAGCTTAGCCGTCATTACAGCGGTCTTAGTTGAGCCGTTTCCTTGTAGACCGTGAAGCTTCGTAATTTCTTGGAAAATGGGCCCGTTCGGGGCCCAAGACGGCCAAATTTCGCGAATCTGACAGAAAAATATCTACAACGATATTTGTTTAAAGGGTGGGACCCACTTGCCACATGTCACACAAGTGGTGGTAGTTGTTATTTTTAAACAAAACAAAAGGAAGAAGTGATGGTAGTTGGTAATTTTGAACAAAACAAAAGTAAGAAGAGGTGTAGTGTTCGGCCATTTAGAAAAAAAGGAGAGAAGTAGAGAGAGAAAGAAGAGAGAGAAGAGAAGAGAGAGAAAAAAAGAGAGTGTTGGAATTTTGAAGATTGTCGACGATCCGGCCGTTGGATCGTGTTTTTTCTTTGCATAATCGTCATCCCCTCATCGTTACCTACGGTAAGAACCCGACTTTTCCTCGTTTCGACGTGTTTAATTTCTAAGTGTACGTTTATAATTGATTAAATGTTGAACGGTTGAGGTTTAGAGTTCGTTAGGAACGTTTTGGGGGGAGATTGAGTGTTTTCCGGTGTGGCCGGGTGGGGACCACGTGTTCGGGTGTCGGGAATTTTGTGTTCGGCTGGTCTTGGACGATCCCCTAGTCGATAATTTAAACCCGTATAAAATTGTGGAATTAAATTGGGAAAATTGGAATGACGGGTTTAGAAACTTTAAACGCGAATTAAACTGCTCGGAAGTCGGAAATTGATTCCGTCGATTGCATTGGAACCCTTGAATTATTTTAGGATCGTAGAAACGAAAACGGGAATTTTCGGAGCCCCAGAAAGGCGTTTTCCAATCCCGGGCAGATTCGCCGAGCCGGGCGAATCGGGCCTTTCTGGGCCCATTATTGACAATGTCGAGAAATTGGGAAGTTTTGGAGTGATCGGCATTGTCGGGGTTGCGTTCGAGCGTTAAGTTCATTAAATTCGGGTTTCGCCAACTTATTTAAAAAGTGTGTTAATTGTAATCTTTGTAGACCGTGTCGCCGACCTTGGAAAGAGGAGGCTAAGCGGGTAATTCTGGAGCACGCTGGAGCTTGGGCGTGGAATTTTGGGAAAGCGTTACGAGGTAGGGAAAAGTAGCCGGATCTCGGTCTTGACTAGGGAGAGTTAATAGTAGAAATGCATGTGACACTTAGTAGTGTCGTAGGATAAGTAAGTTTATCGAACACTAGAAATGCAGGCGACACTTAGTGGTGTCGTATACAAAGGCATGTGACACTTAGTAGTGTCGTAGGATAAGTGAACGTATCGAACAATAGAAATACTGGTGGCATTTGGTTGTGCCCGGAGGTTGATTGAATTGTTTGTGTTTGTGGGTGGCCATGAGTGCCCGTGGGGTGTTGAACCCGTATTTTATTGTTTGTGTTTGTCGGTGGCCATGAGTGCCCGTGGGGAGTTGAACCCGTATTCTATTGTTTGTGTTGGTGGGTGGCCATGAGTGCCCGTGGGGGGTTGAACCCGTGTTTTACTGTTTGTGTGTCATGGGTGGCCATGAGTGTCTTTGGGGTGTTGAACTCGTGTTTTACTGTTTGTGTGTCGTGGGTGGCCATGAGTGCCTTTGGAGTGTTGGACCTGTGTGTTTACTGTTTATGGTCGTGGGTGGTCCTTTGGGGTGTTG
Source organism: Erodium maritimum (assembly GCA_963921825.1). Taxonomy (NCBI): domain Eukaryota; kingdom Viridiplantae; phylum Streptophyta; class Magnoliopsida; order Geraniales; family Geraniaceae; genus Erodium; species Erodium maritimum. Next base: position 87,807,424 of record OY997588.1, on the reverse strand, counting down.
AACCCGTGTGATACCGTTTCGTGTGTCGTGGGTGGTCATGTGTGCTTGTGGGGTGTTAAACCTGTGTTGTCACTATTTATTGAACCTTGGGTGATGACTGTGATTGCATGGAGGTCGGGGGCCCGCCAGACGAAAAAGGGGTCCTGTGGTCGCGCGTGTGGGGGTTGGCTAGCCTTCCGACTAACCATCGGTAAAGTTGTGCATTCTTCTGCGACGAGGTTGGGGGCCCGCCTGACAATAAAGGGGTTTTGTGGTTGCGCGCGTGGGGGTTGACTAGCCTTCCGACTAACCATCGGTAAAGTTGTGCATTTCTTCGGAAATGAAGGGTGGCTCCCCTTCCGACTAGCTATCGGAAAAGTATCATTGTACATATCGCTAACAGGTCGACCGCCTTGCACGACTGCGTTCGGGGGAAGTTGTGTGGGGCAGGCTCAAGCCCAGCCGGTTAGCAACCGGCACTGAGTAGCTAGAGTGCGATCCTTTGTGATCTTGATTGTTGTGTGTGATTCTTTGTGATCTTGGGTGTTGCGTGGTTATCTTTTGTGTCTTTGGGGGGGGGGGGTCGTAACTGCTGTTTCGGGTCTACATTGCGCGTCCGGGATTGAGTTGGTTGGGGAAAGTAATAGTTTTCGCGTGACAGTCGGGTTACTTGAGTTTGGGGATAGTAGTCCCCGGTGTTTGGTTTGTTGTTGGTGTTTCCGGCATTTTCTGCTAGTATGCCGTAGTCAGTCTGGTATCCGTGGTGGTGAGCGAACGCTCACCCCTAGCTGTTTTTCCTACAGGTACTGGTCGCGAGACGGACTAGGGGAACTCTCGAAGCTTGAAGAGCTGGGAGCGGGAGTCCGGGTTTTTGGGAGTTTAGCGACGTACGCTTTGATTTTTGTCCGCTTGTTTTGGACGTGTTTTCAGTTGTAAAATATTATTTTATTTAACTCAAAGTGGTAATTTTAAGCGGTTTATTAAAATGTTTGAAAATTGTTTATTTGTTTCACCGTTCGCGTTCCGGGTTCGGTTCTACCGAACTCGGGGCGTGACAAAAGCAAACTTCAAAACTGAATTTTTTTGGATATACATAATGTAAATTTTGGATATAGAAAATGTAGATTATGGACATGCCACATTGTATCTGTTTTGATGATAACAAGTATCCACATTGTTATTCAAGATCAAATATGGATTTTGGATGTAAGTTTTGAATATGCAAGATTTAGATTCTGGATATAATGGATGTAGGTTCTTGATATACAAGATTTAGATTCTAGATGTTTAAACTGTGGATATACAATATGTAAATTCTGGATATACAAGTTGTAGATTCTGAATATACAGGATGTAGATTCTAGACATACAAGGATGTAGATTAGAAAACTTTGGGAGGGTAAATCTCTGAACTCTGATGACGTCTCGGCGAGTTTCGGCCACCGGTGTGAAGGCCTCATTCCCCTCTAACTAGAGCACCCATTTGACAAAACCTTTGGAGCTTCTAAAGGAAAGTATCAAGGCTTCAAAGAGGGATCATTACCCATTTCGGGTTGAAGAAATTTCCTGGAACTATATTTTTCGGGTAGCAAAATTTGGGAGGGTAAATCTACCAATTCCGACGACATTTCAGCGAGTTCTGACCACCGACGTGAATGTCTCACTCCCCTCTAACTTGAGAACCCAATAGACAAGATATTTGGAGCTTATAAAGGCAAGATTAAAGGCTTCAAATAGGTTTATTACATATTTTAAGTTGAAGAAATTTCCAGCAACGATTTTGTCCAGGTAGCAAACTTTGGGAGGGTAGATCTCCCAACTCCGGTGACGTCTCACCGAGTTCTAACCACCTACATGAAGGTGTCACTCCCTTCTATCTAGAGAACCCATTGGACAAGATCTTTCTAGCTTTTAAAAGTAATATTAAAGGATTCAAAGAGGGCTCATTATCCATTTCAAGTTGAAGAAATTTGCAGCAACGATTTTGTTCGGGTAGAAAACTTTAAGAGGGTAGATCTCTCAACTCCGTCGACGTCTCGACGTGTTCCGACCACCGACGTGAAGGTCTCACTCCCCTCTATCTAGGAACCCTATTAGAAAAGTTCCTTTTAGCTTCTAAAGGCAAGATTCAAGGCTTCAAATAGGGCACATTACCCATTTTGGGTTGAAGAATTTTTCTGAATCTACATCTTGCATATCCAGAATCTACATATTGCATATGGATATACAAAATATGGTCCAATGTTCAAATATTTTTTTCTTTCTTCAAACCATATTCAATATGCTTCTTGATAGATAACAATTTGAAAATGAAAAATAATGGCGCAAGAATAAAGTAAATCGGAGTTGAAACGAAACGAGAATGATTAAATTAGTAAACTTGCCAAGAAAATAAATTGACCTTTGTCCAGAAGGTGACACATGGATCGTTTTACTAATTTAATATGTCCAAATCTTAATTTTTCAACCAACTCACGTGCAATTTCATCCATTCTTCTTTTTAGCCATTTATTTTTTAATCCAACAGCCCAAATTGTGAATCACATGGTCGCATTCTATCAGGATGTCATATATATATAGGGATACTATCTACTAAAAACCAATTGTTAAATACAAACTGAGGACTAATTGCGACCATATGATTAGATAAAGTGAATGGATGAGATTCAATCATCTCATTAATGGCATAAGGGTAAATAAATACAACTTTAAATGTATTTTAGGTATTTTAAACAGAAAGATTAAATCTGATTTTTTACCGTACGATTACTGTAGCGTTACTGTAGCGCATAAATTGTTTCATCTGGTTCATATGAATGTTTCATTTGTTGTACGGTTACTGTAGCGCAAAAATCGTTTCATTGGGTTGAACTATATGTTTCATTTTGCTAATGCTAGTGTTTCATTTTGTTCTACTGGTTTCATTTTGTTAAACAATTTGTTTCATTCGATTTGAGTATCAAACATTTTTTTTCCTTTTTTCTAATGTTAGTGTTTCATTTTGTTAAACTAATTGTTTCATTTTGTTTGTGTTTCATTTCGCCGAAATCTATTTTTTGATTTTGCTAATGTATTTGTGTTTCATTTCGTTGAACTGATTGTTTCATTTTGTTAAGCTGTTTGTTTCATTTTATATGAGTGTTTCATTTTGTTGAACTTAATATTTTCATTTTTTCTAATGTTTCATCTTACTAAGATTTGACGGTACATTTTGTTAAACATGTTGTTTCATGTCGCTTTACTGAGCGTTTCATTCAGATTAAATAATTACAAAAACGAAACTCCTCATCTTTATCATACAAAAATTACAACTCCTTTACCACCATTCCTACAATACATTCATATTGACTTACATTAAGATTCATTTACACATTAAACTCATTCCTAATAACATCAATTAAACAGAACCCAGATCATAAGATTAAAATCAAAACACAACCAAATACTCATATCAAAACCTTTTAGAAAAAAATTGCACCCAAATACATATTACCGAAATCAGTCGCCAGACCCAATCCCAGAAGCAATAATTGTTCTAAATCACAGACCCAAAATCATGGACCCATTCCTTCATATCAGCACATGCACATCACAAAGTGTTTAACAATACAAGTCAACACTATTAAGATCCATGATCAGTAGTGACTAATTAATTGAATCGATCCCTTTCAAAATCCACCATTTTTTTACAAAATCATCTATGCCAACCACAATTGCAAGTATGATATACGAAGGAAGTCGGAGGAGCTCAGGATCACCGATCGTGCAGTGAATGCGAAACGCGGTTGTGGCAACCGAGCCCTCACCTTGAACTCGTGATATACAGATCTCTCAATCGACGGTAGGATTACGTTCTGAGACCTTGAATCCTAGATTGGAAGGGGTTTTGGGTGGCTGATTTGAACGTGAATCGTAGATCAATGGCGGAGATTGGTGCAGAGGAGCGGCCAAACCAGCGGCGAACATCACCAAACTGTAGAGAGAGACTCGCGACCAAACTTGTCGTCGTACTGGTGTCACAGCCTTTGACGCGCGAGCGGCGGTGGTGGCGATCGAAGTAGAGAAAGGAGGAGAAGCATGAGAGCAATGGGACAATTTGGTTGAGAACGTAGAATGAAAAAGGTTTAAATTGATTAAAGGTTAGGTTAAAGTTTAGTTAAAATGACGATAATATCCTTATCTAAGTGTAAAATGTCTAAAAAATTAAATGATTTTTCTATAAATTACATACCATGCCATACGTGATATCTTCAATTTCCACCGTCTAAGTTTTCTAATCCAATGATCATATTTAGTCCCTAATTTGTATTAAGTCTATATATATATATATATAGTGGTTATCCAGTAAAAACCCTCCTTATTGTGCAAACTACGAACCAATCTAAGCCACAGGATGCGGTCAAAGTGACGTCAGCAGAGCGCGCGCGATGCTGACACGTGGCAGATGCGCGCGCGCCTCTGCCCGCGCGCGTGAGCGTGTTGACCACGCGTGCGTACGGTGCTAATAGTTTGGCGCACACAGTGCTAATAGGTCAATCTATTAGCACTGTGCGCCCAACCTATTAGCACTATGCGCGCCACGTGTCAGCACTGTGCGCGCGCATCAGCAGCGCACGCGCCCACATGTCAGCACCTGGTGAGTTCGTAGTTTGCACAATAAGGGGTGGTTTTTACCTATATATATATATATATATATATATATATATATTGTGAAGACCGTCTCATTAAAATTTTGCTTGTTTTATTTGTTTTCGTCCGATCGGAACGTTGAGGTCGAAAATCGGTTTAATTCTGCGTTCGTTTAAAAAAAAAGGTTTTGGGCTGGACCGGACAGACCCGGCCCGAGTCTCAGAATCGGCCCAAGTGCTGACCCGGCCCAAGCCCAGGCTTTATAAGCCAAACACTAGGGTTCAGCATCTATCTGCTTCCCTTTCTTCTTCGTTTCAGCAGCCCCGACCCCCAACCCTCTCTCTCGCCGTCGCCGAAGTTCGGCCACCACCCGTCCTCCCTCATATCTCTCCTTCTCCGCCTCACTCACTCACTCAGCGCCGAACCCCCCTCGTCCTCGTCTCTCTCTGCACCGCTCCCCCTCAAATCTCGACCCTTCTCTCCACACACCAAACCGCCGCCCCGAACCACCACCTCCGACCAGCTCGGGTCCCCGACCACCCTCTCCCTCTCCCGATCCAGTGCCGTCCGAGACCAACATCACCGTCCCTCCTCTCCACGCTCGAGCGTCGCCGAGCCCGCCGTCGCCGTGCACGGCCAGAGTCGTGACAGGCTCGCCGGTGCGCACTCAGATCCGGGACGGAACCTTCCGTTCCCGTTCAGATCTAAGGCGGAACCCACGGTCGCGGCCACCTCCTCGCCGTCCGAAGTCACCGCCGCCATGCACCGCCCAGCCGCCCTTCCCTCCACGGTGAGCTTCTTGACGTGGTGGTTGGTCGGATTTCTCAATCCGAGACGTTTCCTTTTTTTTATTGTCCCGAGCTTACTGTAACTCCAGAAAAGGAAATAAAACGAGTTTTGGATTTAAAAGATGCTTTTGTGATTTTGGATCTGAAATGTTTGGTCGTAAGATCAAAAGAATTTGAAAAGGAATATCAATTTGGAAACAAAAAACAGCTTTAAAGGAGAGAACTGAAAAGAATTCGGTTTGAGTTTGAAAAGGAAAACGAATTAACAATTTGATTGAAGAAAATCGCGGATTTATCAGAAAAGAACAAAAAGGGAGGATTTAAGAACCAAAAACATTTTAAGGAGAAGGGATTTGAAAATCAAAACGGTTTTAAATAAAAAGGGGTTAAAATTAGATTTTAACGAAACGGGTGCCTTGGGATCCGTGCACCGGGTTCTGTGCTCGGGCTCAAGTGCTCGAACTTGATTTGCCGTTAATCCCGCTTTTAGCCCGCTCGAGTTTAAAGGACAACTGTCGGATCTAAATTGGACTAATCGTAACCTTTAAGTTAACGGTGGAACTGTTATTAATTTGTGGCTTCGTGTTAAATTTAGAGTCCGGCTTCGATCGAAGAGAAGACCGGAGGTAGCGAGCCAGGACGTCAACAGCTAGGAGACATAGCGGTTGTTCTTCAGTTGAGGTAGGGAAAAGTAGCCGGATCTCGGCCCTGATTAGGGAAAGTTAACAGTAGAATTGCATGTGACACCGGGGTGTCGTGGGTTGAGTAGGTTCATTTAAATATTAGAAAAGTATGATACGGGATTGTAGCCTTTATGAGAAAAGCATGTGACACTTAGTAGTGTCGTAGGAGCAGAGAACTTAGCGATATTAGAACTACTGGAGGCATATGACCATGCCCGGAGGTTGACTGTTTAATTTATGTCTTGGGTGGCCATGAGAGCCCGTATTTGATTGTTGGTGTCTTGAGTGGCCATGAGAGCCCGCATTACTTAAATTGGTGTCTTGGGTGGCCATGAGAGCCCGTATTTGATTGTTGGTGTCTTGGGTGGCCATGAGAGCCCGTGTTATTTAAATTCGTGTCTTGGGTGGCTGTGAGAGCCCGTGTTTTACTGTTGGTGTCTTGAGTGGCCGAGAGTGCCCGTGGGGTTGTTGAACCCGAGTCTTGACCGTTGGTGTGTCTTGAGTGGTCGTGAGTGCCCATGGGGTTGTTGAACCCGAGTCTTGACCGTTGGTGTGTCTTGAGTGGCCGTGAGTGCTCGTGGGGTTGTTGAACCCGAGTCTTGACTGTTGAGGTGTCTTGGGTGGCCTTGAGTGCCTGTTTGTTGAACTTGCATGTGATTGTGATTGTGGTTACCTGAAGTTGTGTGTGTGATAGGTCGACAGCCTGATCCGACTTGGTGTCGATGAATTGCGATAGGTCGACAGCCTGATCCGACTTGATATCGATGAATTGCGATAGGTCGACAGCCTGATCCGACTTGGTGTCGATGAATTACGATAGGTCGACAACCTGATCCGACTTGGTGTCGATGAATTGCGATAGGTCGACAGCCTGATCCGACTTAGTGTCGATGAATTGCGATATGTCGACAGCCTGATCCGACTTCGTGTCGAGGAATTGCGATAGGTCGATCCTTGACCTGATTTGAGATTGGTTACTGAGCAGCTGGTGTGCGATCCTTTGTGATCTTGTTTGGTGTTGCGTAGTCTTTCTGTCGTGTCCTTGGAGGAGGTCGTCGATAGTTGTGTCGGGTCTACATTACCTTATCGAGTGTTGAGTTTGTTGAGGAAAGTAACGGGTTGTGGGTCAGTTGAGTACTTGAGTTGAGGACTGTAGTCCCGGTGTTGGGTTTGGTTTTGGTGTTACTGGCTTTATCTACTAATTATGCCATAGTCAGTCTGTTATCCATGGTGGTGAGCGAACGCTCACCCCTAGCTGCTTTTCCTACAGGTACCGGTCGCAGGTTGGACTAGGTGAGCTTCCGAAGCTTGAAGAGCTAGGAGCGGGATTCTGGGTTTATTTGAGTCTAGCGGCGGATACCATACTTTTGTCCACTTGTTGGGTCGTGTTTTAAGTTGTAAATATTATTTTGTTGAACAAATGGTGATTTTAAAGTGTTTTATTCAAAACAGGTTTCAAGTGTTTTTATGTTTTTAAATGCTCGCGTCCCGAGTTCGGTTTATTGAAAATGGGGCGTGACAGCTTGGTATCAGAGCTCAAGGTTTCACACCTCGGACTGTACGTCAATTAGGTGGGGAGAGTCGAGTCACTAAAGTCCCGTCGTGCGTTGGGTACGCAGGTCGGAACCATGTGTAGACCCGTCGTGTGGTGAGTCCTGTTTGTGTTTGTGTGTATGTGCAGTACGGGGTTACTGGCATACTGTTTGTGCGTTGCTGCGTGAAATATTTTTAAACTGTCGCGACTCGACTCAGGGGCGCCCCTGTAGTCGAGCGTGACGGTGTTGACGTCAAGTGAGTACAATGTAGTTCGGGGACGCCTGGACCGAGTTGTAACTACTTGATGTCAAGAAGTGAGGTTTTCAATGAAGTGGAGAAAGTTCAAAAAAAAAATTGATTGGCCCTGAGGGCGTGTTTGATTTTGATTGGCCCTGTGGGCGTGTTTTAATTGTTGGTTGGCCCATTGGGCGTGTTTCGACTTTGGTTGGCCCTGTGGGCGTGTGTGTAGGTTGGTTGGTCCGGTGGGTGCGTTTAGATTTTGGCTGGTCCGGTGGGTGCGTTTTGATTTTGGTTGGTCCGGTGGGTGCGTTTTGATTTTGGTTGGTCCGGTGGGTGCGTTTTGGTTTTGGTTGGCCCGGTGGGCGTGTTTCGATTTGGTTGGCCTTGTTGGCTTGTGTTTGAAGTTTAGTGACTTGTGGTTTGGTCAGAAATTGTGGTACGTGTTTGGTCAATTTTGGTGGTTAAATGTCTGCGACGTACAAGTGTGCGGGTCGCCAAGAGACGGGTAGGATACGAGTACCCTAGGATAGCCATGACGGGCAGTTAAGTGCGAAGTCGTCGCAGCTACGGGACGGACCTTGAACCGCTCGATAAGAAATCGGTCGGGGCCTCTGTTTTGGCCCGGAATGGGGAACGACCCATATGGCGTGCCGGCCCGGTAGGTGGCACGGCACGGCCCGGCCCACTTGCCGGCATGGTCCAGTCAGCTACTTTCAAAAAAATATGCCTCTGTGTGTTCGTTGTGTGGTTAGGTTGGTTGTTGCGTGGCTTGGTGCACGTTTGTGCGGTCTATTTGAGCTCTCTTTACGTGTTATTATAATTACAGTATTATGGGCGTGGCGGTGTTCACGGTTGTGTTGGTTGTAGAGGTCGTAAGTTCCGTGTTGAGGGATGAGGTCTTGGGTTCGAGACTCATCAATAACCTGCGGTAGTGATACAGCGCCTCGGTGCGTGAGTCTCACCGCGGAAAGAGGTTAGGGTTGGTGCGCTGCGGCGCCATATGAACTAGGTTTCCCTATGTGAACGGGTGTTCGAAGTTTCCCTCGCGTGAACGGGTGGGTTGAGGTTTCCTTCACGTGAGTGGGTTATTTGAGGTTTCCTTATGTGATCGGGTAAGTGGGGTATTGAGGTTGTGAACAATAGTGATTTACTGAATTGAGGTCGTGTTTCTCGTGTCGGGGTTTTTCTTACTTGAGCGAGTACTTGAGGTGTTGATAGCGTGAGCAGTATGACGTTTGGCATCAGGTTTTGAGGTAGTGGTTTGCCCTGGCTAGATTGGTAAGTCTTTGATGCGTTACTAGTATGCCATAATCGAACGGGTGTCCGTGGAGGTGAGCATAATGCTCATCCCTTTACTACTTTTCCCGCAAGGGACGAGTAGCGAACACTGGTTGGGTTGCGGAAAGTTATAAGTAAATGCATAGAGGACCGGACGAGGGTTTGTGCTAGACTTTACCAGAGTAACTAATGGAGTGGTTTTTTTCGGTCTCTGCTTTGAGCGTCATTTCTGTTGGATACCGGTGCGTCACACTCGTTTGTGTCGTCGAGCTGTGCTGAGAGGTTGGGGCTGAGTTTAGAGCCGTGAAGTCCGCCCCTGCGTCTGGACACGCCGGTTGTTGGTGGTATGGTGTTGACTAGAGTCTGTCGTGCCTGCAAAGTCCGAGAAGCAAACTAACACCGGAGGTTCGAGAGAGGGCTCAAGAACCCTGAAGCTGGATCGAGTCCTCAACCCGAGGAGTCGGGTATGTTCGGAGTTGGTAGGCACGACAGCGGTAGTGTAGTGAGGTTTTAGAGAGACTGCGAGGATCCGTGAGGATCGACAACGACTGGGCTTGTGCGTATATCCGTGTGAAGGATACTTACGAAATGACAACCTTTAACGTAATCTTGGGAATGGATTGGCTGGCGAAGTGCCGAGCCAATATCGACTGCTATAGGCGACAAGTAACAATGTTAGCAGGCAGCACGAAGGTGTCGTGTGTGCTGAGTAGGAATGGTGGGGTTCTCCTGTCGGCATGGTCCGCGGTGGAGTAAGTATCGGCCGTGAAGAGCCGAGAGTTACCGCGGGTGGTGTGTGAGTTCCCATAGGTCTTTCCTGAGGAGTTGAGCGGGTTACCACCGGTTCGTGAGGTGGAGTTCGGGATTGACCTGGTGTCGGGAACGACAACGTTATCGATGGCGCCTAACAGTTTCGCGCCAGACGAGTTGACCGAGCTGGAGCGTCAGCTCGAGGAACTTCGGGAGAAGGGGGTTTATTCGTCCGAGTACATCGCCGTGGGGAGCGTCAGCACTCTTCGTGAAGAAGAAGAGTGAAGAGCTTTGGATGTGCATAGACTACCGAAAACTGAACCGGGTTACGGTGAATGACCGATACCCGATGCCGAAAATTGACGACTTGTTCGACCAGTCGAGAGGGTCGACGTATTTCTCAAAGATCGACATGCGATCCGGATACTATCAGTTGCGAGTCCGAGAGGGGGGCATCGCAAGGACTGCATTCCGGACATGTTATGAGCATTACGAGTTCTGGGTGATGACTTTGGACTGCCGAACGCACCTGCAGCGTTCGTGGATCTAATGAACAGTATATTCCGGCCATTCTTAAATCAGTGTGTAGTGGTGTTTGTAGAAGACAAAGATCCGGGAGAGAGTTGCCGGCGGTGCTGACGCCGAGGGCTGGGATTGTTATGCTAATTGGGGGTTACGGTATCGCGGAGGTTTGCACATACCGCATGACGGCGAAGGCGACAGCCTGATCCGACTTAGTGTCGATGAATAGCGATAGGTCGACAGCCTGATCCGACTTAGTGTCGATGAATTGCGATAGGTCGACATCCTGATCCGACTTCGTGTCGAGGAATTGCGATAGGTCGATCCTTGACCTGATTTGAGATTGGTTACTGAGCAGCTGGTGTGCGATCCCTTGTGATCTTGTTTGGCGTTGCGTAGTCTTTCTGTCGTGTCCTTGGAGGAGGTCGTCGATAGTTGTGTCGGGTCTACATTACCTTATCGAGGGTTGGGTCTGTTGAGGAAAGTAACGGGTTGTGGGTCAGTCAAGTACTTGAGTTGGGGACTGTAGTCCCGGTGTTGGGTTTGGTTTTGGTGTTACTGGCTTTATCTACTAATTATGCCATAGTCAGTATGTTATCCGTGGTGGTGAGCGAACGCTCACCCCTAGCTGTTTTTCCTACAGGTACTGGTCGCAGGTTGGACTAGGTGAGCTTCTGAAGCTTGAAGAGCTAGGAGCGGGATTCTGTGTTTATTTGAGTCTAGCGACGGATACCATACTTTTGTCCACTTGTTGGGACGTGTTTTTAGTGCCCCTATATATATATAGGGGAACAATCAAGTACAAACCTTATTTCGGGTTAGAACGTAGAACTAATCTGAGACATTGATTACTCAGATCGAATGGCCACCGAAATTCAGGGGGGTGGTGATGATTGATTACGAAATCAATTACAAGATATGCATTAATTAAAAAGATATGCATTAAATCTGGGCCATTAATTCTACGATCCAAGGGCCCAGATTGATAGTTCTACGTTCTGACGAAAGATACAAGTTTGTACCTGATTGTTATTATATATATATATATATATATATATATAGGGGCACTTTCATGAGTTACCATAGTCAATTTTGTTACTTGTTACCTTAATATGAACCATTAGATGTATTATATCTAATAGTTGTAGATTTTCTGCCTTAATTATCCACAATTAAAATAGAAAAATAACAAAGGGTAATTTAGTAACTTCATCTCTCTTAATTTTTTATCACTGATTTTTTTTACTTATCAAATCTGATTTTTTTGATTTTAAATTTTCGATTGTTTTTTCACAATTCATATTTAAAGTTATAGAATATTATGTATAATATTACAAATATTTATATCGGATATTACATAATGTTTATGTTGACGTTTCAAATTTCGTATCAATCTTCCAACTTTGAAATCAATGTTATAGATCTCTGCATATGATATTACAAATATTTGAATGTGATGTTACAAAATTTTAAATAACTGTTACACATTTCTAATTCTGATATTATAAATATTTGAATGTTATGTTACATATATTTTAAATCAATGTTACACATTTTTTATTCTGATATTACAAATTTCCATATGTGCTACTACAAATTTGGAAACCAAAATGTAACATCTTTCATATCCATATATTCACAGATTTAACCAAGATCATATAGCAAACTAAAAAAATACATAATAGTATATTACATATCACTGATTACTATACCAGTAATTACAGAAATATCAGAACACAAATCAAGAGATTTAGAAAAAAAATACACTTAACAGTTATGAATATAACACCTAAAATTACAGAATAAAAATCAAAATGAAAATAATTATCAGATCTGAGCCACAACCTCACCGGAGGTGTGTGATTGACGGCGGCGGAGGACGCATGGTTCACGGCAGCATTCGCCGGTGGTGGTCCTCGACAACCATGATCGGCTATGGAGAGCTTCACGCCGGCGTCGGCATGCGAGAAGGGGGTTCAGGACTGTGACTCACCTGTGCAGCTCCTCCATGGAGTGCTTCTCCGAGCACGTCCAACATAGCTCCTCCATGGCGAGCTTCAACATGGGCAACGTGAGCTCCGCACGGCGTGGCGCGCAACCATGTATCGGAGCTCGGCAAGAGCGAGGACGCCGGAGCAGATGAAGACGCAGTTGCAGATCCGGGGGAGAGATCGATCTACGCTGGCGAGGTCTGTAACTCAGGCGGAGAGATCGATCTGCATGTCGGCAGATCCAAGCTCGAGTCTTCGCCGGTGAGCAGCGGGAGGTCGAGCGTCGTTGCTGATCAGAGCATCTCTATAGTTAGAGTACGAACCTGTATTCGTTGTTGCACGTCGAGGGGGCTGCTGGGAGACGACAACACGGTGGAGCGGTGGCGGCGATATGGAGCAGCAACGGGGAAAATAGGTGGCGGAGGTGGGTGGAGCATAGTGGGGGCGGCAATTGTTTGGGAGAGGAGCAAAATCAGCATAGATTTATGGGGTGTGCCCTTTTTTAGGGTTTGGTTAAAATTTTAACATACAAAGACGTTTATGCCCTTTTGGATTGTAATATTACAAAAAAGAAATAAAAGTTGAATATAATTACAGCTGCGTGCCATATGTTTTATATCCATTAGATCAGCTTGATCTAAAGGTCTATAATTGGGTAACAATTAACAAAAACACATATAGATAACGCATGAGTGTATACCTATATATATATTATATATATATATATAGGTATATATATATATATATATATATATTTATTTATTTATTTAAACCAAAAATAATAAAAATTTCTCCATCTATAAATACACCCCCTCTAATTCATCAAAGCACCAATATTTCTCTCAACTTTCTCTCTCAAAATCCCAGAATTTTCTTACAAATTCCTATAAAAAAATGTTCGGCGACGAGTCTCGAGCTATGGAGGAGTTGGAAGACAACATGAGTGCAATGGAGAAACGACTCCAGCAAAGGGATAAGAGAGCGATAAAGAGAGAAATTCCAAGTATCGACGGAATAAGGCGAAGGATCAAAGTGGGGAATCTTCTCGACAACATGTTGACGAAGGTCGTCTCGAAGGTCACAACCGACTGATGCATGGTTATTTTTCTAGAACCCCACCTATGGGCCCGATATGTTTAGGCGTCGAGTCAGTATGTGCCGACCAGTTTTTCTATGGGTGATGGAAAATGTAGCAGGGCATGACGATTACTTCGTCCAGAAGCGGGGCACAAAAAATGCACCGCCGCAATACAAACGTTAGCGTATGGATGCTTAGCTGATTCATTGAACGAAACCCTAAGACGTGATTTGTGAATTTGGCATTATTTTTTCGGGATGACTTGCTCGAACAATGACATCAACGTTCTCAACACAGACCATTTACTCAACAATGCTTTTGAAGGTCATTACTATCCCGTGGAGTACGAGATCAACATGCATAAATACAACTGACCTTATTATTTGGTTGACGGTATTTACCCATCATGGAGGTTATAAAACTAGTGCACTACTAGAGGAAAAAACGACCGCCAAAACCTCTTGCCCTGTCCGGCCTACTCCACCACGACCCACTCTTTCTGCGATCTCCAACTTGGCCAAGAATTTGCCACGGCAGGCAAGCTACCTCTCTCACTAAGGAATATAGAATCCGACCAACTGGTTGCCAGGAAATCGTGCCGGCGGACCTGCTCTTACTATCCACAGGAGACCTTGGTCTACCGAGAGAGCCTCGGTGAACACCATGTTCCTCGGCTGCGGTAGCTTTCTTCTCGTGCCATGCCGTGCATAACTGGCCCGATTTAGCTACCACCAACGAATCCACACCAGCTCGGTGAAGGATCACCAACTTTGTATCAATCCTAGGCATAGAACTCTGAGGAAGAAGGAGGGTAGCACCATCATGTTTCCAATTCTGATGGCGCCTTACTGGATTTCACCGGAGGGATTTGAACGTCGTCGACGAGCCCCTCCAAACCCTCCACTTCCACACACTACAATCATGTGGCCCAAGAGGCAAAGAAACCCTTGTGGAAATAGCTCCAGCAACCACCACCGGAGTTTGAGATTGGCGGCTCAGCACCTTTGCACCTAAGATCCGCCATCCTGTCAACCTAAACCCCTTTGACACTCTCACTCCCATACCCCATCCAAAACTTCCTACGTACAGCACCATCATCAAGTTGGAGGATGAGCATTGTGCCTACTCTTTCCAACTCGTTCTCTAATAGAGATCAGACCCTAAAACCAAGAGAGGCATAGATCTGCCTAACCGGGGACCACCTCTAGCTGGCATAAGGCCCATGTATGCCTCGTGGGATACACACAATGCCTCGCTGGCCTTCTATCTCAGGAGAATGGGTGACGACATGGATGTTTCGACTATGATCAAGGCGAGGCCTGCCAAGCAGACTCGTCAGGGTCCATGAGTAGCCCTACCAACAACGGGATGTGTGTGGAGAAGCAAACCTCGTCGTGCTACGGTCGGTGGAAACCAGAGCCTATGTCTCCCCTACTTCTTGATGTTCTCCATGGATTCCCTATATCCCCTCTAGTGTCCCTGGTCTTTTATCGCAAGCATTTTCAGGTCCAGCAAAGAAGCGACCATCACCGAAGTGTTATCGTCTAATACTCCAATCGGGACAAAGATCTCCCGTCTCATCCCTAGTATAGACGTGCATGTTGTTATAGAGTTAGCGTTTAATGACTACGAACTAGAACTTAGTTTCACTCTTTTCCTTTCTAGTTCTTTTCGTTGTTTGTTCAATTTCTTGGTTCAATAAAATAAATCCCATGTGCAAAAAAAATATGTAAGAAAAGATCCTTAACCGATAAAACTAATAACACCACAAAAATAATATTTTTGAAATTAATGTTAAGAATATTTTACACTTTTTAGACAATAAACTATGTATATTGTTTTGAAAATTCAAATAAAAACTTTAAACATGTTTTAGAAATAGAAATAATTATGTGCAAATAATTAGATACAAACAAATATATTATATTACATGTTTTCCCTAGAAAAGTATGTCCCTAAATATTTTGATTGTTTATGTGGTAAGAAGGTGCATTGACATAACCCCACGGTTGCGTGTTTTCTCTAGAAAAGTCTATCCCTAAATCCTATCCTTATAACGCCGTCCTAGCTCCTTCGGTCGGTGGTGGCTCTTGCGGCCTTGATCACCTCACCGCCGTCCTCCCAACCAATGGAGCATGCCGTGATTGGTGACCATGCCCCCTCGGTGCCCTTAATAATGCCCCCACATCCTCTGTTCAGTTTCATTCGATGGGTAAGAAAAAGGAAGAAGCTTAAACCTAGAGCTTCCTCTACCGTCTCTCCCCTACCCATCCCTCTGGCGTTCCACTCAGCACCCTCTTCCTCTTCTCCCTCCCTATAAGTCATACCCATGCCATCCTCAACATTAGTCGTGTTTTCTCCAGATGATGAGTCGGGGATAACGAGTCGACTCAAACCAAGACGTGGTCGGACTCTGAAGCTTCCCTCTATCTCCTTGCCAGCTCTTGTTTTTACAAAGCCTTTGGAAGGACCTGATTCTTAAGGCTCGTCGTCGACTAGGGTTCCCAATTGTAACTCGGTAGTTTCGACTCTTCGCACGGTATTCCCGCCACTAGGAAGCCCTGTTCTCGTGGATCTGAGGACGTCATCTTTGACCTCAAAAGGTACTGACTCCGTGGATCCGATGACCCCAATGGAGGGTGCTCCGTCTAGGGTGTCGGGGCCATTCATGACCGCTCTTCAAGCCGGCCTCTCGGCCTTCTCTTTGCTTGAGGAGGAAGCTATGAAAATTGTAGTTCCCTACACTCTGGTTAATCCCGATGCCATTGCCCACCAACAATTCGGTATGGTTGGCCGATTTCTCTCCCCGAAACCACCTCAAAAGGACTTTATGCTTAAGATATTCACGCGTGAATGGGTGAGCTCGTCGATAGGGCTGGTGTTAAAGGACTTAGGTCCGGACACATTCAGGTTCTACTACACCGGCCAGGAAAATCGAACATAGGTTTGATCCAATGAACCATGGTGTTTCAATGGATACCCGCTCATTTTAGGTGCTATTGTGAACCCCGTAGTCCAAGATCTTCCCACATTGAACTGGATCTAGTTATGGGTGCATGCACATGGTCTGCCACTGTTGGTCCGAACAAAGGCAATAAGAGAAGTTATTGGGGCTACTCTAGGGAGATGTGTGGAGGTTCCATGCGACCAATGGGGTCTCTACTGTGGCGGGACCGTTAGGGTCATATTCTGGATGGAGCTTCATCGACCACTGCGCAGGACTATGACCTATGATCGGCTTTCTATATTTTGTTTCAATTGTGGCCGGATTGACCACTCGATTCGGGACTGTGTTATGAAGATGCCAAGAATACACTGTTTGATTATTTTCTCCATGAATATAAACCCGAGAGGGTGAACAAGATCTACGCTACGGACTGAGGGGAAAACGCCAATCCGCCCCTCTGGGTTCGAACCACTGGTCTCAGATATTCTAGCTAATCCCCTAGTGTCTCATGGAAGGGGGTCAATTGTATCCTCGGATAACCTACTTAACCCTCAGGTAGGGGTGGAACAACGGGGATCGTCCAGGGCGCCGTTCATCGGAGGTTTGGCTAAGTCTGCCCCATCTTCGATGCTGCCTGTCCCATCTAAGAAGTTGCCTTACCCATTTGGGATACTGCCTAAGACGTTGCCAACTGGGTCGCTGCCTGTCAAAGCAAGGATACCACATGTCCCAAATATGACACCGGGAATGAAGAGGGTCATTGTAGGGAAACTCCGCGAAGATCAGGCGAGAGCTGGGAAGCAACCCCCGCCAGAAGAAAGGATCGTAGCATGTGGCTTCATGGACCTACCTAGGGAAGGGTCCTTAGTTAAAGACGATTCTCCTTATGGTACTAATGAGTTCAGATTCGGTTTTCCAGTAGACAGAACGGGTCTTCTCTATGAGATCAAGCAACATTCAGGCATCACCTTGAGCAGTCTTTATCAGTTTCGTCAGCTCTATAATTTACTTTCTATTTTTTTGTGACTTCTACATACCATATTATACAGTCATCATGTCTCAGAATTATTGTTCGGGGGACCTTCTGAAACCCAAATATATAAAGACTCATTTTAAATATTAATGAAATCCTTACTTTCCATTAAAAAAAAGACACAAATATCAATAATTAACTTCAAAGTATTCATCAAGTCGACATATTTATAAATGGATGTGCGATGTGCAGGCCTTTTAATTAAATGTTCGAAATCAGAACTTTTCACTTTTGTATTCATCAAGTCGACATTTAAAGACTTGGATTTATTTGTATAACACGGTTTGTATTCCCTCTAGAGTGGTCCTTCTCTAATGGAAGAACATATGTTGTATTCTTTTTTTAGGGTCTTCTCTTGTTCTAGTCTTTTTTCTCAAAGACTTGGATTACTTAAAAGGATAATATCATAAAACTAACCTTAACTTTTAGGTAATTTCAAAAAGGTACACTTAACTTTCAAAAGTAACAAAACGATACCTTAATTTAAAATTGTGCTCAAACTAGTCGATGACGTTAACTTTGCATCCAAAAAAAAGTAAAAAGTCTAAAATACCCCTAACTTATAATCAAGTTTTCAAATATTTGCCATTTCACTAACTTTTGAAATTATAAAACAACTTTTTTCTTTTAATTTCGTTCTTTTCTATATTTCTTTTATCCTCGTTTATTTTTTTCCATTATGCCACTTATCATTGCTTTATAAGATTTTTTTATATTAATTTTCATTAACTTTGCCATTTATTCTTCTTTTACATAGTTTTTTTTGAAACGGGTAACCAGAGAATTGCATTAATACCCAAAGGTAATCAAACAAGATATGACGTTACCGAGCCGACCGTAGCAGGCTCGGCACTCATGGACCCATAATAGTAGCCTTCTTGACATCGAAGGCAAAAACTCAAGACAACTTCTTACCAACGTCTCAAAACAGCGAGACATTAAATGAAAAAGCCTAAACAACCTAGCTAGCCAAAAATTTATTCGACCTAAAACAGAATAAGAATCAGGAAGTAATGCCTTCGGTGTAGATTTCCCGAGACTCCCAGGCAGTAGTAGCCCCGGGTCTGTGGATATATGTCCCGATGTGACCATTCCACCCCCGCCGGGTCCTATCATTCGTCCTGCGGAGGGTCAAGTCCCTTCAACTGCATTCCAGCTGCTCCTACACAAACCTCTATCCCCGATTCTTGACCCTTTGCCGGTCCCAGCGGGATCCACTACTCTCCGTCCAGAGGTGACGTCAACGGCGACACCATACGATTGGGAACCCTACCGGGATTCCCTTTTTCAACAGGAATCCAGAGCATCAGCAGCGGCGACACAGGGGGATCTCAGGACGTCCACCCTCACCCCCAGTTGGGCTCCAATCGTGCCCGGCCCTGTATGTCCGCCAATTTCGTCACCATCCGGATTTGAAGGGGAGATCGGCCGATCTCCATATCGGTAAGGCTCGATCATATGCCAACATGGCATTAGATGGGTACGCCATGGTGGCCCTCGTTGAAGGTCAGGACGAGGGCGTTACAGACGGATGGGGCAGACGTCCGACGATGATGAGAAGAGGACGTCGGGATGGAAGGTCGACGCGAGCGGTTGGGTAGCGTTGGAGAAAATCTGGTGACCTGGATCCATGATGCAGAAGCGACCAAAGTTGAGACGAAAACCGACTCCGATCAAATGAACGGCGACGGTAGAGACGAAACCCGAAGGTTGGACAGAGAGCTTGGAAGCAGGGGCTTCAATGGTGGAAGCAGGGGGCTTCAATGGTGGAAAAGGGGGCTTCAATGGTGGCTGCAATGGAGGGGGGAGGCTGCGCGCAGAGAAAAATAGGTTATCACTTTTACACAGTTAATTCTTCTTTCATTTAAGGGATAACTTTGTTTCCTAACCTTTACAAACGTTTCATTATCAGATCCTAACCCAGGCTAACGTTTGGTCTCAATTCCTAACATAATAGGTTTGGAATTTCTCAGAAACTATAAAAAGCCGTTTAAACTCACGATTCCGTCAACTCATCCAAGTGTTGTCGTTGTTGGCGTACATTACCCATAGTGCCTTCCTCGACGTTGAACTTATCCTCGTTCTCAAGCAACCGAACCCAATGCTCGATGAGTTGACAGAATCGTGAGTTTGGACGGCTTTTTATAGTTTCTGAGAAATTCCAAACCTATTATGTTAGGAACTGAGACCAAACGTTGACTTGGGTTAGGATCTGATAATGAAACGTTTGTAAAGGTTAGAAAACAGAGTTTTCCCTTCATTTAATGTTGACATATTCACAGTCGCAACAATTTTTCATCTTTACATTTATTCTTCTTGTTTTATTTCTCAATTGTCAGACGCAACATGTTGACATAATCACACACAAATATGGACTCAAACCCATTTTTACAGTAAAAAAAATGGATTTTATAAAGAATTAATTTACAGATCTGGAGAATTTACAAAAAAAAATTGAAAACTAGAACTTACCCCGGACAACTTCCAACTTAGAGAATTTACAAAACAAAGAAATTGAAAACTAGAACTTACCCAGACAACTTTCAACTTAAATATTAATTTACAGATCCAAACCAAATTTTAATTTTCTTAATCCCTCATATCAATTTGCCGACAACCACCAGATTGTGTATGGGTGTTCGTTGGTCTCAACCAACCGGACTCGAAAGACACAGAAAAAAGAGAAGTAGAGGGGAGTTATTCCAAACCCGCAAGAAACTTGCTACCCCTAAACCCCAAAATCGTCGAATCCTTTAACTCTAAAAAACCCTGACACAAAAAACCCCTTTAGTCTGCAAAATTTTGCAGCAAACCACGTCTCGCCAGACTGTCGCACCGTCGTGTGCCACCGCATTTTGGTGAATCAAATCCGTGCTCCGACCAATGTATTTTTCCTCTGATTTCTCTGCCATGGAAGCCTTAGGACGATAATTGGTTTGTGGAAGAACGAGGAGGAAGTATGAGAAGGAGATAATTGGTTCTTGGGAATGGAAGTTTATTCAACTGGGTTAAGGTGATTAAAAGGAACAAGAGAAGGTGGATTAGATGAAAAAAAGGGTAAGTTGGGTATTTTTCGAAAAAAGGTCATGTGCTATGCACATGACCTTTTTCTGTTAAAAAAATTAACGATGTTTGTTTAGTTTGAGCATAACTATAAATTGAGGTATCGTTTTGTTACTTTTGACTCGGACTCTCCGGCCAACTACCCTCCTCCCCAATCTCACCTGATGCCGCACCAGTCGAGATCAGAGACGCCGATCTCCCCTCAGATTCCATAGACTCCATGATCAAGAGAGAAGAAGAAACTGGAATCGCAAAACCCTATTGTAGGAGGAAACCCTAGCGAAGCTGCGGCTTAGTGACATATAGCAGTATAGTCATTCTGTACTTTATTTAGAGAATGTTTTGAATATTTATACAAAGAGATGATGCTAATATAAGAAATAGAAAATCAGTATTCCTATAACATCTATTATCTGGTTGTTGAGTCCAAAGCATGAGTTAATTGAGAATAGCATATATTATATGGTTGTTAGAGTCCAAAGCATTAGTTAATTGAGTTGTGATTCTGAGAGATGTAGAAGACTTTCACGGAAGTTATTCACGCTAAGGTTTTGAAAAATGCTAGACGTTGGTTAGACAGCTAAGATCTTCGAGAACTAATCGGGTGCAAGAGTTATCAATGGTGGGAAAATTTTGTAATCATTCTGACCAACATTCTAAATTTTTTTTTTTTTACCTGCAAGAGCGTCTCGGAAGGAGAGACCTTCAGGAGGGGAGGCACGAGCCGGCAGAGGCTGAGGAGCAACTGAACCCAAAGAAAAGGAGAGGGAGAAGTCGACAATGAGGTTGTCGTTCCCAACCTTAGAGCGATGCAAGGCTGAGATAGCAGATGCAGCATCGGATGAGTTGCAGAAGAGAACAAAACCAAACCTCTTCTTTGATCTGCTGAGCTTGGCTGGGAGGAAAGCTCTACGGATCGAGCCAAAAGGAGAGAAGAGAATTGAAGCTCTGAAGTGTGCAGAGGAGATGGAGCCTCCCGACCCTCCGGCTCCTTCTGCTCCTAGCTCAACCTCCCACCCCTCCGGCCCCCATTGCCCTAAGGTCTTCGTCTGCAATCTCCCCCAAGCCTTCACCAGAAATCAGCTTCTCTGTCTCTTCTCTCCTTTTGGCTCGATCCGTAGAGCTTTCCTCCCAGCCAAGCTCAGCAGATCAAAGAAGAGGTTTGGTTTTGTTCTCTTCTCCAACTCATCCGATGCTGCCTCTGCTGTCTCAGCCTTGCATCGCTCTAAGGTTGGGAACGACAACCTCATTGTCGACTTCTCCCTCTCCTTTTCTTTGGGTTCAGTTGCTCCTCAGCCTCTGCCGGCTCGTGCCTCCCCTCCTGAAGGTCTCTCCTTCCGAGACGCTCTTGCAGGTGCTCCTAAGGCTTCTACACCCTCTTCCGTGCAGTCTCCGGCTCCTGCTCGCGCCTCAGCTCGGCCTCCTGTTTGCTTGGGCTCCTCCAACCCCGGTTGGGTCAAGTCTCTTGAGCTCAGTGTAGTTGGAGTAGCCACTTCTGACCAGACTCTAGCTTCTATTTGGTCGGAGTTCTCTCCGGCGCACAAGCTCTTCGTTCGTCTCTCGGACCTTGGAAATCGCTGTTTCCTCCTCACCTTCTCTGATGCAAAAGCTTTCAACTCTGCCGCAAGCTCAAGTTGGTCTTGGTTCCGTTAATGGTTCGGTTTCTTCTTCTCTAATGTCACCGACTTCATCAACGGTGGTTGCCTCCGGTGGGTCTCCATTTCTGGAATTCCTCTCTCGGGCTGGTCGAGTGAAACTTTAATCTGTGTCGCCGCGGTGGCGGGTAAACCTCTGCTCCTCCATCCTTGTTCGTCTTCTCGGGATCGGCTGGATTGTGCCTTTGTTCTGGTGCTTTCGTTGGATTTGGCGCCGGCGGAGTTGAGGGTGGTGCTGCATCTCTCTGGGAAAGACTACCAAACCTTGATTCGATTCCCTGACTTGGATCGCATCCCCCTGTTGAAGGATTCTCTGCCAGTTTCGGATCTAGAACCTGGTGATTTTTGCCCTAGAGATGACGTCCACGCTGGTTCCTCTCTGGCGTCGATGCCCGCGAACTCTCCCTCGAACTCGCCGGATCTTTCTTTGGGTGACAGCTCCGAGAAGACGGCGCGTAGTCCCAGCAACCTGGCCTCGGTTCCCTCCTCGCCTAGTCCCGAGACCCTCGAGCGCCCCAAGCGATGCCTCATTTCTGCAGACGTGCCGGTTCAATTGCCGAGCCTTGATGGCCTCGAGCTGGACGCGCCTGTTCCCGAGGTTCATTTGGTCGAGTCTTCTTTGCCTCTTTCTTTGAGGCCGGCTAAGCCCTTGGGCCTTGACTTAGTTGATGTGGCAGCCCATTCGGTGGTCAGTCAGGAGCTTGAGCCCACCTTGGTCCCTGGGCAGCCTCTTGACTCGGCTTTTCAAGGCCCCTCTCTGGCATCTAAGTCTGCTGACTCCCGTCCAGCTTTATTTAAAGAGTTTATTGCTGAGATTAATTCCCCCTCGTTGGACGAGGATTCTCCTCTTGTCGACTTTTTAAGGAAGAAAAGGAAAAGTCGGAAGAAGCTCGGTCGCCGTAAGCCTCCCAGTCTCGCTCTTGTCGCCAAACCCTCTAACAGGTCTCTTCGCAAGAAGTCGGAAGCTAAACATTCATGGGAGCTTGCCAAATCCATGGGGTTTACTGCCAACTTTAGTGAAGACGAAGTCATCAACTTTTTTGAGAGCGTCACTTAATGTTGGAAGCTTTTCGCTTTAGTTCTCAGCTTTTGTTGCTTTCGTTCTGTTTTGGTTTGTTGTTCCTTTCGTTGCCTGTGTCCTAGGGACGTCTTTTAGCTCTTTCTCTCCCCTTTCTGTATTATCTCTTTGAGATTTATGGTTTTGGGTGTCTATAAAACCGTTTTTTTGCTGATAAAAAAAACATTCTAAATTTGTTGTTCATATAGAATGGTGGAAACGATGGATAAAGGTGGGTTATATGTGTTTACGACAGATATGGATAAGGAAATGGGGTGGTGTTTAATCAAGTACTAGGGCCAACAAAACTCTTATGCTCTACTGAAGTCCTCAGAACTGCTTTCTGCTACAATACTCATACCCTACAAATATGCTATCAATACCCTACTTGATCTCTACCCATTCAGGTCGGGTATTACCCTATCCGACTCGTTCATATGACATGTGCATTATAAGACATAAAAAATTGGGAACCAAGCAATTGTAATCCCTTTGATTTTTTTTCGATGATCAATAAACCCAAATGAAGTTTAGCTATTAGTTATCCATGCATATTGAATCAAGTCTTCTCATCATTTCCAATCCTCTGGTCCGTCTCAGGGAAGCTGAACAGTCAGCAATGTTTGTGTACCTTTTTTGCAATTGTGTGGTGCTATGGCTTATTTATGTATTATGACCGTACAACTTATTAATTGTGATTGATTTATTATTAATTTTATTATTGTTAACATATATATATATAGGAGAGCAATCAGGTGCGAACCACCTGATTTGGTGCGAACCTGCGCAGTGCATGATGGTCGTCCGATCCGGATCTCGCGATGGCGCTGACTTGAACGCGTCATCAGTGGCACACGTCGTAAATAAGTCATGCGTGGGATTCTTTTTAACCTATTTGCTATGATTTGAGGGTATAAACGTAATTTTATCTACCCTTTCTCGCAGAAACGTTTCGTGCTCTCCAAAACACTTGCATAATCGAGTTTTTAGCGAAACGAACATTTCGGAATCTGATCTTTGAGCTTCCATTGTCTTGATTTTCGTCTCCTGTTTGATTTCGAAGTGAATTTCATTAGTTCATTGTTGAACTCTGGGTTTAATCGGTGAGTTATAATGTTTAGTGTTTAGGGTTTTGATTCAATCTTTTTGGTTTAGTTATTTAGCTTTTTGATTATAGTAATCCGTCTGTAGAGAATGAAGAAGAAGGTTGCTCAATCTACAACATCCTGCAACATCGACACCGAATCAGGTAATTTGAGAATATAGTGTTTGTAGTTTGCGGATTTTTACAATTGCTATGTTTTCAGAGTGTTTATGTTACGCTTTTAGAGTACAACATTTCAATTCATATATGAAATTATTGAATTATGAGATGTTTTTGCTCTACTTTTGAGGATAACCAAGTTGTTGGTTGAGATTATGGATTTTCTGTTTTGCGAATATATAGTATCTAGTTTGCGTCTGTTTTTCTGTTTTGCGAATAGTCAGTCCTTGGTTTGAGAAACTGGTTTTTCCTTGTTTTAGAATATCCAATATGTTGGTTGAGGTTAATGATTATATGTTTTGCGGATATACGCACCCTGGTTTAAGAGATAACTTTTCCCTGTTTGAGATATGCAATATCTCGGTGTGAGGTTATTGATTGACTGTTTGCGAATATGCTGTATCTAGTTTGCGGATACTGAATATCTGTTTTGCGTATATACGCACCCTTGTTTGAGAAGCAGTTTCCCCTATTTGAGAACACTCAATATCCTCTTTGATGTTTTTTTTATATTGTCTGTTTTGCTGATATGCAAACCCTTGTTTGCTAATTATAGTCAAAACTCCGGATACACTACGTCCTCTTCTTTTAATGGATAGGTCATCCACAGAAGTTGATGTTGGTGAAGGAAATGTGACTCTTGCTAATATGTTGAAGAAGCAGAAGTCTATTATGAAAAAAGATAAACGAAGAGTTTAAAATAAAAACAAGAAGGTAGCTGAGGTTCGTGAATCTCTTGATGGAGGAAGTTCTGTTGTAGCTGTCCCACCTGCTAAAGCCGGAAAAAAGAGAGGTGGAGAATTAGCTGTTGAGAAGAAGAATGTTAAGTGCACCAAGGGTTGTAAGTACGATAGATTTGTTCGGATATCTGATAAGTTCGACGTTACTGATGGTTGGAAAACAAGGTCATCGCCAAAGAGATTGGTTGAGTTGGTGGAGAGTTTGAATAAACATCAACAGGAAGCAGTGCGTGAAATTGAGTTTGGGCACATTCTTCATTTCGCTGTGAAGATCATTCCAAGCAGGATTCCATACTACCTGGTGGATAAGTATAACCACCTTAGCTCATCATTGGTTTTGCCCGATGTGAAATTGCGTATCACAGAAAAGGAAGTGCATGATACTTTGGGGATTCCAAATGGTGAGCAAGACGTTATAGTCGATCGTTTGCGGATATCGATATAATCGTTTGCGGATGAAGAACAAATCGTTTGCAGATAAGTTAAAGAGGACAAATGATAGGCAAGGAAAGCAGACATTATTTTTTTTTGATGATACTGTTATTATTGTTTGCATATATAGAAGACTTTGTTTGAGAATGAGGATGTATTTATTTTTTCAGTTTTCGAAATCAAATACTTTTTTTTTTATTTTTTTCCAGGTTAAAATGACCAGCGTTGTGGTTATAATTTTTTATTTACGACCATTTGGTCTAAATTAAGATCTCAGACGAGCACATCTAGATTGCGGATATTCGCATTCTACTTTGCGAGAGAATATGCGTTGCTTAAAATAGACGCGCGTTATTTTAAAGGTTAAATTCCATTTTTGCCCTTGAGCAGAGGCGCGTGGCACAAAATTGGTTCTAATTTGCGCGCCAAAACCAAAAAAATGGAAAAAATACAGATTTGAACCGAGAGTAGGATGAGCACGGCGGCGGTTGGTCGTGACAGTGAAGATCAAATCGTTTCTGGTCGCGCAGGTGATGTTCGACTCACCTCGGTCTTCGTGGTGGAGCTCGGTGGATTTGCGAGCGGCGTGGAGGGCTTAGGAATCAGCGAGGTTGGCGGAGGTGGAGCTCGCAACAGATCGGTGCAGTGGATTTGGTTTCACGGGCCTGTAGCTTCTTCTTCGACGAGTTGCATGTCAAGATTTACGGAGGTGGCGCAGCTGGGCACAGCGGAGGGGAGAACTTCACGTCATGTCGCTCGATGTTTGGTATCCGACGCTGAGTTTCTTCGTGTCGTGTAGCACGGCGTCGATTCGAGCTTAAGCATAGACAGCGGAGGTGGAGCTCGCAATAGATCGACGAACCACGGCGTGACACCGGCGAGAACACGATGTGCAGATGCGTACTCGTTGATGTTGTCACGCCCCAATTTCAGTAAACCGAACTCAGGACGTGAACCTTTAAAACAATAAAACACTTTGAACCCTTTTTCATTAAAACACTTTAAAATCACTATTTGTTCAACAAAATAATATTTACAACTTAAAACACGTCCCAACAAGTGGAAAAAAGTATGGTATCCGTAGCTAGACTCAAAATAAACCCAGAATCCCGCTCCCAGCTCTTCAAGCTTCGGAAGCTCACCTAGTCCAACCTGCGACCGGTACCTGTAGGAAAAGCAGCTAGGGGTGAGCGTTCGCTCACCACCACGGATAACAGACTGACTACGGCATAATTAGCAGACAATGTCGGTAACACCAACAACCAACTCAACACCGAGAACACCATCCCCAAACTCAAGTAACCCGACCGACACCCACACACTGATACTTTCCTCAGCCGACTCAACCCTCGGACACGTAAGGTAGACCCAACACAACGATCGACGACCTCCTCCAAAGACACGACAGACCACCACAAAACACCCAAGATCACAAAGGATCGCACACCAAACAAGATCACAAAGGATCGCACTCTTGTCAGCTGCTCAGTGCCGGTTGCTAACCGGCTGGGCTCGAGCCTGCCCCACGCGCTCTTCCGATCCCTGTCAGGCTCCAGGCGGTCGACCTGTTGGCGATATATACAACGCTGCTTTTCCGATAGCTAGTCGGAAGGGGATCTGCCCTCTCATCGCCTAAAAACGCTCACAACCTCCGGGACTCGAACTCGGTCAGGCTAGCCAAAGAACGCTCGCAACTTCCCGAGACTCGAACTCGGTCAAGCCAGCAAAAGAACGCTCGCAACCTCCCGAGACTCGAACTAGGTCAGGCCAGCCAAAGAACGCTCGCAACTTACCGATCCCTGTCAGGTAAGCCAGCCAAAGTCCACACCACTTCCCGACACACAGTCGGGTCACTAACCTCGGGCAAGCACAATCACAATCACAAGCAAAGTTCAACAAGCAGCAGCAACACAGGTTCAGCACTCCACAGGCACTCATGGCCACCCAAGACACCAATAGTAAAACACGGACTCAACAACCCCACGGGCACTCACGGCCTCCCAAGACACACCCACCATAACTCACGGGCTCAACAACCTCACGGGCACTCATGGCCACCCAAGACACACCAATAGTAACTCACGGGCTCAACAACCCCACGAGCACTCATGGCCACCAAAGACACACCAACAGTAACTCACGGGCTCAACAACCCCACAGGCACTCACGGCCTCCCAAGACACACCAACCATAACTCACGGGCTCAACAACCCCACGGGCACTCACGACCTCCCAAACACACCAACCATAACTCACGGGCTCAACAACCCCACGGACACTAACGGCCTCCCAAGACACACCAACCATAACTCACGGGCTCAACAACCCCACGGGCACTCATGGCCACCCAAGATACATCGACAGTAACGACACGGGTTCAACAACCCCACGGGCACTCATGGCCTCCCAAGACACACCAACAATAAAGACACAGGTTCGAAAACCCCACGGGCACTCATGGCCACCCAAGACACAACAGTAAAGTACGGGCTCTCATGGCCACCCAAGACACCAACAATAATACACGGGCTCTCATGGCCACCCAAGACATAAATTAAACAATCAACCTCCGGGCATGGTCATATGCCTCCAGTAATTCCAATATCGCTAAGTTCTCTGCTCCTACGACACTACTAAGTGTCACATGCATTTCCAATATTCGCTACGTTCCCGTATCATGCCTTTCTAATATTCGATAACTCACTTAACCCACGACACCCCAGTGTCACATGCATTTCTACTGTTAACTTTCCCTAGTCAGGGCAGAGTTCCGGCTACTTTTCCCTACCTCGTGCGTGTTCTCCAAAAGTGCCCAAATAAGCCCCGGCGTGATCTCCGTCACTCGCCTAGCTTTCCTTTGCCTCGGTCCGCAGCACGATCTAAAAGAACACAATTTTAAACGCTTTTAAGCTTGCAGGCATAATGCTGAATTTTAATAAACCTGACACCCAAAAGTAACCCCGACAATGTCGATCACTCCCAAACTCCCCAATTACTCGACATTGTCGATATTGGACTCGGAAAAGCCCGATTCGCCCGACATGGCGAATCTGCCCGGGTTTTGAAAACGCCCTTCCGGGGCTCCGAAAATTCCCGTTCTCGTTTCTACGATCTTAGAATAATTCAAGGGTTCGAACGCAATCGACGAAATCAATTTCCGACTTCCGAGCGATTTAATTCGCGTTTAAAGTTTCTAAACCCGAAATTCCAACTTTCACAATTTAATTTCAAATTTCGATCCGGGTGTGGATTAACGACTTGGAGAACGTCCTAAACCACCCGAACACGAAAACCTGATACCCGGGCATGTGGGCCCCACACGGCTACGATGGAAAAATTCCCTTTTTGCCCCAAAACGTTCCTAATGAACCCCAAACCTCAACCATTCATCTTTAAAACAATTCTAACCAAAACCCAACCATATTTGAATCGGTTAAACTCAAACCCTAAAATTCGAACTTAACAAAACGAAAATCGGTTAGGTGCTCACCGTAGAGAATGACGATGTGAACTCGATTCTTCTATCGTTGAGACGATCCACCGGTCGGATGATCGGGAAATGACAAAACCCCCAAACTTTCTTCTCTTTTTCTCCCTTTTCTCCTTCTCTTTCCTCTCTCCACTTTCTCTCTCTAAAACTCTCATTTTCATCTAACTTTGTCGAGACAATCTCATTTGGCATCCTTTGTTTTGTTTTAAAAATCAAATATAATACTTAAATTGCAAACTAACTATCAATAGTCTTTGTCTTGTTTTGTCCAATAAACCTAACACCACCACTTATTTGACAAGTGTCAAGTGGGTCCCACACCTTTTTGGGATAATATCTTCTAGATATTTTCCAATCAGATTCGCGAAATTCGGACGTTTCGGGTCCCGAACGGGCACTTTTTCCAAGAAATTACGAAACTTCACGGGCTAAAAGAAAACGGCTCAACTAAGACCGCTGCGACGACGGCTAAGCTTTTTGGATCCAAAACGGTCCTCGAATGGACCAAAACGTCGCTCGGTTGACTTTTCCAACGAAAAGTCAACATTTCCCAAATTGGTCAGAAAGTTGCCCTGAGTCCCCCGGAACTCACTTTGGTCGTTATTGGGGTCAACTTACGTCCGGTATGACCCTCGGAGTCAATTTTAGGTTTAATTAAGTGCTTGACCAAAAGTTTTAAGTTTTCCTGTTTTTCGCAGGTTTGACTGGCGTTGACCAGGAGCGGTTCTTACAGATGTGCTGTGGAGAACGGCGATGTGGCCTCCGTATACGTTTCTGTACGGCGAGGGACGATAGGAGCGGCGGCGGACGTGGAGCAGCGACAGTGGGAGGGAGCCGACGATGTGTGGTATGGCGGCGTACAAAAATGGTGGGCAGAGGGTTTTGTCGTGTGGGTTATAATTATGAATGATGACTGCATTAGGTATTTAGGTTAGGGTGAACATAATTTTAGAAAGACCTATTTGCCCTTAGACAAATTAAAATTACAAAAAGAAATTGTAACTTCTAGTTATTTACTATTGTTTGCCATTGACTTCATAACCATTGGATTAACTCGATCCAAAGGTCCAAATTCAAGTAACAAGTAACATTTAAGTATAGTAGTAAAGTGCTAGTGTATACCTATATATATATATATATATATATATATATATATATATATATATATATATATATATATATATATATATATATATATATAAGGACGGTATATAGTAAAAACCGCTCTTATTGTGCAAATTGCAGACTCACAAGAAGGCGACACATGCCTTTTCGCGCGCGTGTGCGCACAGCCCTAGTTGCGTGCACACACAATGTTAATTGCGCGTGCGCATAGTTCTGGTACTCCTCATGCAAAGTGTTGGTACCTTACATAGACAAGTGCTAGTATTGTGTTTATTAATTCAAGAAAACTGATTTACAATCAAAGCCTCATGTGTTTATATAGCGAAACTAAACCCCCAACGCCCTAATACAATAAGGAAACTAATCCCAAAGTCCTAAAATGAATAACAGAAATCTGAAAACCTTAAAACAAAGAGAAATTAAACACCCGGACTGAAAAATATGAATTTGACCCCCTAGATAACCCCGACATGGGAGGCCGTTTCCACCCAAAATATGCTAGGGTTTTTTCAAATTATGAGACTAACTCCTTTTTGGGATCTCCAATGCCCGCATCAATACGTCGACTATATGGACTGCATCACATACACAAGTGTCGGTACCTTATATACACAGGTGCTAGTACTTTATATACATAGATGATTGTACCACCATGTAGGGTTGTGGTGGTGCCACGTACCAGCACTTTGCATGCATGGAATGGACATGTGTATGCATTGTATGGAAGGTACCAACGCTTTACATGGGGAGGGGGGTAGTGTTGGTACTTTATATACACGAGTGTTGGTACCACATGTACCAACACTTGCGCGTTGCTACCAGCACTTTGTATGCGTGAATAAAGGACATGTGACAGCATTTGTATGGAAGGGTACCAACACCTTGCATGGGGAGTACCAGAGTTGTGCACGTGTGAATAAGAGTTGTGCGCGTATGCGCACGCGAAAAAGACACGTGTCGCCCTCCTATGAGTCTGCAGTTTACACAATAAGGTCGAGTTTGCATTTGATACTGTGTGTGTGTGTGTGTGTATGTGTGTGTGTGTGTGTGTGTGTGTGTGTTATAAGACCGGGCCGGATTGGGGCGGGTAAGGCCAAACCTGAACCCTACTTGTACCTGGTCAACGGGTAATACTCTACCTGATTAAAACAATACATGGTCAATACCCTACCCGATTGGGTCAGAAACGTCGGGTACCCATCAGGTTCAGGTTATTTTTCTATCCCTATTTGCTACCACAATGTCTTTTCAGAGTTCGCAATCACATCCATCTGAGTGTTTTTTTGAGGACCTATGGTTCCCCTCTAGTTCGCTTTTACTATTGTTTGGGTCACAACAATTTGTATTGGTTTTTGTTGTTCTATTTTCTCAGGTTTTGATCCTCATTTTTATGAGTTTATGACCACCTGCAACCCTGTAATTTCCTCTCAAATTGCAAAGCTCAAATAAAATGTAGATGTCAGTCCTTCATTCGTAACATTCTGATTAACATCATATCTAAAAGTTGCACCTAGTCAAAATTTGTAATGTAAAATCCCATTTTACTTGATCCAATACAAGTGGAAACTAACGAGAGTTTTGTATTGCCTAACACTGCATAACGAATGACCTTGTCAATTCTAAACTTTCTGCCATCTATGTCACTATGCTTTTATCATCGATATCTTGATTGAGATAAGGCATAGAGCCATCATCTTTATTATTCTCAATCAATGTTCCTTGATATGTGAGATGACTTAATGTGTGATATCCAGTATCATGTGCATGACCATGTTATTCTTTCAGTCACTCTAGTATGAGGAATAAATCCCTGAGCCGTCTATCTTGTCACTCATTCACTCCGTCCTTAAGCCAATCTTGGCCATTATGGAAGCCCTGTTACGGACAACGTAGACTCAGGTCAAACTCATTTTTTTATAAATAGCGATCACAAAGACTCATTGGTCTAAGGATACATGACAAACTACGACACTGAATATGTTCATGACATAATCTATGGCAAATTCAGGGAGGGTCGTCCAATATCATGTCCTACATGATATATATGACCAGACTCTAGAATCTCATTCCAGTGACTAATAGAATGTAAGTCATAAAGAGCCATCTTTCATACTAGTCTCTTTAAGTGAATCTTTGTCGACTAGGGACCCATCGAGTGTGATCTATCTCGATCTATGGCTCTATTCGCATGGTGGGCATAGATTAGAACACACTTCGATATATTACTCCAACACATAACTAATATAAAGCCGCTTTAATTTTATTGCTAACGATAATATATACATTAGGACATTTGCGATCGAATTACGGGCACTAAGACTGACACCTCTTTGTCACACTTTGGACAATCTGATCCACCACCTTGTCCATTGATGATGACTCCACTGCTTTAATTGTCCATTGGTCTCCTCTTCTATTAGTTTTCCAAACATTATTAGAGGCCATTAAATTCAGGAACGCAATATATTCTCTAGAGTCAGCTTCACAAAAAATCATCTAGCTACTGAATCTAGTTGTCCTTGACTGACTTCATTCAGACTAGAACAAAAAGTCTTCAGTTGAACCCATAGTGGTTGCCCATGATGTGGACACTGCCTCATAAGTAAGAGACCCTTTCTCATGCTTCCACTTAGGTTTCATCACCTTGTTGAGCAAATGTGTTGATGTCTCTCAGCTTTATTGTCTTCTTATGTGGGAAGAATTGGTTCATGAATGCATCCACTAACTGGTCTCATGTTCTGATGCTCCCATTGGGTAGCTTACACAACCATTTCATTGCATTATCTTTCAATGACAAATGAAAAAGCCGAAGGCATACGACATCCTCTAAAACCCATTATATCTGAATGTGTCACATAATTCCAAGAATGTCGCCATGTGTTCCAATGGATCCTCATGCGCATTCCCATAAAATGGGTCGCTCCTCACCATGTTAATAACCGATGTCTTGATCTAAATTTTTTGTGTTGTAACTAGTGGTGCTGTCACGCCCCAATTTCCCACATTGGTTTCTTGTGTTGTAACCGATGTCTTGAACTCACTTTGGTCGATATCGGGGTCAACTAGAGTCCGGTATGACCCTCGGGGTCAAAGTTGGGTTCATTTAAGTGTCTGTCCGAAAATTTTAAATTTTCCTATTTTTCGCAGGTTTGACTAGCGTTGACCGGGAGTGGTTATTACAATCTACCCCCCTTAAAGGAATTTCGTCCGCAAAATTTAGAACAGACGCACCTTGGGAGTCGAACAACTCTGGGTACTTCGCGCGAACCTCGTCCTCGCGTTCCCAAGTCAACTCAGCCTCGTGGTGCTGCCACAACACTAGTTCTAAGCGGATAACCCTTCCGCGCAGGACCTGCTCTCGTGGATCCATTTCCCACATTGGTTTCTCTTTATACGGGACATCACCCGTTACCTCGACCTCTGCCCACTCAATGACGTACTCAAGACCTCGAAAGGCTCGACACACCGCGGGGCTAACCCGCCTCCGCCGCGGTTGAAACGCACCAGTCCACCTTTCGGACTCATCTCTAGGGATACATGACCACCGACTGCTGACTCGAGAGGTCGGCGCCGTCTGTCAGCATTGCTCCTGCTGACTCCGCGCGGTCTCCAACCACTCATGCTTCGGCACGACCGACTCAGCTGTCTCTCGGTCCAGTTCTAGACCCAGTGAACCCTCATTCCTCACTTCCGCCCCGCACATGGGCGACCGCCACGGCCTACCATACAACGTTCCGAACGGTGCCATCAAGATACTGGCCTGTAAGCTGTTGTTGTAGGCGAACTAGGCTAACCGTTCACGAAACTCATCGTGACAAGCCCCCAATTCTACTACGCAACACGCAGTGGTTGCAGTAAACCAGCGGGACGCTGTTGTTCGGCTCTCACCTGCCGACGAATGATGCACCGCGATACCAACTCCGCGACCGCTCTCCGCATCCCGCTCCACTAGATATGCCCCCTGATGTTGCGCTCCTCTTAGTGCTACCCACGTGCACTGTCAGACGCGAATGCGGCGACTCTCGCAACTCATTGCCAGTAACAGTCGGTATTGGCTCGCCACTTCGCCAGCCAATCCATTCCCAAGATTACGTTTAAAGGTTGTCATTTCGTAAGTATCCTTCCCACGGATACACGCACAAGTTCAGTCACTGCCGATCCTCACGGATCCTCGCAGTCTCTCTAAGACCTCGCTCCACTACCGTCGTCGTGCCTACCAACTCCGAACATACCTGATCCTCGGGGTGAGGACTCGATCCAGCATCAGGGCTCTTGAGCCCTCTCTCGAACCTCCTGTAGCAGCTCGCTTCTCTAATTTCGCAGGCACGACAGACCTTAGTCAACACCGCACCACCAACAACCGGCGTGTCCCGACGCAGGTGTGGACTCAACGGCTCTAAACTCAGCACAACTCGACGAAGCAAACGAGTGTGACGCCTCGTTACCCATTAAAATTGACGCCCAAATCGGAGACCGAACACCCACTCCATTAGTCACCCCGGTAAGGTCTAGTGCAACCCTCACACGGTCCTCTATGCATTTACTTATAACTTTCCGCAACCAAACCAATGTTCGCTACTCGTCCCTTGCGGGAAAAGTAGTAAAGGGGATGCGCGTTATGCTCACCTCCACGGACACCCTTTCGATTATGGCATACTAGTAACGCACTAAAGACTTACCGATCTAACCAGGGCAATCAGTACCTCAAAACTGATGTCAAACGTCACACTGCTCACGCTATCAACACCCCAAGTACTCGCTCACGTAAGATAAACCTCGACACGGGAAACACATCCTCAATTCAGTAAATCACTATTGCTCACAACCTCAATACTTTAATTATAATAATACGTAAAGAGACCTCAAATAGACCGCACAAACGTGCACCAAGTCACGCAACTACAACGCGACAACTGCGTCAACAAGACGGTGAAAACGATAGGGGTCACGGACCCGTGACAGACCCCGTCACGGTTGGGGTCACGGTGCCGTGACAAAGACCTAAAATTCGTCAAATCGCTCTGGTCCGTCACGGATCCGTGACAGGATCCGTGACGCTCGTGCAGACCTGTTTTCCAAACCCGGTTCAAACTCGAATCTTAACCCGTTTCAACCCTAAAATTAGCCTTAAACGACACACACGCTTGACTACCAATTCAGCAAACACACGCGCCACGACTCACAGACCAATCAAGTCACTCAACCTCAACCAAAACACGAGCCGGCATGGCCAACAACAACACAACAACACTCGCCCACCGGGCCAACCAACACCGAACCACGCCTACCGGGCCAACCAACATCAAAACACGCCCGCCGGGCCAACCAACATCAAAACACGCCCTCAGGGCCAATCAAATTTTAAAACGCGTCCACTGGAACAACCAATTTTAAAACTTTCTCCACTTCATTAAAAACCTCATTTCTTGACATCAGGTGGTCACAACCCGGTCCAGGCGTCCCCGAACTACGTTGCACCGACTTGATATCAGCACCGTCACGTTCGACTACAGGAGCTCCTGAGTCGAGTCGCGACAGCTTAAAAAACGTTTCACGCAGCAACAAACAATCAGCACACCAACAATCAAACACTGCACATACGCACAATCACAAACAGGACTCAAACCACTACAGGTCTACACACGGTTCCGACTTGCGTACCCAACGCACGACGGGACTTAACTGACTCGACTCTCCCCACCTGATTGACGTATAGTCCGAGGTGTGAAACCTCGAGCTCTGATACCAAGCTGTCACGCCCCAATTTCAGTAAACCGAACTCGGGACGCGAACATCTAAAATCATAAAACAGTTGAAACCTGTTTTGAATAAACACTTTAAAATTACCATTTAGTTAATCAAAATAATATTTACAACTCAAAATAAGTCGCCGGACCTCGCCTGTTTCTCACTGAGGTCCGGCGAGTGCTCATCCGGGGGAACGCTCAGGGCCGATCTACTCTAGGAGTGGAGGGGCACGAATTACTTAGTCTTTCTGAGACCAGAGGATCCACCTATTCACCCTGAGGCATTGTTCGTTGGTCTCGGTGAGACACTTGTTCGGTATTGCTCTTTGTTGTATCTCCTGTTTGCTGTTTCTTTGTTTTGTCCGGCTCTAGGACCCCTAGCTCACTTTTGAGTTCCTCTGTTATCGTTGTTCTCACTGGCCTTTTCCACTTTGGAATTTGTTTTATTATTAATAAAATTTCGAGCTTATCAAAAAAAAAATATTTACAACTCAAAATAAGTCCCCACAAGTGGACAAAACAAGGTATCCGTCACTAGACTCAAAAGTAAAACCCAGAATCCCGCTCCTAGCTCTTCAAGCTTCAGAAGCTCACCTAGTCCAACCTGCGACCGGTACCTGTAGGAAAAGCAGCTAGGGGTGAGCGTTCACTCACCACCACGGATAACAGACTTACTACGTCATACTTAGCAGACAATGCCGGTAACACCAAAACCAAACCCAACACCGGGAATACAATCCCAAACTCCAGTACTCAACTGACACACAACCCGTTACCTTCCTCAACAGACTCAACACTCGGACTCGTAATGTAAACCCGACACAACTATCGACGACCTCCTCCAAGGACACGACAGAAAGCTACGCAACACCAAACAAGATCACAAAGGATCGCACACCAAACAAGATCACAAAGGATCGCTAACCAGCTGCTCAGTAACCTCCCTCACGCCCTTTACCAATCTCATCAGGTCAGGCGGTCGACCTGTCGTATTTCCTCGACACAAAGTCGGATCAGGCTGTCGACCTATCACACTCACAACCCCGAACCACACACGCGCGGCCAGGACCCCTTTACTGACGGGCGGGCCCCCTAACCCGTCTGAACATGCAGACGCGTGTGATCGAGGACCCCCGTTTCATGAAGCGGGCCCACAACCTCAGGTAACCACAATCAAAATCACAAACAAAGTTCAACAAACAACAACAACACAAGTTCAGCACTCCACAGGCACTCATGGCCACCCAAGACACCAACTGTAAAACACGGACTCAACAACCCCACAGGCACTCACGGCCTCCCAAGATACACCAACAGTAACTCACGGGCTCAACAAACCCACGGACACTCACGACCACTCAAAACCACCAACAATAACTCACGGGCTCAACAACCCCACGGGCACTCACGGCCACTCAAACCACCAACAGTAACTCACGGGCTCAACAACCCCACGGGCACTCATGGCCTCCCAAGACACAGCAACAGTAACTCACAGGCTCAACAACCCAACAGGCACTCACGGCCTCCCAAGACACACCGACACCACAGGCACTCACGGCCTCCCAAGACACACCAACAGTAAAGACACGGGTTCAACAACCCCACGGGGACTCATGGCCACCCAAGACACACCAACAGTAAAGACACGGGTTCAACAACCCCACGGGCATTCATCGCCACCCAAGACACACCAACAGTAAAGACACGGGTTCAACAACCCCACCGAGCACTCATGGCCACCCAAGACACCAACAGTAAACCACGGGCTCTCATGGCCACCCAAGACACCAACAGTAAACCACGGGCTCTCATGGCCACCCAAGACACCAACAGTAAACCACGAGCTCTCATGGCCACCCAAGACACAACAGTAAAACACGGGCTCAACAACCCCACGGGCACTCATGGCCACCCAAGACACCAACAGTAAACCACGGGCTCTCATGGCCACCCAAGAAACAACAGTAAAACAGGGTCTCTCATGGCCACCCAAGACACAAAAATACACAAACAACCTCCGGCATAACCAATGCCTCCAACAGTCCTAATATCAACAGTTTCACAATCAACCTCCGGGCATGGTCATATGCCTCCAATACTCCTAATATCGATAAGTTCACTGCTCCTACGACACTACTAAGTGTCACATGCTTTTCTAAAATTTGCTACGTTCCCGTATCATGCCTTTCTAATATTCAATAAACCTACTTAACCCACGACACCCCGGTGTCACATGCATTTCTACTCTTAACTTTCCCTAATCAGGGCCGAGATCCCATATGATATCTATGATCAGACTCCGGAATCCCATTCCAATGACTAACAAAACGTAAGCCATAAAGAGCCATCTTTCATACTAGTCGCTTCTAGTGAAGCTTTGTTGACTACGGACCCATCGAGTGTGATCTATCTCGATCTATGGTTCTATTCGCATGGTGGGCATAGATCAGAGCACACATCGATATATTACTCCAACACATAAGTAATATAAAGCCGCTTTAATTTTATTGCTAACAATGATATATACATTTGGACATTTAGGATTGAACTATGGGCACTAAGACTAACAATCTCCCACTTGCCTTAGTTGCAATCTAAACTCCAATATGTCCCCATCGACTTTACATGTCTAACATGTTCAGGCAGTGACACTGCCTTAGTCAAAGGGTTGGCTATGTTATCATCTGTTGCAATATATGTTATCTTCACTTCACCTCAGTTCAGTGTTTCTCTGATGAGGTGGATACGCCGCAGTACATGTTTGGATTTGTTATGCGTTATGGGCTTTAAGCTTGCGCAATGGCCCTTGTGTTGTCGCAAAATGGATTCACCGGGCTGGATCGGTTTTTAATTACACCCAGCCTTGCCATGAATTTCCAAATCCACATAGCCTCCTTAGCTGCCTCTGCAGCATCCATGTACTTGGCCTCTGTCGTAGATTCGGAAATGGTATCTTGCTTTACGCTCTCCCAGCTAAAGCTCGGCAACAGCAAGATGGCCCTGTCAAAGCTTCGGTTAGTAATGGCGGAGCTCCGGCCACATCAAAAGCAAGGAAGAAGACGCATGTTTCAAGAACAGAGAAGTAGACTAAGGCCGGGCCTCGTCAGGCGAAGAGACTCTCTCTTCCCTCTGCAAATCAGGGTACATCGCCTACTCTTATTCCGACCGGTCATGAGACGAGTGGTAGTGCGGAGGTTTGTGCGACGGAGCGGAATTTAATCAAGCCGGACTCGGATGTTTATGTTAATAACTTACCACTTGGTTTGACAGCGGAGCAGATACGAAACATAATGGGGTCTTTTGGCGAAGTGGTTACTTCTTCGGTACAGAAGAAGACGAATAGAAGGGGACTTCGTTTTGGGTTTGTAAAATTCACAACCATTGATTCTGCTCTTCAGACAATTGAAACACTCAACGGGTTTATTTACAATGGACACAAACTTTTGGTAGCCATGGCTCGTACTGGTAGAAGCAAATTGTAGTTAACAACTGCGATTCCGAGTTCCCCTGTTCCGAGGTCAGAGAAACAGAGTCTGTTCACTTCAGCAGGAACGAACGGCTCGGAGCCATCTCCAAAGGCTCTGAACCTGCAGCTCAGGCGAGAATCTAATCTGGAGCAAGCGGAGACATCGCCAGACGACGTCTCCGATCGCCGGTTGGAAGTTTTTCAGCCGCGTATCGCGGCTTCATTTGAGCGTGATTCTTGCGTTTCAGATACGAATTGCGATCCACCTGTGGAGCCGAAGATGGTGGGCGATTCAAATTCAGAAACTTTGGATATGGACGCGATTTGCCGGGATTCAGACTCGGATACTGTGGCTCGTGCGTTGTGTCACGCCCAAATTTCAGTAAAACCGAACTCGGAATGCGAACGTTTAAAACCATAAAACATTTGAAACCTTTTTAAATAAAAACTTTAAAATCACCATTTAATTAATCAAAATAATAATTTAGAACTTAAAAGCACGTCCCAACAAATGGACAAAAAGCAAGGTAATACGTCGCTAGACTCAAAGTAAACCCAGAATCCCGCTCCAAGCTCTTCAAGCTTCAGAAGCTCACCTAGTCCAACCTGCGACCGGTACCTGTAGGAAAAGCAGCTAGGGGTGAGCGTTCGCTCACCACCACGGATAACAGACTGACTACGACATACTTAGCAGACAATGCCGGTAACACCAAAACCAAACCCAACACCGGGAATAACCATCCCAAACTCGAGTACTCAACTGACACACAACCCGTTACCTTCCTCAACAGACTCAACACTCGGACTTGTAATGTAAACCCGACACAACTATCGACGACCTCCTCCAAGGACACGACAGAAAGCTACGCAACACCAAACAAGATCACAAAGGATCGCACACCAAGAAAGATCACAAAGTATCGCAAACCAGCTGCTCAGTAACCTCCCTCACGCCCTTTACCGATCTCATCAGGTAAGGCGGTCGACCTGTCGCATTTCCTCGACACAAAGTCGGATCAGGTTGTCGACCTATCACACTCACAACCCGTGTGATCAAGGACCCCCGTTCCATGAAGCGGGCCCACAACCTCAGGTAACAACAATCACAATCACAAACAAAGTTCAACAAACAGCAACAACACAAGTTCAGCACTCCACAGGCACTCATGGCCACCCAAGACACCAACCGTAAAACACGGACTCAACAACTCCACAGGTACTCACGGCCTCCCAAGATACACCAACAGTAACTCACGTGCTCAACAACTCCACGGGCACTCACGGCCACTCAAAACCACCAACAGTAACTCACGGGCTCAACAACCCCACGGGCACTCACGGCCTCTCAAAACCACCAACAACTCACGGGCTCAACAACCCCACGAACACTCACGGCCTCCCAAGACACACCAACAGTAAGTCACGGGCTCAACAACCCCACAGGCACTCACGGCCTCCCAAGACACACCGACAGTAACTCGCGGGCTCAACAACCCCACAGGCACTCACGGCCTCCCAAGACACACCAACAGTAAAGACACGAGGTCAACAACCCCACGGGCACTCATGGCCACCCAAGACACACCAACAGTAAAGGCACGGGTTCAACAACCCCACGGGCACTCATGGCCACCCAAGACACACCAACAGTAAAGACACGGGTTCAACAACCCCACGGGCACTCATGGCCACCCAAGACACCAACAGTAAACCACAGGCTCTCATGGCCACCCAAGACACAACAGTAAAACACTGGCTCTCATGGCCACCCAAGACACAAAATACACAACAACCTCCGGCATAACCAATGCCTCCAACAGTCCTAATATCAACAGTTTCACAATCAACCTCC
This sequence comes from Erodium maritimum, assembly GCA_963921825.1. Taxonomy (NCBI): domain Eukaryota; kingdom Viridiplantae; phylum Streptophyta; class Magnoliopsida; order Geraniales; family Geraniaceae; genus Erodium; species Erodium maritimum. Next base: position 87,766,076 of record OY997588.1, on the reverse strand, counting down.
GGGCATGGTCATATGCCTCCAGTACTCCTAATATCGATAAGTTCACAATCAACCTCCAGGCATGGTCATATGCCTCCAGTAATTCTAACATCGCTAAGTTCTCTGCTCCTACGACACTACTAAGTGTCACATGCTTTTCTAATATTCGCTTCGTTCCCGTATCATGCCTTTCTAATATTCGATAAACCTACTTAACCCACGACACCCCAAGTGTCACATGCATTTCTACTGTTAACTTTCCCTAGTCAGGGCCGAGATCCGGCTACTTTTCCCTACCTCGTATGCTTTCTCCAAAAGCGCACAATTAAGCTCCGGCGTGATCTCGGTCACTCGCCTAACTTTCCCTTTCCTCTGTCCGCAGCACGATCTAAAAGAACACAATTTTAAACTCTTTTAAGCTTGCAGGCATAAACTAAAATTTTAATAAACCCGACGCCCAAAAGTAACCACGACAATGTCGATCACTCCCAAACTCCCCAATTACTCGACATTGTCGATATTGGACCCGGAAAGGCCCGATTCGCCCGACATGGCGAATCTGCCCGGGTTTTGGAAATGCCCTTCCGGGGCTCCAAAAATTCCCGTTTTCGTTTCTACGGTCTTAGAATAATTCAAGGGTTCCTAGGCACTCGACGGAATCTAATTCCGACTTCCGAGTCAATTAATTAGCGTTTAAAGTTTCTAAACCCGTCAATTACAACTTTCACAATTTAATTCCAAATTTCGATCCGGTTGTGGATTAATGACCCGGGGAACGTTCTAAACCACCCGAACACGAAAACCCGATACTCGGGCATGTGGGCCCCACCCGGCCACAATTAGGAAAATTTCCTTTTCGCCCCAAAACGTTCCTAACGAACCCCAAACCTCAACCACTCATCTTTAAGCCAATTCTAACCAAAACCCAACCATAATCAAACCGTTTAAACTCAAACCCTAAAACTTCAAACGTACCAAAACAAAAATCGGTTAGGTGCTCACCGTAGAGAATGACGGGGTGAGCTCGATTCTTCAACCGTTGAGACGATCCGTCGGTCGGATTGTCGGGAAATCACAAAACTCTAACCTTTCTCCTTTCTTTTTCCTTTTCCTCCTTCTCTTTCTTCTCTCCACTTTCTATCTCTACACAACTCTCCTTTTCTGAAATGGTCGTGTACTTCCTTCTCTCATTCTCTTTTAATTTGTTTTAAAAACCAAAACTAACACTTAATTACAAACTACCCCTCACATGTCTCATCTTTTGTTTTGTTCAATAAACCTAACACCACCACATATTTGACAAGTGTCAAGTGGGTCCCATACCTTTTTGGGGAAAATATCTTCCACATATTTTCCAATCAGATTCGCGAAATTCGGACGTTTCGGGCCCCGAACGGGCACTTTTTCCAAGAAATTACGAAACTTGGTGGGCTACAAGGAAACGGCTCAACTAAGACCGCTGCGACGACGGCTAAGCTTTTTGGATCCAAAACGGTCCTCGAATGGACCAAAACGTAGCTCGGTTGACTTTTCCAGCGAAAAGTCAACATTTCCCAAATTGGTCAGAAAGTTGCCCTGAGTCCCCCGGAACTCACTTTGGTCGATATCGGGGTCAACTTATGTCCGATATGACCCTCGTGTCAAATTTAGGTTCAATTAAGTGACTGACCAAAATTTTTAAATTTTCCCATTTTTCGCAGATTTGACTAGCGTTGACCAGGAGTGGTTATTACACGTTACACGTTGAAGAGGACAAACGAATAAGCACAGCTGGGCTTGTGCTTGCTGCGGTTGCTGGGACCTTGAAACAGGCCTTCGGGCCTGAGGCTATTGGGCCTGATCCTATTGGGTCTGATGTACGACCTGGGCCCACTCAAGCAGTTTTTGTTTGCCCTCTTGCGTCATGTTCTGATTTTTTGAAGAATGCTCTCCCCAAGTCGGACTCCCGGGTTTCGCTGACTACCTCCCTTAATCCGCTGTCACGTTTCGACCAAGACTTTCCAGTATGGTCGCCTGAAACGATACAAAAGGTTAAAGGGAAAAGAAAAAAGAAACCTCAACAGCCTTTTCGAGTGACGACTCGTTCACTCTGCATGAGTGAAAATGAGAAGCTTGAGGCTCAGCGTAAAAACGAGGCTTGGAGACACTTTGTTGCTACAGGGACTATACTGCAGATAGAGTTCAAGGACGAAGTTCCTCCTTCTATCGATTAGCATTTCTTTGTAATCCCCGATCTTCGTTTGTTTTTTTTTCGTTTTTTTTAGGAAGATTCTCTTACTGTTGTAGTAGAGTCTCTTTTGCAGGTGTTTGGGATAGCTTTTTTGCGGTCCTCAGGCTTTGTAATTTTCTTTATTTCAAAGTCTATCAATAAATCATCATTTATCAACAAAAAAAGATATTAGCGCAAGGAAACAAAGAGATTTAGTTTTATCATGACTCCAAAGGACTGTGAAACCCTATGGGTCACGTTTACAAGCTGTAGGAGCTATATAACCCATGAAGATATTTAGAGCTCCATTTGATCGCATGTTGGATCAAATGTTGACTAACATCTTAAGCGCGTGTCTCCTAATTTGAAGATAAGTATCTTATGTTTCGTAATTTAAAGATACTTATATTCCAAGCATCAAATTCGTTTAGGAATTGTTTCCTAGCTTGAAGATACTTCTATTCTAAAGATATGTTCACTTTAGGAATTGTTCCAGTTTATGGAAACTTGGAGATTGAGCTAGATTGTGACTCTAAGGTTTGAGAAACCCTAGGGAGGCACGAATACAATAGATGGAGCGGTTATAAAAAGCCAAGAAGATTGTCATTAGCTGTTTTTTTTATCAGCGAAAACATATATTAAATAACCCTTTTTGAGGGAAAAAGAGTTACAAAAGGGGCAAACTAGCTACAGATTGCAAGGGTAACAAAAGTGAAACTAAGTGAGAACCAAGTGAGAGTGATGCTGCAAAGTGATTAGGAAGAAACATAGGAATGGGAAGCAATGGAGTGTTGAAACAGGTTTGGACTGTGAGATAGTTGTTGATCGTCATTGTTATGAGATGTGGATCATTATTGTTGTATGTGAAGATTATTCTGTTCTTTGTTCATGACTTCAGAGTTCCTAAGCATGTTGGACTAGCTTGTTGGGAGGCTAGATGAATTGAACAAAGAAGTGTGTTGATGTTCTCAAGCACTATTTGTAACTGAAGAAGTGATTGAGTTGTTTTGTGTTGTGAATAGTGATTGTTGATTCACGATGAAACACTAATCCAACACTGAAGGGTTCGAAGTAATCCAAGACTTAAGGGCTTGAAGAGTGGGATCGAGTGAGGAGCTCGGATTCAGGGGAACCCTATGATAGGTTTTTCACTTTGCAATATTATCATAGGTTTGATATGGAGGATCTAAACTTGTTTGTTGATTGATTACGTGATAGTGAAAACCATTCCACTGGTATAGTGCCCCCAGACGTAGGTGATGATGCACCAAACTGGGTAACAAACCTATGTGTCTTTGTGTGCTTTCTTTTTCTTATCGTTTATATCTCCATATTGTTCTAAAGCAAGGTCTCTGTCCACATGTCTTAACATCTTGTAAGACATCTTGGTGTCTACCGAAAAGTAACATCTTATAACACATCTTGCTACTGCACCTAACCAGAATTTCACATTTAAAATGAGACGGCAATTAATTTCTACATTACTCTTCAAACTGAAACATAAAAATTCACATCTAAATAATACAACTCAAGGAATGATCATTTGTTTCTTTATGGGTACATCAATAACTCTAATACATAGATATATCACAAAAACATAATAACCAACAAGAACGCCATTCTATAATTACACTTCACTACCTTTTTCTTCGTCAAATCCATGTTCTTCCTCTCTTCATTCTATAGAGCCTCTTTTAACCTTTTAATTATGTTAGTCAGTTCAGGCACCAATCTCCTCCCATAAGGACATACTCTTGGATCATACCTCTAAAAACCCATACTTATGAGTTGATCGTTCAGATATATATAAACAAAATTTCACCGTAACGACATAAAATTTGTTAAAACCATTAATATTGTAAAATTGCATAACTTACACTAAATTTCACACATCTCATAAACCTTCTACCCTGATTTTCTCTTGAGAACGACGTACGAATCAGAGTTCTTACTCCACAATAACAATAAACCATTCTTCTCATTCCAATCCTATCATCCTTATATAATTAACAAACATAAAATAACTCTTCAACCGATCTTTACACGGTTTTCCAAGTAATTTAAACAAAAAATGATGGTTCTAGAGATTTCCAACCATTCTATACGAGAGATAAGTTCTACTTCAATCTAGCAAAAACTTATACCTAAACTAACTTGTACTGTTGAGTTGTGTTAGGTCTAATTGGTCAGGCTCATGTGTGGCTTAAATTGAGTGTTGTCTGGTTAAGGAGGTAACTTATGGTTTGGTGGGACTTTTTTCTAGCCTATATGGTTGGGTTTCTATTTTAATATTAAAATTAAGTAGTAAGTCAACAGGTTTGCTTTGGTAAGTTTCCTTTGAGTGCACAATTCTCTGACAGGATTTTTTTAACACAAATTTTGTTGATAAAAAATAACCCAACTAGTTTACAAGTAAAATAACACACTACATGATGAGTAGGGATGACTATATGTCAAATCCCGCTTTTAATGTGCATCAAGACACGGTCATTAAGCAATATATGTGACAATTAAGTACCAGTCGCTCTTATAGGGAGTAATGGTATCACTAGTATTTTGCTAAAACATGAGGACGTGGGCTGTCACTTCCACATCTATGAAAGAGAAAATAAAGGGCATAAAAGAAAAAGAATTGTTTTAAATTCTAGACATAAATGTAAATTATCTACACCTACCACCTAAGAAACATAGCTTTTGATTCACATAAAGAGTCGCTCACGGGTACAAGTAAACACAATTTCCAATTAATTCAAGGAAATGGTTAACGATGTGTAAAAACAATAATGCTTTCCTGATGGTCTTAGAACACTTAAGTTCTTATGTATGCCGTATCAAGAAATCAACCTCGTAGTAGTCACGGGGAGAGGGGACAAGACCATTGCCCGGACCGATATGCGAATCACCAACCATCGGAAAACAATAATTAGAGGGTGTAGTTCTATGATCTTGAGCAAGCTCAATCAATCCTCGAACAAGAAATGAAAACAACGAATGAGTTTCCTTCTCGCTACCAACTACCATAAGTAGAGATAGCTACACCACTCGTTGAATCTACTCATCTACGTCTAGTTCACTTCCAAATTTCCGAATGCCATCAATAACGATGAACATCGAAAATCAAGTAGAATTAAATAGAGTATTGAATAGCGATACTCTAGTAATAAACAAGAATAAGTAAACCCTAAATCAATAAACGAATCTACTTAGCTACGCCTAGTTCACTTCTTGAAAACCAAACACCACCGATCAAGACAGTTTCGGTAATCAAGTAGAACTACATAGAACATCGAATCACGATATTCTGTTAATACAAGCGTAAGTAAATTATATACAAGTAAAATCTCGCCTCACACTAGATCGAATCATAGATCACTCCAAACATCAATCTACATAGCGTACACAACAATCATGAGAAAATCCCCAAATCGTTCGGCCGGCATGAAACACAAAAGAGAATCGAGAAAATACTTCTTAGCATATTTCTATCTCATCAATAGGAAGTCAAGACATGTGAATGTCAGAATCCTAGATAAGATTACTATATGGCTAAAGTTTGCATTTTTACGAACTCTAGCCTAGAACTTAATATACACCCAAGAGATGAAATAGTTAGCACATGAAATCGGGTTTTAAAATCATGAAAGTTTCAAACACAAAGTGAGAAAATCACGCTTTAACATCGAGTAGCTTCAAAATAGATAAAACCTCATACAAGCAAGTGGATGCTATTTAAGCTCAAAAAACCCCAATTCATGTAAATAGCATTAAGAACATCAAATTAACCACAAAGTCATGCATCAACTTAAAGAAAATCATCATTTACACGATACTCATGACCAACGATTCAAATCCAAGGTCATTGAGTCCAAATCCTACTAAAGCATACATAAAAACTAGCTTTACAACAAAACTAGAGAAGAGTAGATATTAGAACCGGATTGGGTTGAAAAACTCAATCAAAAAATTCTCTAGCTTGCAAACCCACCATCTCCAACCCTCCAAAGCTTCAACCCATGAAAATGGAGAAGTTGGAGATGACAGGAGGCTCATGTATGCTTGAAACCTCCTTGGATAGTCAAAATTATGGCCTCAAGTGGTAGATATTGCTCTCAAAATGAAGAACACTAAAGAGAGAAGAAGAGAGGAAAAATAAAGCTTGAAATTAATTGAGGTGTGTAAAAAATATTGATCTCAAATGTTGTTTCTCCCCTATATATAAGCAAAAAAATATGATTCTAGCTTTACATTCACATGTTGACCAGGAAAAGGAGGGGAGTGCGCTGGTGTTGGCTTGTGATCTACTGCGGGTGGGCGTATGGGATAAGAACTGCAACTGGCTGCTAAGGCCATTCATCTCATGCTCAAATGATCGAACGGACGCGCGGTCAACCAAACGACACGGACGGATGGATCGAGTTAGCGTTCTGGTCAACCCATCCCAAGACAGCGAGAGGTGTGAGTACACGGGTTGGGCTGCACCAGATCTGGATAGTTGATACTTTTCCCCTTTTTTTACCGCTTCAATCGCTCGTTCCTGCTCCATTAGACCTATGATCGGTCTCGCTCCTGCGCCAATAATTTTTTTTCATGGCCTACAAAACAAGACCAATCATGAATATATTTTTGAACACTTGAAAAATATCGACCAAGAACGAGGTTATGTGCATTTATTACTAAACGCTATAAACATAAAAACGAGGCACAAACAAGGTAAAAATATAGGGGAAATAGTCTAATTAAGTAGGATACATTTACGCTCGTCACTACATCACATTTACAAGTTTTATTTAATCAACAAAAAGCATAAACTCAAACCAAAAATCCATCTCAAACAGATAAAACTAATTTTACATTTCAAACTACCGAACCCTAAAACCCATATCATATTTCTCACTAACAAACCCTAAACCAAATTATAGATTCTGAGACCTAAACCTAAACCCCATTTATGTATATGGCTATCCCTAACCTTATAATTTCATATTTTTAAAGAACTAGCCCTAAAATTCAAGTTTATAGGGAACTAACCCTAGAATTTCATGTTTTTAAAGAACTACGATTTGAATTTCAGGTGTTAAAAGAACTAACCATAGAATTTCATATTGAAAGAAGGAATAAAGATTCAAAACTCTTACCATCCTTTGTACCTCCAACCTTCTCCTCTTCCTCTTTGTCGAAACTATCAGCTCTCAACTTGTCCTTTTTCTCTTCGTCGAAATTTGAAGCTCTGACTTCACTACTTCTCTTCTCAACCACAACAAAAAACATGTGTCTCTTACGCTTAACATCCAAAAACAAGTCTTTGTACCTCCAACCTTCTCCTCTTCCTCTTTGTCGAAACTATCAGTTCTCAACTTTTCCTTCTTCTCTGCGTTGAAATTTGAAGCTCTAACTTCACTACTTCTCTTCTCAACCACAACAAAAAAACATGTGTCTCCTACACTTAACATCCCGAAACGAGTCTTTGACACAAAATATTTTAGGGAAAAATAAGCATTTACAAGCTTCAAACTAGTCATGTGCATGTCATATGATTCTTGGGGTAATGGACTTGTTAAGTTGAACAGAAAATAATAGTTTGGATAAAAATTGAAAATTTATAGTTCGGAAAATTGAACGAGAGGTCAAGCACAATCAGAACATATAAATGAGGCATAGTACAGAGTTAGGTTTTAAGGTCTTCCTTATAAATTCTAATCCCAATAACAACACAACACCAGAGAATTTCTCATGTCATACAAGCAAAAGATATAAATCAAGTAAATGCATATAATATGATCAGAAAAATATCATTAATAATAAAAATAACCAAAACAATCTTTGGAATCTTAAAAACGAGTAAAGGGAACGAGTATACCGTTTCTTTGCTTAATTTTTCTCATGCTCATTCAAAAACTATAGGATAGCTTTGAAAGCATGCTTCATAGGTGGTCTAATAAGTGAATATTAGGTGGGTGAACTCAAACTACTAGTTCCATGTAAGATGAGTTTGACTCATGCTCTTAGATTTCCGCCTATATATTATATAAACTACACATGAGCTAATAAAAAGATCAACGAGCTTCATGAACCCTTATTGAAACTAAAAAAATAACCTAAAAATCTAGGAAACTAACTAAAAGAAATGTAAAATGTCCTTCAGATGCACGGATGAAGAATTTTATGACCGCAAAGCACCACTCTCACGAAACATCTTCAGATAAAGCCACCCTCAACCTTGGCGAGCTGGCAGCTGCGGTTGATAAAGCACGAATCATTGACACGTGCCTCCGCGCCTATTACAACTGATGTGAACGGTATGGAATGTGACAAACACTTATTGTTCATGGATTATCCTTTTCATATCGACTCTGATCTCCTCCTCCTAGAAGTCAACATGGGGTAAAGACTCATTATTCTAGCGACATGATAAGCCATGAAAATCATATGGACCTCGTATGAGGATAGAACGACTCTAGGGCCTTTGTATTTGTCGTTGGAGTTTAACGCGAATGATTTTTTCCTCGAAGTCATCTCGATCATGCCCTAGTAAATGTATATCTTTGTTCTTAAGGTAGATGGAATGGACATCCCAAGATGATCGGAACTTAGCAATGACTTTTAAAGTCGAGAACCACAAAATCTATCAGGAACAATAATCTTCCAACTTTGACCAACACTTGTTCCATGAAGCCTTCAAGACATGTAATAGTTTTATCCGTTAACATGCATCAGTAATGTATTCCTATTATTCAATACTTTGTGCCTCAATCGCAAATTCAATAAACTCTCCGCCTCGTGGAGTTAAGAGGTCTTCCGATGACACTAGATACGCTCAATCTCAGACCCTAGTTTTGTTTCCATATCAACAAGTGAACCATCCTACCTTGTTGAACCAATGACGTTAGCTAAGTACTTATAAACCTTATACAAGTTGTCATCCAATATCTTCTGTCAATTCAATCAGGTCACTGATATCTACTTTCTGGCCTCTTGGATTAGGAGCGATCTCAACCTTTCATACAACCAATATTTGCTCGAATAGCGCTTTAGTATGATCGTCTGCTTCCACAACTCTTATGGTCGAGATATTCTCAACATTAAGAACTTGATCTAATAATATAATACATGTTTCTCTCACTAAAAATAAACGCTCTCACCTCTCTCTTACCTTCCTTCAACCCTAACCTGAATGTTTGTCTCTATCGGCGTCCGATCTGGCCTCCCTTGGAACCAGTGACGACGCCGGTGGCTACCCCATTCACCTCTCATCCTTTTTCTTCTTTACCTTTCTCCTCCTCCTCTTCGTCCTCCCGTTTTTCATCCTCTAACTCCAATCGTTCTTCCACCGACATTGGCGACTCTACTTCTTCATATCTGCTTGTGGGAGATATTTCTCCACCGATCCAGGTGGGGATCCTCGTAGATTTGGGAACCTCGTCTCAGATCTACTCCTAAGCAAAGATTTTTGTCTCCATTTGTTCTTCAGCCCTCGATCCACCGTATTTTCGTCCTCTTTTCTCGATTGTTAGGGCTTCGGGCCTCGTTGGAGCAGGTGGAATACCAGCGACGGGTTAGTCCAAGTTGGCTTCGTTTCTGAAGATTCTTTGCAGTGTAGGAGAATACATCGTCGCAATATTTCTTTGCTTGGTTTTGGTGGCGAGGTTGATGGTTGTTGTTCTTGTCTTGGTGGCCTTCTATCAGATCTGTTCTCCACTCCATGATTCTCCTTAACCTCTCTCCTTGGTGGCTCTGCTTCGTCAAGGTGAGATCGACGTTTTCATTGGTTTGGGGGTTGTTTTGAACCATTTGATCCCTTTTTTCCCTCTCTCGTGTTTCTCCTTGCCTCGGCCATTTTGGTTGGAGGCTCGTTCATTCATGTTGTCTTCGACGAGTGGTTATAGCCTTGTTGGTTGATGTTGGGAAGCCTGGTGAGGTGGGTTAATTTGGGGTTTCGATTCTCCGGTAGGGACTATTCCACCGGACAGTCTCTATCGATTTTTGGTGTTGGCCATCGATGTATCGGTGCTTCTCTTGACGTGTCGATGAGACTGGGTTTTCTTACAACCTTCTGTGGTGCTCGAGTTTGTTTGGAGGTGAAGGTGTCGTCTTCTGGTGGTTTGGCTTCGTACTTTCTTCTCTCAGTTGTTTTATTTCTCAGTTTTTCCTTTTCGTCTTTTACTTATAGGTTGTTTTCTGGGTTCTTCACCCCTGTTTTCTTTGATTAGTGCTTAATGGTTGTAAAACTAGGGTTAGAGGCCCCTTTGTTGGTTGTGTTGGACTGTTCTATTATTGAGGAGTCTTTGTCGACTTTCTCAGATGTATTTCAGTTTGTTGATGTTTGTGATATTAGCCATTGAGACCAAGTGTTTGGTATTTCATTTGTCGGGATTGTTCTGAGGCCGGACATATCGTCGGTGCTCTTGTTATACAGAGGGAGTTTCGACCCATTGCCTTCTCTTTTACTTCAAAGGAGAAGTATTTTATAAAATTAAAATAAAAAACTGCTGATAAAAAAAGAACTTGATCTAAGATGACTAGTCAATAATGGAGGATACTATCCCGTTTGGTAGATGGCCAAGGGAACCTCAATCAACGAACCTATTGATTCTACCTCTGAATCAGAATCGATATTATATCAAGGACGCATTGATCCCTCTAAATCACAATATCGGAAATCACCATTTATATCCCAACAATAATCACATGCATAATCTCCTCGACGAACTTCCTCTACCATCTATGCATACACATCTCTATCTTGACAATCAGAGCATTCCTCATCCAGACACATATCATAGTCGTAATATGAGTAGTATCCTTTCTTCAGTTTTTTGAGGAAATGAGTAGTATCCTTAATCCACGTGCACCTATGTGAATGACCCTCTATTAGTGTAGTTTTTCATGGCAAGAATTCAACTTCTCCATAATGCCCATGCCTCGGTTGGGGTTATGTCGAGAAAACATCCTTCGACTATAGAGTCAATCAAGTTTTGATAGAATACTGAATGAGAGCTTGCTTTGATAGATCTTTGTTATGATACCTCTTCAAATATGACTTATAAGTTATAACGAACCCATGTTGATCTAATAGACTCTTACGTCTTTGACTTGAACCCAATGAATCTAGCACGAAACCTTGCATTCAAACTAAGTGGATGATATTGCTCTATAATCTGGTCCTCAATCGGTCAGAATCCTTCTTGTTGTCAGGCCCGACCCCACTCCTTAGCCAATTAGGCGATGGCCTAAGGCCACACTTGGAAGGAGGCCACAATTAAAAGAAAAGAAAGGCTTATTAGTATACTTAAGCCCCAATTAACCCAAAAACAAAACTAATGATAGAATTTTAATCCCAATTTGACCCTGCTACATAAGCAACGTTATTTTTATTCAGCCTATTTGTTTAAGGATTAAGATTAATTATATATTTCAAAACAAATTTTTCTTTTATTCCAAATCTCAAATCCAATTAAATTTTGTTTCAAAAATACAATTGAGTTTTATTTCTAAATTAAGACTTTCCTTCTTCCTAATTTACGAATGTAGTTTTAGGTTTAGATTAATCTCAAGTACTTTCAATGTTGCTTTTCTTAATCTCTTTTATTTTATTACAATTTCCTTATCAAAATCTATTTTTTCTAAAACAATTTGCCTTTTATCACAATCTATATTTCTTGTCTTGGTTGCGGGAAACAAATACATACACGAAGAACAATTTGTTATACAAGATTATTAATGTTAATTATTTAATTAAAATTATAACAATCTATAATGGAAATTCCGTCAATGATTTAGTTTGAAACTTTTAAATAATTCTCGATATTGCACTTATGAAAAAATAGTTGTTTGAAGATTATAATATTTACATTAAAAAAATTAGTTTACTCCATCCTAGTAATTTGAAGGACTCGTGAGGCCTCATATATGTTGGAAAATATTTTAATATTTTTTCTAGATACGTCGAATAATCAATTGCATGATTCATATTTAATTGAAACAAATAAGAATTCTTGTGAAATCAATTTTTTTAGGAACCAAAAAATGGCAGGTTCATGTTCGAAAAATATTGTATGTTTGGTTGTTGATATATATTTTATTTTAGATATTAGTTGCAAGTATTAAGTAAGAGCTTAGACATGTTTCATAAATTGCTTTATATGGGTTTTTATCTTTTAATTTGGGCTAAGTTTATTTTGTAGAGCAACATCAAATAAAAAGCACGAATATGGTTTTTCAAAATCAAAAAGAAAAAGAAAAAAATAAAACTTAAACAGATTCTCAAAAGGGGGCTTTAGATAAATTTATAACAAAAAAATCAATTAGAAAATATTGGTTATTGTTCTATTGATTCTATGGAATGTGATGATTATGAAATTAATAATGAGAATGAAGTAATAGTTGATAAGAAGAGTTAGGTGAAAAAACTCTAGTCCTTGAAGAGCAAGTTAATCGGAATATTGTTGTCCTCATGTTAGTCAGTATATCACAGTTATGTTGTCCTCATGTTAGTCAGGATACCATACTTTAGTTGTTTTTGTAGACTGTTCTCGTACAAGAACAACTAAAGTATGGTATATTGTTGTTCTCATGTTAGTCAGTATACCATATTTAAAGGCCAAATTTTTAATCTTCATCTAAGGCCACTAAATGTATGGAGCCGACCCTACTTGTTGTCCTCATGTTAGTCAGTATACCATACTTTAGTTGTTCTTGTATGAGAACAGTCTACATAATAGCTACTTTATATCACGAGGCTCAGTGGATTTGGTGGTACATCAAACTATGTTCATGACTTCATTTGCGTGCTTGTATGGGTCTTCAAGTATTATATTGTAGATTGGCCACTATTTCATATCATTTGGAACACGACTGACATAACCTATGACTGATGTGTATGCATGCGTCTTGCACGCTTACGATAAATGTGATTAAGGCTATTGTGAGTAGAAGTAGAATCATCTTCTCGGTCTCTTTCGAATTTTAAGGATGGAGTACGACACCTTGCTTCTTTAGGATCCATGGTTATGTTTTGGTGAGTCTATTGTGTTAATACACGCTTCTTGACCTGTGGATCAAGGAAAATCATCGAGCGCCCTAATGTTAAGGTCATATATCGCATGAAAAAGAAAGAGTGGAGTCATTATCCCAATAATGGTATTGACTTAAAACATTATACAAACAGAATAAAAATACACATTTCATACTCACATACACGACAACTTGAAAACTAACAATAATTATAACAAAAAAGGGATATGAATAAGAAGAAAAAAAACCCTTAGAATAACTTATATGTTGCTTTTCTAATAACGACGCCAACTTGACGTGATGTCAGCGTTGGGCTGCAAATATTGTCATTGCAACTTATTTAGTATGTCACGCCCCAAATTCAGTAGAACCGAACTCGGAACGCGAACGTTTAAGACAATAAAACATTTTCAAAACCTTTTAAATAAATCGCTTTAAAACCACCAATTTGTTAATCAAAATAATAATTTACAACTCAAAAGTACGTCCTAACAAGCGGACAAAATACAAGGCGTACGTCGCTAGACTCAAAAAGGAAACCCGGACTCCCGCTCCTAGCTCTTCAAGCTTCGAGAGCTCACCTAGTCCGTCCCGCGACCAGTACCTATAGGAAAAGCAGCTAGGGGTGAGCGTTCGCTCACCACCACGGATAACAGACTGACTACGGCATACTAGCAAACAATGCCGGTAACACCAACAACAAACCCAACACCGGGGACTACTATCCCCAAACTCAAGTAACCCGATTAACACACAAACTGTTACTTTCCTCAACCGACTCAACACTCGGACACGTAATGTAGACCTGACACAACGATTACGACCTCCACCAAAGACACGAAAGATAACCACGCAACACCCAAGATCACAAAGGATCGCATACCAAACAAGATCGCAAAGGATCGCACTCCAGTTGCTTAGTAACCCCCTGCCCTTTTCCCAACGCGACGGTTGGATCAGGCGGCCGACCTATCGCACTTTTCCCAACGCGACAGTTGGATCAGGCTGTCGACCTTTCGCACTTTTCCCGACCCCAATCGGATAGGCTGTCGACCTATTGCCCTTTTCCCAACGCGACGGTTGGATCAGGCGGTCGACCTGTCGCACTTTTCCCGACACAAAGTCGGATCAGGCTGTCGACCTGTCACTCACCAACCCCAGGTAACCACAATCACAATCACAAGTAAAGTTCAACAAACAGCAACAACACCGGTTCAACACTCCACAGACACTCATGGCCACCCAAGACACCAACGGTAAAACACGGGTTCAACAACCCCACGGGCACTCATGGCCACCCAAGACACCAACGGTAAAACACGGTTTCAACAACCCCACGGGCACTCATGGCCACCCAAGACACCAACGGTAAAACACGGGCTCAACAACCCCACGGGCACTCATGGCCACCCAAGACACCAACGGTAAAACACAGGTTCAACAACCCCACGGGCACTCATGGCCACCCAAGACACCAACGGTAAAACACGGGCTCTCATGGCCACCCAAGACACAAACAGTAAAGTACGGGCTCTCATGACCACCCAAGACACAAACAGTAAAGGACGGGCTCTCATGGCCACCCAAGACACAAACAGTAAAGTACGGGCTCTCATGGCCACCCAAGACACAAACAGTAAAGGACGGGCTCTCATGGCCACCCAAACTAAACAATCAACCTCCGGGCATAACCAAATGCCTCCAGTAATTCTAATATCGAAAGTTCACTGCTCCTACAACACTACTAAGTGTCACATGCATTTCTATTGTTCGATACGTTCCCGTATCATACGACACCACTCGGTGTCGCCTGCCTTTCTATTGTTCGATAAACTTACTTAACCCACGACACCCAAGTGTCACATGCATTTCTACTGTTAACTTTCCCTAGTCAGGGCCGAGATCCGGCTACTTTTCCTTACCTCGTAAAGCGTTACCACAAGTTCACAACCAAGCTCCGGCGTGCACACGATCACTCGCCTAGCTTTCCCTTTCCGCGGTCCTCGGCACGATCTAACAAGATCACAATTAAAACATTTTTTTAAGTTTGCAGACAAAGCTGAATTTTAATGAATTTGACGCCCAAACTCAACCCCGACAATGTCGATCACTCCCAAACTTCCCAATCACTCGACATTGTCGATAATGGGCCCGGAAAGGCCCGTTTTGCCTGACCCGGCGAATCTTCCCGGGATTGGAAAACGTCCTTCCGGGGCTCCGAAAATTCCCGTTTTCGTTTCTACGGTCTTAGAATAATTCAAGGGTTCCAATGCAATCGACGGAATCGATTTCCGACTTCCGAGCAATTTAATTCGCGTTTAAAGTTTCTACACCCGTCAATTACAACTTTTACAATTTAATTCCAAATTTCGATCCGGGTGTGGATTAACGACTTGGGGATCGTCCTAAACCACCCGAACACGAAAAACCCGAGGCCCGAAAACGTGGGCCCCACACGGCCATAATGGGAAAATTTCCTTTTCGCCCCAAAACGTTCCTAACGAACCCCAAACCTCAACCCAATCTTAATCAAACCATTTAAACTCAAACCCTAAAATTCAAACGTTCCAAAATGAAAATCGGTTATGTTCTCACCGTAGGGAATGACGATGGGAGCTCGATTCTTCAACCGTTGAGACGATCCGCCGGTTGGATCGTCGGGAAATCCCAAAATCCCAACACTTTTCTCTTCTCTTTTCCCTTTTCTCCTTCTCTTTCTTCTCTCCACTTTCTCTCTCTAACTCTCTTCTTTTTTTTCTAATTGCCGAGACCACCATCCATTCTCCCTTTTTATTTTGTTTCAAAACACACTTTTACCATAATTACAAAACTAACACCACCTTTCCATCTCTTTGTTTTGTTCAATGTTACATAACACCACCACATTGGTGGCATGTGGCAAGTGGGTCCCACCTCTTTTGGAAAATATCTTATAGATATTTTTCAGTCAGATTCGCGAAATTCGGCCGTCTCGGGCCCCGAGCGGGCACTTTTTCCAAGAAATTATGAAACTTCAGGGACTACAAGGAAACGGCTCAATTAAGACCGCTGTGACGACGGCTAAGCTTTTTGGATCCAAAACGGACCTCGAACGGACCAAAACGTCGCTCGGTTGACTTTTCCAGCAAAAAGTCAACCTTTCCCAAATTGGTCAGAAAGTTTCCCTGAGTCCCCCGGAACTCACTTTGGTCGATATCGGGGTCAACTTAAGTCCGGTATGACCCTCGGGGTCAAATTTAGGTTCATTTAGGTGTCTGTCCAAAAAATTTAAATTTTCCTGTTTTTCACCGATTTGACTGGCGTTGACCTGGAGCGGTTCTTACATAGTATGAAAAATCAAGTAGACTAACCAATCACCAAGGATCCAACGTTCAATTCCCGATGGCGACGCCAACTTGATGTGCCTATCGTTATCGGTTCCAGAATATCCTCTTAACACCATTAATATATTTAGTTAACCAATCATCAAAAATTGACTAAGATAAACCTATGACAATGACGCCAACTTAATACCCCTTATTAGGGTAGACATGCGCATGTTTGACTAGTTTTATATTTAAAATTGTCCTTATCTAAATTACTTAGGATGACTTTTTGATTTAAAGTGTTTAAGTTGACACATACACAAAAGTGTGTTTGTTGACTTATGCGGGACAGCCATGACATCATATCTTGCCCGACCTACCCTTTCAAGAGGGAAACGATGACAAGTAACCGGATGACTGCCTTGCCTTGAACCGAGTTGAGTTTTAAGACTTTGGGCCAAAAAAACCAAACCCAAACCTTAGTGATCCTTCAACAACATCCCAACTTCGATCAGCACCGTCGGTAGCATCAAACCTCTGATCCCAGAATCATTTCGCCATCGATCATCACCAATAATCTGATTGAACTTTAGACAAAAGCCAGAAAATCCTCACAACGACCAACACCGAACAGAACCGTGAGGTCCCAACCATAAATTATGGCCGAGGAGGGGAAGAAACAATCAGCACAAATAAGAAGATGGGTCACCTAAATCAGAGATACGAATCCCACCACGTCGACGACCAACACTAGAATCTAACAAAGAAAACCGCCATAGGAACGACATATTTGATGAGAAGATATAGAGACGACGAACACCAATCAAAGAACATTAGTGGATCACCAGAGATCGCTCAAAATGCCACCACTCGAGAGCGACAGCCCAGTCGGAGAATCGGAAGAGCAGCACCTAAACTAGAGAAACCAAAACCTCTCAAATGAACAAAACGTGACGCCAACGCGCCGGGGGAAAATGCCACATCTGGAGACCACCGTAGGAGAAATCCTATGGAGAAAAAGAGGCGAGGAGTAGACTAGGGAGGTCGGCGGGAAGAAACAAGGCTTAGATCTGGAGTCTACCTAATCGATAGCGTTTGTCGGAGATCTAGAGAGAAAGCCTAGAAAGAGGAGACAGAGGCCGCCACCAGCAACCTCCCAAGTCTTGAAGACCATAGAGGTTGCCGGTGGAGGAGAGGGAACATAGTAGGCGACGGTTGTGTGAGGAGGAGGGGTTAGGGTTTTTAGAGAGAGTTGTTTATATGTACCCATTGATTTCTAATTTTTCCGATACTTTGATATGTGAATAATCATTTTTTATATTAAATTTTGAAACTACAAAATTTGAATTTTTGAAATCGGATGCCGTGTTTCCAGAAACCCCTAAACTACCCTTAAATTTTGTCTAGCTTAAATTTAGGTCTAGGATTTCTGAAAAATCTGAAAATTTTGATATTTGAGTAAATTAGATTTATATATACTATTTTGTAGTTTTTCAAAATTAGATCACGCGTTTACAAGAAACCATAATTTTTACAATCTACGAGTAGTCGGGAAAAGTTCTCTGAATTTTCAAAGTTCATAGAGGGAGCTCGGGATTTCGAATTTTCCTAATCTTTTGGAATCTGAATAATTATGATTTATAGTTATTTATAAAACTATAAAATTTTAATTTTAGAAATTGAATTTAAGTTTTAAGTTGAGGATGATGTTGTAATCAATCTAAGTTTTAAGTTGATGATGATTTTGTGAAAAATTGACTACCAAACATATATATGCGTGCATTCTTTGTACGTAGATCGAACTATCGACCCATTCACGGGAAGATTAAATAGTGAATAATTAGACGAGCAACATGTTAGTTAAGGAATCATATACTATTTTGTTCCTCTTGATGTAATAATCAAGTTTAAGTTTAAACTTTATAATTATGATGTACCTTGTTAAGACCAATCCAAAAGACCATAATGTTTTATTTGTCATTAGGAAGCGAATAATTCGATAAGCTCTCGAGTTAATCTTGTTGATCACTTCTTAATGGATTTTTCACGCACGGGTTAGTTTTGGATGCTCAAAAAAAATTTGAATTTTAGGTTAATGTAAAGTTCATTTGAGGAGTTTACAAACTCAATATGATAGGTAAGTTAAAATCAGAACCGACCCGTTAATTGTCAGGTCCAAATAACTCCAAATTCTCATTCGAGCTTATAAGTTTTGAGACTTATAACTAATAATCAGTATATTAAGTCTTAACATTTGAATGAAAACCAACCCATTCGATCCAAGTACACACATAGTAATCATATTTATTTATATATAAAAAAATTCTACTTTAATAACAGAGAGACTACATCTTAGGGTTTTCTCCCTTTTTAGTCGCCGCACCTTCCCTCGTTTCCGTGGAAGCCTCCTCATATTCCTCCCATAACGCCACTGTAGCCTCTAGTCCCCCAACCTTCGGCTATACTCCATCGCCGTAGAGTAGCCCCACCCTCATCCTCCAACCCGCAGGCATCTCCGCCATATGACAGGGCAGAGCTGAACATTCTCGTGTTAGTCTTAGTGCCCGTAGTTCAATCCTAAATGTCCAAATGTATATATCATCGTTACCAATAAAATTAAAGCGACTTTATATTACTTATGTGTTGGAGTAACATATCGATGTGTGCTCTGATCTATGCCCACCATGCGAATAGAACCATAGATCAAGATAGATCACACTCGATGGGTCCCTAGTCAACAAAGCTTCACTAGAAGCGACTAGTATGAAAGATGGCTCTTTATGGCTTACGTTCTGTTAGTCATTGGAATGGGATTCCGGAGTCTGATCATAGATATCATGTGGGACATGATATTGGACGACCCGACATGAATATGTGCCATAGATCAAGTCATGAACATATTCATTATCGTAGCTTGTCATGTATCCTTAGACCAAGGAGTCTTTGTGATCGCTATGTAGTCAACAACTGACTTTGACCTGAGCCTAACGTTGTCCGTAACAGGGCTTCCATAACGGCCAGGATTGGTTAGGGGACGGGCTACATGAGTGACACGAAAGATGGCTAAGGGATTTATCCCTCATACTGAGGTATGAGAAAGATATCGGTTCTCGGCCGCTTGATCGAGAGTGACTAAAAGAATAGCATGGCCATGCACATGATATTGGGTATCATATATTCAGTCATCTCACATATCAAGGAACAGTGATTGAGAATAATAAGGATGACGGCCCAATGCCTTATCTCAATCAGGATATCGGAGATAAAAGGATAATGACAAGGACGACGGAAAGGTTCGAATCGACATGGTTGATTCGTTATGCAGTATCAGACAATACTAAAGTATCGTTAGTTGTCACTTAAATAGGATCAATTAAATGAGATTTTACGTTGATCTATTGACATGCATAAACCTAAGGGTCACACCGGAGGATGAAACTCATGGACACATTTATGGAGAATGGCCAAAAGGGAGTTGTCTCGGGACATGACCAAAACTGGGTTTTAGGTCATGTGCCCGTAAGTGAATAGGACTTTCCTGATCGAGACAAAACTTGGAGTCTTGGGATTGATCGCGTCGGATAATGTTGGAGATTTCCGGTATGGAAGGCTTGGAGGCGATGAGCGAATCACGGGACCTCGTTGGAAATGGCCACGGGCCATGTTCCAAGAGGCCCATGAAAGGCCCATGCAAGGCCCATGCAACCAAGGCCCATGGAACTAATTAATCAAGTCTTGATTAATTAGTACTAAGTAAGCAAGACAAGGATTAAGGTGTTGGTGATTCACCATGTCACGCCCCGAATTCAATATATCCGAACCCGGAACTCGAACGGTAAAGCAAGTAAAAAAAAGTCTCAAATAGTTTAATAAACCACTTTAAAAGCACCACTTTTATTAATCAAAACAATAATTTTACAACCGTGTTTTAATTTAAAAAAAAACAAAAGAACACTAAAACAAGAGTGTATGTCGCTAGACAACCCCGACAGCCCGGACTCTCCCTCCCAGCTCTTCAAGCCTCGAGAGATCCTTCTAGTGTGCCTCGCGAACGGTACCTGTAGGAAAAGCAGCAGAGGGTGAGCGTTTCGCTCACCATCACGGAAACCAGACTGACTACGGCATACCAGCAGAAACACCGGGAACACCGGCAATAAACAAAAACATAGGGGACTACTACCCCAAATAACATGTTAAATCCAACTGTCACACAAATCACTGTCAATTTCCCCCCAACCATCTAAGACCCGTGCACGTAATGCAGACCCCAAATCAGAGACCGAACAACCATTTCATTAGTCACACCGACAAGGTAAAGCACAGCCCTCACACGATCCTATGTGCATTTACTTGTAACTTTCCGCAACCAAACCAGTATTCGCTACTCGTCCCTACCACAGAGGCCTGCGGGAAAAGTAGTAAAGGGGATGAGCGTTCCGCTCACCGCCACGGATACCCGTTCGATTATGGCATACTAGTAAAGTATCAACAACTTACCAATCTAAACAGGGCAAACAACTACCTCAAAACCTTATACTAAACCGTCACAACTGCTCACGATATCAATACCTCAAATACTCGCTCACGTAAGGGAAACCTCGAATGGGGATGATATTCTCAACTAAGCAAAACACTATTGCTCACCATATCAACACCCCAATTACCCGATCGCGTGGGGGAAACCTCAAAACGGGGATCATGTTCTTAACTAAGTAAAACACTATTGATCACCATACCAATACCCCGATTACCCGATCACATAGGGGAAACCTCAAAACGGGGATCATGTTCTCCACTAAGTAAATCACTATTGCTCACCATACCAATACCCCGATTACCCGATCACGTAGGGGAAGCCTCAAAACGGGGATCATGTTCTCCACTAAGTAAATCACTATTGCTCACAACATCAATACCCCAATTACCCGATCACATAGGGGAAACCTCAAACAACCCACTCACGTGAAGGAAACCTCAGACCACCCGTTCACGTGAGGGAAACCTCAAACAACCCGTTCACGTGAGGGAAACCTCAAACCGGCCGTTCACGTGAGGGAAACCTCAAACAACCCCCCTTAAAGGAATTTCGTCTGGGAAATTTGAAACAAACGTACTTCCGGAGTCGATCAGGTTGGGGTACTTCGCGTGAATCTCGCTCTTGCGCTCCCAAGTCTACTCGGCTCCGTGGTGTCGCCATTGTACCCGTACAAGACGGACAGTCTTCCCACGTTGTACCTGATTCCGTGTATCCATTACTCGAACCGGTGTCTCCTCATACGAGACATCACCAGCCACCTCGACATCTGCCCACTCAATGACGTGAGAGGGGTCCGCATTATACTTCTGCAACTAGGAAACGTGGACATTTCCAAGCTGCGGTGGTAGTGCAGGTCGGTATGCAACTGCTCCCACTCTACTCAGACCTCGAAAGGCCCGATATACCGCGGAGCTAACTTGCCTCCGTCGCGGTTGAAACATACCCGTCCATTCTTCGGACTCACCTCCAGGGATGCATGGTCACCCACAGCGAACTCGAGAGGTCGGCGCCGTCTGTCAGCATAGCTCTTCTGCCGACTTTGCGCGGTCTTCAACCGCTCATGTTTCGGCTCGACCTACTCAGTCGCCTCTCGGGCCAGTTCTAGACCCAGTAAACTCTTATTCCTCACTTCTGCCCAGCACACGGGCGATCGACACGGCCTACCATACAACGCTTCGAACGGTGCCATCTCGATACTGGCCTGAAAGCTGTTGTTGTAGGCGAACTCGGCTAACCGCTCACGAAATCCATCGTGACGTGCTCCCATTTCCACTGTGCAACCGGCAGTGGCTGCAATAACCCAGCGTGACGCTGATGTTCGGCTCTCGCCTGCTGACGAGAGAGGCACCGCGATACTAACTCTACAACCGCTCTCCACATCCCGCTCCACCATAAATATCGCCTGATGTCGCGATACATCTTAGTGCTACCCAAGTGCAATGTAAGACGCGAATGATGTGACCCTCGCAGCACGTCGTCTCCACAGCTACGCGGCTCGATAACGCAACTCCCAATTAGCACAAAAATCCCAGCCCTCGGCGTGGACACCGCCGACAACTCTCTCCCGGATCTCTGTCGTCTCGACATCCTCAGCCTGCGCCTCTAACACTCGGGCAAGCAGTGTGGGCTGAGCCATCAATGAACACATGGTTGCGCCGTCAGTAGCCTCCTCTAGCTCAAACCCGAACGTGCCTCGCCCCTTCATCATGTCCCACTCCCGGACTGATAACTAGTAGTATCCGGATCGCAGATCGATCTTCGAGAAACATGTCGATCCTCTCAATCGGTCGAACAAATCGTCAATTCTCGGCATATGGTATCGGTTCTTCACCGTAACCCGGTTCAGTTTCCGGTAGTCTGTACACATCCTCAGCGCTCCACTCTCCTTCTTCACGAAGAGTGCTGGCGCTCCCCACGGCGATGTGCTCAGATGGATAACTCCTCCTTCCGGAGCTCGTCGAATTGACGCTTCAGCTCAATCAACTCTACTGGCGCGGATCTGTACGGCGCCAGTGATATCGGTGCAGTCCCTGGCATCACGTAAATCCCGAACTCGGCCTCGCGAACTGGCGGCAACCCGGTCAACTCATCGGGAAAGACCTCAGGGAACTCGCACACTACTCGCGGCAACTCTCGGCTCTGCGCGGTCGACACTTCCTCCACTACGGACAATGCCGATAGGAGAACTCCGTTCATGCTGCGCAATACACACGAGACCCTCGTGTTGCCTGCTGACACCATCACCCGTCGCTGGTAACTGTTTATATTCGCTCGGTACTTTGCAAGCCAATATATTCCTAGGATTACGTCAAAGGCTGTCATTTCGTAAGTATCCTCCCCACGAATACACACACAAGCTCAGTCGCTGCCAAACCTCACGGACCCTCGTAGTCTCTTTGAGACCTCGCTCCACCACCGTCGTCGTGTCCACCAACTCCGAATATACACGAATCCTCAGTGTGAGGACTCGACCCAGAATCAGGGCTTTGAGCTCTCTCTCGAACCTCCTGTATCGGTTCGCTTCAGCCACCACCATCATTGGTGCAAAGCGGGACAGTGCCGTAAACTTGGCCTCGTACTCCGGCCACCATGTGGTGGGTCCATAACCCACGCACACGCTTAACTCGCGACTCTCACAACGGCGACACACTCACCACCCTAGCGCTCACCTAGCCTAGACGTTCTAGCCTATACTCAACTGGTTAAAACACACGGTTCTCATAATCGTGCTCGTCACACAATGCTAAGTTTACCCCTAGCAGAGTCGCATCCTATTCATATCACAATCAACCCGCACACTCGTGCGCCACACATTTTCAATCACACACTTACCAAACGCACGAACAACAAGTCACACACCTCAATCACACACACAATTTCACGTCACCCATTTTCAAATCACACAGTCAAGTGATGTCACACACAACCACATGGTAAATCAATTTTAAAACACATGCCCACAAGGCCTATCAGTTTTAAAATTTTCTCCTTTTCATCATAAAATCTCATTTTTGACATCACGTAGTTACAACCCGGTCCAGGCATCCCCGAACTACGTTGTACCCACCTGATATCACCACCATCACGTTCGACTACAGGGGCGCCCCTGAGTCGAGTCGCGACAACATAAAAACATTTCACGCAGCATACACACAACATCAAACAGTCACACAATCATTATGCCAGTAACAACCGTACTGCACATACACACAACATCAAACAAGACTCATGTCACTACGAGTCTACACACAGTTTTCGACTTGCGCAACCAACGCACGACGGGATTTTTAATGACTCAACTCTCCCCACCTAATTGACGTATAGTCCGAGGTGTGAAACCTCGAGCTCTGATACCAAACTGTCACGCCCCGAATTCAGTATGACCGAACCCGGAACACGAACGGTGAAGCAAGTAAAACAAAGTCTCAAATAGTTTAATAAACCGCTTTAAAAGCACCACTTTTATTAATCAAAACAATAATTTTACAACCGAGTTTTAATTTAAAAAAAACAAAAGAACACTAAAACAAGAGTGTACGTCGCTAGACAACCCCGACAGCCCGGACTCTCGCCCCCAGCTCTTCAAGCCTCGAGAGATCCTCCTAGTCCGCCTCGCGAACGGTACATGTAGGAAAAGCAGCAGAGGGTGAGCGTTTCGCTCACCACCACGGAAACCAGACTGACTACGGCATACAGCAGAAACACCGGGAACACCGACAATAAACAAAAACACAGGGGACTACTACCCCAAATCACATGTTAAATCCGACTGTCACACAAATCACTGTCAATTTCCCCCCAACCATCTAAGACCTGTTCACGTAATGGAGACCCCAAATCAGAGACCGAACAACCATTCCATTAGTCACACCGACAAGGTAAAGCACAACCCTCACACGATCCTATGTGTATTTACTTGTAACTTTCCGCAACCAAACCAGTATTTGCTACTCGTCCCTACCTCAGAGGCCTGCGGGAAAAGTAGTAAAGGGGATGAGCATTCCGCTCACCTCTACGGATACCCGTTCGATTATGGCATACTAGTAAAGTATCAACAACTTACCAATCTAAACAGGGCAAACAACTACCTCAAAACCTTATACCAAACCGTCACAACTGCTCACAATATCAATACCTCAAATACTCGCTCACGTAAGGGAATCCTCGAATGGGGATTATATTCTCAACTAAGCAAAACACTATTGCTCACCATATCAACACCCCAATTACTCGATCGCGTAGGGGAAACCTCAAAACGGGATCATGTTCTCAACTAAGTAAAACACTATTGCTCACCATACCAATACCCCAATTACCCGATCACATAAGGGAAGCCTCAAAACAGGGATCATGTTCTCCACTAAGTAAATCACTATTGCTCACCATACCAATACCCCGATTACCCGATCACGTAGGGGAAGCCTCTAAACGGGGATCATGTTCTACACTAAGTAAATCACTATTGCTCACAAACATCAATACCCCAATTACCCGATCACATAGGGGAAACCTCAAACAACCCACTCAAGTGAAGGAAACCTCAAACCACCCGTTCACGTGAGGTAAACCTCAAACAACACGTTCACGTGAGGGAAACCTCAAACCACCCGTTCACGTGAGGGAAACCTCAAACAACCCGCTTGTTAGTCTTAGTGCCCGTAGTTCAATCCTAAATATCCAAATGTATAAATCATCGTTAGCAATAAAATTAAAGCGGCTTTATATTACTTATGTGTTGGAGTAATATATCGATGTGTGCTCTGATCTATGCCCACCATGCGAATAGAACCATAGATCGAGATAGATCACACTCGATGGGTCCCTAGTCAACAAAGCTTCACTAAAAGCGACTAGTATGAAAGATGGCTCTTTATGGCTTACGTTCTGTTAGTCATTGGAATGGGATTCCGGAGTCTGATCATAGATATCATGTGGGACATGATATTGGACGACCCGCCCTGAATATGTGCCATAGATTAAGTCATGAACATATTCAGTGTTGTAGCTTGTCATGTATCCTTAGACCAAGGAGTCTTTGTGATCGCTATGTAGTCAACAACCTAGTTTGACCTGAGCCTAACGTTGTCCGTAACAGGGCTTCCATAACGGCCAGGATTGGCTTGGGGACGGGCTACATGAGTGACACGAAAGACGGCTAAGGGATTTATCCCTCATACTAAGGTATGGGAAAGATATCGGTTCTCGGCCGCTTGATCGAGAGTGACTGGAAGAATAGCATGGCCATGCACATGATACTGGGTATCATATCTTCAGTCATCTCACATATCAAGGAACGGTGATTGAGAATAATAAGGATGACGGCTCTATGCCTTATCTCAATCAGGATATCGGAGATAAAAGGATAATGACAGGGACGACGGAAAGGTTAGAATTGACAGGGTCGATTCGTTATGTAGTGTCAGGCAATACTAAAGTCTCGTTAGTTGCCACTTAAATAGGATCAAGTAAAATGGGATTTTACGTTGATCTATTGACATGCATAAACCTAAGGGTCACACCGGAGGATGAAACTCATTGACACATTTATGGAGAATGGCCAAAAGGGAGTTGTCTCGGGACATGACCAAAACTGGGTTTTGGGTCATGTGCCCGTAAGTGAATAGGACTTTACGGATCGAGACAAGGCTTGGAGTCTTGGGATTGATCGCGTCGGATAATGTTGGACATTTCCGGTATGGAAGGCATGGAGGCGATGAGCGAATCACGGGACCTCGTTGGAAATGGCCACGGGCCATGTTCCAAGAGGCCCATGAAAGGCCCATGCAACCAAGGCCCATGGAACTAATTAATCAAGTCTTGATTAATTAGTACTAAGTAAGCAAGACAAGGATTAAGGTGTTGGTGATTCACCACCTAACCCAATCTTGTCTTGCCATACTTTGTCCTATTTACACCTTACTTGACACCATACTTGTCCCATGCCTTCAGTTGGACAAGTATGGGTTTTGTTATGTTTAAGTCATCTTTTTTCAACATAACAAACACAAGACAAGAATAGGAAACACATTTTCTCTCCCTCTTCCATGGCCATTTCGGGTTTGGCTAGTTTCCACCTCCATTTTGTGTTCTTGAGTCCTCAAAGAGAAGAACTACGTGGCTTTGATTCCCATGTGGATACGTAGGCGTCTTGGAGACTCAAGCCAATCATTCGTTAACCGGTGTTCTTGTTTTGGTAAGAAATAGTGCTGAATTTTTTCTCTTGTGAATCAATTCTTTGTTAGTTGTTTCATGGTTTAATCGTCTCTTGGTTTTCATTGATTTTCCGCTGCGAGTTGGTTCATCTCCAGCCCTACCTCGAGACCCAACAGTGGTATCAGAGCCGTGCTACCTTCGGGATTAACAAGACGGTGTTCAAAGTTTCGGTTTTGCTTGAAAGTTTCGTTTTTGGCATGTTGTTTTGCTAAATTGTTTGATTTTAAATTATTGTTTATGGATTTAATGCATGTAAAATGAATTTTTGAAAATTATTTCAAATCTGGAAATTTTGAAAAAAATTTGATTTTTTGGGTCTCGAGCGGTACTCTCGGGGAGCCGAAACCGGGACCGAACGGGGCTCCGTTGGACGGAGCTAGGCCAAGCATGACCATTGGATGGTTGATATGCCAAGGCCAAACCGTTTTGTTAGTTATGACGAGTTTGGAACCGTCACGATGAACTCGAAGATCAAATGTTCAAAAGTTTCATTTTTGAACGGTTTCGATAAACCGAGCATCAAAAAATTTCGAAACTTGGCTATTAATTAAAACCGGAAAACCACATGATGTTTGATAACATGCTTGTTTGATAACACGATGTGTGGTGTGATGTTGGCATGGTGTACATAATAGCCCCGAGCTCGATTTAATTATTTATCGCTTTTCACGGCCTGCGAGCCGTTAGAGTTAACGTGTAATTATTCTTTCAAGGTGTGGTCGTCGAACCACTTGTTTGTAATATTTATTTATTCCCGACCTGCGAGTCGTGTATTAAATTGTAATATTTTACTCAAGACGAAGAAAGGGCGAAAAGGTCATTTGGTGGCTTTTCGGGTGTTGGCATCGGCTTGGAGTCGGTGGAGCTCAAGAAGCTAGTGGGAGTTAGTTTAGGGGGCTATTATGTGCACATTTATCGCTTTATGCTTGGTTTAGTTTATGCATGATTAATTCTATGTGTCTTAGAATTGCATGCTTAACTTTATTTACCGAGCATATCACCTCACATGCAAAGATAAAATTGGACTTTTAATCCTTGTGTGTGAACCCTTAGAACCGTCATTGCATTGGATGTAGTTGACGGGTTCAAAGGAAGAATTACATTGGATGTAATTTGAGGCATCATTGCATTTGGAATGTAGTTGATGTGCTCATCGCATCTAGGATGTGCCAAAGTTTTGAACACAACTGGACAAGTAAAAGCGGGTCATGTCCGATACCTCCCAATCATCAACACCTTACTACCTCCCCGTCCTATGGTTGTCGTGCGCATTAGCGAAGCATCCATGGGGAAGCGGGGTAGTAGGTTTGGACGACATATGTGGGTGTCGTGCGCATTAGCGGAGCACCTACATAGTGACGAGCCATAGTTGAAAATTGGTGGACCCGACTACGATTCTCGGCCTGAGGTTGAGCTAGGGTAACAGATAGGGTAAGTCGTGTACATAAGTACATACCCTAGCCAAGAGTCACATTGGATGTGATTGGATGGAGTCCTACCTACATAGCTCGATTAAGTGGTGAGCATTATTTCAGCTTAATCGAGTGAATCAAGGATCTTGGTTTCAGATTCTAAAGGTTTAGAATTGATTGTTGGTGTTTAAGCTTGATCTTCATAAAATTTATTCAGTTTACTGATTGAATTTTATATGTTGTAGATCAAATGGCAAATTCAGCGAACATTAATAGTTTGTCATTAAAAACCATTCTTGACAGGGTCAAGCTAAATGGGACAAACTATTTGGACTGGTACAGAATTTTGAGGATAGTCCTCAAGTCTGAACGCAAAGAATATGTCCTTGACAAGGCTGTCTCTAAGACCATATCAGAGTTACATGAAGTGTCATCAGCTGCTGAGAAGAATATCTCAGGGATCTGGGATCCAAGGATATTCTGATGGTCAACAAGGGAATTGGAAGTGGCAAGGGCTGGGCCCATGCGCACTTGGCAGGAAAGATGAGACACCTGAGAATGTCTGCTTCTACTGCCAACAGCCTGGTCATTGGAACCGGGATTACAGGAAGTTCACGGCTGATCTGAAGAAGGGCAGTGGGACTGCGCCTTCATCAAATAGCCTGGATGATCTGAAGAAGGGCAGTAGGACTGCGCCTTCATCAGGAAACCTGGATGATCTAAGGAAGGGCGGTGGGATCGTGCCTTCATTCGGTATTAACTCTATAGAGCTACATCTCTCTACTTCCAAAGATTCATGGGTATTAGATACCATGACTGAATCTCACACATGCACTAATATATGGTGGCTGAAAGTAGGAGAGATTTGGAAAGCACGAAATGGACCTCAGAGTTGTGGCAACTGCTGTAGGATCCATGAGTCTTGCTTTGCCAAGAGGCCTTGTCTTAGTATTGTATAATGTATATTGCATACCTACTTTTAGTAGGAATATTATATCTGTATCCGTGTTTGACAAGGAAGGATATAATGTTAATATTGGAAATGGAGTTTTCAATGTTCTATGCAATGATATGTTTTATACCAGTACTGACATGGTTGGAGGATTGTACATATTAGATATGGGTAACAATACCTCAAGTTCTATATATTCCGTTAATACCAAGAGGTCTAAATCCAACGATTTAAACCTAACTCTGTTATGGTACTGTCATTTGGGTCGCATAAACAAGAAGCGCCTATCAGCACTTCAGAAGTGCGGGCTTTCAGGTTCATTCGAATTCCATTCGATCGATAGGTGCAAGGTTTGTTTGATGGGCAAAATGACTAAAGTGCCCTTTATCGATCGCGATGAAAGGGCGGGTGAATTATTGGGGCTGATACACTCGAATGTGTGTAGACCAATAAGTTCACTTGCCAGGAGGGGTTTTAGCTACTATATCACATTTACTGATGATTACAGTAAATATGGTTATGTCTATTCGGTGAGACATAAGTCTGAAGCTTTTGATAAATTCAAAGAGTTTAAGACTATAGTAGAAAACCAGCTCGACAAAGGTATTAAGGCACTTCGATTGGATCGAGGTGGAAAATACTTGACCACAGAGTTATTAGATCATCTGAAAGAGAATGGGATCCTTTTGGAATAGACTCCTCCTAGGTCACTGTAGTTGAAAGGTGTAGCCAAACGGAGAAATCGGACATTGTTAGACAATGGTCTGTTCCATGATTAGTTGGACTGATCTCCCAATCTCTTTTAGGGGTTTTGCTCTAGAGACGACCGCATTCATAGTGAATCGGGCTTCAACGAATGGTGTGGAAGGGACACCATTTTAAAAATGGTACGGGATGATGCCCGCTTTGTCCTTCCTAAAGATTTGTGGTTGCGAGGCTTATGTGAAACATTTGGTTTCGACTAAGCTCGAACCAAGATCTGAGATATGCACCTTCGTGTGGTATCCCAAAGAAACAAGGGGATACTATTTCTACAATCCCAGTGAGAACATGGTGTTCGTCGCTTGGGGTGGGGTCTTTATGGAAAAGAAGTTTTGTTTCCAAAGACGTCATTGGGAGGACTGTGCATCTCGAAGAAATTCAGGATGGTACAGATCTGTCTAAACCAATTGGCAACCTAGTAGAAAGGAGCCAGAGATTGTCGTAGAGTAAGAACCAATTCCTGTTACAATTCTGGAAGGTCCAAGGCGATTTGAAAGGATCAATCTTCCACCTCCAAGATATGGTATCCGGAGGTGACAATGAAGTCATGGTGGATCACGATGATCCAGCCACCTTTCAGGAAGTCGTGGATGGGCCCAACTCCGAGTTATGGCTGGGAGCCATGAGGGAGGAAATGCAATCCATGTCGGACAACCGAGTCTGGGAACCGGTTGATCCCATCAATGGTGTGAGGACCATAGGATGCAAATGGATCTTCAAGGTGAAGATGGACATGGACGGCAACCCTCTGACCTACAAAGCTCAACTGGTGGCGAATCACGGGACCTCGTTGGAAATGGCCACGGGCCATGTTCCAAGAGGCCCATGAAAGGCCCATGCAACCAAGGCCCATGGAACTAATTAATCAAGTCTTGATTAATTAGTACTAAGTAAGCAAGACAAGGATTAAGGTGTTGGTGATTCACCACCTAACCCAATCTTGTCTTGCCATACTTTGTCCTATTTACACCTTACTTGACACCATACTTGTCCCATGCCTTCAGTTGGACAAGTATGGGTTTTGTTATGTTTAAATCATCTTTTTTCAACATAACAAACACAAGACAAGAATAGGAAACACATTTTCTCTCCCTCTTCCATGGCCATTTCGGGTTTGGCTAGTTTCCACCTCCATTTTGTGTTCTTGAGTCCTCAAAGAGAAGAACTACGTGGCTTTGATTCCCATGTGGATACGTAGGCGTCTTGGAGACTCAAGCCAATCATTCGTTAACCGGTGTTCTTGTTTTGGTAAGAAATAGTGCTGAATTTTTTCTCTTGTGAATCAATTCTTTGTTAGTTGTTTCATGGTTTAATCGTCTCTTGATTTTCATTGATTTTCCGCTGCGAGTTGGTTCATCTCCAGCCCTACCTCGAGACCCAACACCGCTCACATGAGGGAAACCTCAAACCACCCGTTCACGTGAGGGAAACCTCGAACAACCCGTTCACGTAGGGTAAACCTAGTTCGTACAGCGCCGCAGCGCATCAACCCTAACCCCTCTCCGTGGTGAGACCCTCACACAGAGGCGCTATATCACCACCGTAGGTTATTGATGAGTCTCGAACCCAAGACCTCACCCTTTAACACAGAACTTACGACCTTTACAAACAAACACAAACGTGAAAAAAATCCCGCAATATCAACACACACAATGCACGCAAGATCACAAAGGATCAACACACATACTCCACAACCACAAGCCTCAGCACTTTACCGATCGCGCGCCGGAAGGTACGACACACCTCACGGGGACCACAACCCTTGGCACTTTACCGATCACACATCAGAAGGTACGACACACCTCACGGGCATAACTCAAGCCTCAGTACTTTACCAATCGCGTGCCGGAAGGTACGACACACCTCACGGGGACCACAACCCTCAGCACTTTACCGGTCGCACATCGGAAGGTACGACACACCTCTCGGGCACAGCTCAAGCCTCAGTACTTTACCAATCGCGCGCCGGAAGGTACGACACACCTCACGGGGAACATAACCCTTGACACTTTACCGATCGCGCATCGGAAGGTACGACACACCTCTCCGGCACAACTCATCCAGGTATTACCGGAACAATCACAATCACAACCAAATATCACACAATACTCCGCAAATAGCAAAATTAACATCACGACTAACTACTACTCAACAAGTCAGTCAACAACCAAACAGGTTCAACACCCCACAGGCACTCATGGCCATACCGTGGCACCCTTTATCGATGGCAAGTCGACAGGCGGGTCAAACCTCCACGCCAATCACACAAATCATACGAATGCTCAACAACCAGCGAAAATAACATAATGACTAGCTACCACTCAGCAAGTCAGTCAACAACCATACAGGTTTAACACCCCACATGCACGCATGGCCACACACAACCACAATCAGTTCATTAACCCTACGACACCACCAAGTGCCACATGCATTTCTATTGTTCGACAGGTTCACTCAACCTACGACACCACCCAGTGTCACATGCAGTTCTATTATTCGAAAAGTTTACTTATCCTACGACACCAATAGTGTCACATGCATTTCTACTGTTCGACATGTTTACTTATCCTACGACACCAATAGTGTCACATGCATTTATACTGATAACTTTCCCTGGTCAAGGCCGATATCCGGCTACTTTTCCCTACCTCGTAAAGTGTTCCAAGTCCGATGCTCACGCTCCGCAGTGCTTACGCTCACCCGCTTAGCCTCCTCTTTCCGCGGTCGGCGGCACGATCTAACAAGATCACAAATTAAAACATTTTTTAAGTACGCATGCAAAGCTGAATTTTGATGAAATTGACGCCCAAACGCAACCCCGACAGTGCCAATCGCTCCCAAACCTCCCAATTACTCGACATTGTCCACAAAGGGTCCGGAAAAGCCCGATTTGCCCGGCTCGGCGAATCTTCCCGGGATCGGTAAACGCCCTTCCGGGGCTCTGTAAATTCCCGTTTTTGTTTCTACGACCTTAAAATAATTCGCGTGTTCCAACGCAATTGACGGAACCAAATTCCGACGTCCGAGCGATTTAATTCGCGTTTAAAGTTTCTAAACCCGATAATTCCGATTTTCCCAATTTAATTCCATAATTTTATACGGGTTTAAATTATCGACTCGGGGATCGTCCCAGACCACCCAAACTCGAAAAACCCGACACCCGAGCACGTGGGACCCACCCGGCCACACCGGAAAACGCTCATTTTCGCCCTAGAACGTTCCTAACGACCTCTAAACCTCAACCGTTCATCATTCAATCAATTCTAAACGAACGCTTAGAAATCAAACACGTCGAAACGAGGAAAAGTCGGGTTCTTACCGTAGGCAACGATGAGAGGAGCTCGATTATGCAAGAAGAAACACGATCCAACGGTCGGATCGTCGACAATCTCCAAAAACCAAAGCTTTTCTCTTCTTTCTCTCCTTCCCATTCTTTCTCTTCTTTCTCTCTCTATTTCCCTTTTTTTTTTCCTGAAATGGCCGTGTATCACCCAACCTTTCCTTTTTATTTTTGTTTTAAACCACAACCCCTTAAAATGACTAAAATGCCCATACCTTTATCCCTTTAGTTAAGGGTAATCTTGTCCTTTTCACCCTCTACCACCACCTTTATAACAAGTGGTAATGGGTCCCACTAGTTAGAAAAATATCTTTGTAGATATTTTTCAATCAGATTTGCAAAATTTGGCCGTCTCGGGCCCCTTGCGGGCCCATTTTCCAAGAAATTACGAAAATTCACATGCTACAAGGAAACGGCCCAACTAAGACTGTTGTAACGACATCTAAGCTTTTTGGATCCAAATCGGGTCTCGAACGGACCAAAACGTCGCTCGGTTGACTTTTTCGGCAAAAAGTCAACTTTCCCCAAATTGGTCAAAAAGTTTCCCTGAGTCACCCAGAACTCACTTTGGTCAATATCGGGGTTGAATTAAGTCCGATATGACCCTCGGGGTCATATTTAGGTTCATTTAGGTGTCTGTCCCAAAATTTTAAATTTTTCCGTTTTCCGCCGATTGACCGGCGTTGACCAAGAGCGGTCCTTACACACCACCTAACCCAATCTTGTCTTGCCATACTTTGTCCTATTTACACCTTACTTGTCACCATGCTTGTCCCATGCCTTTATTTGGACAAGTATGAGATTTGTTATGTTTAAGTCATCTTTTTTTTAACATAACAAACACAAGACACAAATGGGAATCAACTTTTTTCTCTCCCTCCTCCTACCATTTCGGGTTTCGCTAGTTTACACCTCCATTTTTGTTTTCTTGAGTCCTCAAAGAGAAGAACTACGTGGCTTTGATTCCCATGTGGATACGTAGGCATCTTGGAGACTCAATCCAATCATTCGTTAACCGGTGTTCTTGTTTTGGTAAGAAATAGTGCTGGATTTTTTCTCTTGTGAATCCATTATTTGTTAGTTGTTTCATGGTTTTAATCGTCTCTTGGTTTTCCTTGAATTTCCGCTGCGCCTTCATCAGGAAACCTGGATTTTTCGTTGGGTCCGGCAACTCGCGATCGCTATTCCGGCGATCGGCTGAGTGATCCCTGACGCCCTTCCTACTGCCCTTATGCTGCTAAACGATTCGGTCTTGTGGATCCATCAGTCGGCGCAGAAGTTTTCGGAAAAGCATCTCATGTCACAACCTAGGGTTGTAGAGTATTATGAGAGATTGGTCGACGGCGAAATCGTGAAAGTTCCCAAAGTGGCTTCGGTTATTTGCAGATTGGAAGAATCGTCGCGCACACCGGTATCAATACATCGCCAGAGCACGGCCTCACCGCGCTCCAATCTGATTCCGACGAAGCCCTCTGTTTCCCCAACATTGCCAGTTTCTGACACTGATCGGATCGGGAGCACGATGGGAGTGAAATTATTTATTTGCAATCTCCCTCCGGGAACGACTCGAGGCAAGTTGAGAGAATGGTTAACTGAAGTGACTCCGGTCTCCAGAACGTTTGTGTGCAAGAGGATGAATACGGGGGGGGGGGGGGAGGGAAGTTTTTTGGCTTCGTTACTGTTCCATCGAAGGAGGCTGTTGATATTTTGCTGAAAGAATGCAATGGTTTCGTGTGGGAGGGATTCAAGCTCTTCATGTCCATAGCTTGGCCGGAAAGGCTTAACAAGCGTTTGGGCCGTCTTCAGGAGCGTCCCAGCCTGGTTTGGAGACCGAAGCTCCAGAACCCCAAATCCCCCTCCAACTCGTCCCCGCTTACAGCGAGAGCCTCTAGGCCATCTACAGTTGTAGGTACCAGATCGCATTATCTGTCTCCATGGATTTCAGAGGGTATTCTGGGTGTAGCCAAGGAGGATTTGTCCCTAAGCTCTGTGCGAGATTTAATCAATTCCGTTAGCTCTGTGGATTTGCAATGCCGTTATTTGGGCAACAACGTTTTCTTGTTCTTATCTGCAGACCAAGATACCTTGACCGATCTGTTGAATTCGAAGTGGAGATGGTGTACCGATGCCTTCTTTTTTTTTGATCGGGCTCGGCAGTGGCCGAATAATGACGGGAATTTTGATTGGTGGAAGGTTACAGGCATTCCCGTTTCAGGGTGGTGTATGTCCACCTTTCGAGACCTTGGAAATTCATGTGGTTCCTTTCTATTGGCCCTTAGAGACGAAACAGCTCTATCTCTGGATTGCAACTTTCTTTTGTTACAATCTGCAGTTCAAGAAGACGTTGTGCACCGCGTTCTGGAGTTGGAGGGCAAATCCTTCTTGGTGAGGTTAGTGAGGTCGCCATTACCGGACAATGCATCACCGGCTGGTGTTGCTGATTTTAAAAGAGCAGTCCTTGCCTCCCCCATCCATCAACACAGCGAGAAAGGCAAAGGTGTTCTCATTGCTTCCTCCCCGAGCAGCAAAGTTCCGGACTCCTCTAACTCGAGCCCAATCTCCTCTTTGCGTGGGCCTCACGGCAACCGGGCTAGGGCTTCTGCTTCTGATTTGCTGCAGCCGAATAGACCAACCTCTGTCTTTCGTTCTTATGCAGCTCGTCGTATCCCCATCGCCAAGGAAAATGCAGACAGAGAGAGGAAGTGGAAGCTGCTAAAAGCCAGTCAGAAGCTCCTTTCGAATCACCCGGAAGCGGCTGATCAAATCGAAGCCCTTGATTTTGAGTTCGGTGACTCGGCTGTGCAGGATTATCAGGATGATTCGGATGACTTGGATTCTAGTGACGATATAGAAGTGGGAGATTCTCTCCCAACTTCTTTACCGGCTTGATTTTTCTATTGATGGTGAAGTTCATCTCTTGGAACGTTAGGGGGATGAACGCCGTCCAAAAGAGGCGGTGCATCAAGGTGGCGCTTTCAAAGCAACACCCTGATATGGTGTTATTTCAAGAAACAAAAAGAGAGGAAATTCAGCCTTTCATTCTCCGTAGTTGTGGCTTTTTGAATGGTTGGGACTCAGCTTTTATACCCTCTGCAGGGGCGGCTGGATGGGTTTTACTGGTGTGGAGGACGGCAATCTTTTCCATGACTGTTTCATACAATATTGATAACGCTTTGGTTTGGAAAGGTGTGATCACTGCAGGTTCGATTCCTTTGACGGTTGTGAATGTTTATGCGCCTACGGATAGTGGGGACCGGTCATCTCTGTGGAACAAATTATCTGCGGCGGGGGATTCTTTTGATGACTGTTTACTGTTGGGTGGTGATTTTAATGTAGTGTGCGGGAGAGAAGAACGGGCTAATAGTGAATTCTCAGAGGCAGATAGCGAGGTGTTCAGAGATCTGATTTTTGATCTCGCAGTTTGTGATTTACCATTGGTTGGAAGCTCCTTTACATGGTACGGTCCTGCCTCCAAGGCAGCTCGCTTAGACAAGTTCTTGGTCTCAGCGGATCTTTTGTCTTTATATCCTGGTTTGGTTCAAAAAACTCTACATAGGGAACTCTCGGATCACAAGCCGGTGGTTCTAGAATCACAGTCTATCAATTGGGGTCCCAAACCGGTGCGATTCCTCAACGTTTGGACGTCACATCCGAAATTATTTGAGTTTGTTAAGAGTCAATGGGATAGCTTTCAGGTCCAAGGTGCGCCGAGTTATAAGTTATGGAAGAAGTTGAATTGTCTGCGTAAGGCCTTACAAGTGTGGAACGTGGAGGTTTTTGGTAGAATAGACTCTGAAATTGCTGCTTTAAACGCTGAAGTAGACCAGCTTGATAGAATCACCGACTACCGGCCTCTTACCGGTGAAGAATGCACTAAGCGTTCCCTGCTAAAAGTCTCCCTCATTTCAAAACATAAAATTTTGGCCAAGATTTGGGCACAGAAGGCGAGGTTTAAATGGTTCGCCGAGGGTGAGCAATGCTCCAAGTTTTATCATCTTTTGGCGAATTTCAATTCCTCTCTCAAGCGGGTGACAATGATCAGAGTTGGAGAGGTTTCTTACTCCGAGCCAGCACAGATTAAGCATCAGGCCGTGGTTCACTTCCACGATCGTTTTGCCAGACCACAGGAGGCTCCGTTCAGCATGCCGCATTGGATTTTAAACACATTTCGGCCGTCCAAGCAGCAGGTCTTGAAGCTCCATTCTCGGCTGAAGAAATTTTCGATTCCTTATCAGTCTGTGGCAATACTAAAGCACCCGGCCCAGACGGTTTTTCGATGTTGTTCTACAAATCTTGTTGGGATATAATCAAGTCTGACCTGTTGTGTTTCGCCGAGGAGTTCCACTCGTCCGGGTTTTTTGGAAAAGGACTTAGTTCGGCTTTTATGGTTCTCATCCCCAAGATCCCGAATCCGTCAACTTTTGATGATTTCCGTCCGATAAGCTTAATTTCCGGGCCGTATAAGATTCTGGCAAAGCTTCTGGCAAACAGGCTCAAAAGGGTCCTTCCTGATTTAATTAGTGACACGCAGAGTGGTTTCATTGCAGGGCGTCAACTTGTCGATGGCGTCCTCATTGCTTCGGAAGTGCTCCATAGCATTAAAAAGTCGAAGAAGGAGGCGGTGATTCTGAAGTTAGATTTTGAAAAGGCTTATGACAAGGTCAGTTGGTCGTATTTACTTGATGTTATGAGCATTATGGGTTTTTTGGAGAAGTGGCGCATATGGATGGCGAGTTGTTTTAAAGCAAACTTGTCTGTGTTAATCAACGGGGCACCTAGTTCGGATTTTGAGACTGAGAACGAGATTCGGCAGGGTTGTCCCCTTTCCCCTTTCTTGTTCTTACTGGCGGCAGAAGGCCTGAACCAAATGGTGATTGACGGTATTAAGGGTGGTGAATTCTCAGGGGTTGAAATAGGCCGGAATGGCTTGCAGGTATCCCATTTACAGTTCGCTGACGATACCATATTGTTCATTAAGGGTGAGGAGGAAGGGCTCAAGAACTTAAATACCTGCTGGACCTTTTTCAATCTGTTTCTGGTTTGAAGATCAATTACGCAAAATCTAAGGCGGTGTTGTTAAATGGGGCGACTTTGTCTGCTGAAAGGATTTCGAATATTGTTGGTTGTGAGGTCTGCAACCTACCCTTGCCTTACCTGGGTTTTCAGCTGGGTCTTTCTCCCAAGAGATTGAGTTTTTGGGAACCGATTTTCAATAGAGTGCGCAAATATTTGAACGGGTGGAAAGCTAAAACCCTTAACATAGCCGGTAGAGTGGTTTTATTGAAGTCCACTTTGGCCGCCCTTCCAGTTTTTTATATGAGCATGTTCAAGGCCCCGAGTTCTGTGATCAAGAAATTGGAAAGGTTTCAACGCCGGTTCTTGTGGTCTCATAGTGTGGCACGAAGGGTAATACATAAGGTGAAATGGGACAAAGTCTGTCGACCAAAACCGGAGGGTGGGTTGGGCCTTAGACGTTTGGAAGAGGTGAATTTGAGTTTGTTGGCCAAATGGTTTTGGCGTTTTGCTGAGGACGAATCATCTCTTTGGAAACAATTACTTTGTGACAAATACTGCTGGGATCCGGGTGAATGGGACTTGTTAAAGTTAGACGTGTCCACTGACTTGTCCTCCCTATTCGGCCACATAGTGACCCTGCCAAATGACCCGCGTTTTCAAACCATTTTTGGGGGTCAAGGTATTCATTGGAAAGTGGGGAACGGTGCAAGGGTGAGATTCTGGGAGGATGTATGGCTTGGAGATGAAGCCTTCTGTTTTAAATTTCATCAGTTATTTGCAGCAGCTCGGGACAAAAGGGCCTTGGTGATGGATTATTGGTCTGATGGCCATTGGGTTCTGGTTTACAGGAGAAATTTGTTCGTCCGAGAGTTGGGGGAAGAACGACTTTTACAGGAGTTATTGAGTTCTTTTTGTCTCTCACACGCCCAGGACAGGTTGGTGTGGGTCAAAGGGAGTCGCTCACTGTTGGGGCGGTCTATAGGCTAATCACCCCTACCTTTGATAAGGTAAGTTGGGCTTCAGTTTTATGGCTCAAAGGGATTCCGCCGAAGTTTTGCATGCTTATGTGGTTAGCATTACATGAGGCTCTCCCCACGATGTCCTTTCTCGAGGCCTGAGGGTGCAGAATTTCACTGATCGCCATGAGATGTTCTTTCTGTAAGTCCTGTTTTGAAGATTTGGATCACTTGATGTTACATTGTGCTTTTTCTTGGAAAGTTTGGGGCCTGGTGCTCGATTGGTGGTCCATATCTTGGGTGGTGCCGCCCACATTCAGGATGGCCTTCGAAGGTTGGGCGTTGATCTCTTTAGGGAGGTCGGTGTGGCTCAAGATCTGTTACCTGGTGTGTTGGCATGTGTGGATTTAGCGCAATGCTAGGGTGTATCATGCCTCCGTGTTGTCAGAATCCGATTTGGTGGGCAATCTTAAACCACACGCTTTCAGTTTATTGAGGATGGCAGGGGACCTAATACCGGAAGCTTCGTTCGACCAGTGGTCTGTTTCCCCGAGTTCTTGCATCAGAAGAAGGAGAAGGCGCTGAGTTTTTACCCGGAGCTCTTTGTTTTGGCCTTATTGTTTGTTTCCTTCTTTTTGTTTATTGTTTATTGTTTGGTCCTTTTCCTTGTACTGGGACTTTCTTTTTCTTCAGGTCTCCACCTTGGTTTCCTGTTGCAATAAAAATCGCCTATCCAAAAAAAAAGGAATATTATATCTGTATTTGTGTTTGACAAGGAAGGATATAATGTTAATATTGAAAATGGAGTTTTCAATGTTCTATGCAATGATATGTTTTATACCAGTACTGACTTGGTTGGAGGATTGTACTTATTAGATATGGGTAACAATGCCTCAAGTTCTATATATTACGTTAGTACCAAAAGGTCTAAATCCAACGATTTAAACCTAACTCTATATATTACGTTAGTACCAAAAGGTCTAATTCCTATTTTTTCTTTTTGTTTTGGACTTAGTTTGTTCTGTTGGTAGGACGATAAAATTATTTTTTGTTGTCTAAGATGAAAATCAGACGATTACTACGGATCTAAGAACGCCGAGTCACCTAACGACCGAATATATTCTGAAACTCATGATCCTTAACTCAATCTCTATAACCATTAACTGACAAAATTAATAAAATTCCTCATCGTCTGTAAAAAAAAAAAAAGATTTCTATTGAAATAAATTCATGTACTTTTAAATTTTTGATAGATGTGACTTACAAGTGACAATTCACCATGGTAAACGCTAATTCCCCTGATTTTTGTACGGCAAATGGCCTGTAAAGGTTGTCGGAATTTTTTAACGCGAGATACTGAAATAATCATAAGCAAATACAATAGAGAAAAAACAAACAACGCTTCTCATCATCATCATCATGCCAGTTGTTGTTGTTGTACCGTAAACCCCAACTAACGCCCCTCTTCTTGCAATTCGTATCCCTCGCTGCCCCCTTCCACCACCATTGCTCTGCTCCAGAAAAGCCCTAGATCTCCTCCCCCTTCCATGGCTGTTGAGCCTGCAACCCCGG
Organism: Erodium maritimum; assembly: GCA_963921825.1. Taxonomy (NCBI): domain Eukaryota; kingdom Viridiplantae; phylum Streptophyta; class Magnoliopsida; order Geraniales; family Geraniaceae; genus Erodium; species Erodium maritimum. Next base: position 87,724,813 of record OY997588.1, on the reverse strand, counting down.
AGAGGATCGAGGACCAATCTCATCCCATGACCTCGTCTCGTTCCAAATCGGCCCCTGACGCACTCTCTGAATTCTCCTCATCAGCTGCCATCTCTTCCGTGGAAGACCTACCTGATCCTGCTCCTGCTCCTGCTCCTGATCCCGATCCCGATCCTGACCCTCTCCTCACTTCCTCCCTTATTCCTGCAGGAGATGATGAAACTCAGGTTTTGGCTCATGTCCTTTTCTCTCAATCAGGGTCTCCCCGTTTCGATTCAATTTTATTTCCATATTTCTATACTGATATGCATGAATTCTGGATTTATCTTATTGCTCCTTTCTTTATTTACTTATCAACTGTTGTAAGTTGTTAGTAATCTTAATTTTAGTTTAGAGTTAACCTTTTCTTTTCTTAAATGTAAAATTGAAGATATGAATCTTTGTGCTTGACTTCTTCATCCTCCCATGTTATTAACAATCCTTGTTTAACTTACTTACAGGATTATGGGTAATAATTTATTCTGCTAGATAAAGAAAGTAGATAAGGTATTTTAGCATAAATATTTGCTCAACTCTGCTATACCATATATGGTGCATACTTACAATATGGGTGTACTAGAATCAATACATGAAGAAGCTAGTATATTAAGTAACTGGGTTCTATATCCTAGGGAGTTAGCTGACTTTAGCTTAATGAGTAACTGGATTTTTAATTTAGTTATAGATGTTATATAATCCATGTTGTTTTAAATTTTGTTTCAATGAGAAAGCGTAGACATGCTATCTTGCTTTCATGTGGTGTGCTTTAGTTGCTTGTTTGGTGGGTGCTTTGGTATATGTTATTTTGAATGAATCTGTAAAAGAAAATGCTTGGGGGTATGTAAGAGGCATTCTAACGTCCGTTTCTTTTCTCTCTCTCTCTCATGATTCTTTGTAGAGCAGATGATTTGGACCTAAAACCTTTCCCCTAATCCACTAAAACATTTAGCAAACAGACCAAGGGTCTAACCTTATTATGGCTTTATGGTACTTATCCAACTGCTTTGTTTTATTGGGAATTTGGATAGCATGCATGCAATGAAATTAACCAACTCTATTACATAGCTCATTGCAATTTCTCTCTTAGGAGCATATTATCTAAAAAGCCAGATATGAGATTCACTATTCTTCAAAGGTTATTGGTATATGGTTTACATGCTAGCTGTATGGGATGAGATTTTTCATGATATTAAACTCATGTCATTCAATTTTCTGGCCTTACCATTACAGTCTCTTGTAGCATTAAGGAGTGAGGAGTATCGACAACTATTTCGTCTTCCAGCAGAGGAAGTGAGTAACTTAATTCTGTTATATCCTTGTAAGGGCGTTCTTTTTATTTTTACTTCAAAAATATTAATAATCACTCCGGCTGAAGTTTCCACTTATTTGAAAATAATGATGTTGGTTAATGTCAAGATAGTAGGTTTGGAAATTTATGTACTTCAAATCAAATTGTTTAATAGGCTAGGCTAGCTCAGGTTAGGATAACAAGCATTTATTTATGGTTCAATATATAGGATTGGAGACAGTAAAATTCTAAAATATTATTGATGATACTTGTTGTTTAATACAATGAGAGCATCCGTTTTATATAGTGACTCTATGCTAAATAGGAAATACTAATATTAAGCAACATAGGAAACCAAACTAAACTAGGAATAGGAAATGCTTATAATTGAAAATAGGGAAAATTTCGTCATAATACCCGGTAGAAGTTTTATTTTCAGTATAATATCTTATATTGTTTTTTTTTCGTTTCCAGTACCCTGAAAAAGTTTTTTTTTTCAATTTGATACCTATCGTTAACTTTCTGTTATTTTTCCATCCCAAAAGTGTAAAAAGTCCAAAGTACACCTCACTAACAATCAAATTTTCAAAACCATGTCATTGGTTCTTCAAACCATGAAAATTGTGAAATGTTCAAATTGCCCTTCATTTATCTTTAAATTTTAATAATCTATTGTAAAAAACAAATTTTGTTTTAAAATATATAAAAATCAGATTTTGTTTTAAAAAATATGTATAAATCAGATTTTAATTTCAAAGCGACGGTTTACCTATCCTTCACATCCACCAATACTCTTTTCTTTTTCTCCTATATGTATAGTAAGACTTGGTACCTAAGACTATAAAGGCTCCCCCTTTCGTCATGCATAGCATAAAAGCACAAGAGAGCTATAAAAATCAGATTTAGTTTTTAAAAAATATATAAAAATCAGATTTTGTTTTTAAAAATATATAAAAACATAATTTAAAGTATCATAATTTTATTTTAAAAAATCAGATTTATATTTTAGAAAATCAATTTTATTCTAAAAAATCAGACTTTTGTTTTAGAAAATTATATTTTTATTTTTAAAAATATATAAAAATCAGAATTTATTTTTAAAAAAATTATATACAAATCATATTTTTATAAAAAAAATCATGTTATCAATTTCCCCAAACTAAGCTTCATAAAATTTAGATCTGAATTTTGAAAGAAAAAAAAACTAACTTCTATCCAAATCAATGTCAGTTTACATCATAAAGCTAATGAACCAGATGTTATGTTAGTTCTTCTTCGGTTCCTCCTCCCATTTTTAAACACCATAATAAAAAATGAAATAGAATTGAAAAGAAATAAAAGCAAAACATGAAAATCCATCTTCTTCCTCCCAACATTGAAAGCTACATAGAATATACAAAAATCTTGGAGAGATGCAGATCCAACAAGGACGGCCGAGCTTACCATAGCTCCAAAAATCTCCTCTCCGCTGCTCCGTGACGGCCACTTTTGCAGGGTAACCGACCATAGAATCATAATTCAGATTAGGAAATTGATTTAAAGCTGATAAAAACAAACACAATAACAACGAATTAAACCCATCTTTTCCTCTCTTTGTATGGTCCAAGAGAAAGTTGCAAAAGTTTCCACCTTTAATATAAAACTAGGAGATGGCCTCGGAAGTAGAGAAAATGGGTGTTTTGGGTCAATCAAGGTATTCAAATATCTTTTCTCTCAATAGAGCCCATACCCATTTTTGCAGATCGAAGAACTTCAAACCTGCATGGCGGTGGCGGACCAGGTCTGAGGCGTCTTCTCCGGAGAGCATGCTGGCGGGCTCCGACTCCTCGCCAAAGAAAAGAGAAGAGAAGTGTTCACCGTCGTAGGTCGGGAGAGAAGAGAAGCTTGGGGATGATGGTGAGCGGTGAGAAAGGGTTGAGGGAAAGAGGAGGAATTAAGAAAATGGAAAGTGGGATTTAGGGTAAGGGAAATTTAGTTATTTTTTTAAAAAGTAGGGTCATGTGCTTCGCACATGCCATTTTCCGGCCAAAAATAGACGAACATTTAACGGTATGTATTAAAGTGAAAATAAAAGTTAGCTAGGATAGCATAAAAGAAAAAAACAGTATAGGGTAATACAATGAAAATAAAACTTTCTCAAAGAATAATATTGAAATTTTACATTGGAAATAAACTCTAACACTCCTTCTCATATGCAAAGTTAGGTAACGAGTCTTACACGTGAGCGAAGAATAGCTTTCAAATTTGAACTTCATGTTGTTACATCACCATTGTGATGTAGTTGTCAAAATACTAAGATTTTTTTTTCAACACTCCCCCTCATTCGTAGGATTGGACATCCTGTGTACCATCACAGGAATGGACGTCTGTATATGGGTCATAACAGGAATGTGCGTCTGCTTATGGGCTTAAAACATTAATAATAGGGTGGAGATGACAAATGGTACGATACCCAATAACGACTTTTTAAAGTCTAGGACGATTTGAAGCCATTGGTTATACCTTGACTTTACGGATGCACGACTCAGCTTCGAGCAATTACATCACGTGGGAGTAAAACATCTTTACGCAAGTCCCATATCAACCATGCAAAACAACTAAACGCAACTACGCTGTATAACGACGATGCGAAACAACTGTGAGCAACTATGCCGCATAACGAAGATGTGAAACAACTTTAAGCAACTATGTAGCTTCAAGCATCTACGTCACATAACACCGGTGCGAAAAATCTTCGAGTAAGTACGACGATGGCGCAAACCAAACTGATTTACGACGCCCAAATATATGTGTAATTTTTTTATTATGTAAAATCACCGAAGCCCTAAAATCAGAAGAAAGAAAGAAGAAGACTCTTAAACAATATTATGAAGAGAAGGAGAAGTTTGTTCCAAAGCAACCAAGGATAGTTGCTCTTAACAAAGAGTTGGAGGCAATGCAGTTTGTTGGAAAATAAGGGTCTGACTCAGTTTCTGTAAGTGATATGAAGTCTGAAAAAACAAGGAGAAGAAAGAAAGTGCAGGCCAGAAAGATGTTTGTAAGTCAATTGTGGAAGTATTGCTCAAATCAAGTCTATCTGCATCAGAGATACAATGGGGGACCTAATCCTAAGGGCAATGCTTCTAATGGTTTCTCTGATAAGGGTGCTCTAGTCAAAGGTAACCCTTATGATAAGGGTTTTAAGGACTCCCACCTTAAAGGCAAAGGCAAGGATACTTTAGTTGAGGGCTTTAACCCTAATGGCACTGCACCTATTAAGGACTCCATTGAGGTGAGAAATGACTCCCATCTTAAACGCAAAGGCAAGGATACTTCAGTTGAGGGTTTTAACCTTAAAGGCACCGCTATTAAGGACTCCATTGAGGTGAGAAGTGACAATAGAGAAGCTATTGAAAGAGAAGATGTCAAGAGTGCAATCAATATTGATCTCCTTAATAGCAACAACCAGTTATTGCTTTGAATTTCAATCTTCTCTCTCTAGGAAAATTGTTCTTCGATTAGAGAAATATGCATATCTTTGTGAAAACTCTGAACATAAATACCATTACACTTGAGGTCGAGAGCTCCGATACCATGTAAAATTCTAAAATATTATCGATGATACTTGTTGTTCAATACATTGAGAGCATCCCTTTATGTAGGGATTAACTTTATACTAAATAGGAATTACTGATATTAAGGAACATAGGAAACCAAACTAAACTAGGAATAGGAAATACTTATAATTGGAAATAAACTAAACTCTAATAGAGACATTGCCTGTTGTATCAAGGCTTTGTTGGTTTAGTTACTATTTTTGTGCTACTTAAATGAATAATGTCTTTTTTTTTATCAGAGTACAAATTTAACTCTTTTACCTTTACCATGTCCTAATAGGTCCTTATTGAAGACTTTAATTGTGCATGTCAGGATAACATACTACTCCAGGTAACGATCTTCTGTTTAGGTACTTATTGTTACCAACACTTTAAAATCTATTTTTACCCAACTCTGCTTAAATTACATAGGGATAATTGTCCAAAATTACCCTAAAGTTTCGTCCACAAACGAGTTGATGCACAAAGTTTTGTCCACGCTTTGTGGGTGCATTGAAGTTTTGTCCACGCTTTGTGGGTGCATTGAAGTTTTGCCCACGCTTTTGTGGGTGCATTTAAGTTTTGTCCACGCTTTGTGGGTGCATTGAATTTTTGTCCATGCTTCTATTCAATTCGGGAAGCACTGCCCAGACCATCATTCTGAACATCCCTATTACGTCAAAACTAAAAAAGTCGTGGACAAAACTTCAGGGTAGCCACACAGCGTGGACGAAATTTTGTGCATCAACTCGCTTGTGGACGAAACTTTAGGGTAATTTTGGACAATTATCCCAATTACATTACATATGCATTTATTTGATGTATCATCTTAACACAGAAACAAATTCTTCCTTTTGATGATGATGGCATATTTCATCCGTTGCTATCCTGTTTACTTTTGTATGTTTCTAATTCGTAATGATGGCGTTCTCCATTTCTCATGATCTTTCTACTTTTTGTATTTGCTGCAGGGTCATATGTACCTGTTTCTTCATTACATTTGCTTTTATTCTAACATATTCGGTTTCGAGACGAAGGTATGATGCTGACCGTGTCCTCTTAAACAGAATTAGCTACAAACCAACTTCACTTTTGATTTGCCGTAAAACTTTCCTTTTGAGTTTTATTTATATTTCCTGGGTTCTGCTCCATATGGGCTGTATGCTTTTGATACTAAGCCAAATGAATAATTTGAGAAACTGAACATTCATGGCTGCTCTTTAAAAGTTTGGTGTAGTAGTTGGTGGTGAGTTTATAAGTATATTACAAAAGTAGGGGGTTTAATGCTTTTTGAGCAAGGATTCTCTTAAATTTTCTGGAGTAGGGAAGCTCAAGAAGCTATTTTGTAAAACTTAGGCTTCATGATCTTGGTAAAACTAAAGCTCATATGAGCTTTTGGACCCTGAAAGCCGAAACTTCAAGTTCAGAATTCTCATTGAGCTGCTCATGGAAGCTGTTTTATGGGGTTATAAGTTTTTCATCATACAATTTGTTAATGTACTAGGATACAGGCACATCGGAAGGAATTTTTGTTTCAGACCAATGGTCAATATCCTTATCCTCCTATATAGTAGAAATATGTATAAATAAAAATGAAATGAAAGCGGAAATGAACTAGTTTTAATATGACTACAAATTAAGATAGGCAAACAAGACCTGGCTACTTTATCATGACTTGGAATCTAATCTTTAATTAGGAGTGGCATGTTTTACTTGTTCTCTGTTCATCTTGTTTTATAATATTGGATGCAGACTGTGTGCTAGTGTTGTACATTAAATACACAGATTGATAGATCACATAAGTTGTTGCATGGTATGGATTTTCAGTTTGTGATAATTTCTAATGCAGAAGACAATTCCACTTTACGAAGTCAGGAGTGTAAAGAGGGCAAAGACAGCAGGGATCTTTCCTAATGCAATCGAAATCACTGCTGGAGGTAAAAAGGTAATGCTGGATTTAGAATACAGTTTCCTCCTCCCATTTTTCGCAGGGATGTCCTCTAAATGTGGAGCTGAAATTTTAATTTTACTTCTACATTTCAGTCTCAACTGCATTATCTTAATCCACTTGTTATTTGGCAGCATTTCTTTGGATCTTTTTTATCACGTGATGAAGCTTTCAAGCTCATCAATGAAATGTGGTTGCAACATGGTAATGGTGCTGAAGCATTTGCAGAACAGGTGTTTCAGTTATATCACAGTTTCTCATGGTGATTATTATCATTTTAGTATGATTCTATTGATAAAAATTGTTGAAATATTTTCATAATTGACTGCTCCAATACTATTTCATTATGAATGTCCTGTTTTTAATTAATTATAGATGTGTCAACATATATATGTAGATGAGGTTGGAGTACATACTACCCTTAACCTTCAGGCTATGAGCATAAACAATCATGAACTTAATCTAAAAGCCATTGGACTGAACACCGATGTATTTCAACCCTCATCTACATATAGATGTTATAATTAATTAAAAACAGAACATTCATAATGCCCCATGTAAAGTCCATGAGTCATCCCTTTAAAGTCCATGAGATAAACTTGAAGTCCATGCAAACTACTAACCTAACACTAAAAACTCATTGACCAAACACTTTAAAATGTAAAAAGTTCACGAGTTTGTAGTGTTATCCAGAGAATTAAATTTGTTCTTCAAAAGCAACATGTTCCAAATGTTTCATATTACCAAGATATTTGAATGCTTCAATGGCCTAACCAAGTTGGCATTGTCTCCTCAATTTGACATTAGGAAACACCATCTGAGTCTAGCAGCCAGAACATGAGGTTTGATGTATTCGGAAGTTTCAAGAGCTTCAGAAGCACAATAGAAGAATCAGGTTCAGTTGAGCAAAAAAGAGAAGAATTGGGTTCAGCTGACAGGTATCTCATGTGTGATATAAATGATAATTAGGTCTTGTTTTGATCTTTTATGCTGGTATTTAGGCTACCTGTACTTAAACCAGGGATGATGATGGTACGAATATACCAGATCCTGAGATTAGGCCCACTGTTGAAGATGGCACTGTGTCAACAGTACTTCCAGAACTGGATATGAAAGATAATGTACAACAAAATGCAAACCTAGTAAATGCAGACTCATCAGCTTCAGGGATGACTTGGACATGGAAGGAGAAGAGTTCTGAGGCCACAAAGAGTTAGTTACTTCTTGAATCTGTAACTGTTGTTTTATCATGAAGAATTTTTCAGGTTTGATTTGCGATACAGAAAACTGCCCAATGAAAAAAAAAACACATATGAGCTGCCTTATGAAGTGTGCACAGTCCAAAACCTAAATTCTGTTAGTGGTTTAGCAAAATAACTGCTTTACCCCTACACTATTGAAGAAAGAACAATTTGGCCACCAATAAATAAATAAAAATAATATTTTAAAGTTCAAAACCTAAATTCTTGGCACATCTTTGAGGACCTCATCGTCGTCGTTGCTGCACCATGCTCGCGTTTTTGTCCACAGCTTCGGCTCACATCCTCCATGTCACTGGATTGGGCTGGAGAAGTCTAGATTTGGACAGATGCGTCGATCTGGTCTCCCAGGGACGTACATTGGCTCCATCTCTAGATCTATGACGGAGATGACGCCTTCAACTGTCGCCCACAGTGTCACCGTCTTCGCCCACGATTTCAACTCATGTTCACCATGTCGCCGGACTGGGTTGGAAAAGTCCAGATATGGACAGAGGGGTCAATCTGATCTCCGAGGAGAAGTCCAGATATTGAATGGACGGTGGATGACGAAGGTGAGGGACAATGGTTCAGATCGGAGGTGGGAGGTTGAAGGTGACTAGAGTCATGTTGACGTCAACGTCCTCATTTTTTCTATTTCTAAAAGTCTTAAGTTATATTATATAATTTTTACGGTATTGCTTAATATTACCTTATATATTGTCCACGTGCGAAAAACTACCTTATGCATTGTCCACGTGTTTAAACGGCCCCATCTTTTAACCACGGGTTTTTGTTAGTATTTTTAGCGAAATCACTACCCTTATGTATTGTCCACGTGACAAAATTACCCTTATTTATTGTCCAAGTCTCTAATTTTCCATCCATTTTAACAGAATATTCGAAAATTTGATCCATTTTAACCAAGTATTCCAAAATCTGTCAGTAAACGACCGTGGACAAAAGATAGGGTAGTCTAAACACATGTACAATACATAAGGTAGTTTTAAGCAATTAACCCTAATTTTATAATTATTTTATTTATTATTCGAGGGGTAAAACTTTCATTTATGAAGAAATAGGAATACTTTGTTCATTTCCGTTAATTTTAATGGAATATTCTTCTATTTTAACGAAATGCTTAGGTTTGCAACTGTGCATACTTCATAAGGGCACATTTCAGCAATTCCCCCTTAATTTGGATTACACAGTTATTTTGAGATTATTTATTTAACTCATGAAATTTCTATTTCTATTATGCATTGTTACCCTGGCTGTGCCCAAATTTTGAACCTGGTTGTTTGTGACTTGCAGTTCCAGAATTCTTTACAATGGTTGCAGAATCAAAGTTTCCGGTAGTGTTATGTTATTTCTATCCTGTATCAAATTCTAGAATGTTTTCTTCTGGAAGGGTTTCCATTTTCAACTTTGAATTTGATGATCATGTTTTAAATCACTGTTTATGTTATAAACTGCAGATAAAGGTGAAAGACTTCTTTACTTTGTTTTTTTCCGACGATTCTTTTGATTTCATCGAATCATTTCATGAAAGATGTGGGGATAAAGGTATGTTGCTTAGAGAAAGTCCACTAAAAGTATCTTTTCAAATTGTTCTCTTGAGTAAGTTATCTTGTTTTCCAGATTTTAAGTGCACTTCATGGTCTCCTGCTGACCAACATGGATACACTCGTAAACTGGAATTTCAACATCCGATTAAAATCTATTTTGGTATGACTGTGTATACAAAAGTAATAATTTGTTTTTGGTTTATTCATATTAATCTCAATTTTCATGTTCAGTGTTTATTATTGTATGTAAAGATATTGTTAACACTCATTTTATGTGTTTCCGTTAAGGTGCAAGATACGGTAGCTGCAAGGAATTCCAAAAATTCTGTGTTTATAAAAACAGGTTCTAGATTTAATTCACTATGATTCTCTATTTAATTATACCGAAACTTATTACCATGATAATTATTCTGTGAAACTATAATGTGCAGTTGTATCTACATTTCTTGTCTTTGTTAGTATCGAAATATCAAATCTCTAATCAAATAAAAGCCATACCTATCTAAAAAGGTTGATCTTGTAGATCTGAATCTGACCCTGTATAAGTAGTTCCTTTTAAAACTATGCGTGGTATCAAGCTTGGTACTGGACTTGTGCTTCTTTGTACTTCGTTTATGTTTATATATTCTTTGTACACACATGAAGCCCTAACTCCGAAGTGTATAGTATAAGAAAACTCCAAGAACTCACCCCTTATGACCTTTATTAAGACAAACATGCTACGTTGACAATTTTATCTGAGGATAATTGTCCAAAACTACCCTAAAGTTTCGTCCACAAAGAGATTGGTGCACAAAGTTTCGTCCACGCTGTGCGGCTACACTATAGTTTCGTCCACACACTTCTGTCAGAACAAAGGATGGAATATTCCGTTTCTGTTATGCATGTGACCCCATGTGCTAGTTAAGGGTAAACTGAAATTACCATTTTACCCTTAACATTTGAACCCTTTGACTTTTGTAGGGGAAAATACTATTTTACCCTTTTTAATAATAAATAAAATCAAGGAAATAAATAAACAAATAAAAAAAATAAATTATTTTTATTAATAAAAAATAAAGAAGATTTAAATAAAATTAATTAGACATCAGTTTTTATTTAAAATTTAATTTTTATTCTTAATTAAAAATCAGTTTATTTTTAAAAATTATTATTTAAGAAAAAGTAAAGAATACATATTTATAAAATAATATTGTTATTTTAAAAATTAAAAATGATTTTTAATCAAAAATTTAATTAAAACTATTAATAAATTTTATGGAATATGAACTAATAAGAGATTAATTAAGTAATAATTAAGAAATTAATCATATTCTTAAGATTTAATGAAAGCATTAATAAATTATTAAGGATTTAATGAAGTGAGGGGTATAATTGTCTTTTAATTCATCTACTTAAAATTCAATTCAAACCTATAAGGGTAAAATAGTCATTTCAGATTCTCCTATTAAGTTTTACTGACAGAAGTGTGTGGACGAAACTATAGTGTAGCCACATACCATGGACAAAACTTTGTGCACCAATCCGTCTGTGGACGAAACTTTAGGATAGTTTTGGACAATTTTCCCTTTTATCTACAAAAACACACCGTCACCTTTCATTTATCATCAATAAATAGCGGCTTCCGTTAAATCTATTGGTTTCCGGTAGTTTTGCAAAAACTAACCGTCGCCTTTGCATATTGTTTCTTAAAAACAACCCTTCATAAAAAAGAGATAAAGGTTAGATTTTGCGTAAATACAAAAGGCAACAGTTAGATTTAACAAAAGTCGTTTTTTGATATTAAATGAGAAGTAAAATGTTGCATGTTTGTCTTAATAAAGATCGAAAAGAGGTGCATTACTGGTGTTTCCCCTAGTTGTATATAAGGTATGTAGTTATATTTTGTGAGACTTTGATACCCTTACATATAGACCAAATTAGGGTTAATGAAAGCATGTGGTACGTAGATAACAAGTTTTTTTTAACTTACAACAAAAGATGGTAGAGAGGAATGCATGTGAAAGATGGGCCAAAATTAAATTGTAGCATAAAGTTGTACATCAAATAGCTATAAAAAGAGCTACATATAAAGACAAAAGTCATACTTAGCCATCAAAGATGACCGTTTCGGGGGCGAAGTTCGACTTCATAAAAGTAGATTATTCTATGTAAGCCTAAGAGCATTATTTGCCATGTGGCTTGTTTGTCACCTCCCTTCATAGTCTTCTATCGATATGAAGATGTGTTTCTAGCTACGGTCAACGTGTGTAGAAGTCTACTCTATACTTGCGATGAAATTTTAGTGTAAAGGCCCCATCGCGTATAGAGTCTCCCATTGAATAGTACGTATGATACTATTAGTTGCAGGGATAGTTCTTAAAAACCAAGTACAAACAATTATTTGATGACCAATTTTTTAAAATCGGTGTGGAGATTTTTCAAACCCCGGCCTGAAAGCTGCAGACCTGGATTCAAGAAGCATGAAACTGGTGTGTTTGAGTGGCGAGTAGCGGTGCATCTGGACTGCAGTAAAGCGACGATAGTGGCTAGGTGTCCCGAGACATGATGAACTAACTCGGTCGTCAAAAATTTGAACCTGGAACTTAGATACTTAAATAACAAGAATTGAAATGGGAACTAAATGGCAGAAAGCATTGGGGCTTTGATACCATGTCAATCTCCGGAATTTACTTTTTATTTCAATAGATAAAGTATTGTACAAGACCACATTTATATACTACCCATGGCTACATGGATTAGGGCTACAATATTAACCGGGCATAAACCCTAAGGCCCATAAGGCCAAATCATCTAAATTGATACATCCCTAAGAAATAGAAGCATACACGGTCACTTCAACTTCGTCGATATGACTTTTCAATACAGCTTAACATTCTGCTTCATACAATAATGCGAGTATAATAATAGTCTTGTAGAATTTTATTCAATTCTAGAGGAAACCCCTTATGGTATAAGACCTCTTATGCGCTTCGCTATTTCCACCAATCCGCTTGAATCTTGTAGTTGACATCAGTACATCACCTTCAATTCCACGTCCTTCGGAAGAATAGGACCTACTTTACCTAAGTCACAAGCACAACTCGATTGGACTTAAACTCCATATACTTCGTCATTGGTTGACTTGTATATCAACTTTGCATTCACTTCTGCCTTTTCTCATTAATTAACCCATATTACCTGTAAATAAAATAATGCATGACACATCTAAATCTCGAGTTAGGTCATTCATTACCATAAGGAATGCAATAGAGCGTAAAGACTAGGCATGATGTAAGCCAATTAATATTGGTAAATCACCTATTGAGCCTCTTTTAGTTTGCATGAGAGCTCACAACTTTATGCACATCCTATATTAAGTTAAGTGGGGCTTGCCCAAAGTTCACCACAACACTTCTCTTGACACTTTGCCATAGGCTATTTCCGGTCTTTACTCCTCTCTTTATGGTGAAGCAAGCTGACGACATCCGTTGTTGAGTTTACCAAATCGAGTTTGAACTCTAAATCATATCAAACGTTTCATTTTCAACATTGTATTCACATGGTTTTAAACTTGGTTGCCAGAAACACGAGGTGATCTGCTCGAGTTTCCGACCACTTATGCCTCCTCTCCATTTTCCCTTTGTCCAATTTACTTTTCCGTGGTTTCTAATCCATGGTCACATAACCGAACAACTAACTTCTAGGAAATTATGCACGAAGCAGTGCATAAAAACATATTACAGACCATCCATTTCTGTTACGTGCCTCGTCCATGGATCTCGTTATGCGACCCTGGTATGACTTCAGATCAAGGGTTCGTTGGTACGAATCCTTGTTCTTCTTTCGCCCAATGGTGTAGGGGTATGAGCTCAGGGGTAGGGAACTCAAAGACCTTCGGTGTGACAGAAAATATTCTTTAATTATAGTCTCTTTTATTCAATAATACCTCTCTGGTATATATAGCCAGAGAGGTTGCCTAAAACACAAATCCTACGTTAATTTGCTACTTACCCAAATCCTAATACAACTTGACTACCAAGCAATAATAAAAGGAAACCTAATTAATTCCAAAACCTAATACAATTGTATTTTAATAAGACAATTAAAAGGAAATATTAAAAACTAGCCGACTGCCTATTCCATCTTGCGCGCGCGCAACTTCTCCAATTGGGGTGGGCTTATCCCATCCCATTACGGTCCGTAAAGCCCGTAACAATTTCCTATCAAAATTGTCTTTGAAGCTTACAATACTCTCTTAAGCCTGGTCAATAAACCTATCGAAGTCCCTCATATGTATCGCGGACATTCCTTCAGTTCTACTGCTAGGCATTTTGAACTCCCCATATTATCAAGATATGCTTCTCTTAACTTAACCCAATATCAACTAAAAAGTAACACTGAAATCGAACTTGAACCTTGTACACTTAAATTGAGAGCGCACATAGTATATCAAATGGTCTTGAACATAAGTTTTTTCATCATAGGATAATTCAACACTCCTCTCACTTGCATCTATGCAGCTGGGAAACTCTCACCTCTGGTCCATGTTAAATGTACTCCAACCTAAACGTTTAATTTAGATGGAGAACCGAACTAGTTTATTAAGCGGTCTCAAGTTCTATATGCTTTCACTGTTCAACGTATAGGTGTTTGATTTGGTTAAAGATTAGGAATTATATAGTTGAGCCTTAAAAGGGTTTCCATACTCTGGAGCTTCCACTCTTGTTTGCTTGTAGAGGACAGATGGCTGTTCATTGTACCTCTTCCATATAGTATTTTCCTTGAAACAAGTTATTCATGAAATTTATCCAGTTTTGCATTATTTGATCTCATTGAGAGAACAAAATATAGGCCTGAAGCTAGCTTTACTGCCTTAGTTTGCGTTTTAATCTTGCTATATTGGGACAAAAGTTATATCATGAACTGCTAGATTTAAAATTACTTCTTGTTTTAATTTCCCAACCCACCATTGTTCTCTAACACGCAGTCTTTATATTGCGATAGTCTAGTTAGATCTTGCAGTTCTTACCAAGTTGATATTATCTTGACATCGTGATATCTACTTCTTCAGCAACTTGGTCGTGCAAACATCGCAAGAAATAAGTGACGTCCCCTATGGAGATTATTTTCGTGTGCAGGTATAAGCTAAGTTTGAGTTATTTTTACTTGCAAACTTTTAAAATTGGTGTATGCTCTCAACTTCTCTGTAATACATAATTGAGTGGATAAATATCAAACTAGTAATATATTGAAAGTAGGTACCAGTCTTTCTAAATTGCGGGGTAGGTATAAGTCATACTTAATTCTTTGGGTTAATTGTCCAAAACTACATTAAAGTTTTGTCCATGTTGTATGGTGCACTGAAGTTTTGTCCACGCTTTGTGGGTGCATTATGTATTGCTCACAAATCTATTCAATCCGGGAAGCACTGTCCAGACCGTCATTCTGAACATCCCTATTATGTCAAAACTAAAAAAGTTGTGGACGAAACTTCAGTGCACCCACAAAGCGTGGACAAAACATTATGCATATATCCGTTTGCGGACAAAACTTCAATGTAGTTTTGGACAATTAACCCTAATTCTTTTCTTGCTGCATACACAAAAAATGGTGAAAAAATATATCCCTCCCAAACCCAATTAAAATATACGATTGATTGGAGCGGCAACAGAGTCCTTCCACTAAGGGAGATCAGTTTGTAGAATTGTTTTTGTCCATTTCAAGAGTGAACAAGTTCAAAGAGATATAATTTACAACTCAATGTTGTGTATTATCTGTTTCCTTGAGTATAAAAGCAACTCGATCTTCAAAAGCACCTTTAGAGCCATACCTGGTGCTATAAATCAGCCTTCGCCTTTTAAAACACTTGGTAGAATTGGGAATGTGGCCTTCTCTTTCTTTCTTTCTTAACATCCTATTGAATCCATGTCTAATATTTTCCTCTTTACTATCATCTTGCCCTGAGCTCACTTCCGTTCGATCCCGAATTGTTTCAAAGCTAAGGAAGAAAATTCATGTCCGTGATCCATCCTTTCAATTTCCCTTTTAGTTGATCTTGATACAAGTCTTGCTCTTGTTAATCCGGGTCCACCTCAATCGTCTTCAAGATCACAATCAGTGGTTTCTCGGGCTTCATCCTGGTGTATAGATGGATATGAACTGATTCATGTGTTGCAAGCTTCGATGTAGGAGTAAGACTGACCTCTTCTTCAAGCATCCATATTGGCCCTTATTTAGTTTTGAGTTGGGTTAATTGTCAAAAAGTGCACCAAAGTTTTGTCCACAAAAGAAAGCATGCATAAACTTTTGCCCACGATTTGTGGGTGCACTGAAGCTTTGTCTACCGATTTTTTTTCTTTCTAAAAACGTTTTGCCCACACAACTTTAGAATGCATTATGTATTGCCTACAAATCTATTCAGTCCGTAAAGAACTGCCTAGACCATTCTTTCTGAACATCCCCTGTTAGGTTTTTCTAAAAAAAAGTTGGTGGTAAAACTTCAGTGCACCCACAAAACGTGAACAAAATTTCAGTGCAGCCTCGAAGTGCGAACAAATGTTTATGCATGCTTTCGTTTGTGGGCAAAACTTTCTGTGTACTTTTTGACAATTAATCCTTTTTAGGTTTCTATCCCTCCCGTATTTTTCTTTCTTTTCTGCTTTTCCCTTGTATCCGGTCCTTCGTAGGGTTCCTTTTGTTATGTCTTTCAGGAAAAAATATTGTTCTCATTTCGGGAGCTTTCTCTTTTCTTTCATATTCCTTTTTCCTAATAAAAACGTCTATTGGCCCATAAAATAAATAAATAATGCTCATTCATGATTATTCTTATTTCCTGGTAGTTATATTTTATTGGGTTAGTTGCGAAAAACTGCATTATGTATTTTCCACACTTATAAACTAAACTATCTATTTACCACGGTCGTTTACTTACAAATTTGGAATATTCCGTTAAAATTTAGGACGTGGGCAATACATAATGTAGCTTTTCGCACATGGACAATACATAAATGTAGCTTTTCGCACGTGGACACTACATAATGTAGTTTAAAGCATGGACAATACAAAATGTAGTTTTTCGCAAGTGGACAGTACATAATGTAGTTTTTAGCAACTAACCCTGTTTTATTTGTTCTATTCGTTGTTCTAATCTTTTTTTACATATGATAATGTCCAACTCTATTGAGGTCTATAGAAAATTTAATTCTCTTTTGGTTGCATCTAATGTCAGGGTCATTGGGATTTGAAAAGAGATGGCGATGAATCTAAGGAATGCTGTCATTTGCAAGTATACGTGAATGTGGCTTTTTCAAAGAGCACTGTATTTAAAGGTCTGCCTCATAATAATGGATACTGCGTACTTTTTTACCATCTTTGTTTCAGATCCCTCAAATGCTTTTAATTACATCAATTATGATGTAGACAATGAGGGCGAGTCTTGGCACAGTGGTAAAAGTTGCTTCTTTGATCTTGAGGTCATTGGTTTGAGGCAGGAAACACCCTCTCGGTAAAAGAAGGGGGAATGAGGGCGAGCCTTGCCACAATGGTGGAAGTCTTGTCAATTGGTCATATTTATGATGCTAATAACCGATCTGCATGTGAACCACTTGAGTAACTTGCTTTGCCCTTTTTTGCTTGAGAAATGGGCAAAGGCTCAAGTCTGATTTTGAGGCTAATTAAATATACAAACAAAATCATTTATGAAAATGACAATAAGCTTGAACCTTTAAATCATGATGGAGCTTGAGTATAATGTCCACATCGAGTAAAATAGAATTATGACTTGCATGTGAAGAGAGAGGACATATCCGACTGACCTTTTTGTCTTGAATCCTGACCAATTTTATGTATCCTGATTTTAATATTAATCATGGCACTAGAGCCATATGGAGAGTGAATTTTATTAGTTTGGATTATGGAGCAAACATGGAACATTAGTAAGAGTTATGATACTCGGAGTAGGATGCATGCACTTGTTAGAAGCACTCACTGTCAGTAAATACAGGTCTTGCTGTTTTTGTTCATATTATAAGGGCTTCATGGAAAATGATGTTCATCTGATTCCAAGTTGGTATACTGGATCACAGGCAAGATAGTACAGTCTACTATTGAAGAATGTCGTGAAGTTTATGGGATTTGGATAAGCATGGTATAATATTTCTCTGTTAAAACTTTTTTGTTGTTTTTTTAGAGTTAGACAGCCTGCTTATGAATTTCAAGTCGCAAATTAACTATTGTTTACAGGCACATGAGTTGTTGAAGAAGAAGAATCTTGAAAAGCAAGAAGGTTAGTTTGCTCTGGGCTGTATATTTGGACAGGGAAAAAAAACTTGTCTTTTTTACATAGTGGGTGAGCAAAATTCGATAGCCATAGGTGCACTTTCTCACTTTGTTAATCATCTCATTATTCCATGATGTAGATAATGGCCTTGCTGATAATACCAAGGTGATTGCAAAAGTTCAGTTAGCAAGGGAAGCAAACCCTAAAGAGTCTTTAGAAAGGCCACATGAGTCAAGGAACGGTCAAGGGGCACAGTTGCCTGGTACCATGGATGCTAACCAGGTTGGAAATCCCATCCAAGGAGATCGGACTGAATCTAACTCTATTACATCTGTACCTAAGTTGAAATTCTGGTCATCTATGAAGACTCAGAGTCACCTTTCACCACTATTAATTATCACATTTGCCGTAATCATCCTAATGCAGGTATCTCCAACTTATTTATTTATGCCTTTTCCATCTTCTACTATTAGGCACTTGTTGGGCATTTTGGTTTGGTGTTTCGAAGGCTGTGGGATCCATAACCTTTGGAATTTTTATGTATTATGCATCAAACTTAGATTTTTGTTTTTGGTCTGCGAAAAACCAAATGCATTAAAATAAGCTCCTGGTATGGGAGAAGGATAGAAAACACGTGATTATGTACTGAGCAAGGTTATAAAACTCGGTATCAGCCAAACCTCTACGAGGTGGCAAATAAGGATCTTATGACTTATCAGGGAGATTCAGCAAACTAAAGACAAAAGAACAGCAATAGTTTAGTAAAATAAGATAGTTACAAACACACTTTAATTCATGCTACTTGAAATTGAATTGTATTTGAAAAGTGAATTATAATTGCTATCGATAATTTCTTTTCGAGCTATGCACAAATCTTTGAAAATAAAATTAATGTACACTTTCGAATTATATAGGATAAATAGTTGACCTACTTTGACCAGTTTCCACTTATCGAAATCGGTGGAAATCTCGGTCAAAATTTGGTGGCTAAGTTTCACCGTTCTCGGGGAGATATCGGGATATCTAGAATACTGGTACCGAGCATAGTGATTGACTCGTCATATGCATTGCCACATATAGTTTTTTAATCTATTTTATCTTTATGATTGTCCTCACGAAGAACTAGCTGTTCTATTTCTGGATCTTTCAATATCTTCTTAATTTTTGTTCTGTAATAAGTTACATCAGAGTTTCCATATGATATATTTGATGGTATCCCCACAACCTTGCTAAAACAAAGTTAACAAGATAACTTTTACTCCCATTGACGGTTCTGTGAACATAGTTAATTGATTCTATTTCTAGTCTTTGCACTCTTCTATTCATTGTCTCCCATAGCTTGTGAATTCGGTTGTAAATAGTAGGCTGCGGTGTGTGTGCTTTACTAAATTGCGTATTACACTATTAGTGACCACCTCCGTTTTACATAGCCAAGTTATGCTCATGTTACCACTTACCAATAGTATCTTGTATGAGTTAGCTATTACCATTAGTGTCTTAGCTAATGAATCACATGGGATATGGTTGGATAGCATAACTTCTGCTAATCCTTAATTTTCGCAAAAATAAAACATGATATACTTATTTTGGAATGGCATTTTCATTTCCATAGAATAACTGACCTCATTTCAGCGGACGAAAACCTGTCGTTTTGTAAATTTCAGTTGCCCGGTCTTTTAGCGAAATTTGAAATGAGTCGCATAATCTTTTTCTTCGAAGGCTCATCATACATAGTTGCAGTTTAAGATATTGGTTTTCCATTTAAAATATTACTTTTATTTTCTTTTTTACTTCATCTACTCAGTATGTATGGGTCTATAGTCCTGAACAAGTGCCTGTGTCTCTTGCATTTCTGCTGCCCGCCTTTGGATGGAGTATAAAATAAAAATATTCAGCATATGCTATTTGCAATTGCGTTTTCATTTCCGTACGAATTTACTTCAGACGAGAAACCTTCTTAATCTATGATGACATTGATGCTTCATTTTGTTTGTTCAATGCAGATGAGCATACTTATGCTGTTAGCTAGACCCCAGAAGGTTTATGTTGTTTCCCCTACTGGTTATGTTAATGACGTGGGAACTGGAATCGCCGAAAGATCAACTGATGTCATGGTGCAGTTGGAGAAACGGATCAACCACCTTAAAGATGACATTCTCTCAGTTGAGACACAGCTAGACAGAATGTGCCATGAACATGCAACTCTTAAAGCTCAACTGGAAGATTTGGGACACAATATGAACCATCAATAAATATTTGGGATGTATATAGATTGAGTGCTACTCTATTTTCTCTTCTCTGTGTAGTAATTCAATTATTTAAATATTGAGTTGGATGGCTTCCAGTAATGCACTGTTAGAAGCAGGTTTGCTGGAAAATGCGCAAAACGGAGAGGAGAAAATCCTTGTATCACTTTTGAAATCCGTGGTTAGATACGAACTCAATCAATGGTATTCATGTGTTTGTGTGTTTTACTGGTAGCACATTACAACCGGTAGGGATCTTCAGGGGTGCCTCAATTGCCTTGTCCTCCTCCAAGGAGCTTATTCTTTTTTTATTCATCATGAACAAATGAAGGCCTGATGGTCCAGGCGAGGAACAAGGAACCACGCTATCACAAGGTTTTTGTGTTTTTATCAGCAATTTTTTTATTATAAGAACAAAATGTTCCAAGACGGAATGAAGGGAACAGAGCACGAAGGCCAGTACTCTCAACAGGCCAAAGACCCTACAACCAAGAGACTGCTTTGACATCTGGAACATAACCAATCAGACTGAGACTAAGCTCGTCCAAAACAACCGAACAAACATAACTAAAGGTCAACAACAAAATTATACTAAATCATTAGTAAAAGGGATTTTCTCTCAAAACCTTGCTCCCTGCGTTAACCCTAGTCGTCGCCCGTTCCACTGCCGGCGACGCCAGGCTCTTCGGCCTGGTTAGTTGCCGGTGGTGACACCTCTCCTCCTCCCCACTTTCCTTCTTCTCCCTTCTCTTTTCCCCCACCCGGCTCTGTTCCTTTTTTCCCAGTTTTTCCGAGTTCTCCGTCAGGGCCTTTTCATCTCCGTCCGGTACCTCCTGTTCCGTGTGTGGTCGTGGTTCTGTTCGTCGACCTTCTTCGTCTCTGCCTGACCGTGGCTGCTTTCTCCTCGTCGGATCTTGCACCGTGTTTTGCTGCTTTCTCCTCGCCGGATCTTGCAAGCCTGTTCGCCTCCTTTCATCTACGGAAGCTCGTCCACTCGGCGTGTTGGTTGGTTTCCTCTCTCGTCACCGGGATGCTGTGTTTGGCCGGAGTAGAGTTGGTTGGTGAGTTCTGTAGAAGACATCGATGGCGGCTGTTTGGTGCAGTTAGGGTACGAGTTGGGAGTTGGGAGTTGGGTAGGGTTCGGTCCGGGTCTGGTTCTGTTTGTGATGTGTCTCGAGGTAGGGTTGGATATGAAACAACTCGCAGCGGAAAATCAATGAAAACCAAGAGACGATTAAATCATGAAACAACTAACAAAGAATGGATTCACAAGAGAAAAATTCAGCACTATTTCCTACCAAAACAAGTACACCGGGTAACGAATGATTGGCTTGAGGCTCCAAGACGCCTACGTATCCACATGGGAATCAAAGCCACATAGTTCTTCTCTTTGAGGACTCAAGAACACAAAAATGGAGGTAGAAGCTTGCCTTGGCCGAAATTCCAAGGGAGAGGAGGGAGTAGTTGTGTTTCCTATTCTTGTCTTGTGTTTGTTATGTTGAAAAAAGATGACTTAAACATAACAAACCTCATACTTGTACAACTAAAGGCATGAGACAAGCATGGTGACAATCAAGGTGTAAATAGGACAAAGTATGACTATTTAAGATGGGGTTAGGTGGTGAATCACCAACACCTTAATCCTTGTCATGCTTACTTAGTACTAATTAATCAAGAATTGATTAATAAGTTTCATGGGCCTTGGTTGCATGTTCCTTTCATGGGCCTCTTGGAACATGGCCCGTGGCCATTTCCAACTCGGTCCCGTGATTTGCTCATCGCCTCCAAGCCTTCCATACTGGAAATGTCCAACATTATCCGACGCGATCAGTCCCAAGACTCCAAGGCTTGTCTCGATCTGTAAAGTCATATTCAGTTACGGGTATATGACCCAAAACCCAATTTTGGTCATGTCCCGAGACAACTCCCTTTTGGCCATTCTCCATAAATATGTCAATGAGTTTCACCCTCCGGTGTGACCCTTAGGTTTATGCATGTCAATAGGTCAATGTAAAATCCTATTTTACTTGATCTTATATAAGTGGCAACTAACGAGACTTTAGTCTTGTCTAACACTACATAACGAATCGACCCTGCCGATTCTAACCTTTCCGTCGTCTATGTCACTATCCTTTTATCTCCGATATCCTGATTGAGATAAGGCATAGAGTCGTCATCCTTATTATTCTCAATCATTGTTCCTTGATATGTGTGATAGAGTTTAGAAAGATAGAGTTTAATCCCTTTCGTTTGTTATTCAGTATGAATACAAATATATAGGTGATTTACAGATAACTCAATCTATGTTCAAACTATACAAGTATATATCCTTAAAGTTTGAATGTTTTCAAACTCTTGTATAATCATATCCTAACACGCCCCGCAGTCGGAACGGGAGGGTCCCAAACGTTGAGGCTGGAGCGGAACTCGGTGAAAAGAATGCGTGGCAAGCCTTTGGTGAAGACATCCTCAATCTGAGACTGAGATGGAACATGCAGAACCCGAACTTGCCCTTTCGCCACTTTCTCTCGAATAAAATGGATATCCAGCTCGATATGCTTCGTGCGCTGGTGTTGGACCGCATTTCCAGAGAGGTAGATCGTACTGATGTTATCACAGTACACAATAGTAGCTCGGGACAGTGGACAGTGAAGCTCTAGAAGGAGATTACGAAGCCAGCAAGATGTTAGTCTTAGTGCCCATAGTTCAATCCTAAATGTCCAAATGTATATATCATCGTTAGCAATAAAATCAAAACGACTTTATATTACTTATGTGTTGGAGTAATATATCGATGTGTGCTCTGATCTATGCCCACCATGCGAATAGAACCATAGATTTAGATAGATCATACTCGATGGGTCCCTAGTCAACAAAGCTTCATTAGAAGCGACTAGTATGAAAGATGGCTCTTTATGGCTTACGTTCTGTTAGTCATTGGAATGGGATTCCGGAGTCTGATCATAGATATCATGTGGGACATGATATTGGACGACCCGCCCTGAATATGTGCCATAGATTAAGTCATGCACATATTCAGTGTCGTAGCTTGTCATGTATCCTTAGCCCAAGGAGTCTTTGTGATCGCTATGTAGTCAACAACTGATTTTGACCTGAGCCTAACGTTGTCCGTAACAGGGCTTCCATAACGGCCAGGATTGGCTTGGGGACGGGCTACATGAGTGACACGAAAGAAGGCTAAGGGATTTATCCCTCATACTGAGGTATGAGAAAGATATCGGTTCTCGGCCGCTTGATCGAGAGTGACTGAAAGAATAGCATGGCCATGCACATGATACTGGGTATCATATCTTTAGTCATCTCACATATCAAGGAACATTGATTGAGAATAATAAGGATGACGGCTCTATGCCTTATCTCAATCAGGATATCGGAGATAAAAGGATAATGACAGGGATGACGGAAAGGTTAGAATCGACAGGGTCGATTCGTTATGCAGTGTCAGGCAATACTAAAGTCTCGTTAGTTGCCACTTAAATAGGATCAAGTAAAATGGGATTTTACATTGATCTATTGACATGCATAAACCTAAGGGTCACACCGGAGGATGAAACTCATTGACACATTTATGGAGAATGGCCAAAAGGGAGTTGTCTCGGGATATGACCAAAACTGGGTTTTGGGTCATGTGCCCGTAAGTGAATAGGACTTTACGGATCGAGACAAGGCTTGGAGTCTTGGGATTGATTGCGTCGGATAATGTTGGACATTTCCGGTATGGAAGGCTTGGAGGCGATGAGCGAATCACGGGACCTCGTTGGAAATGGCCACGAGCCATGTTCCAAGAGGCCCATGAAAGGCCCATGCAACCAAGGCCCATGGAACTAATTAATCAAGTCTTGATTAATTAGTACTAAGCAAGCAAGACAAGGATTAAGGTGTTGGTGATTCACCACCTAACCCAATCTTGTCTTGCCATACTTTGTCCTATTTACACCTTACTTGACACCATACTTGTCTCATGCCTTTAGTTGGACAAGTATGGGTTTTGTTATGTTTAAGTCATCTTTTTTCAACATAACAAACACAAGACAAGAACAGGAAACACAACTTCTCTCTCCCTTCCCTTGCAATTTCGGGTTTGGCAAGCTCCCACCTCCATTTTTGTGTTCTTGAGTCCTCAAAGAGAAGAACTACGTGGCTTTGATTCCCATGTGGATATGTAGGCGTCTTGGAGACTCAAGCCAATCATTCGTTACCCGGTGTTCTTGTTTTGGTAAGAACTAGTGCTGAATTTTTCTCTTGTGAATCCATTCTTTGTTAGTTGTTTCATGGTTTTAATCGTCTCTTGGTTTTCCTTGATTTTCCGCTGCGAGTTGGTTCATCTCCAACCCTACCTCGAGACCCAACACAAGACTCGGAGACCACATTCGCCACGCCGCGATACTCAACCTCTGTATTGGAACGAGAGATAGTCGGCTGACGCTTTGAGGACCATGAGACCAAGCTGTCACCCAGAAACACACAGTAACCAGAGGTAGAGCGACGAGTGTCCGGAAAACCAGCCCAATCAGCATCAGTGTAGGCAACAAGTCCGGAGGCAGGCGAGGATGAAATGTGAAGACCCAGATGACACGTCCCCTGAAGATATCTGAGGATGCGTTTTAGAGCTCCCATATGACTAACTCTCGGATCATGCATATGCAAACAGATCTGCTGAACCGCATAAGAGATATTTGGCCTGATAAAGGTGAGATACTGAAGCGCCCCCGCAAGCCTACGATAGAGAGTCAGATGCTCAAAAGGGTCACCGTCCGAAGTACCGAGCTTGCCCTCAGTATCAACCGGGGTGACAGAGGAGGAGCATGAAGACATTCCGGCACGATCGATAATGTCAGCAGCATATTTCTGTTGAGAGAGAAACATGCCCCCCAGGATGACGGTAACTGCAATACCTAGAAAATAGGACAGAGGGCCGAGGTCCTTCATCGCAAACTCGGAGCCTAGACTGGACATGATGGAGAGGCGAAGAGCATCACTCGAGGAAGCGAGGATGATGTCATCAACATAGAGGAGAATGTATTTTGTGTTTGAGCCATGCCGGTAAATAAACAACGAGTGATCAGATGTGAAAAACCAATAGAGGAGACAAAATCAGTAAATCTCTGGTACCAGGCTCGGGGAGCCTGTTTCAGACCATAAAGCGAACGATGTAACATGCAAACATGGTCCGGAAGAGACGGATCCATGAAACCGAGAGGCTGGTGCATGTAAATTGTCTCGTTCAGGTTACCATGCAGGAAGGCATTCTTGACGTCCAGCTGATGAATGAACCAAGAACGAGAAACCTTATTACTGAGAACAGCACGAATGGTCGAGGGTTTGACCACCGTACTGAACGTCTCCTCACAGTAAAGTCCAACCTGTTGAGACCTGCCATCACCAACAAGACGAGCCTTATAACGCTCAAAAGAACCCCCAGATCGTGTCTTGTGGCGCAAAATACACATGGACTTAATAATGTTCACCCCAATAGGACGAGGAACTAGAACCCAAGTCTTATTATTAAGCAAAGCATTAAACTCATCTGTCATTGCTAATTTCCAATTCGGGTCTAGAAGAGCATCCTTAGGGCTATGAGGTATAGGAGATGGAGTAGTGACAGAAGATAAATTGAAAAGGACTTTGGGTTTGGTAATAACTACCTGACCCCATGTAAGCATGGGGTGAGGAGGTATGAGTTGTGGGGCCGGGTCAACAGGGTCGGCTTGGGTAGAAGGTGCTGATCCAAGCGGAGAGGAGGGCTGGGCCGGGGAAGTGGGCCTCGGGCTTGGCACAAGTGATCGGGCTTGGGAGGCGGACTGCAAGGATGGCAGTGGTGAGTTGGGCGGGTGAGCTGGCGAGGTGGACTGTTGGATGGGCTCGGGTGCCGTAGAAGCATCAGTCGGTGAACAGGAAGTGGGCCTTGGAAGAGATGGCGAGGCCGATCCTGAAAATGGTAGAAGAAAGTGGGATTTGACTGCAGGTGATATTGGATCAAGTAAGAAGTCATAAGCAGGTGGAGAGGGGTGAGAAATATCAGAAAATGGGAAAATCGATTCGTCAAAAACAACATGCCTTGAAATAATAAATTTGTTTGCTTTAATGTCAAAACATTTATACCCTCTTTGGTTCGGAGGAAATCCGAGAAAGACACACGGTGTAGAGCGTGCCTGCAACTTGCTAATGGACGTAGAAGGAAACAGTGGAAATCATAGACATCCAAAAACACGAATATGAGAGTAAGTGGGAACCTAGTTATAAAGAAACCAAGTAGGTGACGAAAACTTAAGCGATTTAGAGGGAAGAACATTAGATAAGTAGGTAGACATAGACAAAGCATGATGCCAAAAAGACGGTGTAATAGAAGCATGAATCATCAAAGTACGAACCATGTTGTTGAGACTGCGAAGTTTACGCTCGACACGACCGTTTTGAGATGAAGTATGAGGGCATGAGAAGCGGAACACAAATCCTGATGATAGACTAAAATTCCGAAACGGGGTGTTGTCGAACTCTCTTCCATTGTCGCACTGAAAACTTTTAATGTTCATACCAAATTGAGTAGAAACAAAGATAGACAAAGAAGTGAAAATTTGAAATACTTGAGATTTGTTGCCCAGAGGAAACATCCAAACAAAGTTAGTATAATCATCAAGTAAGACAAGGTAATATTTATGTCCCGAGGAACTCAAAACTGAAGATATCCACATATCAACATGAATTATATCAAACGGAGCTGATGTAACAGATAAAGAAGTATGAAATGGCAATCGAATATGTTTTCCAAGCACACAAGACTGACATAAATTATTCAAATTGTCCGAAGTACAATTAATTAGCTTAGAACGACAAAGTAAATCAATCACCGGACGACCCGGATGACCCAACCTAGAATGCCAAACGCCTGGAGACAAAGCAACAAAAGCAGATGAATGAAATGATGAACTAGGAAGAATAGTAGAAGTGACAGGGTATAAATCTCCCGTGCTATTGCATCTCAAAACCGAGTGTCTCGTCCGTAAATCCTTCACACAAAAACCAAATGGGTCAAACTCTGTCGAGGCAGTGTTGTCTTTGACAAATCGACGTACAGAGACTAGGTTTTTAACGATGTGTGGAGCATGTAAAACGTCAGTCAAGGCATAATTAGGATGGGTAGGAAAAATAGATGCTCGACCAGTACCAAAAATTGGAATATGATGTCCATTACCAACAATGATAGAGCGATTAATATTTGACTTAAAATAAGGACTAAGAGTACCTGAATTCGATGTCATGTGGGAGGAAGCACCGCTGTCCATATACCACATCCCATCGGGTGGCTGCTGCATCGATAAATTAGCCATGGCGGACGAAATGTCAGTCGGAACAACGGTATGGGCATGTGGAGTGTAGTTGGGCCGTGGGCCTAGAGCGCCCGGCTGCTGATGTTGGGCTGAAGCTCGGACCCAACTACCTGGTGCAATGGGATAAGGATAGGGGGCTGGGCGGGCTGCTGTGCCTGTCCAGACCAGGGCCCAGATGGACCGGCCCAAGGCTGAGCTGGCGGGCCTGGCCAGAATGTCTGCCCGTTCTAAAAAATGGCTGAGAAGCCCATGTAGGAGAAGGTGTTGGCCCGTGAGAGGATGGACCATGCGCAGAACCCCGACCACCTCTGGTTGGCCGTGACGATGAGTTCCGGCCACGGGTTGATGCATGGCCACGAGGTGCATATCGTGGGGACGATTTTTCTCTCGAGTCCTTAGTAGAGGAACCGACATACAAGGCATTGGAAGAGGCAAGAGCACCCAAATTAGCCTGTTTCGATTTCCTGGTTTCCTCCAAAACCTGTTTGGACCTGGCCTCATAAAATGGGGGAAGTGGATCACTTTGCTGGATCAAAGTTGCCACATTGCTAGCGTCAAAGATGATACAGATCTTTAAGGCCAAGCTTAACAACGCTTCCTTTTGTGATGTCTGTGGTATTGGTTTTCTGAGGGCGATCTCTAAATTTTGTGCAGTCTGTGGTTCATCACGTTTGTTGGTACAAAATGGAGTTCTTGTTGACTTTTTTTTGGGTAGGAAAAGCAGAGTCAGTAGGGGTGCAAAGGATTCGGGCGTGACCAACAATGGTGTGGGGAAGAAGCCTGTGTCCACTCAGCGTGATGTTCAAAAACATGTCCCAGATTATCAAGGAGCAACTGTTTAGTATTCGACGAAGGAACCAATGACATCCACGAAGGCTTCAGGTTCCACTGTTGCTGCAATTTCACCAGTGACAATGTCTAGGAATGAGGCATCAATTTCTCTAAGGGGTTCGGGTACGAAGGTGTTTGTATATAATCCGCCTCTCGGTTCAACTGATGAGTGGTTGCAGAACACGTTTGCGGAATTTGGAGAACTCGTATCAGCAATCGCGATCAAACGGCCAAATAGGAAAGGGCGATGCTTTGGCTTTGTGGAGTATCGTTCTTCGGTTGCCGCTCGGAAAGCCATTGAGATTTATAATGGCTTCAAATATAATGGTTACAACTTGTTTGTGGTTTTAGCCCGTCCTGAATAGGTCTCATCGCCAAAACAGAGACATGACTGTTTGGTTGAGGATACTCAAGTTTTGCAGAAGAAGGATTTGTTGGGGACGATGGTAAGGCGGTGTGAACCAAAACAGAACTGTAATAGTTTGTTGCTGGTGAAGGTTTCGTTAGGGACGGAGTTGTTGCCGTGTCCATCTTCTCAGGTCGGGCCGGTGATGACGGTTGATCGGAGAACAGTTAGGGAGATCGTTTGTTTGATGAATTTGGTTTGGGAGAAGATCTCTGCTTCTCCGTGATCTTTGCGTGATTTGTTTTCAAATTTCGTATGTGAATCCGAGTATCGTTCTCTGCGGGATTTGATTTTCCATTGTGAGTTTGCGCATCTTGGTTTGGAGGATATGGTTGGTTCTAAAGATCAATTGTCTTTGGGCCATAATCAGTTGGGCTGGTCTGAAGCCCAAAGTAAAGAGGATTCCTATCCGGATACTGTTTTGGGTTGTGATCCTCTACTTGTTGAGCAGGTAATAGTGCAGCCTTCTGTTGTAGGGGCTGGGACAACAGCTCCATTATGTTCAAAAGGAATTCAGGAGGTCGAAAATCAGGTATCCGAGGATCAGATCAGATCGGAGGCGAAAGAGTCTAGTCCGTGGAAAAACGTCATGCTTCAACCTCAATCGCGTAAGAGTAGACCTTCCACATATACGGTTGTAAATAGATCGAGAAATCGTTCGTTGAGTCGGGAACGTGCCATCAAATCTGCGCCATCTGTATCGGTTTTGTGGAAAAGGTCGGCTTCCAAGAAACCAACGGCCTAGATTGATGGGTTTTGCTAGTTCGTTACCGTGTTTCGTTTCGTCTTTTCTGGTTTCTAGGTTAAGGCTAGGCCTTTTAACTCCCCCTTAGTGGAGTTCCTTTGTAAGCGTGTTCTGGTCTCTTGACCTTTTGGTTCATTTCTTCTTGAAATGAGTCTCTTTTTTCTAATAAAAAATTGAGCTTATAAAAAAAAAAGTCGCCACATTGTCATAGGCTTCAGAGAATCCTACAACCATCTGAGGCACCAGACGATTGTTGGACACAGGGGCTCCTATGTCAGAGAGCTGATCAACAATAGTCTTGAGCTCTTAACAGAACCTAGATGCATTAGGGAAATCATCAAGTTTTGTGGAGCTAAACTGATGTTCAAAGTACACTGCACGCGAGTGCTTATTGTCCTGAAACAGAAGTCGGAGTGCATCCTAAGCATATGCAACAATACTCTCCGGAATGATAATATATTGCAGTAAATCACTAGAAATCGTACCATAGATCCACTGTAGGACAGTGGCGTCGAGCCTGTCCCAAATGTCAGCCGGAATATCACTTGAGACGGAGGAGGAGCCGGCAGCAACCGCGGCTGGTGGGTCCGAGTCGGTTGGAGTCTGATCAGCATCGGAGACAGGGTCGGATGCTTGTGCGCCCGGAGATGCAGTAGAGGGGAGCTCGACCGGGAGTGCCGAATCTGACATGATGTGGTGGAGCACCTTGTAGACCCTGAAATGGATCTTGAACAGCTCGGCCAAGGAAGAGTAGTGACCTTTATCCATCTCGAGAGTGATCGGAATGGATGCCCGGATGTTGGAGACGGAGAGAGCCGGATAGAGGCGAAAGTCGACCATTGTTGACGGGAATGGCAAGGAAAAACGTAGTGAACTGGAGAACCGAAAATGCAGGATGCACTTAGAGAACCGAAGGAGCAAGAGGTCACAGCCGTGAGTTGCACCTGTAGATGCAGTCGCTAGTTGCACCTAGAGAAGAAGGAGTCGCAACGTAGAGGAGCAGTCGCGATTGAAAAATGGAATAGGGTGAGCGGAAACGTGGAAAATAAAATTAAGGATTTTGGAATTCAATCCAATACCATGATAGAGTTTAGAAAGATAGAGTTTAATCCCTTTCGTTTGTTATTCAGTATGAATACAAATATATAGGTGATTTACAGATAACTCAATCTATGTTCAAACTATACAAGTATATATCCTTAGAGTTTGAATGTTTTCGAACTCTTGTATAATCATATCCTAACAATGTGAGATGACTGAATATACGATACCCAGTATCATGTGCATGACCATGCTATTCTTTCAATCACTCTCGATCAAGTGGCCGAGAACCGATATCTTTCCCATACCTCAGTATGAGGGATAAATCCCTTAGCCATCTTTCGTGTCACTCATGTAACCCGTCCCCAAGCCAATCCTGGCCGTTAAGGAAGCCCTATTACGGACAATGTTACGCTCAGGTCAAACTCAATTGTTGACTACATAGCGATCACAAAGACTCCTTGGTCTAAGGATACATGACAAGCTACGACTCTCTTGGTTTTCATTGATTTTCTGCTGCGAGTTGGTTCATCTCCAACCATACCTCGAGACCCAACAAAAACGTCCTCTATCAAACTTCTTTTCCATAAAGACCCTAGCCCAAGTGACGAACACCATGTTCTCACTGGGTTTGTAGAAAGTAGTATCCCCTTATTGCTTTGGGATACCCCACGAAGTTGCATATCTCAGATCTTGGTTCGACCTTAATCGAAACCAAATGTTTCACATAAGCCTCGCAACCACAAATCTTTAGGAAGGACAAAGTGGGCATCTTCCCATGCCATTTCTAAACTGGTGTTCCTTCCACAACCATCGTCGAAGCCCGATTCACTATGAATGCGGTCGTCTCTAGAGCATAACCCCAGAAAGGGATTGGGAGATCAGTCCCACTGATCATGGATCAGACCGTATCCAATAAAGTCTGATTTCTCCGCTCGGACACAACATTTAAATGAGGTGTTTCCGGAGGAGTCCATTCTGAAAAGATCTCGCTCTCCACCAGATGATCTAAAAACTTTGTGGTTAAGTATTTTCCACCTCGATCCAATCGAAGTGTCTTAATACTTTTCCCGAGACGGTTATCTACTTCAGTCTTGAACTCTTTGAATTTATCAAAAAGATTCAGACTTATGTCTTATTGAACAGACATAACCATATCTACTATAATCGTTAGTAAATGTGATGAAGTAGCTAAAACCCCTCTTGGCCAGCAAACCTATTGGTCAACATACTTCCGAGTGTATCAGCCCAAATAATTCACCCGCCCTTTCACCGCGACCGATAAAGGGCGCTTTAGTCATCTTTCCCATCAAACAAGCCTTGCACCTATCATTGAATGGAATTCGAATGAACCTGAAAGCCCGCACTTCTAAAGTGCTAATAGGCGCTTCCTGTTTATGCGGCCCAAATGATAGTGCCATAACAGAGTTAGGTTTAAATCGTTGGATTTATACCTCTTGGTATTAAAATAATATATAGAACTTGAGGCATTGTTACCCATATCTAATATGCACAATCCTCCAACCAAGTTAGTACTAGCATAAAACATATCATTGCATAGAACATTGAAAACTCCATTTCCAATATTAATATTATATCCTTCCTTGTCAAACACGGATACAGATATAATATTCCTACAAGAAGTAGGTATGCAATATACATTATACAATACTAAGACAATGCCGCTTGGAAAAGCAAGACTCATGGATCCTACAACAGTTGCCACAACTCTGAGGTCCACTTCGTGTTTTCCAAACCTCGCCTACTTTCAGCCACTATACGTTTGTGCATGTGTGAGATTCAGTCCTTATATCTAATACCCATAAATCTTTGGAAGTAGAGAGATGTAGCTCTATATAGTTAATATAAGATGAAGGCACAGTCCCACCACCCTTCCTTAGATTATCCAGGTTTCCTGATGAAGGCGCAGTCCTACTGCCCTTCTTCAGATCATCCAGGCTATCATATGAAGGCGCAGTCCCACTGCCCATCTTCAGATCAGCCATGAACTTCCTATAATCCCGGTTCTAGTTACCAGGCTGTTGGCGGTAGAAGGAGACATTCTCAGGTGTCTCATCTTTCCCGCCAAGTGAGCATGGGCCCCGCTTTTGCCACTTCTAATTCCCTTGTTGACCATAAGAATATCCTTGGATCCCAGATCCCTGATATTCTTCTTAGCAGTTAATGACACTTCATGCAACTCTGGTATGGTCTTAGAGACAGCCTTGTCAAGGACGTATTCTTTGCGTTCAGACTTGAGGACTATCCTCAAAATTCTGTACCAGTCCAAATAGTTTGTCCCATTTAGTTTGACCCTGTCAAGAATGGTTTTTAATGACAAACTATTAATGTTCGCTGAATTTTCCATTTGATCTATAACAGATAAATATCAATCGGTAAACTGACTAAACTTTATGAAGATCAAGCTTAAAAACCAACAATCAATTCTATACCTTTAGAATCTAAAACCAAGATCCTTGATTCACTCGATCAAGCAGAACGAAGGCTCACCACTCAATCGATCTATGCTGGTAGGACCCCGTCCGATCACATCCAATGTGACTCTTGGCTAGGGTATGTACTTAAGTACATGGCTTACCCTATATGATACCCTAGCTCAACCCTAGCTTAGAATCGTAGTCGGGTCCACCAATTTTCAACTATGACCTGCCACTATGTAGGTGTTGCGCTAAGGCGCACGACACCCACATATGTCGTCCAAACCTACTACCCCGCTTTCCCATTGATGCCCCCCTAAGGCGCACGACACCCATAGGACGGGGAGGTAGGAAGGTGTTGATAATTGGGAGGTATCGGACATGAGCCGTTATTACTTGTCCGGTTGTGTTTAAAACTTCTGGCACATCCTAGATGCGATGAGCACATCAACTACATTCCAAATGCAATGATGCCTGAAATTACATCCAATGTAATTCTTCCTTCGAACCCGTCAACTAAATCCAATGTAATGACGGTTCTAAGGGCTTACAAACAAGGATGAAAATTCCAATTTTATCTTTGCATTTGAGGTGATATGCTCAGTAAATAAAGTTAAAACATGCAATTCTAAAACACATAGAATTAACCATGCATAAACTAAACCAAGCATAAATTGATAAATGTGCATATAACAGCCCCCTAAACTAACTCCCACTAGCTTCTTGAGCTCCACCAACTCCAAGTCGATGTCAACACCCGAAAAGCCACCAAATGACTTTTTCGCCCTTTCTTCGTCTTGGGAAAAAATTACAATTTAATACATGACTCGCAGGTCGGGAATTAATAAATATTACAAATAAGTGGTTCGACGACGACACCTCAAAAAAATAATTACACGCTAACTTTAACAGCTCGTAGGCCGTGAAAAGCGATAGGTAATTAAATCGAGCTCGGGGCTATTATGTACACCATGCCAACATCACATCACACGTCGTGTCATCAAACAAGCATGTTATCAAACATCATGTGATTTTCCGGTTTTAATGAATAGCCAAGTTTCGAAAAATTTTGATTCTCGGTTTATCGAAACCGTTCAAAAATGAAACTTTTTTTGGATAAGCTCACAAAATTTTATTAAAAATAAAGAAGGATCCAAGGAGGATCGCTCTAGAACACAACCATAACAGAGGAGCTCTCAGCTGGAGCTGCGGGAACAAACCCCTAAAAAAGAGCAAACCAATAAAACAGGAAAAAATGAACCTGAACATAAAAAACCAGGCCGATGAACAGTGACTCAAGAGACCAGAAACCAGGCGTCCCACCCGAACCTGTCACGCCCCAATTTCAGTAAACCGAACTCAGGACGTGAACTTGTAAAACAATAAAACATTTTGAAACCTTTTACATTAAATCACTTTAAGATCACCGTTTGTTCAACAAAATAATATTTACAACTTAAAACACGTCCCGACAAGTGGACAAAAGTATGGTATCCGTCGCTAGACTCAAATAAACCCAGAATCCCGCTCCTAGCTCTTCAAGCTTCAAAAGCTCACCTAGTCCAACCTGCGACCGGTACCTGTAGGAAAAGCAGCTAGGGGTGAGCGTTCGCTCACCACCACGGATAACAGACTGACTATGGCATAATCAGCAGACAAAGCCGGTAACACCAACAACCAACTCAACAGCGGGGATCACTATCCCCAAACTCAAGTAACCCGACCGACACCCACACACTGATACTTTCCTCAGCCGACTCAACACTCGGACACGTAAAGTAGACCCGACACGACGATTGACGACCTCCTCCAAAGACACGATAGACCACCACGCAACACCCAAGATCACAAAGGATCGTACACCAACCAAGATCACAAAGGATCGCACTCCTGTCAGCTGCTCAGTGCCGGTTGCTAACCGGCTGGGCTCGAGCCTGCCCCACGCGCTTTGCCGATCCCTGTCAGGCTCCAGGCGGTCGACCTGTTGGCGATATATACAGCCCTGCTTTTCCGATAGCTAGTCGGAAGGGTAGCTGCCCTCTCATCGCCTAAAAACGCTCACAACCTCCCGAGACTCGAACTCGGTCAGGCTAGCCAAAGAACGCTCGCAACTTCCTGAGACTCGAACTCGGTCAAGCCAGCCAAAGAACGCTCGCAACCTCCCGAGACTCGAACTCGGTCAGGCCAGCCAAAGAACGCTCGCAACTTACCGATCCCTGTCAGGTAAGCCAGCCAAATTCCACACCACTTCCCGACACACAGTCGGGTCACTAACCTCGGGCAAGCACAATCACAATCACAAGCAAAGTTCAACAAACAGCAACAACACAGGTTCAACACTCCACAAGCACTCATGGCCGCCCAAGACACCAACACTAAAACACGGACTCAACAACCCCACGGGCACTCACGGCCTCCCAAGACACACCAACCATAACTCACGGGCTCAACAACCCCACGGGCACTCATGGCCACCCAAGACACACCAATAGTAACTCACGGGCTCAACAACCCCACGGGCACTCATGGCCTCCCAAGACACACCAACAGTAACTCACGGGCTCAACAACCCCACAGGCACTCATGGCAACCAAGACACACCAACAGTAACTCACGGGCTCAACAACCCCACGGCACTCACGGCCACCCAAGACACACCAACAGTAACTCACGGGCTCAACAACCCCACGACACTCACGGCCACCCAAGACACACCAAGAGTAAAGACACGGGTTCAACAACCCCACGGGCACTCATGGCCACCAAGACACACCAACAGTAACTCACGGGCTCAACAACCCCACGGGCACTCATGGCCACCTAAGACACACCAACAGTAACTCACGAGCTCAACAACCCCACGTCACCCACGGACACCCAAGACACACCAACAGTAACTCACGAGCTCAACAATCCCACGACACTCACGGCCTCTCAAGACACACCAACAATAAAGACACGGGTTCAATCAACCCCACGGGCACTCATGGCCACCCCAGACACAACAGTAAAACACGGGCTCTCATGGCCACCCAAGACACAAATTACACAAACAACCTCCGGGCATAACCAATGCCTCCAGCAGTTCTAATATCAACAGTTTCACAATCAACCTCCGGGCATGGTCATATGCCTCCAGTACTCCTAATATCGATAAGTTCACAATCAACCTCCGGGCATGGTCATATGCCTCCAGTAATTCTAACATCGATAAGTTCTCTGCTCCTACGACACTACTAAGTGTCACATGCATTTCCAATCTTCGATAACCTACTTAACCCACGACACCCCAAGTGTCACATGCATTTCTAATATTCGATAACCTACTTAACCCACGACACCCAAGTGTCACATGCAATTCTACTGTTAACTTTCCCTAATCAGGGCCGAGATCCGGCTACTTTTCCCTACCTCGTGCGTGTTCTCCAAAAGCCAACCAACGAGCTCCGGTGTGACCTCAGTCACTCACCCAGCTTTCCCTTGCCTCGGTCCGCGGCACGATCTAAAAGGACACAATTTTAAGGCACTTTTAAACTCGCAGGAATAAACTGAAATTCAGTAAACTTAACGCCCAAACGTAACCCCGACAATGTCGATCACTCCCAAACTTCCCAATTACCCGACATTGTCGATAAAGGGCCCGTAAAGGCCCGATTCGCCCGACATGGCGAATCTGCCCGGGTTTTGTAAATGCCCTTCCGGGGCTCCGAAAATTCCGTTTTCGTTTCTACGGTCTTAGAATAATTTAAGGGTTCCTATGCACTCGACGGAATCGAATTCTGACTTCCGAGTCATTTAATTTGCGTTTCAAGTTTCTAAACAAGTCAATTACAACTTTCACAATTTAATTCCAAATTTCGATCCGGTTGTAGATTAATTACTTGGGGAACGTTCTAAACCACCCGAACACAAAACCCGATCACCCGAGCACGTGGGCCCCACCCGGCCATAATGGGAAAATTCCCTTTCTGCCCCAAAACGAACCTAACGAACTCTAAACCTCAACCAATCATCTTTAAACCAATATTAAACAACACCCAACCTTAATCAACCCATTTAAACTTAAACCCTAAAAATCAAACGTTCCAAAACAAAAATCGAATAGGTTCTCACCGTAGGGAATGACGATGGGAGCTCGATTCTTCAACCGTTGAGACGATCCGTCGGTCGGATTGTCGGGAAATCACAAAACTCCAAGCTTTTCCCTTACTTTCTCTCTTCTCCCTCTCTCTCTTATTTCTCTTTCTAACTCTCTTCTTTTTTTTCCAAAATGGACGTGTATCAACCTTTCCCTCTTATTTTTGTTTTAAACTAACACCAACCTTTCTTTATTTACAAAACTAACACTAACTTCTCTTTATTTACAAACTAACACTAATGTCTCTTCATTTGTTTTGTCCAATAAACCTAATACCACCACATAGTTGACATGTGGCTAGGTGGGTCCCACACCTTTTGAAAAATATCTATCAGATTCGCGAAAATCAGACGTTTCGGGCCCTGAACGGGCACTTTTTCCCAAAAATTACGAAACTTCACGGGCTACAAGGAAACGGCTCAACTAAGACCGCTGCGATGACGGCTAAGCTTTTTGGATCCAAAACGGTCCTCGAATGGACCAAAACGTTGCTCGGTTGACTTTTCCAGCGAAAAGTCAACATTTCCCAAATTGATCAGAAAGTTGCCCTGAGTCCCCCGGAACTCACTTTGGTCGATAACGTGGTCAACTTAAGTCTGGTATGACCCTCGGGGTCATTTTAGGTTCAATTAAGTGTCAGTCTTAAAAATTTTAAATTTTCCTGTTTTTCGTAGGTTTGACTGGCGTTGACCGGGAGTGGTTATTACAGAACCGATGAACGGTACCTCAGGGTAGACATGGTGAATCCTCTGGTCCCAAGGGGACTAAGTAATTCGTGCCCCTCCTCTATCCTGGCAGATCGGCCCCTAAAGTCTCCCCGGATAGTACTCACCGGACCCTGATGGGAACATGCGAAACATGGACTGACTATTGAACAGGCACTCATCGGACCCCACTCATCCATAACTGGACTAAATGACGGACCAACCAGCAGCCGCCTCCCCCGCTTCCTAGGCCGGATGCACCACCCAGGACGACGCTGCCAATCCAGGAAAGACACTGACGATCTCAAGGACCGTGTTTGCCAAAGAACACAGAAAGAGTGATTCTGGATCTTCCCAAACACAACCACACTACACTCCATCACCCCGTTGAAAACCAAACCATTCCTCAAAAGCCAAATATGCCAAATAACAATATAGCAAACTCGAACCCACGACTTCCATCAATGGTTCGATCCAAGACTTTTCCAAGCACATAGAGTCCCTCTAAAAGTCCTGGGCGTGACCCACACCACTCCCCACCACACATGCAGTAGCCTCCAAATCCACCAAGAAACCGAACAATGCAATAATAAATGATTAGAGGTCTCCATACCTGTTTTGCAAAGGGAGCAAAAAATCTGGCTAATGGTCAAAGGAAGACCCCTAGCTTCCAAGAATGTCACAGTAGGAAGTGCTTGATGTGCCGCCAAGCATACCAGAACAAAATGTTTAGGTGGAATGCCTTTAACCCACAAAGCCGATGCCCATGGTTGAGGGGAAAAATTCTCCTCACCCATGAGAACAGAATAAGCAACAGAGACAGAAAACCCCAATCTATTCTTCTTCCAAAACAAAACATCGTCCAGTTCTGGGAAAACATGATGATGTGAAATGGTCTCCTCAAAAGCCTCAATCTCGGCCCCATCCCATTCCCAACCAGTCCACCTCAACTCCACAGACCACACCGATCCATTCCAAAAATCAGCCACCCTCCCTTGCCTGTTCACGGCCAAGGAGAACACAGCAGGGAATCTATCCCGCAGAGGAGCGTCCCCTACCCACACATCATCCCAAAAAGACACTCGGTCACCTTTCCCCAAGTTCCACCTGACTCCCTGGTTACCAAACAAGCTGCAGAAAATTGGATCAGCCGCCAAGTTGAGAATGTGCTTAAATAAGAAGCAGCTCCCATCCTTATCAAGCTTACATAAATCCCAATCCCGGCGAGGCCACCTCATTCGGATATAGATCAACTCTTTCCACATGGAAGTAGGAGACGTGGCAAATCGCAACCACCATTTAGCTAAGAGTGCAAAGTTCATTTCCTTCAACCTTCGTAATCCAAGACCCCCCAGTTTCTTCGGGGTACACACAATATACCACC
Organism: Erodium maritimum; assembly: GCA_963921825.1. Taxonomy (NCBI): domain Eukaryota; kingdom Viridiplantae; phylum Streptophyta; class Magnoliopsida; order Geraniales; family Geraniaceae; genus Erodium; species Erodium maritimum. Next base: position 87,685,636 of record OY997588.1, on the reverse strand, counting down.
TTACTTTGTTCAAGACCCTTCCATCCCCTCCATTACGCCATAAGAATTTCCTTTGTAAAGCTTCCAACGCCTTAATAACAGCTTTAGGGGCCTGCAATAAAGACATATAAAACAAAGGCAAACTAGAAAGAGTGGACTGTATTAGAGTAATACGTCCTGCCATGGTAAGATATTTGGCATGCCAAAGAGCCAATGCTGACTTAAATTTGCCCAAAACCGGATCCCAAGTGGAGAGTCTTTTTGGCGAAGCCCCGAGAGAGAAGCCCAGATAAGTCATCAGTAGCTCAGTCACCCCACATTCTAGATCCAACTCCACATCCCTAGCTGAAAAGGAATCCACATTCAACAACACAGCTTGCGTCTTATTAAAATTAACCTTGAGGCCCGAGGTCGATTGAAATCAACCAATGAACCTTGTAAAAAGAGCAAAGTACCGTCAGCAAACTGCAAATGGGAAATAGAAAAACCCGAATGACGTATACCAATACCCTGAAACAGGCTGGCTGCCTTTCCTGCTTCTAAAAACAAATGAAGACCATCTGCTGCAATAAGAAACAGAAAAGGGGACATAGGACAGCCCTGCCGGATCCCGTTCAACATAGCAAAATCCCTAGTCGGAACACCATTAACCAAAACTGATAAATAAGCATGAAAACAACTTCTCATTCACCTCCTCCACCGATCACCAAAATTCATTTGAATGAACACCTCATATAGGTAATCCCAACACACCATGTCATAGGCCTTTTCAAAATCAAGTTTTAACAAAACCGATTCAACCCTAGCCCGATTCACATAATGAATAGTCTCAGAAGCAATCAAAACCCCATCAACCAACTGCCTACCAGCAATAAAACCACTCTGATTATCACTAATCAGATCACAAATAACACATTTAAGTCGGTTGGCGAAAACCTTTGCCAAAATTTTATACGGGCTAGATATCAAAATGATCGGTCTAAAATCATTCAAACAAGTAGCCTGTGCATGTTTCGAAATTAAGGTGATAAAGGTCGAGTTAATACCCTTTCCAAACAAACAAGAATCATAGAACTCTTGAAAAAACCTTAGAGCATCCAATTTAACAATATCCCAAGCAACAATAAAGAACTTATTCGTGAAACCATCCGGACTAGGAGACTTCTCCACCCCACACTCCCTCACAGCAACTTCAATTTCAGCTAAAGAAAAGGGTTTCTCAAGATCTAACCTCTGAGTGTTGGAAAGTGTTTTGAAAGGTAGGGGAGGAATGTGCAATCTAGTACCTACCCCCTTACGAAACCGTTGCTCGAAATGAGTGGCTGCTTACTCCTTAATGTCTGCCGGATCAGAGATAATGCCCCGACTAGTTCGTAGAACAGAAAGCCTATTACGCAGGGCCCGGAAATTTGCAAACTTATGCAAGTACTTCGTGCATCTGTCACCATGACGAAACCAATACAACCGGGATTTTTGCCTCCATAGTTTTGCCATGATCTTCTGCTGGAGAATAAGGAGGGCTCTTAACCAGTTCCGATGGGCAATTTCCGAATCCGCTAGCTCCCGTGATTCCTGTGTCAAATCAATCAAGTTAATTTCTTTAACAAATAACTTAAGTTTCTCTTCAGCATTACCGAACACCTAAGTGTTCCAAATTTGTAAGTCATGACGCAGGGTCCTCAATTTGCTCCACAGGGAATAACTAGTAGAAGAACTCGAAGGATACGACTCCAATAACCTGTACATTGTAGGTAAGAAATCAACATGATCAACCCAAGAATTCAAAAACTTTAACGGCCTAGGACCCCAATTCACTTCCTCAACAGAAACCAGTAAGGGACGGTGATCCGAAAGTAGCCTGGAATAGCTAGATTGAACCAAGGGTCCAAAGTTACTCAAAAAACCATCAGTAAGCATACAACGATCAATACGGGAAGCTTTCGACCCACATTACCACGTAAATAAAGACCCTTATAATGGCATATCGATCAAACCCAAATTCGAAATAAAAGATTGAATATACCGACTGTCCGATTTGTTAAAGGCGGTGTTACGACGTTCAGCAGCTGAAAGAACCGTATTAAAGTCGCCGACCCACAATGTCAACTCAGATAAACGAGGAGCAATAAGGGCTAGGCCTTCCCATAAAGACCGTCTCAACGCAACCGACCATAGAGCATAAATATTATAGAAAGACACCTGAACACTGCGAGGCCTAAAGATACCTGACCAAAAAAGAGAGTTGTTAAAAATTTCAACATTAGTGACAGTAAAAGAAGAATCCTTCCACAAACTCAAAACACCACCCGCAGTTCCAATCGCAGGAATTAAATGATAGCTCCACCCTGCATGCGAACCAATCGATCGTAAAAAAGTATAATCAATCGACTCAACCTTCACCTCCTGCAGTATGATAAATAACGGTTTTGCCTTGACAATAACATCTCTCAGACAACGCTGCTTCTGAGAGGAATTCACTCCTCTCACATTCCATGAGAGGACCCGCATGAGTCAATTCCGACCAAGGGCAACTCCTTCTTCCGAGCTGCCGCTATCACTCGAGTATTCCACCCACTCCCCCCCTCCGAAGTCAATAGAGGGTCATCAAATAACCGTTTCTGAGGGACCTCAATGTCCAAATTTTATAGTTGATCAATCAACTCATTGTTCTTCTTTAAAGCTTTCAAACTCCGTTGCTTCACATAATTATATTTCTCAACTGGTTTTGCAACTTGTTTGACGGGTGGCTTTGCAAGAACCTGAAAATAAGAAGGGGCTACCGCTCTAGCACGTTCACGATCCAAAGAACGAGTCTGAGATCGTGTCAGTATGGTACGAAAGACGGTTCGGGTTGCTGGTGCTGCAGGTGTCTCCGTAATAGCTATAGGGGTGTGTATGGAAAATGGTTGAACTGGTGTTCCAGCACTGATCGACACACCCTGGACAAGAAAGGGTTCTACCGGAGATACCTGGTACGGAACTTCAGCTGGACCACCATTGGCTTGAGACAGAATAGCAGGCGTAGCAAATTCTGCAGAAGAAACAAGACCAGCGTCAGAGTTTGCACCTACGACAGAGACGTGAACCAGCTCCTTCTCCTTCGACAAAATCGCAATTGGATCAATGACAGAGTTTGTATTTTTTTCCAACACCGTGTCCGTACTTTGATTTGATACGATAACAGGCTTGTCCGTTCCGGTTCCTTCGCCCTCAACAACCTGGCACTCCTCATCCAGTTTCAAATTTTGAGTCACAGGAGCGACTTGATCTGCAGCGACAAATAGGGGTCGTTGCAAATTTGGAACCCACTGCTTCCTTCGCCGGAGACTCTGCCGGAGACACATCAGCAAACCGAACCCGATCAAATTTTTCCAATAGGTTTTGAACCTCATCATCCGAAACAGGGCATAAGCTGACTCGAAAAATTCCTTGACCAAACTGAATATCAACCACTCCATTCTCCACACCCAGTTTGGAGCACCAAACCAGTGTCCAGACATCGCCGATAAAATCCGTGTCTAGGATCGCAGAGTGGTAAAAAACCGGCACGCCAATGCTGTGACATGCACACTTCAATGCTGCTTCATGGTTTGCAAAAAATGGCATCCCTGCAAGCTTGATCCACTCCCACGATCCTCCTTGAACAACCATCGAACCATTAAAGATGACAATATGAAACCACGAGTGAATCCATTTCCATTTCGTTTCTCTTAACATTGAATAAAAGATTAAATCAGAACAAGTGAGAATAAAAACATTGCCTGAGATACGTCTAGCTTCAATTCCTTTCCCACCATGTACTTCCATCTCCGATAAAACGTCGAGTAACGTCAACCCTTTCCTTAAGATCCCTATGACGCCATTTTTAATGAGTTGCACCTTAGTTGTGTCACACAAAGCCGAGTGAGTCTCAGTCAAGCCTGCATGACAATGTGCAGCAACAGAGGCTACTTCCTTGGCTTTCCATACTATGTTCTTCTTCTTCGATCCCTTGAAATTCGTTTCAGACCAATCCAATGCAACAAGTAAAATAAACCCCTTTAGTTTGATTCCATTTTGGCTCAGAATCAAAATTTCAGCATCACGCATTGAATTTACATAAAGGAAACCGAAGTACTTTCCTATGAGATTTGGGCGTTTTATGGCTTGCGCTTTAATGATGGGAACCACGCTTCCAAAATACAAAGACATCCACTCTGCTGAAGTCTCGTAGGGCATATCAGAGACGAATTTTTTTATCAGATTCAGATGCGTCTCCGACCCAGAAATCGAACGATGAACTCTGGCTTGTTGCTTCCCTATATCGACCGAAGCGTTGGCTTGTTGATTCCCTACATCATCCGAAGCGAGATGATCCTTCACAGGCACCGTCACCAGCATTGATGAAGCTGCTTTCTTCCCTTATCAGCCGGATCGCGAGGAACCACAAGCGCGTTCTCTAGCAAACATGGACCACCGATCCTCGAAGATGTGCCCCGGATCATACCTAGATGGCGGCAGGCTTAAAATATAAGCTAGAACCGTCGTGAAGGACTTTTCAAAACATTTGATCTTCGAGTTTGTCACGACGGTTACAAACTCGTCATAACTAACAAAATGGTTTAGCCTTGTTATATCAACCATCCAATGGTCATGCTTGGATTAGCTCCGTCCAACGGAGCCCCGTTCGGTCCCGGTTTCGGCTCCTCGAGAATCCAGCTCCCGAGACCCGAAAAATCAATTTTTTTTTTTCAAAATTAACATATTTTAAACAATTTTAAAAAATTCATTTTACATGCATTAAATCCATAAACAAGAATTTAAAACATGTTATCAAACAATTTGGCAAATTAAAATGTCAAAACCTAAACTTTCAACACCACCTTGTGAATCCCGAAGGTAGCACAGCTCTGATACCACTGTTGGGTCTCGAGGTACGGTTGGAGATGAACCAACTCACAGCGAAAAATCAATGAAAACCAAGAGACGATTAAACCATGAAACAACTAACAAAGAATGGATTCACAAGAGAAAAATTCAGCACTATTTCTTACCAAAACAAGTACACCGGGTAACGAATGATTGACTTGAGTCTCCAAGACGCCTACGTATCCACATGGGAATCAAAGCCACGTAGTTCTTCTCTTTGTAGTCTTAAGAACACAAAAATGGAGGTAAGAGCTTGCCTTGGCCGAAATTGCAAGGGTGAGGAGGGAGAAGTTGTGTTTCCTATTCTTGTCTTGTTTTTGTTATGTTGAAAAAAGATTACTTAAACATAACAAACCCCATACTTGTCCAACTAAAGACATGGGACAAGCATGGTGACAAGTAAGGTGTAAATAGGACAAAGTATGGCTAGATAAGAGGGGGTTAGGTGGTGAATCACCAACACCTTAATCCTTGTCATGCTTACTTAATATTGATTAATCAAGACTTGATTAATTAGTTGCATGGGCCTTGGTTGCATGGGCCTTTCATGGGCCTCTTGGAACATGGCCCATGGCCATTTCCAATGAGGTCCCGTGATTTGCTCATCGCCTCCTAACCTTCCATACCGGAAATGTCCAACATTATCCGACGTGATCAATCCCAAGACTCCAAGCCTTGTCTCGATCCGTAAAGTCCTATTCACTTACGGGCACACGAACCAAAACCCAATTTTGGTCATGTCCCGAGACAACTCTCTTTTGGCCATTCTCCATAAATGTGTCAATCAGTTTCACCCTCCGGTGTGACCCTTAGGTTTATGCATGTGAATAGGTCAACGTAAAATCCCATTTTACTTGATCCTATATAATTGGAAACTAACGAGACTTTAGTATTGTCTAACACTACATAACGAATCGACCCTGCCGATTCTAACCTTTCCGTCGTCTATGTCACTATCCTTTTATCTCTGATATCCTGATTGAGATAAGGAATAGAGTCATCATCCTTATTATTCTAAATCCCTGTTCCTTGATATGTGAGATGATTGAATATATGATACCCAGTATCATGTGCATGGCAATGATATTCTTTCAGTCACTCTCAATCAAGCGGCCGAGAACCGATATCTTTCCCATACCTCAGTATGAGGGATAAATCCATTAGCCGTATTTCGTGTCACTCATGTAGCCCGTCCCCAAGCCAATCCTGGCCGTTATGGAAGCTCTGTTACTGACAACGTTAGGCTTAGGTCAAACTTAGTTGTTGACTACATAACGATCACAAAGAATCCTTGGTCTAAGGATACATGACAAGCTACGACACTGAATATGTTCATGATTTATTCTATGGCACATATTCAGGGTGGGCCGTCCAATATCATGTCCCACATGATATCTATGATCATACTCCGGAATCCCATTCCAATGACCAAAAGAACGTAAGCCATAAAGAGCTATCTTTCATACTAGTCGCATCTAGTGAAGCTTTGTTGAGTAGGGACCCATCGAGTGTGATCTATCTCGATCTATGGTTCTATTCGCATTAATGGCATAGATCAGAGCGCACATCGATGTATTACTCCAACACATAAGTAATAAAAATCCTCTTTAATTTTATTTCTAATAAGGATATATACATTTGGACATTTAGGATTGAACTACGGGCACTAAGACTAATAGTTTGGGCCGGGTCAGTCTGGTCCGAATCGGTTGGGCTCGGGTTGGGCTTGGTCCTTGACGGTTTTAGCATGGGCCGGGTTGGTCTGGCCTAGGTGGGTTGACCCGTACCACATTCTGGCTGTGTTTTCTCCCTTTTTTTTGATTTAGATCGGGTTGCTAGTAGTTGCACCAGAGCTTGGGCATGGAGTTCCTCCGAAGGTCGGGTCAGCGACCTTCCTCCCTTCCTTGCTGAAGCTTCAGCGGAGATTGGGGCTTGCCGGCTGGTTTGTGTTATTTTTCCTGTCACGTTTTAATCTGTGTGATAGCCAGATCCAGCTTATGTGGCTGTAGGTTGAATCATCTCCGTTTATTCGTGAACTGTGGTGGTCGTGGTGGTAGCTTTCTCAAGGATTGCGGTCTTGTTTGGGTGTTGGTCACTGGAATCCCCAAACTTTGTTGTAGAATTTCTCCCTGTAGTGACATCGGTGGTGCCTCTTTCGGGTCATCGGAAGTGGCTAGTATTAGTTCTGGCCGTGGGACGCTTTTCTTCACCCTCCCGCGTATTGATCGTTTTGGATCTGTTTTAAGTCGCGCCTGGTGGCTCAGATATTGACCGGTTGTGCTAGGTTGTAAGCTTGGTGCTTCTGTGTGCGGAAAAGTCGTTGGGGCGTGCTTTGTCCACGGAGGAGCTTTGGGAGTGCAGTTCAGCTTCGGTGTGGGACTACTTTCCCATCTTTGGTTGTTGATTGTAGTGGCTCTGTTCTTTTTTCTCTGGGAGTTCTTCTCCGTCGATACCTGGCTCCGTTTGTTGTCCACGTTGTTTATCCGATGGCTCGTTCTTCGCCTTGTGTGGGAAGCATTTCTTCTGCAGGAGATCGTTGGGGTCCTGTGTGAGCTGAACCTGTCGTTGGTTGTTGTGGTGTTGGCCCCAGCTCTTCGAAGGTTCTTCTTCGGTGCTTTAACGTTCTAGATAGGAAAATGTTCTGCTCATTCGTTGGGTGGCCGAGTGTATCATTGTTCTCTGGTCGTGGGACGCGTTTCTCCATCCCCTAGGTGTTGATCATCGTGGATTCAACAGTGTGTCAGGGTTTTGGTACTGTTGGCCTTCTCGACTACTTTAGTTTGAGTCCCCGTTACCCTCTTTACGATATCTGTTCAGTAATCACTTGCTTCCTTCCACTTCGGTGGTTAGGACTTATCGGTTTAAGGTGTTGGCCACTGGTGATAAGTTTGGCGTTGGCGCCTCTTAGCTGTTTACTTTCAGATTCGTTTTTAGGATTTAGTGTGTCTGGTTGGGGCATGTTCTTGTAGTTCGGTGTTGGCGGTTGACGTATTAGTTTTCATCTTCCAGTCTTTGTGATTGGTGGATGATCCTAATGAGACAGTGTGATCTCACTCTTAGGTAGTCGGAAGGATTTCATCACTAGCACTTGCGCTTAATGGTTGCAAAATCCCAGTGATGGGCCCTTTCTTTTTATGTGCTTCATGGTCGTAAAATTCGGGTGTTAGGACCTTTTACTTTTTTTCGGTTGTTAGCTTCAGGGTCTGCGTACCCTTTCTTTTCTTCGGAGCCTGCGTGCCCATTCTTAGCTTCTGGGTCTGCTTACCCATTCTTAGCCTCTGGGTCTGCGTACCCCCTCTTTGCTTCAGGGTCTGCGTACCTATTCTTTGTTTCAGGGTCTGCGTACCCTTTCTTGGTGATTGTTGGTCTTCCCCGTTGTGGGGCTTGTAGGTCAGCGTACCCATTCATTGTCTCTAGGTCTGTGTACCCTTTCATGGATGCGGGGTCTGTTTACTCTTTCTTAGCTTTTGGGTCTGTGTACCCATTCACTAGCTTCTTACTTTGGTCTTTTGCAATATTTAAGGTGGTTTCTTTTTTTGTAATCTTTTATTCCTCATAAGAGGTTAATTTAAATATGTTTTCGCTGATAAAAAAAACTAAAGGTCAACAACCTAGATAATCTAACAAAAAGTAAACGGTGGGCTAATAGAATCACACTGGCCAAGGTCAAACAAAACTGAACATGGCCCATCCAAGTGTAAACACAAAGGCCGCCAAAAACAAGGGCAAAAGGGCCAACAACAAGAATAAATTAAACTTAAAAAGAAAACAAGACCCTCAGCCGACCTCGAGCTTCGCGCCATCATCGAGCCAAAGCCAACCGGACTTCTACATCTCAAAAACGAAGCACAGAACCAAGCCGATCACCAATGGCCGGAAAAACGGAACCACCACAGGCCTGAATAGGTGCACGGAGAGAGAAGTAGAGGACCATTACACCCCGACAAGCGGCCAGAACACGGAAAAGCTCATCGGAATGGTCTGCAGCGACAGATGACCTCCAACCGAGAGGTAATTCTACGCCGTGCAGCAACGGACGACGAACTGAAAGGTTTGGTCGGATCGAGACCCCTCCAAACAATTAGACCTACAAACCCTCTACCAAAATCCACCCCAAGCGAGCTTCAAACCTGCCCGAAGGCTAACCCCCCCCCCCCCACCCCCCCCCCCCCCCACGGTGGCCAACCACTACCGTGAGGCCCGACCTCACCATCGAGGTCGGGAAGAGGAAGTCCTAAAGGGGAGAAAAAATTAGGGTTGAAGTACCAGAGACAGGTTGAAGAGAGGAGAAGTGAACAGAACATACCAGATCTCCCAGAGCTCCGAAAACGAAGTCTTCGTCGACGGCCAACACCGAGACAACGCCCTGTAGGGAGAGATCCATCTCCTCAGCCTTAACCGAAGAAGAGACGAGGAGCCCAAGCCAAAAATCAGATAAACAAAGATGTAGACATGGAGAATCGTCTCGTACGAGGACCACCACTGTAAAAACACTCCGGACGAGCATCACCACCTACAACCACCATGGTCCAAACCCCTACGACCATGCTTAAAAGAAGATCTAGACAGACTTAATCCAAACAACAATCTCTAAGGATGATTTTTCGCTTTGAGGGCCTAATCTGAAGGAACAAGGTGAGGACGTCAATGGACGAGGAGGTCGGCAACGAAGGAAGAAACGAGAGAGAAAAGTTTGAGAAAACAAAGGGTGAGGGGTCGGGGAAGAAAGGGGAAAGTGGGAGACACCACCAACAACCTTCATGGAAGGAGAGTGTCGGCGATGAAGAACAATAGCGACGACGGTTTTAAGGTTTCTAAAGAGTAGCTCTATAGTAACAGTCTTATAGTGGTTATGTGCTAAGGAAAAACGATGTTGCAACTTGAATCACAGACACATGATATCTAAAATATGTCTTGTGGTTTTTCGACTTGTACTCTAACGTCTTGACATCTTGCTATCTAAGAAACATGAGAGCAATAATAAACATAAAAGTTATCAGATCATCCATATCAAAGCTATGGTATTGTTACAAAGTGACAAATCTAAAACAGAGTCTCCCACTAAACTTGAGATCCATCTCAGTTCTACTATTCGAGCTCATACAGTCTCATATTGTTCTTGGTCTCCTAGAATAGTTGTGATTCTTCAAACAATAAAATATATCTCTAATGCTTGATCAGACACGATGTGTAGCATGAGAACGGTAGCATTCCCTTTGATTTATTTCATACAGGTTCTCAACACGCTAATCCAACATGCTTGAGAATTCTATAATCATGAGATCAATAGCTATACATACAATTGTCCTTGTGGAAAAAAGTGAACAGTTTTGACTTCTCAGTATCAGCTTTAAGTGTAATTGTCGAAATGAACATAGCTATGAAGAATGATTCGATATTTATAGCTCTAATCGCCTTATATCGTGACTCATAGGGTTTCCATAATATCTAGAGTCACGATCAAGGTGAATCTCATTGTTTCCTTGTCCTAGAGACTGGATAAGCGTTGATACATTTTGGATATACTTAAAACACTTCATGTGTGTGTGCTCTTGCTCACTGACATGTCAATGACATTCTGTGTTGACGTTTTCATTTAGCTTCACACCGGTTGTGCACAAATGATGTTACAACAAAACAGTTGACATATGGCTTGACTCAAATATTGTCAACCCTAGATGTAGCAACAATCCCCCCCTTGTGGCAAGCACATACTAAGCACTTCAGTCCGGGGATGACACCTCAATAGCATTCCAACTTGAACTTTTTTTTGATAAAAGCATGCTAAACCAACACTATTACTACTTTTACTCAAGCAAATATTCTTCTTCATATGAAAGTTCCATGTCCTAACGCCAAACTTTCAGAAATTGTTAAATCCAAACCCTGTACAATTGAAATTGCCATGTAGTAACGGTCAATTAACTGAAATTGCCAACTGTTTCTAATTTTAAACGGGCGTTAACTTGGCCAAGTAAAAAGTCGAGTTTACCCACAAATATGTTCTTCCTACGGATGTTAACTTGGCCTAACTTCATCTCTTTATGACCTAATCTCTTCATCTCAGCTCTTCGAACTTCATCTCTTTGTGTCAAAGCTTCGAATTTCATCTCTTCGTGACCTCAGCTCGCGCAAGCTCCATTATAAAATGAGTCACGTGGGCAGCACGTGATTCACTGTTCACGGAAAAAGTCAATTTAAACAGTACTTTTTTATTTTTAATAATTCAGTTTTGAAATTCGTTACTATTTGACAATTTTCCAAAGCTTGGGTGCGGATTTGACAATTAAGTGTAGTACGAGGTTAGGACATGGAGTAAACCCTAATATGTATCAGCAAGTGGACTTCTAGCTTCTTCTCCCCTAATTTCCTTAATAAATTGACAAAGATATAAACGTTAGGCAGAAGAGAAAGCCAATAGTATTACTCAAACACCATACCAGGATTGACATTATCATGTCAAACAAAACAACTAAAGAGTCTTGGAGGACTAAAAGTAGAAAAGTAATGGAGTTAATACATCAGAGTATTAGCCCGGACAGGACCGAGACAAAAGTTCATAAAGCACTCAATCGAACTAGAAGGGGTTTAAACCAGTGAAGAGATAAGAAACATGTTTTAGACAGAATCTGATAATGTGGAAGAGGTTTTTGCATTGAAATCTTCTGTAACATCTACTTTGATACCTTAAATTAGTAGGTCTTGAACAAGCTCATCCGGCATCTTCTTAATGCGGTTCATGACACTGCGAAGGGTTTTGACTCTCCCCATAATAGAATTTCGGTATGCTGGACTCCTCGAGCCGCTTGGCTTCTAACTAGTAGGTAAGACTTCTTCATTGTCATTTTGGTTCTTAAATCGCCGCATACCTAAGGAGAGCTGAGCGAGCTTCCTCCCCTAAATATCAGCGCTCCTTAGGATGTCGGGATGTTGGTGTAAGATCAGACCAGTGAAGAGAGACAGAAATAAAATAGGTAGTTTGTAGCAGAGGGTCATGCATGACAAGCAAAATGTCCAATAACAAAAGATCCAAATTTTAGAGTGGAGGATGTACCTATGGAAAAAAATAGGTCTGGTGTAACAACCACTCCCGGTCAACGCCAGTCAAACCTACGAAAAACAGGAAAATTTAAATTTTTTAAGACAGACACTAAATTGAACCTAAATTGACCCCGAGGGTCATACCGGACTTAAATTGACCCCGATATCGACCAAAGTGAGTTCCGGGGGACTCAGGGCAACTTGCTGATCAATTTGGGAAAAGTCAACCGAGCGACGTTTTGGTCCATTCGAGGACCGTTTTGGATCCAAAAAGCTTAGCCGTCGTCGCAGCGGTCTTAGTTGAGCCGTTTCCTTGTAGCCCGTCAAGTTTCATAATTTCTTGGAAAAAGTGCCCGTTCGGGGCCCGAAACATCTGATTTTCGCGAATCTGATTGGAAAATATCTAGCAGATATTTTTCCAAAAGGTGTGGGACCCACCTTGCCACTTGTCTAACAAGTGGTGGTGTTAGTTTTGGGGGGGAAATGAGAGGTGAGGGCCTAATAGGGTTCGGCCAACACTAGAAGAAAAGGGAAAAAAATAGAAAAAAGAAGAGAGGTTTAGAGAGAGAAGGAGAAGGAGAAGAAGAGAAAAAAAGAGAGGAGCTAGGGTTTGAAGGGGAACTATTCACGTCTTCCACCCTTGGATCGTCTCAAAGCTTGGAGATTCACACTTCCCTCGTCTTACTCTACGGTAATCACCAAACCGATTATCGTTTTACTTAATTTCAAAAGCTATGGTTTTGTTAAAATGAATGGTTTAGGGTTGTATTGAGGATTGAGGATTGTTAGAGACGTTTTGGGGATGTTTGGAGGTGAAGGAGGACGTTTTCCGGCGACCGGGAGCTCGGGAGGAGCTCCGGCCACCATAGGGGGTGGCCGACCACCATGTGGGGTGGCTGGCCGGAGCTAGGGCCGGCCATCACCATGGTGGACCGGGCCCCAAGGAACCTTAGCCACCCACGACCTAGCTTGGCCGGGTGGGGACCACGTGCTCGGGTGAACGGGTTTTGTGTTCGGGTGGTTTAGAACGTTCCCCGGACCTTTTATCCGTAACCGAATCGAAATTTGGATTTAAAATGCGAAAGTTGTAATTATCGGGTTTGGAAACTTTAAAGGTTAATTAATTGACTCGGAAGTCGGAATTGAATTCCGTCGAGTGCTTAGGAACCCTTGGATTATTCTAGGACCGTAGAAACAAAAACGGGAACTTTTGGAGCCCCGGAAGGGCATTTCCAAAACCCGGGCAGATTCGCCATGTCGGGCGAATCGGGCCTTTACGGGTCCTTTATCGACAATGTCGAGTAATTGGGAAGTTTGGGAGTGATCGACATTTTCGGGGTTACGTTTGGGCGTTAAGTTTATTGAATTTCAGTTTATTCCTGCAAGTTGTTAAGTGCCTTAAAATTGTGTTCTTTTAGATCGTGCCGCGGACCAAGGCAAGGGAAAGCTGGGTGAGTGACTGAGATCACACCGGAGGTCGTTGGTTGGCTTTTGGAGAACACGCACGAGGTAGGGAAAAGTAGCCGGATCTCGGCCATGACTGGGGAAAGTTAACAGTAAAAATGCATGTGACACTGGGGTGTCGTGGGTTAAGTAGGTTTATTTGAATATTAGAAAGGCATGATACGGGAACGTAGCGACTATGAGAAAAGCATGTGACACTTAGTAGTGTCGTAGGAACAGAGAACTTAGCGATATTAGAATTACTGGAGGCATATGACCATGCCCGGAGGTTGACTGTTTAATTTATGTCTTGGGTGGCCATGAGAGCCCGTGTTTATTGTTGGTGTCTTGGGTGGCCATGAGAGCCCGTGTTTTATTGTTGGTGTCTTGGGTGGCCATGAGAGCCCGTGTTTTATTGTTGGGATGTCTTCGGAGGCCATGAGTGCCCGTGGGGTTTTTGAGCCCGTGAGTTACTGTTGGTGTGTCTTGGGAGGCCATGAGGGCCCCTGGGGTTGTTGAACCCGAGTTTTTACCGTTGGAGTCTTGAGTGGACATGAGTGCCTGTGGAGTGTTGAACTGGTCTTGTTACTGTTTGTTGAACCTTGCTTGTGATTGTGATTGCGAGTGCCCGAGGTTAGTGACCCGACTTCGTGTCGGGAAGTGGTGTGGAAATTGGCTGGCTTCCGAATTCGAGTCTCGGTAAGTTGCGAGCATTCTTTGGCTGGCTTCCGAGTTTGAGTCTCGGTAAGTTGCGAGCATTCTTTGGCTAGCCTGATCCGTGTTCGAGTCTCGGCAGGTTGTGAGCATTTGTAGGCGATGAGAGGGCATCTCCCCTTCCGACCAGCTATCGGAAAAGTAGAGATGTATATATCGCTAATAGGTCGACCGCCTGGAGCCTGACAGTGATAGGTAAAGCGCGTGGGGCAGGCTCGAGCCCAACCAGTTAGCAACCGGCACTGAGCAGCTGATAGGAATGCGATCCCTTGTGATCTTGTTTGGTGTGTGATCCTTTGTGATCTTGTTTGGTGTTGCGTAGTGTTCTGTCGTGTCCTTGGAGGAGGTCGTCGATAGTCGTGTCGATTTTACATTACAAGTACGAGTGTTGAGTCTGTTGAGGAAGGTAACGAGTTGTGTGTCAGTCGAGTACTTGAGTTTGGGGAGTGTTTTCCCGGTGTAGAGTTTGGTTTTGGTGTTACCGGCATTGTCTGCTAATTATGCCGTAGTCAGTCTGTTATCCGTGGTGGTGAGCGAACGCTCACCCCTAGCTGCTTTTCCTACAGGTACTGATCACAGGACGGACTAGGTGAGCTCTCGAAGCTTGAGGAGCTGGGAGCGGGGTCCGGGTTTTATCTTTTGAGTCTAGTGACGGATACCTTGTACTTTGTCCAATTGTTGGGACGTTTTTGAGTTGTAAATATTATTTTGATTAACTAAATGGTAATTTCAAAGTGTTTATTCAAAACAGGTTACAAATGTTTTATGTTTTTAAATGGTGTGGGACCCACCTTGCCACTTGTCCAACAAGTGGTGGTGTTAGTTTTGGGGGGAAAATGAGAGGTGAGGGCCTAATAGGGTTCGGCCAACACTAGAAGAGGAGGGAAAAAAAATAGAAAAAAGAAGAGAAAGGTTTAGAGAGAGAAGGAGAAGGAGAAGAAGAGAGAAAAGAGAGGAGCTAGGGTTTGAAGGGAAACTATTCACGTCTTGGAGATTCACACTCGTGCAATATAATCCCATTGCCATATTAGTCTCTCGTGCTTGGGTAACGAGAGCGCTTTGGCCAACGGGTCGGCTATGATATCATTCGTTGCAATATACGTGATCTTCACATCACCTCTGTTCAGAATCTCTCTGATTAGGTGATATCCCCGCAGTACATGTTTGGATTTGTTATGCGATCTGGGCTCTTTAACTTGAGCAATAGCCCCAGTGTTGTCGCAAAATCGGTTCACCGGGCTTAGGCGGGTTTTTAATTACGCCTAACCCTGCCGTGAGTTTCCAAATACATATAGCCTCCTTGGCTGCCCCCGCAACCGCTATGTACACGGCCTCTGTCGTGGAGTCAGCAACGGTATCTTGCTTCACGCTCTTCCAGCTGAAAGCACCGTCAATCAGCGTAAACAAATGTTCTGACTGACTTCTAAAGTCATCTTAATCTGTTTGGAAACCAGCGTGAACGTATCCTTCGACGACTAGTTCAGCATCATCTTTCCCCAAGGGTCAGACTGATGTCTGCTGGTACAACACAAGGCATACAAGACATCCAGTCTCGTATATGTCATGCATATATGATCGATCTTGCCCCTCTCAGGCGCATGGGATTCACATCATCCTTTTCAGCTCTTCAGGTGTTTTAGGACACCGAGTCTTGCTGAGATTAATGCCATGACGAGCGGGTAAGAATCCTTTCTTTGAATCGAGCATTGAGAACCTACTCAATGCATTGTTCACATGGGTCCTCTGACTTAACAACAAGACCCTCTTGGTGCGATCTCTCTATATCTTAATCCCTAAGATATAAGCAGACTCGCCTAAGTCCATGCGAAACACGTCCCCTCCAAGCTTTTGGTCTCGTTTAAAACAGGGACATCGTTTCCGATAAGTAGTATGTCACCGACATACAGCACCAGAAAGGCAATCTTTCTCCCACTAGCCTTCTTGTAAACGCAAGGCTCATCTTCGTTCTTGACAAAGCCGAATCCAATTTCAGCTTCATCAAAACTAAGATTCCAACTCCGAGAAGCTTGTTTCAATCCAAAAATGGATTTTAACAACTTATAAATCTATCCCTTATTCTTCGGATCGTCAAAACCTTCGGGCTGAGACATAAAACGTCTTCAGTCAAATTCCCGTTTAAAAGCGTTTTGACATCCACTTGCCATATCTCGTAATCAAGATACGAAACTATGTCAAGAAGAATCTAGATAGATTTGACCATAGCCACTGTTGAGAAGGTTTCCGCATAGTCAATCCCTTGGATTTGCCTATAACCTTTTGCAACCAGTCTGGCTTTGTAGGTCAGAGGCTTGCCATCCATGTCCATCTTCCCCTTGAAGATCCATTTGCATCCGATGGTCCTTACACCATCGATGGGATCAACCAGTTCCCAGACTTGGTTATCCGACATGGAATGCATTTCCTCCCTCATGGCTCCCAGCCATAACCCGGAGTCGGGCCCATCCACGGCTTCTTGAAAAGGTGGCTGGATCCGCATGATCCACCATTAGCTCACTCTCACCTCCAGATACAAAACATCCATATCTTAAAGGTGGGTGACTAATCATTTCAGATTGCCTCGGACCTTCAGGAATTGTTACAGGAATTGGTTCTTGCTCTACGACCCTTTCAGGCTCCTCTATTGGGTTGTCATGTGGTTCAGAGACATCTGTACCATCTTGAACTTCATCTAGATGTACAACCCTCCCACTGACGTCTTTGAAAACAAACTCCCTTTGCACAAAGACCCCATCCGAATGACGAACATCATGTTCTCACTGGGTTTGTAGAAGTAGTATCCCCTTGTTTCCTTGGGATACCCCACGAAGCTGCATTTCTTAGATCTTGGTTCGAGCTTACTGTAAACTAACCGCTTCACATAAGCCTCGAAATCCCAAATCTTTAGGA
Organism: Erodium maritimum; assembly: GCA_963921825.1. Lineage (NCBI taxonomy): Eukaryota > Viridiplantae > Streptophyta > Magnoliopsida > Geraniales > Geraniaceae > Erodium > Erodium maritimum. Next base: position 87,668,644 of record OY997588.1, on the reverse strand, counting down.
AGGACAGAACGGGCTTCCTCCCGTTCCATTTCTCAAATGGTGTCCCTTCCACAGCCTTCGTAGGAGCCCGATTCAAAATGAATACGGCCGTCTCCAGAGCATAACCCCAGAAAGACATAGGGAGATCAGTCCAACTGACCATGGATCAGACCATTGTCCAACAATATCTGATTTCTCCGTTCGGCTACACCTCTCAACTACGGTGCCCCGGGAGGAGTCCATTCCTAAGGATCCCATTCTCTCTTAATTGATCTAAAAACTCTGTAGTTAAGTATTCTCCTGCTCGATCCAATCAAAGAGCCTTAATACTTTTCCCGATCTGGTTTTCTACTTTAGTCTTGAACTCTTTTAGTTTATCAAAAGTTTTAGACTTATGTCTGATCGAATAGACATAATCATATTTACTACAACCATCAGTAAATGTGATAAAGTAGCTAAAACCCCTCCTGGCAAGCGAACTTATTGGTCTATACACATCCGAGTGTATCATCCCAATAATTCACCCGCCCTTTCACCGCGATCGATGAAGGGCGCTTTAGTCATTTTGCTCAACAAACAAGCCTTGCATTTATTTATTTTTTTGAATGAAATTCGAATAGACCTCAATGTCCGCACTTGTGAAGTGCTGATATGCGTTTCTTGATTATGAGACCTAAATGATAGTGCCTTAACAAAGTATGGTCTAAATTATCGTATTTAGACCTTTTGGTATCAACCTTATAAATAGAGCTTGAGGCATTGTCACCATATCCAATATTTACAATCCTCCAACCATGTTTGTTTAAACATATCATTGCATAGAATATTGAAAATCCAATTTCCAATATTCATATTATATCCTTCAGTGTCTAACACGGATACAGATATAATGATCCTAATAGGTATGCAATATATTGTTCAAAACACAACAAGGCTATTTGGATGATGAAGACTCATGGATCCTACAGCAGTCGCTACAACCCTTACTTGTTGTCTACTCTGAGGTCCAATTTGTTCTTCTCCATTCATCTCCTACCTTCCAACCACTACACGTTAGTGCATATGTGAGATTCACCCTTGGTATCCAATACCCATGAATCTTTGGAAGTTGCGAGATGTAGCTCTATTAGGTTAATACCTAAAGATGGCGCAGTCTCACTGCCCTTCTTTAGATCATCCTGGTTTTTCCCGCAATTCTGAATCCAATGATCAGGCTTCTGGCAGTAGAAGCAGACAATCTCATCCTCCTTAGCCTTCCTTGAGGACCCCGGTCCTTGAAGGGTTAGGAGTGGTGTGTCTCATCTTTCTTGCCAAGTGCGCAGGGGCCTTGCCCTTGCCACTACCAGTTTCCCTCCCAAAACTGGATCCCTTTCTGACCTTCAGAATATCCTTGATCCTAGATCCCTGATATTCTTCTTAGCAGTTACAAACGTGCCATGTAACTCTGAATTGGTCTTGTCCATATCCTGCATATGATAGCTCACGATGAACTCATCATACTCACGAGGAAGGGAGCGCAGACCCATGTCTGTTGCTATCTCCGACACTATCTTAAGACCCAGTCAATTAAGATGTTCGAGATGCCCCTTCATTTTCTGGACATAAGGGATAGCCTTATCAAGGATATGTCCTTTGCGTTTAGAATTTGAGGACCATCCTCAAAACTCTGTACCAGTCCAGATAGTTTGTCCCATTAAGCTTGACCCGGTCAAGTATGGTTTTCAATGACAAACTATCGTCGTTCGCTGATGTGTTAGCCATTTTGATCCACACGAAAAAGTGAATTTATCCAGTAAACTGAATAAATTTTGAAGATCGAGTTCAAACACCGACAATCGATTCTAAACCTATAGAATCTTGAACCAAGAACCTTGATTCACTCGATCGAGCTGAACTAATGCTCACCACTCAACCGAGCTATGTAGGCCGGACTCCATCCGATCACATCCAATGTGACTCTTGGCTAGGGTATGTACCTTAGTACACGGCTTACCCTATCTGATACCCTAGCTCAGCCCTAGCTGAGAATCGTAGTCGGGTCCACCAATTTTCAACTATGGCCTGTCACTATGTAGGTGCTCCGCTAATGCGCACGACACCCACATATGCTGACCAAACTTACTACAATGCCTTCCTATGGATGCTCCGCTAATGCGCACGACACCCATAGGTCGATGAAGTAGGAAGTTGTCGATAAATTGGGAGGTATCCGACATGACCCGTTTTTACTTGTCTCGTCGTGTTTGAACTTTTGGCACATTATCGATACGATGAGAACGTCAACTACATTCCAAATGTAATGACTTCTCCAATTACATCCAATGTAATTCTTCCTTCGAACCCGTCTACTACATCCAATGCAAAGACGGTTCAAGGGCTCCTAACAAACGATCTAAAACCAATTTTATCTTTGCATGTGAGGTGATTTGCTTGAAAGTTTAAATCTAAGCATGCATTCTAACCATACAATCATGCATAATTTAAACCAAGCATCAAGCATAAAGACGTGCACGTCAAACCCCCCTAAACTATTCCCAACTTGGTCTTGAGCAATCTTGACTTCAATCCGACGACGTGGGCCACCCACTCGCCGCTTGACGTCCATCTACTCCAAGCCATTTCCTGCGGTCTCCTACTCGCCTCTTGAGCTCCTTCGTCTCCAAGCCGGCGAAAACGGTTACAATAAAATACACGACTCGCAGGTCGGGAAATAATAATTATTACAAACAAGTGGTACGACGACCACACATTTAAAATAATAATTACACGCTAACACTATCGGCACGCAGTCCGAGAAAATCGATAAAAATACCCGGGGCTTAATAACGTGCACCATGCATAATCATCATATCATACAACATGTTATCAAACAGTGTGTTATCAAACAACGAGATATGACTGTTGGGTCTCGAGGTAGGGTTGGAGATGAACCAACTCGCAGCGGAAAATCAATAAAAACCAAGAGACGATTAAAACCATGAAACAACTAACAAAGAATGGATTCACAAGAGAAAAATTCAGCACTATCTCTTACCAAAACAAGAACACCGGTTAACGAATGATTGGCTTGAGTCTCCAAGACGCCTACTTATCCACATGGGAATCAAAGCCACGTAGTTCTTCTCTTTGAGGACTCAAGAACACAAAAATGGAGGAGGAAACTAGCCAAACCCGAAATGGCCATGGAAGAGGGAGAGAAAATGTGTTTCCTATTCTTGTCTTGTCTTTGTTATGTTGAAAAAAGATGACTTAAACATAACAAAACTCATACTTGTCCAACTAAAGGCATGGGACAAGTATGGTGTCAAGTAAGGTGTAAATAGGACAAAGTATGGCAAGACAAGATTGGGTTAGGTGGTGAATCACCAACACCTTAATCCTTGTCTTGCTTACTTAGTACTAATTAATGAAGACTTGATTAATTAGTTCCATGGGCCTTGGTTGCATGGGCCTTTCATGGGCCTCTTGGAACATGGCCCGTGGCCATTTCCAACGAGGTCCCGTGATTCGCTCATCGCCTTCATGCCTTCCATACCGGAAATGTCCAACATTATCCGACGCGATCAATCCCAAGACTCCAAGCCTTGTCTCGATCCGTAAAGTCCTATTCACTTACGGGCCCATGACCCAAAACCTAGTTTTGGTCATGTCCCGAGACAACTCCCTTTTGGCCATTCTCCATAAATGTGTCAATGAGTTTCATCCTCTGGTGTGACCCTTAGGTTTATGCATGTCAATAGATCAACGTAAAATCCCATTTTACTTGATCCTATTTAAGTGGCAACTAACGAGACTTTAGTATTGCCTGACACTACATAACGAATCGACCCTGTCGATTCTAACCTTTCCGTCGTCCCTGTCATTATCCTTTTATCTCCGATATCCTGATTGAGGTAAGGCATAGAGCCGTCATCCTTATTATTCTCAATCACCGTTCCTTGATATGTGAGATGACTGAAGATATGATACCCAGTATCATGTGCATGGCCATGCTATTCTTCCAGTCACTCTCGATCAAGCGGCCGAGAACCGATATCTTTCTCATACCTTAGTACGAGGGATAAATCCCTTAGCCGTCTTTCGTGTCACTCATGTAGCCTGTCCCCAAGCCAATCCTGGCCGTTATGGAAGCCCTGTTACGGACAATGTTAGGCTCAGGTCAAACTCAGTTGTTGACTACATAGCGATCACAAAGACTCCTTGGTCTAAGGATACATAACAAGCTACAACACTGAATATGTTCATGACTTAATCTATGGCACATATTCAGGGCGGGTCGTCCAATATCATGTCCCACATGAAATCTATGATCAGACTCCGGAATCCCATTCCAATGACTAACAAAACGTAAGCCATAAAGAGCCATCTTTCATACTAGTCGCTTCTAGTGAAGCTTTGTTGACTAGGGACCCATCGAGTGTGATCTATCTCGATCTATGGTTCTATTCGCATGGTGGGCATAGATCAGAGCACACATCGATATATTACTCCAACACATAAGTAATATAAAGCCGCTTTAATTTTATTGCTAACGATGATATATACATTTGGACATTTAGGATTGAACTACGGGCACTAAGACTAACAATGACTGATTTTAATTAGCTTCCAAGTTTCGAAAATTATTACACGGTTTATCGAAACCGGTTTCAAAAATGAATTTTCCGAACGTTTAATTTTTTGGTTCATCATGACGGTTGCAAACTCGTCGCAATTCCCCAGATAGTTTAGCCCCGGCGTTCTGACTATCCAATAGTCACGACTCAGCCTATCTCCGTCCAACGGAGCCCCATCCGGTCACGTGATCGCCTCCCCGAGAGTCCCGGTCTCGTGACCCCGAAAATTAAACTTTGTCCGAAAAAATCATATTTGATTTTATTTCGAAAATCACCAATTTCATGCAAAAAAACCCACACGCAAGAAATTAAATCATGTTATCAATCAAGCATACACCCATATATGCAAAAACATGAAATTAAGAAGCTAACATACATTTCAAGCACTTTAAATAAAAATCCAGCAAGCACCTCAAAATTTTCAGCACCAAAACTGAAAATTTTAGCTCTTGTTTTTCCCGTTGGTAGCCAAGCTCTGATACCACTGTTGGGTCTCGATGTCATGGACATGTTAAACACAAAATGCAGCGGAAGATTAACCACAACTCAATCAAGATGAATCTACCAAATATGAAAAACAAGTCTGAGAATTCAACAAAGGTTTGAGCACATCACCTTTGCAGATGGATCATCTTGCAGCTCGTGTATCTCTAAAATGAACCGTTGAAACGCGAATCCCTTTGGTCACATTGAAGACCCATATGTGGAAAACGTTCACTCCGAAAATCAGCTTCATCGGACCTTGGATGAACCTCCGATCGTGCTCTTGAAAGTGACTGGTCGGACAAAACTGTGCTGAAAATCAGCATATTCTACTTGTCCGAAAATGGTTCAATAACACCAAACTTTGAATGGCTTGAGCCCCTTGGTTTCCTACGTATCCTTGAAGGAATCAAAGCCAACGTAGTTCTTGAATTTGTGAACTCAAGAACATGCAACAATGGAGCTTGGAGCTTCTTGGAGGAGTTTGCAAAGATGAGAGAGTAGTACAATTTTTGCTGAAATTTTCTTCTCTTATTTGCATGTTGTGTCTTGCCAACACCCCTTGCATGTAGACTTAAGTGGAAGAGGTCACCTCACTTAATCTACATCAAGTTGCCAAGTGTCCATGCTACTTTGCATGGTAGACTTAATAAACTAAGCTAGTTTATTAACTAGTGGAAAGTGGGTCCAACCCACTTAGTTTAACAAGACCACTTAGTCAACCTTTGACCTTTGGTTCTTGTTGGGCCTAGCCCATGTGGGACGGTCATGGGCCTCTCCAAGAGAGCCCATACCGAGCCCACCATGCTAGCCCGTCCACTATGGAAATTCCCGACACGACTCCCTCCAAGCCAATCCACTTGCGTTCTTATCGAGTTACAAACTTATGGTGTGACCCTTAGGTCTATGCATGTCGATAAGATCAACGTAAACTCCCATTTTACTTGATCTTACTAATGTGGCGACTGACGAGACTCAGTATCGCCCGACCCTGCATAACGAATCGCCCCTTGTCGTTTCTGACCTTTCAGCCGTCCTTGTCATTATCCCTTATCACTGATATCCTGATTGAGATAAGACATAGAGCCGTCATCCTTCTTATCCTCAATCACTGTTCCTTGATATGCGAGATGACTGACCCTTATGATATCCCATATCATACGCATGGCCATGCTTTTCCCGTCAGTCACTCTCGATCAAGCGGCCGTGAACTAGATATCTTTCCTATACCGTAGTATGATGGATACATCCCTTAGCCGCCTATCATGTCACTCATGCAGTCATTCCAAGCCAATCCTGGCCGTTATGGAAGCCCAGTCACGGTGGAACGTTGGGCTTTCAGGTCAAACTTGGTTGTTTACTGCATAGCAATCATATAGACTCCTCGGTCTAAGGATACCTGACAAGCAACGACTCTGAACATGTTCATGACTTAATCTATGGAACATATTCAGGTCGGTTCGTCCAACATCATGTCCCACACATGATGTTTATGATCAGACTCCGGAAACCTTTCCTATGGCCAATAGAACGTAAGCCATCAAGAGTCATCTTTCATACTAGTCGCTTCTAGTGAAGACTATTGACTAGGGACCCGTCGAGTGTGATCCATCCTGATCTATGGTTCTATTCACATAGTGGGCATAGATCGGAAACACATACGACATATTACTTCAACACTTAAGTAATATCAAAAGCCGCTTTGTTATATTGCCAACGATGATATTTTCATTTGGACATTTACGATTCGGCTACGGGCATAAATGCTAACAGTAGGAACAGAGAACTTAGCGATATTAGAATTACTGGAGGTATATGACCATGTCCGGAGGTTGACTGTTTAATTTATGTCTTGGGTGGCCATGAGAGCCCGTGTTTATTGTTGGTGTCTTGGGTGGCCATGAGAGCCCGTGTTTATTGTTGGTGTCTTGGGTGGCCATGAGAGCCCGTGTTTTATTGTTGGTGTCTTGGGTGGCCATGAGAGCCCGTGTTTTACTGTTGGGATGTCTTGGGAGGCCATGAGTGCCCGTGGGGTTGTTGAGCCCGTGAGTTACTGTTGGTGTGTCTTGGGAGGCCATGAGGGCCCGTGGGGTTGTTGAACCTGATTTTTTACCGTTGGAGTCTTGAGTGGCCATGAGTGCCTGTGGAGTGTTGAACTGGTCTTGTTACTATTTGTTGAACCTTGCTTGTGATTGTGATTGCGAGTGCCCGAGGTTAGTGACCCGACTTCGTGTCGGAAAGTGGTGTGGAAATTGGCTGGCTTCCGAATTCGAGTCTCGGTAAGTTGCGAGCATTCTTTGGCTGGCTTCCGAGTTTGAGTCTCGGTAAGTTGCGAGCATTCTTTGGCTAGCCTGATCCGTGTTCGAGTCTCGGCAGGTTGTGAGCATTTGTAGGCGATGAGAGGGCAGCTACCCTTCCGACCAGCTATCGGAAAAGTAGCGATGTATATATCGCCAACAGGTCGACCGCCTGGAGCCTGACAGTGATAGGTAAAGCGCGTGGGGCAGGCTCGAGCCCAGCCGGTTAGCAACCGGCACTGAGCAGCTGACAGGAATGCGATCCCTTGTGATCTTGTTTGGTGTGCGATCCTTTGTGATCTTGTTTGGTGTTGCGTAGTGTTCTGTCGTGTCCTTGGAGGAGGTCGTCGATAGTCGTGTCGAGTTTACATTACAAGTCCGAGAGTTGAGTCTGTTGAGGAAGGTAACGGGTTGTGTGTCAGTTGAGTACTTGAGTTTGGGGAGTGTTTTCCCGGTGTAGAGTTTGGTTTTGGTGTTACCGGCATTGTCTGCTAATTATGCCGTAGTCAGTCTGTTATCCGTGGTGGTGAGCGAACGCTCACCCCTAGCTGCTTTTCCTACAGGTATTGATCACAGGACATACTAGGTGAGCTCTCGAAGCTTGAGGAGCTGGGAGCGGGGTCCGGGTTTTATCTTTTGAGTCTAGTGACGGATACCTTGTACTTTGTCCAATTGTTCGGACGTTTTTGAGTTGTAAATATTATTTTGATTAACTAAATGGTAATTTCAAAGTGTTTATTCGAAACATGTTACAAATGTTTTATGTTTTTAAATGTTCGCGTCCCTGGTTCGGTTTACTGAAATTGGGGCGTGACATCTGGCTGTTGGGTCTCGAGGTAAGGTTGGAGATGAACCAACTCGCAGCGGAAAATCAATGAAAACCAAGAGACGATTAAAACCATGAAACAACTAACAAAGAATGGATTCACAAGAGAAAATTTCAGCACTAGTTCTTACCAAAACAAGAACACCGGGTAACGAATGATTGGCTTGAGTCTCCAAGACGCTTACGTATCCACATGGGAATCAAAGCCACGTAGTTCTTCTCTTTGAGGACTCAAGAACACAAAAATGGAGGAGGAAACTAGCCAAACCCGAAATGGCCATGGAAGAGGGAGAGAAAATGTGTTTCCTATTCTTGTCTAGTGTTTGTTATGTTGAAAAAAGATGACTTAAACATAACAAAACCCATACTTGTCCAACTAAAGGCATGAGACAAGTATGGTGTCAAGTAAGGTGTAAATAGGACAAAGTATGGCAAGACAAGATTGGGTTAGGTGGTGAATCACCAACACCTTAATCCTTGTCTTGCTTACTTAGTACTAATTAATCAAGACTTGATTAATTAGTTCCATGGGCCTTGGTTGCATGGGCCTTTCATGGGCCTCTTGGAACATGGCACGTGGCCATTTCCAACGAGGTCCCGTGATTCGCTCATCGCCCCCATGCCTTCCATACCGGAAATGTCCAACATTATCCGACGCGATCAATCCCAAGACTCCAAGCCTTGTCTCGATCCGTAAAGTCCTATTCACTTACGGGCACATGACCCAAAACCCAGTTTTGGTCATGTCCCGAGACAACTCCCTTTTGGCCATTCTCCATAAATGTGTCAATGAGTTTCATCCTCCGGTGTGACCCTTAGGTTTATGCATGTCAATAGATCAACGTAAAATCCCATTTTATTTGATCCTATTTAAGTGGAAACTAACGAGACTTTAGTATTGCCTGACACTACATAACGAATCGACCCTGTCAATTCTAACCTTTCCGTCGTCCCTGTCATTATCCTTTTATCTCCGATATCCTGATTGAGATAAGGCATAGAGCCGTCATCCTTATTATTCTCAATCACCGTTCCTTGATATGTGAGATGACTGAAGATATGATACCCAGTATCATGTGCATGGCCATGCTATTCTTCCAGTCACTCTCGATCAAGCGGCCGAGAACCGATATCTTTCCCATACCTTAGTATGAGGGATAAATCCCTTAGCCGTCTTTCGTGTCACTCATGTAGCCCGTCCCCAAGCCAATCTTGGCCGTTATGGAAGCCCTGTTACGGACAACGTTAGGCTCAGGTCAAACTCAGTTGTTCACTACATAGCGATCACAAAGACTCCTTGGTCTAAGGATACATGACAAGCTACAACACTGAATATGTTCATGACTTAATCTATGGCACATATTCAGGGCGGGTCGTCCAATATCATGTCCCACATGATATCTATGATCAGACTCCGGAATCCCATTCCAATGACTAACAGAACGTAAGCCATAAAGAGCCATCTTTCATACTAGTCGCTTCTAGTGAAGCTTTGTTGACTAGGGACCCATCGAGTGTGATCTATCTCGATCTATGGTTCTATTCGCATGGTGGGCATAGATCAGAGCACACGTCGATATATTACTCCAACACATAAGTAATATAAAGTCGCTTTAATTTTATTGCTAACGATGATATGTACATTTGGACATTTAGGATTGAACTACGGGCACTAAGACTAACACTGGCTAGATCAGGAGTAATGCTGAAAGTACGTGTGGAGGGAGAACAATTGGCTAGACCAATCCAGAAGAGAACTGAGTATAGTGGAGTCAGCTTAGAATAAATAAGCTTGTCCTTAAATACCCATTGTCTCATAGAATTTCCACTGATCTCCCTTGCTATGGATGTGAGGTCATGTATGATAAGCCTTGGTGGAATTGTAGTTCTGCCTAGATAGATATTAACAATATCTTCACTGACATTAATCTTCTTCCCCCTTACCACCATTGAGCGGTAATCCTTACTTTTCAGGGTGGTCGAACCCAGAAGTGAGGTTGACAATAAATTCTTTAACTAGTAGAGGGTAGAAAGAAGCGTAATTTTCACCTCAATACCCTAACTATTAATTTTTTTCACCTCAATTCCCTAACTATTTTTAGTGGCATCTCAATACCCTAAAATGCCTTTTTTTTCACCTCAATACCCTAACTATTTTTTGTGGCACCTCACTACCCTAGAATGCATTTTTGTGGCATCTCACTACCCTAAAATGCATTTTTGTGACATTAAAAACTGATTTTTAAAAGAAATTTTGAAAAACCAATGGCATACTTTAAAAATATTGATTTTTAGTGAGTGGTACTATAGACTTTTTAAGTGTTTTCATTCAAAAATGGATGGCAACTTGACGGCGGGTATCAAAGTGAAAAAAAAATGCATTCTAGGGTATTGAGGTGCCACTAAAAATAGTTAGGGTATTGAGATGAAAAAAAATTAATAGTTAGGGTATTGAGGTGAAAATTACCCTAGAAAGAACCAATACCTTTCATGGTTTTCAACAATTTAGCATTTAGAAGAACTTTGTATACTAGTTCCAGTCTTGTGACATCACCAGACAGTTCCCTTTTAGGATAGATGATTCTTTGACAAATAGAATTCCATTTCTTAGCCTGCTTCTTCATGGTGAAAGGACATATTGTCTATTAGAGCATCAAGAGCTCTTCCTAGAGTTTTCTTCACCACTACAATCTCCTTTCCTTGAGATATTGAGATGGGAATGTCATCTTCTGATTTACCCTTAAAGAATAAGGGTTCATCAACCGTCCTACGAATCCTTTCCGAGGTAGATGCATCAGGAGCCCTTGTGGATGCAACTATCTTCCTTAAATTGCTAATAGAAGTAGCTAAATCATTACCCTTTATTGTCACTTTTGAAATCTGTGGTAAAATATGAACTCAATCAACGTTATTAGTACGTTTGTGTTCTTTTCTGGTAGCATATTACAACCAGTAGGGATCTTCATGGGTGCCTCAAGTGTCTTATCCTCCTCCAAGGAGCTTATTCTTTTTATTCATCATGAAGAATGAAGGTCTGAGAGTCCAGGAGAGGAACAAGGAACCACACTATCAAGGTTTTTGTGTTTTTATCAGCAAATTTTTTTATTATAAGAACCAAATGTTCCAAGACGGAATGAAGGGAACAGAGCATGAAAACCCGCAATCTGAACAGGCCAGAGACCCTTCAACCAAGAGATTGCCTTGACAGCTCGAACATAATAAATCAAACTGAGACTAAGCTCGTCCAAAACAACCAAACAAACATAACTAAAGGTCAACAACCTAGATAATCTAACAAGAAGCAAACAGTGGGATAATAGAATCACACGGGCCAAGGCCAAACAAAACTAAACATGGCTTATCCAGGGGCAAGCATAAAGGCCAACGAAGGGAAAAAGGGCCAACAACAACAAATTAAACCTAAAAAGAAAACAAGACCTTCAGCCGACCTCGAACCCCGCGCTATCCACTAGTCACACCAAAGCCAATCGGACTTCTACTTCTGAAAAACGAAGAACAGAACCAAGCCGATCACCAAAGACCAGAAATAAGGAACCACTACAGGCCCAAACAGGTGCACGAAGAGAGAAGTAGAGGACCATTACACCCCGACAAGCGGCCAGAGCACAGAAAAGAAAACTGAAATGGTCTGCGGCAAAAGATGACCTCCAACCCAGAGTATCCCAACCAATCCCAACTATTGGCCTAAAATACCAAATAGAGGTAATTCGACGTCGGCCACCCCCGGACGAAGACCCAAAAAGGTAGGTCGGATCAGGACCCCTCTAAACAACTAGACCCAATATCCCCCTTTGGCTATTTTTGTGGCTAGCACATATTAAGGTTTTCAGTCCGGGGATGACACCTCAATAGCATACCAACTTGAACTCTCTTTTGATAAAAGCATGCTAAACAAACATTATTACCACTTTTACTCAAGCAAATATTCTTCTTCATATGCAAACATTATGTATCAGCAAGTGCTCTTCGAGCTTCTTCTCTCCCTTATTGCCTCAATAAATTGATAATGATATAAATGTTAGGAAGAAGAGAAAGCCAATAACATTACTCAAACACTATACTAGGATTGACATTATCATGTCAAATAAAACAACTAAAGAGTCTTGGAGGACTAAAAGTAGCAATGTACTAGAGTTAATACAACAAAAGATTAGTTCGGACAAGCCCGAGACAAAAGTTCATAAAGTACTCAATCGAACTAGAAGGGGTTTAAACCAGTGAAGAGATAAGAAGCATGTTTCAGATAGAATCTGATTTCGTGGAAGAGGTTTTTGCATTGACATCTTTTGTAACTTCCACTTTGATACCTCGAGTTTGTAGGTCTTGAACAAGCTCATCCAGCATCTTCTTAGTGTGGTTCAGGACATTGCTAAGGGTTTTGACTCTCCCTATAATAGAATTTTGGTATGATGGACTCCTCAAGCCGCTTGGCTTCTTACTAGTAGTTAAGACTTCTTCATTGTCATTTTGGTTCTCAAATCGTTGTAAAACAAAGGAGAGCTGAGCGACCTTCCTCCCCGGAATATCAGTGCACCTTAGGATGTCGGGATGTTGGTGTAAGATATACCGGTGATGAGAAACGGAAATCCAATAGGTAGTTTTGTAGCAGAGGGTCTTGCATGATAAGCAAAATGTTCAATCACAAAAGATCCAAAGTTAAAAGTGGAGGATGTACCTATGGAAAAAATTAAGTCTGGCTAGTTCAAGAGTGATGCTGGAGGTATGTGTGGAGGGAGCCTAGTTGGCTAGACCAATCCAGAAGAGATCTGAATATAGTGGAGTCATCTCAGAATAAATAAGCTTGTCCTTAGATCCCCGCTGTCTCTTAAAATTTCCGGTGATCTCCCTTGCTACGGACGTGAGATCGTGTATGATAAGCCTTGGTGGAATTGTGGTTCTGCCTAGATAGACATTAACAATATCTTCGATGGCATTAATCTTCTTCCCCCTTACCATTACTGAGCGGTAATCTTGACTTTTCAGGGTTGTCGAACCCAGGAGCGAGATTGACAATAAATTCTTTAACTAGTAGAGGGTAGGAAGGACCAATACCTTTCACAATTTTCAATAATTTAGCATTTAGAAGATCTTTGTATACTAGTTCAAGTCTTGTGACATCACCATACAGTTCCCTTTCAAGATAGATGATCCTTTGAGAAACAGAATTCCATTTCTTAGCTGTTTCTTCATGATGGAAGGACATATTGTCTATGAGAGCATCAAGAGCTCCTCCTAGATTTTTCTTCATCAGTGTAGTTTCCTTTCCTTGAGGTATTGAGATGGGAATGTCATCTTATGATTTATCCTTAATGAATAAGGGTTCATCAACCGGCTTAGGAGTCCTTTTCAAGGTAGATGCATCAGGAGCCCTTTCAGGTGCAACTTTCATCCTTAAATTTCTAATAGGAGTAGCTAAATTATACTCCTCTATTATCACATGATGGGCCTGAAGGCATTAACCTCATTAGCAAGTAGGCCATCAGGACTAGACACTCCTTTTTCAACAAAGTTCTTAGTCTCTAGATCTAACATATAGAGATTTTCTAGAAGAAACTTGTGGGTAGACACCAATGCTACCAGTTTTTCTAGATTTTGATATAGGACCTTCACTAACAAAAGATGAAATTTGTTCTTCAGTAAGGGTTTTAGATTTACCTTTTACAGTCGTTGTTGATTTAGTAGATACAGAACTGTCTAGATGCTTAGATTGTAGTCCTTGGGCTTGTGATAGAGCTTGTTCTCCCTCAATATATTTTTCCCGATTATGATTAGTCCGAGATCTTAGAAGCCTTCGTTGATTCTCGTAACTCTGAGCAAGCATCAAAATATTCATCTTCCTTGGATCCATGGCGACATCACAAAGAGAGTTTAAGCAACAGCAGCAACGATATCGAGATTAGAGAGACGGTGTGGTGTAGACGTCTTTGATAATTGGTAATACCTATAGGTAAGAAAGAGGAAAACTACAGATTACAGTAGGTGCAACTTTCCTCTTTCTTCAACCTTTTCTTGCCTTTCTAGAATCAGAACTCCACATCTTCCTCATTTCTTAGGGATGATAATTACCCTATGCTCTCTTTAAGACCTAGAAGGACGGTTACCATTCTTCCCACTAGACAATGAGCTTCCTTGTTATTTTCTGACATGTGGACTTATCGGTAATTACCAATAAACTTTGATAAATAATTCAACAACGGGATGGGGGTGGGAGTGGGGGGATAGACATTATATTTAGAGATTGCTCGATCAACCATATTAATAGTTGTAGTAGTTACCCAATTAAGAAGTCCTTCTAACTCGGTATCCTTAGCAGATTTATTTCTTTCAACATTCTTCGGCCGAGAGGATACAAACATAAGCATGGTTAATGGTGTAAGAAAATAACTGAAGGTTTTAGCTAATGTGAAGTATCTGGCAATCGGATTTGCTTGCAAACAACAAGTACTCTTTATAGAGTATGAGATGGAGGATGTGAGAATATCTTGTTTGACATTATATCTGCAGTATTGTTACCTTGTAGATGAGAGACTATAGTTGTTTCCTTCTTCCTCTTAGGGAGAGGTTATGACCATTCTCCTTTCATCATAATTACTCCCTTTCGAATAATGAGCCTGCCTTCTATGTGAGGTCTGAGTATAAGTTTGATGCCCAGGATAAGTCTCATTCTTCATGATACTGACATGCTAAGTTTTCTTGCTTCTTTGAAACTTCTTGATCTCATTTAATTTGCAAGTGATGAAATCTTTTCGTATGCTTCTATGGGAATTTCTAGACCTGTGACATATTAATTTTTTAGCAGTTGTAAGGTTGTCTACCTTAACATCTGTAGAAGCATCTGTAATGATAACTCCTTTAATTAGCAAGTATGTTGGTGCTTAGGAGCATTTATACATTGTGTTTTCCTTGGGAGACCAAGCATAAAAATTATCTTCCGATCGCGTACCAACCATACGTTTGGACAAGTTCTTGTTCAATAAAGAGAACATAATGCTAATAAATTCTACACGTAGGCCTAGATCACATATTTGACTTATGCTACACAAGTTTTTCGTGAGTCTTTCTACCAATAAAGTATTAGTAATGCAATTTGTACCAGGAAACTTTAATTTACCTTTCCCAATAACTTTTTCCTTGACTCCATCTCCAAAAATAACATGTCCATCAAGACAGTGATGTACATTTGTGAAAAACTCAGGGTTCCCAGTCATGTATCTTGAAGCACCACTATCAAAATACCATACATTATTGTCGGATGTTGATAGAGTATTATACGCAACATTGGAACGATAATTTTCACCTTTGATTTTCCATATTTTCTTTGATGATATTAGTGATTGAACATGAGTTGCTAAACGAACCTGAAGTCTTTCATATAGTTGATAACATTGTGGCCTTATATTCCCTTTCTTGCCACAATGGTGACATTTCCTTGTGGTTCTCCTCTTGTAACCAGTATAAGTTGATCCACTTTGAGTGTTAGAATGATGTGGATGTTGTAGTGAATTAGAATATCTTGCAGGTTGTTGTACAAGATGTCGAGTGATATGTTGTTTAACAACATGCATCTTGGAGTTTTTTGGTGCTTGAAAATATTTTAGTTTTCCGTCAACTAGTGATAGACGAGGTTCCTTTTGAAAGGTAACACTTGTTTGAGAAATTAGGTCTTCCTTTGTGTAAACAGGTTAACTTATATTCTTAGAGTTTCTTTTTGTGGATAGACCGTCATCTAGAGTCTCTGTATCAGAATTCAGCATCTTGATTAACTTGATAATTTGTCCAAGTTCCTCCTTCAGTTTGTTCACTTCTTCTTTGAGAGAATCAATTGTTTCTAGTAATATATCCTTTTCTTCAGATAGAGTCTTTATTTCATTGATGTGTTCCTCCAGAACATTTTTCCTTCTCCTTATTCAATGAACACATGACCATAAGTATTTTTTATAGAGTTATCCGATAATGATTTCGAAGAGAAACTTCCATCCATACCTTCACTTGTTTCAATGGAAACAATGTTAGTGGTGAAAGAAAGATGATTACATACATGTTCATTATCTTCATCAGACAAAGAAGCCTTGAATCCCTTCTTTTGTTTCTTTAGGAAGGTTGGAAATTCTTGATGAGTGTGCCCAAAACCTTCATATTCATAACACAGAGTTCCTTTTTCCCTGTTTGTTTGATCAATACTTCTTTCTGAAGATTTCTTTCCTTTCTGATAGGTGATGTCAAGGGAATCATGACGGACATCTTCATTGACTTGTCGTCCTAACATACGATTGAATTGTCTCAATCCTTTCTTCACTAACATTCCCACTATTTCCTTCATTTCTTCTTTTGCGACTGTCCCTGATTGGTTCTTTAGATTGTGTAACATGTTCTTTAGGGCTATTTGTTTGTCTTTCTCGTCAGTACTCTAGAGACACAACTCAAAAGTCATAAGCGATCCCATGAGTTCATCGAATCTAAGTGAGCTTAAGTCATGCATATCCTCGATGGCAGTTATTTTCATTTTCAACCTTTAGTTAACAACTCTCAACGTTTTCCTAACCAATATCTTATCAGGCATTGGTTTCCCTAGACATAATGACTCATTTGGAATGTCTCTAAGACGTACATGGAATTGAGTTATGGTCTCATCATCTCTCATAGTTATCGCCTCAAAGTTCGTGATGAGATATTGCAGCCTCTGGTTTTTTTACTTTAGTAGTTCCTTCATGGGCAACTGCCAATATCTCTCATGCTTCCTTTTCACTTGAACCAGTGTTGATTATTTTAAACACATTTTGATCAACACCATTGAAAGTATCATTTAAAGCATGAGAATTACCTATTGAAGCATCATCTTCAACAATGCTCCAATCCTTCTCTGGTTTAGAATTGTATACTTTCCCTCCTCAACAGTAGTTTGTGGTGGTATCCTTCCATGAACCACAAACTTCCAAGTTTGTTATCCAGAGATTTTGGGAAGGCACTCATTCTAGCTTTCCAATAATTTTAGTTAGTCTCATCAAATATAGGACAATTTACAAAACCTCCTTCTCTAGAGCTTTCCATTGAGCACTCTCAGAATTAATTTCCCTTCTGGATCACACTATTGTATATTGGGTAAACTGCTTTGATACCAATTGAAATTATGATCAGGTGCAAGAGCAAGATGTCAATCTAGATGTTACGACTTGTGCTCTAACATCTTGCTATCTAAGAAACATGAAAGTAATAATAAACATAGAAGAATCAAATACACATGGAGACACAAGATTGGTTACCCAGTTCGATACTTCATACCTACGTCTAAAGGCATTTTGCCAGTGGAAAGGTTTTCACTATCAAGTAAACAATCAACATACAAGTTATCATATCCTCCATATCAAACCTATGTTATTGTTACAAAGTGACAAACCTAAAACAAAGTCTCTCCTTGAACCTGAGATCCCATCTCAGTTCCACTCTTCGAGCTCCTGCAGTCTCAGATTGTTCTTGGTCTCCTAGAATAGTTGTGATTCTTCGATCACTAAAATATAGCTCCAATGCTTGATCAAACATGATGTGTAGTATGAGCATGGTAGCATTCCCATTGATTCATTTCATACAAATTCTCAACACGCTAATTCAGCACGCTTGAGAATTCTGTAATCATGAGATCAAGAGCCATGCATAGAATTGTCCTTCTGGACAAAAGTGAACAACGTCGACTTCTCAGAATATGCTTTAAGTGTAATTGTCGAACTGAATAGAACTATGAAAAATGATTAGATATTTATAGCTCTGATCTCCTTGTATCGTGACTCCTAGCGTTTCATTAATCTCTAGAGTCATGATCAAGGTGAATCTCATTGTTTCCGTGTTCTAGTGACTTTCAAAAATAAAGAGGGTATCTATTAAAAAAGTATATTTAAACTAGGAAACAAATTAGTAGACCGAAAAAGCATTGATACGTTCTGGATATGCTTGAAACACTTCACATGTGTGTGCTCTTGCTCGCTGACATGTCAATGACATCCTGTGTTGACGACTTCGTTCAGCTTCACATCGTTTATGCACATATGATGTTACGAAATCATAGTTGACATCTGGCTTGACACAAATATTGTCAATCCTAGATGTAGCAACACATTCCTTTTGGGATACTAAGCTATCAAAGTTCAACAACAAAATGAAAAACCCATTTGCTCTCTCCCCTCTCTCTACTTCGCTGAACCATAATCCTCAGCTCTTGCTATCGTCGGCGTCTAATCTGGGTTTTCCCATAAGTTGTGAGGATGTCGGTGGCTTCCCCTCTCTTCCTCCTTCTTGGATTACCGCTTTCCTTCTGTAAAAATCTAAAATATTATTGATGATATTTGATGGTCTTGATAATATTGGTGTTCAATACAATGAGAGCATCCCTTTGTATAGGGATTAATTCTATACTTAATAGGAAATACTAATATTAAACAATATAAGAAACCTAACTAAACTAGGAAATAGGAAATAATTATAACTAGACATAAACTAAACTCTAACACTCTCCCTCACGCGCAAGTTGGATAACGAGTCTTGCACGTGAACGAAGAATAAAATTGAAATTTAAAATTTATTTGTTGTTGACGAAGACTAAGACTTTTTTTCAACACTCCCCCTCACTGTAGGACTGAACACTTACACGTGTACCACAGCAGGAGTACACGTCTGCATATGGGTTATAGCAGGAATGTACGTCTACTTATGGGCTTAAAATTCAATATAGGGTGGAGGTGATAAATGGGACGATACCCAATAACGACTTTTTAAAGCCGAAGACGATCTGGAGCCATTGGCTCATACCCTGATTTTACGGACGCGTGATTCAACTTCGAGCAATCAAACCACGTGGGAGCAAAACATCTTCACACAAGTTGCATAACGATAATGCGAAACAACTTCAAGCAACTATGTCATATGACCTTGCAGAAAATTTCAAGCAACTACCTCCTAAAAGGATGGTGCGAAACAACTTCAAGCAACTACGTCGTATAACGACGGTGCGAAACTTCGAGCAACTACGTCGTATAATGACGGTGCAAAACATCTTCAAGTAACCACGGCGATGGTGCAAACCATGCTGATTTTATGGACGCGCGAGAATGTGTGATTTTTAGTTTCAGGAAAATCACCAAAACCCTCAAATTAGAAGAATTGAGAATGAGGAAAACTGCCCAAACCGAATTTTCAGCGTGTGAACAGTGAGTATCGGCCGGTGAACAGTACTCCCGTGAACATTACTGAGTGAACAGTAATCCCGTGAATAGTGTCGTCGATGAACAGTGGTCACCGTGAACAGTGTCACTGATGAACAGTACTCACAGGTGAACAGTAGAAATTCGAACAAAAGTGCCTTAACATATATTAACAAGTGGGCAAAGTAATAACCTACGAAAATCTAACCTACCATGTAAAAATCTAGAATGATATTGATGATACTTGATGGTCTTGATAATCTTAGTGTTCAATACAATGAGAGCATCCCTTTATATATGGATTAACTCTATAGTAAAAAGAAATACTAATATTAAACAATATAAAAAACCTAACTAAACTAGGAAATAGGAAATACTTATAACTAGAAATAAACTAAACTCTAACACCTTCCTCTATGTGATTCTTCCCTCCGAGCTTCCGGTCTCTCGATGTGTTTTGCTATAGATCTGGTGCCTTTCGTTGGTGGTGGGCTTAGATTTGGAAGGGGTGGGGAGTTGTGCTCGTTTAGTCGGCTCTCTTGTTAGTAAAGGTGTTAGGGCATGAAGGATCTGGTGGTGGGACGACCTTCTTTCTCCGGTGAGGATAGTCGCAAATTCGTTCATCCCTCTCGCTGCGGTGGTGGCTTTTCATCAGGTGTGGTTGCAGTGATGGAGGAATGCCTATTCGTCTTCCTCGTTCTTTGGCTCCTTGAGATCTATTGCTCCATCCTTGTTCGATGTGGTGAAGGTTCAAAGATCCGCTAGTGGGAGGTTTTCTTTCACCTTCTTTAGTGGGATTTTCGCGGATTGCACCCGAAGCTCTGGTGCTCTCAGGGCCTCTCCTTGTCCTCTCTAGGTATTCTATTGTTGAATTCACCTTCTAGATAATTTGAGCCAACTCCGGTTTTGTTGGCATTGTGGTGAGGTACTCTGTCTCGTCCCTAACTTGGTTTTGTTCTTCTTCTCCCTCACTTCCCTTCTAATTTCTTGTTTGGTCTTCTCTTCATCTTGTCGATGGGTGGATGTTCGAGCTCTCTAGTTAGAAGGTGTTGGTTGTCGGCGAGTGTTTAAGGCTCTTTTCCTTTGTTTAAAGCCATTCGAATTGTTGATCGGTTAGGTGAGTTCCAATGATACTCCACCGGATCTTGTACTGCCGACAGCAGTGCTAGCCACCAACGTATTAGGGTTCATCTGCTCTCTATTTAGGGAATGGGTGATTATAATATTTCAAGGAGGTGGAACTCCCAACGGTGTAGCAAGCAAAAATAAACAAGTATAATAAAAGATCGTGTAGGACTAGGATCCCATTAGAGTAAGTATTACTCAGAACTAGTCTAGTATTCTGAAGACTTCCTTATCGCTTTCCAAACAAGTGAAGTTCATAAAATTGGTGAAACCTGCTACGGCCTTGGTGATCTGAGCCCGATGTGAGGGAAGACCTACTCCTAGACTAAGACAACAAAGAAGGAAATAGAGCTTGGTTTGTTTGAATCCCTAAGGGAATCAGGATCATCGTCCTCTTGAACCATATCAACCTATCCAACTTCCTATCTCCAGAATCCGAACAACCCACAAATGGTCATGACTTGGTATCTAACCTCAATGGGTGGTCTGAGTAGATGAGGTGAAAACTGTCAAGGTAGGTGAGCGATAAATAGATTTGGTAAGTAGAAAAAGTGCGCTAGATCTTGATCGAGAAGAGGAACCAAAAGGATACCTCTCCAACTTGTATTAGATCACATCGCACCCAATCTAGTCCGAGGAAGGTAGATAATGTTGTTGACATAAACCTTCTCAACAAGCACAAAAATCAGCCATTGAGTCTCATCTGATTCGGGTCTAGAGAATAAGGGTCACAGCAACCAGCGTCCCCAACTTACAAACAATCTTTACAATGTAGTAGTGATTCCGATAAATGTTGGGAAGATCAAGAACATAAACCCAAAGAACCTAACCCCTAAATAGAATACGATCAACGTAGTTGTAGTTGGACGATTGATGCGGGTGCATTTTAACACATAATATGCCACATTTTATCGAGTTATACAGGCTTTTGGTCCCGATTTTCTATCATATATTTATGTTTAGTATGAGTAATTGATTTTATCGATATGTTCGGGGTTTCGATGGATTTCCGGCGTATTTTGGGTGTTTTGTGCATGTGGACCGTTAAGAGGGTCGATTTTGGTCGCTTTGAAATATACTCATGACTGGTCTTGTTTTGTAGGTCTTGAAAAGAGGAATTTTTTAGCGCACGAACGAGATCAATCGGAGTCCAAACGAAGCCGGAGCGAGCAAAATAGCGAAAAGGAGCAAAAATGGAGCAGCAAGTCAGAGACTGACACCTGTCCAGCCGCCACGTCCCTCTGCCTGACACGTGGCACCGCCGCACATCTCCTCTGCGTGACACCTAGCCTGCCCCAGCCGCCGTTCCCCCTCCGGCCGACACGTGGTGCATCTGGCGGCGCCAGCCACCGTTATCCTCCCTGCCCGACACCTGGCGCGCCTCTCTTCCTCTCTCCAGCTGACACATGTCCTGGCTCAGCTCCTCTCCCCTTAGTGCATGTGTCCTCTCCTGGTTGGCTGGTCCATAGGGCAGCACCCACAAAATTGCTCAACCGCAACTCATACAAGGGGATCTGGAGCTACACCATTTTTTACAGAGAGCTCGGCACAGGAGATGAACCAGAGCAACCTTTTGTATAGTTTTTTTTAGTTTATTTCTTTTAGATAGAATTTAAAGGAGAGTATTATTTTGGATCATTTGTTTAGAATCAAAATATTTGGTGGTTTGAGAATCATTTGAGATTTATTTGAGTGCTGATTTTTGGAGAGAAGCTCCATTGTTGGCTACACAAGTGGGTTTCTTTTGGTGGATTTTCAAGAGCATCAAGGCTAGAGAGATCAAAGAAGAGGAGGAGCAACATTAGACAACTAATTCGGTGATTGTATCTCAACTTTCATCTTGATTATGAGTTTATTTGTTTGTTTCTTTTCATCCTTGTATTTTCTCACCATGAACAACTAAACTCCCAATTTCTAGGGATATGGGGGATTAGAGTAGGGATTTCCATATTTTGAATGTTTCGATTGCGGTGCTTGTTGATTTGCATTAGTGTCTATGATTGATTTGTGCTTAATGCTTTACCTCCCGTGTAGGCTTGGTAATTGTTTCGAATTAGGATTCGTCTCTCGAAAGAGGAGGATTCTAATTAAGTCAAAAATCGATCATAGGTTGGATTTAAACCCTAGCTAGAACTAGCGGGGTTAATACAATTGCAATAGCTATAGTCTTGTTTGGTTGAAAGTTAGAAGTTGTCATAGAGCTTAACGCTTTGGGTCTTCCTACATCGTGATTCGAAAGAACTCGGTGGTTAGATTCCATTAGGGTCCGAATCGTTCGAAAGAAGTTAGGACTAGAGTCGAGACAACTCGTTGCCTCTAAAATAAATCGACATCGCTACAATCGAACGTGTTCAATTTTATGGAATGAACTCGATGAACCCATGCCCTTGATCTCTCTTCACTTGATTCAAGATAAGAAAACTCTCTGTTAAATTCTGTATTTTCTTTTTAGTCGTTATAGGTTTATTTTCAAAACATAAAAACTCGATTTTTATCGAACCAGCTTAGCACAAACTTTAAATAGGAAGTGATTGTCTATTGCTCCTTTGGGCTCGATATTCCGGACTTCAAATCCGATTACTACTTGACGGCCGGTGCACTTGTCATGCTCAAGTTTGCGCTTAAACCCGCAGGGCGTCAAGTTTTATGGCGCCGTTGCCGGGGAGCAATTAGGCGACCCTTGCTATATAGTTTGTGCTACGTCTGTTTCATTCTTGTATATATCTTCTAGTTGATTCTTTGCATCGTAGCTTCTATGGAGAATTGGTTCCCTAATAGGGTGTATTGTGATATATGTGGTGCTAATGATCATTTGTTTTACAATTGCGAGGTTCTTGTGCATTCAAATGCCTACAATCAAAATTGGGAGGACGCTTCCACTTTTGATCAAGGTTATCAATTTGAACCGCAATTGCCCAATGACGAGGATTCATCACTTCGTGAAGTTTGTCTCGCTTACCTTAATCGACTTGACGAGGAGGATAAGCGACGTGATGAGATGGATGAGATGATGACGCAAATGTTGAGGAAACAAGAGGAACAAACATCCATGATGAATGAGCTTTCAGGTCAAATGGCCGATCTCGTACAATTGATTAATGAGACAAACTTTGATGATCAAGCAATCCACATTGAGGATAATCATTCTGAGCACTTATGTGACACAACAAAAGAAGAAACTCGTGATTCAACCATGAGTTTAGAGGTAAGTGCGGAATGTGAGATATCAAGTTCTTATCCCTCTTCTATTATGATAATTGATTCTCCAAGTAGTGTTGATGCATTGGATTATATAGATGTAAATAATGAGTGTCTTCCTACATCGTGATTCGAAAGAACTCGGTGGTTAGATTCCATTAGGGTCCGAATCGTTCGAAAGAAGTTAGGACTAGAGTCGAGACAACTCGTTGCCTCTAAAATAAATCGACATCGCTACAATCGAACGTGTTCAATTTTATGGAATGAACTCGATGAACCCATGCCCTTGATCTCTCTTCACTTCATTCAAGATAAGAAAGCTCTCTGTTAAATTCTGTATTTTCTTTTTAGTCGTTATAGGTTTATTTTCAAAACATAAAAACTCGATTTTTATCGAACCAGCTTAGCCACAAACTTTAATTAGGAAGTGATTGTCTATTGCTCCTTTGGGCTCGATATTCCGGACTTCAAATCCGATTACTACTTGACGGCCGGTGCACTTGCCGTGCTCAAGTTTGCGCTTAAACCCGCAGGGCGTCAACGATGCGACAAACTATGCTCGCGATGCGCCAATCCTTAGAGGCGCAGGACACTCAAACATCTCGGCCAACACAAGATGGCAGAAAAGCTCGAGAACTCAAGTTAAGTCTTACTCTTGAGATCTCATCCAGTTTAAGACTAGTAGTAATCGACCATCCCAGGACCTATAACATATTTTTATTTATGCATTTCTCTCTTTGATAAAAAAAAATGTCGAAGATGATGCATTAGCCACAACGATGACGCTAAAATCAAGTTTCGCTGCAAAACACGGGGTCTAGGTGACATTGTTAGTCTTAGTACTCGTAGTTCAATCGCAAACATCCAAATGTATATATTATCGTTAGAAATAAAAGTAAAACGACTTTATATATTACTTATCTGTTGGAGTAATATATCTATGTGTGTTCTGATCTATGCCCACCATGCGAAGTAGAACCATAGATCGAGATAATCCACACTCGATGGGTCCCTAGTCAACAAAGATTCACTAGAAGCGACTAGTATGAAAGATGACTCTTCCTGACTTACGTTTTATTTAGTCATTGGAATGAGATTCCAGAGTCTGATCATAGATATCATGTGAGACATGATATTGGACGACCCGATATGAATATGTGCCATAGATCAAGTCATGAACACATTCATTGTCGTAGCTTGTCATGTATCCTTAAACCAAGGAGTCTTTGTGATTACTATGCAGTAAACAACTGAGTTTGACCTGAGCCCAGCGTTGCGTGTGACAGGGTTTCCATACCGACCAAGATTGTCTTGGGGACGGACTGCATGAGTGTCACGAAAGACGGCTAAGGGATTTATCCCTCATACTATAGTATGGGAAAGATATCGGTTCTCAGCCGCTTAATCGAGAATGAATGAAAGAATAGCATAACCATGCACATGATACTGGGTATCATATATTCAGTCATCTAACATATCAATGAACAATGATTGAGAATAATAAGGATAATGGCTCTATGCCTTATCTCAATCAAAATATCTGGAGATAAAAGGATAATGACAAGGACGACAGAAAGGTTAGAATCAACAAGGTTGATTCGTCATGCAGTGTTAGGCAATACTAAAGTCTTGTTAGTTGCCACTTATGTAGAATAAAGTAAAATGGTATTTTACGTTGATCTACCGACATGCTTAAACCTAAGGGTCACACCTAAGGATGAAACTCATTAACATACTTATGGGGAATGGCCAAGCGGGAAGTTTACATGGGACATGACCAAAAATAGGTTTTAGGTCATGTTCTCGTAAGTAATTAGGACTTTATAGATCGAGACAAGACTTGGAGTCTTGGGAACGATCTCGTTGGATAATGTTGGACATATCCAGGATGGAAGGCATGGAGGCAATGAGCACGTCACGAGACCTTGTCGGGAATGGCTACGGGTCATCACCTGCAAGGCCCATAGGTGACGACCTATGTCACCAAAGGCCTATGGAATCAACTAGTTAAGTCCTAACTAATTGGTTCTAACTAAACTAGTTAGATTAGGTAGTTGGTAATTAAAATAACCAACTCACCACCAACTTCTATCTTCTTTGTCCATCCTTGTCCTATCTTCCATTAATTTATTATGTTTATGGGATTACATGATATAAGACATCCTTGTTAACATAAGAAGACATAAGAAACAAAGAGAAAAAACTTCAACGCTTCCTCTTCTATCTAAATTTCGGTTTTGGCTTGTTCTCTCCATCTTGTTGTGCTCTTGAGTCCTCAAACTCAATAATTACATGGATTTGATTCCTTGGAGGATACATAGGCGTCTTGGAGACTCAAGTCCGATCATTCCTTACTCGGTGTTCTTGATTTGGTAAGAAATGCTGATTTTTTGTCTTGTGATTCTAATCTTTGGTAGTTGTTTTATGGCTTAGACGGTCTGTTGGTGTTATTTGTTATTCCTTGCGAGTTGGTTCCTCTCCAGCCCTACATCAAGACCCAACAGACAGTACAAATAATAGAAGAATATGTGGCAGTGGAGGAGAAATCTAATAGAAACCCTCCTTATCCTAAAAACTGTGTGAACCAATCCTAGCCATACACCATTTAGATCCAACATTCACCATAATGCCACATCATCATCCCAATTCCACCAAAAGCCGCGCCAATTTCTTCCTTTCTCACACAAGCAAGGGCATAATTGTAAAATCCTGGTGTCATGTGGACAAGTGTCCCTTTTTTTCTTAACCAATTCACTAATTTAATATTTCCCGCTTCGTTTGAACTCCGATTAGCTTCAAACTTGCGCCAATATTTTTCTTTTTCCAAGGGCTTTAAATCAAGATCAGTCATGAATATATTTTGAAACGCGAAAATAAAAAGTTATATTGGGGTGATAAAAACAATGTTAATTGTTGATAAATCTTCACTAATAAATTTTTCATATCGGGGTATCAAACTACTGCTAAATAGTGTTTAGTGTTGATAAAACTAGTGCTTAGTGTTCATAAAAAAAATGTGATGATGTAATAAAAATCATGTTCGATTTCGGAAAATGAGGTGATAAAACTGGTGTTCAGTGTTGATAAACCCAGTGTATAGTGTTGATAAACCCAGTATATAGTGTCGATAAATCCAGTGTATAGTGTTGATAAAAATTACACAGACTTAACTTTTTTTTAAATCAGCCCCGAAATAAGGGTGATAACCTAGAGTTTAGTGTTGATAAAAAAACATGTGATGAGATGATAAAAACACATGTAATTTAATGATAAACATAATGTTTAGTATTGATAAAACTAGTGCTTAGTGCTCATAAAAAAACATGTGATAATGTGATAAAAATCATGTTCGATTTTGGAAAATGAGGTGATAAAACTGGTGTTCAGTGTTGATAAACCCAGTGTATACTGTTGATAAACCCAGTGTATAGTGTTGATAAAAATTACACAGACTTAACTTTTTTTTAAATCAGCCCCGAAATAAGGGTGATAACCTAGAGTTTAGTGTTGATAAAAAAATATGTGATGAGATGATAAAAACACATGTAATTTAATGATAAACATAATGTTTAGTATTGATAAAACTAGTGCTTAGTGCTCATAAAAAACATGTGATAATGTGATAAAAATCATGTTCGATTTTGGAAAATGAGGTGATAAAACTGGTGTTCAGTGTTGATAAACCCAGTGTATAGTGTTGATAAACCCAGTGTATAGTGTTGATAAAAATTACACAGACTTAACTTTTTTTTAAATCAACCCCGAAATAAGGGTGATAACCTAGAGTTTAGTGTTGATAAAAAAACATGTGATGAGATGATAAAAACACATGTAATTTAATGATAAACATAATGTTTAGTGTTGATAAAACTAGTGCTTAGTGCTCATAAAAAAACTTGTGATAATGTGATAAAAAGCATGTTCGATTTTGGAAAATGAGGTGATAAAACTGGTGTTCAGTGTTGATAAACCCAGTGTATAGTGTTGATAAACCCAGTGTATAGTGTTGATAAAAATTACACAGACTTAACTTTTTTTTAAATCAACCCCGAAATAAGTGTGATAACCTAGAGTTTAGTGTTGATAAAAAAACATGTGATGAGATGATAAAAACACATGTAATTTAATGATAAACATAATGTTTAGTGTTGATAAAACTAGTGCTTAGTGCTCATAAAAAAAACATGTGATAATGTGATAAAAATCATGTTCGATTTTGGAAAATGACGTGATAAAACTGGTGTTCAGTGTTGATAAACCCAGTGTATAGTGTTGATAAACCCAGTGTATAGTGTTGATAAAAATTACACAGACTTAACTTTTTTTTAAATCAGCCCCGAAATAAGGGTGATAACCTAGAGTTTAGTGTTGATAAAAAAATATGTGATGAGATGATAAAAACACATGTAATTTAATGATAAACATAATGTTTAGTATTGATAAAACTAGTGCTTAGTGCTCATAAAAAACATGTGATAATGTGATAAAAATCATGTTCGATTTTGGAAAATGAGGTGATAAAACTGGTGTTCAGTGTTGATAAACCCAGTGTATAGTGTTGATAAACCCAGTGTATAGTGTTGATAAAAATTACACAGACTTAACTTTTTTTTAAATCAACCCCGAAATAAGGGTGATAACCTAGAGTTTAGTGTTGATAAAAAAACATGTGATGAGATGATAAAAACACATGTAATTTAATGATAAACATAATGTTTAGTGTTGATAAAACTAGTGCTTAGTGCTCATAAAAAAACATGTGATAATGTGATAAAAATCATGTTCGATTTTGGAAAATGAGGTGATAAAACTGGTGTTCAGTGTTGATTAACCCAGTGTATAGTGTTGATAAACCCAGTGTATAGTGTTGATAAAAATTACACAGACTTAACTTTTTTTTAAATCAACCCCGAAATAAGGGTGATAACCTAGAGTTTAGTGTTGATAAAAAAACATGTGATGAGATGATAAAAACACATGTAATTTAATGATAAACATAATGTTTAGTGTTGATAAAACTAGTGCTTAGTGCTCATAAAAAAACATGTGATAATGTGATAAAAATCATGTTCGATTTTGGAAAATGAGGTGATAAAACTGGTGTTCAGTGTTGATAAACCCAGTGTATAGTGTTGATAAACCCAGTGTATAGTGTTGATAAAAATTACACAGACTTAACTTTTTTTTAAATCAACCCCGAAATAAGGGTGATAACCTAGAGTTTAGTGTTGATAAAAAAACATGTGATGAGATGATAAAAACACATGTAATTTAATGATAAACATAATGTTTAGTGTTGATAAAACTAGTGCTTAGTGCTCATAAAAAAACTTGTGATAATGTGATAAAAAGCATGTTCGATTTTGGAAAATGAGGTGATAAAACTGGTGTTCAGTGTTGATAAACCCAGTGTATAGTGTTGATAAAAATTACACAGACTTAACTTTTTTTTAAATCAACCCCGAAATAAGTGTGATAACCTAGAGTTTAGTGTTGATAAAAAAACATGTGATGAGATGATAAAAACACATGTAATTTAATGATAAACATAATGTTTAGTGTTGATAAAACTAGTGCTTAGTGCTCATAAAAAAAACATGTGATAATGTGATAAAAATCATGTTCGATTTTGGAAAATGACGTGATAAAACTGGTGTTCAGTGTTGATAAACCCAGTGTATAGTGTTGATAAACCCAGTGTATAGTGTTGATAAAAATTACACAGACTTAACTTTTTTTTAAATCAGCCCCGAAATAAGGGTGATAACCTAGAGTTTAGTGTTGATAAAAAAACATGTGATGAGATGATAAAAACACATGTAATTTAATGATAAACATAATGTTTAGTGTTGATAAAACTAGTGCTTAGTGCTCATAAAAAAACATGTGATAATGTGATAAAAATCATGTTCGATTTTGGAAAATGAGGTGATAAAACTGGTTTTCAGTGTTGATAAACCCAGTGTATAGTGTTGATAAACCCAGTGTATAGTGTTGATAAAAATTACACAGACTTAAATTTTTTTTAAATCAGCCCCGAAATAAGTGTGATAACCTAGAGTTTAGTGTTGATAAAAAAACATGTGATGAGATGATAAAAACACATGTAATTTAATGATAAACATAATGTTTAGTGTTGATAAAACTAGTGCTTAGTGCTCATAAAAAAACATGTGATAATGTGATAAAAATCATGTTCGATTTTGGAAAATGAGGTGATAAAACTGGTGTTCAGTGTTGATTAACCCAGTGTATAGTGTTGATAAACCCAGTGTATAGTGTTGATAAAAATTACACAGACTTAACTTTTTTTTAAATCAACCCCGAAATAAGGGTGATAACCTAGAGTTTAGTGTTGATAAAAAAACATGTGATGAGATGATAAAAACACATGTAATTTAATGATAAACATAATGTTTAGTGTTGATAAAACTAGTGCTTAGTGCTCATAAAAAAACATGTGATAATGTGATAAAAATCATGTTCGATTTTGGAAAATGAGGTGATAAAACTGGTGTTCAGTGTTGATAAACCCAGTGTATAGTGTTGATAAACCCAGTGTATAGTGTTGATAAAAATTACACAGACTTAACTTTTTTTTAAATCAGCCCCGAAATAAGGGTGATAACCTAGAGTTTAGTGTTGATAAAAAAAACATGTGATGAGATGATAAAAACACATGTAATTTAATGATAAACATAATGTTTAGTGTTGATAAAATTAGTGCTTAGTGCTCATAAAAAACATGTGATAATGTGATAAAAATCATGTTCGATTTTGGAAAATGAGGTGATAAAACTGGTGTTCAGTGTTGATAAACCCAGTGTATATTGTTGATAAAAATTACACAGACTTAACTTTTTTTAAAATCAACCCCAAAATAAGAGTGATAACCTAGAGTTTAGTGTTGATAAAAAACATGTGATGAGATGATAAAAACACATGTAATTTAATGATAAACATAGTGTTTAGTGTTGATAAAACTAGTGCTTAGTGTTCATAAAAAAACATGTGATGATGTGATAAAAATCATGTTCGATTTTGGAAAATGAGGTGATAAATCCAGTGTATAGTGTTGATAAATCCAGTGTATAGTGTTGATAAACCCAGTGTATAGTGTTGATAAAAATTACTCAGACTTAACTTTTTTTAAAAAAATCAACCCCGAAAATAATTTTTTTTTCGTGCTTCAAAATATATTCATGACTGATCTTGATAGAAAGCCCTTGAAAAAAAAAACTAATGGCGCAAGTTTGAAGCCAATCGGAGTTCAAACGAAGCGGGAAAAATTAAATTAGTGAATTGGTAAAAAAAAATATGATGGTTTTACTAAAAAGCCCTTACCCCTTACTAAAAAGTGCTGTTTTTTTGCAGTCAACAAGTCAACCACTCAATTGCATCTCATCCATCCATTCTTACAATGAATGGCTTGGATTGGTTCACACCGTTTTTACGTTAAAGAGTGATTTCTATTTGATTTTTCCTCTGTGGCAGTGAGTGCAAAAATAGACTAGTAAGCAAGATAAATTAAGAGGAGTCGTAGACTTCCCATGCACATGCATCTCTACAACACCGACTACCTTAAGGGAAATTATACTCAACATTACAAGTTGGTCACTAAGGACGGTAAATCTCTTTTCCAAGTGAACTCGAATCCTAAACCTCTTAAGTTGATATACATTCAAAGCAGCCACAACTTGTAGCAACTAAATGGAACGAGAAAAACACATGAAAGCCTAAACGGTTTAGAGCATCATCAAAAGTAGATATGTTGCCTAAACGGTTGATAAAGATGCATAACTGATGATGGGCGGATTGGAACAAAATACAAGTTTCTTTTGACTTCTTGGCCTTTACGCAGAGAATTTTACAGCCTTTGATGTTGTTTTTTTCTCTTTCAACCATAATATCCCACTCCCTCAGCATCAAATCAGGTCATAATTGGTATTATTCCGGTTAGGTTGAGGCAGAGTAATAAAAAAATTAATTAAAATTAAAGAATAATTATAAATTACTTAAGGAATTATTGACAAATATAGGTAAAATAGTATTTCAATTGATATGAGTAAAGTTAAATTTAAATGTGAAGGGAGTATTGGTCCATTCATGTCCTTCTGTTACTTTTTCAAATATACGACTCTAACCAATACTTGAGAATCCTTATTGAACACTTTTAAACTTATGGCAACTAAAGGTACGTAACCAAAACAATGAGGAAACTATTGGTAATTTCCCCTTTCATAAAACCACAGACAATTAAATACTTAAGTACATGACTATTTTTTAAGCTTCATTTGTTGTGACACCATCAAAATTGATGAGAAATGTCTAGAATACCCCGTTTAATAAAAAAAATTGTAAAAAAAATCAATTAAGATGATGATGACATGATCAGTTTTACCATCGACTCTTTAAAAGAGGTGACGTCTCAATTAATATTTTGGTTTTCCAACTTCACCCCTGTCGTGGCCACTGTGTCTTCGACGTTGGACAAAAAAATGTGGTGTCATCATTTGCTCCGATGTTGGACGATGTCGACCGATGTAGATTGCAGACATAAATTAAATGAAATGAGGAATGATAGAGTTATTGGATTATGTGCGCTATATAAGCGAAAAAATATATACATAATCCAAACTATAGATTCATGCATCATACGAATACTAATCTAGAACTATATTTATGTCAGATTACCTCAATGTTGAGAAACTTCAATGGTGGAACTGGTGATTCCGGGAGCTTTAATTTGATGGATAATAGCCAAGGCACCCCCTTATTGTTTTCCCTATAATGGTATCCACGCGAGAAAAGTGATCCCACAACAAAAGCTGAAGGATCGAAAAACATCATATGTTCGCAACGGAATAAAAGGATTCGATCCAAAAACGATCAATTTGCATTTGAATCAATGATAAAATCAATAGGCTTACTTACTTGATATGTAGAACAAATCCGATATAGCTCCGAAAGTACGAAGCCTCTAGTGTATCCACACCGAGCAACGATTTGATGCTTTCAACCTTTGAGATGACAATGGAGGAAGAACGATTCTTCAATGTTGATTTTGGGAGAGAAGAGAAAAAAGGAGGTTACAAGAGAATAAGATGAATTATCTTTTCTAAACCTAATTTTTCTCTTAATATACTATTAAGTATATTGGGCCTAAGACTCAATTGGGCTTTAAACCCAATTGGGCCTAGGGAAAACCCAACAATCTCCCACTTGACCTAGATCCAATCCGTCAAGAACTCCAATATTTATTATATTCCTGTGTTAGTAGAAGGTATAACAAATATGTCATCTAGATCATTTCAATAAATTATCTCATAATAAATTAAATGATCTTAAACATCAAACGTCACTCGTAAGTGTGTGACCACATAGGTTCAACGCTAAACCGATAGTAATTAATCTCATTAACTACTAATCGAGGTTGGCGTCTAACAACACTCCCCGACGGCCGGATAACGTGAATATCAATATCCAATAAAGACGAACCTGGTTTAAGGATGATGAATTGTTTCCTTCCATCTTTCCAACTCCGGATTATCCTAGGGTATGGTTTGACTGTCAAACCCTAATAGATAACCACTATGTTTCATCTTGATCGTTACTGATTGTTGAATGACTTTAAGACACTCCTTTCTCAAATCATTCTTCTGCCTTGGCCAAGGATCTTTTCCAACCATAAGATTCATAACAACATAGAGTTCAAACTCATTACCTTGAGTTGATGGATCCCCTCTTGACTCGCCATTGATTATATAGGTACTCAATTTTACCCAATGACCTTTCAACTAGCATTTTTACACACTAGGTGTCCGGTATCAAAGTATAACAAGCTATCTATTAATCACTATGATGATCTCAGGTCAAATGACAAAACAATATACATTTAATCCTTAAGGAAATTTCCATATTGACAATATAGGTAAAATCAACCATTTGGATATCTCACTTTTGGTCAGTTCAATGATCATATCCACTATATGCATCATCTATAATATAACTTAATGAATGAGATCCATTAATACTCATCCAATGAGTACTGTTATACATATATTGGTCTATCCGGATCACCTTAGTCCCAGTAGGATGATCCTATGACCAAGAACACATTTAGATCAAACTTTATAATACTTGACTCTCATTATCATAATCCTCATTATGATGACAAGTATAACAGTTTAATCAAGGACTTATCATATCACAATATCAATAAATATTCATATATGATAACAATAAAAGCCATTATATTAGTCACAACTAATAACAACACGATATAAAATGTGCCAAAACAATGTCCCATGAAGATTTACACTTGACTTAAAGCCAATCATTCATGAGCTTCAATCCTATATTCCACTTACACTTGTCAAACTCCTTTGAACCAAGCACCTTAGTGAAAGGATCTGCATCGTTTTCCTTTCCTTCCAAATTCAAAATTTGAACGTCTCACGTTCAACTATTTCTTTAATCAGAAGAAACTTCCGAAAAATGTATTTGGATTTCTGGTGTGCTCTTGGCTCCTTGGCTTGTGCAATAACGCCTTTATTGTCACATAATAAAGGAACACTTTCCTTTACTAAAGGAACCACACCAAACTCAGTTAAGAACTTCTTTATCCATACACATTCCTCAGCAGCATCACATGCAACTATGTATTCTGCTTCGGTTACTGGATTAGCTACGGTAGCTTGTTTGGAACTCTTCCAACTCACTGCTCCACCATTCAAGGTAAAGACACAACTAGAAGTAGATTTGCTATCATCCTTATCTGATGCAAAACTTGCATCGGTATGACCTAACAACTTACGCTCATTATCTCCATATATGAGGAATTGGTCTTAAGTTCTTCTCAAGTACTTAAGAATAGTTTTAACAACTTTCCAATGTGCCTCACCCGGATTACCTTGATACCTACTTGCTACTCCTAGCGCATAGGCAACATCTGGTCTCGTACATGTCATGGTATACATGATAGCTCCCACTGCGTTAGCATATGGGATTCTACTCATGCGTTCTCTTCCCTCTAGGGTCTTAGGACTATCCTCCCTAGAAAGAGAAACTCCAGCTCCAATAGGTAAGTACTGTAATAACCACTTCTGGTCAACGTCAGTCAAACCTGCGAAAAACAGGAAAATTTAAAATTTTTTTAAGACAGACACTTAACTTAACTTAAATTGACCCCGAGGGTCATGCCGGACTTAAGTTGACCCCGTTATCGACTAAAATGAGTTACGGGGGATGTCACGCCCCAATTTCAGCGAATCGAACTCGGGACGCGAACTTTTAAAACATGAATACTTAAAAACCTGTTTTGAATAAAAGCTTTGACATTTCCATTTATTTACCAAAATAATAGTAGTATTTACAATACAAAAACGTCCCAACAAGTGGACAAGGTACACATCCGTCACTAGACTCAACAAAAGTAAAGACCAGACTCCGCTCCAAGCTCCATGAACTTCAAGAGCTCACCTAGTCCGTCCCACGAACAGTACCTGTAGGAAAAGCAGCTAGGGGTGAGCGTTCGCTCACCACCACGGATAACAGACTGACTACGGCATAATTAGCAGACAAAGCCAGTAACACTAAAACCAAACCCAACACTGGGACTATAGTCCCCAACTCAAGTACCCAACTGACCCACAACCCGTTACCTTCCTCAACAGACTCAACACTCGATAACACAATGTAGACCCGACACAACTATCGACGACCTCCTCCAAGGACACGACAGAAAGACTACACAACGCCAAACAAGATCACAAAGGATCGCACACCAAACAAGATCACAAAGGATCGCATACCAGCTGCTCAGTAACCTCTCCCACTCACACGAACACGGATCATGCTAGCCAAAGAATGCTTACAACCTGTGATACTCAAAATCGGACCAGGCCAGCCAAAGAATGCTTGCAACCTGTGTTACTCAAACTCGGACCAGGCCAGCCAAAGAATGCTTGCAACCTGTGTTACTCAAACTCGTGTCAGGCCAGCCAAAGAATGCTTGCAACCCGTTGATACTCAAACTTGGTCAGGCCAGCCAAAGAATGCTTGCAACCTACCGGGATCCGCAATCACAATCACACGCAAATTCATCAACTAGTAACAACACAAGTTCAACACTCACAGGCACTCATGGCCACCAAGACACCAACAGTAAAACTCGAACTCAACAGCCCCACAGGCACTCACGGCCTCCCAAGACACACCGACAGTAAGACACGGACTCAACAACCCCACAGGCACTCACGACCTCCCAAGACACCAACCATAAGACACGCTTGCAACTTACCGAGAGACTCTAACTCGTAAGCCAGCTAAAGGAAGCTTGCAACCCCCCCCCCCCCCCCCCCCCCCCGAGACTCTAACTCGGTCAGGCCAGCCAAAGACACCATCCTTAGTACACGGGCCCTCAAGGCCACCCAAAACACCAATTTAAATACACGGGCTCTCATGGCCACCCAAACTCAATCAATAAATAATACGGGCTCTCAAGGCCACCCAAACCTCGATAATAAAAATACGGGCTCTCAAGACCACCCAAACTCAATCAATGAATAATACGGGCTCTCAAGGCCACCCAAAACTCGATAATAAAAAATACGGGCTCTCAAGACCACCCAAACTCAATCAATAAATAATACGGGCTCTCAAGGCCACCCAAAACTCGATAATAAAAAATACGGGCTCTCAAGACCACCCAAACTCAATCAATAAATAATACGGGCTCTCAAGGCCACCCAAAACTCGATAATAAAATACGGGCTCTCAAGACCACCCAAACTCAATCAATAAATAATACGGGCTCTCAAGGCCACCCAAAACTCGATAATAAAATACGGGCTCTCAAGGCCACTCAAGACACCAAATAAGCAATCAACCTCCGGCTTAACCAAGCCTCCAACAGTCCTAACATCAACAGTTTAACAATCAACCTCCGGGCATGGTCATATGCCTCCAGTACTCCTAATATCGATAAGTTCACAAACAACCTCCGGGCATGGTCATATGCCTCCAGTAAAACAATTAACGCTAAGTTCTCCGTTCCTACGACACTACTAAGTGTCACAAGCCTTTCCAATAATTACTAAGTCCCCGTAACATGCTTTTCTAATAAACGCTACAAACTCGTATCATGCTTTTCTAATATTTAAATAAACCTATTCAACCCACGACACCCCAGTGTCACATGCAATTCTACTGTTAACTTTCCCCAGTCAGGGCCGAGATCCGGCTACTTTTCCCTACCTCGTATATAATCCCAAAAGCGCTCCAACAACACCCGAAGTACACCCAGTCACTCGCCGAGCTTCCCTTTGCCTCGGTCCGTAGCACGATCTAAAAGAACACAAATTCAAAGTACTTTTAAACTAGTACGAATAAACCGAAAATTAACATAATTAACGCCCAAACGTAACCCCGACAATGCCGATCACTCCAAAACTTCCCAATTACTCGATATTGTCGATAAAGGACCCGTAAAGGCCAGATTCGCCCGACATGGCGAATCTGCCCGGGTTTTGGTTAATTGCCTTCTGGGGCTCCAAAAGTTCCCGTTTTCGTTTCTACGGTCTTAGAATATTTCAAGGAACCCAACGCACTTGACGGAATTGAATTCCGACTTCGAAGTCAATTAATTAACGTTTAAAGTTTCCAAAACCCGTTAATTACAACTTCTCCAATTTAATTCCAAATTTCGATTTGATTAAGGATAAATGGTCCGGGGAACGTTTTAAACCACCCGAACGATAAAAACCGAGCACCCGAGCATGTGGGCCCCACCCACACTACTTGGCCGAGACCCTAGGGTTTAAGGGGAGGCTCGGCCACCATGTGGTGGCTGCTGCCAGCTCCGGCCAGCCACCTCATGGCCGGCCGGCCACCACCCACGGTGGCCGGAGCTCCTCCCGATCCTCCGGTCATCGGAAAACGTGAAATTAAACCCCCAAACACCTCTAAAACGTCTCCAACACCTCCCCACACTCTACACAACCCTAAGCCTTAGTTTATACTCAAACCCTAGCTTCCAAGAAAATAACCAAAACGAGAATCGATTCGGGTATTACCGTAGAGGAGAACGAGGGGAACGGGATTGCTCTTTGCTTTGACTCGATCCAAGGGCTCGATCACAAACCCTAGCTCAACCTCCCTTCTTCTCCTTCTCCTTCTCTCTCTAAAACCTCTCTTCTTCTTTCTATTTTAAAACAACTAACACAAAAACCCAATTAAAACTCTTTTTTTTTTCTTTTAAAACCCAAGTCTCGGCCAGCCCTTCTCCTCCATTCATTTTCCCCCCAAAACTAACACCACCACATTTAGGAAATGTGTCAAGGTGGGTCCCACACCTTTTGGAAAATATCTAGTTAATATTTTCCAATCAGATTCGCGAAAATCGGACGTTTCGGGCCCCGAACGGGCACTTTTTCCCAAAAATTACGAAACTTGGCGGGCTACAAGGAAACGGCTCAACTAAGACCGCTGCGATGACGGTTAAGCTTTTCGGATCCAAAACGGTCCTCGAATGGACCAAAACGTCGCTCGGTTGACTTTTCCAACGAAAAGTCAACATTTCTCAAATTGATCAGAAAGTTGCCCTGAGTCCCCCGTAACTCACTTTGGTCAATAACGGGGTCAACTTAAGTCCGGTATGACACTCGGGGTCATTTTAGGTTCATTAAGTGTCCGTCTTAAAGTTTTTAAATTTTCCTATTTTTCGCAGGTTTGACTGGCGTTGACCGGGAGTGGTTATTACAATCTACCCCCCTTAAATGAATTTCGTCCGCGAAATTTGAATAACGCTCATAAAAGGTACAAAAGAACACGTACCCTGATAGGTCTCGCGGTAGGTGGAGGATCATAGGGTCCGGGGGTCGGTAACTGCGTACCCGGCGCACTGACTGCTGGGTACTGACTGCTGGGCGCACTGACTGCTGGGTACCCATAGCTCTGCTGCTGTCTCAGAGCTGGCACGCTCGTCGATGGCAGCGAAAACCTCGATTGCTGACTCTGATGAGGGTGACCCCCGGGTGACTGTACCGTCCGCGACTGCTGCGGCCGCTGTGCCGATGTCGCTCCCAACGGCTCACGACACCATTCCATTGTGTGTCCCACACGGCCGCACCGGAGACAGCTGGTCCCATCGGCTCCCGACTCCGAGCCCTGGCCTGCCCGGCACCCCCGCCGCAAGTGGCCTGGCTCCTTGCAGAGATGGCATGTCGGCACCCTCTGTGTCGCGACTGGCCCCATGGACGCCACCGACACATGCTGTCTCGTTCCACCCTGGTGAGTCGGTGGTCGGAAGAATCCAGAGGTCCTCTGCCTCCTTGGGTCTCGTGACTCTGACGGCCCTGCAAAGTCGGTCGGCCGCTGTCGAACCTCGCGGGTTCTGGCCGCATCTTGGATCCCCTGCTCCACCGTCGCTGCGGTGTCCACGAGATCTGTGTACTTCCGCAGTCTCAAGGCGAGAACCTGGTTCCGAATCCCCTGCCTCAGTCCTCCCTGGAACCGCAGGCAACGGTTCTGCTCGGTCATCACCATCTCCGGCGCGAATCTGGCCAAAGCTGTGAACCTGGCCTCGTACTCTGCTACCGTCATCCCCTCCTGTTCCAAGTCTAGGAACTGCCGATGTCGCTCCAACCGAGCCGACTCGGGAAAGTATTGTTCCATAAAAACTGTCTGGAAGATGTTGTAGTCATAACCGACCATGTCCTTCACACGCCCCCACCAGTGGTAGGCGCTGTCTCTCAGCTGGTGGGCCGCGAAGGACACCCTACGACGACCCTCCTCGACACCCGATGTATCCAGGTCGCGCGTGACCTACTCTAGCCACCTCTCGGCTAGGTCGGGGTTCGGCTCCCCGACAAATGTAGGTATCCCGAGCTTCAGGAAGTCTAGTAGTGCTCTGGATGTGTGATCCTCTGTCTGACCGGGCCTAACTGGGACCGCGGCTGCCTCTGGAGCTGGTGAGGCCGACTCTCGGTTGGCGATGACCGCCACCAAACTCTGGACTGTCCTGGTCAGCTCATCCAGGGCAGTCATAACGGGTGGGTCTGCGATCGGCGGGACGCTG
Organism: Erodium maritimum; assembly: GCA_963921825.1. Classification (NCBI taxonomy): domain Eukaryota; kingdom Viridiplantae; phylum Streptophyta; class Magnoliopsida; order Geraniales; family Geraniaceae; genus Erodium; species Erodium maritimum. The sequence goes on along the minus strand of OY997588.1, from coordinate 87,628,832 downwards.
GGCGTGCCCGTAGAAGGTCCCGCATCGCTCCTCCTGTCCTCACCGACAGGAGTACCCTGCGCCTCGGTGTACTCGGCGGGCTCAACGGTGGGCACCCATCCTGGTGTCCCCGCTGACCGTCCCCGCCTGCCTCGCGCGGGCGCTCGTCCCCGTGCCACTGCTGCTCTTCCTCGTCTGCCACGAGCCATCAGCAGGTATCCTCTGCACGGATACACGCAAACGTTCAGTTTGCGAACTCAAAAAAAAACAGCTCGAATGCAATAACGTTCACCCGGTCTACGTCTACCCCAACGTACTTGTTACTAAACGCTACACCGTTCACGCTAATCATACTTTAATCATAACATCACGTACGCGGAACCTCAAACTTAACCACACAAACGTACACCAAGCCCTTATTCGGTCCCTTATGCACTTACTCATAACTTTCCGCAACCAAGCCAGTGTTCGCTACTCGTCCCTTGCGGGAAAAGTAGTAAAGGGGATGAGCGTTATGCTCACCTCCACGGACACCCGCTCGATTATGGCATACTAGTAACGCACCAAGGACTTACCACTCTAGTCAGGGCAAAACACCAACACAGAACTGAAGCCAACATCCCACCGTCCATGCTAACAACACCTCAAGTACTCGCTCGAGTAAGATGAACCTCGACACGGGAAACATGTCCTCAAAACAGTAAAACACCGTTGCTCGCGCTATTAAAGCCTTAAGTATACTAATACGTAAGCGAAAAAACTCAACAACAACAACCCAACCGTACACCAGGCCTACAACCTCTACAACCCATAACCGCGAACACAAACCCATAAATCAACGCTCAACCGTACGAACAAGAACCGAGTCACACAACCGCAAACCTAAACGTACAACGAAACGAACTCTTACCCTAGGGTACTCGTATTCTACCAGTCTCTTGCCGACCCGCACACTCGTGCGTCGCGGACAAATTACCACCAAAACGACCCAACACGTACCATAGAACCCGACTAAACCACGAACAAGCTAAACCGGCCAAACGCCCATACCTACAACAACGACGACACCCGCCCACCGGGCCAACCAAAGTCAAATAGCGCCCATCGGGCCAACCAACGACAATCACAATACGCCCACAGGGCCAACCAAAGTCAAACACAAACGCCCACGGCGTCAAACAACATCAAAACAATCAAATTTTGTAAAGCTTTCTCCACTTCATTTTTAAAACCTCATACTTGACATCCCGCAGTTACAACCCGGTCCAGGCGTCCCCGAACTACGTTGTACCGACTTGATATCAGCACCGTCACGTTCGACTACAGGAGCGCTCCTGAGTCGACCCGCGACAGCTTAAAAACATTTCACGCAGCAACAACAATCAGCAAGCCAGCAAGAAAACACTGCACGTACACACAAACACAAGCAGGACACAAGCACGTAAAACAATTAACGCTAAGTTCTCCGTTCCTACGACACTACTAAGTGTCACAAGCCTTTCCAATAATTACTAAGTCCCCGTAACATGCTTTTCTAATAAACGCTACAAACTCGTATCATGCTTTTCTAATATTTAAATAAACCTATTCAACCCACGACACCCCATGTCACATGCAATTCTACTGTTAACTTTCCCCAGTCAGGGCCGAGATCCGGCTACTTTTCCCTACCTCGTATATAACCCCAAAAGCGCTCCAACAACACCCGAAGTACACCCAGTCACTCGCCGAGCTTCCCTTTGCCTCGGTCCGTAGCACGATCTAAAAGAACACAAATTCAAAGTACTTTTAAACTAGTACGAATAAACCGAAAATTAACATACTTAACGCCCAAACGTAACCCCGACAATGCCGATCACTCCCAAACTTCCCAATTACTCGATATTGTCGATAAAGGACCCGTAAAGGCCAGATTCGCCCGACATGGCGAATCTGCCCGGGTTTTGGTTAATTGCCTTCTGGGGCTCCAAAAGTTCCCGTTTTCGTTTCTACGGTCTTAGAATATTTCAAGGAACCCAACGCACTTGACGGAATTGAATTCCGACTTCTAAGTCAATTAATTAACGTTTAAAGTTTCCAAAACCCGTTAAATACAACTTCTCCAATTTAATTCCAAATTTCGATTCGATCAAGGATAAATGGTCCGGGGAACGTTTTAAACCACCCGAACGATAAAAACCGAGCACCCGAGCATGTGGGCCCCACCCACACTACTTGGCCGAGACCCTAGGGTTTAAGGGGAGGCTCGGCCACCATGTGGTGGCTGCTGCCAGCTCCGGCCAGCCACCTCATGGCCGGCCGGCCACCACCCACGGTGGCCGGAGCTCCTCCCGAGCCTCCGGTCATCGGAAAACGTGAAATTAAACCCCCAAACACCTCTAAAACGTCTCCAACACCTCCCCACACTCTACACAACCCTAAGCCTTAGTTTATACTCAAACCCTAGCTTCCAAGAAAATAACCAAAACGAGAATCGATTCGGGTATTACCGTAGAGGAGAACGAGGGGAACGGGATTGCTCTTTGCTTTGACTCGATCCAAGGGCTCGATCACAAACCCTAGCTCAACCTCCCTTCTTCTCCTTCTCCTTCTCTCTCTAAAACCTCTCTTCTTCTTTCTATTTTAAAACAACTAACACAAAAACCCAATTAAAACTCTTTTTTTTTTCTTTTAAAACCCAAGTCTCGGCCAGCCCTTCTCCTCCATTCATTTTCCCCCCAAACTAACACCACCACATTTAGGACATGTGTCAAGGTGGGTCCCACACCTTTTGGAAAATATCTAGTTAATATTTTCCAATCAGATTCGCGAAAATCGGACGTTTCGGGCCCCGAACGGGCACTTTTTCCCAAAAATTACGAAACTTGGCGGGCCACAAGGAAACGGCTCAACTAAGACCGCTGCGATGACGGTTAAGCTTTTCGGATCCAAAACGGTCCTCGAATGGACCAAAACGTCGCTCGGTTGACTTTTCCAGCGAAAAGTCAACATTTCTCAAATTGATCAGAAAGTTGCCCTGAGTCCCCCGTAACTCACTTTGGTCAATAACGGGGTCAACTTAAGTCCGGTATGACACTCGGGGTCATTTTAGGTTCATTAAGTGTCCGTCTTAAAATTTTTAAATTTTCCTGTTTTTCGCAGGTTTGACTGGCGTTGACCGGGAGTGGTTATTACAGGGGACTTAGGGCAACTTTCTGGTCAATTTGGGAAAGATTGATTCTTCGCTGGAAAAGTCACCCGAGCGACGTTTTGGTCCATTCGAGGACCGTTTGGGACTCGAAAAGCTTAGCCGTCGTCGTAGCGATCTTAGTTGGGCCGTTTCCTTGAAGCCCGTCCAGTTTAAAAATTTCTTGGGAAAAGTGCCCGTTCGGGGCCCGAAACGTCTGTTTTTCGCGAATCTGATTGGAAAATATCAAGTAGATATTTTCCAAAAGGTGGGGGACCCACCTTGACACTTGTCAATTATATGGTGGTGTATTTTTGGAGGGAAAATGGGTGGATGGGAATAGTTGGCCGAGTATGAGGTTTTAAAGGAGGAAAATTAGTTTTGTTGTTAGTTTAATTAAATTAGAAATTAGAAGAGAGGTTTTAGAGAGAGAAGGAGAAGGAGAAGAAGAGAGAAGAAGGGAGGTTGAGCTAGGGTTTGTGATCGAGCCCTTGGATCGAGTCAAAGCAAAGAGCAATCCCGTTCCCCTCGTTCTCCTCTACGGTAATACCCGAACCGATTCTCGTTTTGATTATTTTCAAGAGCTAGGGTTTGGTTATAAACTAAGGCTTAGGGTTGTGTAGAGTGTGGGGAGGTGTTGGAGACGTTTTGGAGGTGTTTGGGGGTTTAATTTCACGTTTTCCGGTGACCGGAGGCTCGGGAGGAGCTCCGGCCATGTGGTGGCTGGCCGGAGGTGGCAGCAGCCACCACTTGGTGGCCGAGCCCCTCCCTCAAACCCTAGGGCACGGCCAAGCCCTTTGGGTGGGGCCCACGTGCTCGGTTGTTCGTGTTTTAATTACTCGGGTAGTTTAAAACGTTCCACGGACCATCTATCCCAAACCAAATTGAATTTTGGAATTAAATTGGAGAAGTTGTAATTAACGGGTTTTGGGAAACTTTAAACGTTAATTAATTGATTTAGAAGTCGGAATTCGATTCCGTCAAGTGCGTTGAGTTCCTTGATTTATTCTAAGACCGTAGAAACGAAAACGGGGGCTTTTGGAGCCCCGGAAGGCAATTAACCAAAACCGGGCAGATTCGCCATGTCGGGCGAATCTGGCCCTTACGGGTCCTTTTTTGGCAATATCGAATAATTGGGAAGTTTGGGAGTGACCGACATTGTCGGGGTTACGTTTGGGCGTTAAGTATGTAAATTTTTGGTTTATTCGTACTAGTTTAAAAGTACTTTAAATTTGTGTTCTTTTAGATCGTGCTACGGACCGAGGCAAGGGGAAGCTCGGCGAGTGACTGAGTGTGCTTCGGGTGTTGTTGGAGCGCTTTTGGGATTGTATACGAGGTAGGGAAAAGTAGCCGGATCTCGGCCCTGATTAGGGAAAGTTAATAGTAGAATTGCATGTGACACCGGGGTGTCGTGGGTTGAGTAGATTTATTTAATTATTAGAAAAGCATGATACGGGACTGTAGCGTTCAAGAGAAAAGCATGTGACACTTAGTAGTGTCGTAGGAACAGAGAACTTAGCGATAATTGAATTACTGGAGGCATATGACCATGCCCGGAGGTTGTTTGTGAAACTAGTGATTTTAGGACCGTTGGAGGCATCGAGTATGCCGGAGGTTGTCGTGCGTTTTATTTAATTGTTGAGTTTGGGTGGCCTTGAGAGCCCGTATTTAGTTGTTGAGTTTGGGTGGCCTTGAGAGCCCGTATTTAATTGTTGAGTTTGGGTGGCCTTGAGAGCCCGTATTTAATTGTTGAGTCGGGGTGGCCATGAGAGCCATGTATTTAATTTGGTGTCTTGAGTGGCAGCGAGTGCCCGTGGGGTTGTTGAACCCGAGTCTTGACTGTTGAGGTGTCTTGAGTGGCCTTGAGTGCCTGTGTGATTGAACTTGCCTGTGATTGTGATTGTGGTTACCTGGGGTGGTGAGTTCTAAAGGTCGACAGCCTGATCCGACTTAGTGTCGATGAATTGCGAGTTCTAAAGGTCGACAGCCTGATCCGACTTAGTGTCGATGAATTGCGAGTTTTAAAGGTCGACAGCCTGATCCGACTTAGTGTCGAGGAATTGCGAGTTTGAAAGGTCGACAGCCTGATCCGACTTAGTGTCGAGGAATTGCGAGTTTGAAAGGTCGACAGCCTGATCCGACTTCGTGTCGAGGAATTGCGATAGGTCGAACCCTGACCTGATTGAGATTGGTTACTGAGCAGCTGGTGTGCGATCCTTTGTGATCTTGTTTGGTGTTGTGTCGTTTCGTTCGAGTCCTTGAGGAGGTCGTCGATAGTTGTGTCGGGTCTACACTGTTTTTATTGAGTGTCGAGTCTGTTGAGGAAGGTGACGGGTTGTGGGTCAGTTGAGTACTTGAGTTGGGGACTGTAGTCCCGGCGTTGGGTTTGGTTTTAGTGTTACTGGCTTTTTCTGCTAATTATGCCATAGTGAGTCTGTTATCCGTGGAGGTGAGCGAACGCTCACCCCTAGCTGCTTTTCCTACAGGTACTGATCACCGGACGGACTAGGTTAGCTCTTGAAGTTCACGGAGCTTGGAGCGGAGTCTGGTCTTTACTTTTGTTGAGTCTAGTGACGGATGTTGTACCTTGTCCACTTGTTGGGACGTTTTTGTATTGTAAATACTATTATTTTGAGAAGTAAATGGAAATGTCAAAGCTTTTATTGAAAACAGGTTTCAAGTGTTCATGTTTTTAAAAGTTCGCGTCCCGAGTTCGGTTCGCTGAAATTGGGGCGTGACAAGTACCCCCCTTTTGGAGTTATCCATGTGATAATTTTTTAAGATAGTATCAATGTACATAGATTGGTAGATCCCAAACAACTTTCTTGATCTATCTCTATAGACCTTTATTTCAAGACTATAAGCTGCTTCTCCCATATCTTTTATGGAGAACTTTTCAAATAGCCAAATCTATGCTTCTTGCATGACTGACACATCATTTCCTATTAGCAATATGCCATTTACATATAACACTAGGAAAGTAATAACACTCCCACTAACCTTCTTGTACACACATGGCCCCTCTTCACAACGCACAAAATCAAACTTTTCGATTGTCGTGTGAAAACGAATTTTCCAACTATGAGAAGCTTTCTTTAATCCATAAATGGATCGTTGTATCTTACATACTTTAATAGGAGCATATGACAATGTGAATCCTTCAGGTTGAGTCATATAGACATCCTACTTGAGCTCACCATTAAGGAAAGCCATTTTCACATCCATTTGTCAAATCTCATAATCATAGTATGCAATAGTAGCAAGCAAAATCCGAATAGATTTGAGTATTACTACATGGGAGAACGTGTCTTCATAATCAATATCTTCCTTTTGATTATACCCCTTAGCAACCAGACGGGCTTTAAAGGTTTAAACCTTACCCTCCACTCCAATCTTTCTCTTAAAACCCTATTTACACCCAATAAGTTTTAAGTCCTTAGAGTCTTCAACTAAAGTCCATACTTTATTGATTTTCATTGACTCCATTTCGGATCCCATGGCATCAAGCCATTTCTCGTGGTCTGGACATAGCCATCGCCTCTTGGAAACACTTAGGATCGTCTTTAATAATAAGGTCATCATCAATATGATTGTTCTCATTATCACACACTAATAGATTAATCCTATATTGTGCACGACGTTCTCTAATTGATCTTCTAGGAGGCTCTTGTACTTCTTGATTTTGTTGTTACCCTTGTTCCTGAATTGGTTCATTAACCAAATCATTTACCTCAACGTTTGAGGTTGGAACCCTCAGTGGCAACTGTAAGACATCAAGAAAAGGTTGCTCAATATGCATCTCATGCTCTTGAGTCGGCGCTGACTCATTGGTATCTTGTATTTCATCAAGATCTAATTCTACTTCCAGTTCTTCCGATATCAAGGAACTTCTTTTCTAAAAGAAAAGCCGCGTTCCTAGCCACAAACATTTTATGTTCATAAGGAAGATAGAAATAGTATCCCATAGTCTCCTTGGGATAACCAACAAATCTGCATTTGTTAGACTTAGCCTCAAGCTTGTCTGATTGCAGTCGCTTAACATAGGTTGGAAAGCCCTTAAATGTTTAAGGTTAGCTTTCCATCCTTTCCATATCTCATATGGTGTTTCAACAACTGCTTTAGTGGGAACCTTATTCAACAAACATGCAACAGCCTCTACAGCATATCCCCACAGGAAGATAGAAAGATCTATAAATCCCATCATCGATCGTACCATATCTAATAAGATACGAAGTCCACTATGGTAGTGTAAAGTCCTGAAAAATTTAATTGTCTTTTACGGGTTTTAATTGACGGGATGAGGAAGCGGTTCGAAAAGTCTGGAAAAAAAAAACGAAGCTGGACCGGGCTGGGCCAGACCCGACTAGCGACCCGGCCCAAGCCTTGGTATAAATACCAACATTTAGGGTTTTAACCCTAAATGTTGTCTGCTCCCTTCTCCCGCAGCCGAATCGATCCCCTCCCTCACTCCTTCTCCTTCGTCCTCTTCTCACTCCAGACCCCGTCTCCCTCTCATCTCGCCGGAAACGGCGCCTCCGACCTCCGTTCAAGCACGGCGACCACCACCTCCCTCTTCCCTCACGACCCCACGCCGACCTCCCTCCTCAGCTCCGACCGCGCAGCCCTCGCCAGCGACCTCCCTTTCCTCACCTCCCGTTCAACCCGCCGTCGTCCTCTTCTCCGTCCAACCACGACAGCCGACCTTCTCTCTCAGCGAGCCCTCGCCGGCGTCGCGTTTCCGTCGCCACCGTGCCGGAATCGAAGTTGGTACCTGTACCTCGCCTCCGAGCACCCTTCCTCCTCTCCTCCCGTGCGCAGCCGAGCCCACCGTCGCCGTTCACGTACGGAGGCGAGGTGAGGTCGTCGGCGCGCTCCCAGATCCGAGCCCACCGCCGTCTTCTCCGTCGCCGGCCACGCCCTCGAACCCGAGCCCCGTCGTCCCAGATCTGAGACGGGCGAGAGGCCACCGAGCTCCGCCGTGCCCCGCCGCCCTTATCTCCCCTACGGTGAGCCCTAACCGTGAGGTTGGCCGGCCAGACTCGAAACCCGAGCCCCTTTCCCTTCCGTCTGTTCCTAGCAAGTGTTTCATTCTAAATGTTGTTATTGAAACTGTTCTTGAAACTAGTTCTTTGTGTAACAATTGGAAAAGGAAATAAAACGAGTTTGATTTTGAAGGTTGTTCTTTCTTTTGGTTTTAGGGTTTTGAATCTGTTAGTACAAAAACGAAAGTGTAAATTTGGAGCTGTTGTGGTTAAATCAGAAAAGTAAAGGTTGTATTTTTGTAAAAAGAGAAATTTCAGTTTTAAATAAAAAGGGTTGTAATTTGAAAATGTGAAAAGGATTCAAAACAGATTATTTTCGGTTGGATTTAAGACGTTGTGGACTGTCGAACGAGGGGCGTAAATCGACTAAGCTAGACGTTTAAAATCGAATTTAAAAAGGAACAAAGGCGCACCGTTGAATCGGACCTCGGGATTCGTGCATTGGGACCGTGCCTCGCATGCACCGGTTTCGGTGCTCGGGTACTCAAACCCGATTCGTCGTGACCCCGCTTTTATCCTGCTCGAGTTTGAAGGACTACTGTCGGTTTTAAAACTGGTTTAATCGTGACCTTTAAATTAACCTGGAAACCGCCTCTAATTATGGCTTTCGTGTTATCTTTAGCGTCCGGCTTCAATCGAAGTGAAGCCTGGAGGTAGCGAGCCAGAACGTCAGCAGCTAGGAAGCGTAACGGGTGCTCTTCGGTTAAGGTAGGGAAAAGTAGCCGGATCTCGGCCCTGACTGGGGAAAGTTAACAGTAGAATTGCATGTGACACCGGGGTGTCGTGGGTTGAATATGTCTATTCAAATATTAGAAAAGCATGATACGGGATCGTAGCGTTTATTAGAAAATCATGATACGGGATCGTAGCGTTTATTAGAAAAGCATGATACGAGATTGTAGCGTTTATGAGAAAAGCATGTGACACTTAGTAGTGTCGTAGGAGCAGAGAACTTAGCATTAATTGTTTTACTGGAGGCATATGACCATGCCCGGAGGTTGTTTGTGAACTTATCGATATCAGGAGTACTGGAGGCATATGACCATGCCCGGAGGTTGATTGTGAAACTGTTGATATTAGGACTGTTGGAGGCTTGGTTAAGCCGGAGGTTGATTGTTTATAGTTGGTGTCTTTGGCTGGCCTGACCGAGTTAGAGTCTCGGGGGGTTGCAAGCTTTCTTTAGCTGGCTTACGAGTTAGAGTCTCGGTAAGTTGCAAGCGTGTTTTATGGTTGATGTCTTGGGAGGCCGTGAGTGCCTGTGGGGCTGTTGAGTCTGAGTCTTACTGTCGGTGTGTCTTGGGAGGCCGTGAGTGCCTGTGGGGCTGTTGAGTCCGAGTTTTACTGTTAGTGTCTTGGTGGCCATGAGTGCCTATGAGTGTTGAACCTGTGTTGTTACTGGTCGTGAACTTGCTTGTGATTGTGATTGTGTTTGTGATTGTGTTTGTGGTTACCGGAGGTTGGGGGCCCGCTTCCTGAAACGGGGGTCCACGAGCACACGCGTATGCATGTTCAAACGGGGTAGGGGGCCCGCCCGCCAATAAAGGGGTCCTGGCCGCGCGTGTGTGGTTTGGGTTTGTGAGCATACCTTGGCTGGCTTATGGGTTAGAGTCCCAGTAAGTTGCAGCATTTTCCGGCTGGCTTATGGGTTAGAGTCCCGGTAAGTTGCAGCATTCTTGGGTTGGCCTGACCGGGTTAGAGTCCCGGGAGGGCGTTCTTGGCAGCTGGTTTGCGATCCTTTGTGATCTTGTTTGGTGTGCGATCCTTCGTGATCTTGTTTGGGGCGTGATCCCTTGTGATGCTGTTTGGTGTTGCGTAACTTTCTTTTGAGTCCTTGGAAGAGGTCGTCAATGGTTGTGTCGGGTCTACTTCACGTGTCAGGGTGTCGAGTTGGTCAGGGAAGGCAATAGTGAGTGTATGTTCAGTCAGGGTACTTGGGTTGGGGATGGTGTTCCCCGGCGTTGAGTCGTTGTTGGTGTTAGTTGCTTTGTCTGCTAATTATGCCGTAGTCAGTCTGTTATCCGTGGTGGTGAGCGAACGCTCACCCCTAGCTGCTTTTCCTACAGGTACTGTTCGTGGGACGGACTAGGTGAGCTCTCGAAGCTTGTGGAGCTAGGATCGGAGTCTGGGTTTTGTCTTTGGTGTCTAGTGACAGATACCTTGTACTTTTGTCCACTTGTTGGGACGTGTTTTAAACTGTGATTATTATTTTGTTGAACAAATGGTACTTTTAAAGTGTTTAATGAAAACAGGTTTTCAAGTGTTTTTATGTTTTATAATGTTCGCGTCCCTAGTTCGGTTTTACTGAAATTGGGGCGTGACAGCTTGGTATCAGAGCTCGAGGTTCCACACCTCGGACTGTCCGTCAATTAGGTGGGGAGGGTCGAGTCAGTAAAATCCCGCCGTGCGTTGGGTACGTAGGTCGAGAACCGTGTGTAAACCCTTAATGTCTTGAGTTTTGTTTTGTATGTGTGTATGTGCAGTACGGGGTTACTGACATACTGTTTGTGTGTGCTGCGTGAAACGTTTGTAAGCTGTCGCGGGTCGACTCAGGAGCGCTCCTGTAGTCGAACGTGACGGTGTTGATGTCAAGTCGGTACAACGTAGTTCGGGGACGCCTGGACCGGGTTGTAACTGCGTGATGTCAAGTCTGAGGTTTTAAAATGAAAGGGAGAAATTTTTGGAATTGGTAGGCCCGGTGGGCATGTCTTAATTTTTTTTGACGCCGTGGGCGTTTGTGTTTGATTTAGATTGGCCTTGTGGGCGTGTGTGTAAGTTGGTTGGTCCGGTGGGCGTGTCTATATTCTGTTTGACGTCGTGGGCGTTTATGTTTGATTGTGTTTGGCCCGGTGGGCGTAGTTCAGTGTTGGTTGGCCCGGTGGGTGTGTATTGTTATTACTCGGCCGTGTTGGCTTGTGTTTGGTGGTCGTTGTCTGTGACGTACTAGTTTACTGGTCGTTATTAGCCGGTAGAGTTACAATTACCCTAGGGTAGAAACAGCAGGTGTGAGTAGGGCGGTTTTCATCATCGCTACGAGATAGGAGTCACTGGTTTGGCCCGGCAGGTGGTCCGGCAAGACTTGGACCAGGCCCGGTAAGGGGTCTGGCAAGGCGGGGTTCCCGGCCCGGAGAGTGGCACGACAGGGGTCGTGTACCGGCCTGGTCCAGTGAGCCGTCTTCGTCTTTCTTTGGTTGTTTTGTTCCTTTGCGTGCTTGTGTTCGCGGTTATGGGTTGTATGGGCCGTAGGCCTGGTGTACGGTTGGACTGTTGTTGAGTTTTACGCTTACGTATTAGTATACTTAAGGCTTTAATAGCGCGAGCCGTGGTGTCTTACTGTTTTGAGGATGTGTTTCCCGTGTCGAGGTTTATCTTACTCGAACGAGTATTTGAGGTGTTGTTAGCATGGACGGTGGGATGTTTGGCTTCAGTTTGTGTTGGTGTTTTGCCCTGACTAGAGTGGTAAGTCTTTGGTGCGTTACTAGTATGCCATAACCGAGCGGGTGTCCGTGGAGGTGAGCTTAACGCTCATCCCCTTTGCTACTTTTCCCGCAAGGGACGAGTAGCGAACACTGGCTTGGTTGCGGAAAGGTATAAGTAAATGCATAAAGGACTTGATGAGGGCTTGGTGTACGTTGTGTGGTTAAAAGTTGAGGCTTCGCTTACGCGTTATTATAATTAAAGTATGATTAGCGTGAACGGTGTGGCGTTTAGTAACAAGTACGTTGGGGCAGACGTAGACCGTGGGAACGTTAGTGTATTCGAGCTGGTCGTCCTTATTTGAGTTCGCAAACTGAACGTTCGCGTGTATCCGTGCAGAGGACACCTGCTAATGGCTCGTGGCAGACGAGGAAGAGCAGCAGTGGCACGGGGACGAGCGCCCTCGCGAGGCAGGCGGGGACGGTCAGCGGGGACACCAGGATGGGTGCCCACCGTAGAGCCCCCTGAGAACGCCGAGGCGCAGGGTACTCCTGTCGGTGAGGACAGGAGGACCGATGCGGGACCTTCTACGAGCACGCCCAGCGTCCCGCCGGTCGCAGACCCGCCCGTTATGATTGCCCTGGATGAGCTGACCCGGACAGTCCAGAGTTTAGTGGCGATCATCGCCAGCCGAGAGTCGGCTTCGCCAGCCCCGGAGGCAACCGCGGTCTCAGTGAGGCCCGGTCAGACAGAGGATCACACGTCCCGAGCACTACTAGACTTCCTGAAGCTCGGGATACCTACATTTGTCGGGGAGCCGAACCCCGACCTGGCCGAGAGGTGGATAGAGCCAGTCACGCGGGACCTGGATACATCAGGTATCGAAGACGGTCGCCGCAGAGTGTCCTTCGCAGCCCATCAGCTGAGAGACAGCGCCTACCACTGGTGGGGGCGTGTGAAGGACATGGTCGGTTATGACTACAACATCTTCCAGACGGCCTTCCTGGAACAGTACTTTCCCGAGTCGGCTCGGTTGGAGCGACATCGGCAGTTTCTGGATCTGGAGCAGGAGGGGATGACGGTAGCAGAGTACGAGGCCAGATTCACGGCCTTAGCCAGATTCGCGCCAGAGATGGTGATGACCGAGAAGAACCGTTGCATGCGGTTCCAGGGAGGACTGAGTCTGGGGATTCGGAACCAGGTTCTCGCCTTGAGACTGAGGAAGTACACAGATCTCGTAGACACCGCAGCGACGGTGGAGCAGGGGATTTGGGATGCGGACAGGACCCGTGAGGTCCGACAGCAGCCGACCAACTTTGCAGGGCCGTCCGAGCCACGAGACCTGCAGAGGCAGAGGACCACGGGATCCTTCCGACCACAAACTCATCAGGATGGATCGAGACAGCGGGGGACTGTGGCATCAGTGGGGCCAGTCGCGTCAGAGAGACGGTTGGGATGCTATAGCTGCGGGCAGCCAGACCACATGCAGCGAGAGTGTCCGATGAACACAGGGCCGAGGGCCGACGAGACCAGGTGTCACCGGTGCGGCCGCGTTGGGCACACTATCGGCCAGTGCTATGAGCCGTTGGGGGCAACGACAGTGCGACAATCACAGCAGTCGCGCCCTCGTCAGAGCCAACGGTCGAGGTTTTCGCAGCCGTCGACGAGCGGGCCAGCTCCGAGACAGCAGCGGAGCTATGGATATCCAGCAATTAATGCGCCGAGCCAGAGGCAGCAGGCGCCAGCGGGGAGAATGTACGCGGTTACCGATTCCCGGGCCCCGGGATCCTCTACCTACCGCGAGACCTATCAGGGTACGTGTTTATTGTGCCTTTTATGAGCGTTGTTCTAAATTTCGCGGACGAAATTCCTTTAAGGGGGGTAGACTGTAAAGTCCTGAAAATTTTAATTGTCTTTTACGGGTTTTAATTGACGGGATTGGGAAGCGGTTCGAAAAGTCTGAAAAAAAAAACGAAGCTGGACCGGGCTGGGCCAGACCCGACTAGCGACCCAGCCCAGTTGCCGACCCGGCCCAAGCCTTGGTATAAATACCAACATTTAGGGTTTTAACCCTATATGTTGTCTGCTCCCTTCTCCCGCAGCCGAATCGATCCCCTCCCTCACTCCTTCCCCTTCGTCCTCTTCTCACTCCAGACCCCGTCTCCCTCTCATCTCGCCGGAAACGGCGCCTCTGACCTCCATTCAAGCACGGCGACCACCACCTCCCTCTTCCCTCACGCCCCCACGTCGATTCGCCGTGACCCCGCTTTTATCCCTCTCGAGTTTGAAGGACTACTGTCGGTTTTAAAACTAGTTTAATCGTGACTTTTAAATTAACCTGGAAACCGCCTCTAATTATGGATTTCGTGTTATCTTTAGTGTCCGACTTCGATCGAAGTGAAGCCCGGAGGTAGCGAGCCAGAACGTCAGCAGCTAGGAAGCGTAGCGGGTGCTCTTCGGTTAAGGTAGGAAAAGTAGCCGGATCTCGGCCCTGACTGGGGAAAGTTAACAGTAGAATTGCATGTGACACCGGGGTGTCGAGGGTTGAATAGGTCTATTCAAATATTAGAAAAGCATGATACGGGATCGTAGCGTTTATTAGAAAAGCATGATACGAGATTGTAGCGTTTATTAGAAAAGCATGATACGAGATTGTAGCGTTTATGAGAAAAGCATGTGACACTTAGTAGTGTCGTAGGAGCAGAGAACTTAGCGTTAATTGTTTTACTGGAGGCATATGACCATGCCCGGAGGTTGTTTGTGAACTTATCGATATCAGGAGTACTGGAGGCATATGACCATGCCCGGAGGTTGATTGTGAAACTGTTGATATTAGGACTGTTGGAGGCTTGGTTAAGCCGGAGGTTGATTGTTTATAGTTGGTGTCTTTGGCTGGCCTGACCGAGTTAGAGTCTCGGGGGGTTGCAAGCTTTCTTTAGCTGGCTTACGAGTTAGAGTCTCGGTAAGTTGCAAGCGTGTTTTATGGTTGGTGTCTTGGGAGGCCGTGAGTGCCTGTGGGGCTGTTGAGTCCGAGTTTTACTGTTAGTGTCTTGGTGGCCATGAGTGCCTATGAGTGTTGAACCTGTGTTGTTACTGGTCGTGAACTTGCTTGTGATTGTGATTGTGTTTGTGATTGTGTTTGTGGTTACCGGAGGTTGGGGGCCCGCTTCCTGAAACGGGGGTCCACGAGCACACGCGTATGCATGTTCAAACGGGGTAGGGGGCCCGCCCGCCAATAAAGGGGTCCTGGCCGCGCGTGTGTGGTTTGGGTTTGTGAGCATACCTTGGCTGGCTTATGGGTTAGAGTCCCAGTAAGTTGCAGCATTTTCCGGCTGGCTTATGGGTTAGAGTCCCGGTAAGTTGCAGCATTCTTGGGTTGGCCTGACCGGGTTAGAGTCCCGGTAAGTTACAGCATTCTTGGGTTGGCCTGACCGGGTTAGAGTCCCGGGAGGGCGTTCTTGGCAGCTGGTTTGCGATCCTTTGTGATCTTGTTTGGTGTGCGATCCTTCGTGATCTTGTTTGGGGCGTGATCCCTTGTGATGTTGTTTGGTGTTGCGTAACTTTCTTTTGAGTCCTTGGAAGAGGTCGTCAATGGTTGTGTCGGGTCTACTTCACGTGTCAGGGTGTCGAGTTGGTCAGGGAAGGCAACATTGAGTGTATGTTCAGTCAGGGTACTTGGGTTGGGGATGGTGTTCCCCGGCGTTGAGTCGTTGTTGGTGTTAGTTGCTTTGTCTGCTAATTATGCCGTAGTCAGTCTGTTATCCGTGGTGGTGAGCGAACGCTCACCCCTAGCTGCTTTTCGTACAGGTACTGTTCGTGGGACGGACTAGGTGAGCTCTCGAAGCTTGTGGAGCTAGGATCGGAGTCCGGGTTTTGTCTTTGGAGTCTAGTGACGGATACCTTGTACTTTTGTCCACTTGTTGGGACGTGTTTTAAACTGTGATTATTATTTTGTTGAACAAATGGTACTTTTAAAGTGTTTAATGAAAACAGGTTTTCAAGTGTTTTTATGTTTTAAAATGTTCGCGTCCCTAGTTCGGTTTTACTGAAATTGGGGCAAGACAGGTAGGATCCCTTCTTATGGCAAATTAGGATCCCTTCTTGTGGAAAATAATCAATAAAATCATCTATAAGATACTCACCCCCAACAGTCAGATCTTAATTAGTGCCTTGATATTCTTACCGATTTGTTTCTCAACTTCACTTCTAAACATTTTGAACATTTCAAAAGATTTTTACTTATGTCTCATGAGATATATTAAATCATATCTCGACATATCGTCAGTGAAGGTAACAAAATAAGAATATCCACCTTTAGCTCGAACTTTAATTGACACACATACATCACTATGTATGAGTTCTAAAAGTTCACTAGCTATTTCTCCAGTTCCAGTAAAAGGAGAATTTGTCAGTTTCCCAATGAGACAAGATTCACAAGTATCGTATGATTCATAATCATACTACTTAAGACACATTGCCTTATGCGATTTGTTTACTCTTTTCTCATTGATATGACCAAGCCTAAAAAGCTAAAAGTAGCCTTGATTTGTTTAATTATTTCTCTTCCAATGTCCTTACTTCTTACAAAAGAAACGTCCAACATCCCATTGATCGATGTTCACCTTTAATTTATTGAATGTGTTCATAATATCATTCTCAAGTGCAAGCGATTTTCTCTCAGGCATCCATTCGCCTCTCCACTTACTCTTTAAAGATTCATCAATCAAATGCACAGATCCTGATACTTTCATTTTCTCGATGTGAATTGTTTTTCATAATTGATTAACATATTGAGAAATTCATGAATATCACAATCCACCTTGTTCATGTTAACATTAACATAACAGAAGTATCATCAAGAGACTGCAAGATCAAATCCTGCTATAAGTGTGCATTCTTACTTCTCAAGTTGTTCTATAAGATCAATTATCTTTAGAACATGGATGCGCACCAGCTCATAGAGCTTTAATTCAGACATGAATATAAACTTAGATATCTGATATCTACTATTCATATTCTGAGACTCCTACATCTTCTTAAGATGTTCTATTATCTGTGGTGGATTCATAATTTCATGTTTCCTCTTAAAGATAAGACTTATGGAAGCCAAAATGATGCACTGAGTAGTAGTATTTTGTTCCTAGTACTTAAAATATACATCTAATGCAACTACATCAGTCATTCCCTCAATAGGAGTTTCCATGGCGGGGTTATCGATCACATCGATAAGCTTTTCATGCATGAGAACTATTCTGGGGGTTATCGATCACATCGATCGCATAAAAAATGTTACCATACATTTTGTTAGCATCTAGTATGCCACGCAGAGAAATAGTAGTTATTTCAGAAATTACCCATAAAGGAAAAACAACAACAATACAAGCATACATCATTAAGATATGGACTTCATCAAAGTGATAATAGAAACTTTAAAACATGAGTGAGCCCCTTGATAGTCAAGTCGTTTCTCACGCATAATTAAATTTCTCATGATTTTATCATATAAAATCAAAGCATACTATATACTACATAGTCACCTGGTTGTCAGGTCGGTCCTATTAGTACATTTGAGTTTATCTATCCTTGTGACAGAAAATTAAGTAATGTCATATCCTCTAGGTAGTCCAGACTATAAGTATAACATTACATAACTTTTCTTCACGCTCGCATCATATGCAGTAGAATAAATTAGTTTTCTCCAAAAAATTAATTAATATTATACCCTCTGGGTAGTCCAGACTATAAGTATAATGTTAAATAATTTTAATTTCACTTGCATCGTATGCAACGGAATATACCATCTCCTCCTAAAGTTAATTAATATTATACCCTCTGGGTAGTCCAGACTATAAGTACAATATTAGATAACTTTCCCTTTGCATCATATGAAATCAAAAAGTATATTTATCTTTGAACTACAAGTCCCCTGGTAGTCAGGTCGTTCCTTGCAAACAAAAATAAAATTTATACACTTTATACTTGTATCATATACAACGGAGGAAGAAAAAACATTTATCTTTGAACTAAAAGTCCCCTGGTAGTCAGGTCGTTCCTTGTAAACAAAAATAAATTTTTATTTCGAACTACAAGTCCCCTGGTAGTCATGTCGTTCCTTGTAAACAAAATACAATTTTATACTTGCATCATATGCAATAGAGAAAAATAACATTTATCTTTGAACTACAAGTCCCCTGGTAGCCAGGTCGTTCCTTGTAAACAAAAATAAATTTTATTTCGAACTACAAGTCTCCTGATAGTCAGGTCGTTCCTTGTAAACGAATATCAATTTTATTTATCTACTTGGATGGAAAAGCCTTTGAAAAAATATCTTATATTTTATGAATTGAAACTCAATAATTATGAACCAATCATGTTTTACAATATTAAAACAATTTTAATACATTTATGATCCTTATCACACACAATATATCATCCATAATTATATACACAGTTTAAACACACTTATATACTATATGTGCATTAAACACATGACAATACATATCAAAGATATATACATATGACATTGTCATCACATCATCATGTTTATATATTTGAAACTAAAAATAAACACCATAAAAACCACGGTTTCATATACCCAACATAGTCATGGCCTTATACATATATGATCGCACATATATCAAACATATATATGATTAGGATTAATTACCTTTAGTACCCCTATGTATTGGTAACATACATTTAGTACCCTTATGTATTGGTAACAAACTGGATAAAATTTTGGTCAAGTTTAGGCCATTTTGACGACCTGTGACCAATTGATAATGCGTGTAATTGTCCCGTTACCAATACATAAGGGGTATTAAATGATGTGTGATCAATTCATAAGAGGTACTAAATGTGTGTTATCAAAACGTAGGGGTGGTTTTTGAACGTTACCAAACGTAAGGGTACTAAAGGTACATTACCAATAGAAAAGGGGTACAAAAAGGAATTATCCTATATAATTATTTCAATGATGATACAACAACCATTCATATATGTATGCAAAGTTATATATATTCAACTAATGATTATAACAAATAAGCCACGGAAAACAGTGATCATCACCATGATATACACAAGTCCAAAAAGCTTTATCATTCAACATATTATATAATGTTTACCAAGCTTGTGTTTATATATTCGCGAAAATCGGACGTTTCGGGCCCCGAACGGGCACTTTTCCCCAAAAATTACGAAACTTGACGGGCTACACGGAAACGGCTCAACTAAGACCGTTGCACGACGGCTAAGCTTTTTTGATCCAAAACAGTCCTCGAATGGACCAAAACGTCGCTCGGTTGACTATTCCAGCGAAAAGTCAACATTTACCAAATTGATCAGAAACTTGCCCTGAGTCCCCCGGAACTTACTTTGGTCGATAACGGGGTCAACTTAAGTCCGGTATGACACTCGGGGTCATTTTAGGTTCAATTAAGTGTCAGTACTAATTTTAAATTTTCCTGTTTTTCGCAGGTTTGACTGGCGTTGACCGGGAGTGGTCATTACAATCTACCCCCCTTAAAGGAATTTCGTCCGCGAAATTTAGAATAACGCTCATATAAGGTACAATAAATACGTACACTGAAAGGTCTCTCGGTAGGTAGGGGATCCTGGGGTCCGGGAGTCGGTAACCGCGTACACTCTTCCCTCCGACTCCTGCTGCCTCTGACCCGGCGCACTGACCGTTGGATACCCATAGATCTGCTGCTGTCTCGGAGCCGGCGCGCTCGCCAACGGCTGCGAAAACCTCGACTGCTGACTCTGACGAGGGCGATCTCTGGATGATTGTATTGTATGTTAGTCTTAGTGCCCGTAGTTCAATCCTAAATGTCAAAATGTATATATCATCGTTAACAATAAAATTAAAGCGGCTTTATATTACTTATGTGTTGGAGTAATATATCGATGTGTGCTCTGATCTATGCCCACCATGCGAATAGAACCATAGATCGAGATAGATCACACTCGATGGGTCCCTAGTCAACAAAGCTTCACTAGAAGCGACTAGTATGAAAGATGGCTCTTTATGGCTTACGTTCTGTTAGTCATCGGAATGGGATTCCGGAGTCTGATCATAGATATCATGTGGGACATGATATTGGACGACCCGCCCTGAATATGTGCCATAGATTAAGTCATGAACATATTCAGTGTTGTAGATTGTTATGTATCCTTAGACCAAGGAGTCTTTGCGATCGCTATGTAGTCAACAACTGAGTTTGACCTGAGCCTAACGTTGTCCGTAACAGGGCTTCCATAACGGCCAGGATTGGCTTGGGGACGGGCTACATGAGTGACACGAAAGACGGCTAAGGGATTTATCCCTCGTACTAAGGTATGGGAAAGATATCGGTTCTCGGCCGCTTGATCGAGAGTGACTGGAAGAATAGCATGGCCATGCACATGATACTGGGTATCATATCTTCAGTCATCTCACATATCAAGGAACGGTGATTGAGAATAATAAGGATGACGGCTCTATGCCTTATCTCAATCAGGATATCGGAGATAAAAGGATAATGACAGGGACGACGGAAAGTTTAGAATCGACAGGGTCGATTCATTATGTAGTGTCAGGCAATACTAAAGTCTCGTTAGTTGCCACTTAAATAGGATCAAGTAAAATGGGATTTTACGTTGATCTATTGACATGCATAAACCTAAGGGTCACACCGGAGGATGAAACTCATTGACACATTTATGGAGAATGGCCAAAAGGGAGTTGTCTCGGGACATGACCAAAACTGGGTTTTGGGTCATGTGCCCGTAAGTGAATAGGACTTTACGGATCGAGACAAGGCTTGGAGTCTTGGGATTGATCGCGTCGGATAATGTTGGACATTTCCGGTATGGAAGGCATGGAGGCGATGAGCGAATCACGGGACCTCGTTGGAAATGGCCACGGGCCATGTTCCAAGAGGCCCATGAAAGGCCCATGCAACCAAGGCCCATGGAACTAATTAATCAAGTCTTGATTAATTAGTACTAAGTAAGCAAGACAAGGATTAAGGTGTTGGTGATTCACCACCTAACCCAATCTTGTCTTGCCATACTTTGTCCTATTTACACCTTACTTGACACCATACTTGTCCCATGCCTTTAGTTGGACAAGTATGGGTTTTGTTATGTTTAAGTCATCCTTTTTCAACATAAAAAAGACAAGACAAGAATAGGAAACAAATTTTCTCTCCCTCTTCCATGGCCATTTCGGGTTTGGCTAGTTTCCACCTCCATTTTTGTGTTCTTGAGTCCTCAAAGAGAAGAACTACGTGGCTTTGATTCCCATGTGGATACGTAGGCGTCTTGGAGACTCAAGCCAATCATTCGTTAACCGGTGTTCTTGTTTTGGTAAGAAATAGTGCTGAATTTTTCTCTTGTGAATCCATTCTTTGTTAGTTGTTTCATGGTTTAATCGTCTCTTGGTTTTCATTGATTTTCCGCTGCGAGTTGGTTCATCTCCAACCCTACCTCGAGACCCAACAGTGGTATCAGAGTCGTGCTACCTTCGGGATTCACAAGACGGTGTTCAAAGTTTCGGTTTTGCTTGAAAGTTTCGTTTTTGGCATGTTGTTTTGCTAAATTGTTTGATAACATGTTTTAAATTATTGTTTATGGATTTAATGCATGTAAAATGAAATTTTGAAAATTATTTCAAATCTGGAAATTTTGAAATTTTTTTTATTTTTCGGGTCTCGGGAGCGGGATTCTCGGGGAGCCGAAACCGGGACCGAACGGGGTTCCGTTGGACGGAGCTAGGCCAAGCATGACCATTGGATGGTTTATATGCCAAGGCTAAACCGTTTTGTTAGTTATGACGAGTTTGGAACCGTCATGACGAACTCGAAGATCAAATGTTCAAAAGTTTCATTTTTGAACGGTTTCGATAAACCTAGCATCAAAAATTTTCGAAACTTGGCTATTAATTAAAACCGTAAAATCACATGATGTTAGATAACACGATGTGTGATGTGATGCTGGCATGGTGTACATAATAGCCCTGAGCTCGATTTAATTATGTATCGTTTTTCACGGCCTGCGAGCCGTTAGAGTTAGCGTGTAATTATTATTTCAAGGTGTGGTCGTCGAACCACTTGTTTGTAATATTTATTTATTCCCGACCTGGGAGTCGTGTATTAAATTGTAATATTTTACTCAAGACGAAGAAAGGGTAAAAAGGTCATTTGGTGGCTTTTCGGGTGTTGGCATCGGCTTGGAGTCGGTGGAGCTCAAGAAGCTAGTGGGAGTTAGTTTAGGGGGCTATTATGTGCACATTTATCGCTTTATGCTTGGTTTAGTTTATGCATGATTAATTCTATGTGTTTTAGAATTGCATGCTTAACTTTATTTACCGAGCATATCACCTCACATGCAAAGATAAAATTGGAATTTTAATCCTTGTGTGTGAACCCTTAGAACCGTCATTGCATTGGATGTAGTTGACGGGTTCAAAGGAAGAATTACATTGGATGTAATTTGAGGCATCATTGCATTTGGAATGTAGTTGATGTGCTCATCGCATCTAGGATGTGCCAAAGTTTTGAACACAACTGGACAAGTAAAAGCGGGTCATGTCCGATACCTCCCAATCATCGACACCTTACTACCTCCCCGTCCTATGGGTGTCGAGCGCATTAGCGGAGCATCCATGGGGAAGCGGGGTAGTAGGTTTGGACGACCTATGTGGGTGTCGTGCGCCTTAGCGGAGCACCTACATAGTGACGAGCCATAGTTGAAAATTGGTGGACCCGACTACGATTCTCAGCCTGAGGTTGAGCAAGGGTAACAGATAGGGTAAGTCGTGTACATAAGTACATACCCTAGCCAGGAGTCACATTGGATGTGATTGGATGGAGTCCTACCTACATAGCTCGATTAAGTGGTGAGCATTAGTTCAGCTTAATCGAGTGAATCAAGGATCTTGGTTTCAGATTCTAAAGGTTTAGAATCGATTGTTGGTGTTTAAGCTTGATCTTCATAAAATTTATTCAGTTTACTGATTGAATTTTATCTGTTGTAGATCAAATGGCAAATTCAGCGAACATTAATAGTTTGTCATTAAAAACCATTCTTGACAGGGTCAAGCTAAATGGGACAAACTATTTGGACTGGTACAGAATTTTGAGGATAGTCCTCAAGTCTGCACGCAAAGAATATGTCCTTGACAAGGTTGTCTCTAAGACCATATCAGAGTTACATGAAGTGTCATTAATTGCTGAGAAGAATATATCAGGGCTCTGGGATCCAAGGATATTCTGATGGTCAACAAGGGAATTGGAAGTGGCAAGGGTGGGGCCCATGCGCACTTGGCAGGAAAGATGAGACACATGAGAATGTCTGCTTCTACTGCCAATAGCCTGGTCATTGGAACCGGGATTACAGGAAATTCACGGCTGATCTGAAGAAGGGCAGTGGGACTGCGCCTTCATCAAATAGCGTGGATGATCTGAAGAAGGGCAGTAGGACTGCGCCTTCATCAGGAAACCTGGATGATCTAAGGAATGGCGATGGGACCGTGCCTTCATCCGGTATTAACTCTATAGAGCTACATCTCTCTACTTCCAAAGATTCATGGGTATTAGATACCAGGACTGAATCTCACACATGCACTTATATATGGTGGCTGAAAGTAGGAGAGATTTGGAAAGCACGAAGTGGACCTCAGAGTTGTGGCAACTGCTGTAGGATCCATGAGTCTTGCTTTTGCCAAGAGGCCTTGTCTTAGTACTGTATAATGTATATTGCATACCTACTTTTAGTAGGAATATTATATCTGTATCCGTGTTTGACAAGGAAGGATATAATGTTAATATTGGAAATGGAGTTTTCATTGTTCTATGCAATGATATGTTTTATACCAGTACTGACTTGGTTGGAGGATTGTACATATTAGATATGGGTAACAATGCCTCAAGTTCTATATATTCCGTTAATACCAAGAGGTCTAAATCCAACGATTTAAACCTAACTCTGTTAAGGCACTGTCATTTAGGTCGCATAAACAAGAAGCACCTATCAGCATTTCAGAAGTGCGGACTTTCAGGTTCATTCGAATTCCATTCGATCGATAGGTGCAAGGTTTGTTTGATGGGAAAAATGACTAAAGTGCCCTTTTATCGATCGCGATGAAAGGGCGGGTGAATTATTGGGGCTGATACACTCGAATGTGTGTAGACCAATAAGTTCACTTGCCAGGAGGGGTTTTAACTACTTTATCACATTTACTGATGATTACAGTAAATATGGTTA
Organism: Erodium maritimum; assembly: GCA_963921825.1. NCBI lineage: Eukaryota > Viridiplantae > Streptophyta > Magnoliopsida > Geraniales > Geraniaceae > Erodium > Erodium maritimum. The sequence goes on along the minus strand of OY997588.1, from coordinate 87,604,982 downwards.
TGTCTATTCGTTGAGACATAAGTCTGAAGCTTTTGATAAATTCAAAGAGTTTAAGACTAAAGTAGAAAACCAGCTCGACAAAGGTATTAAGGCATTTCGATTGGATCGTGGTGGAAAATACTTGACCACAGAGTTATTAGATCATCTAAAAGAGAATGGGATCCTTTTGAAATGGACTCCTCCTGGGACACTGTAGATGAAAGGTGTAGCCAAACGGAGAAATCGGACATTGTTAGACAATGGTCCGTTCCATTATTAGTTGGACTGATCTCCCAGTCTCTTTCTGGGATTATGCTCTAGAGACGACCGCATTCATAGTGAATCGGGCTTCGACGAAGGGTGTGGAAGGGACACAATTTTAAAATGATATGGGATGATGCCCGCTTTGTCCTTCCTAAAGATTTGTGGTTGCGAGGCTTATGTGAAACATTTATTTTCGACTAAGCTCGAACCAAGATCTGAGATATGCACCTTCGTGTGGTATCCCAAAGCAACAAGGGGATACTACTTCTACAATCCCAGTGAGAACATGGTGTTCATCGCATGGGGTGGGGTCTTTATGGAAAAGGAGTTTTGTTTCCAAAGACGTCATTGGGAGGACTGTGCATCTCGAAGAAATTCAGGATGGTACAGATCTGTCTAAACCAATTGGCAACCTAGTAGAAAGAAGCCAGAGATTGTCGTAGAGTAAGAACCAATTCCTGTTACAATTCCGGAAGGTCCAAGGCGATTTGAAAGGATCAATCTTCCTCCTCCAAGATATGGTATCCGGAGGTGACAATGAAGTCATGGTGGATCACGATGATCCAGCCACCTTTCAGGAAGTCGTGGATGGGCCCAACTCCGAGTTATGGCTGGGAGCCATGAGGGAGGAAATGCAATCCATGTCGGACAACCGAGTCTGGGAACCGATTGATCCCATCAATGGTGTGAGGACCATCGGATGCAAATGGATCTTCAAGGTGAAGATGGACATGGACGGCAAACCTCTGACCTACAAAGCTCAATTGGTGGCGAAAGGTTATAGGCATGGATTGACTATGAGGAAACCTTCTCCTTAGTGGCTATGGTCAAAATCGATCCAAATTCTTCTTGACATAACTGCGTATCATAATTACGAGATATGGCAAGTGGATGTCAAAACCGCTTTCCTAAATGGAAATTTGACTGAGTACGTTTGTATGTCTCGGCCCAAAGGTTTTGACGATCCGAAGAATAAAGGAAAGATTTATAAGTTGTTGAAATCCTTTTATGGAGTGAAACGAACTTCTCGGAGTTGGATCCTTCATTTTGATGAAGCTGTAATTGGATTTGGCTTAATCAAGAGCGAGGATGAATCTTGCGTTTATAAGAAGGCTAGTGGGAGCAAGATTACCTTTCTGGTTCTCATTGAAAACGACATCCCAACCTTGCACGAGACTAAAGCTTGGTTGAGGAAGTGTTTTTCAATAAAGGACTTAGGCGATGCTTCTTATATCTTAAGGATTAAGATATGTAGAGATCGCACCAAGAGGGTCTTGGATTTAAGTCAGGGAACCTATGTGAACAAGGCATTGAGTAGGTTCTTAATGCTCGATTCAAAGAAAGGACTCTTACCCACTAGTCATGGCATTCATCTCAGCAAGACTTAGTGTCCGAAGACACCTGATGAGCTGAAAAGGATGATAAAAATCCTATGCGCCTAGGGGCAGGATCGATCATATATGCCATGACATGTATGAGACCAGATGTCTCGTAAGCCTTATGTTGTACCAGTAGACATCATTCTAACCCGGGGGAAAGATGATGCTGAACTAGTCGTCGAAGGATGAGTAGACGCTAGTTTTCCAAGACAAATCCAGATGACTTTAGAAGTCAATCAGGATATGTGTTTACGCTGAATGACAGAGCTTTAGCTGGGACAGCGTAAAGCAAGATATCATTGCCGAATCTACGACAGAGGCCAAGTACATGGATGCTGCAGAGGCAGCTAAGGAGGCTATGTGGATTTGGAAATTCATGGCAGGGCTGGGTGTAATTAAAAACCCATCCAGCCCGGTGAATCCATCTTGCGACAATAGAAGGGCCATTGCGCAAGCTAAAAGCCTAGATCGTATAACAAATCCAAACATGTACTGCGGCGTATCCACCTCATCAGATAAATACTGAACTGAGGTGAAGTGAAGATAACCGATATTGCAACAGATGATAACATAGCCAACCCTTTGACTAAGGCAGTGTCACTGCCTGAACATGTTAGACATGTAAATTCGATGGGGACATATTGGAGTTTAGATTCGAACTAGGGCAAGTGGGAGATTGTTAGTCTTAGTGCCCGTAGTTCAATCCTAAATGTCCAAATGTATATATCATCGTTAGCAATAAAATTAAAGCGGCTTTATATTACTTATGTGTTGGAGTAATATATCGATGTGTGCTCTGATCTATGCCCACCATGCGAATAGAACCATAGATCGAGATAGATCACACTCGATGGGTCCCTAGTCAACAAAGCTTCACTAGAAGCGACTAGTATGAAAGATGGCTCTTTATGGCTTACGTTCTGTTAGTCATCGGAATGGGATTCCGGAGTCTGATCATAGATATCATGTGGGACATGATATTGGACGACCTGCCCTGAATATGTGCCATAGATTAAGTCATGAACATATTCAATGTTGTAGCTTGTTATGTATCCTTAGACCAAGGAGTCTTTGTGATCGCTATGTAGTCAACCACTGAGTTTGACCTGAGCCTAACGTTGTCCGTAACAGGGCTTCCATAACGGCCAGGATTGGCTTGGGGACGGGCTACATGAGTGACACGAAAGACGGCTAAGGGATTTATCCCTCGTACTAAGGTATGGGAAAGATATCGGTTCTCGGCCGCTTGATCGAGAGTGACTGGAAGAATAGCATGGCCATGCACATGATACTGGGTATCATATCTTCAGTCATCTCACATATCAAGGAACGGTGATTGAGAATAATAAGGATGACGGCTCTATGCCTTATCTCAATCAGGATATCGGAGATAAAAGGATAATGACAGGGACGACGGAAAGGTTAGAATCGACAGGGTCGATTCATTATGTAGTGTCAGGCAATACTAAAGTCTCGTTAGTTGCCACTTAAATAGGATCAAGTAAAATGGGATTTTACGTTGATCTATTGACATGCATAAACCTAAGGGTCACACCGGAGGATGAAACTCATTGACACATTTATGGAGAATGGCCAAAAGGGAGTTGTCTCGGGACATGACCAAAACTGGGTTTTGGGTCATGTGCCCGTAAGTGAATAGGACTTTACGGATCGAGACAAGGCTTGGAGTCTTGGGATTGATCGCGTCGGATAATGTTGGACATTTCCGGTATGGAAGGCATGGAGGCGATGAGCGAATCACGGGACCTCGTTGGAAATGGCCACGGGCCATGTTCCAAGAGGCCCATGAAAGGCCCATGCAACCAAGGCCCATGGAACTAATTAATCAAGTCTTGATTAATTAGTACTAAGTAAGCAAGACAAGGATTAAGGTGTTGGTGATTCACCATCTAACCCAATCTTGTCTTGTCATACTTTGTCCTATTTACACCTTACTTGACACCATACTTGTCCCATGCCTTTAGTTGGACAAGTATGAGTTTTGTTATGTTTAAGTCATCCTTTTTCAACATAAAAAAGACAAGACAAGAATAGGAAACAAATTTTCTCTCTCTCTTCCATGGCCATTTCGGGTTTGGCTAGTTTCCACCTCCATTTTTGTGTTCTTGAGTCCTCAAAGAGAAGAACTACGTGGCTTTGATTCCCATGTGGATACGTAGGCGTCTTGGAGACTCAAGCCAATCATTCGTTAACCGGTGTTCTTGTTTTGGTAAGAAATAGTGCTGAATTTTTCTCTTGTGAATCCATTCTTTGTTAGTTGTTTCATGGTTTAATCGTCTCTTGGTTTTCATTGATTTTCCGTTGCGAGTTGGTTCATCTCCAACCCTACCTCGAGACCCAACACTGTACGCGACTGCTGTGGTCGTCGCACTGTCGTTGCCCCCAACGGCTCGTAGCACTGGCCGATAGTGTGCCCAACCCGGCCGCACCGGTGACACCTGGCCTCGTCGACTCTCGGCCCCGTGTTCATCGGACACTCTCGCTGCATGTGGCCTGACTGCCCGCAGCTAAAGCATCTCAGCCGTCTCTCTGAAGCGGCTGGCCCCACTGACGCCACCGACCCCTGCTGTCTCGATCCACCCTGATGAGCCTGTGGTCGGAAGGATCCCGTGGTCCTCTGTCTTCGCGTGTCTCGTGACTCGAAAGGCCCTGCAAAGTTGGTCGGCCGTTGTCGGACCTCTTGGGTCCTGTCCGCATCCCGGATACCCTGCTCCATCGTCGCTGCGGTGTCCACGAGATCTGAATACTTCCGCAACCTCAAGGCGAGAATCTGGTTCCGAATCACCGGCCTCAATCCTCCTTGGAACCGCAGGCAACGGTTTTGCTCGGTCATCACCATCTCCGGCGCAAATCTGGTCAAGGCCGTGAATCTGGCCTCGTATTCTGCCACCGTCATCCCCTCCTGCTCCAGGTCCAGAAACTGCCGATGTCGCTCCAACCGAGCCGACTTGGGAAAATACTATTCCAGAAAAACCGTCTGGAAGATGCTGTAGTCGTATCCGACCATGTCCTTCACCCGCCCCCACCAGTGGTAGGCGCTGTCCCTCAGCTGGTGAGCTGCGAAGGACACTCTGCGACGACCATCTTCGATACCTGATGTATCCAGGTCCCGCATGACCTGCTCTAGCCACCTCTCGGCTAGGTCGGGCTTCGGTCCCCCGACGAATGTAGGTATCCCTAGCTTCAGGAAGTCCAGTAGTGCCCGGGATGTATGGTCCTCTGCCGGAACGGGTCTCGCCGGGACCGCTGCTGCCTCCGGAGCTGGCAAAGCCGTCTCTCGACTGGCGATGACCGCCACCAAACTCTGGACTCTCCTGGTCAGCTCGTCCAGGGCAGTCGTAACGGGTGGGTCTGCAACCGGCGGGACGCTGGGCGTGCCCGTAGAAGGTCCCGCATATAGTTTGCGAACTCATATAAAGACAACAAGCTCGACTACACTAACGTTCACACGGTCTACGTTTTCTCCAGCGTGCTTATCGCTAACACGTCACACCGCTCACGCTATTAATACTTTAATTATAATAACACGTAAGCGAAACCTCAGATCTAACCACACAAACGTACACAAAGCCCTCACCCAGTCCTTTATGCACTTACTTATAACTTTCCGCAACCAAACCAGTGTTCGCTACTCGTCCCTTGCGGGAAAAGTAGTAAAGGGGATGAGCATTATGTTCACCTCCACGGACACCCGTTCGATTATGGCATAGTAAAGCACCAAGGACTTACCACTCTAGTCAGGGCAAACCACCATCCCAACCTACTACCAACACGTCACACTGCTCAAGTGATTAACACCTCAATTACTCTCTTATGTAAGGGAAACCTCGTAATGGGGATTATGTTCTCAATTCAGCAACTACTACCGCTTACAACCTCAATACCCCAACACAACCGTGAGCACCGTCACGCAAAGCCAACACTCAAATTGCACAATCAAGACGGTGAGAAGGACAGGGGTCACGGACCCGTGACAGACCCCGTCACGGTTGGGGTCACGGAGCCGTGACGAAGATCTAAAATTTTCCAGAACTCTCTGGTCCTTCACGGATCCGTGACAGGATCTGTGACACTCGCGCAGACCTATTTTCCAAACTCGGTTCTAACTCGGACCTTAACCCGTTTTAACACTAAAATTAGCCTCAAACGGCACACACGCTTGACCACCAATTTAGCAAACACACGCGCCACGACTCACAGACAAAACCAGTCATTCAACTCTCAACCAAAACACAAACCGACACGACCAAACCACAACACAACAACACTCGCACACCGGGCCACCCAACACCGAACCACGCCCACCGGGCCAACCAAAATCAAAACCCGCCCACAGGGCCAATCAAATTTTAAAACCCGTCCACAGGGTCAACCAATTTTGAAACCTTCTCCACTTCATTGAAAACCTCATTTCTTGACATCAGGTAGTTACAACCCGGTCCAGGCGTCCCCGAACTACATTGTACCCACTTGATGTCAACAACGTCACGCTCGACCACAGGGGCGCCCCTGAGTCGAGTCGCGACAGCTTAAAAAATTTTCACGCAGCAACACACAAACAGTATGCCAGTAACCCCTTACTGCACATACACACAACACAAGCAGGACTCACAACACAACGGGTCTACACACGGTTCCAGACCTGCGTACCCAACGTACGACGGGACTTTACCGACTCTACTCTCCCCACATAATTGACGTACTGTCCGAGGTGTAAAACCTCGAGCTCTGATACCAAGCTGTCACGCCCCAATTTCAGTAAACCGAACTCGGGACGCGAACATTTAAAATAATAAAGCATTTTGAAACCCTTTTCATAGATCACTTTAAAATCACCATTTGTTCTACAAAATAATATTTACAACTCAAAAACAGTCCCAACAAGTGGACAAAAACATGGTATACGTCGTTAGACTCAAAATAAACCCAGAATCCCGCTTCTAGCCCTTCAAGCTTCAGAAGCTCACCTAGTCCAGCCTGCGAACGGTACCTGTAGGAAAATCAGCTAGGGGTGAGCGTTCGCTCACCACCATGGATAACAGACTGACTACGGCATAATTAGCAGACAATGCCGGTAACACCAACAACAACTCAACACCGGGGAACACTATCCCCAACCCAAGTACTCAAAAGACCCACAATAGTTACCTTCCTCAACAGACTCAACACTCGGACTCGTGATGTAAACCCGACACAACCATTGAAGACATCCTCCAAAGACGCGACAGAAAACTACGCAACACCAAACAAGATCACAAAGGATCGCACACCAAACAAGATCACAAAGGATCGCATTCCTGCCAGCTGCTCAGTGCCAAAGAACGCTCGCAACCTCCCGAGACTCTAACTCGGTCAGGCCAGCCAAAGAATGCTCACAATCCCAAACCACACACGCGCGGCCAGGACCCCTTTCTTGTCGGGCGGGCCCCCTACCCCATCTGAACATGCAGACACGTGTGCTCGTGGACCCCCGTTTCATGAAGCGGGCCCCCAACCTCAGGTAACCACAACCACAATCACGAGCAAGTTCAACAACCAATAACAACACGGGTTCAACACTCACAAGCACTCATGGCCACCAAGACACCAACAGTAAAACTCGGACTCAACAGCCCCACAGGCACTCACGGCCTCCCAAGATGCACCAATAGTAATTCACGGGCTCAACAACCCCACATGCACTCATGGCCACTCAAACCACCAACAGTAACTCACGGGCTCAACAACCCCACAGGCACTCACGGCCTCTCAAAACTACCAATAGTAACTCACGGGCTCAACAACCCTACAGGCACTCACGGCCTCCCAAGACACACCGCCAATAAAGACACGGGTTCAACAACCCCACAGGCACTCACGGCCTCCCAAGACACCAAAGGTAAAGACACGGGTTCAACAACCCCTCATGCACTCACGGTCTCCCAAAACTCAACAATAATAGCACAGGCTCTCAAGGCCACCCAAGACTCAACAATAATACACGGGCTCTCAAGGCAACCCAAGACATCAACAATAATACACGGGCTCGCAAGGCCACCAAAGACATCAACAATAATAAACGGGCTCTCAAGGCCACCCAAGACATCAACAATAATGCACGGGCTCTCAAGGCCACCAAGACATAAATTAAACAGTCAACCTCCGGGCATGGTCATATGCCTCCAGTAATTCTAACATCGCTAAGTTCTCTGCTCCTACGACACTACTAAGTGTCACATGCTTTTCTAATAATTGCTACGTTCCCGTATCATGCCTTTCTAATATTCGATAAACCCAAATAACCCACGACACCCCGGTGTCACATACAATTCTACTGTTAACTTTCCCTAGTTAGGGCCGAGATCCGGCTACTTTTCCCTACCTCGTGCGTGTTTCCCAAAAGCCAACCAACGAGCTCCGGTGATGATCTCAGTCACTCACCCAGCCTTCCCTTGCTTCGGTCCGTGGCACGATCTAAAAGAACACAATTTTAAGGCACTTAACAACTCGCAGGAATAAACTGAAAATCATTAAACTTGATGACCAAACTTAACCCCGACAATGTCGATCACTCCCAAACTCCCCAAATACTCGACATTGTCGATAAGGGACCCGTAAAGGCCCGATTCGCCCGACATGGAGGGCATTTTGTAAATGCCCTTCCGGGGCTCCAAAAATTCCCGTTTTCGTTTCTACGGACTTAGAATAATTCAAGGGTCCCAATGTACTTGACATAATCGAATTCCGACTTCCGAGTCAATTAATCTCCGTTTCAAGTTTCTAAACCCGCTAATTATAACTTTTCCAATTTAATTCCAATTTTCGATTCGATTATGGATAAATGGTCCGGGGAACGTTTTAAACCTCCCGAACACTAAACCCGAGCACCCGAGCACGTGGGCCCCACCCGGCCCAATTTGTCCGTGGGCCCTAGGGCTTAAATGGGCCCGGCCCACCATGGTGGTGGCCGGCCCTAGCTCCGGCCAGCCACCTCACATGGTGGCCGGCCACCCTATATGGTGGCCGGAGCTCCTCCCGAGCTCCCGGTCACCGAAAAACGTGCTTCTTCACCTCCCAACGTCTCCAACACTCCCCTAACCTCAATACAACCCTAACTAATCATTTTTAACCAATCCCTAACATTTGAAATTTAACAAAACGGGAATCGGTTCGGTGCTTACCAAAGAGGAGGATGAGAAGAGTTTGATTCTTCAAACTTTGAGACGATCCAAGGGTTAGATGACGTGAATAGTGACCCGAAACCCTAGCTTCCTTCTCTTCTTCTCTCCCTTTCTTCTCTCTTCTTTCTCTTTCTAAAAACTACTTCTTTTCCTTTTTTTTTCTATTTTCTAAGTGTTGGCCGAAACCCCCCCTATACTCTCTTCTTCAATTTCCCCCCCAAAACTAACACCACCACTTGTTTGACAAGTGGCAAGGTGGGTCCCACACCTTTTTGGAAAATATCTACTAGATATTTTCCAATCAGATTCGCGAAAATCGGACGTTTCGGGCCCCGAACGGGCACTTTTCCCCAAAAATTACGAAACTTGACGGGCTACACGAAAACGGCTCAACTAAGATCGCTGCGACGATGGCCAAGCTTTTTGGATCCAAAACGGTCCTTGAATGGACCAAAACGTCGCTCGGTTGACTTTTCCAGCGAAAAGTCAACATTTCCCAAATTGATCAGAAAGTTGCCCTGAGTCCCCCGGAACTCACTTTGGTCGATAACGGGGTCAACTTAAGTCCGGTATGACACTCGGGGTCATTTTAGGTTCAATTAAGTGTCAGTCTTAAAATTTTTAAATTTTCATGTTTTTCGCAGGTTTGACTGGCGTTGACCGGGAGTGGTTATTACACAATTGAATCCAATATGGTACGTGATTAACCAAAAAAAAATTGGACCCATCAAATTTTATGATATGACATGATCGTTTGGGTCATCCGGGTTCCATAATGATGCGGAGAATCGTAGAAAATTCACATGGACATACCCTGAAGAGTAAAAATGTCCTTTTGTCAAAAGATTACACATGTGTTGCTTGTTTTTCAAGGAAAACCGGTTACAAGACCATCTCCAATGAAAGTTGTGAATGAATGTCCAATATTTAAAAAAAATAATTCACATAGACGTATTGGAGTTCATTACAGGTGATATGTTTACGACACGATTTGTCAACTATCAATTTGATGAGACAATTTTCCATGCATTTGTTAGTCTTAGTGCCCGTAGTTCAATCCTAAATGTCCAAATGTATATATCATCGTTAGCAATAAAATTAAAGCGGCTTTATATTACTTATGTGTTGGAGTAATATATCGATGTGTGCTCTGATCTATGCCCACCATGCGAATAGAACCATAGATCGAGATAGATCACACTCGATGGGTCCCTAGTCAACAAAGCTTCACTAGAAGCGACTAGTATGAAAGATGACTCTTTATGGCTTACGTTCTGTTAGTCATTGGAATGGGATTCCGGAGTCTGATCATAGATATCATGTGGGACATGATATTGGACGACCCGCCCTGAATATGTGCCATAGATTAAGTCATGAACATATTCAGTGTTGTAGCTTGTCATGTATCCTTAGACCAAGGAGTCTTTGTGATCGCTATGTAGTCAACAACTGAGTTTGACCTGAGCCTAACGTTGTCCGTAACAGGGCTTCCATAACGGCCAGGATTGGCTTGGGGACGGGCTACATGAGTGACACGAAAGACGGCTAAGGGATTTATCCCTCATACTAAGGTATGGGAAAGATATCGGTTCTCGGCCACTTGATCGAGAGTGACTGGAAGAATAGCATGGCCATGCACATGATACTGGGTATCATATCTTCAGTCATCTCACATATCAAGGAACGGTGATTGAGAATAATAAGGATGACGGCTCTATGCCTTATCTCAATCAGGATATCGGAGATAAAAGGATAATGACAGGGACGACGGAAAGGTTAGAATCGACAGGGTCGATTCGTTATGTAGTGTCAGGAAATACTAAAGTCTCGTTAGTTGCCACTTAAATAGGATCAAGTAAAATGGGATTTTACGTTGATCTATTGACATGCATAAACCTAAGGGTCACACCGGAGGATGAAACTCATTGACACATTTATGGAGAATGGCCAAAAGGGAGTTGTCTCGGGACATGACCAAAACTGGGTTTTGGGTCATGTGCTCGTATGTGAATAGGACTTTACGGATCGAGACAAGGCTTGGAGTCTTGGGATTGATCGCGTCGGATAATGTTGGACATTTCCGGTATGGAAGGCATGGAGGCGATGAGCGAATCACGGGACCTCGTTGGAAATGGCCACGGGCCATGTTCCAAGAGGCCCATGAAAGGCCCATGCAACCAAGGCCCATAGAACTAATTAATCAAGTCTTGATTAATTAGTACTAAGTAAGCAAGACAAGGATTAAGGTGTTGGTGATTCACCACCTAACCCAATCTTGTCTTGCCATACTTTGTCCTATTTACACCTTACTTGACACCATACTTGTCCCATTCCTTTAGTTGAACAAGTATGGGTTTTGTTATGTTTAAGTCATCTTTTTTCAACATAACAAACACAAGACAAGAATAGGAAACACATTTTCTCTCCCTCTTCCATGGCCATTTCGGGTTTGGCTAGTTTCCTCCTCCATTTTTTGTGTTCTTGAGTCCTCAAAGAGAAGAACTACGTGGCTTTGATTCCCATGTGGATACGTAGGCGTCTTGGAGACTCAAGCCATTCATTCGTTAACCGGTGTTCTTGTTTTGGTAAGAACTAGTGCTGAATTTTTCTCTTGTTAATCCATTCTTTGTTAGTTGTTTCATGGTTTTAATTGTCTCTTGGTTTTCATTGATTTTCCGCTGCGAGTTGGTTCATCTCCAACCCTACCTCGAGACCCAACAGTGGTATCAGAGCCGTGCTACCTTCGGGATTCACAAGACGGTGTTCAAAGTTTCGGTTTTGCTTGAAAGTTTCGTTTTTGGCATGTTGTTTTGCTAAATTGTTTGATAACATGTTTTAAATTATTGTTTATGGATTTAATGCATGTAAAATGAATTTTTGAAAATTATTTCAAATCTGGAAATTTTGAAAAAAATTTGATTTTTCGGGTCTCGGGAGCGGGACTCTCGGGGAGCCGAAACCGGGACCGAACGGGGCTCCGTTGGACAGAGCTAGGCCCAGCATGACCATTGGATGGTTGATATGCCAAGGCTAAACCGTTTTGTTAGTTATGACGAGTTTGGAACCGTCATGATGAACTCGAAGATCAAATGTTCAAAAGTTTCATTTTTGAACGGTTTCGATAAACCGAGCATCAAAAAATTTCGAAACTTGGCTATTAATTAAAACCGGAAAATCACATGATGTTTGATAACATGCTTGTTTGATAATACGATGTGTGATGTGATGTTGGCATGGTGTACATAATAGCCCCGAGTTCAATTTAATTATTTATCGCTTTTAACGGCCTGCGAGCCGTTAGAGTTAACGTGTAATTATTCTTTCAAGGTGTGGTCGTCGAACCACTTGTTTGTAATATTTATTTATTCCCGACCTGCGAGTCGTGTATTAAATTGTAATATTTTACTCAAGACGAAGAAAGGGCGAAAAGGTCATTTGGTGGCTTTTCGGGTGTTGGCATCGGCTTGGAGTCGGTGGAGCTCAAGAAGCTAGTGGGAGTTAGTTTAGGGGGCTATTATGTGCACATTTATCGCTTTATGCTTGGTTTAGTTTATGCATGATTAATTCTATGTGTTTTAGAATTGCATGCTTAACTTTATTTACCGAGCATATCACCTCACATGCAAAGATAAAATTGGACTTTTAATCCTTGTGTGTGAACCCTTAGAACCGTCATTGCATTGGATGTAGTTGACGGGTTCAAAGGAAGAATTACATTGGATGTAATTTGAGGCATCATTGCATTTGGAATGTAGTTGATGTGCTCATCGCATCTAGGATGTGCCAAAGTTTTGAACACAACTGGACAAGTAAAAGCGGGTCATGTCCGATACCTCCCAATCATCAACACCTTACTACCTCCCCGTCCTATGGTTGTCGTGCGCATTAGCGGAGCATCCATGGGGAAGCGGGGTAGTAGGTTTGGACGACATATGTGGGTGTCGTGCGCATTAGCGGAGCACCTACATAGTGACGAGCCATAGTTGAAAATTGGTGGACCCGACTACGATTCTCGGCCTGAGGTTGAGCTAGGGTAACAGATAGGGTAAGTCGTGTACATAAGTACATACCCTAGCCAAGAGTCACATTGGATGTGATTGGATGGAGTCCTACCTACATAGCTCGATTAAGTGGTGAGCATTAGTTCAGCTTAATCGAGTGAATCAAGGATCTTGGTTTCAGATTCTAAAGGTTTAGAATTGATTGTTGGTGTTTAAGCTTGATCTTCATAAAATTTATTCAGTTTACTGATTGAATTTTATCTGTTGTAGATCAAATGGCAAATTCAGCGAACATTAATAGTTTGTCATTAAAAACCATTCTTGACAGGGTCAAGCTAAATGGGACAAACTATTTGGACTGGTACAGAATTTTGAGGATAGTCCTCAAGTCTGAACGCAAAGAATATGTCCTTGACAAGGCTGTCTCTAAGACCATATCAGAGTTACATGAAGTGTCATCAGCTGCTAAGAAGAATATCTCAGGGATCTGGGATCCAAGGATATTCTGATGGTCAACAAGGGAATTGGAAGTGGCAAGGGCTGGGCCCATGCGCACTTGGCAGGAAAGATGAGACACCTGAGAATGTCTGCTTCTACTGCCAACAGCCTGGTCATTGGAACCGGGATTACAGGAAGTTCACGGCTGATCTGAAGAAGGGCAGTGGGACTGCGCCTTCATCAAATAGCGTGGATGATCTGAAGAAGGGCAGTAGGACTGCGCCTTCATCAGGAAACCTGGATGATCTAAGGAAGGGCGGTGGGATCGTGCCTTCATTCGGTATTAACTCTATAGAGCTACATCTCTCTACTTCCAAAGATTCATGGGTATTAGATACCATGACTGAATCTCACACATGCACTAATATATGGTGGATGAAAGTAGGAGAGATTTGGAAAGCACGAAATGGATCTCAGAGTTGTGGCAACTGCTGTAGGATCCATGAGTCTTGCTTTGCCAAGAGGCCTTGTCTTAGTATTGTATAATGTATATTGCATACCTACTTTTAGTAGGAATATTATATCTGTATCCGTGTTTGACAAGGAAGGATATAATGTTAATATTGGAAATGGAGTTTTCAATGTTCTATGCAATGATATGTTTTATACCAGTACTGACATGGTTGGAGGATTGTACATATTAGATATGGGTAACAATGCCTCAAGTTCTATATATTCCGTTAATACCAAGAGGTCTAAATCCAACGATTTAAACCTAACTCTGTTATGGTACTGTCATTTGGGTCGCATAAACAAGAAGCGCCTATCAGCACTTCAGAAGTGCGGGCTTTCAGGTTCATTCGAATTCCATTCGATCGATAGGTGCAAGGTTTGTTTGATGGGCAAAATGACTAAAGTGCCCTTTATCGATCGCGATGAAAGGGCGGGGGAATTATTGGGGCTGATACACTCGAATGTGTGTAGACCAATAAGTTCACTTGCCAGGAGGGGTTTTAGCTACTTTATCACATTTACTGATGATTACAGTAAATATGGTTATGTCTATTCGGTGAGACATAAGTCTGAAGCTTTTGATAAATTCAAAGAGTTTAAGACTATAGTAGAAAACCAGCTCGACAAAGGTATTAAGGCACTTCGATTGGATCGAGGTGGAAAATACTTGACCACAGAGTTATTAGATCATCTAAAAGAGAATGGGATCCTTTTGGAATGGACTCCTCCTAGGTCACTGTAGTTGAAAGGTGTAGCCAAACGGAGAAATCGGACATTGTTAGACAATGGTCTGTTCCATGATTAGTTGGACTGATCTCCCAATCTCTTTTAGGGGTTTTGCTCTAGAGACGACCGCATTCATAGTGAATCGGGCTTCGACGAATGCTGTGGAAGGGACACCATTTTAAAAATGGTACGGGATGATGCCCGCTTTGTCCTTCCTAAAGATTTGTGGTTGCGAGGCTTATGTGAAACATTTGGTTTCGACTAAGCTCGAACCAAGATCTGAGATATGCACCTTCATGTGGTATCCCAAAGCAACAAGGGGATACTATTTCTACAATCCCAGTGAGAACATGGTGTTCGTCGCTTGGGGTGGGGTCTTTATGGAAAAGAAGTTTTGTTTCCAAAGACGTCATTGGGAGGACTGTGCATCTCGAAGAAATTCAGGATGGTACAGATCTGTCTAAACCAATTGGCAACCCAGTAGAAAGGAGCCAGAGATTGTCGTAGAGTAAGAACCAATTCCTGTTACAATTCTGGAAGATCCAAGGCGATTTGAAAGGATCAATCTTCCACCTCCAAGATATGGTATCCGGAGGTGACAATGAAGTCATGGTGGATCACGATGATCCAGCCACCTTTCAGGAAGTCGTGGATGGGCCCAACTCCGAGTTATGGCTGGGAGCCATGAGGGAGGAAATGCAATCCATGTCGGACAACCGAGTCTGGGAACCGGTTGATCCCATCAATGGTGTGAGGACCATAGGATGCAAATGTATCTTCAAGGTGAAGATGGACATGGACGGCAACCCTCTGACCTACAAAGCTCAACTGGTGGTGAAAGGTTATAGGCAGATCCAATGGATTGACTATGAGGAAACCTTCTCCTTAGTGGCTATGGTCAAAATCGATCCAAATTATTCTTGACATAACTGCGTATCATAATTACGAGATATGGCAAGTGGATGTCAAAACCGCTTTCCTAAATGGAAATTTGACTGAGTACGTTTGTATGTCTCGGCCCAAAGGTTTTGACGATCCGAAGAATAAAGGAAAGATTTATAAGTTGTTGAAATCCATTTCTGGATTGAAACGAACTTCTCGGAGTTGGATCCTTCGTTTTGATGAAGCTGTAATTGGATTTGGCTTAATCAATAACGAGGATGAATCTTGCGTTTATAAGAAGGCTAGTGGGAGCAATATTACCTTTCTGGTTCTCATTGAAAACGACATCCCAACCTTGCACGAGACTAAAGCTTGGTTGAGGAAGTGTTTTTCAATAAAGGACTTAGGTGATGCTTCTCATATCTTAAGGATTAAGATATGTAGAGATCGCACCAAGAGGGTCTTGGATTTAAGTCAGGGAACCTATGTGAACAAGGCATTGAGTAGGTTCTTAATGCTCGATTCAAAGAAAGGACTCTTACCCACTAGTCATGGCATTCATCTCAGCAAGACTCAGTGTCCTAAGACACCTGATGAGCTGAAAAGGATGATGAGAATCCTATGCGCCTGGGGGCAGGATCGATCATATATGCCATGACATGTATGAGACCAGACGTCTCGTAAGCCTTATGTTGTACCAGTAGACATCATTCTAACCCGGGGGAAAGATGATGCTGAACTAGTCGTCGAAGGATGAGTAGACGCTAGTTTTCCAAGACAAATCCAGATGACTTTAGAAGTCAATCAGGATATGTGTTTACGCTGAATGGCAGAGCTTTAGCTGGGAAAGCGTAAAGCAAGATACCATTGTCGAATCTACGACAGAGGCCAAGTACATGGATGCTGCAGAGGCAGCTAAGGAGACTATGTGAATTTGGAAATTCATGGCAGGGCTGGGTGTAATTAAAAACCCATCCAGTCCGGTGAATCCATTTTGCGACAACACAAGGGTCATTGCGCAAGCTAAAAGCCTAGATCGCATAACAAATCCAAACATGTACTGCGGCGTATCCACCTCATCAGATAAATACTGAACTGAGGTGAAGTGAAGATAACCGATATTGCAACAGATGATAACATAGCCAACCCCTTGACTAAGGCAGTGTCACTGCCTGAACATGTTAGACATGTAAAGTCGATGGGGACATATTGGAGTTTAGATTGGAACTAGGGCAAGTGGGAGATTGTTAGTCTTAGTGCCCGTAGTTGATTCCTAAATGTCCAAATGTATATATCATCGTTAGCAATAAAATTAAAGCGGCTTTATATTACTTATGTGTTGGAGTAATATATCGATGTGTGCTCTGATCTATGCCCACCATGCGAATAGAACCATAGATCGAGATAGATCACACTCGATGGGTCCCTAGTCAACAAAGCTTCACTAGAAGCGACTAGTATGAAAGATGGCTCTTTATGGCTTACGTTCTGTTAGTCATTGGAATGGGATTCCGGAGTCTGATCATAGATATCATGTGGGACATGATATTGGACGACCCGCCCTGAATATGTGCCATAGATTAAGTCATGAACATATTCAGTGTTGTAGCTTGTCATGTATCCTTAGACCAAGGAGTCTTTGTGATCGCTATGTAGTCAACAACTGAGTTTGACCTGAGCCTAACGTTGTCCGTAACAGGGCTTCCATAACGGCCAGGATTGGCTTGGGGACGGGCTACATGAGTGACACGAAAGACGGCTAAGGGATTTATCCCTCATACTAAGGTATGGGAAAGATATGGGTTCTCGGCCACTTGATCGAGAGTGACTGGAAGAATAGCATGGCCATGCACATGATACTGGGTATCATATCTTCAGTCATCTCACATATCAAGGAACGGTGATTGAGAATAATAAGGATGACGGCTCTATGCCTTATCTCAATCAGGATATCGGAGATAAAAGGATAATGACAGGGACGACGGAAAGGTTAGAATCGACAGGGTCGATTCGTTATGTAGTGTCAGGAAATACTAAAGTCTCGTTAGTTGCCACTTAAATAGGATCAAGTAAAATGGGATTTTACGTTGATCTATTGACATGCATAAACCTAAGGGTCACACCGGAGGATGAAACTCATTGACACATTTATGGAGAATGGCCAAAAGGGAGTTGTCTCGGGACATGACCTAAACTGGGTTTTGGGTCATGTGCTCGTACGTGAATAGGACTTTACGGATCGAGACAAGGCTTGGAGTCTTGGGATTGATCGCGTCGGATAATGTTGGACATTTCCGGTATGGAAGGCATGGAGGCGATGAGCGAATCACGGGACCTCGTTGGAAATGGCCACGGGCCATGTTCCAAGAGGCCCATGAAAGGCCCATGCAACCAAGGCCCATAGAACTAATTAATCAAGTCTTGATTAATTAGTACTAAGTAAGCAAGACAAGGATTAAGGTGTTGGTGATTCACCACCTAACCCAATCTTGTCTTGCCATACTTTGTCCTATTTACACCTTACTTGACACCATACTTGTCCCATGCCTTTAGTTGAACAAGTATGGGTTTTGTTATGTTTAAGTCATCTTTTTTCAACATAACAAACACAAGACAAGAATAGGAAACACATTTTCTCTCCCTCTTCCATGGCCATTTCGGGTTTGGCTAGTTTCCTCCTCCATTTTTTGTGTTCTTGAGTCCTCAAAGAGAAGAACTACGTGGCTTTGATTCCCATGTGGATACGTAGGCGTCTTGGAGACTCAAGCCAATCATTCGTTAACCGGTGTTCTTGTTTTGGTAAGAACTAGTGCTGAATTTTTCTCTTGTTAATCCATTCTTTGTTAGTTGTTTCATGGTTTTAATTTTCTCTTGGTTTTCATTGATTTTCCGCTGCGAGTTGGTTCATCTCCAACCCTACCTCGAGACCCAACAACATTAGGGGGAGATAAAGAAACGTCTGAAAGAGAAAGACAAGAAGTTTCATGGAATGCATTGACATTGTCTTATTTTGATACTCGTACAAATAAATGTGAACTAAAAGTTCAAAAGATTATCCACTTACAAAAGGTTGCGAATACATTGCTTGATGCATTTACAGATGTTAAGACTGTGATAACATCACATATACCAGTTGCTAATGTTCCTTGTATAACTACTCTTTCTGATAAAGAAATGGGATATATGCTAGCAAATTAGTCTAAAGCATGCCAGAAGCGTGGTAGTGTTGGGTCTCGAGGTAGGGTTGGAGATGAACCAACTCGCAGCGGAAAATCAAGGAAAACCAAGAGACGATTAAAACCATGAAACAACTAACAAAGAATGGTTTCACAAGAGAAAAATTCAGCACTATTTCTTACCAAAACAAGAACACCGGTTAACGAATGATTGGCTTGAGTCTCCAAGACGCCTACGTATCCACATGGGAATCAAATACATGTAGTTCTTCTCTTTGAGGACTCAAGAACACAAAAATGGAGGTGGAAACTAGCCAAACACGAAATGGTAGGAGGAGGGAGAGAAAAAAGTTGATTCCAATTTATGTCTTGTGTTTGTTATGTTGAAAAAAGATGACTTAAACATAACAAACCTCATACTTGTCTGACTAAAGGCATAGGACAAGCATGGTGACAAGTAAGGTGTAAATAGGACAAAGTATGGCAAGACAAGATTGGGTTAGGTGGTGAATCACCAACACCTTAATCCTTGTCTTGCTTACTTAGTACTAATTAATCAAGACTTGATTAATTAGGTCCATGGGCCTTGTTTGCATGGGCCTCTTGGAACATGGCATGTGGCCATTTCCAACGAGGTCCCGTGATTCGCTCATCGCCTCCAAGCCTTCCATACCGGAAATGTCCAACATTATCCGACGCGATCAATCCCAAGACTCTAAGCCTTGTCTCGATCCGTAAAGTCCTATTCACTTACGGGCACATGACCCAAACCCCAGTTTTGGTCATGTCCTGAGACAACTCCCTTTTGGCCATTCTCCATAAATGCGTCAATGATTTTCATCCTCCGATGTGACCCTTAGGTTTATGAATGTCAATAGATCAACGTAAAATCTCATTTTACTTGATCCTATTTAAGTGGCAACTAACGAGACTTTAGTATTGCCTGACATTGCATAACGAATCGACCCTATGATTCTAACCTTTCCGTCGTCCCTGTCATTATCCTTTTATCTCCGATATCCTGATTGAGATAAGGCATAGAGCCGTCATCCTTATTATTCTCAATCATTGTTCCTTGATATGTGAGATGGCTGAATATATGATACCCAGTTTCATGTGCATGGCCATGCTATTCTTTCAGTCATTCTCGATCAAGCGGCCAAGAACCGATATCTTTCTCATACCTTAGTATGAGGGATATATCCCTTAGCCGTCTTTCGTATCACTCATGAAGCCCGTCCCCAAGCAAATCCTGGCCGTTATGGAAGCCCTGTTACGGACAACGTTAGCCTCAGGTCAAACTCAGTTGTTAACTACATAGTGATCACAAATGTCAGGCCCCAATTTCAGTAAACCGAACTAGGGACGCGAACGTTTTAAAAACATAAAAGCACTTGAAACCTGTTTTCATTAAACACTTTAAATTACCGGTTGGTTCAACAAAATAATAATTACAGTTTAAAACACGTCCCAACAAGTGGACAAAAGTACAAGGTATTTGTCACTAGACTCAAAAGACAAAACCCGGACTCCGCTCCTAGCTCCACAAGCTTCGAGAAGCTCACCTAGTCCGTCCCACGAACAGTACCTGTAGGAAAAGAAGCTAGGGGTGAGCGTTCGCTCACCACCACGGATAACAGACTGACTACGGCATAATTAGCAGAAAAAAACAGTAACACTAGAACCAAACCCAACACCGGGACTACAGTCCCCATCTCAAGTACCTAACTGACCCACAACCCGTTACTTTCCTCAACCGACTCAACGCTCGATAACACAATGTAGACCCGACACAACTATCGACGACCTCCTCCAGGGACACGACAGAAAAACCACACAACGCCAAACAAGATCACAAAGAATCGCACACCAAACAAGATCACAAAGGATCGCAAACCAGCTGCTCAGTAACCTCCCTCACTCATGCGCTTTGCCGAACCACTCAGGCCAGGCGGTCGACCTGTCTCAGTAACCTCTCTCACTCACGCGCTTTGTCGAACCACTCAGGCAAGGCGGTCGACCTGTCTCACTCACGCACTTTGCCAAACCACTCATGCCAGACGGTCGACCTGTCTCACTCACGCGCTTTGCCGAACCACTCAGGCCAGGCGATCGACCTGTCTCACTCACGCGCTTTGCCGAACCACTCAGGCCAGGCGGTCGACCTGTCTCAGTAACCTCTCTCACTCACGCGCTTTTCCGGACCTCGGGCCAGGCGGTCGACCTGTCTCACTAACCTCTCTCACTCAGGCAACCACAATCACAGTCATAATCACAAACACAATCACAAGCAAGTTCAACAACACAGGCACTCAAGGCCACTCAAGACACCTCAACAATCAAGACTCGGGTTCAACAACCCCACGGGCACTCACTGCCACTCAAGACACACCAACGATCAAGACTTGGGTTCAACAACCCCACGACACTCACTGCCACTCAAGACACACCAACGATCAAGACTTGGGTTCAACACCCCACGGCACTCACTGCCACCCCAAAACATCAACAGTAAGACACGGGCACTCATGGCCACCCAAGACACCCAAGGTAAAGATACGGGTCGTACGACCCCACAGGCACTCATAGCTACCAAAAACTCAACAATAAAACACGCTTGCAACTTACCAAGACTCTAACTCGTAAACCAGCTAAAACACCAACAGTAAAGTACGGGCTCTCATGGCCACCCCAAAACATCAACAGTAAGACACGGGCACTCATGGCCACCCAAGACACCCAAGGTAAAGATACGGGTCCAACGACCCCACAGGCACTCATGGCCACCCAAAACTCAACAATAAAACACGCTTGCAACTTACCGAGACTCTAACTCGTAAGCCAGCTAAAACACCAACAGTAAAGTATGGGCTCTCATGGCCACCCAAACACGAATAATAACACGGCTCTCATGGCCACCCAAGACTCAACAATAATAAAACGGGCTCTCAGGGCCACCCAAGACGCCAAAATAAACAATCAACCTCCTGCTTAACCCAAGCCTCCAACAGTCCTAATATCAACAGTTTCACAATCAACCTCCGGGCATGGTCATATGCCTCCAGTACTCCTAATATCGATAAGTTCACAATCAACCTCCGGGCATGGTCATATGCCTCCAGTAAAACAATTAACGCTAAGTTCTCTGCTCCTACGACACTACTAAGTGTCACATGATTTTTTCATAATCGCTACGTTCCCGTAACATGATTTTCTAATAAACGCTAAAATCATGTATCATGCTTTTCTAATAATTAAATAAATCTACTCAACCCACGACGCCCCGGTGTCACATGCAATTCTACTGTTAACTTTCCCCAGTCAGGGCCGAGATCCGACTAGTTTTCCCTACCTCGTGCGTGTTCTCCCAAAAGCCAAACCACGAGATCCGGTGATGAACTCAGTCACTCACCCAGCTTTCCCTTGCCTCGGTCCGTGGCACGATCTAAAGGAACACAATTTAAAGTCACTAAACAACTCACAGGAATAAACCGAAAACCATTAAACTCGATGCCCAAACTTAACCCCGACAATGTCGATCACTCCCAAACTTCCCAATTACTCGACATTGTCGATAAAGGACCCGTAACGGCCCGATTCGCCCGACATGGCGAATCTGCCCGGGTTTTGTTAATTGCCTTCCGGGGCTCCGAAAGCCCTCGTTTTCATTTCTACGGTCTTAGAATAATTCAAGGAACTCAACGCACTTGACGGAATCGAATTCCGACTTCTAAGTCAATTAAATGACGTTTAAAGTTTCTAAACCCGATAAATTACAACTTCTCCAATTTAATTCCAAATTTCAATTCGGTTGTGGATAAATGATCCGGGGAACGTTCTAAACCACCCGAACACAAAACCCGATCACCCGAGCACGTGGGCCCCACCCGGCCAAGCTTGGAAAAATTCCCTTTTTGCCCCAAAACGTTCCTAACGAACCCCAAACCTCAACCATTCATCTTTAAATCAATTCTAACCAAAACCCAACCATATTTGAATCGTTTAAACTCAAACCCTAAAAATTCGAACTTAACAAAACGAAAATCGGTTAGGTGCTCACCGTAGAGACGATCCAACGGTTTGATCGACGGGAATCACCAAAACCTTCAACTTCTCCTTCTCTTTTCTCTCCTTCTTCTAACTCACCTTTCTCTCTCCAAAACTCCATTTTTTTCAATAATGAACGTGTACACTCTTCATCTTTCATTTTGTTTTAGTTTAAAACACCAACCACACATCAAAAAGACCAAAATACCCCCCCCCCCCTTTTCATTTTGTCTTTTCTTTAAAGTCAAGGGTAAAGTTGTCCTCCCTTTTTCCTTCCACCACATTAATGACATGTGTCATGCGGGTCCCACACCTTTTTGGGAAAATATATCCTAGATATTTTTTGTCAGATTCGCGAAATTCGGCTGTTTCGGGCCCCGAACGGCACTTTTTCCAAGAAATTACGAAACTTGACGGGCTACAAGGAAACGGCTCAACTAAGACCGCTGCGACGACGGCTAAGCTTTTTGGATCCAAAACGGTCCTCGAATGGACCAAAACGTCGCTCGGTTGACTTTTCCAACGAAAAGTCAACATTTCCCAAATTGATCAGAAAGTTGCCCTGAGTCCCCCGAGACTCTCTTTGGTCGATAACGGGGTCAACTTAAGTCCGGTATGACCCTCGGGGTCCAATTCCGGTTCAATTCAGTGTCTGCTCAAATTTTTTAAATTTTCCTGTTTTTCGCAGGTTTGACTGGCGTTGACCGGGAGTGGTTATTACAATCTACCCCCTTAAAGGAAGTTCGTCCGCGAAATTTAGAACAACGCACTTCAGGAGTCGAACCGGTCGGGGTACTTCGCGCGAACCTTGTCCCCGCGTTCCCAAGTCGACTCGGCCTCGTGGTGTTGCCACAACACCAGCTCTAAGCGGATAACCCTTCCGCGCAGGACCTGCTCTCGTGGATCCCTTGCCCACATCGGTTTCTGCTTACACGGGACATCACCCGTTACCTCGACATCTGCCCACTCAAAGACGTACTCAAGACCTTGAAAGGCCCGATACACCGCGGGGCTAACCCGCCTCTGCCGCGGTTGAAACGCCTCAGTCCATCTTTCGGGCTCACCTCCCGGGATAGATGACCACTGATTGCTGACTCGAGAGGTCGGCGCCGTCAGTCAGCATAACTCCTGCTGACTCTGCGCTGTCTTCAACTGCTCACGCCTTGGCACGACCGACTCAGCTGTCTCTCGGTCCAGTTCTAGACAAAGTAACCTCTTATTTCTCACTTCTTCCCAGCACACAGGCGATCGACACAGCCTACCACACAACGCTTCGAACGGTGCCATCATGATACTGGCCTGAAAGCTGTTGTTGTAGGCGAACTCGGCTAATCGCTCACGAAACCCATCGTGACGTGCCCCCCATTTCCACAGTGCAACCCGCAGCGGCTGCAATAAACCAGCGGGACGCTGTTGTTCGGCTCTCACCTGCCGACGGGCGAGGCATCGCGATACTAACTCCACGACCGCTCTCCGCATCCCGCTCCACTAGACATGCCACCTGATGTCGCGCTCCTCTTAGTGCTATTCACGTGCACTGTTAGACGCGAATGCTGCGACTCTCGTAGCTTGTCGCCTCCGCCGTCACGCGGTATGTACAAACCTCCACGATATCGTAACTCCCAATCAGCCCGACGATCCCAGTCCTCGGCGTCAACACCGCCGGCAACTCTCTCACGGACCTCTGTCGTCTCGACATCCACTGACTGTGCTTCTACTCCCCGGCCAAGCCGGGTGGGCTGAATCACCAAGAAGTACATGGCCACACTACCAGTAACCTCTCCTAGCTCCAACCCGAGCGTGCCCAGTCCCCATATCATGTCCCACTCTCGGACTGATATGGTCATAAGACTCGGGACCGACTTCCTACCTAGGGCGTCAACAACCACGTTTGCCTTACCCGGATGACAGTGTAGCTCAAAGCCGTACTCCTCGAGTAGTCCCACCCAACGCCGCTGACGCGTATTCAGGTCTCGTTGGAAAGAGATGTACTTAAAGCTCTTATGATCCGAGAACACCTGAAGTCGCTCGTCGTCAGTAACAGCCGGTATTGGCTCGGCACTTCGCTCGCCAATCCATTCCCAGGATCACGTCAAGGCGGTCATTTCGTGGGTATCCTTCCTACGGATACACGCACAAGCTCAGTCGCTGCTAAAACTCACGGACCCTCACGGTCTCTCTAAGACCTCGCTCCACTACTGTCGTTGTGTCTACCAACTCCGAACATACCCGAATTCTCGGGGTGAGGACTCGATCCTGCATCAGGGCTCTTGAGCCCTCTCTCGAACTTCCTAGATCGGTTCGCTTCTCTAACTCCGCAGGCACGACCGACCCTAGTCAACACCACACCACCACCAACAGGCGTGTCCAGACGCAGGGGTGGACTCAACGACTCTAAACTCAGCCCCAACCTCTCAGCACCACTCGATGATACAAACGAGTGTGACGTCCCGGCATCCAACAGAAATGACGCTCAAATCAGAGACCGAAAACCACTCCATTAGTTACTCTGGTAAAGTCTAGCACAAACCCTCACCTGGTCCTCTATGCATTTACTTATAACTTTCCGCAACCAAACCAGTGTTCGCTACTCGTCCCTTGCGGGAAAAGTAGTAAAGGGGATGAGCGTTATGCTCACCTCCACGGACACCCGTTCGATTATGGCATACTAGTAACGCACCAAGGACTTACCAATCTAACCAGGGCAAACCACTACCTCAAAACCTAATGCCAAACGTCACACTGCTCACGCTATCAATACCTCAAGTACTCGCTCATGTACGATAAGCCTCAACACGGGAAACACTTCCTCAATTCAGTAATCACTATTGATCACGACCTCACTCACCCAAATACCCGATCACGTAGGGAAACCTCAAGACGGGGATCACGCTCTCAACTGAGCATACACCAATGCTCATCCTATTAATACTTCAATTAAAATTAATACGTAAGGAGACCTCAAATAGATCGCAAAAACGCGCACCAAGTCACGCAACGACAAGCCTAACCGCACAACGAAACAAAAGATAAAGCCTCGGATTTCTCTGATCTGCTAAAGCCTCGGCCACCAGGCCGCGGAGGCCTCGGCCACCTGGCCGCCCCCTAGGCCGCGGAGGTCTCGGCCACCAGGCCGCCCCCCAGGCCCTCCTGACCCTCTGTTTTGCTAAAGCCCTAGCCACCAGACCGCGGCCCAGGCCCTCGCGACGCTACTGGGCCTTTTTCCCTTTGTTTCAGACCCGAACCTTACCCCGTTTTATCCCAAAAAACGCCTTAAACTACACACACGCTCGACCCACAATTTACCAACACACGTACACTCAATCAAGGCCAAACACAAGTCTCCCCAACCTCAACCAAAACACAAACCGACAAGGCCAACAACAACACGACAACGACGACACCCGCCCACCGGGCCAACCAAAGTCAAACAGCGCCCACCGGCCAACCAACAACAATCACAATACGCCCAAAGGGCCAATCAAAGTCAAACACAACGCTCACGGCGTCAAACAACATCAAAACAATCAAATTTTAAAAGCTTTCTCCACTTCATTTTTAAAAACCTCAAACTTGACATCACGCAGTTACAACCCGGTCTAGGCGTCCCTGAACTACGTTGTACCGACTTGATATCAGCACCGTCACGTTCGAGTACAGGAGCGCTCCTGAGTCGACCCGCGACAGCTTAAAACGTTTCGAGCAGAATCAATCAATCAACAAACCAGCAATAAAAACACTGCACATAAACACAAACTCAACCAGGACTCATAAAACTACGGGTCTACACTGACTCGACCCTCCCCACCTAATTGACGGACAGTCCGAGGTGTGAAACCTCGAGTTCTGATACCAAGCTGTCACGCCCCAATTTCAGTAAACCGAACTAGGGACGCGAACGTTTTAAAAACATAAAAGGACTTGAAACCTGTTTTCATTAAACACTTTAAAATACCGGTTGGTTCAACAACATAATAATTACAGTTTAAAACACGTCCCAACAAGTGGACAAAAGTACAAGGTATCTGTCACTAGACTCAAAAGACAAAACCCGGACTCCGCTCCTAGCTCCACAAGCTTCGAGAAGCTCACCTAGTCCGTCCCACGAACAGTACCTGTAGGAAAAGCAGCAAGGGGTGAGCGTTCGCTCACCACCACGGATAACAGACTGACTACGGCATAATTAACAGAAAAAGCCAGTAACACTAGAACCAAACCCAACACCGGGACTACAGTCCCCAACTCAAGTACCTAACTGGCCCACAACCCGTTACTTTCCTCAACCGACTCAACGCTCGATAACACAATGTAGACCCGACACAACTATCGACGACCTCCTCCAGGGACACGACAGAAAGACCACACAACGCCAAACAAGATCACAAAGAATCGCACACCAAACAAGATCACAAAGGATCGCAAACCAGCTGCTCAGTAACCTCCCTCACTCACGCGCTTTGACGAACCACTCAGGCCAGGCGGTCGACCTTTCTCAGTAATCTCTCTCACTCACGCGCTTTGCCGAACCACTCAGGCCAGGCGGTCGACCTGTCTCACTCACGCACTTTGCCAAACCACTCAGGCCAGACGGTCGACCTGTCTCACTCACGCGCTTTGCCGAACCACTCAGGCCAGGCGATCGACCTGTCTCACTCACGCGCTTTGCCGAACCACTCAGGCCAAGCGGTCGACCTGTCTCAGTAACCTCTCTCACTCACGCGCTTTGCCGGACCTCGGGCCAGGCGGTCGACCTGTCTCACTAACCTCTCTCACTCAGGCAACCACAATCACAGTCACAATCACAAACACAATCACAAGCAAGTTAAACAACACAGGCACTCAAGGCCACTCAAGACACCTCAACAATCAAGACTCGGGTTCAACAACCCCACGGGCACTCACTGCCACTCAAGACACACCAACGATCAAGACTCGGGTTCAACAACCCCACGACACTCACTGCCACTCAAGACACACCAACGATCAAGACTCGGGTTCAACACCCCACGGCACTCACTGCCACCCCAAAACATCAACAGTAAGACACGGGCACTCATGGCCACCCAAGACACCCAAGGTAAAGATACCGGTCCAACGACCCCACAGGCACTCATGGCCACCCAAAACTCAACAATAAAACACGCTTGCAACTTACCGAGACTCTAACTCGTAAGCCATCTAAAACACCAACAGTAAAGTACGGGCTCTCATGGCCACCCCAAAACATCAACAGTAAGACACGGGCACTCATGGCCACCCAAGACACCCAAGGTAAAGATACGGGTCCAACGACCCCACAGGCACTCATGGCCACCCAAAACTCAACAATAAAACATGCTTGCAACTTACCGAGACTCTAACTCGTAAGCTAGCTAAAACACCAACAGTAAAGTACGGGCTCTCATGGCCACCCAAACACGAATAATAACACGGCTCTCATGGCCACCCAAGACTCAACAATAATAAAACGGGCTCTCAGGGCCACCCAAGACGCCAAAATAAACAATCAACCTCCGGCTTAACCCAAGCCTCCAACAGTCCTAATATCAACAGTTTCACAATCAACCTCCGGGCATGGTCATATGCCTCCAGTACTCCTAATATCGATAAGTTCACAATCAACCTCCGGGCATGGTCATATGCCTCCAGTAAAACAATTAACGCTAAGTTCTCTGCTCCTACGACACTACTAAGTGTCACATGATTTTCTCATAATCGCTACGTTCCCGTAACATGATTTTCTAATAAACGCTAAAATCACGTATCATGCTTTTCTAATAATTAAATAAATCTACTCAACCCACGACGCCCCGGTGTCACATGCAATTCTACTGTTAACTTTCCCCAGTCAGGGCCGAGATCCGGCTAGTTTTCCCTACCTCGTGCGTGTTCTCCCAAAAGCCAAACCACGAGCTCTGGTGATGAACTCAGTCACTCACCCAGCTTTCCCTTGCCTCGGTCCGTGGCACGATCTAAAGGAACACAATTTAAAGTCACTAAACAACTCGCAGGAATAAACCGAAAACCATTAAACTCGATGCCCAAACTTAACCCCGACAATGTCGATCACTCCCAAACTTCCCAATTACTCGACATTGTCGATAAAGGACCCGTAAAGGCCCGATTCGCCCGACATGGCGAATCTGCCCGGGTTTTGTTAATTGCCTTCCGGGGCTCCGAAAGCCCCCGTTTTCGTTTCTACGGTCTTAGAATAATTCAAGGAACTCAACGCACTTGACGGAATCAAATTCCGACTTCTAAGTCAATTAAATGACGTTTAAAGTTTCTAAACCCGATAAATTACAACTTCTCAATTTAATTCCAAATTTCAATTCGGTTGTGGATAAATGATCCGGGGAACGTTCTAAACCACCCGAACACAAAACCCGATCACCCGAGCACGTGGGCCCCACCCGGCCAAGCTTGGAAAAATTCCCTTTTTGCCCCAAAACGTTCCTAACGAACCCCAAACCTCAACCTTTTTCCCTTGGATCGTCTCAAAGTTCGAAGAATCAAACTCTCCTCATCTTCCTCTACGGTATACACCAAACCGATCTTCGATTTGTAGTTTTCTAAATTTAGGTTTTGGTTTGAAACTACTAGTTTAAGGTTGTTTTGATGTTGGGGGAGTGTTGGAGACGTTTAGGAGACATTTGGAGGTGACGGAGAATGTTTTCCGGCGACCGAGAGCTCGGGAGGACCTCCGGCCACCATAGGGGGTGGCCGGCCACCATGAGGGGTGGCTGGCCGATGCTAGGGACAGCCACCACCATGGTGGGCCGGGCCCACTTGAACTTTAGGACCCACGGCCAAGTTGGGCCGGGTGGGGCCAACGTGCTCGGGTGATCGGGTTTTGTGTTCGGGTGGTTTAGAACGTTCCCCGGACCATTTATCCACAACCGAATCGAAATTTGGAATTAGAATGTGAAAGTTGTAATTGACGGGTTTAGAAACTTTAAACGTTAATTAAATGACTCGGAAGTCGGAATTTGATTCCGTCGAGTGCCTAGGAACCTTTGAATTATTCTAAGACCGTAGGAACGAAAACGGGAATTTTCGGAGCCCCGGAATGGCGTTTCCAAAAACCTGGGCAGATTCGCCACGTCGGGCGAATCGAGCCTTTCCGGGTTCAATATCGACAATGTCGAGTAATTGGGGAGTTTGGGAGTGATCGACATTGTCGGGGTTACTTTTGGGCGTTAAGGTTGTTAAATTCCAGTTTATGTCTACGAACTTAAGAGTACTTGAAATTGTGTTCTTTTAGATCGTGCTACAGACAGAGGGAAAGGAAAGCTAGGCGAGTGACTGAGATCACGCCGGAGCTTGTTGGTTGGCTTTTGGAGAACACGGACGAGGTAGGGAAAAGTAGCCGGATCTCGGCCCTGACTAGGGAAAGTTAACAGTAGAATTGCATGTGACACCGGGGTGTCGTGGGTTAAGTAGGTTTATTTGAATATTAGAAACGCAGGATACGGGAACGTAGCGAATATTAGAAAAGCATGTGACACTTAGTAGTGTCGTAAGAGCAGAGAACTTATCGATATTAGGAGTACTGGAGGCATATGACCATGCCCGGAGGTTGATTGTGAAACTGTTGATTTTAGGACTGTTGGAGGCATTGGTTATGCCGGAGGTTGTTTGTGTTTTTTGTGTCTTGGGTGGCCATGAGAGCCCGTGTTTTACTGTTGTGTCTTGGGTGGCCATGAGAGCCCGTGTTTTACTATTGTGTCTTGGGTGGCCATGAGAGCCCGTGAGTTACTGTTGGTGTGTCTTGGGAGGCCGTGAGTGCCCGTGGGGTTGTTGAGCCCGTGAGTTGTTGGTGGTTTTGAGAGTCCGTGAGTGCCCGTGGGGTTGTTGAGCCCGTGAGTTACTATTGGTGGTTTTGAGAGGCTGTGAGTTCCCGTGGGGTTGTTGAGCCTGTGAGTTACTGTTGGTGTATCTTGGGAGGCCGTGAGTGCCTGTGGGGTTGTTGAGTCCGTGTTTTACGGTTGGTGTCTTGGGTGGCCATGAGTGCATGTGGAGTGCTGAACTTGTGATGTTGTTGTTTGTTGAACTTTGTTTGTGATTGTGATTGTGGTTACCTGAGGTTGGGGGCCCGCTTCATGAAACGGGGGTCCTCGAGCACACGCGTCTGCACGTTCAGACAGGGTAGAGGGCCCGCCCGTCAGTAAAGGGGTCTTGGTCACGCGTGTGTGGTTTGGGGTTGTGAGTGTGACAGGTCGACCGCCTGGCCCGACTTTGTGTCGGGGAAGCGCGTGAGAGAGAGAGGTTACTGATACAGGTCGACCGCCTGGCCTGAGAGTTCGGCAAAGCGCGTGATTGAGGGAGGTTACTGAGCAGCTGGTATGCGATCCTTTGTGATCTTGTTTGGTGTGCGATCCTTTGTGATCTTGGGTGTTGTGTGGTGGTCTTTTGAATCCTTGGAAGAAGTCGTGATCGTTGTGTTGGGTCTACTTTACGTGTCAGAGTGTTGAGTCGGTCGAGGAAGGTAACAGTGGGTGTGTGTCAGTCGGAGTACTTGGGTTGGGGATAGTGTTCCCCGGTGTGAGTTTGTTATTGGTGTTACCGGCATTGTCTGCTAATTATGCCGTAGTCAGTCTGTTATTTGTGGTGGTGAGCGAACGCTCACCCCTAGCTACTTTTCCTACAGGTACCGATCACGGGACGGACTAGGTGAGCTCTCGAAGCTTGTGGAGCTAGGAGCGGAATCCGGGTTTTACTTTTGAGTCTAGTGACAGATACCTTGTATTTTGTCCACTTGTTGGGACGTATTTTGAGCTGTAAATATTATTTTATTTAACTAAATGGTAATTTCAAAGTGTTTATTCAAAACAGGTTTCAAATGTTTTATGTTTTTAAATGTTCGCGTCCCGAGTTCGGTTTACTGAAATTGGGGCGTGACAGTCCATGTCCATCTTCACCTTGAAGATCCATTTGCATTTGATGGTCCTCACACCATTGATGGGATCAACCGGTTCCCAGACTCGGTTGTCCGACATGAATGTCATTTCCTGCCTCATGGCTTCCAGCCATAACTCGTTGTCGGGCCCATCCACGACATCCTGAAAGGTGGCTGGATCATCGTGATCCACCATGACTTCATTGTCACATGCGGATACCATATCTTTGAGGTGGAAGATTGACCCTTTAAAATCGCCTTGGACCTTCCAGAATTGTAACAGGAATTGGTTCTTACTCTACGACAATCTCTGGCTCCTTTCTACTGGGTTGTCAATTGCTTTAGACAGATTTGTACCATCCTGAATTTCTTCGAGATGCAAAGTCCTCCCAATGACGTCTTTGGAAACAAAACTCCTTTTCCATAAAGACCCCACCCCACGCGACGAACA
The DNA here is from genome assembly GCA_963921825.1 of Erodium maritimum. Taxonomy (NCBI): domain Eukaryota; kingdom Viridiplantae; phylum Streptophyta; class Magnoliopsida; order Geraniales; family Geraniaceae; genus Erodium; species Erodium maritimum. The sequence goes on along the minus strand of OY997588.1, from coordinate 87,573,046 downwards.
CCATGTTCTCACTGGGAGTGTAGAAGTAGTATCCCCTTGTTGCTTTGGGATACCAAATGAAGGTGCATATCTCAGATCTTGGTTCGAGCTTAGTCGAAACCAAATGTTTCACATAAGCCTCGCAACCACAAATCTTTAGGAAGGACAAAGCGGGCATCATCCCGTACCATTTTTAAAATGGTGTCCCTTCCACACCCTTCGTCGAAGCCCAATCCACTATGAATGCGGTCGTCTCTAGAGCATAACCCCAGAAAGAGATTGGGAGATCAGTCCAACTAATCATGGAACAGACCATTGTCTAACAATGTCCGATTTCTCCGTTTGGCTACACCTTTCAACTACAGTGTCCCAGGAGGAGTCCATTCCAAAAGGATCCCATTCTCTTTTAGATTATCTAATAACTCTGTGGTCAAGTATTTTCCACCTCGATCCAATCGACGTGCCTTAATAACTTTCTCGAGCTGGTTTTCTACTTTAGTCTTAAACTCTTTAAATTTATCAAAAGCTTCAGACTTATGTCTCACCGAATAGACATAACCATATTTACTGTAATCATCAGTAAATGGGATAAAGTAGCTAAAACCCCTCCTGGCAAGTGAACTTATTGGTCTACACACATTCGAGTGTATCACCCCAATAATTCACCCGCCCTTTCATCGCGATCGATAAAGGGCACTTTAGTCATTTTGCCCATCAAACGAAACTTACACCTATCGATCGAATGGATTTCGAATAAACCTGAAAGCCCGCACTTCTGAAGTGCTGATAGGCGCTTCTTGTTTATGCGGCCCAAATGACAGTGCCATAACAGAGTTAGGTTTAAATAGTTGGATTTAGACCTCTTGGTATTAACGTAATATATAGAACTTGAGGCATTGTTACCCATATCTAATATGTATAATCCTCCAACCAAGTCAGTACTGGTATAAAACATATCATTGCATAGAACATTGAAAACTCCATTTCCAATATTAACATTATATCCTTCCTTGTCAAACACAGATACAGATATAATATTCCTACTAAAAGTAGATATGCAATATACATTATACAATACTAAGACAAGGCCACTTGGCAAAGCAAGACTCATGGATCCTACAGCAGTTGCCACAACTCTGAGGTCCACTTCGTGCTTTCCAAACCTCTCCTACTTTCATCCACTATACGTTATTGCGTGTGTGAGATTCAGTCCTGGTATCTAATACCCATGAATCTTTGGAAGTAGAGAGATGTAGCTCTAGAGAGTTAATACCGGATGAAGGCACGGTCCCACCGCCCTTCCTTAGATCATCCAGGTTTTCTGATGAAGGCGTAGTCCTACTACCCTTCTTCAGATCATCCAGGCTATTTGATGAATGCGCAGTCCCACTGCCCTTCTTCAGATCAGCCGTGAACTTCCTGTAATCCCGGTTCCAATGACCAGTCTATTGGCAGTAGAAGCAGACATTCTCATGTGTCTCATCTTTCCTGCCAAGTGCGCATGGGCCCTGCCTTGCCACTTCCAATTCCCTTGTTGACCATCAGAATATCCTTGGATCCCAGATCCCTGATATATTCTTCTCAGCAGTTATTGACACTTCATGTAACTCTGATATGGTCTTAGAGACAGCCTTGTCAAGGACATGTTCTTTGCGTTCAGAGTTGAGGACTATCCTCAAAATTCGGTACTAGTCCAAATAGTTTGTCCCATTTAGCTTGACCTTGTCAAGAATGGTTTTTAATGACAAACTATTAATGTTCGCTGAATTTGCCATTTGATCTACAACAGATAAAATTCAATCAGTAAACTGAATAAATTTTATGAAGATCAAGCTTAAACACCAACAATCGATTCTAAACCTTTAGAATCTGAAACCAAGATCCTTGATTCACTCGATTAAGCTGAACTAATGCTCACCACTTAATCGAGCTATGTAGGTAGGACTCCATCCAATCACATCCAATGTGACTCCTGGCTAGGGTATGTACTTATGTACACGACTTACCCTATCTGTTACCCTAGCTCAACCTCAGGCTGAGAATCGTAGTCGGGTACACCAATTTTCAACTATGGTCCGTCACTACGTAGGTGCTCCGCTAATGCGCACGACACCCATAGTACGGGGAGGTAGTAAGGTGTTTATAATTGGGAGGTATCGGACATGACCCGTTTTTACTTGTCCGGTTGTGTTTAAAACTTTGACACATCCTAGATGCGATGAGCACATCAACTACATTCCAAATGCAATGATGCCTCAAATTACATCCAATGTAATTCTTCCTTCGAACCCGTCAACTACATCCAATGTAATGACGATTCTAAGGGCTCACACACAAGGATTAAAATTTCAATTTTATCTTTGCATGTGCGGTGATATACTCGGTAAATAAAGTTAAGCATGCAATTCTAAAACACATAGAATTAGTTATGCATAAACTAAAACAAGCATAAAGCGATAAATGTGCACATAATAGCCCCCTAAACTAACTCCCACTAGCTTCTTGAGCTCCACCGACTCCAAGCCGAAGCCAACACCCGAAAAGCCACCAAATGACCTTTTCGCCCTTTCTTCGTCTTGAGTAAAAAATTACTATTTAATACACGACTCGCAGGTCGGGAATAAATAAATATTACAAACAAGTGGTTCGATGACCACACCTTGAAAGAATAATTACACGCTAACTCTAACGGCTCGCAGGCCGTGAAAAGCGATAAATAATTAAATCGAGCTCGGGGCTATTATGTACACCATGCCAACAACACATCACACATCATGTTATCAAAAAATCATGTTATCAAACATCATGTGATTTTCCGGTTTTATTTAATAGCCAAGTTTCGAAAGTTTTTGATGCTAGGTTTATCGAAACCGTTCAAAAATGAAACTTTTGAACATTTGATGTTCGAGTACGTCATGACGGTTCCAAACTCGTTATAACTAACAAAACCGTTTAACCTTGGCATATCAAGCATCCAATGGTCATGCTTGGCCTAGCTCCGTCTAACGGAGCCCCGTTCGGTCCCGGTTTCGGCTCCCCGAGAGTCCCGCTCCCGAGACCCGAAAAATCAAAAAAAATTTCAAATTTTCCAGATTTGAAATAATTTTCAAAATTTCATTTTGCATGCATTAGATCCATAAACAAGAATTTAAAACATGTTATCAAACAGTTTAGCAAAACAACATGCCAAAAACAAAACTTTCAAGCAAAACTGAAACTTTGAACACCGTCTTGTGAATCCCGAAGGTAGCACGGCTCTGATACCACTGTTGGGTCTCGAGGTAGGGTTGGAGATGAACCAACTCGCAGCGGAAAATCAAGGAAAACCAAGAGACGATTAAAACCATGAAACAACTAACAAAGAATGGATTTACAAGAGAAAAATTCAGCACTATTTCTTACCAAAACAAGAACACCAGTTAACGAATGATTGGCTTGAGTCTCCAAAATTCCTACGTATCCACATGGGAATCAAAGCCACGTAGTTTTTCTCTTTGAGGACTCAAGAACACAAAAATGGATGTGGAAACTAGCCAAACCCGAAATGGTAGGAGGAGGGAGAGAAAAAAGTTGATTCCAATTTATGTCTTGTGTTTGTTATGTTGAAAAAAGATGACTTAAACATAACAAACTTCATACTTGTCCAACTAAAGGCATGGGACAAGCATGGTGACAAGTAAGGTGTAAATAGGACAAAGTATGGCAAGACAAGATTGGGTTAGGTGGTGAATCACCAACACCTTAATCCTTGTCTTGCTTATTTAGTACTAATTAATCAAGACTTGATTAATTAGTTCCATGGGCCTTGGTTGCATGGGCCTTTCATGGGCCTCTTGGAACATGGCCCGTGGCCATTTCCAACGAGGTCCCGTGATTCGCTCATCGCCTCCAAGCCTTCCATACCGGAAGTGTTCAACATTATCCGACGCGATCAATCCCAAGACTCCAAGCCTTGTCTCGATCCGTAAAGTCCTATTCACTTACGGGCACATGACCCAAAACCCAGTTTTGGTCATGTCCCAAGACAACTCCTTTTTTGCCATTCTCCATAAATGCGTCAATGAGTTTCATCCTCCGATGTGACCCTTAGGTTTATGCATGTCAATAGATCAACGTAAAATCCCATTTTACTTGATCCTATTTAAGTGGCAACTAACAAGACTTTAGTATTGCCTGACACTGCATAACGAATCGTCCCTGTCGATTCTAACCTTTCTGTCGTCCCTGTCATTCACCTTTTATCTCCGATATCCTGATTGAGATAAGGCATAGAGCTGTCATCCTTATTATTCTCAATCACTATTCCTTGATATGTAAGATGACTGAATATATGATACCCAGTATCATGTGTGTAAGAACCACTCCTGGTCAACGCTAGTCAAATCGGCGTAAAACAGGAAAATTTAAAAAATTTGGACAGACACTTAAATGAACCTAAATTTGACCCCGAAGGTCATACCGGACTTAAGTTGACCCCGATATCGACCAAAGTGAGTTCCGGGGGACTCAGGGCAACTTTCTGAGCAATTTGGGAAAGGTTGACTTTTTGTTGGAAAAGTCAACCGAGCGACGTTTTGGTCCATTCGAGGCTCGTTTTGGATCCAAAAAGCTTAGCCGTCGTCGCAGCGGTCTTAGTTGAGCCGTTTCCTTGTAGCCCGTGAAGTTTCGTAATTTCTTGGAAAAAGTGCCTGTTCGGAGCCCGAAACGTCCGAATTTCGCGAATCTGATTGGAAAATATGTAGAAGATATTTTCAAAAAGGAATGGGACCCACTTACCACATGTCAACTATGTGCTGGTGTTAGGTTTATTGGACAAAACAAATGAAGAGACATTAGTGTTAGTTTTGTAAATAAAGAGAAGTTGGTGTTAGTTTTAAAACAAAACAAAAGGGAGCCAAATGGTGATACTCGGCCATATGTTCAAAAATTAGAAAAAAAGGGAAAGTTTAAGAGAGAGAAAGGAGATAGAAAGTGCAGAGAAGGAGGAGAGAAAAAGAGAAGAGAGTTTAGAGTTTCGACTTTTCTCGACGATCAAACCGGTGGATCGTCTCAACGATCTTTCTCTACGGTGAGCACCTAACCGATCTTCGTTTTGTTAAGTTTCAAAATTAGGGTTTGGATTAAAACTAGTAGTTTATGGATGTGTTGAGGTGTGGGGTTCGTTGGAGGTGTTTTGGAGCGAAGAGATGACGTTTTCCGGTGACCGAAGGCTCGGGGGGGGAGCTCCGGCCACCGCGTATGGTGGCTGGCCGGCCATGGAGTGGTTGGCCGGAGCTAGGACCGGCCACCACCATAGTGGGCCGACCCCAAACCGGCCCTAGCCACCCACGGCCAAAGGGGGTCGGGTGGGGCCCACATGCTCGGGTATTCAGGTTTCGTGTTCGGGTGGTTTAGAACGTTCCCCAAGTAATTAATCCACACCCGGATCGAAATTTGGAATTAAATTGTAAAAGTTGTAATTGACGGGTTTAGAAACTTTAAACGCGAATTATATTAGTCGGAAGTCGGAATTTGATTCCGTCGAGTGCCTAGGAACCCTTGAATTATTCTAAGACCGTAGGAACGAAAATGGGAATTTTCGGAGCCCCGGAAGGGCGTTTTCAAAACCCGGGCAGATTCGCCATGTCGGGCGAATCGGGCCTTTCCGGGTCCATTAGTGACAATGTCGAGTAATTGGGAAGTTTGGGAGTGATCGACATTGTCGGGGTTGCATTTGGGCGTTTAATTCTTTAAATTCAGGTTTCGCATGCTTACTTAAAAAGTGTGTTAATTGTAATGATTGTAGACCGTGTCGCCTACCGTGGAAATAGGAGGCTAAGCGGGAATTATGGAGCTTTGCCAGAGTAAGAGTATCGGGTTTGACACGCTTCAAGAGGTAGGGAAAAGTAGCCGGATCTCAGCCCTGACTACGGAAAGTTAACAGTAGAAATGCATGTGACACTTGGGTGTCGTGGGTTAAGTAAGTTTATCGAATATTAGAAAGGCAGGCGACACCGGGTGGTGTCGTGTGATACGTGAACATATCGAACAATAGAAATGCATGTGACACTTAGTAGTGTCGTAGGAGCAGTGAACTTTCGATATTAGAATTACTGGAGGCATTTGGTTATGCCCGGAGGTTGATCGTTTAATTTGTGTCTTGGTGGTCCATGAGAGCCCGTATTTTACTGATGTGTCTTGGGTGGCCATGAGAGCCCGTATTTTACTGCAGTGTCTTGGGTGGCCATGGGAGCCCGTGTCTTTACTGTTGGTGTCTTGGGTGGCCATGAGTGCCCGTGGGGTTGTTGAACCCGTGTCTTTACTTTTGGTGTCTTGGGTGGCCATGAGAGCCCGTATTTTACTATTGTGTCTTGGGTGGGCATGAGAGCCCGTGTCTCTACCGTTGGTGTTTTGGGTGGCCTTGAGTGCCCGTGGGGTTGTTGAACCCGTGTTCTACCGTTGGTGTTTTGGGTGGCCTTGAGTGCCCGTGGGGTTGTTGAACCCGTGTTTTACCGTTGGTGTCTTGGGTGGCCATGAGTGCATGTGGAGTGTCAAACCGGTGTTGTTGTTGTTTGTTGAACTTTGTTTGTGATTGTGATTGTGGTTACCTAAGGTTGGGGGCCCGCTTCATAATAACGGGGGTCCTATGATCGCACGCGTCTGCATGTTCAGACGGGGTAGGGGGCCCGCCCGTGAGGAAAGTGGTCCTGGCCGCGCGTGCGTGGGTTGGGGTGACAGGTCGACAGCCTGATCCGACTTTGTGTCGGGAAAAGTGCGACAAGTCGACCGCCTGGCCTGACAGGGATCGGTAAAGGGCGTGGGGGTTACTGAGCAGTTGGAGTGCGATCCTTTGTGATCTTGTTTGGTGTGCGATCCTTAGTGATCTTGGGTGTTGCGTGGTTACCTGTCGTGTCTTCGGAGGAAGTCGTCAATCGTTGTGTCGGGTCTACATTACGGGTCCGAGTGTTGAGTCGGTTGAGGAAAGTAACAGTTTGTGTGTGTCAGTCGGGTGGTTGTTGGTGTTACCGGTATTGTCTGCTAAGTATGCCGTAGTCATTCTGTTATCCGTGATGGTGAGCGAACGCTCACCCCTAGCTGCTTTTCCTACAGGTACTGGTCGCGGGATGGACTAGGTGAGCTCTCGAAGCTTGAAGAGCTAGGAGCGGAGTCCGGGTTTTCTTTTGAGTCTAACGACGTACATTTTGCTTTTTGTCCGCTTGTTGGGACGTACTTTTGAGTTGTAAATAATTATTTTGATTAACTACTTGATGGTTTTAAAGTGATTTATTTAAAAGGATTGAAAATGTTTTATTGTTTTAAACGTTCGCATTCCGAGTTCGGTTCTACTGAATTTGGGGCGTGACAATGTGCATGGCCATGCTATTCTTTCAGTCACTCTCGATCAAGCGGCCGAGAACCGATATCTTTCTCATACCTCAGTATGATGGATAAATCCCTTAGCCGTCTTTCGTGTCACTCATGTAGACCGTCCCCAAGCCAATCATGGCCGTTATGGAAGCCCTGTTACGGACAACGTTAGGCTCAGGTCAAACTCAGTTGTTGACTACATAGAGATCACAAAGACTCCTTGGTCTAAGGATGCATGACAAGCTACGACAATGAATATGTTCATGACTTGATCTATGACACATATTCATGTCGGGTCGTCCAATATCATGTCCCACATGATATCTATGATCAGACTAACAGAACGTAAGCCATAAAGAGCCATCTTTCATACTAGTCGCTTCTAGTGAAGCTTTGTTGACTAGGGACCCATCGAGTGTGATCTATCTCGATCTATGGTTCTATTCGCATGGTGGGCATAGATCAGAGCACACATCGATATATTACTCCAACACATAAGTAATATAAAGTCGCTTTAATTTATTGCTAACGATGATATATACTTTTGGACATTTAGGATTGAACTACGGTCACTAAGACTAACAGGTAGACCTTTGGATCCAAAGATAAAAACCAAAGAAAAGGAAAGGAATAAGTTCGGCAAGTTGGTACATCAGATGATATCACAATTCCTGAAGAAATAAATGTGATAAATGAAGAGACGTCTTCAAAAGATGATGAAGTACCTGAAAAAGATGACAATGAAGAGATCTCGATTAACTATGTCACTTCAGGTGAATGATAGAAAAAAATTGTTGTGAATGATATATTTGCACATGCAATTGCATTAGATATTTCAAAAGAAAACGAGGATCATGAACCAAGATCGGTTAGTGAATGCCGACGAATAAATGATTGGCCGAAATGGAAAAATGTCACTGAGACGGAATTGAATTCACTCAATAAACGCCAAGTCTTTGGACCTGTAGTCCAGAAACTTGAAGATGTCAAACCGTAGGATATAAATTAGTATTTGTGTGCAAGAGAAATGAGAAAAACGAGGTTGTAAGATAAAAAGTGCGACTCACAACACAAGGATTTTTACAATAACCACGAGTTGATTATGAAGAGACATATTCACCGGTTATGAATGCAATCACGTTCAAATTTTTACTAAGTATGTCAGTTTCGGAGGGACTCCAAATGAACTTAATGGATGTCGTGACAACCTATTTATATGGGTCACTTGATAATGACATTTACATGAAAGTCCATGAAGGATTACAAATGCCTGAAGCATGTATCTCAAAACCTAAAAAATGTACTCAATAAAGCTCCAAAGATCTTTGTATGGGCTAAAACAATATGGTCGAATGTTGTATAATCGTCTCAGTGAATACCTTTTGAAAGAAAGATATATCAACAATAAAATATGTCCATGTGTTTTTATTAAACAGACGAAAACCAGATTTTCCGTCATCGCATATTATGTTGATGATTTGAACATCATTGGAACGCATGATGAACTTGTAGAGACGATAGAATACTTGAAATGTGAATTCGAAATGAAAGACTTGGGAAAAAAATCTTGGCCTTCAGGTTGAATATTTGTCGAAGGGGATTTTTGTTCACCAGTCATCGTATATTGAGAAGATCCTTAAATGATTCAATATGGATAATTCACATCCTTTGAGTTCCCCAGTAATTTTTCGATTACTTGATGTGAAAAAGGATTCATTTCTCCCTCGAGAAGAAGAAGAACTCCTTGGTCCCGAAGTACCATTCCTTAGTGACACTAGAGCGTTAATGTATCTTGCTAATTGCACCCGTCATCATATAACAGTTTCTGTTAATTTTTTAGCAAGATTTAGTTCTTCTCCAACTCAAGGACATTGGACTAGTGTTAAACAAATTGATATCTTCGACGAACATTATATATGGGGTTATATTATTCAAAAGAATCGAAGTTTATATTGATTGGATATGTTGATGCTGGATATTTATCTGATCCCGGTAAAGCGTAGTCACAAACTGGGTATGTATTTACATATAGTGATGTCGCTATATCTTGGCGCTCAACAAAACATACCCTTACATCCACTTCTTCAAATCACGTTGAGTTGATAGCTTTTTATGAAGCAAATCGTTAATGTAAATGGCTAAGGTCTTTGATCTATCATATCTGAGAATCATGCGATCTTTCAATGAATAAAGGAAGTCCAATTGTCTATACGAAGATAATACAGGTTGTACAGCTCATATCAAAGAAGGTTACATCAAAGGAGATAGAACGAAACATATTTCTCCTAAGTTCTTCTTTACTCATGAAATTCATAAATAAGGAGATATTTATGTTTGTAAAATTCGTTATTGTGACAATCTTGCAGATTTGTTCACTAAAGCGCTTCGTAGAACTTCCTTTAAAAAATTGATCTACAAGATCGGTATGAGAAAATTCCGTGATTTATGAGGAGATGTTGTAATCAGGGGGAGAAATACGTGTTACACTCTTCTTCCCTTGCTTTAGGTTTTATCCCAATGGGTTTTCCTAACAAGGTTTTTAATGAGGTAACTTTTATATGTATTGTATAAATTATGTACTCTTTTTCCTCTAGGATTTTTTCCCACAGGGTATTTCCTAGAAAGGTTTTAACGAGGTATAATAATATTTAATTTTTGTTCTGATTAAGGATGTATTTCACTGAAGGTACCAGGATTTGGGGTCTGAAGGCGAAAAGAAGGGCAGAAGGCATTGTTCCGATCCTCAGAGTCATATGGAAAGGGCCACTAAGAGGGCCTCCTAGTGACACGGACCGACTAACCATCCGGGCCGCCTAGAGGCCCGCTAGGGATTGCTCCAAGGGCCGGAATGAGGCCCTATACGGGCCGAAAATAGGGCTGGATAGAAGACCGTACAGGGCTTCAGGTCGTGCCGCGAAGGGGCCCGTCCCGTGTCAATCACCGTGTTGGACTAGAAACAGACCTCGACTGTCGTCCAAACCCTATCCCCTCTATACTAAAACAACCGTCCCCCATCCCCTTATCTCTCACCTTATCCTTCTTCTTCACCAAACCCTCATCTCAGCTACCTCAATCTCCATAGATCCCACCCTTCATCTCACTTCCCTTCCTCCAAACCTACCTTAAACCACCACCCATTCGAAACCCACCCTTCATCTCAGTCCAGCCGCTCCTTGAAACCTAAAGAGGATTAAAGGGCGCGAGCAGAAGCACGTTCCTCCCTCAGCTCCGGCGCGTGAGGAAGCACGGTCCATGTCGAGTTCTGGCCCGTCCAGAAGTCATGTCCGTGTCCACATCCGGCCCTCTCAGGGAACCGTTCCGTGTGGAACACCGGCCCTCCCAGAGGTCCGTCCCGTATCGTTATCCGGCCCTCGCTGTGGCCCGCCCCGTTTTTCAGTACGGCCTTCCCAGTGGCCCGTCCTGTTTTTCAGTACGACATTCCCAGTGGCCCTTCTTGTTCTACAGTCCGGCCCTCTACGAGGCGTGGTCCGTGCCTCATTCCGTGCGAAACCAGTGAAGAACAGAAATTCGAAATGTCAGATATAATCAGCTATAAAAGGAAGAAAACTCGAAAGGGTAAAGCCGGGGAAGGATCCAGCGCTCAAGCAATGAATCAAGAGGCCTCGGAGCAGCCTGAACAACCTGTGCAGTACTGGATTGACACGAGTCCAGTGGAACGGCCTCCTCGTTCACCCGACTCGACTATAGGTACCCATGGCGTCCCTTGTCTTATTTTCAGTGGTAGCAATATTTGGAAAACACGACTCGAGATTCTAATGGGGAGAGAAGTAATGACACATTAGTTTTTCGATATAGGCTTTGTCCAAACAGGCCTCCAATGCAAGGAAGAGTTCATCGACTGGTTGTAGAGAGTCGGTTGGTCAGCCCTTCCAACTTGGCATCCTCGTTCATATAAGAACTTGACACTGGAGTTCCTGGCGTCATTCCACATTCAATGGTCCTATGGCGACACGCCTGTGTGCTTCCGGTTATGTGGACGTGAGTTTCGACTCTCCGAAAGGGATTTCGGGATAGCTCTTGGTTTCACTCCCTATGATGGGGACACACACGACACACCCACAGTATGGGAATGTTGGGCGCATATTTCACGCCCGGGGGATGTCTTCATTAACAGTCTGAATGCTATCCGGCTGAAATCCCCGGTGTTGAGATATTTCCACAGGTTTTTTCCATACACAATATTTGGTAGGGGAGACAATGCTCATACTTTCACACATAGGGAAATAAATATTGTGTACTGCTTCGATGTGGGAATAAGGGCCCCATTTGAATTTCTGATCATGGAGTATTTGGAGGCACGAGCCAAGAAGAAGGATGGAAAAATTGGATGTGCCGCAATAGCTACACAATTGGCACAATATTTTGGAATGTGGGATGATCCTCAAGAAGAAGCTATTCCTCTTCCTCCTCTGGGGGATTACATAGACAGAACAATCTTTAACAGGAAAGAGCTACTCGAGGGAGTTGGGGGAACCCCAACACAAGAGGATCGACTAAGGGCTGTACAGGAGGAGATGGCTATGCTCCGGGCAGAGGTAGCTGACTTGAGACAGGGGCAGAGTAGTCAGGCCAAGACACTGCGAGGCCACTACACTATTCTCCAGAGTTAGTCCACTGATATTCAGTACATTCGAGAGCAAGTGGATGAATGGAAGGATGTGTCGGGCCACAATGATTGGATTAAGCGGCAGATGGAGTCGACGTGGTTTCAGTCCTGTCCTGGGGGATCCTCGAGGGACCAGTGAGACCCGCTCTAAAGGCGGGTCATTTGTGCATCCTTTTGTATATAGGTGTTGAGTTTCTCCATTGTTATTTTTTGCATGCCTGTTGTGTGTCTAACTGATTTTCTATGTTGTCAGCGGTGCTCGGACATTATGGGAATGGAGGAACTCTATTTTTTTATTTCTTGTTCTTTTAATGTGTTTTCTATTTTTTGAGTCGGTGTCTAGCAGGTGTTCTGCCGATAAGTGGCTTCTGGAGCAATGCTTGGGTGGCTTTTGTGGCCACCCTTTTCGTCGAGCTAACGACGTTAAACAAATACGCTGGTTGGGAGGAAACCCAACACATGGCGTGGGGAGCAAGATGAGTTCAGCGAGCAGATTTTGGCGCCAAACCTCCTAGATGTTGTCTCGGGCGAAAAGCTCCCCATCCATTCATGCATAAGGATCTCCACCGTTAGTGCAGTTCACGTAGCGGTTCTTCGAGGGGCAATATCTCTTCCCCTCCTATTTTATACTATCTATCGCTCTTTACTTCCCGTATGCTATCTAGGGGGCATGAGTGCCTGATTTGCCGTGATGATAGAAAAAGCATATAGGGTTGTGTGAACTGTTTGTACCTGTTAATAATAAGTGTGGTGTGTTCATTCGCTATTTCTCTATCATGTGCATGTGTAGATATGTGTTTTGAGTCGCACTAGGGACAGTGCTGAGTTTTAAAGTGTGGGGTGGGGTATTCCCTACATTTCATTGCATTGTGTTTTCTTTTGTGTGCTCATGCATCATTTCGTGTTATAATTTTTTGAAAAATCCAAAAATATTAAAATTCAACAAATCAAAAAAATATATTTTCTTGTGATATGTGAGTATAGTGTAGATGTTCTTAAGATTTCGATGATTGAACTTTGGTAAATGCTAGTTTCCTCCAATGAGTTAAAGTGGTATATGGGCATAAATGAATCGACTGAGTATGAAAGGACATGCATTAGGATTAGCTCTTTCACTCGTGTTTCAAGTGTTTGCTAGAACTAGTGTTGTATTTCCTGGATTCTTGTGCATGGCGAATTGAGTCTAGAAATACATGTATGACCCATTTGAGGCGAAATAATAATAAGGAACATGGTTGTTTAGGAAAATGATTTTAGGCCATCTGTGGAATGTTTGAGCCAAAAATTGCCTACCCTTGCATGATTAAATCTCGTAGTCTCCTGATTTGAGCCTGAGCCTTTCGTTTCTAAACCCAACATTACAATCCTATGTGACTTTCGTTTCATTTATATATCCTCATTATTGTTTGAACCCATATCTCTTTGCTTAGGTGCTTCTTTGAGAGGGGTTATTGTTTGGGATATTGAGTGAGCAAAAGAGAAAAAGAAAATGAGTGTATTTGTAATCCATTGGATTGTATTGAAAAGAGAAAAAAACAATTAGCCTTACCCCATAGAAGAAAGAAATAAAAAAATGGAAAAAGAGGGACAAGTAGACAAATTTATATCCCTAGCGAAAAATAAGTGTGGGGTAAGGCATAATGATGGGTTGGATAAAGGTAGTGAAAGTTTGGACAGCTAAGGGAATAAAAAGAGAAATGAACAAAATTAGTGCTACACTTAGCTATTCAATAAAAGGAAATGGTGGTAGAGAATGTAAATGGAGAATGTTGCATAAACGGGGTTTAGGATGTGCGAAATGTTCTTGGGTGTGAGTTGAAGCACTTTTGTCACGAGTTATTATGTTAGCTTCTTTTCATATTTCTTCCACACCCTTTGCATATCCTTACATTACAAGCTTATTTAAAGACCTTTTTTATTCTTAATGACCATGATTCCTTACAATTAGTGGAGATGAGTCTAGCATGATAGCATATGGATCTCTAAAGTCCATGTAGGGGGAAATAGGAAAACGCACGGTTATTGTGAATAAAGAAATGCGAGTTTAAATGAACGGAGTTAATCATTAGTGTGAGTAGCATCACACTTTGTTGTATTCATTAGTCTATATGCTTCTTTGATAAATGTAAGGTTTGTGGAATGTGACGACTCTGAGAAAATCCTTATGATCCATTGTGCATGATTACTCAATTGTCACCTATTTTCACTCCTTTTTCATGCATCATGTAGTGTGTTTTAGGAATACATTAGATTTAGATTCATGCATTGCACGTGCATCTTTACTTTTCTGTGTTTGAATAAAGGAGAACCGGACTCCTCCTATCGAGGTGAACCTCGGGGTTTAACCGGGACATATATTTTGCTGTTTTATTAGTTTGGTTTTCTCGGGACGAGAAAAGTTTAAGTGTGGGGTGTTGATGTAGACAAAAAATGCATCGTTTTCGATATTTTTAAACTCACATCTTAAGCTTTTCGGTCTTGCGATTAGATTGTTTAATGGATTTCTTCCTCCTTTCATGTAGTAGGCCCGGATCTTAGAGTTTTCAAATATTCGGAGCGAAATACGGGCATTTATCAGAATTTATGAGCCAAGCAGTTGCAAGACATACCCAAGAACAAGCCTATCCAGTCAGATCCTCACAGAAGCACGGTCCATATGGAAAACCAGGCCGGAATCAAGCCCGTTCCAGGCGGACAAACAGGCCGGTATACAGCCTGTTTCGGGCACCTAAGAGGAGAAAAGAGCCGAGCTCTCTGATCTGATACGGTTGGTGACCTGTTCCGGGCCACTCAGAGGGCCAGTTGGTCACACGTTCCGGGACGCTCAGGGGGGCGGTTAGAGACCCGTTTCGGGCGTCTTGGAGGGCCGGTTTGTGGCCCGTTCCGGGCCTCGCTCAGGGTCGCGTGCACTCCAGACCTTCGTTTTCAGAAACCCTATATAATAAAATTAAAGACATATTTTGGGGTTACGAATTTTGGGAGCAAAAAGAGGAGACTTGGAGCTAGGGCTTGGAGCTTGAAGGAAGAGGAGTGTGTCTTAGAGCAAGGATTGAAGAAACTTTTGTTTTCATTTCGTTAGTTGGGTATTGTGTATCAAACTCAATTACATTATGTTTAACTATAGTTTTTCTTCATCAATTTGCTTGTTCTTCTTCTACATCATGAGCTAAGCTTCTATTGATCTAGGGCTATGGGGACCAATATGATTAATTGACTCAATGGGTTTGTGGTTATTTTGTGCAGTTTGTGTTTAGAATAGTGTTTGCATAATTTGGATTTAATGCTTCATCAAACTGGCGATTTGATAGTTGATTAGATCGAGAGATGGTTATGATCAGTTGAGAGAACTTCTGTTGCCCATAAACTTACCTTATTTGCACATGTAAACACAAATCCATGCGAGTTAATTATCATATTGTGACCCCGTTAAAAGTCCTAGATCACTTTCTCCGTTGAATTTCACAAACATTTCCTGTTTTGTTCTCACTTAACTTTAATTGCTCTTTAAACTGTTAATTTAAATTTCCAAAACAAAAACCAACCATTTTCCAGAAACAGATTAATAACGGATCATAAATCGAGTGACTGTTTTACTGCTGTAAGAACCACTCCCAGTCAACGACAGTTAAACCTACGAAAAACAGGAAAATTTAAAAAATTTAAGACAGACACTTAATGTAACCTAAATTGACCCCGAGGGTCATACCGGACTTATGTTGACCCCGTTATCGACCAAAATGAGTTCCAGGGGACTCAGGGCAACTTTCTGATCAATTTGGGAAATGTTGACTTTTCGCTAGAAAAGTCAACCGGGCGACGTTTTGGTCCATTCGAGGACCGTTTTGGATCCAAAGAGCTTAGCCGTCGTCGCAGCGGTCTTAGTTGAGCCATTTCCTTGTAGCCCGCCAAGTTTCGTAATTTCTTGGGAAAAGTGCCCGTTCGGGGCCCGAAACGTCCGGTTTTCGCGAATCTGATTGGAAAATATCTTCTACATATTGTTCCAAAAAGGTGTGGGACCCACCTTGCCACTTGTCAACCAAGTGGTGGTGTTAGGTTTTGGGGGGAAAATTAAAGGGAGAGTACAAGGGGGGTTCGGCCAAGGGTTAAACCAAAGAGAAAAAAAATAGAAAAAGGGAAGAGAGAGTTAGAGAGAGAAGGAGAAGAAGGAAGAGAGAAGCTAGGGCTTGGTTGCCACTATTCACGTCATCCCACCTTTGGATCGTCTCAAGGCAAGGAGCAATCTAGTTCTACACTCTTTCAGGAGGTAGTGCGTCTCCATGGGGTCCCGGTGTCGATAGTGTCTGACAGGGATCCCCACTTCACGTCTAGATTTTGGCCGAGTCTGCAGAAAGCACTGGGGATCGAAGTTCTACTCAGTACCGCACATCATCCCCAGACAGACGGTCAGTCCGAGCGCACTATTCAGATCTTGGAGGACATGATGCGAGCATGTGTGCTGGATTTTAGGGGATCATGGGAGACCCACCTGCCGTTGGTCGAGTTTGCCTACAACAACAGCTACCAGGCCAGTATCGGGATGGCACCGTTCGAAGCGTTGTATGGGAGGCCGTGTCGATCGCCAGTGTGTTGGGCAGAGGTGGGGGACAAGAGTCTACTGGGGCCAGATCTTGTCAGAGAGACGACGGAGAAGGTCGCGCTGATACGCGATCGGTTGAGGACCGCGTAGAGTCGGCAAAAGAGTTATGCCGACAGGCGACGCCAAACTCTTGAGTTCGCAGTCGGGGATCACGTGTTCCTGAAGGTGAGCCCAAGGAAGGGGCTGGTACGGTTCAGACGCAGCGGGGGCAAGTTGGCTCTGCGGTACATTGGCCCGTTCGAGATCTTGGGCAGAGTGGGAGCAGTGGCCTATCGTCTGGCGTTGCCACCGCAACTTGGGAGAGTCCATAACGTCTTCCACGTGTCCTAGTTGCGGCAGTACAACGCAGACCCCTCCCACGTCATTGAGTGGACAGATATCGAGGTGGCTGACGATGTCTCCTATGAGGAGCAGCCGGTTCGGATCATGGACACACGGGAGCAGGTCCTGCGGGCAGGCAAGATTATCCGCCTGGTACGAGTGCAGTGGAAGCATCACGGGGCTGAATCGACTTGGGAGCGCGATGACGAGGTTCGCGCGAAGTATCCCGCTTTGTTCGTTTCCCGAGGTACGTCTGTCTTAGATTTCGTGGACGAAATTCCTTTAAGGGCGGTAGATTGTAAGAACCACTCCCGGTCAACGACAGTCAAACCTGCGAAAAACAGGAAAATTTAAAAAATTTAAGACAGACACTTAATGTAACCTAAATTGACCCCGAGGGTCATACCAGACTTAAGTTGACCCCGTTATCGACCAAAATGAGTTCCAGGGGACTCAGGGCAACTTTCTGATCAATTTGGGAAATGTTGACTTTTCGCTGGAAAAGTCAACCGAGCGACGTTTTGGTCCATTCAAGGACCGTTTTGGATCCAAAAAGCTTAATCGTCGTCGCAGCGGTCTTAGTTGAGCCGTTTCCTTGTAGCCCGCCAAGTTTCGTAATTTCTTGGGAAAAGTGCCCGTTCGGGGCCCGAAACGTCCGTTTTTCGCGAATCTGATTGGAAAATATCATCTAGATATTGTTCCAAAAAGGTGTGGGAATCACCTTGCCACTTGTCAAACAAGTGGTGGTGTTAGGTTTTGGGGGGAAATTAAAGGGAGAGTACAAGGGGGGTTCGGCCAAGGGGTAAACCAAAGAGAAAAAAAAAATAGAAAAAGGGAAGAGAGAGTTAGATAGAGAAGGAGAAGAATGAAGAGAGAAGCTAGGGCTTGGTTGCCACTATTCACGTCATCCCACCTTTGGATCGTCTCAAGGCAAGGAGCAATCTAGTTCCCCTCGTTCTCCTCATGGGTAAGCACCGAACCGATCGTCGATTTGATAGTTTTCCAATGTTAGGGTTTGGTTAAAAATGACTAGTTGGGTTTGTATTGAGGTTGGGGGAATTGTTGGAGACGTTTTGGAGGTGTTTGGAGGTGAAGGGGAACGTTTTCCGACGACCGGGAGCTCGGGAGGAGCTCCGGCCACCATAGGGGGTGGCCGGCCCCATGGGAGGTGGCTGGCCGGAGCTAGGGCCGGCCACAACCATGTTGGCCGAGCCCCATTGAAACCCTAGGGCCCACGGCCAAGTGGGCCGGGTGGGGCCCACGTGCTCGGGTGCTCGGGTTTAGTGTTCGGGTGGTTAAAAACGTTCCCCGGACCTTTTATCCTTAACCGAATCAAAATTTGGAATAAAATTGGAAAAGTTGTAATTAACGGGTTTTATTATCTTTAAACGTTAATTAATCGACTAGGAAGTCGGAATTCGATTCCGTCAAGTGCTTTGGGATCCTTGAATTATTCTAAGACCGTAGAAACGAAAACGGGGACTTTTGGAGCCCCGGAAGGCCTTTTACAAGACCCGGGCAGATTCGCCTTGTCGGGCGAATCAGGCCTTTATGGGTCCTTTATCGACAATGTCGAGTAATTGGGAAGTTTGGGAGTGATCGACATTTTCGGGGTTACATTGGGCATTAAGTTTATTGAATTTCGGTTTATTCATACTAGTTTAAAAGTGCCTTAAATTTGTGTTCTCTTAGATCGTGCTGCGGACCGAGGCAAAGGGAAACTAGGCGAGTGACTGCGATCGCGTTGACGCTTAGTTGGGCACTTTTGGAGGACTTATACGAGGTAGGGAAAAGTAGCCGGATCTCGGCCCTGACTAGGGAAAGTTAACAGTAGAAATGCATGTGACACTGGGGTGTCGTGGGTTAAGTAGGTTTATCGAATATTAGAAAGGTAGGCGATACCGGGTAGTGCCGTACGATTCAGGAAAGTATCGAACATTAGAATTGCATGTGACACTTAGTAGTGTCGTAGGAGCAGTGAACTTAGCGAGATTAGAATTACTGGAGGCATATGACCATGCCCGGAGGTTGTTTGTTATTATTGTTGAGTTGGGTGGCCATGAGAGCCCGTGTTATTATTGTTGAGTTTGGGTGGCCATGAGAGCCCGTGTTATTATTGTTGAGTTGGGTGGCCATGAGAGCCCGTGTTATTATTATTGGTATTTTGGGTGGCCGCGAGTGTCGTGGGGTTGTGAACCCGTACTTTACCGTTGGTGTCTTGGGTGGCCATGAGGGCCGTAGGGTTGTTGAACCCGTGTTTTGTTGTTGGTGTCTTGGTGGCCTTGAGTGCTTGTGGAGTTTGGGACTGGTGTCGTTACTGTCTGTTGAACTTTGTTTGTGATTGTGATTGGTTACTTGATGATGGTGGAGGTTGTGTGGTGTAGCTAGCCTCCCGACTGGGATCGGGAGAAGCGGAGAGGTTGTGGGCTAGCTCCCCGACTGGGATCGGGGGAAGGATGCGCGGGTGTGGCTAACCACCCGACTGGGATCGGGTGAAGCGGAGAGGTTGTGGGTTAGCCTCCCGACTGGGATCGGGAGAAGTTGCGCGACAGGTCGACCGCCTGACCTGACTGGGATCGGTAAAGGGCGAGAGACAGAGATGGGTTACTGAGTAGCTGGTGTGCGATCCTTTGTGATCTTGGTATTGCGTGATTGTCAGTCGTGTCTTTGGAGGAGGTCGTCAATCGTTGTGTGGGGTCTACATCACGTGTCCGAGTGTTGAATCGGTTAAGGAAAGTATTGGTCGTGTGTGTGTCATTTGAGTCGTTGTTGGTGTCACCGGCTTTATCTGCTAAGTATGTCGTAGTCAGTCTGTTATCTGTGGTGGTGAGCGAACGCTCACCCCTAGCTGCTTTTCGTACAGGTATCGTTCGCAGGCTGGACTAGGTGAGCTTCTGAAGCTTGAAGAGCTTGAAGCGGGTTTCTGGGTTATTTTTGAGTCTAGTGACGTGTACCACGTTTTTGTCTAATTGTTGGGACTTATTTTGAGATGTAAATATTATTTTGTTGAACATTTGGTGATTTCAAAGTGAATTATAAAAAGGGTTTAAAAATGTTTATTGTTTCAAAACGTTCGCGTCCCGAGTTCGGTTTACTGAAATTTGGGCGTGACAACTACTCCCTTGGGTACGATAACTGGACTTTAAACCGAAATACTACTTGACGATCGGTGCGCTTGCCGCGCCCTTTTTGTGGTTAATTCTCAGGGCGTCAAGTTAATGGTTTTCGACCTGTATAGGGCTTCATTCCGGCCCTTGGAGAAATCCCTGGCGGGCCTCTGGGCGACCCGGATGGTTAGCCGGTCCGTGTCCCTAGGAGGCCCACTTAGTGGCCCTTTCTGTATGACTCTCAGGATCGGAAAAGTGCCTTCTGCCCTTCTTTTCGCCTTCAGACCCCAAATCATGGTACCTGAGTGAAATACATCCTTAATCAGAACAAAAATTAAATATACAACCTCGGGTTGCCTCCCGAGAAGTGCCTTTGTTTAAAGTCGTTGGCTCGACTTAAAGGCGGCCTATGCCTACATCTCAGCTTCACGCTCTTGTAGGAAAAATATTTCCTGATTCCCAATCATACCACTGTAGTAGTGCTTGATTCTATGCCCATTCACTAAAAACGGGGCCCCTTTACCATCGGTGATCTCAACGGCTCCCTTAGAGAGAACCCTCATCACCCGATAAGGCCCACTCCACTTTGAAACGAGCTTACCAGCTATGAGCTTGAGTTTAGAATTATAAAGAAAAACCCGGTCTCCTTCTTTAAATTCTCTTGGGTTGATGTTCTTGTCATGCTATGCCTTTGTTCTCTCCTTGTACAGCGTAGCGTTGTGATAGGCTTGAGATCGGAAATCCTCCAATTCATTTATCTGCACTACTTTGTTTAAACTACAAGCTAGGGGATCAAAGTTAAGAAATTTAATTTCCCAAAAAGCTTTATGTTCTAATTCAATAGGTAAATGACAGGATTTCCCATATACAAGTCTATAAGGTAAAAGCAATAGGGGTTTTAAATGCAGTTCTGTAAGCCCAGAGAGCATCATCAAGCTTGGTAGACCAATCCTTCCTAGATGCATTGACGGTATTTTCCAAGACACTCTTTAGCTCCCTATTGGTCACTTCTACTTGACCATTAGTTTGGGGATGATAAGGCGTGGCAAGTCGATGGTGGACTCCATAGCTAGCTAAGAGTTTCCAAAAATATTTTTTCCAAAAGTGTTTTCCACCATCACTAATTATTGCCCTAGGTACACCAAACCGGGAAAAAATATTTTTCTTTGAAAAGGCCAACACTGGTTTATGGTCATTAGTAGGCAAAGCCACTGCTTCTGCCCATTTGGATACATAATCCACAACTATAAGAATGTATTCATTATTATTCGAGCGAGGAAAATGTCCCATAAAATTAATTCCCCACAGGTCAAATAATTCTACCTCAAGGGAGATGTTCATTGGCATCTCCTGCCTCCTAGAGATATTACATGTGCGTTGGCATCGATCACAGCATTTGACATACACATAAGCATCATGAAAGAGTGTGGGCCAATAGAAACCTAACTGAAGCATCTTACGAGCTTCAGTCAGGTACACACCTCCTACTTCTCCTCCGTGACAGTGAAAGAGGATCTCTGGGATTACAGAGTCGGGTGCACACCTCCTTATCATTTGATCTGCACAAACCTTAAACAAGAGAGGATCATCCCATATATAATCTTTTGCATCATGTATAAATTTCTTTTTCTGGTGGGAAGTTAGATCCCCTAGTACTACCCCAGAAACCAAATAATTTGCAAAATGTGCAAACCATGGGGCTTTTTGGTCATCTCCTTTATAGAGGTGTTCATCAGGGAACTCCTCATTTATAGGAAATTTAGTATCTTCGTAAGGATTTTCAATCCTAGACAGGTGATCAGCAACTACATTCTCTACCCCTTTCTTATCCTTAATTTCTAGATCAAATTCCTGCAACAAAAGAATCAATCGCAGTAATCGAGGCTCAGCATCCTTTTTACTTAGCAAATATTTCAGGGCAGCATGATCTGTCACGCCCCAATTTCAGTAAACCGAACTCGGGACGCGAACGTTTAAAATCATAAAACATTTGAAACCTGTTTTGAATAAACACTTTAAAATCTCCATTTAGTTAAACAAAATAATATTTACAACTCAAAAATAAGTCCCAACAAGTGGACCAAACAAGGTATTCGTCACTAGACTCAAAAGTAAAACCCCGAATCCCGCTCCTAGCTCTTCAAGACTCAGAATCTCACCTAGTCCAACCTGCGACCGGTACCTGTAGGAAAAGCAGCTAGGGGTGAGCGTTCGCTCACCACCACGGATAACAGACTGACTACGGCATAATTAGCAGACAATGCCGGTAACACCAACAACCAACTCAACACCGGGGATCACTATCCCCAAACTCAAGTAACCCGACCAACACCCACACACTGATACTTCCCTCAGCCGACTCAACACCGGACACGTAAAGTAGACCTGACACAACGATTGACGACCTCCTCCAAAGACACGATAGACCACCACGCAACACCCAAGATCACAAACGATCGCACACCAAACAAGATCACAAAGGATCGCACTCCTGTCAGCTGCTCAGTGCCGGTTGCTAACCGGCTGGGCTCGAGCCTGCCCCACGCGCTTTTCCGATCCCTGTCAGGCTCCAAGCAGTCGACCTGTTGGCGATATATACAGCGCTGCTTTTCCGATAGCTAGTCGGAAGGGGAGCTGCCCTCTCATCGCCTAAAAACGCTCTCAACCTCCCGAGACTCGAACTTGGTCAGGCTAGCCGAATAACGCTCGCAACTTCCCGAGACTCGAACTCGGTCAAGCCAGCCAAAGAACGCTCGCAACCTCCTTAGACTCGAACTCGGTCAGGCCAGCCAAAGAACGCTAGCAACTTACCGATCCCTATCAGGTAAGCCAGCCAAATTCCACACCACTTCCCGACACGAAGTCGGGTCACTAACCTCGGGCAAACACAATCACAATCACAAGCAAGTTCAACAAACAACAACAACACAGGTTCAACACTTCACAGGCACTCATGGCCACCCAAGACTCCAACCGTAAAACACGGACTCAACAACCCCACGGGCACTCATGGCCTCCGAAGACACACCAACCATAACTCACGGGCTCAACAACCCCACGGGCACTCACGGCCTCCCAAGACACACCAACCATAACTCACGGGCTCAACAACCCCACGGGCACTCACGGCCTCCCAAGACACACTAACCATAACTCACGGGCTCAACAACCCCAAGGGCACTCATGGCCTCCCAAGACACACCAACCATAACTCACGGGCTCAACAACCCCACGGGCACTCACGGCCTCCCAAGACACACCAACATTAACTCACGGGCGCAACCACCCCACGGGCACTCATGGTCACCCAAGACTCCAATAGTAAAACACGGGCTCTCATGGCCACCCAAGACACCAATAATAAAACACGGGCTCTCATGGCCACCCAAGACACCAATAATAAAACACGGGCTCTCATGGCCACCCATGACACCAATAGTAAAACACGGGCTCTCATGGCCACCCAAGACACCAATAGTAAAACACGGGCTCTCATGGCCACCCAAGACACAATAGTAAAACACGGGCTCTCATGGCCACCCAAGACACCAATAGTAAAACACGGGCTCTCATGGCCACCCAAGACACAACAGTAATACACAACAACCTCCGGCATAACCAATGCCTCCAACAGTTCTAATATCACCAGTTTTACAATCAACCTCCGGGCATGGTCATATGCCTCCAATACTCCTAATATCGATAAGTTCGCAATCAACCTCCGGGCATGGTCATATGCCTCCAGTAATTCTAATATCGCTAAGTTCTCTGCTCCTACGACACCACTAAGTGTCACAAGAAATTCTAAAGTTCGCTACGTTCCCGTATCATGCCTTTCTAATATTCGATAAACCTACTTAACCCACGACACCCTGGTGTCACATGCAATTCTACTGTTAACTTTCCCTAGTCAGGGTCGAGATCCGGCTACTTTTCCCTACCTCGTGCGTGTTCTCCAAAAGTGCCCAAATAAACCCCGGCGTGATCTCCGTCACTCGACTAGCTTTCCTTTGCCTCGGTCCGCAGCACGATCTAAAAGAACACAATTTTAAACGCTTTTAAGCTTGCAGGCATAATGCTGAATTTTAATAAACATGACGCCCAAAAGTAACCCCGACAATGTCGATCACTCCCAAACTCCCCAATTACTCGACATTATCGATATTGGACCCGGAAAGGCCCGATTCGCCCGACATGGCGAATCTGCCCGGGTTTCTAAAACGCCTTTCCGGGGCTCCGAAAATTCCCGTTTTCGTTTCTACGTTCTTAGAATAATTCAAAGGTTCCTAGGCACTCGACATAATCGAATTCCGACTTCCGAGTCAATTAATTAACGTTTAAAGTTTCTAAACCCGATAATTACAACTTTTCCAATTTAATTCCAAATTTCAATTCGGTTGTGGATAAATGATCCGGGGAACGTTCAAACCCACCAGAACACAAAACCCGATCACCCGAGCACGTGGGTCCTACCCAGCCAAGCTTGGCAAAATTCCCTTTTTGCCCCAAAACGTTCCTAACGAACCCCAAACCTCAACCATTCATCTTTAAACCAATTCTAACCAAAACCCAACCATAATCAAACCGTTTATACTCAAACTCTAAATTTCAAACGTACCAAAATGAAAATCGGTTAGGTGCTCACCATAGAGAATGACGGTGTGAGCTTGAATCTTCTATCGTTGAGATGATCCAACGACTTGATGAACGAGAAACGTCACAAATTCCCCAAGCCTCTTCTCTTTTTCTCTCCTCCTTCTCTCTTCCTTTCTCTCTCTAAAAGTCTATTTTTTTTCTAATTGTGAAGTGTTGGCCGAGACCTCCATTTGCCATTCCTCTTGTTTTTGTTTAAAAAAAATCAAAACTAACTCTCTTAATTACAACTACCACACATTCTTCTTTTTACTTTGTTCAATGTTACCTAACCCCACCACATTGGTGACATGTGGCAAAGTGGGTCCCACACCTTTTGGTCGTGATTCGTGAAATTCGGTCGTCTCGGGCCCCGAACGGGCACTTTTTCCAAGAAATTACGAAACTTCACGGGCTACAAGGAAACGGCTCAACTAAGACCGCTGCGACGACGGCTAAGCTTTTAGGATCCAAAACGTCGCTCGGTTGACTTTTCCAGCGAAAAGTCAACATTTCCCAAATTGGTCAGAAAGTTGCCCTGAGTCCCCCGGAACTCACTTTGGTCGATAACGGGGTCAACTTAACTCCAGTATGACCCTCGGGGTCAATCTTAGGTTTAATTAAGTGTCTGCTTAAAATTTTAAATTTTCCTGTTTTTCGCAGATTTGACTAGCGTTGACCGGGAGTGGTTATTACATGATCAGTATATACTACTACTTTAGACAAGATTAAGTATGAGTGGAATTTTTCACATGCAAATACTACAGCAAGTAATTCTTTTTCAGTTGTAGCGTAATTTACCTAAGCCTCATTGAGTACTCTACTAGCGTAGTAAATTGTATGGAATACCTTGTCTTTTCTCTGTCCTAGGACAACCCCAATAGCTAGATCACTGGCATCACACATGACTTCAAAAGGTACAGACCAATCGGGGCTTACCATAACAGGTGCATTTACCAACTTCTCTTTAAGAGTTTTAAAAGCAGTCAGACAAGCATCATCGAATACAAAAGGAACATCCTTAACAAGCAGATTACTTAATGGTTTAGACAGTTCTGAAAATCCTTTTATGAATCTACGATAAAAACCTGCATGTCCTAAAAAGCTCCTAACTCTTTTTACTGAATCAGGCGGAGGTAATTTCTAAATTACATCCACCTTAGTTGTGTCTACCTCAATCCCTTTTGAGGAAATCTTATGTCCTAAGACTATTCCCTGTGTAACCATAAAGTGACATTTTTCCCAATTCAGTACTAGATTTGATTCTTCACACCTTGTTAATACAGCATCCAGATTACTTAGGCAGTTATCAAATGAAGAATCAAACAAAGAAAAGTCATCCATGAATACTTCTAGATATGTGCCTACCATGTCATGAAATATTGCAAGCATGCATCTTTGAAAAGTAGCGGGAGCATTACATAAACCAAATGGCATTCTCCTATGTGCAAATGTACCATAGGGACAAGTAAAAGTAGTTTTCTCTTGGTCTTTAGGGTCTATGGAAATTTGGTTATACGCACTATATCCATCTAAAAAGAAATAATAGTCATGTCCTGCTAATCTCTCTAACATTTGGTCAATAAAAGGTATTAGCCTCGGTGCCCGTAGTCCGATCGTAAATGTCCAATTGTAATTATTACCGTTGGCAATATAAATAAAGCGGCTTTTATATTACTTAAGTGTTGGAGTAATATGTCGTGTGTGTTTCCGATCTGTGCCCACCATTCGAATAGAACCATAGATCAGAATGGGTCACACTCGATGAGGTCCCTAGTCAATAATCTTCGCTGGAAGCGACTAGTATGAAATATGACTTTTGATGGCTTACGTTCTATTAGCCATAGGAAAGGGTTCCGGAGTCTGATCATAAACATCATGTGGGACATGATGTTGGATGACCCGACCTGAATATGTTCCATAGATTAAGTCATGATCATGTTCAGAGTCGTTGCTTGTCAGGTATCCTTAGACCGAGGAGTCTATATGATTGGTATGCAGTAAACAACCAAGTTTGACCTGAAAGCCCAACAATGCACCGTGACTGGGCTTCCATAACGGCCAGGATTGGCTTGGGGAATGACCGCATGAGTGACATGATAGACGGCTAAGGGATGTATCCCTCATACTACGGTATGGGAAAGATATATGGTTCACGACCGCTTGATCGAGAGTGACTGACAAGAAAGCATGGCCATGCACATGTTACTGGGTATCACAAGGTCAGTCATCTTACATATCAAGGAACATGGATTGAGGATAATAAGGATGACGGGTCTATGCCTTATCTCAATCCGGATATCGGTGATAAAAGGGATAATGACAAGGACGACTGAAAGGTCAGAATCGACAGGGCGCGATTCGTGATGCAGGGTCGGGCAATACTGAGTCTCGTCAGTCGCCACTTTGGTAAGATCAAGTAAAATAGGATTTTACGTTGATCTTACCGACATGCATAGACCTAAGGGTCACACCGATAGTTTGATACTCGTTAAGAACATGACGAACCTAAGTTGAAGGGATTTGTGGCGGGGATCGCCATAGTGGACCGGCTAGCCTATTGGGCTCGGCATGGGCTCTCTTGGAGAGGCCCATGGCCGGACCATATAGGCTAGGCCCAACAAAGACTTAATTCATTAGATGACAATTAGTCTTGTTGACCAAAATAGGGTGGGACCCAATTTCCATTAAACTAATAAACTAGGTATTTTATTAGCTCCACCTTGCATCTAGACATGGACACTTGTCTTAAGTTGAGAGTTAAGTGATTCCACTTAACTAAGCATGCAAGAGAGGTTGGAGAACACAACATGCAAGTGTAGAGCATTAGAGAGAGAGTCTTCTTCTTCTTCCTCTACCCTTGGCCGAAACCCCCTCCAAGCTTCAAGGTTGTTTTTCATGTTCTTGAGTCATCAAACTCAAGAACTACATTGGCTTTGATTCCATCTCGGATACGTAGGCGTCCAAGGGACTCAAGCCGAACCATAGTTGGTGTTATTCTTCCATCTTCACCACCAAAACTACAAGGTGATGTTCTTGTAACCTTGCTGAATTTTCAGCTTTGTTCTTCACATTTGGTAGAGTTTATTTTACTTGATTCGTGGTTAATTTCCGCTGCAAATTTTTGTTTTTCTTGTCCACGACATCAAGTCCCAACAAAAGTTAGGGGGAAATGGTCCTTACGGGGGGCGTCATTTAATTTTCTATAATCAATGCATATTTTCCACCCTATAATGGTCCTAGTTGGGATTAATTCATTATTATCATTTTTTACTATTGTAATTCCCCTCCCCCCCCCCTTTTAGGCACACACTGAATTAGACTAACCCATGCACTATCAGAGATAGGATATATGATACTTGCATCTAGGAGCTTGATTACCTCCTTTTTCACTACTTCTTGCATCAACGGGTTTAGTCTTCTTTGATGTTGCACACTCTGCTTGTGATCATCTTCCATGAGTATCTTGTGCATGCATGTGGCTGGACTTATCCCTTGAATATCTGCCATGGTCCATCCAAATGCCTTTTTGTGCCCCTTTAAGATTCTCATCAGCTTTTCTTCCTGTAGAGGTGACAATGCAGCAGAAACTATTACAGGAAAAGTATTATTGTCATTCAAAAATACATATTTAAGAGAATCAGGAAGGGTTTTCAATTCAAGTTCTGGGGCTTGTTCAATTGAGGGCTTCAATTTTGTCCTTGGAGTTGCTTCCAATGTGAGAAATCTGGGGGTGTTGCGAGTCTTCCAAGGTGGACAAGCCTCCAACATCTGGATCACTTCATCTACACCTTCCTGTGAGGATGCACATAGTTCATTAATACTTTCAACTAAATATGCTTCAAGAGGAGTATCAAATCCACAAACATTAAAATTATCTTGAATAACATGATCATAAGCATCGATTCTTAAACAAGTATTGTCAGAACTAGCATGCTTCATAGATTTAAATACATTGTAGACCACTTCTTCCTTGCCATATCTCAAAGTTAATTTACCTTGTTCCACATCTATAGGGGCTCGGGTTGTGGCCAAAAATGGTCTACCCAATATTAGAGGAATCTCATAGTCCTCAACCATATCCAAGATTACAAAATCAGCAGGAAATATAAATTTGTCTACCTTAACCAACACATCCTCAATAACGCCTCTTCGATATTATATATTTATATCTACTAATTGTAGGGTTACTGATGTTGGTTTAGGTTCCTCTCCTAATCCCAATTTCCTAAAGACGGATAAGGGCATCAACTTTATGCTTGCTCCTAAGTCACATAAGGCTCTAGCAAAAGATATTTTACCCATCTCACGTGGCAAGGTGAAACTACCTGGGTCTTTAAGTTTAGGGGATAACTTATTGGGTAATATTGCAGGACATTCTTCACTAAGATTCATTGTCTCATGTTCCCCTAATTTTCTCTTATTAGTAATAATATCTTTAAGGAATTTAGCATAAATTGGCATACTCTGTATAGCATCAAGAAAAGGGATCTTTATTTCTAACTTCCTAAACATGTTTAGGAATTTAGAATATTGCTCATCTAATTTATTTTTCTTGCACACAGAGGGAAAAGGAAGAGGTGGTGTCCTCGTTTTTGTCTCAACCAAGGACTCCCTTACCTTCTTACCTTTGGCGGGCCTTTGCTCCTCAGTAGGCTCCGAGCTCACATTTTGTTCCAATTCCTCACTATTGTCTTCTTGCTCTAGAGTCTTCGCCACTTCAGGTTCCTTTTCTACCACAAGTCCTTCTAGCTGCTTCCCGGACCTCAAAGCTATTGCATGATCTCCTTCCCTAGGATTCTTCTCAGTATTGCTGGGTAGGCTTCCAGGTGCCCTCATGTGCATAGCTTGGGATAATTGCCCCATCTAAGTCTCCAGAGCGTGGAAACGAGAGTTGGTCCTCTTTTTCTCTTGCTCGTCTCTCTTATTCTTCTCTTCATATTTCTTATTTTTCTCTTCGTCTTGCTTATTCTTTTCTTCAAATTTAGTCAAGAGTGTGAGCATCATCTTTTCCATTCTTGAGGAAGACTCTTGGGAATTGGCATTCTGGGTATTATGTTGATATTGTTGATTTTGGTTCCTCTGTTGATAACCCTGCCCTTGAGATCTTTGTGGGTAGCCAGGGGGAGTGGAATTCTGTCCCTGAGGTTTCCATGAGAAATTGGAATGGTTCTTCCACCCTGGATTATAAGTGGCCGAGTATGGGTCATTCATCAATGGATCATACTTGGCTTTGGACATGCCCTCTAAGTAATTCGCAGTTTCTTCCTATGATGGATCTCCCATTTGATCGGAGTAACCAAACTGCCTTTGTATTTGATCCACTTTTTGTGTCATAATTTGCATCTGCTCCATCATCTTGTGCATCATCGAGGAGTCTACTGCATTGAATGTGCCTTGAACTGCTCCTCTCTTAGAGTGCCATGCATTGTTGGATACCATCAAATTCAAGAGTTTGACAATTTCTTCTGGTGTTCTTTGCACAAAAGACCCACTCGCTGCGGGGTCCAACTGAGCTTGACTTCCTAGATTCAATCCAGCATAGAAAGTCTGCATGTATAACCACAAGGGTATTCCATGATGGGGACATTTTATCAGGTAACCTAAAAACCTCTCTCATGCCTCGACCAGCGACTCATCACCTTGTTGATGCTCTTAGTTGCACTGTTTTCTTTGGAGGAAAATATTGATTCAGAAATATTAGTGTCAACTGATCCCAGGTTCTGATGCTTCTTACTGGTAAGGATCTTATCCAATGACTTGCTTTATCTTTCAATGAGAAAGGAAAGGATATGAGCTGTATTGCCTCTTTTGTGACTCCATTGGTCTTGAATGTACCGCAGATCTCTGAAAATGTTGTCAGATGGTCCAAAAGATCCTTGTGAGCATTCCCATGAAATGCGTCACTCTTTAGCAAATTCAAGAGTGAGCCATCAATCTTGAATTGGTTGGCTGTAATTGGTGGGGTAACAATGCTCGATCCACCCCCTATAGTAAAGGGGGTATCGTTCTCTATCAGCACCCTTTGTCTTGGTGTTGCTTCAATAATAGAGAGATTGTTTCCTTGCTGCCCCAAAATTGCTTGTTGATTCCTAGTAGGAGGTTGTGGCGTGTGCTGCTATATGCCCTCTTGCCTTAACTGATTGATCAGGTCATTCGGGTCGTTCCCAGGTGGGAGGCTCATTGTAGCTGCTTTCCTCTCCCTTCTCAATAGCCTAGCGTTTCTCTCAACCTCTTCAAGATCTGCAAAAAATAAACTCGGAGATTGGTGAGATCGCAAGTGCATAAAAACAAAATAAAAATAAAAATAAATGAAACAGTCTCAACACAAATTATAAATATAAGTGTTGCTTTAGTTTCTCCCCGGCAACGGCGCCATTAACTTGACGCCCTGAGAATTAACCCACAAAAAGGGTGCGGCAAGCGCACCGGTCGTCAAATAGTATTTCGGTTTTAAGTCCGGTTATCGTACCCAAGGGAGCAGTAAAACAGTCACTCGATTTATGATCCATTATTAATCTGTTTCTGGAAAATGGTTGGTTTTTGTTTTGGAAATTTAAATTAACAGTTTAAAGAGCAATTAAAGTTAAGTGAGAACAAAACAGGAAATGTTTGTGAAATTCAACGGAGAAAGTGATCTAGGACTTTTAACGGGGTCACAATATGATAATTAACTCGCAGGGATTTGTGTTTACATGTGCAAATAAGGTAAGTTTAAGGGCAACGGAAGTTCTCTCAACTGATCCTAACCATCTCTCGATCGAATTAGGACCCTAGTATAATCTGACCACCCAGTTATTTCTAATCAAGGTGTAGAAAGACACACCGCATTATGATTCATGAACTCCTCTAACTTTCGGGTTTGTACGCCTATAGTTGTTGCACTCGTGTTAACCTAACTTTACTAGAGACTAGATTTAAACCCAAGTTGCATAATCCTTAGTCCTTTTAGTCACTCTCATCTCTCGATTGTTGAATGTTAAAACCTAATCAACTATCAAATGGCCAGTTTGATGAAGCATTAAATCTAAATTATTCAAACACTATTCTAAACACAAATTGCACAAAATAACCACAAACCCATTAAGTCAATTAATCATATTGTTCCCCCTAGCCCTAGATCAATAGAAGCTTAGCTCATGATGTAGTAGAAGAACAAGCAAATTGATGAAGAAAAACTATAGATAAACATAATGTAATTGAGTTTGATACACAATACCCAACTAACGAAATGAAAACCAAAGTTTTCGTCAATCCTTGCTCTAAGACACACTCCTCTTCCTTCAAGCTCCAAGTCTCCTGTTTTTTCTCCCAAAATTCGTAACCCCCAAACTATGTCTTTAATTTTCTTATATAGGGTTTCTAAAAATGCAGGTCTGGAGCGCACGTGGCTCGGAGCGAGCCCCAGAACGGGCCACAAACCGGCCCTCCAAGAGGCCCGGAACGGATCTCTAACTAGCCCCCTAAGTGGCCCAAAACGTGTGACCAACCGACCCTCTGAGTGGCCCGGAACGGGTCACAACCAAATCAGATCTGAGAGCTCGGCTCTTTTCTCCTCTTAGGCACCCGGAACGGGCTGAATACCGACCCGTTTTTCCGCCCGGAACGGGCCTGATTCTGGCCCGGTTTGCCATATGGATCGTGCTTCTGTGACTATCTGACTGGAAAGGCTTGTTCTTGGCTCGGGTTTCTGTCCTGCAGCTGCTTGGCTCATAAATTCTGATAAATGCCCTTATTTCGCTACGAATATTTGAAAACTCTAAGATCCGGGCCTACTGCACGACAGGAGGAAGAAATCCATTAAACAACCTAATCTCGGGACCGAAAAGCTTAAGATGTGGGCTTAAAAACATCGAAAACGATGCATTTTTCGTCCACATCAGGGAGTGTTATGAAAATATGTGTCAGGTGACTACTTTAATTCATGGAAGATTCTAGTCTTATATTGCAAGACCTATGGCTTTTCCATTTCCCTTCTTTTTTTTGAAATGTGGCCATTTAGGCGTTTTTATTTGAAATGACGAAGGATACATAAGAGTGCATCTGGAATGGTGAATCCGGACCATGAGAGAACAGGCACTGTAAGAACCGCCCCTGGTCGATCCTGGTCGAACCGGTGGATTTCGACGAAATTTGACTTTCGACCGAAAAAGTCAACTGAGGACTCCGGAAGACATTCGGGACCTTCCCAGGGCCCAAAGAGCTTAACCAATCTCACTGTTAGCTTAGTTTAGCCAATTCCAGTATTTTTTACTGTAATCCTGTAGCAGTCAATTTTCGGTCAACGGGACCCTTTTATCGACTAATCTCGAATTAACTAAAGTGTTGGTTTTTATTAGAGACAAAGTGGTCCCCAACTAGGACACTTGTCCCTCTTGGCTTGGAGGAGAAGAAAAGACCCATATTTGACCCGTCTACCCTCACCAAAGTTAAATTAGAAGGATTGGGTCTAAGGGTAACATTGGAATGTCATCAAACTAGGGTTTTAAAGCAATTTGGACCACTTCTCTCCTCATTTTATGTGCTGGCCGAAATTAGAGAGAGAAAGGGAGATAAAAGGAAACTTTGAAGCTTGAAGGGGAAGAAAGGTGCAAAAATGGAGTCTTGAAGTGGTTTCACTCCCAAAAACTCTCCAAAACTTCATCTTCTACCTTCATTCCTCACTCACAAGGTAAATCCCTCATCTAATTTCGTTTCTACAACTTTTGGTTCTTGGGTTTTGGTGGAAAATGGAAGAACTTGTTGGGTTTTGAAGCTTGAGTTTGGTTATTGAGGTTTTGGAGGATTTTGATGATAGATGATGGTTTTAATTCGTGTCTTTGGAGTTTTGATGAACACCCATGGTGGGTTTTGAAGTAGAGACGTTTAGGAACCGTTTTTGGAGCTTTAAATGGTTATCCATGGAGGTTTGGAAGGTAAAATTCGTGAAAACCCGAAGCTGGAGGAAGCTAACGGGTGAACAGTACCAGGCGTCACGGACCCGTGACGGGTACCGTGACGGAGGACGACACGGCTCCGTGAGGGAGACCGTGACGGCGCCAGACACAGCTCCGTGAGGAGATCCGTGACGGCCCAGTCCACGGATCCGTGACCAGATCCGTGGCAGACCAGTCTTGGTCCCTTTAAACCCCTTTCGATCCTTTTTCGTCTACTTCAAGAGTTTGGTTTTGGAACTTTGGGTGGAATCTTTTGAGCTTGTTTGTTTACACCTTAGTTAGCTTTTAATTAGAGTTTGTTTGGTGTTTAAAGACCTTGGGACCGAACTTGAAGAACGAAGACCACGCCGGGACCCGTGTGAAGAACGGAGTTGCGACTTTTGGGCTTGACAACAGAGTTTAGATGAAGACCACGAGGTAGGGAAAGTCTTAATTCCTTATTTAACGCTTAGTATGCATGGTAGGTTAATAAAACTGGAAAGTTCCTAGAAATTTCCTATAGGATGCGAATAACTAGAATAACTGTATTTCAATTACTAATAATCAGATGAGTCTAGTATGCATGCTTAGGATGAAGATGACTAGTGTAACTCGCTTTCAATACTTGGGACTTGATATACTGGTAGAGAGGTTGTGAAGAGCTCTCGGATTAGTTGTGTGCTATGCTCACATGCTTGGTTCTCGTTATTAGGACAACTAAGAGTCTGATGAAACTAGTTAGCTTACTTGATTGAATGTTTAATTGATTGTTCATATGATTGTGGATTGGTTGAATGCTTACTTGATTGATTGAGTGATGGTGATGATATAATTGTTGATTGAACGGTTGATCGAGTATGACTGGTTGTGCCAAGGGGTACAATCAGGTGATCGATGTACCGCTGGTTCGTGACAGGTAAGTAAACGGTAAGTATGGAGTGTTATTGGGTGTCTTTGTTGTGATGAAGGTGTGATTTGAGAAAAGTTCTTTGTTGGATGCATTTAGTGTTTGTTTAATTATTATGATTCTTGAATGGTTGTTTGTTTGTTTGTTTGGTTCGGTACTAAACCGGGGGGTAATCCGGTGCCGTTGTGGTGGTTGGAGTTTGACAGATACAATGAGTGATGTCAGGAGCCTGCGAGCTCGGTAGATCCTACGGGATATTTAGTGACGTGAGGAGCCTATGGCTCGGCAGATCCTACGGGATATTGAGTGACGTGAGGAGCCTATGGCTTGTCAGATCCTACCGGATATTGAGTGATTATTGGAGCCTGAGAGCTCGGCAGATCCTTCGGGATATTGAGTGATTATTGGAGCCTGAGAGCTCGGCAGATCCTACGGGATATTGAGTGATGTGAGGGGCCTAAGGGCTCGGCAGATCCTGCGGGATATTGAGTGATGTGAGGGGCCTAATGGCTCGGCAGATCCTGCGGGATATTGAGTGGATTCCTTCATGAGAGATGGTTACTGAGGTTTCACCCAAGGGTGGACGTCCTACGGAAGAACTACCTTGGTTCCCTATGACTTATGGACCTTTGGAGACAGTTTCTGTTGGGTCTCGAGGTAGTGTTGGAGATGAACCAACTCGCAGCGGAAAATCAATAAAAACCAAGAGACGATTAAAACCATGAAACAACTAACAAAGAATTGATTCACAAGAAAAAATTCAGCACTATCTCTTACCAAAATAGGAACACCGGTTAACGAATGATTGGCTTGAGTCTCCAAGACGCCTACGTATCCACATGGGAATCAAAGCCACGTAGTTCTTCTCTTTGAGGACTCAAGAACACAAAAATGGAGGTGGAAACTAGCCAAACCCGAAATGGCCATGGAAGAGGGAGAGAAAATGTGTTTCCTATTCTTGTCTTGTGTTTGTTATGTTGAAAAAAGATGACTTAAACATAACAAAACTCATACTTGTCCAACTAAAGGCATGGGACAAGTATGGTGTCAAGTAAGGTGTAAATAGGACAAAGTATGGCAAGACAAGATTGGGTTAGGTGGTGAATCACCAACATCTTAATCCTTGTCTTGCTTACTTAGTACTAATTAATCAAGACTTGATTAATTAGTTCCATGGGCCTTGGTTGCATGGGCCTTTCATGGGCCTCTTGGAACATGGCCCGTGGCCATTTCCAATGAGGTCCCGTGATTCGCTCATCGCCTCCAAGCCTTCCATACCGGAAATGTCCAACATTATCCGACGCGATCAATCCAAAGACTCCAAGCCTTGTCTCGATCCGTAAAGTCCTATTCACTTACGGGCACATGACCCAAAACCCAGTTTTGGTCATATCCCGAGACAACTCCCTTTTGGCCATTCTCCATAAATGTGTCAATGAGTTTCATCCTCCGGTGTGACCCTTAGGTTATGCATGTCAATAGATCAACGTAAAATCCCATTTTACTTGATCCTATTTAAGTGGCAACTAACGAGACTTTAGTATTGCCTGACACTGCTTAGCGAATCGACCCTGTCGATTCTAACCTTTCCGTCGTCCCTGTCATTAACCTTTTATCTCCGATATCCTGATTGAGATAAGGCATAGAGCCGTCATCCTTATTATTCTCAATCACCGTTCCTTGATATGTGAGATGACTGAAGATATGATACCCAGTATCATGTGCATGGCCATGCTATTCTTCCAGTCACTCTCGATCAAGCGGCCGAGAACCGATATCTTTCCCATACCTTAGTATGAGGGATAAATCCCTTAGCCGTCTTTCGTGTCACTCATGTAGCCCGTCCCCAAGCCAATCCTGGCCGTTATGGAAGCCCTGTTACGGACAACGTTAGGCTCAGGTCAAACTTAGTTGTTGACTACATAGCGATCACAAAGACTCCTTGGTCTAAGGATACATGACAAGCTACAACACTGAATATGTTCATGACTTAATCTATGGCACATATTCAGGGCGGGTCGTCCAATATCATGTCCCACATGATATCTATGATCAGACTCCGGAATCCCATTCCAATGACTAACAGAACGTAAGCCATAAAGAGCCATCTTTCATACTAGTCGCTTCTAGTGAAGCTTTGTTGACTAGGGACCCATCGAGTGTGATCTATCTCGATCTATGGTTCTATTCGCATGGTGGGCATAGATCCGAGCACACATCGATATATTACTCCAACACATAAGTAATATAAAGCCGCTTTAATTTTATTGCTAACGATGATATATACATTTGGACATTTAGGATTGAACTACGGGCACTAAGACTAACAATCTCCCACTTGCCCTAGTTCCAATCTAAACTCCAATATGTCCCCATCGACTTTACATGTCTAACATGTTCATGTTGGGTCTCGAGGTAGGGTTGGAGATGAACCAACTCGCAGCGGAAAATCAATGAAAACCAAGAGACGATTAAAACCATGAAACAACTAACAAAGAATGGATTCACAAGAGAAAAATTCAGCACTAGTTCTTACCAAAACAAGAACACCGGTTAACGAATGATTGGCTTGAGTCTCCAAGACGCCTACGTATCCACATGGGAATCAAAGCCACGTAGTTCTTCTCTTTGAGGACTCAAGAACACAAAAATGGAGGTGGAAACTAGCCAAACCCGAAATGGCCATGGAAGAGGGAGAGAAAATGTGTTTTCTATTCTTGTCTTGTGTTTGTTATGTTGAAAAAAGATGACTTAAACATAACAAAACCCATACTTGTCCAACTAAAGGCATGGGACAAGTATGGTGTCAAGTAAGGTGTAAATAGGACAAAGTATGGCAAGACAAGATTGGGTTAGGTGGTGAATCACCAACACCTTAATCCTTGTCTTGCTTACTTAGTACTAATTAATCAAGACTTGATTAATTAGTTTTATGGGCCTTGGTTGCATGGGCCTTTCATGGGCCTCTTGGAACATGGCCCGTGGCCATTTCTAACGAGGTCCCGTGATTCGCTCATCGCCTCCAAGCCTTCCATACCGGAAATGTCCAACATTATCCGACGCGATCAATCCCAAGACTCCAAGCCTTGTCTCGATCCGTAAAGTCCTATTCACGTACGGGCACATGACCCAAAACCCAGTTTTGGTCATGTCCCGAGACAACTCCCTTTTGGCCATTCTCCATAAATGTGTCAATGAGTTTCATCCTCCGGTGTGACCCTTAGGTTTATGCATGTCAATAGATCAACGTAAAATCCCATTTTACTTGATCCTATTTAAGTGGCAACTAACGAGACTTTAGTATTGCCTGACACTACATAACGAATCGACCCTGTCGATTCTAACCTTTCAGTCGTCCCTGTCATTATCCTTTTATCTCCGATATCCTGATTGAGATAAGGCATAGAGCCGTCATCCCTATTATTCTCAATCACCGTTCCTTGATATGTGAGATGACTGAAGATATGATACCCAGTATCATGTGCATGGCCATGCTATTCTTCCAGTCACTCTCGATCAAGTGGCCGAGAACCGATATCTTTCCCATACCTTAGTATGAGGGATAAATCCCTTAGCCGTCTTTCGTGTCACTCATGTAGCCCGTCCCCAAGCCAATCCTGGCCGTTATGGAAGCCCTGTTACGGACAACGTTAGGCTCAGGTCAAACTCAGTTGTTGACTACATAGCGATCACAAAGACTCCTTGGTATAAGGATACATGACAAGCTACAACACTGAATATGTTCATGACTTAATCTATGGCACATATTCAGGGCGGGTCGTCCAATATCATGTCCCACATGATATCTATGATCGGACTCCGGAATCCCATTCCAATGACTAACAGAACGTAAGCCATAAAGAGTCATCTTTCATACTAGTCGCTTCTAGTGAAGCTTTGTTGACTAGGGACTCATCGAGTGTGATCTATCTCGATCTATGGTTCTATTCGCATGGTGGGCATAGATCAGAGCACACATCGATATATTACTCCAACACATAAGTAATATAAAGCCGCTTTAATTTTATTGCTAACGATGATATATACATTTGGACATTTAGGATTGAACTACGGGCACTAAGACTAACAGTTCAGGCAGTGACACTGCCTTAGTCAAAGGGTTGGCTATGTTATCATCTGTTGCAATATCGGTGATCTTCACTTCACCTCAGTTCAGTATTTATCTGATGAGGTGGATACGCCGCAGTACATGTTTGGATTTGTTATACGATCTAGGCTTTTAGCTTGCGCAATGGCCCTTGTGTTGTCGCAAGATGGATTCACCGGGCTGGATGGGTTTTTAATTACACCCAGCCCTGCCATGAATTTCCAAATCCACATAGCCTCCTTTGCTGCCTCTGCAGCATCCATGTACTTGGCCTCTGTCGTAGATTCGGCAATGGTATCTTGCTTTACGCTTTCCCAGCTAAAGCTCTGCCATTCAGCGTAAACACATATCCTGATTGACTTCTAAAGTCATCTGGATTTGTCTTGGAAAACTAGCGTCTACTCATCCTTCGACGACTAGTTCAGCATCATCTTTCCCCCGGGTTAGAATGATGTCTACTGGTACAACATAAGGCTTACGAGATGTCTGGTCTCATACATGTCATGGCATATATGATCGATCCTGCCCCCAGGCGCACAGGATTCTCATCATCCTTTTCAGCTCATCAGGTGTCTTAGGACACTGAGTCTTGCTGAGATGAATGCCATGACTAGTGGGTAAGAGTCCTTTCTTTGAATCGAGCATTAAGAACCTACTCAATGCCTTGTTCACATAGGTTCCCTGACTTAAATCCAAGACCCTCTTGGTGCGATATCTACATATCTTAATCCTTAAGATATGAGAAGCATCGCCTAAGTCCTTTATTGAAAAACACTTCCTCAACCAAGCTTTAGTCTCGTGCAAGGTTGGGATGTCGTTTTCAATGAGAACCAGAAAGGTAATATTGCTCCCACTAGCCTTCTTATAAACGCAAGATTCATCCTCGTTCTTGATTAAGCCAAATCCAATTACAGGTTCATCAAAACGAAGGATCCAACTCCGAGAAGTTCGTTTCAATCCATAAATGGATTTCAACAACTTATAAATCTTTCTTTTATTCTTCGGATCGTTAAAACCTTTGGGCCGAGACATACAAACGTACTCAGTCAAATTTCCATTTAGGAAAGCGGTTTTGACATCCACTTGCCATATCTCGTAATTATGATACGCAGTTATGTCAAGAAGAATTTGGATCGATTTTGACCATAGCCACTAAGGAGAAGGTTTCCTCATAGTCAATCCATTGGATCTGCCTATAACCTTTCGCCACCAGTTGAGCTTTGTAGGTCAGAGGGTTGTCGTCCATGTCCATCTTCACCTTGAAGATCCATTTGCATCCTATGGTCCTCACACCATTGATGGGATCAACCGGTTCCCAGACTCGGTTGTCCGACATGGATTGCATTTCCTCCCTCATGGCTCCCAGCCTAACTCGGAGTTGGGCCCATCCACGACTTCCTGAAAGGTGGCTGGATCATCGTGATCCACCATGACTTCATTGTCACCTCCGGATACCATATCTTGGAGGTGGAAGATTGATCCTTTCAAATCGCCTTGGACCTTCCGGAATTGTAACAGGAATTGGTTCTTACTCTACGACAATCTCTGGCTCCTTTCTACTGGGTTGCCAATTGGTTTAGACAGATCTGTACCATCCTGAATTTCTTCGAGATGCACAGTCCTCCCAATGACGTCTTTGGAAACAAAACTTCTTTTCCATAAAGACCCCACCCCAAGCGACGAACACCATGTTCTCACTGGGATTGTAGAAATAGTATCCCCTTGTTGCTTTGGGATACCACACGAAGGTGCATATCTCAGATCTTGGTTCGAGCTTAGTCGAAACCAAATGTTTCACATAAACCTCGCAACCACAAATCTTTAGGAAGGACAAAGCGGGCATCATCCCGTACCATTTTAAAATGGTGTCCCTTCCACACCATTCGTCGAAGCCCGATTCACTATGGATGTGGTCGTCTCTAGAGCAAAACCCCTAAAAGAGATTGGGAGATCAGTCCAACTAATCATGGAACAGACCATTGTCTAACAATGTCCGATTTCTCCGTTTGGCTACACCTTTCAACTACAGTGACCTAGGAGGAGTCCATTCCAAAAGGATCCCATTCTCTTTTAGATGATCTAATAACTCTGTGGTCAAGTATTTTCCACCTCGATCCAATCGAAGTGCCTTAATACCTTTGTCGAGCTGGTTTTCTACTTTAGTCTTAAACTCTTTGAATTTATCAAAAGATTCAGACTTATGTCTCAGCGAATAGACATAACCATATTTACTGTAATCATCAGTAAATGTGATAAAGTAGCTAAAACCCCTCCTGGCAAGTGAACTTATTGGTCTACACACATTCGAGTGTATCAGCCCCAATAATTCACCCGCCCTTTCATCGCGATCGATAAAGGGCACTTTAGTCATTTTGCCCATCAAACAAACCTTGCACCTATCGATCGAATGGAATTCGAATGAACCTGAAAGCCCGCACTTCTGAAGTGCTGATAGGCGCTTCTTGTTTATGCGACCCAAATGACAGTACCATAACAGAGTTAGGTTTAAATCGTTGGATTTAGACCTCTTGGTATTAACGGAATATATAGAACTTGAGGCATTGTTACCCATATCTAATATGTACAATCCTCCAACCATGTCAGTACTGGTATAAAACATATCATTGCATAGAACATTGAAAACTCCATTTCCAATATTAACATTATATCCTTCCTTGTCAAACACGGATACAGATATAATATTCCTACTAAAAGTAGGTATGCAATATACATTATACAATACTAAGACAAGGCCTCTTGGCAAAGCAAGACTCATGGATCCTACAGCAGTTGCCACAACTCTGAGGTCCATTTCGTGCTTTCCAAATCTCTCCTACTTTCAGCCACCATATATTAGTGCTTGTGTGAGATTCAGTCATGGTATCTAATACCCATGAATCTTTGGAAGTAGAGAGATGTAGCTCTATACAGTTAATACCGAATGAAGGCACGATCCCACCGCCCTTCCTTAGATCATCCAGGTTTCCTGATGAAGGCGCAGTCCTACTGCCCTTCTTCAGATCATCCAGGCTATTTGATGAAGGCGCAGTCCCACTGCCCTTCTTCAGATTAGCCGTGAACTTCCTGTAATCCCGGTTCCAATGACCAGGCTGTTGGCAGTAGAAGCAGACATTCTCAGGTGTCTCATCTTTCCTGCCAAGTGCGCATGGGCCCAACCCTTGCCACTTCCAATTCCCTTGTTGACCATCAGAATATCCTTGGATCCCAGATCCCTGAGATATTCTTCTCAGCAGCTGATGACACTTGTAACTCTGATATGGTCTTAGAGACGGCCTTGTCAAGGACATATTCTTTGCGTTCAGACTTGAGGACTATCCTCAAAATTCTGTACCAGTCCAAATAGTTTGTCCCATTTAGCTTGACCCTGTCAAGAATGGTTTTTAATGACAAACTATTAATGTTCGCTGAATTTGTCATTTGATCTACAACAGATAAAATTCAATCAGTAAACTGAATAAATTTTATGAAGATCAAGCTTAAACACCAACAATCAATTCTAAACCTTTAGAATCTGAAACCAAGATCCTTGATTCACTCGATTAAGCTGAACTAATGCTCACCACTTAATCGAGCTATGTAGGTAGGACTCCATCCAATCACATCCAATGTGACTCTTGGCTAGGGTATGTACTTATGTACACGACTTACCCTATCTGTTACCCTAGCTCAACCTCAGGCCGAGAATCGTAGTCGGGTCCACCAATTTTCAACTATGGCTCGTCACTATGTAGGTGCTCCGCTAATGCGCACGACACCCACATATGTCGTCCAAACCTACTACCCCGCTTCCCCATGGATGCTCCGCTAATGCGCACGACACCCATAGGACGGGGAGGTAGTAAGGTGTTGATGATTGGGAGGTATCGGACATGACCCGCTTTTACTTGTCCAGTTGTGTTCAAAACTTTGGCACATCCTAGATGCGATGAGCACATCAACTACATTCCAAATGCAATGATGCCTCAAATTACATCCAATGTAATTCTTCCTTTGAACCCTTCAACTACATCCAATGCAATGACGGGTCTAAGGGTTCACACACAAGGATTAAAATTCCAATTTTATCTTTGCATGTGAGGTGATATGCTCGGTAAATAAAGTTAAGCATGCAATTCTAAAACACATAGAATTAATCATGCATAAACTAAACCAAGCATAAAGCGATAAATGTGCACATAATAGCCCCCTAAACTAACTCCCACTAGCTTCTTGAGCTCCACCGACTCCAAGCCGATGCCAACACCCGAAAAGCCACCAAATGACCTTTTCGCCCTTTCTTCGTCTTGAGTAAAATATTACAATTTAATACACGACTCGCAGGTCGGGAATAAATAAATATTACAAACAAGTGGTTCGACGACCACACCTTGAAAGAATAATTACACGCTAACACTAACGGCTCGCAGGCCGTGAAAAGCGATAAATGATTAAATCGAGCTCGGGGCTATTATGTACACCATGCCAACATCACATCACACATTGTATTATCAAACAAGCATGTTATCAAACATCATGTGATTTTCCGGTTTTAATTAATAGCCAAGTTTCGAAAAATTTTGATGCTCGGTTTATCGAAACCGTTCAAAAATGAAACTTTTGAACATTTGATCTTCGAGTTCGTCATGACAGTTCCAAACTCGTCATAACTAACAAAACGGTTTAGCCTTGGCATATCAACCATCCAATGGTCATGCTTGGCCTAGCTCCGTCCAACGGAGCCCCGTTCGGTCCTGGTTTCGGCTCCCCGAGAGTCCCGCTCCCGAGACCCGAAAAATCAAATTTTTTTCAAAATTTCCAGATTTGAAATAATTTTCAAAAATTCATCTTACATGCATTAAATCCATGAACAAGAATTTAAAACATGTTATCAAACAATTTAGCAAAACAACATGCCAAAAAACGAAACTTTCAAGCAAAACCGAAACTTTTAACACCGTCTTGTTAATCCCGAAGGTAGCACGGCTCTGATACCACTGTTGGGTCTCGAGGTAGTGTTGGAGATGAACCAACTCGCAGCGGAAAATCAATAAAAACCAAGAGACGATTAAAACCATGAAACAACTAACAAAGAATAGATTCACAAGAAAAAATTCAGCACTATCTCTTACCAAAATAAGAACACCGGTTAACGAATGATTGGCTTGAGTCTCCAAGACGCCTACGTATCCACATGGGAATCAAAGCCACGTAGTTCTTCTCTTTGAGGACTCAAGAACACAAAAATGGAGGTGGAAACTAGCCAAACCCGAAATGGCCATGGAAGAGGGAGAGAAAATGTGTTTCCTATTCTTGTCTTGTGTTTGTTATGTTGAAAAAAGATGACTTAAACATAACAAAACCCATACTTGTCCAACTAAAGGCATGGGACAAGTATGGTGTAAAGTAAGGTGTAAATAGGACAAAGTATGGCAAGACAAGATTGGGTTAGGTGGTGAATCACCAACACCTTAATCCTTGTCTTGCTTACTTAGTACTAATTAATCAAGACTTGATTAATTAGTTCCATGGGCCTTGGTTGCATGGGTCTTTCATGGGCCTCTTGGAACATGGCCCGTGGCCATTTCCAACGAGGTCCCGTGATTCGCTCATCGCCTCCAAGCCTTCCATACCGGAAATGTCCAACATTATCCGACGCGATCAATCCCAAGACTCCAAGCCTTGTCTCGATCCGTAAAGTCCTATT
This sequence comes from Erodium maritimum, assembly GCA_963921825.1. Taxonomy (NCBI): domain Eukaryota; kingdom Viridiplantae; phylum Streptophyta; class Magnoliopsida; order Geraniales; family Geraniaceae; genus Erodium; species Erodium maritimum. The sequence continues at coordinate 87,528,802 of OY997588.1, read as the reverse complement.
CACTTACGGGCACATGACCCAAAACCCAGTTTTGGTCATATCCCGAGACAACTCCCTTTTGGCCATTCTCCATAAATGTGTCAATGAGTTTCATCCTCCGGTGTGACCCTTAGGTTATGCATGTCAATAGATCAACGTAAAATCCCATTTTACACTATCCTATTTAAGTGGCAACTAACGAGACTTTAGTATTGCCTGACACTGCTTAGCGAATCGACCCTGTCGATTCTAACCTTTCCGTCGTCCCTGTCATTATCCTTTTATCTCCGATATCCTGATTGAGATAAGGCATAGAGCCGTCATCCTTATTATTCTCAATCACCGTTCCTTGATATGTGAGATGACTGAAGATATGATACCCAGTATCATGTGCATGGCCATGCTATTCTTCCAGTCACTCTCGATCAAGCAGCCGAGAACCGATATCTTTCCCATACCTTAGTATGAGGGATAAATCCCTTAGCCGTCTTTCGTGTCACTCATGTAGCCCGTCCCCAAGCCAATCTTGGCCGTTATGGAAGCCCTGTTACGGACAACGTTAGGCTCAGGTCAAACTCAGTTGTTGACTACATAGCGATCACAAAGACTCCTTGGTCTAAGGATACATGACAAGCTACAACACTGAATATGTTCATGACTTAATCTATGGCACATATTCAGGGCGGGTCGTCCAATATCATGTCCCACATGATATCTATGATCAGACTCCGGAATCCCATTCCAATGACTAACAGAACGTAAGCCATAAAGAGCCATCTTTCATACTAGTCGCTTCTAGTGAAGCTTTGTTGACTAGGGACCCATCGAGTGTGATCTATCTCGATCTATGGTTCTATTCGCATGGTGGGCATAGATCATAGCACACATCGATATATTACTCCAACACATAAGTAATATAAAGCCGCTTTAATTTTATTGCTAACGATGATATATACATTTGGACATTTAGGATTGAACTACGGGCACTAAGACTAACACTTTCGAGAACCCCGACGATGAACATCCCTATGGGATGGTTTCCGGTGCTCCGATGTATGTGCCTCCTCTGGATTGAGGGAAAATTTGATGTGATATGAATACTCTAGTAGATCGGAAAATGGGAACCGAGGTGACACTAGAATCTATTCATGGATCGGAGGCTTGAGAAAGCAAGTGGTTGGCGCGATATCAATTACTCCCACTTTATCGTTATGATACTTTACATGTATTCTGTTATGGAACCTTCAAGTTATTGTTATTTTCAAGAGTGCGAACTTACCTTATTCTATCTTGTTTATATATATTATTTCATCGTACTTATCTATTCTATCTTGTTACATATTATTTCATTGTTGGTCGTTTTGGTTGTTATTTGAGTTATCTGTTGCACGGTACGGTATTGATCTAACGGTTGAATTGTTAAGGTTTTTCCCTACTGAGCGTAAGCTCATCCCCTTTAGTTTTCTTACTGTTTTATAGGTGTAGCTGATGTCTAGTGAGTTCGAGGCTCGGGAGCTTTTGGACGTCTTGGGATTTATCTTAGAGTTGTGTTGGTCTTGTGTTTTAAACATTATGTACTTGACTATTTACGTTGAGCTGTGACTCACTTGCAGTTTTGGAACTATCGATAGCCGTTGATATTGAGAGAGTTTATCTTTATATTATCAAGGTTTTGGTATTTAATTATTCGTTTTCTACTTTTATTTTCGGTCACGTCTCGAATCCGGTCAAGGCCGGATTTGGGGCGTGACAAATTGGTATCAGAGTCTGGTTTCATTGGAAACAGGTTGTAACTTTTGAACTTGTTTTCAAAACCTCGGACCAACGTCAATTAGGTAGGTAGAGTTAGGGAGTCTAAGTCGTGTACTCAGTGATGCAAGCTAAAGAATTTGATGCATAGAGTAAGAACGACTCGAGTCTTACTGTTTTCAATGGTTGTTTAACTTTGAATCTTTATATTACAACGGTTAGATCGCTTAAGTGGTGTCCTTACCCTATGAACTGTCAGGTACAGTGATCGGTGAAATCGAACGGTTGAGATCGGTATTGGATTAACGAGCAATGATCAACCCGTTGTATATTAATTATTGAATAAATTATCTGTTAAAGGTGTTACTACCGTGTTGGCCGGTTCATGTTTGTTAAGGTTGAATGGTTAATTGATTAAGGTATTGATGAGGTTGGAGATTGGTTTCATTGGAGTGTTATTGTTGGAGTGATGATTGACCGAAGGGTGAACTTATGGAAGGATTGGACTGTTAAGATTTTGAAATTGTTGAGTATTGACTCGGTTATGATGTTAAGAATCGTTTAAGGAATCAAGGTTGAAAAGATGATCCAATGGGGATAAATTTTGAGAAGAGAATAGAATCCGAGTATTCTTGCACCCTCTTTGTTTATGTGTATACTTTGAAGAGTATGAGAACTCTGTGTATTGATTGTGTTGTGTACCTTGTGTATTGATTGTGTTGTGTACCTTGTGGAGCGTGAGAACTCTAAGTGTTGGATGCCTTGTGAAAATCCATTGGTAATTATCGACTTGTTTAAGTGCCCACCGTTATTTAAGAGTTAAAGTTGAATTTGACTTTGATTTTGAGTTTGAAGCTGAAGCTTAACTTAAATTTGAAATTGAGTTTGAAATGGAAAGTAAGTCGAGACAGAGATTGAGATTGAAGTTAAGATTAGGTTTAGATCGGATGAACGAGCGATGCTCGGGTTGGCTATGACACGTTGGTTAATTAATTATGGAAGGATTTTCCGTTTTGGTCATCTCCAATCAGATTCGGGGCCCGTTCGGTTACTTATGGTGTTCAAGATGTTGTGTTTTTGAGATGTTTTGTGTGCACCTTCGGGTAGGACTCTGTGTACATGTTATTATAAAAATGTCCCACTTAAGCGAATGGTTAAAGATGTTGCAAACGGGTCATGCCGAATTTTCGGTAGAAACTGAAGGGTTTGCACTATCACGGGCTGACTCAGGGGCGCCACTGTAGTCGAACGTGATAGAGGGATGTCAAGTGGTTACAACGAGATTCGGGGACGCCTGAATCGGGTTGTAACGACGTGAGATCGACATGAATGTTATAAGGATAAAGTAAGAGATGGAAATTATGGAAAAGAGTTGAGGACTTAAATTGTGAGATTTATCGTGTTGCGATTCTAAACCCTAATATTGGGAAGAGACCCAATCTAGGGGTATGTTTGTTGCTTTGCAAATTATGTGAATTGATTGAGATTGTTCCTCCTATGGGAGTTGATTGATTTCATTGAACACCGTTGATTGCTGTTGTGAGACGCACTATGTTGCGGCCTTTTTCTGCCTATATATAAAGTGTTATATATATTTATCTACTAAGCCAAGTGCGGTTGGTCTTTCTATGATCTTTGTGGGACGCGCGGGAACGTCCTTGTGTTTTGATCGAACCGGTTGTTCTAAACAAGACTTCGTACTAGCGATCCAAGTAGGATCCCTTTAAGATGCATGAGAACGTCCCTTTATCGAACCACTTGAGTTAAATTAAATTATGAGTACCTAAGTTTTAAATGCAACGAGTACACGAGATGTCCCGTGTTTACAGTACGAGAGGGACCAGGAGTCGCCCAGCTTTGGGGCAGAGCCAGTCACTAGCTGTTGGACTGGCAGGGGCAGCTAGCGCCCAGGGTGCTGCTCCCACAGAGCACCAGAGCTTTGAGGATGGACCATCAAGGTCACCAGTGAGAGATACTCCAGTCGCAGAGCCGACTCGTGGTTCGCGCAGTACCAGCAACGCTCAGTACTCAGCAGGAGACTGCGGTAACGACACCAGAGTTTGTGCCTACGGCCGACGCCGTCACTGTCACGGCCAGGCTCTTTGAAATCTTCGTAGTTTGAGCACGCCAATCAATCCCGGGGGTTTAGACCCCGAGGCAGCTGTAGTATGGTGGGAGTGGATTACCTGCAACTTTGTTAGTTCGAGAGTATTCGGTTGGTCATCTGAGAATATTTTCGCGAACGTTCAGCTTGAGAGAGAAGCATGATACGGGTGGCAGCATGTGCAGATCAGGGTTGGAGGTGACTTTTAGTTGTTCATTAGATTGTTCCTAGAAAAGTATCTTTCCCTCGATCCGCTCGAGAGAACCAACACCAACGGTTGTTGATATGCAGTAGAGATGCTTGACCGTCTCTAAGTATGAGGCAGAGTTCATGTTCCTGTACCGCTTCGCGCCGAGATGATGCAAACCGAGGAGAGCCGCCACGGGCGTTCGAGAGAAGACTAACCTCGTCTGTCGCAGATCAAGTTGTTACCTGCAGAACGAGGATTTTCTGTACTAGTGGATCAGGCGCTATCCGTTGAGAAGCATCTTCAGGAGACCGCCAGAGCGCGGAAGAACAGGCCGAGGCCGAGTGGCTTCCTAAGGCTGTCAAGGAGTCGCAATACTAAGAGGCAGAGGACCTCAGGATTATTTCAACCACGGACCCAGTCCGATGAGACACGATGGGTTGGAGCAGCAGCGTCAGTTGGACCTGCCCCGGTGGCACAGTTTTGTCCTTCGTGCAAACAGTGTGGACATCTGGGCCTTAACTGCCCATGGAATGTTGTATTCACAACCCGTCCTGCAGATCGGCCTACGAGAGCCGATAAGAGGACATGCTATAACAGCAGCAGATTCTTCCACCACCATCGAGAGGAGGACTTCTGATTCAGCAGGGCCGAGCATACGCGATTGCCGGGCCCCGAGCTGAGGGACTTGATAAGGATCTTGAGATCGCTTAGAGTGCCCGTTTACGATTTACATTGTGGATTGTGTTTGCTAACACTTGAGTTTTACACTTGGTCGTGTTATTTTCTGTCGGAACGGAATTTAAAACCAGTGAGCCCACCCGTATCTTAAACACACCGACCAGAGGTGCGGTAGTACCAACGAACGCCAGTTTGGGTGTGAAAGAGGAGTAACAGGCCTAGTAGTACGAGAATTTCTTGTCCTTCTTCGATAGTAAGAACCAAGTTTTAAGAACCGATTGATGAAACATCAGACGTTCGTCGAACGCTATCGGCAGCGAATGCCCTAGTAGTGAAAAGGTTGCGGCCTAGACCAGTAAACGGTCCGAACGGTCACAAGAGATGACCAAGTAGCGATGAGATCAGGGTAGCGCAGCGGAATCGTGGTGGGTCCATGCCCACAGGAGTCGTAATCGACATCTCCATCTACCCATGCTAAAAGATTTAAGTTTTAAGGTCCGAACCATCGAAACAGCTTTGTTTCAAAATCCCGCTTAACGAGCGAAAAGTTGCACAAGTGGGTGCCGTACTTAAGAGATTGGATTAGATTGTGCTCCATACGTTCGTCCCGGAGGGACTAAACGGTTTGCCGCCAGTTCACGCGGAACAGGCGAATAACATCAAAAGTTGTTCAGACGACTTTCCCAGCGGAGAAGGATACGGAAAACGAGAACCGGGTACCAAGGTGTACCTTTTCCAGCAAGAGAAGAACGAACACCAAACGTCCAACGAGGACTAAGCATAACCATAAGGTTACACCATAGAAGTGAGAGCATCCACGTTGAAACCCGTCAACAGATAGCCGAGGGCGACTACCAAAAGCTCCAGGCCAGTAACAAGATGGCACCGAACGAAGCGTTTTGTGGTAGGGCGGATTTTTGTGCCATGCATGGGCACGGGTAAGGTTGGAAATTAATCGTTGTTGGTTTTAAGTTGTTCGAGGAACGATGGAAGGAACCGCGCTAGTTTCTGAACTGTTCCAATTCTCGAGATCCCAGTGCATGATGATTACTCATTATGGGGTGACTCGGGTGGACTTGACTATAAGTTGTGATTGAGCGACAGCTCGTGAATGAGTGTCAACGGTATAAGGATTACCGCCGATCGAGATAAACATTATTGATAAATCTTGGATTGTGTTTCGATGTCGAGTGTGATTGTTGTACGTTTTCTTTGGTGTCTAGAAGGACGCCTCCTTTTGGCTAGAGTGCCAGTACGAGGTTCCACCGTTCTTGTTGTTGTGCGCCGTTCGTTCGACAAGAGGTCGGTAGAGTTCGTGGTTTTGCGGAACCGTGCACCGGGTTTGAGAACCGTAGTCTCGCAGATGCAGTGATTTATACGAAACGACTGTAAGATGGTTTGGTCAGAAGTGTGAACTGGTATCGACGGTAAGAGAATTATAGCAAGTTGGTTAACTTTCGTGATCGACCGTAGTTGAGAATGGTTATTCTTCTCCTTATTTTAGGATCGCGATACTTGTTGAGTGGTTGAATCTTTATCAGGTTGAGAATCTTGAACGGTTTTACCAGGTGTAACCTGTCGTTAGATTTGGGAAAGTATGTCGCGCTTCGGATAACGTGAACTTCTAATGGTAGTACGTTTTGAGGTGTGCCGACCTCCGACTAGAGGTCGGTGCATTGTATTATTCACTTGTCGAGGTACGCCCACCTTTCCACGAGGTGTGATGAAACGAACGATTGTTCCAGATCCCTCGGTGTTAGTGAGGCCTTTGTTGTTGTTTGGAGTGAGTATTAGTCCCGTGGAAGTTGTTTGTAGTCGGCCTTGACTTGTTAGTACTTGAGTTCCGTTGGGTTTGATCCAGTGGTGATCACAAAGGAGAATTCAGCTAAGTTACGTTGTGTGTGTTTCCGACTTTGTTGACTTGTAGAGAGTTCCAGTAGGATACCCTTGACGATGGAATTTCCGGTGTGGGATATCGATATCTTCACCTTAGTCTTCTCAAGTGTTTGGTTGTCTCTCGACTTGTGATTACTCGGTATTCCTGAGTCGGTAAATCGTTGCGCGCGTTTTTGTAAAATTGGGTAAGACAGGTTTGTACCACTAAGGGTGAAGCTGGAGTAACTAGCGGGATCTAGTGAATCACGAGTAAGTGAAGGTTGCGTATTTTTCTGGACCGAGTAAAAGGCACACGAGGGCGACGGAAGACTAACATTGTTAACGACATCGACTTCTTGAACGATTCGGTTAGTGTTCACGCTTTCCCGAAGGCGAAACCGAAGAAGGGACTATTGTGGTTCAAGCGTGTCGGGGGCAACCTAGCCCCACGTTTTATCGAATCTTTAGGATGATTGGGCAAGTTGGAGTCGTGGCGTATAGCCTCGCACGACAACAACGGTCCAACTACGGGCCTTTCCACGTTGTCGAGCATACGGACATCGAATTAGTGGATGACACCTCCTATGAAGGACAACCAATTAGGACGTTGGATGCACGGGAGAAGATCATACGGGATTAGACTATCCCACTAGTACGAGTACAAGAGACGCACCAAAGAGCTAAATCGACTTGAGAACGCGAGGGTTAATTTCGCAAACAGTTTTCCCTTCTGTTTGAAAGTGAGCTATCTCAGTGATAAATTTCGAGGACGAAATTCTTTTAAGGGGGGTAGATTGTAAGAACCACCCCCGGTCGATCCCGGTCGAACCGGTGGATTTCGACGAAATTTGACTTTCGACCAGAAAAGTCAACCGAGTACTCCGGAAGTCATTCGGGACCTTCCCAGGGCCCAAAGAGCTTAACCAATCTCATTGTTAGCTTAGTTGAGCCAATTCCAGTATTTTTTACTGTAATCCTGTAGCAGCCAATTTTCGGTCAACGGGACCCTTTTATCGACTAATCTCGAATTAACTAAAGTGTTGGTTTTTATTAGAGACAAAATGGTCCCCAACTAGGACACTTTTCCCTCTTGGCTTGGAGGAGAAGAAAAGACCCATATTTGACCCTTTGACCCTCACCAATGTTAAATTAGAAGGACTGGGTCTAAGGGTAACAATGGAATATCATCAAACTAGGGTTTTAAAGCAATTTGGACCACTTCTCTCCTCATTTTATGTGCTGGCCGAAATTAGAGAGAGGAAGGGAGAGAAAAGGCAACTTTGAAGCTTGAAGGGGAAGAAAGGTGCAAAAATGGAGTCTTGAAGTGGTTTCACTCCCAAAAACTCTCCAAAACTTCATCTTCTACCTCCATTCCTCACTCACAAGGTAAATCCCTCATCTAATTTCGTTTCTACAACTTTTGGTTCTTGGGTTTTGGTGGAAAATGGAAGAACTTGTTGGGTTTTGAAGCTTGAGTTTGGTTATTGAGGTTTTGGAGGATTTTGATGATAGATGATGGTTTTAATTCGCGTCTTTGGAGTTTTGATGAACACCCATGGTGGGTTTTGAAGTAGAGACGTTTAGGAACCGTTTTTGGAGCTTTAAAAGGTCATCCATGGAGGTTTGGAAGGTAAAATTCGAGAAAACCCGAAGTTGGTGGAAGCTGACGGGTGAACAGTACCAGGCGTCACAGACCCGTGATGAGTACCGTGACGGAGGACGTCACGGCTCCGTGAGGGAGACCGTGACGGCGCCAGACACGACTCCGTGAGGAGATCCGTGACGGCCCAGTCCACGGATCTGTGACCAGATCCATGGCAGACCAGTCTTGGTCCCTTTAAACCCCTTTCGATCCTTTTTCGTCTACTTCAAGAGTTTGGTTTTGGAACTTTGGGTGGAATCTTTTGAGCTTGTTTGTTTACACCTTAGTTAGCTTTTAATTTGAGTTTGTTTGGTGTTTAAAGACCTTGGGACCGAACTTGAAGAACGAAGACCACGCTGGGACCCGTGTGAAGAACGGAGTTGCGACTTTTGGGCTTTACAACAGAGTTTAGATGAAGACCACGAGGTAGGGAAAGTCTTAATTCCTTATTTAACACTTAGTATGCATGTTAGGTTAATAAAACTGGAAAGGTCCTAGAAATTGCCTATAGGATGCGAATGTGTAACTCGCTTTCAATACTTGGGACTTGATTTACTGGTAGAGAGGCTGTGAAGAGCTCTCGGATTAGTTGTGTGCTAGGGTCACATGCTTGGTTGCTCGTTATTAGGACAACTAAGAGTCTAATGAAACTAGTAAGCTTACTTGATTGAATGTTTAATTGATTGTTCATATGATTGTGGATTAGTTGAATGCTTACTTGATTGATTGAGTGATGGTGATGATATAATTGTTGATTGAACGGTTGATCGAGTATGACTGGTTGTGCCAAGGGGTACAATCAGGTGATCGATGTACCGCTGGTTCGTGACAGGTAAGTATACGGTAAGTATGGAGTGTTATTGGGTGTCTTTATTGTGATGAAGGTGTGATTTGAGAAAAGGTCCTTGTTGGATACATTTAGTGTTTGTTTAATTATTATGATTCTTGAATGGTTGTTTGTTTGTTTGTTTGGTTCGGTACTACACCGGGTTGGTAATCCGGTGCCGTTGTGGTGGTTGGAGTTGGACAGATACAATGAGTGATATGAGGAGCCTTAGAGCTCGGCAAATCCTACGGGATATTGAGTGACGTGAGGAGCCTATGGCTCGGCAGATCCTACGGGATATTGAGTGATTATTGGAGCCTGAGAGCTCGGCAGATCCTACAGGATATTGAGTGTTTATTGAGTGATTATTGGAGCCTGAAAGCTCGGCAGATCCTGCGGGAATTTGAGTGATGTGAGGGGCCTAAGGGCTCGGCAGATCCTGCAGGATATTGAGTGATGTGAGGGGCCTAAGGGCTCGGCAGATCCTGCGGGATATTGAGTGGATTCCTTCATGAGAGATGGTTACTGAGGTTTCACCCAAGGGTGGACGTCCTACGGGAGCACTACCTTGGTTCCCTATGACTTATGGTCCTTTGGAGACACTTTCGAGAACCCCGACGATGAACATCCCTATGGGATGGTTTCCGGTGCTCCGATGTATGTGCCTCCTCTGGATTGAGGGAAAATCTGATGTGATATGAATACTCTAGTAGATCGGAAAATGGGAACCGAGGTGACACTAGAATCTATTCATGGATCGGACGCTTGAGAAAGCAAGTGGTTGGCGCGATATCAATTACTCCCACTTTATCGTTATGATACTTTACATGTATTCTGTTATGGAACCTTCAAGTTATTGTTATTTTCAAGAGTGCGAACTTACCTTATTCTATCTTGTTTATATATATTATTTCATCGTACTTACCTTATTCTATCTTGTTTATATATATTATCTGTTGCACGGTACGGTATTGATCTAAGGGTTGAATTGTTAAGGTTTTTCCCTACTGAGCGTAAGCTCATCCCCTTTAGTTTTCTTACTGTTTTATAGGTGTAGTTGATGTCTAGTGAGTTCGAGGCTCGGGAGCTTTTCGACGTCTTGGGATTTATCTTAGGTTGTGTTGGTCTTGTGTTTTAAACATTATGTATTTGACTATTTACGTTGAGCTGTGACTCACTTGCAGTTTTGGAACTATCGATAGCCGTTGATATTGAGGGAGTTTATCTTTATATTATCAAGGTTTTGGTATTTAATTATTGGTTTTCTACTTTTATTTCTGGTCACGTCTCGAATCCAGTCAATGCCGGATTTGGGGCGTGACAGTCACAGAACGGGCTTCCCTAGCCAACAAGTGGGGTGCTCCGTTCGTTGTTCTAGCAATATACTCGAGTTTGACATCCTCGAGAGTAGATAGGAGAGAACGGCATTCAATGAGAACGTGTCCTACTAGGGAGAAAAAAGGACTAGTACCTAAGATCAGTTGTACTACATATTGTGCATCACTTCGAATCACAATCTTGGTAAGTCCCTTCAACAATTCAGCCCATATCATTTCTGAAGAGTCGGCTCCATCCCACTGGCTCTGTATCAGCAAAAACCACCTCGTCAACATTAATAGCACACCAATCTCGTGGAGGGGGTGACCAAACCACTTCCCTTCTCGGCTTCTAAACCGGAGGCTGTTGGATTTCTAGGGAGGAAAACTAAGCGGAAATTAAAAAAACAATTCCCTAGAATAGCCTCAGGATCCATGTAATTCCGAGTAAACCGACAAACAAAAATAAAGGAGAGATTACCTCTTTCAAATTTTCAGCTTGGTTCGAGACAGGGACCAACTTGCAGCTCGTATATCTCAGCAACGAACCGTTGGAATAAAAATCCCTCCGGTCAGATTGAAGACCAATATGTGTAGAACCTTCATTCCAAAAATCAGAAAGATCGGTTCTCGGATGAACCTCCGATCGGGCTCTTTCCAGAGGCTGGTCGGACAGAAATTGGGCAGAAAAATCTGCCCACATTTTTCTTCTCTTCTTGCAAACAAACAACACCGAAACAAATGGATTTGGCTTGAGTCTCCAAGACGCCTACGTATCCTCTTGGAGGAATCAAAGCCACGTAGTTCTTGAACAATCCTTCCCAAAATCGTTTGTGTGCTAGCACAAGATGAAGAACACTTCTTCCTCTCTCTTTTCTTTCTACTCGTTTTTCTCTCTACACTTTGAGAACCATTCTCAACACACCCTTGAGAAAAATATGATTTTTCTTCTCTCTCTTGCATGCATATATAACCCAACATGACCACACTTATTTTATTTGGAAAAACCCAACATTTGGACTTCCAACTTGGACAAGTGTCTCACTTAGGTTTTGCATGCTTACCATTCCTAAACATGTCTCCACTAAGTCATTTCAAGCAAGTCCAACTCTTGGACTTTCTTTTATGACAAGTGTCTTATTTTAGGAGTAGTGGTCATGCAAAAATACCCTCTTTGAATTTCACAAATTCAAGGGTCATTTTTGCATTTTAATTGCCCAACATAATCTTCATTATATTGGCAATTCGAAAAACGAGTTTAATGAATAAATAAATATATCAAATATAATGTATTATTTTATTCACTTAATGGACTTCCAAATTCCAACACGATTTTGATCTTGTTGTCAGGTGTGACCCTGCAGGCTCATACGACGTTCGGTAGTGGGCCCGAAATCCTCGATTCGTCCACATGTCATAGTTGTCTTTTAGCAAAGCAATATGACTACCCAAACGTAAATGATGATCGACAATGCGACTTAACCTTTACACGCTAATATGCTAACCCTTCTGTCAACGATATCTCGATCGAATAAGGCATAGGGCCGCCATACTTATTTTACTCGATCGCTGTTTCTTGATCTTAAGTAGACTGCCAGTGATAACTCTTTATCAATTCGCATGGCCATGCTTTTTCCTGCAGTTCCACTTATCAAGGGGCCCAAACGATATCTCTCATATTTATATGAGTGACAGATCCCTTATCAGTCAACCATGTCTCTCACATAGACACTTATGCACGCAATCATAGTCTTTATAATTTCCCGGTTAAAGACAACGTTTAACTGTGTCAAAGCACACATCCACCTATGTAGAAATCATGATGACTATAAGGTCAGAGGACTTAAGTCATATTACGGTACTGAGAAATACTCATGACAGTTCCGATGTAGTATTCTCATAGTGGGTCATCCAATGCCATTTCTCTAAATGACATCTATGATTTGACTTCATATCCAATATGTATGATCAGTAAAACGTGATCATCAGCCAACATCATATTAGTCTTATTATATCAGTAAGACCAGGGATCAAGTGAATAATACTCTATTACTTCTAAGAGTTTTACTATCAAGTCCTCAACCCGATGATCTTAAGACAGAGTATTATTCACACTATTAACATTTCGCAAATGATAATAGTAGTGCCGATGTATTAATGAAATGATAATTCCGTCTATGATCACGATTGGCCTAGGGCACAAAAACCAACACTCCCACTTGCACTAGGTCCAATCGACATTACAAGTAATGCCCATTGATCTGACATGAAACTCATGTTCAAGGTGTGGAAGCTCCTTGGTTATAGGATCAGCCACATTATCATTTGTAGGTACTTTGCATATCTTAGTGTTTCCTCTCATTGAATGAGATGGTAACGACTTAGGATGTGTTTGGATTTCTGGTGCGATCTAGGCTCCTTGGCCTGTGCTATCGCGACACAGTTATCACAATACATGTTTACCGGATCTGATATACTAGGGATGATTCCCAAGCCGGATCCAAACAGTTTCTTTAACTGCATCTGATGCAGCTAACTACTCGTCTTATGTTGTAGGAACAGTGTTCCACTCCGAGCTTCTTAAGCTGAACTCACCTTCATTCAAACAAAAACACTTTGTTCTGTTGGGTCTCGAGGTAAGGTTGGAGATGAACCAACTCGCAGCGGAAAATCAATGAAAACCAAGAGACAATTAGAACCATGAAACAACTAACAAAGAATGGATTAACAAGAGAAAAATTCAGCACTAGTTCTTACCAAAACAAGAACACCGGTTAACGAATGATTGGCTTGAGTCTCCAAGACGCCTACGTATCCACATGGGAATCAAAGCCACGTAGTTCTTCTCTTTGAGGACTCAAGAACACAAAAATGGAGGAGGAAACTAGCCAAACCCGAAATGGCCATGGAAGAGGGAGAGAAAATGTGTTTCCTATTCTTGTCTTGTCTTTGTTATGTTGAAAAAAGATGACTTAAACATAACAAAACCCATACTTGTCCAACTAAAGGCATGGGACAAGTATGGTGTCAAGTAAGGTGTAAATAGGACAAAGTATGGCAAGACAAGATTGTGTTAGGTGGTGAATCACCAACACCTTAATCCTTGTCTTGCTTACTTAGTACTAATTAATCAAGACTTGATTAATTAGTTCCATGGGCCTTGGTTGCATGGGCCTTTCATGGGCCTCTTGGAACATGGCCCGTGACCATTTCCAACGAGGTCCCGTGATTCGCTCATCGCCTCCATGCCTTCCATACCGGAAATGTCCAACATTATCCGACGCGATCAATCCCAAGACTCCAAGCCTTATCTCGATCCGTAAAGTCCTATTCACTTACGGGCACATGACCCAAAACCCAGTTTTGGTCATGTCCCGAGACAACTCCCTTTTGGCCATTCTCCATAAATGTGTCAATGAGTTTCATCCTCCGGTGTGACCCTTAGGTTTATGCATGTCAATAGATCAACGTAAAATCCCATTTTACTTGATCCTATTTAAGTGGCAACTAACGAGACTTTAGTATTGCCCGACATTACATAAGAGCTGGCGATATTACCTGTACGGCGAGGGGTTTCAGGTGTTCTCGGATCACAAGAGCCTCAAGTACATATTTTCCCAGCGAGACCTGAACATGCGTCAGCGACGATGGATGGAACTACTCGAGGAGTACGACTTCGAGCTACACTACCACCCAGGCAAGGCGAACGTTGTCGCCGACGCCTTAAGTAGGAAGTCGGCTCCGAGCCTCGCCAGCATATCTGTCCGAGAGTGGGACATGATGGGGGAGCTGAGCACATTCGGGCTTGAGCTAGAGGAGGTTACTGGCGGTGTTGCCATGTGCTCCCTAGTGGCTCAGCCCTCACTGCTTGCCCAAGTGTTGGAGGCGCAGAGGGAGGACGTCGAAGCATCAGAGATCCGCGAGAGAGTCGTCAGGGGTGACGAGGTGGTGGGCTGGCAGGACAGTACTGATTGGGGACTACGGTACCGCGGGGGGCTGTTCGTACCAGTTAACTGTAGAGATGCCGTGTTACGAGAGGCACACCATTCGCGTCTCGCAGTGCATCCGGGGGGCACCAAGATGTACCGTGACCTCAGGAGGCACTACTGGTGGCGCGGCATGAGGAGAGCAGTCGCAGAGTTTGTGTCGAGATGCCTTGTCTGTCAGCAGGTGAAGGCAGAGCATCAGCGTCCCGCGGGATTGTTACAGCCACTACCGATTGCTCAGTGGAAGTGGGAGCACATTACGATGGATTTCGTGTGTGGACTACCGAGATCGCCCAAGGGAAACGACGCCGTGTGGGTGGTAGTCGACCGGTTGACCAAGTCGGCCCACTTTCTGGCTATGAGGATGACAGACCCGGTCGACAAGTTGAGCAGTCTGTATATCCAGGAGATAGTGCGCCTCCACGGGGTCCCGGTGTCGATAGTGTCTGACAGGGATCCCCGCTTCACGTCCAGGTTCTGGCCGAGTCTGCAGAAGGCACTGGGGACAGAGATCCTACTCAGCACAGCACATCATCCTCAGACAGACGGTCAGTCTGAGCGTACCATTCAGATCTTGGAGGACATGCTGCGAGCATGTGTGCTGGATTTCAGGGGATCTTGGGAGACCCACCTGCCATTGGCCGAGTTCGCCTACAACAACAGCTTCCAGGCCAGTATCGGGATGGCACCGTTCGAAGCGTTGTATGGTAGGCCGTGTCGGTCACCAGTATGCTGGGCAGAGGTGGGGGACAAGAGTCTGCTGGGGCCAGATCTTGTCAGAGAGACGACGGAGAAGGTCACATTGATCCGCGATCGGTTGAGGACCGCGCAGAGCCGGCAGAAGAGTTATGCAGACAGGCGACGTCGACCTCTTGAGTTTGCAGTCGGGGATCACGTGTTCCTGAAGGTGAGCCCGAGGAAGGGGCTGGTGCGGTTCAGGCGCAGCGGGGGAAAGTTGGCTCCGAGGTACATAGGCCCGTTCCAGATCTTAGACAGAGTGGGAGTCGTGGCTTATCGTCTGGCGTTGCCACCGCAGCTTGGGAGAGTACATAACGTCTTCCACGTATCCCAGTTGCGGCAGTACAACGCAGACCCCTCCCACGTCATCGAGTGGACTGATATCGAGGTGGCTGATGATGTCTCCTATGAGGAGCAGCCGGTTCGGATCATGGACACACGGCAGCAGATTCTGCGGGGAGGCAAGATTATCCGCTTGGTCCGAGTGCAGTGGAAACATCACGGAGCTGAGTCGACGTGGGAACGCGAGGACGAGGTTCGCGCGAAGTATCCCGGCCTGTTCGACTCCCGAGGTACGTCTGTTTTAAATTTCGCGGACGAAATTTCTTTAAGGGGGGTAGACTGTAATAACCACTTCTGGTCAACGTCAGTCAAACCTGCGAAAAACAGGAAAATTTAAAAATTTTAAGACAGACACTTAACTTAACCTAAATTGACCCCGAGGGTCATGCCGGACTTAAGTTGACCCCGTTATCGACTAAAATGAGTTACGGGGGACTCAGGGCAACTTCCTGGTCATTTTGGGAAAGATTGATTTTTCGCTGGAAAAGTCACCCGAGCGACGTTTTGGTCCATTCGAGGACCGTTTTGGACCCGAAAAGCTTAGCCGTCGTCGTAGCGGTCTTAGTTGGGCCGTTTCCTTGAAGCCCGTCCAGTTTAAAATATTTTTGGGAAAAGTGCCCGTTCGGGGCCCGAAACGTCCGTTTTTCGCGAATCTGATTGGAAAATATCAACTAGATATTTTCCAAAAGGTATGGGACCCACCTTGACACTTGTCAAGTATATGGTGGTGTATTTTTTGGAGGGAAAATGGGTGGATATGGTGAGTTGGCCGAGTATAGGGTAAAAGGGAAAGGAATTGGAGTTAGTTGTTATTTGTTTTAAAAATTAGAAAGAGGAAGAGAGGTTTTAGAGAGAGAAGGAGAAGGAGAAGAAGAGAGAAGAAGGAAGGTTGGGCTAGGGTTGGTGATCGAGCCCTTGGATCGAGTCAAAGCAAAGAGCAATCCCGTTCCCCTCATTCTCCTCTACGGTAATACCCGAACCGATTCTCGTTTCGATTATTTTCAAGAGCTAGGGTTTGGTTATAAAATTTGGTTTAGGGTTGTGTAGAGATTAGAGAGGTGTTGGAGACGTTTTAGAGGTGTTTGGGAGAGAAATTTCACGTTTTCCGGTGACCGGAGGCTCGGGAGGAGCTCCGGCCACCGTGGGTGGTGGCCGGCCGGCCATGTGGTGGCTGGCCGGAGGTGGCAGCAGCCACCACTTGGTGGCCGAGCCCCTCCCTCAAACCCTAGAGTCTCGGCCAAGCCTCTTGGGTGGGGCCCACGTGCTCGGTTGCTCGGGTTTTAATGTTCGGGTGGTTTAAAACGTCCCCCGGACCACTTTATCCTTAATCGAATCGAAATTTGGAATTAAATTGGAGAAGTTGTAATTAACGGGTTTTGGGAAACTTTAAACGTTAATTAATTGACTTAGAAGTCGGAATTCAATTCCGTCAAGTGCGTTGGGTTCCTTGAAATATTCTAAGACCGTAGAAACGAAAACGGGGACTTTTGGAGCCCCGGAAGGCAATTAACCAAAACCGGGCAGATTCGCCATGTCGGGCGAATCTGGCCCTTACGGGTCCTTTATCGGCAATATCGAGTATTTGGGAAGTTTGGGAGTGATCGGCATTGTCGGGGTTACGTTTGGGCGTTAAGTTTATTAAGTTTCGGTTTACTCGTACTAGTTTAAAAGTACTTTAAATTTGTGTTCTTTTAGATCGTGCTACGGACCGAGGCAAGGGGAAGCTCGGCGAGTGACTGAGTGTGCTTCGGGTGTTGTTGGAGCGCTTTTGGGATTGTATACGAGGTAGGGAAAAGTAGCCGGATCTCGGCCCTGATTAGGGAAAGTTAATGGTAGAATTGCATGTGACACCGGGGTGTCGTGGGTTGAGTAGATTTATTTAATTATTAGAAAAGCATGATACGGGATTGTAGCGTTTAAGAGAAAGGCATGTGACACTTAGTAGTGTCGTAGGAACAGGGAACTTAGCGATAATTGAATTACTGGAGGCATATGACCATGCCCGGAGGTTGTTTGTGAAACTAGCGATTTTAGGACTGTTGGAGGCATCGAGTATGCCGGAGGTTGTCGTGCGCTTTATTTAATTGTTGAGTTTGGGTGGCCTTGAGAGCCCGTATTTAATTGTTGAGTTTGGGTGGCCTTGAGAGCCCGTATTTAATTGTTGAGTCGGGGTGGCCATGAGAGCCGTGTATTTAATTTGGTGTCTTGAGTGGCAGCGAGTGCCCGTGGGGTTGTTGAACCCGAGTCTTGACTGTTGAGGTGTCTTGAGTGGCCTTGAGTGCCTGTGTGATTGAACTTGCCTGTGATTGTGATTGTGGTTACTTGGGGTGGTGAGTTCTAAAGGTCGACAGCCTGATCCGACTTAGTGTCGATGAATTGCGAGTTCTAAAGGTCGACAGCCTGATCCGACTTAGTGTCGATGAATTGCGAGTTCTAAAGGTCGACAGCCTGATCCGACTTAGTGTCGATGAATTGCGAGTTTTAAAGGTCGACAGCCTGATCCGACTTAGTGTCGAGGAATTGCGAGTTTGAAAGGTCGACAGCCTGATCCGACTTCGTGTCGAGGAATTGCGATAGGTCGAACCCTGACCTGATTGAGATTGGTTACTGAGCAGCTGGTGTGCGATCCTTTGTGATCTTGTTTGGTGTTGTGTCGTTTCGTTCGAGTCCTTGAGGAGGTCGTCGATAGTTGTATTGGGTCTACACTGTTTTTATCGAGTGTCGAGTCTGTTGAGGAAGGTGACGGGTTGTGGGTCAGTTGAGTACTTGAGTTGGGGACTGTAGTCCCGGTGTTGGGTTTGGTTTTAGTGTTACTGGCTTTTTCTGCTAATTATGCCATAGTCAGTCTGTTATCCGTGGAGGTGAGCGAACGCTCACCCCTAGCTGCTTTTCCTACAGGTACTGATCACCGGACGGACTAGGTTAGCTCTTGAAGTTCATGGAGCTTGGAGCGGAGTCTGGTCTTTACTTTTGTTGAGTCTAGTGACGGATGTTGTACCTTGTCCACTTGTTGGGACGTTTTTGTATTGTAAATGCTATTATTTTGAGAAGTAAATGGAAATGTCAAAGCTTTTATTGAAAACAGGTTTCAAGTGTTCATGTTTTTAAAAGTTCGCGTCCCGAGTTCGGTTCGCTGAAATCGGGGCGTGACAGCTTGGTATCAGAGCTCGAGGTTTCAAACCTCGGACTGTCCGTCACTTAGGGGGGAGAGTCGAGTCAGTGTGGACCCGTCATGTCTTGAGTCTTCTTTGTGTTTGTGCGTATGTTACAGTATTTTGTTGCTGGCATACTGATTGTGTGTGATTGCGTGAACTGTTTTAACTGTCGCGGGTCGACTCAGGAGCGCTCCTGTAGTCGAACGTGACGGTGTTGATGTCAAGTCGGTACAACGTGGTTCGGGGACGCCTGAACCGGGTTGTAACTACGTGATGTCAAGGAACGAAGTTTTAAAATGAAAGGGTGAAGGTTTTAAAATTATTGGCCCTGTTGGCATGTCTTGAACTTGATTGGCCCTATGGGCATATGTTTGATTTTTGATTGGCCCGGTGAACGGGGGTCGTCGTGTTGTGTGGGTTGGTTTGCCGTCGCTTGTTTGGTGCACGTCGGTGCGGTCTCGTTGTGGTCTCGTTTACTAATGCTAGTATATAAAGTACGTTTAGCTTGAGCGGTGTAGCGCTTTAGTGATAAGCACGTTAGTGTAAGCTTAAGAGGGTGGACGTTAGTGCGTTTGTACTGTCGTTTTTATTTAAGTTCGCAAACTGAACGTTTGCGTGTATCCGTGCAGAGGATACTGTTTATGGCTCGCGGTAAGCGGGGACGACCATCAGGAACGCGGGGCCAGGCACCCACGCGAGGCCGGCGGGGACGGTCAGCAGGGGCCCCAGGGAGGGTGCCGACCGTCGAGCCCGCCGACTATGCGGAGGCACAGGGTACTCCTGTCGGAGAAGACAGGAGGAGTGATGCGGGGCCGTCTGCAGGCACCCCCAGTGTTCCGCCAGTCGCGGACCCTCCAGTGATGACTGCCCTGGATGAGCTTACCAGGACCGTTCAGAGTTTGGTGGCGATCATCGCCAGCCGAGAGTCGGCTTCGCCAGCACCAGAGGCAGCCGCAGTCCCGGTGAGGGCCGCTCAGACAGAGGATCTTACCTCCCGAGCGCTACTAGATTTCCTGAAGCTCGGGATACCTGTTTTTGTCGGGGAGCCGAATCCCGACCTGGCTGAGCGATGGATAGAGCAGGTCACACGAGACTTGGACACATCGGGTGTCGAGGATGGCCGTCGGAGAGTGTCCTTCGCGGCCCATCAGCTGAGAGACAGCGCCTACCACTGGTGGGGGCGGGTGAAGGACACGGTCGGATACGACTACAGCGTATTCCAGGAGGTATTCATGGCATAGTACTTCCCCGAGTCGGCTCGGCTGGAGCGACATCGGCAGTTCTTAGACCTGGAGCAAGGGGGGATGACGGTAGGAGAGTACGAAGCCAGGTTCACAGCCTTGGCCAGATTCGCGCCTGAGATGGTGACGAGCGAGGCGAACCGTTGCCTGCGGTTCCAGGACGGACTGAGGCTGGGCATCCGGAACCAGGTTCTCGCCTTGAGGATACGGAAGTATACCGACCTCGTGGACACCGCAGCTACAGTAGAGCAGGGCGCCAGGGATGCAGTCAGGAGCCGTGAGGTCCGACCTCGGCCGATCAGTTGGGCAGGGCCGTCAGACTCACGAGACTCGCGGAGGCAGAGGACCGCGGGATCCTTCCGACCACCGCCTCATCAGAGTGGATCGAGACAGCAGGGGTCAGTGGCATCAGTGGGGCCAGTCGCCTCAGAGAGGAGGCCGTCATGCTATCACTGCGGGCAACCAGACCACTTACAGCGAGACTGTCCGACGAGGGGAGGAACCGCGGCAGTACCAGCTACTAGCCGGACAGGCCAGGGCTCGGGGTCGAGGGCTGACGAGATCAGCTGTTACCGATGCGGCCGGGCCGGTCACACTATGGGATGGTGCCGAGAGCAGTTGGGGGAGACATCAGTGCAGCGACCGCAGCAGTCGCGGACAGTACAGTCGCCCAGAGGTCGCCCTCGACAGGGTCAGCAGCCGAGATCATCACGGCCGTCTACGAGCGCACCAATTCCGAGACAGCAGCAGAGTCACGTGTATCCAGCAGCCAGTGCGCAGGGTCAGAGGCAGCAGGCCTCGCAGGGGAGAGTATATGCAGTCACCGACTCCAGAGCCCCAGGACCTAGCACGTACCGTGAGACCATCCAGGGTACGTGTTTGTTGTATCATTTATGGGCTTTGTTCTTGTTTGATACCGGGGCATCGCACTCTTTTATTTCGTCGGGGTGTGCTGAGAGGTTGGGGTTGAGCTTAGAGTCGTTGAGTCCACCCCTATGCCTGGACACCCCAGTTGGGGGTGGTGTATCGTTGACTAGAGTATGTCGTGCCTGCGAGATTAGAGTCGCAGACTGTCCTTGCCCTGGTGACCTTCTCGTGTTGGGGATGACTACCTTTGATGTGATTTTGGGTATGGATTGGTTGTCGAGGTACCGAGCCAACATCGATTGCTACAGACGACGAGTGACAGTGACAGTGGGCGGTACGAAGGTGACGTGCGTGCTGGGGAGTAAGAGTGGGGTCCTCCTGTCGGCGTTGTCTGCAGAGGAGGAAGTACCGGCTGTGCAGAGCCGAGAGTTACCGAGAGTGGTATGCGAGTTCCCCGAGGTCTTTCCTGAGGAGTTGAGCGGGCTACCACCGATTCGTGAGGTGGAGTTCGGGATTGACCTAGTGCCGGGAACGGCGGCGATATCGATGGCGCCTTACAGGTTTGCGCCGGCAGAGTTGACTGAGCTGAAGCGTCAACTGGAGGAGCTTCAGCAGAAGGGGTTTATCCGTCCGAGTGCATCGCCGTGGGGAGCACCAGCACTCTTCGTGAAGAAGAAGAGTGGAGAGCTACGGATGTGTATAGATTACCGGAAGCTGAACCGGGTTACGGTGAAGAACCGGTACCCGATGCCGAGGATCGATGACTTGTTTGACCAGTTGAGAGGGGCGACTCACTTCTCGAAGATCGATCTGCGATCCGGTTATTATCAGTTGCGAGTCCGTGAGGGGGACGTCGCAAAGACTGCATTCCGGACACGCTATGGGCATTACGAGTTCCTGGTGATGCCATTCGGACTGACGAACGCGCCAGCAGCGTTCATGGACCTGATGAACAGCATCTTCCGGCCGTACCTGGATCAGTTTGTGGTGGTGTTCGTGGACGATATCCTAATATATTCGCAGAACGAGGCGGCGCATGAGGCACATCTGAGGGTTGTTCTGACCCTACTGCGCGAGCACCAGCTATATGCCAACCGGGAGAAGTGCGAGTTCTGGCTCTCTGAGGTGAGATTCCTCGGCCACATCGTATCCCGTGACGGTATCCTGGTCGATCCGTCGAAGATCGACGCGGTCTCGAAGTGGGCACGGCCCACGAGTGTTTTCGAGATCCGCAGCTTTCTGGGATTGGCAGGCTACTATAGGCGATTTGTCCAGGATTTTGCACGACTAGCCGCACCGATGACTCTGTTAACGCGCAAGGGTGTTGGGTTCGTGTGGACAGATGACTGTGAGCGTGCGTTCGCGGAATTGAAGACTCGACTGACTACAGCTCCAGTGTTAGTGGTGCCCGAGCGAGGGATTGGCTATGATGTTTACTGCGATGCATCCGGAGAGGGACTGGGTTGCGTGCTGATGCAGTCGGGCAGAGTTGTGGCTTATGGCTCCAGACAGTTGAAGATACACGAGCGCAACTATCCTACCCACGACTTGGAGCTAGCAGCAGTCGTGTTTGCGCTAAAGAGCTGGCGATATTACCTGTACGGCGAGGGGTTTCAGGTGTTCTCGGATCACAAGAGCCTCAAGTACATATTTTCCCAGCGAGACCTGAACATGCGTCAGCGACGATGGATGGAACTACTCGAGGAGTACGACTTCGAGCTACACTACCACCCAGGCAAGGCGAACGTTGTCGCCGACGCCTTAAGTAGGAAGTCGGCTCCGAGCCTCGCCAGCATATCTGTCCGAGAGTGGGACATGATGGGGGAGCTGAGCACATTCGGGCTTGAGCTAGAGGAGGTTACTGGCGGTGTTGCCATGTGCTCCCTAGTGGCTCAGCCCTCACTGCTTGCCCAAGTGTTGGAGGCGCAGAGGGAGGACGTCGAAGCATCAGAGATCCGCGAGAGAGTCGTCAGGGGTGACGAGGTGGTGGGCTGGCAGGACAGTACTGATTGGGGACTACGGTACCGCGGGGGGCTGTTCGTACCAGTTAACTGTAGAGATGCCGTGTTACGAGAGGCACACCATTCGCGTCTCGCAGTGCATCCGGGGGGCACCAAGATGTACCGTGACCTCAGGAGGCACTACTGGTGGCGCGGCATGAGGAGAGCAGTCGCAGAGTTTGTGTCGAGATGCCTTGTCTGTCAGCAGGTGAAGGCAGAGCATCAGCGTCCCGCGGGATTGTTACAGCCACTACCGATTGCTCAGTGGAAGTGGGAGCACATTACGATGGATTTCGTGTGTGGACTACCGAGATCGCCCAAGGGAAACGACGCCGTGTGGGTGGTAGTCGACCGGTTGACCAAGTCGGCCCACTTTCTGGCTATGAGGATGACAGACCCGGTCGACAAGTTGAGCAGTCTGTATATCCAGGAGATAGTGCGCCTCCACGGGGTCCCGGTGTCGATAGTGTCTGACAGGGATCCCCGCTTCACGTCCAGGTTCTGGCCGAGTCTGCAGAAGGCACTGGGGACAGAGATCCTACTCAGCACAGCACATCATCCTCAGACAGACGGTCAGTCTGAGCGTACCATTCAGATCTTGGAGGACATGCTGCGAGCATGTGTGCTGGATTTCAGGGGATCTTGGGAGACCCACCTGCCATTGGCCGAGTTCGCCTACAACAACAGCTTCCAGGCCAGTATCGGGATGGCACCGTTCGAAGCGTTGTATGGTAGGCCGTGTCGGTCACCAGTATGCTGGGCAGAGGTGGGGGACAAGAGTCTGCTGGGGCCAGATCTTGTCAGAGAGACGACGGAGAAGGTCACATTGATCCGCGATCGGTTGAGGACCGCGCAGAGCCGGCAGAAGAGTTATGCAGACAGGCGACGTCGACCTCTTGAGTTTGCAGTCGGGGATCACGTGTTCCTGAAGGTGAGCCCGAGGAAGGGGCTGGTGCGGTTCAGGCGCAGCGGGGGAAAGTTGGCTCCGAGGTACATAGGCCCGTTCCAGATCTTAGACAGAGTGGGAGTCGTGGCTTATCGTCTGGCGTTGCCACCGCAGCTTGGGAGAGTACATAACGTCTTCCACGTATCCCAGTTGCGGCAGTACAACGCAGACCCCTCCCACGTCATCGAGTGGACTGATATCGAGGTGGCTGATGATGTCTCCTATGAGGAGCAGCCGGTTCGGATCATGGACACACGGCAGCAGATTCTGCGGGGAGGCAAGATTATCCGCTTGGTCCGAGTGCAGTGGAAACATCACGGAGCTGAGTCGACGTGGGAACGCGAGGACGAGGTTCGCGCGAAGTATCCCGGCCTGTTCGACTCCCGAGGTACGTCTGTTTTAAATTTCGCGGACGAAATTTCTTTAAGGGGGGTAGACTGTAATAACCACTTCTGGTCAACGTCAGTCAAACCTGCGAAAAACAGGAAAATTTAAAAATTTTAAGACAGACACTTAACTTAACCTAAATTGACCCCGAGGGTCATGCCGGACTTAAGTTGACCCCGTTATCGACTAAAATGAGTTACGGGGGACTCAGGGCAACTTCCTGGTCATTTTGGGAAAGATTGATTTTTCGCTGGAAAAGTCACCCGAGCGACGTTTTGGTCCATTCGAGGACCGTTTTGGACCCGAAAAGCTTAGCCGTCGTCGTAGCGGTCTTAGTTGGGCCGTTTCCTTGAAGCCCGTCCAGTTTAAAATATTTTTGGGAAAAGTGCCCGTTCGGGGCCCGAAACGTCCGTTTTTCGCGAATCTGATTGGAAAATATCAACTAGATATTTTCCAAAAGGTATGGGACCCACCTTGACACTTGTCAAGTATATGGTGGTGTATTTTTTGGAGGGAAAATGGGTGGATATGGTGAGTTGGCCGAGTATAGGGTAAAAGGGAAAGGAATTGGAGTTAGTTGTTATTTGTTTTAAAAATTAGAAAGAGGAAGAGAGGTTTTAGAGAGAGAAGGAGAAGGAGAAGAAGAGAGAAGAAGGAAGGTTGGGCTAGGGTTGGTGATCGAGCCCTTGGATCGAGTCAAAGCAAAGAGCAATCCCGTTCCCCTCATTCTCCTCTACGGTAATACCCGAACCGATTCTCGTTTCGATTATTTTCAAGAGCTAGGGTTTGGTTATAAAATTTGGTTTAGGGTTGTGTAGAGATTAGAGAGGTGTTGGAGACGTTTTAGAGGTGTTTGGGAGAGAAATTTCACGTTTTCCGGTGACCGGAGGCTCGGGAGGAGCTCCGGCCACCGTGGGTGGTGGCCGGCCGGCCATGTGGTGGCTGGCCGGAGGTGGCAGCAGCCACCACTTGGTGGCCGAGCCCCTCCCTCAAACCCTAGAGTCTCGGCCAAGCCTCTTGGGTGGGGCCCACGTGCTCGGTTGCTCGGGTTTTAATGTTCGGGTGGTTTAAAACGTCCCCCGGACCACTTTATCCTTAATCGAATCGAAATTTGGAATTAAATTGGAGAAGTTGTAATTAACGGGTTTTGGGAAACTTTAAACGTTAATTAATTGACTTAGAAGTCGGAATTCAATTCCGTCAAGTGCGTTGGGTTCCTTGAAATATTCTAAGACCGTAGAAACGAAAACGGGGACTTTTGGAGCCCCGGAAGGCAATTAACCAAAACCGGGCAGATTCGCCATGTCGGGCGAATCTGGCCCTTACGGGTCCTTTATCGGCAATATCGAGTATTTGGGAAGTTTGGGAGTGATCGGCATTGTCGGGGTTACGTTTGGGCGTTAAGTTTATTAAGTTTCGGTTTACTCGTACTAGTTTAAAAGTACTTTAAATTTGTGTTCTTTTAGATCGTGCTACGGACCGAGGCAAGGGGAAGCTCGGCGAGTGACTGAGTGTGCTTCGGGTGTTGTTGGAGCGCTTTTGGGATTGTATACGAGGTAGGGAAAAGTAGCCGGATCTCGGCCCTGATTAGGGAAAGTTAATGGTAGAATTGCATGTGACACCGGGGTGTCGTGGGTTGAGTAGATTTATTTAATTATTAGAAAAGCATGATACGGGATTGTAGCGTTTAAGAGAAAGGCATGTGACACTTAGTAGTGTCGTAGGAACAGGGAACTTAGCGATAATTGAATTACTGGAGGCATATGACCATGCCCGGAGGTTGTTTGTGAAACTAGCGATTTTAGGACTGTTGGAGGCATCGAGTATGCCGGAGGTTGTCGTGCGCTTTATTTAATTGTTGAGTTTGGGTGGCCTTGAGAGCCCGTATTTAATTGTTGAGTTTGGGTGGCCTTGAGAGCCCGTATTTAATTGTTGAGTCGGGGTGGCCATGAGAGCCGTGTATTTAATTTGGTGTCTTGAGTGGCAGCGAGTGCCCGTGGGGTTGTTGAACCCGAGTCTTGACTGTTGAGGTGTCTTGAGTGGCCTTGAGTGCCTGTGTGATTGAACTTGCCTGTGATTGTGATTGTGGTTACTTGGGGTGGTGAGTTCTAAAGGTCGACAGCCTGATCCGACTTAGTGTCGATGAATTGCGAGTTCTAAAGGTCGACAGCCTGATCCGACTTAGTGTCGATGAATTGCGAGTTCTAAAGGTCGACAGCCTGATCCGACTTAGTGTCGATGAATTGCGAGTTTTAAAGGTCGACAGCCTGATCCGACTTAGTGTCGAGGAATTGCGAGTTTGAAAGGTCGACAGCCTGATCCGACTTCGTGTCGAGGAATTGCGATAGGTCGAACCCTGACCTGATTGAGATTGGTTACTGAGCAGCTGGTGTGCGATCCTTTGTGATCTTGTTTGGTGTTGTGTCGTTTCGTTCGAGTCCTTGAGGAGGTCGTCGATAGTTGTATTGGGTCTACACTGTTTTTATCGAGTGTCGAGTCTGTTGAGGAAGGTGACGGGTTGTGGGTCAGTTGAGTACTTGAGTTGGGGACTGTAGTCCCGGTGTTGGGTTTGGTTTTAGTGTTACTGGCTTTTTCTGCTAATTATGCCATAGTCAGTCTGTTATCCGTGGAGGTGAGCGAACGCTCACCCCTAGCTGCTTTTCCTACAGGTACTGATCACCGGACGGACTAGGTTAGCTCTTGAAGTTCATGGAGCTTGGAGCGGAGTCTGGTCTTTACTTTTGTTGAGTCTAGTGACGGATGTTGTACCTTGTCCACTTGTTGGGACGTTTTTGTATTGTAAATGCTATTATTTTGAGAAGTAAATGGAAATGTCAAAGCTTTTATTGAAAACAGGTTTCAAGTGTTCATGTTTTTAAAAGTTCGCGTCCCGAGTTCGGTTCGCTGAAATCGGGGCGTGACAGTTGCCGTCCATGTCAAACTTCACCTTGAAGATCCATTTGCATCCTATGGTCCTCACACCATTGATGGGATCAACCGGTTCCCAGACTCGGTTGTCCGACATGGATTGCATTTCCTCCCTCATGGCTCCCAGCCATAACTCGGAGTTGGGCCCATCCACGACTTCCTGAAAGGTGGCTGGATCATCGTGATCCACCATGACTTCATTGTCACCTCCGGATACCATATCTTGGAGGTGGAAGATTGATCCTTTCAAATCGCCTTGGACCTTCCAGAATTGTAACAGGAATTGGTTCTTACTCTACGACAATCTCTGGCTCCTTTCTACTGGGTTGCCAATTGGTTTAGACAGATCTGTACCATCCTGAATTTCTTCGAGATGCACAGTCCTCCCAATGACGTCTTTGGAAACAAAACTTCTTTTCCATAAAGACCCCACCCCAAGCGACGAACACCATGTTCTCACTGGGATTGTAGAAATAGTATCCCCTTGTTGCTTTGGGATACCATACGAAGGTGCATATCTCAGATCTTGGTTCGAGCTTAGTCGAAACCAAATGTTTCACATAAGCCTCGCAACCACAAATCTTTAGGAAGGACAAAGCGGGCATCATCCCTTACCATTTTTAAAATGGTGTCCATTCCACACCATTCGTCGAAGCCCGATTCACTATGAATGCGGTCGTCTCTAGAGCAAAACCCCTAAAAGAGATTGGGAGATCAGTCCAACTAATCATGGAACAGACCATTGTCTAACAATGTCCGATTTCTCCGTTTGGCTACACCTTTCAACTACAGTGACCTAGGAGGAGTCCATTTCAAAAGGATCCCATTCTCTTTTAGATGATCTAATAACTCTGTGGTCAAGTATTTTCCACCTCGATCCAATCGAAGTGCCTTAATACCTTTGTCGAGCTGGTTTTCTACTATAGTCTTAAACTCTTTGAATTTATCAAAAGCTTCAGACTTATGTCTCACCGAATAGACATAACCATATTTACTGTAATCATCAGTAAATGTGATAAAGTAGCTAAAACCCCTCCTGGCAAGTGAACTTATTGGTCTACACACATTCGAGTGTATCAACCCCAATAATTCACCCGCCCTTTCATCGCGATCGATAAAGGGCACTTTAGTCATTTTGCCCATCAAACAAACCTTGCACCTATCGATCGAATGGAATTCGAATGAACCTGAAAGCCCGCACTTCTGAAGTGCTGATAGGCGCTTCTTGTTTATGCGACCCAAATGACAGTACCATAACAGAGTTAGGTTTAAATCGTTGGATTTAGACCTCTTGCTATTAACGGAATATATAGAACTTGAGGCATTGTTACCCATATCTAATATGTACAATCCTCCAACCATGTCAGTACTGGTATAAAACATATCATTGCATAGAACATTGAAAACTCTATTTCCAATATTAACATTATATCCTTCCTTGTCAAACACGGATACAGATATAATATTCCTACTAAGAGTAGGTATGCAATATACATTATACAATACTAAGACAAGGCCTCTTGGCAAAGCAAGACTCATGGATCCTACAGCAGTTGCCACAACTCTGAGGTCCATTTCGTGCTTTCCAAATCTCTCCTACTTTCAGCCACCATATATTAGTGCATGTGTGAGATTCAGTCATGGTATCTAATACCCATGAATCTTTGGAAGTAGAGAGATGTAGCTCTATAGAGTTAATACCGAATGAAGGCACGGTCCCACCGCCCTTCCTTAGATCATCCAGGTTTCCTGATGAAGGCGCAGTCCTACTGCCCTTCTTCAGATCATCCAGGCTATTTGATGAAGGCGCAGTCCCACTGCCCTTCTTCAGATCAGCCGTGAACTTCCTGTAATCCCGGTTCCAATGACCAGGCTGTTGGCAGTAGAAGCAGACATTCTCAGGTGTCTCATCTTTCCTGCCAAGTGCGCATGGGCCCAGCCCTTGCCACTTCCAATTCCCTTGTTGACCATCAGAATATCCTTGGATCCCAGATCCCTGAGATATTCTTCTCAGCAGCTGATGACACTTCATGTAACTCTGATATGGTCTTAGAGACAGCCTTGTCAAGGACATATTCTTTGCGTTCAGACTTGAGGACTATCCTCAAAAATTCTGTACCAGTCCAAATAGTTTGTCCCATTTAGCTTGACCCTGTCAAGAATGGTTTTTAATGACAAACTATTAATGTTCGCTGAATTTGCCATTTGATCTACAACAGATAAAATTCAATCAGTAAACTGAATAAATTTTATGAAGATCAAGCTTAAACACCAACAATCAATTCTAAACCTTTAGAATCTGAAACCAAGATCCTTGATTCACTCGATTAAGCTGAACTAATGCTCACCACTTAATCGAGCTATGTAGGTAGGAATCCATCCAATCACATCCAATGTGACTCCTGGCTAGGGTATGTACTTATGTACACGACTTACCCTATCTGTTACCCTAGCTCAACCTCAGGCTAAGAATCATAGTCGGGTCCACCAATTTTCAACTATGGCTCGTCACTATGTAGGTGCTCCGCTAATGCGCACGACACCCACATATGTCGTCCAAACCTACTACCCCGCTTTCCCATGGATGCTCCGCTAATGCGCACGACACCCATAGGACGGGGAGGTAGTAAGGTGTTGATGATTGGGAGGTATCGGACATGACCCGCTTTTACTTGTCCAGTTGTGTTCAAAACTTTGGCACATCCTAGATGCGATGAGCACATCAACTACATTCCAAATGCAATGATGCCTCAAATTACATCCAATGTAATTCTTCCTTTGAACCCGTCAACTACATCCAATGCAATGACGGTTCTAAGGGTTCACACACAAGGATTAAAATTCCAATTTTATCTTTGCATGTGAGGTGATATGCTCGGTAAATAAAGTTAGGCATGCAATTCTAAAGCACATAGAATTAATCATGCATAAACTAAACCAAGCATAAAGCGATAAATGTGCACATAATAGCCCCCTAAACTAACTCCCACTAGCTTCTTGAGCTCCACCGACTCCAAGCCGATGCCAACACCCGAAAAGCCACCAAATGACCTTTTCGCCCTTTCTTCATCTTGAGTAAAATATTACAATTTAATACACGACTCGCAGGTCGGGAATAAATAAATATTACAAACAAGTGGTTCGACGACCACACCTTGAAAGAATAATTACACGTTACCTCTAACGGCTCGCAGGCCGTGAAAAGCGATAAATAATTAAATTGAGCTCGGGGCTATTATGTGCACCATGCCAACATCACATCACACATCGTGTTATCAAACAAGAATGTTATCAAACATCATGTGATTTTCCGGTTTTAATTAATAGCCAAGTTTCGAAAATTTTTGATGCTCGGTTTATCGAAACCGTTCAAAAATGAAACTTTTGAACATTTGATCTTCGAGTTCGTCATGACGGTTCCAAACTCGTCATAACTAACAAAACGGTTTAGCCTTGGCATATCAACCATCCAATGGTCATGCTTGGCCTAGCTCCGTCCAACGGAGCCCCGTTCGGTCCCGGTTTCGGCTCCCCGAGAGTCCCGCTCCCGAGACCCGAAAAATCAAATTTTTTTCAAAATTTCCAGATTTGAAATAATTTTCAAAAATTCATTTTACATGCATTAAATCCATAAACAATAATTTAAAACATGTTATCAAACAATTTAGCAAAACAACATGCCAAAAACGAAACTTTCAAGCAAAACCGAAACTTTGAACACCGTCTTGTGAATCCCGAAGGTAGCACGGCTCTGATACCACTGTTGGGTCTCGAGGTAAGGTTGGAGATGAACCAACTCGCAGCGGAAAATCAATGAAAACCAAGAGACAATTAGAACCATGAAACAACTAACAAAGAATGGATTAACAAGAGAAAAATTCAGCACTAGTTCTTACCAAAACAAGAACACCGGTTAACGAATGATTGGCTTGAGTCTCCAAGACGCCTACGTATCCACATGGGAATCAAAGCCACGTAGTTCTTCTCTTTGAGGACTCAAGAACACAAAAATGGAGGAGGAAACTAGCCAAACCCGAAATGGCCATGGAAGAGGGAGAGAAAATGTGTTTCCTATTCTTGTCTTGTCTTTGTTATGTTGAAAAAAGATGACTTAAACATAACAAAACCCATACTTGTCCAACTAAAGGCATGGGACAAGTATGGTGTCAAGTAAGGTGTAAATAGGACAAAGTATGGCAAGACAAGATTGTGTTAGGTGGTGAATCACCAACACCTTAATCCTTGTCTTGCTTACTTAGTACTAATTAATCAAGACTTGATTAATTAGTTCCATGGGCCTTGGTTGCATGGGCCTTTCATGGGCCTCTTGGAACATGGCCCGTGACCATTTCCAACGAGGTCCCGTGATTCGCTCATCGCCTCCATGCCTTCCATACCGGAAATGTCCAACATTATCCGACGCGATCAATCCCAAGACTCCAAGCCTTATCTCGATCCGTAAAGTCCTATTCACTTACGGGCACATGACCCAAAACCCAGTTTTGGTCATGTCCCGAGACAACTCCCTTTTGGCCATTCTCCATAAATGTGTCAATGAGTTTCATCCTCCGGTGTGACCCTTAGGTTTATGCATGTCAATAGATCAACGTAAAATCCCATTTTACTTGATCCTATTTAAGTGGCAACTAACGAGACTTTAGTATTGCCTGACACTACATAACGAATCGACCCTGTCGATTCTAACCTTTCCGTCGTCCCTGTCATTATCCTTTTATCTCCGATATCCTGATTGAGATAAGGCATAGAGCCGTCATCCTTATTATTCTCAATCACCGTTCCTTGATATGTGAGATGACTGAAGATATGATACCCAGTATCATGTGCATGGCCATGCTATTCTTCCAGTCACTCTCGATCAAGCGGCCGAGAACCGATATCTTTCCCATACCTTAGTATGAGGGATAAATCCCTTAGCCGTCTTTCGTGTCACTCATGTAGCCCGTCCCCAAGCCAATCCTGGCCGTTATGGAAGCCCTGTTACGGACAACGTTAGGCTCAGGTCAAACAAGGTTGTTGACTACATAGCGATCACAAAGACTCCTTGGTCTAAGGATACATGACAAGCTACAACACTGAATATGTTCATGACTTAATCTATGGCACATATTCAGGGCGGGTCGTCCAATATCATGTCCCACATGATATCTATGATCAGACTCCGGAATCTCATTCCAATGACTAACAGAACGTAAGCCATAAAGAGCCATCTTTCATACTAGTCGCTTCTAGTGAAGCTTTGTTGACTAGGGACCCATCGAGTGTGATCTATCTCGATCTATGGTTCTATTCGCATGGTGGGCATAGATCAGAGCACACATCGATATATTACTCCAACACATAAGTAATATAAAGCCGCTTTAATTTTATTGCTAACGATGATATATACATTTGGACATTTAGGATTGAACTACGGGCACTAAGACTAACATGTTCTCCGTAGCGTTGTAGAAGTAATATCCTTTAGTTTCCTTAGGATATCCTACAAAGAGGAACTTCTCTGATTTGGGGCTAACTTATTCGTCATTAGACGCTTCACATAAGTTACACATGCCCATATCTTTAGAAAAGACAAACTAGGAACCTTTCCTGTCCATATCTCATATGGTGTCTTATCTACTGCCTTTGATGGTATTATGTTCAAAACGAATGTAGTAGTTTCCAGAGCATATCTCCAAAATGAGATTGGGAGATCAATGTTACTCATCATAGACCGAACCATATCCTATAGGGTTCGATTCCTCCGTTCATACACACCATTCCATAATGGTGTTCTTGGGGAGTTGGTTGAGAAATGATCCCACAATATTTCAGATTATGTATGAACTCTTGGCTCAAATACTCACGACTTCAATCATATCGTAGTGCCTTAATATTTTGGCCAAGTTGATTTTGTACTTCATTCTTGAAAATTTTGAACCCTTCAAAAATTTCGATTGGTTATGAAGTACCCAAATCCTCCTCTAGCAGTTGTACTTATTGGACCATATACATCCGAATGTATAATCCCCAATAAGCCACTAGCTCTCTCACCGTTTCAGAAAAAGGTGTCTTTGTCATCTTGTCCATTAAATAAGATTCGCACGTTCCAAATTATTCATAAAATAATCCAAAAGTCCATGGAATTGGAGTTTTGATACGCGTTTCTTATTTACATGAATCAAGCGACAGTGCTAGATGAATATAGGGTTTGTCTCATTAGACTTAAACCCTCTTGTATCAATGTTATAGAGGGACTTCTCATTAGTCTTCTATGTTCAAAACATAAAGACTTCTAACTCGAGAAGCATTTGCATGATGAACGTTATCATGAGAAAGACTAAACTTGCTATTCTCAATAGTAAACTTATAGTCTTCTTTGTCCAAACACGAAATGGAGACGATACTCCTACAAAACGTAGATACATGATAACATTGTTCAAAATGCAAAACAAGCCCACTAGGCAAGGCCAACTCGTATGTCCCCGCAGCTAAGGCAATGACTCCATGGTCATCCCCAACTCGTAGGTCCACCATGCCTTCCTTCAATGCCCTCTTACTTTTGAGTCCTTGCACATTTATATAAATGTGGGATTCGGATCCAATATCCAAGAATCAAAAGTAGATGCATTTATTTCAATAACATGATACCTGAAGAGCTGGGTACACTACCCTTGTTCTTCTTTAGATCATCTTTATATTTCTGCCAGTTGCTCTTCCAATGACCAACCTCATTGCAGTAATGGCAAACCAAGTCCTTTTGGGCTGGAAAATGAGTGTACTCGGGCCTTGGCTTTGACATGGGCCTTAAACCCATATGAGTCACAATGCCATTTCCTTTCCCTACCCCTTTCCTTTTGTACTTGGTTCTTCTCTTAACCATCATAGCATCCTTGGTATTACCTTGGATGCTCTTCTCAGCAGTTTGAAGCATCCCATGCAACTCTGAGATGGTCTTTACCATATTGTGCATATAGAAGTTCATAATGAAACCATGAAATTCATCAGGAAGTGACTGGAGGATAATATCTATAGCCAACTCCGGTTCTAACTTGAAACCGAGCTTTTCAAGATGCTCTAGACAACCCTTTATCTCAAGCACATGAGGGCCTACATTTTTCCCAGTGTGCATCTTGCATGACATGAGCTTCTTGACAGCATTGAACCTTTCAACCCTGGCTTTCTCTTGGAACATTTCCTTGAGTTGAGCCATCATGTCATACGCACTCTCTTCCATCAATTGCTTCTAGAGATCACCCTCCATGCAACCAAGCATTATACTAGCGACATATATCGAGTCATTGTAAATCATGGTCCAACCATCTCTTATGGATTTCGAAGCATTTAGAGGTGGTTCTTGAGGAACTGGCTCATCCAGAATATACTCTCTTCTTTCATGCCTGAGAACAATTCTCAGGTTTCTGGCCCAATCCAGAAAATTTGTCCCATTGAGCTTATCCTTCTCAAGGATCGATCGTAACGATAAACTATGTGAATTGTTTGAAGACATGATCTACAACAGATAGATATGCAAAGTCATTAATACGGATATAAAACAATCAACCCATGGTTGTATCTCCAGGATACATTAAAAGCCAAGATCCATATTAAATCCACTTAGAGTAAGCGTTGGCTTAATCGCCCCAAGTAGAATTAATTAGGTAGGTAACTCTTTACCAATTGCATCACTATGCAACTCTTGGATAGAATAAACACATCATATGTGTTGGCACAAATTCTATCTGATGCCCTAGGTCCAAAACCTTTTTGTAAAACCTAGAAAAGTTCAACCATATCCGGATATGAAACCTCGACTACTATGCGCACCACGCTTTGGCATAACCTACACATAGCAACCAAAATTTCACTCCATGCTATCAAACTTAAACGACTATGTGCACCACGCTTTGGCATAACCTACACATAGCAATTTAAGGTTTGATCCATCTAACTTTAGACAATTGTGTACACCACGCTTTGGCATAACCTACACACAACGTTCTAAGGTTGGATAAGTGCTTAATCCATCTCATCTAGCTTAGAGGACTATGTGCACCACGCTTTGGCATAACCTACACATAGGTCTAAGGTTCGATAGGTTTACCAATATGGAAGGCATCTCACCGACTTAATATTCATTTTTAGGGTTGATTTCACCTTATTGTATCATATACAAAAAGGTTCGTTGTATCACATACAAACGGTATAAACACTTTAACAACAAATAAGTCATGCAATACCATGCATAAGCATAAAAGTAAACGTGTCATATCATAGCCCATTACTAAGTTGGTCTTCAAAAGCCCATATGAAGACCAAAGGTCAATCCTATGGGTGAAACAAAAACAAGCCTTCAAGAGAACTCTTCATCTTGAACCTCCGTCTTTGAGTTCCACCTCCCACTTTCCTTTTTGACCTTCCTTCAAAAATTTCTTCTCTTGAAAAACACCGTCTTGGGCTTCTCTTGTTACAAATAAATTATTACAATAAAAAATAACGACACACAGGCCGTATTTAAATTACAAACCCAAATAAAATTAAAGCAAGCAAAAATGGTCTGGATGGGCTATGTTATGCACCATGCATCAAGCAACACACATACAATATCAACATATCATAAGAAATAAATTAACACACCTCCGAGTAAACAATTTACTCAACAATAATTGTAGCGTCTCTAACGGGGTGAAGGGGTTCGGAGAATTTTTCACTAAGGCATTTGAATTGCCAAGGAAAAACCTCATTGGAATTAATCCAACCATTGGATTTTATAATATTCGAACTTGTTTTAAAACAACTCGAATAACCACAATTCCACTAACAAATCACAATCATATTGTGAATTAAACCATATGTTCATAACATAGTATTACAAAGTATTAGTGCCCCAAAAGGATGCTATCATCACTTGAACTAGGATGATACTAGCACTTATGCATGCATGCTACTAGCACTTGCAAAATATGCTACTAGTACTCATGCATGCGTGCTACTAGCACCTTCAACATTCCATAATCATATTATGAAATCAATTATTCATTCACAATAGATTATTTTCACGGTTCATAACCGTGCACCCCATTAGAAAAACTAATTTGCATAATCATATTTCACAACTATAACACATGCTGTATAATCCTATTATCCAACATGCCTAAATCATGCAAATTCGGCCTACAATCAAACATGCATCAACATGCAACAACAAAAGCCTCTTAAACACAAAAGCTCATACATCAACCAAGCATGCATGGTCGGTTTAAACAAATTACAAGAGGCTCTGATACCACTGTTGGAATTCTAGGGAGGAAAACTAAGCGGAAATTAAAAAAACAATTCCCTAGAATAGCCTCAGGATCCATGTAATTCCGAGTAAACAGACAAACAAAAATAAAGGAGAGATTACCTCTTTCAAATTTTCAGCTTGGTTCGAGACAGGGACCAACTTGCAGCTCGTATATCTCAGCAACGAACCGTTGGAATAAAAATCCCTCCGGTCAGATTGAAGACCAATATGTGTAGAACCTTCATTCCAAAAATCAGAAAGATCGGTTCTCGGATGAACCTCCGATCGGGCTCTTTCCAGAGGCTGGTCGGACAGAAATTGGGCAGAAAAATCTGCCCACATTTTTCTTCTCTTCTTGCAAACAAACAACACCGAAACAAATGGATTTGGCTTGAGTCTCCAAGACGCCTACGTATCCTCTTGGAGGAATCAAAGCCACGTAGTTCTTGAACAATCCTTCCCAAAATCGTTTGTGTGCTAGCACAAGATGAAGAACACTTCTTCCTCTCTCTTTTCTTTCTACTCGTTTTTCTCTCTACACTTTGAGAACCATTCTCAACACACCCTTGAGAAAAATCTGATTTTTCTTCTCTCTCTTGCATGCATATATAACCCAACATGACCACACTTATTTTATTTGGAAAAACTCAACACTTGGACTTCCAACTTGGACAAGTGTCTCACTTAGGTTTTGCATGCTTACTATTCCAAAACATGACTCCACTAAATCATTTCAAGCAAGTCCAACTCTTGGACTTTCTTTTATGACAAGTGTCTTATTTTAGGAGTAGTGGTCATGCAAAAATACCCTCTTTGAATTTCACAAATTCAAGTGTCATTTTTGCATTTTAATTGCTCAACATAATCTTCATTATATTGGCAATTCGAAAAACGAGTTTAATGAATAAATAAATATTATATCAAATATAATACATTATTTTATTCACTTAATGGACTTCCAAAGTCCAACACGATTTTGAGCTTGTTGTTAGGTGTGACCCTGCAGGCTCATACGACGTTCGGCAGTGGGCCCGAAATCCTCGATTCGTCCACATGTCATAGTTGTCTTTTAGCAAAGCAATATGACTACCCAAACGTGTATGATGATCGACAATGCGACTTAACCTTTACACGCTAATATGCTAACCCTTATGTCAACGATATCTCGATCGAATAAGGCATAGGGTCGTCATCCTTATTTTACTCGATCGCTGTTTCTTGATCTTAAGTAGACTACCAGTGATAACTCTTTATCAATTCGCATGGCCATGCTTTTTTCCTGCAGTTCCGCTTATCAAGGGGCCCAAACGATATCTCTCATATTTATATGAGTGACAGATCCCTTATCAGTCAACCATATCTCTCACATAGACACTTATGCACCCAATCACAGCCTTTATAATTGCCCGGTTAAAGACAGCGTTGAACTGAGTCAAAGCACACAGCCACCTATGTAGAAATCATGATGACTATAAGGTCAGAGGACTTATGTCATATTACGGTACTGAGAAATACTCATGACAGTTCCTATGTAGTATTCTCATAGTGGGTCATCCAATGTCATTTCCCTAAATGACATCTATAATTTGACTTCATATCCAATATGTATGATCAGTAAAACGTGGTCATCAGCCAACATCATACTAGTCTTAGTATATCAGTAAGACCAGGGATCAAGTGAATAATACTCTATTACTTCTAAGAGTTTTACTATCAAGTCCTCAACCCGATGATCTTAAGAAAGAGTATTATTCACACTATTAAGATTTCGCAAATGATAATAGTAGTGCCGATGTATTAATGAAATGATAATTCCGTCCATGATCACGATTGGCCTAGGGCACAAAAACCAACAGAGGCCTCATATTTTTCTTAGCGTGTGATTCCGACCAGTTACATAGTTGATTGTGAACTATGGCATCTAAAGCTTCCGATGTCTGAACAAACTGAACCAATACCACTCCATTTCTGGCTTTCCATAGTTCCCACAGGGTCATGGCAATGCGGGATTCGATACCCATATCTGAACCTCCCATAACATCTGTTAGCCATGATTCTATAGTGTGACTCGTAGTATCGATGTTTATACCCCATATTTAGCCCAGACTTATGTGGAAAACGGGCAGTGAAGGAGTAGGTGGGACGCGGTTTCAGCATATATTGCAAACTTGACATACCTCCGGAATAGGGACAAATTTTGTCCGAAGGTTAGTCGCCACTTGCAATGTACCAGAAATAGCTCGCCAAAGGAACACTTTAAGACGAGGTTGCGTATCCAAATCCCAAATTTATGTCTAGAATGAAACCCTTGTTGAAGGCTGGCAACAACCACTTCCCCTAGCCAGGAGGCGGTACCCCTCCTTACAAGTTTACATACCCCGGTATTGTGGATCCAATACCATTTATCCTTAGACCCGATTATAAGTGGGGGTACTTGGAGAATGTCTTGGGTAATATTAGGCGGGAAGTAGTGATCTAGCTTTACTCTATCCCATGAATCCAGAGTAATGGAGGCGAGCTCAGAGACCAGTAATTGGAGCGTACTTGTAGTGTGAATAGGTATACTGGGACTGTCCCCCATAAGCCACGGAATTCCTTCTACCAGGGTTGTAGTGTCATCCTCAATTGTCCTCCGCATACCCTATCGAAGAAACTCCTGGGTGGATCTCACCCCTGACCATAATAGACTCGGGTTTCGACCCTCGTCTACCGTCAAGAAGTCCCTTTTCGGATAATACCTCGCCTTAAAAATCCGGGCTACCAAAGATTCCGGTTCAGACAAAAATCTCCAGTCCATTTTGGCTAGCATTGCTAGATTCATATCATGCATGTCCCGGAATCCCATCCCCCCATCCTCCTTAAGCCGACACAATTTCGACCAGTCTTGCCAGATAATTGGTTTAGATGCCCTCAGGGTACCTGCCCACCAATACCTGGCTAGCACCACATGTATTTGGTTGATCGATCCCTTCAGAAGGAGGAAGACACTTAGTGCATAAATGGGGAGGTCTTGTAAGACCAATCTCACTTGAACATCCTTGCCACCTGCTGATATCATCTGTCCGCCCCAAGTCCAGATTTTTGCAAGTAGTCGATCACAGACGAACTGAAGACTTTGGCCCTTTCTCCTCCCCAACATGTTAGGTACTCCTAGGTACATTGATGCCTACGAGATCTCTCGGATACCCAAAGTTTCAAAACATATAGCTCGGTCTGTTGGTGTAGTGTTGGTGCTAAAGAATATAGAAGACTTCGATGTGTTGATTACCTGATCCGACATGCTACCAAACAGAGTAAGGATGGCATGTAGACTGTCAGCTTCCTTTTTATCCGTCCTACAAAAGATGTAGCAGTCATCTGCAAAAAAAAATATATGATACAGATGGAGCCCCTTGTGCTACTTTCACTCCGTGTATAATGCCTTCCCTCTCAGCTTGGCCAATCATTATGGACAATCCTTCCATATAGAACAATAATAATATAAGGCGATAATGGGTCACCCTGTCGGATACATCTTCTAGCCGTGAAAAGGGACGTCTTCTTCCCACTCGAACTGACAATGTACTAGATAGCCTACATGCATGCTAGAACTAGAGAATTCCACCCCAGACCGAATCCAAATGCTCTCAACATGGATAGGATGAAAGACCATTCCACTCGGTCTTAGGCCTTACTCATATCGAGCTTTAGGGCCATGAATCTCTGTTTACCCTGTGTCTTCCGCCGCAAAGTATGAATAACTTCAAACGAAATGAATATGTTATCCTGAATGGCCCACCCCAATACAAAAACTCCCTGATTAAAAAATATAATAGGGTCTAATAGGGGCTTAATTCTATTCGCAAGGACCTTCGACGGAATCCAGAAGATAACATTACACAGTGTTATTGGTCTAAGGTCCTTTGCCTGTCAGGAGGAATGGTTTTTCGGTACCAAAACCAAGGTTGTCTTATTGATATCATTATCAGTAGAACTGATGGATACAACATGCCTCACAAATTCGATCACCTCCACCCGTAAGACATCCCAATAGTGTTGAAAAAAGAACGGGTTCAAACCATAAGGGCCGGGAGATTTGTTGGGGCCCATTTGGAAAACCGACTCGTCAGCATATGGTTCTGGCCCGCTGATACCATGATAGTGACCGGCATTGGTAGGTCGTAGTCTGTCTCCGGCCATGCCGTGAATATGTCCTTAAAGTAGCCTAGTAGTAGCTCCTGCATACCTGAGTCCCAACTAACCTCGTGCCCTGAATCATCTTTCAAGCTTGTAATCTGATTTCTGTGTTATTGCTTGGTAGAAGCCCGTTGGAAAAACTTGGTGTTTCTATCACCCTCGTTTAGCCAGTGTTGCTTTTCTCGTTGTTTCCAGAATGTCTCTTGCTTATTCAGGTCCCTCTCATACCGTTTATGAACTGCCAGCTTATATCGAATACTCGTCTGATCTCTCATGTGGTTTAGACCTTGCAGTTTCGTTGGCATTGACATATTTCTCTAATATTCTCCAGGTACACTATCTGGCCCCAACTATCTAGGGTAGCCCCTATGTCCTCAAGGTGATGTTTGATATGTCATTGCCCTGGCTGTCCCCATTCCTGCTGCACAATTCGACCACATTCCGGGTATTCTGCCCATCCATTCTCAAACTGGAATTGTCTCTCCGGTGGGGTACTCTCGGCTGTCTGAAGCTTGAGCAATAGGGGCATATGATCATATGTGGAGTACCCTATGTTCCTCAAAACTGTTGTCCCGAACCTGGAACGTGTCGAGGGAGACATAAACCCCATATCCAATCTAATCTCCAATCTCGATTCCGAGTCTTTGCCCCTCGTCCATGTAAACTAGTAGCCTTTCAACGGGAGGTCCTCTACGTTAATATCAGTAATTTTCTGGCAAAAGGCTTGGATCAATGCTAAGGGGTACCGGTTTCCTCCTTTCTTTTCCTGGGGATGTAGAATACCATTGAATTCGCCCGTAAGAATCAAATTCGTTGGTGCGGGGTGTCACGCCCCAAATTCAGTAGAACCGAACTCGGAACGCGAACGTTTAAGACAATAAAACATTTTTAAACCTTCTAAATAAATCACTTTAAAACCACCATTTTTTCATCAAATTAATTATTTACAACTCAAAAGTACGTCCCAACAAGCGGACAAAAAAATAAAGTGTACGTCGCTAGACTCAAAAGAAAACTCGGACTCCGCTCCTAGCCCTTCAAGCTTCGAGAGCTCACCTAGTCCATCCCGCGACCAGTACCTGTAGGAAAAGCAGCTAGGGGTGAGCCTTCGCTCACCACCATGGATAACAGACTGACTACGGCATACTTAGCAGACAATACCGGTAACACCAACAACAACCCAAACCCCGGGGACTACTATCCCCAAACTCAAGTAACCCGACTGACACACGGCTATTACTTTCCTCAACCGACTCAACACTCGGACCCGTAATGTAGACCCGACACAACGATCAAGACCTCTTCCAAGGACACAAACGATAATCACGCAACACCCAAGATCACAAAGGATCGCATACCAAACCAGATCGCAAAGGATCGCACTCCAACAAATCAGTCCCCCACGCACTTTGCCGATCCCTGTCAGGCCAGGCGGTCGACCTGTCGCACTTTTTCCGATCCCTGTCAGGCCAGGCGGTCGACCTGTCGCACTTTTCCCGACACAAAGTCGGATCAGGCTGTCGACCTGTCACCCCCACGCACGCGCGGCCAGGACCTCTTTCCTCACGGGCGGGCCCCTTACCCCGTCTGAACATGCAGACGCGTGCGATCACATGACCCCCGTTATTATGAAGCGGGCCCCCAACCTCAGGTAACCACAATCACAATCACAAACAAAGTTCAATAAACAGCAACAACGCCGGTCTAACACTTCACAGGCATTCATGGCCACCCAAGACACACCAATAGTAAAGAAGCGGCTCAAAAACCCCACGGGCCCTCACGGCCACCCAAAACACCAACGGTAAAACACAGGCTCAACAACCCCACGGGCACTCACGGCCACCCAAGACACACCAACAGTAAAGTACGGGCTCTCACGGCCACCCAAGACACAACAGTAAAGTACGGGCTCTCATGGCCACCCAAGACACAACAGTAAAGTACAGGCTCTCATGGCCACCCAAGACACAAACTAAACAAACAACCTCCGGGCATAAACAAATGCCTCTAGTAATTCTAATATCGATAAGTTCACTGCTCCTACGACACTACTAAGTGTCACTTGCATTTCTATTGTTCGATATGTTCCCGTATCATACACCACCACCCGGTTTCGCCTGCGTTTCTAATATTCGATAAACTTACTTAACCCACGACACCCCGGTGTCACAAGCATTTCTACTGTTAACTTTCCCTAATCAGGGCCGAGATCCGGCTACTTTTCCCTACCTCGTATGGTTTCTCCAAAAGCTCACAAACAAGCTCCGGCATGATCTCGATCACTCGCCTAGCTTTCCCTTTCCTCTGTCGGTGGCACTGTCACGCCCCAATTTCAGCGAACCGAAACTAGGGACGCGAACGTTTAAAAAGTTACAATACTGAAACCTGTTTTTGTTAAATCACTTTAAAAGCCAGTTTAGTTCCACAAAAGAATATTATTTACATCTCAAAAAAAAAGATAGTCCCACACTTGGACAAAACGAGATACACGTCTCTAGACTCAAAACACCCAGCAACCCGCTTCAAGCTCTTCAAGCTTCAGAAGCTCACCTAGTCCAGGCTACGAACGGTACCTGTAGGAAAAGCAGCTAGGGGTGAGCGTTCGCTCACCACCACAGATAACATACTAACTATGGCATAATTAGTAGACAAAGTCGATGACACCAACAACGACTCAAAGACACACACACGACCAGTATTTTCCTCAACTGACTCAACACACGGATACGTTATGTAGACCCCACACTACGATCGACGACCTCCTCCAAGACACGACTGACCACACAATACCAAACAAGATCACAAAGGATCGCAAAACCGGCTGCTCAGTAACCAAACTCTGCCTCTCGCCCTTTACCGATCATAGACGTGGTCAGGCGGTCGACCTGTCGCGCAACTTCTCCCGATCCCAGTCGGGAGGCTAACCCACAACCCCTCCGCTTCACCCGATCCAAGTCGGGTGGTTAGCCACACCCGCGCGTCCTTCCCCCGATCCCAGTCGGGGAGCTAGCCCACAACCCCTCCGCTTCTCCCGATCCCAGTCGGGAGG
Source organism: Erodium maritimum (assembly GCA_963921825.1). Lineage (NCBI taxonomy): Eukaryota > Viridiplantae > Streptophyta > Magnoliopsida > Geraniales > Geraniaceae > Erodium > Erodium maritimum. The sequence continues at coordinate 87,485,342 of OY997588.1, read as the reverse complement.
CTAGCTACACCACACAACCTCCACTAGTAACCAGTAACCAATCACAATCACAAACAAGTTCAACACACAGTAACGACACCGGTGACAACTACACAGGCACTCAAGGCCAACAAAACACCGACAACCAAACACAGGTTCAACAACCCTACGTCCCTCATGGCCACCCAAGACACCAACGATAAAGTACGGGTTCACAACCCCACGGGCACTCACGGCCACCCAACTCAACAAAAAATAACACGGGCTCTCAAGGCCACCCAAACTCAACAACAAATAACACGGGCTCTCAAGGCCACCCAAACTCAATCAACAAATAACGCACAACAACCTCCGGGCATGGTCATATGCCTCCAGTAAAACAGTTAACGCTAAGTTCTCTGCTCCTACGACACTACTAAGTGTCGAATGCATTTCCAGTATTTGCTACGTTCCCGTATCATGCATTTCTAATATTCGATAACCTAAATAACCCACGACACCCTGGTGTCACATGCAATTCTACAGTTAACTTTCCCTAGTCAGGGCCGAGATCTAGCTACTTTTCCCTACCTCGTAAGCAACTCCAAAAGCGCTCCACTAAACCCGAGATGATCGCAGTCACTCGCCGAGCCTCCCTTTGCCTCGGTCTGCAGCACGATCTAAAAGAACGCAGATTTAACTCACTTTTAAACTAGTACGAACAGGCCAAAAATTAAATAAACTCAACGCCCAAACGTAACCCCGACAATGTCGATAAAGGACCCTTAAAGGCCCGATTCGCCCGACATGGAGAATCTACCCGGGTTTTGTAAATTGCTTTCCGGGCTCCCCCTCGATCGGAGCCGGACTCTAAATTTAACACGAAGCCCCAAATTAATAACGGTTCCGCCGTTAAGTTAACGGCTACGATTTGTCCAGTTTAAATTCGACAGTTGTCGTTTACACTCGAGCGGGATAAAAGTGGGATTTACGACGGATCGGGTTCGAGCACCCGTGCATCGAACTCAGATTTGACCCAAACCCAGTTAAACCCATTTTTAACTTAAAACCGTCTTTGAACTCCTATGCTCTGTTTAATTCCGACTTCGAATTTAAAACAAACGATTTCCTTCCGTTCGTTTCCAAACTCGATATTTTGGTCCAAAACCCTTATAAAGCCGATCTGATTTCGTTTTCCCCCTTTTTGATTTAACTTAACTCGAGTTTAAACTTAACAGCTGACTTTCGTTTTAAAACCCGTTTAACCTAACCCGATCTAGTTTTATCGATAGCAATTTTTACGTCCGAACAATAAAGATCTAATCTTTATTCTAAAACTGATTTTCGTTTTACAAACAGTTTGAACCCAACTTTTTCACACTTAAACAGATTCAACAACGTAAGGAACATAACAACAATAACTTATATTTTGTCGTTCTTCTTTACAATTTCAGATTTACAACGTTTACAATAAATCTCAACAATCCTTTAACAAGTCCGAATCGTGCTTGTTCTGTTCCTTTCCCATTTCCGAAGTTCTATCCCGTCCTAATCAGATCCAGAACAGAAAACGTTCTGTCACCGACCAGATCTGGACAAACTCGGGAAAGGGAAAAACAAGAGACGAAGGACGATTTCTGCTCTGGTCCGGCCGACCACCGGCGCCGGTCGGCCAAGGTTCCACGGGCCGAGAACTAACCGTGAGGAACGGTGCCAGGGGAGACGGTGGATAGTGGCGGTGGGAGCGGCGGTGTACGGCGATGTACGGCGGCGTACGGCTCGGGTCCGGACGACTCGTCCCGTTCCGGATCTGAAGAGCTCACCGGCGACGGCGGGAGCTCGGTTCGTGTTAGGGCTCGGACGGGGAGATCGGAGACGGGAAGCGGGGCGGTGGAGCGTTAGGGCTCGGGACGGAACCGGTAGTGGACGGCCGGTTTTTGGACGGAGACGGGGAAGATGCTGGTCGGAGATGAAGGAGAAGAGAGAGGCAGGGAGGTCGGGGAAGGTGGTTGCGTGGCTGGCCGGAGCGGTGACGGGGTCGGGATGGAGGAGAAGAGGACGGGACGAGGGTGGTGAGGGAGGTGGCGGCCGGGAACTGTGGTGGACGGCCGGAGTTCGGCGAGGAAGACCAAGGAGGAGGGAGGCTGGATCGAGAGGGTTGAGAGGAGGATGGAGGCTGAGTGTGAAAATGGTGCTGAAACCCTAGGGTTTCAGCCTTTAAAGGGTGTGGGTTTTGGGCCGGCCACATTGGGCCTCAGAGGACAACCGGGCTGAGAGGCTGGTTGGGCTGGGTTGGGCCTGCGCGCCTGGCCTGGTCCAGACCTGCTCCTTCCCTTTTTTTTTCTTTTTTTTGCACTTGTTTTAAAAACCTACCTTAAGGTTTTCGGTTTGCGAATTAATACCCTAATGAAACGGAGCGGGTTTTACAGGCACGATCTAATAAGAACACAATTTTAAACGCTTTTAAGCTTGCAGGCATAAACTGAATTTTAATAAACGTGACGCCCAAAAGTAACTCCGACAATGTCGATCACTCCCAAACTTCCCAATTACTCGACATTGTCGATAATGGACCCGGAAAGGCCCGATTCGCCCGACATGGCGAATCTGCCCGGGTTTTGAAAACGTCCTTCCGGGGCTCCGAGAATTCCCGTTTTCATTTCTACGGTCTTAGAATAATTCAAGGGTTCCTATGCACTCGACGGAATCAATTTCCGACTTCCGAGTAATTTAATTCGCGTTTAAAGTTTCTAAACCCGTCAATTACAACTTTCACAATTTAATTCCAAATTTCGATCCGGGTGTGGATTAACTACTTGGGGAACGTCCTAAACCACCCTTACACGAAACCCTAATACCCGAGCATGTGGGCCCCACCCGGCCACCCTTGGCCGTGGGTGGCTAGGGTTGTTGTGGGACCGGTTCACCATGGTGGTGGCCGGTCCTAGCTCCGTCCAGCCACCATCGGTCCGGCCGACCACCCTACACGGTGGCCGGAGCTCCCCCGAGCTCCCGGTCACCGGAAAACGTTCAATCTTCGCTCCAAAACGTCTCCAACAAACCCCAATCCTCAACACAACCCTAAACTACTAGTTTTTATCCAAACCCTAATTCTCAAACTTAACAAAACGAAAAACGGTTAGATGCTCACCGTAGAGAATGTCGAAGGGAGTTCAATTCTTCTATCGTTGAAACGATCCAACGGTTTGATGATCGTTATTAGTGGCAAACCCTAGCAACTCTTCTCTTCTTCTCCCTTTTTCTCCTTCTCCTTTTCTCTCTAAAACTCTCTTCCTTTTTCAATTTTTTTCTCTTTTTTGAATGTATTGCCGAAACCCCCCCCCCCCCTTGTACTCATCTTGTTTTGCCCCAAAAACCTAATACCACCACTTATTTGACAAGTGGAGGATGAAACTCATTGACACATTTATGGAGAATGGCCAAAAGGGAGTTGTCTCGGGACATGATCAAAACTGGGTTTTGAGTCATGTGCCCGTAAGTGAATAGGACTTTACGGATCGAGACAAGGCTTGGAGTCTTGGGATTGATCGCGTCGGATAATGTTGGACATTTCCGGTATGGAAGGCTTGGAGGCGATGAGCGAATCACGAGACCTCGTTGGAAATAGCCACGGGCCATGTTCCAAGAGGCCCATGAAAGGCCCATGCAACCAAGGCCTATGGAACTAATTAATCAAGTCTTGATTAATTAGTACTAAGTAAGGAAGACAAGGATTAAGGTGTTGGTGATTCACCACCTAACCCAATCTTGTCTAGCCATAGTTTGTCCTATTTACACCTTACTTGACACCATACTTGTCTCATGCCTTTAGTTGGACAAGTATGGGTTTTGTTATGTTTATGTCATCTTTTTTCAACATAACAAACACAAGACAAGAATAGCAGACACAACTTCTCTCCCTCTTCCCTTGCAATTTCGGGTTTGGCAAGCTCCCACCTCCATGTTTGTGTTCTTGATTCCTCAAAGAGAAGAACTACGTGGCTTTGATTCCAATGTGGATACGTAGGCGTCTTGGACACTCAAGCCAATCATTCGTTACCCGGTGTTCTTGTTTTGGTAAGAACTAGTGTTGAATTTTTCTCTTGTGAATCCATTCTTTGTTAGTTGTTTCATGGTTTTAATCGTCTCTTGGTTTTCCTTAATTTTCCACTGCGAGTTGGTTCATCTCCAACCCTACCTTGAGACCCAACACCGGGAACGGCAGCGATATCGATGGCGCCTTACAGGTTCGCGTCGGTAGAGTTGACCGAGCTGAAGCGTCAACTCGAGGAGCTTCAGGAGAATGGATTCATCCGTCCGAGCGTATCACCGTGGAGAGCACCAGCACTCTTCGTGAAGAAGAAGAGTGGAGAGCTTCGGATGTGTATAGATTACCGGAAGCTGAACCGGGTTACAGTGTAGAACCGATACCCGATGCCGAGGATTGACGACTTGTTCGACCAGTTGAGGGGGTCAACCTGCTTCTCGAAGATCGATCTACGATCCGGATATTAGCAGTTGCGAGTCCGAGAGGGGGACGTCGCAAAGACTCCATTCCAGACACGCTATGGGCATTACGAGTTCTTGGTGATGCCGTTTGGACTGACAAACGCATCTGCAGTGTTCATGGATCTGATGAACAGTATATTCCGGCCATTCTTAGATCAGTTTGTGGTGGTGTTCGTAGACGACATCTTGATCTACCCGCAGAACGAGGCGGCACATGAGGGGCATCTGAGGACTGTTCTGACCCTACTGCGCACACATCAGCTATATGCCAACCTGGAGAAGTGCGAGTTTTGGCTCGCTGAGGTGAAATTCCTCGGTCACATTGTATCCCGTGACGGTATACTGGTCGATCCGGCGAAGATCAACTCGGTTTCGAAGTGGGCGCGGCCCACGAGCGTCTTCGAGATCCGCATCTTCTTGGGGCTGGCAGGATATTATCGGCGGTTCGTCCAGGACTTTGCGCGTCTAGCCGCACCTATGATTCTTTTGACGCGCAAGGGAGTCGGGTTTGTGTGGAAGGAGGATTGTGAATGTGCGTTCACGGAGCTGAAAGCTCGTCTGACTACCGCTCCAGTGTTGGTAGTGCTAGAGCGCGGGGTCGGGTATGAAGTTTATTGTGATGCGTCTGGGGAAGGACTGGGTTGTGTACTGATGCAGTTGGGTAGAGTTGTTGCTTATGGCTCCAGGCAGTTGAAGACACACGAGCGCAACTGTCCTACCCATGACTTGGAATTAGCAATAGTCGTGTTCACGTTGAAGAGCTGACGGTATTATCTGTATGGCGAGCGATTTCAGGTGTTCTCTGACCATAAGAGCCTCAAATACATCTTTTCCCAACGAGACCTGAACATGCGCCAGCGGCGATGGATGGAACTGCTGGAGGAGTACGACTTTGAACTACTCTACCATCCGGGTAAGGCGAATGTGGTCGCCGACGCTCTGAGTAGGAAGTCGGTTCCGGGTCTTGCTAGCATATCAGTCCGAGAATGGGACATGATGGGGGAACTGGGCACGTCCGGGCTTGATCTAGAGGAAGTTACTGGTGGCGTGGCCATGTGCTCATTGGTGGCTCAGCCCTCACTACTTGCCCGAGTGTTGGAGGCGCAGTCGGAGGACGTCGAGACGTCAGAGATCCGAGAGAGGGTCGTCAGAGGTGACGAGGCGGAAGGCTGGGAACTCAGTGCTGATTGGGCGTTGCGGTATCGAGGAGGGATATTCGTGCCGGCCAACTATAGAGACGACGTGTTGCGAGAGTCACATCATTCGCGTCTTATAGTGCACCCGGGTGGCACCAAGATGTACCGCGACATCAGGCGGCACTTCTGGTGGAGCGGGATGCGGAGAGCGGTCGCAGAATTTGTATCGAGGTGTCTCGTCTGTCAGCAGGTGAAAGCCGAACATCAGCGTCCCGCCGGATTGTTGCAGCCACTGCCGATTGCCCAATGGAAATGGGAGCACGTCACGATGGATTTCGTGAGTGGGTTGCCGAGATCGCCAAAGGGACATGATGCGGTATGGGTGGTAGTCGATCGGTTGACCAAGTCGGCCCACTTCCTGTCCATGAGGATGACTGATCCGGTCGACAAGTTGAGCAGCATGTACATTCAGGAGATAGTGCGTCTCCATGGAGTCCCTATGTCGATAGTGTCTGACAGGGATCCTCGTTTCACGTCCAGATTCTGACCGAGTCTGCAGACCGTGTTAGGGACCGAGGTTCTACTCAGTACGGCACACCATCCCCAAACAAACGACCAGTCCGAGCGCACAATACATATTTTGGAGGACATGTTGCGGGCATGTGTGCTAGACTTCAGGGGATCATGGGAAACCCACTTACCGTTGGTCGAGTTCGCCTACAACAACAACTTCCAGGCCAGTATTGGGATGGCACCGTTTGAAGCGTTGTATGGTAGGCCGTGTCGGTCGCCAGTATGCTGGGTAGAGGTGGGGCACATGAGTCTATTAGGGCCAGAGCTCGCCCGAGAGACGATAGAAAGGTCGCGTTGATACGCGAGCGGTTGAAGACCACACAAAGTCGGCATAAGAGCTACGCTGACAGACGGCGTCGACCTCTTGAGTTCGCAGTTGGTGACCACGTGTTCCTGAAGGTGAGCCCGAGGAAGGGATTGGTACGGTTCAGCCGCAGCGGAGGCAAGTTAGCCCCGCGGTACATCGGCCCTTTCGAGATCTTGAGCAGAGTGGGAGTAGTGGCCTATGGTCTGGCGCTACCACCGCAACTTAGGAGGGTTCATAACGTCTTCCACGTGTCCTAGTTGCGGCAGTACCATGCGGACCCCTCCCACGTTATTGAGTGGACATATATCGAGGTGGCTGACGATGTATCTTATGAGGAGCAGCCGGTCCGAATGATGGACACACGGGAGCAGGTGCTGCGTGGCAAGGTTATCCGCCCAGTACGGGTACAGTGGAGGCACCACGGGGCTGAGTCGACTTGGGAGCGCGAGGAAGAGGTTCGCGCGAAGTACCCTGATCTGTTCGACTCCTGAGGTACGTCTGTTTTAAATTTCACGGAAGAAATTCCTTTAAGGGGGTAGATTGTAAGAACCACTCCCGGTCAACACCAGTCAAATCGGCGAAAAACAGGAAAATTAAAAAAATTTGGACAGACACCTAAATGTACCTAAATTTGACCCCGAGGGTCATATCGGACTTGAGTTGACCTCGATATCGACCAAAATGAGTTCTGGGGGACTCAGGGCAACTTTCTGACCAATTTGGGAAAGGTTGACTTTTTGTTGGAAAAGTCAACCGAGTGACGTTTTGGTCCATTCGAGGCTCGTTTTGGATCCAAAAAGCTTAGTCGTCGTCACAGCGGTCTTAGTTGAGCCGTTTCCTTGTAGCCCGTGAAGTTTCATAATTTCTTGGAAAAAGTGCCCGTTCGGGGCCCAAGACGGCCGAATTTCGCGAATCTGACTGAAAAATATCTAGAAGTTATTTACCAAAAGGGGTGGGACCCACTTGCCACTTGTCATCCAAGTGGTGGTGTTAGGTGATTTTTGAACCAAACAAAGGCAAGACCACACAAGAGTGGTCGGCCACACTTCAAAAAAATAGAAAAAAAAGAGAATTTTAGAGAGAGAAAAGAAGAGAGAAGGAGGAGAGAAAAAGAGAAGAAGCTTTTGGAGTTTAGGGATTTCCCGACGATCCAACCAACGGATCGTCTCAACGATCGAAGAATCGAGTTCCCGTCATCATTCCCTAAGATCGTGCCACCGACCGAAGAAAGGGAGAGCTAGGCGAGTGATCGTGAGCACGCCGGAGCTTGGTTGTGAGCTTTTGGGAAAGCGTACGAAGTAGGGAAAAGTAGCCGGATCTCGGCCCTGATTAGGGAAAGTTAACAGTAGAAATGCATGTGACACTTGGGTGTCGTGGGATAGGTAAGTTTATCGAATAATAGAAAGGCAGGCGAGACCGAGTGGTGTCGTATGATACGTGAACGTATCGAACAATAGAAAAGCATGTGACACTTAGTATTGTCGTAGGATAAGCGAACTTATCGAACATTAGAAATACTGGAGGCATTTGGTTGTGCCCGGAGGTTGATTGAATTGTTTGTGTGTCTTGGGTGGCCATGAGTGCCCGTGGGGAGTTAAACCCGTATTGAATTGTTTGTGTGTCTTGGGTCGCCATGAGTGCACGTGGGGAGTTGAACCCGTATTTTATTGTTTGTGTGTCTTGGGTGGCCATGAGTGCCCATGGGGAGTTGAACCCGTATTTTATTGTTTGTGTGTCTTGGGTGGCCGTGATTTTTACTGTCTGTGTGTCTTGGGTGGCCATGAGTGCCCGTGGGGGGTTGAACCCGTATTTTTACTATTTGTGTGTCTTCGGTGGCCATGAGTGCCCGTGGGGAGTTGAACCCGTATTTTTACTGTCTGTGTGTCGTAGGTAGCCAGGGGTGCCTTTGGGGTGTTGAACCCGTGTGTTACTGTTGTGTGTGTCGTGGGTGGCCATGTGTGCATGTGGGGTGTTAAACCTGTGTTGTCGCTTGTTATTGAACTTTGGTTGTGATTGTGATTGCCTGAGGTTGGGGGCTCGACAGAGATCGGGGGAAGTTGCGTGGGGGTTGGCTAGCTTTCCGACAGAGATCGGTAAAGTTATGCATTCTTAGGCGATGAAGGGCTGCTCCCCTTCCGACCAGCTATCGGAAAAGTATTGCGTTACATATCGCTAACAGGTCGACCGCCTGGCCCGACAGAGATCGAGGGAAGTTGCGTGGGGCAGGCTCAAGCCCAGCCGGGCAGCAACCGACACTGAGTAGCTGGAGTGCGGTCCTTTGTGATCTTGATTGTTGTGTGCGATCCTTTGTGATCTTGGGTGTTGCGTGGTTGTCTTTTGCGTCTTTGGTGGAGGTCGTAACCGCTGTGTCAGGTCTACATTACGTGTCCGGGTGTTGAGTTGGTTGGGGAAAGTAATAGTTTTCGTGTGACAGTCGGGTTACTTGAGTTTGGGGATAGTAGTCCCCGGTGGTTGGGTTGTTGTTGGTGTTTCCGACATTTTTCTGCTAGTATGCCGTGGTCAGTCTGGTATCCGTGGTGGTGAGCGAACGCTCACCTCTAGCTGCTTTTCCTACAGGTACTGATCGCGAGACAGACTAGGGGAACTCTCGGAGCTTGAAGAGTTGGGAGTGGGAGTCCGGGTTTCTTTTTGGGAGTTTAGCGACGTACGCTCTGTTTATTTTTTTTTCCGCTTGTTTTGGACGTACTTTTAAGTTGTAAAATATTATTTTGATTAACTAAACGGTGATTTTTAAGTGGTTTACTAAAATTGTTTAAAAATTGTTTTACTGTTTCATCGTTCGCGTTCCGGGTCTGGTTGTACCGAATTCGGGGCGTGACACATACGATGACTAGACTAAACCAACAAATGAGGGTAGGACAAACTAACCAATATTCAGACAAGAAAGCTTCATCCCGTCCAATTTAATAGTAACAAAAACCACAATGATGCAGGATCAACGTGCTCATAATGCATTAAAAGAAGACCCCATCAAACACATTTGGAATAAGTATGGCGACGCATAATTATATTTCATTATATTTATTTCGATCCCAATGTTAGAATGTAAATTATTTTCAATGAAAATGTCATTTCCATTGGGCTTGCGCTATATGAATTGTTACCAAAGATACATTTGCGTATAAACATCAAAAAATCAGAGGAGATATCAATGTGAGTTGTTGAAGAAAACATTGATGGAAGGAGGAAGGATAGACTAAACTGAAAGGTTCACATTCATCCAGCAAGGAAGTTTCTTTAATATTCATGCATTTAAATTTCTTTTGGTAATATGTATTTATTCTATCAGCCAGCAACTATCAACCAGTAGAAAAAATACCACTAGACTTGTTGGCTGATAGCGCTGGCTGATAGAGAAGAGAAAAACTAAATTAATTTTTTTTTATAAACCAACACGATCAGTCAACAATCTTGTTAAGGACTGGAGATGCTCTTAAAATGATAAAATTCGAGAGTAACAGATGAGTTCACAAATGGCCTTAGTGATTCTGCTTTCATTTCTTAAAAGTATAAGGCATATACATCTAGGGGGAATGAATATAGGTCACAAAATGAAGGACTACATCATGAAGCGTGGATTAAACTAGTAGTGCGATTTGTGGATCTCTATGCACAACTTATTCATTATAGTCATAAGATGGCCTTGATAACTATTTTTTTCAATTTGTAGAAGCATGAGTCACATAAGCCTTGGAATATTGAAGATGAAAAGGCCGAAGAACAAAGGAATACATCAAATATGAAGGTCATAAAAGTTGGAACATTAAAAAAAAACTTTTTCCATGAACATAGGTGGAAGAGACAACTTCTGAAATCAAATAGAAACCGCCTCTTAACGTAATAACCGTGTGAACCAATCCAAGTCATTCAATTTAAGAATGGATGGATGAGATCCAATTGAGTTGTTGACTGCAAAAACACAACACTTTTTGGTAAGTGGTAGGGTTTTTTTAGTAAAACTATTATATTATATATTTTTTTACCAATTCACTAATTTAATTTTTCCCGCTTCGTTTGAACTCCGACTGACTTCAAACTTGCGCCAATTTTTTTGTTTTTTCAAGATATTTCTATCAAGATCAGTGATGAATATGTTTTGAAACATGAAAAAAAATATTTTGGGCTGATTTAAAAAAATTATAAATGGGTAATTTTTATCAACACTTTACACTGGTTTTATCGACACTGTACACTGGTTTTATCAACACTGAACAATAGTTTTATCACTTCATTTTCCAAAACCGAACATGTTTTTTATCACCTCATCACATGCTTTTTTATGAACACTAAGCACTAGTTTTATCAATACGAAACACTATGTTTATCACTAATGTGTTTTATCAGCTCGTCACATGTTTTTTTTATCAACACTATTTTGGGGCTAATTTAAAAAAAATTATATCTGGGTAATTTTTATCAACACTTTACACTGGTTTTATCAACACTTTACACTACTTTTATCAACACTGGACACTAGTTTTATCACCTCATTTTCCAAAACCGAACATGCTTTTTTATCACCTCATCACATGTTTTTTTATCAACATTAAGCACTAGTTTTATTAATATTAAACACTATGTTTATCACTAAATTACATGTGTTTTATCACCCTGTCACATGTTTTTTTATCAACATTAAACTCTAGTTTATCACTCTTATTATCAAAATTGAACATGACTTTTATCACCTCATTACTTGTTTTTATCATCGCAGTACATGTTTTTTAATCAATATTTTAGCACTAGTTTGATCACCCTGATATAAAACATTTATTAGTGAAGATTTATCAACACTCAATATTATTTTTATCACCCTGATATAATTTTTTTTCGTGCTTCAAAATATTTCAATATGCTACTTGATAGATAGCCCTTGGAAAAAGAAAAATATTGACGCAAGTTTGAAGCTAATCAGAGTTCAAACAAATCGGGAAATATTAAATTAGTGAGTTGGTGAAAAAAAATAGACGCTTGTCCACATGGCACTATGTTATTACAATTATGCCTTTGCTTGTGTGAGAAAAAATGAAAATGGCGTGAATTTTCGATGGGATTGGGGTGATGATATGACATCATGGTGAATGTAAGATCTTAAGAGTGTGCGGATAGGACGGGTTCACAAAGTTTTTAGGATAAAAGGGGTTTCTATTAGATTTGTCCTCAAATACGATATATTGGGTTTAAAGTGAATAATTTGAATTACCCATGGATGACATATGAGTATGACTAGTCCGCGAATCGTATCGTTGAGTCACGATTTGGAAGAATTGAACTAGTAACTTAAACTATCATTGATAGATCAATAACCTATGAAGCGTTGGTTGCGTAGGCAGACCAATTTCTGAGCTTTTATATACAATTAAGGGTGTTCAAATTATCCACATATCTGTACCATCCTCAAACAACCATCTGACCTGCATCTAGTCACAAGCTTATCTACATGATTTCATGTAAGTTTTGGGTCCTACATTACCAGATCTACAAGTATACATGTAGATTTCGGATAGGAACCAGATGGTTCGTAGATCATCTCATCCACTTGAGTTTAGAGCTTTATCCTTGTTTGTGTTTTAGCTGTGGATGTATATTAGATTTATAGTTACCGAACCTCTATATGGACAACCTTAACACCGCCTACCATGTATCTTGATTGAATTAACATTATACACCTTGTACTATCGTCCTCCAACTACTTAAATCTTAATTTAACCGACCTAAATCATTATATCACATGGCGATAAAACCTTAAGTTTCGAATAGAAAGTTCTAACCTCTTCTATTTGTACACAACCACCACCAAAGTAAGACTATAACCCAAACACCAAAGTAAGACTACAACCCAAACATTATCTCAACCTTCTCTATGGAGTCTTTCCTATGACGAAAACCTAAACATGTTATGTGGAAAACAATCTATTCGTGCTACCTACATGGATCTCCGACTCAACCACATCTCGGGTTCTCGACTCTCCCTCATGTGAAGTACGTTACATCTTGTGATGACGATCAAACCAACTCATAGAGTTTGTTCTAGATCTACGCCCTTCACCCCTGATTAGAATTGATATGAGTTGGACTAAATATTATCTCATAGACACCCATATTAAAGTAGAAATTTGATAAATTAATATTCGCTAAACTAATAAGCTCTGTAAGATAATATTTTTATTTGATCTTAATTTTTTTTTGAGAATGAATGATTGTATATTAGAAATAACAAGTGTTTACAGAGCAAAAAAGCAATAAAACACTAGAAATGAAATATCATAAATGAAACAAGTTCCCGCGAAGGAGGATACTCAGACAATAAATTAAAGAGCTCAAGGCACTGACTACCTCCTATAAGCGCCTGGAGGATGATATTGCGGTAGTATCTGACGACACTGATAAAACGACTCCAGACTAGCGGAAGTTAGAAAAAGCAGACCCCTTACCAGATAAAAGTAATGGTGGACAAGCTACTCCCCCAGGTTGTCAGTGTGTGTCGTCCTCCCTTAACTGATAGTGGTAGGGCTTCAAAACATTCGATTGCTAACCTCCGAGCTGGTAGGGAATTACCGTGCCAATTCTTGGTGGGACTGCTGCCACCTTATGTCCAGAAGGGCGGTACAACCGGCCGACCCCCCCTCTGGACCACCTCGGACTCATTCGGCGAGGTGAGGGTGCTTAGAGCCCCCCGCTGCTGTATGTGATGCCCCGTCCGATCTAGTGGAACCGACCCGGTTGTGGAACCCAAGTGGCCCACCCCCTGATTCGACCCGACCCGACCTAAGCCGGAAGCCTTGACCTGACCTTGGCCACGTCAACGTCGATCCCTGCCTAGGCTCTTTTGGCCAAATTATGGGCCAGCCCAACTCATCCCTCCTCTAAGACCCAAGAGTGAGAAGACCTAGGTTCGCCTCAGCCACCCACGACCCTTCCCTTCTCCTCGGCCCACGATTCAGTCGGTCTAGGCCCAAAACAACAACCCGAGCCCCGACTCCTCCGATAGCTTCACTCGGAACCCTAACGGGGTCCAACCCCTCGCTTCGCTTCTATGTCGTCCCTACCGTGTGGCCCAACTCCGTTTCCTCCTTTGGGAGTCTATCGACGTCCTCGTCTACCATCGGCTCCGAAGCCTCCACCGGCTCCTCCTCCACCACGACCTTCGCCATCCAATGGGCTCATTCCATGGTGACCAGCCCCGTTAGAAAATCCTGAGGAGGCGAACCTGAAGGTGACCTCCCCCGAGCAGTCCTCGTTGGAGGTTGCACCGTCCTCCTCACCCTTGGTCTTGGGCCTGTCTTCAACGTTCGTATAACTATCCAGCGAGGCATGTCCAAGAGAATCCCCTGCGACCTCCGACCCCTAGAGATCCTACCACTCTGGTTCACGTTCTCGACCACCTTACTGGCCGAGAAAGTGATCTCCGGTCTTCCCTGCATCTTGTCACCACCCTTCACTAGTGAGAACGAGTCAGGTGACCGCGATCTTTCGCGAGACAGCTTTAGAGGAGACCACAGACGAGACAAACTCACCGTCTTGGTTCCTTCTTCGTCGCTTGATGCATGATTGTCACCAGTGTTCAATCCGTTTGACCTTGTCACCGCCTCAATGAGTCGGAAAACCGAATCTTGGTTCTGAGAGAGAAAATCCTGGAGGACTGCGCTTCAACTTATTTTTTTTGTATCCAAATAATATGATTATGTTGATCCTAATTCAATGATATGATACTAAATTAATAAATTTTAATAGTCCATGGCAATAAATTTATAGAATTTGTATATACTTATAGTTCTCTCGCCTCCCCTTCGAATCCTCTCCCTCACATTTGGTGCACCCTGCACAACAACGAAAAGAAATTAGGGAGAGAGAGCTACATACATGTTTGAAGGTCTGCGCTCTCTCTCTCACAAGCCCTTCTGAAATTTGTCCAATCCTTCTCGAGCTCTGTCGTTGATTCATTGAAGGCGCGATAGCATCGTTCCGGGACCTTGAAGATTCATGGGTTTGCCCAGAACCCATCAAGCTGAAGCTCTTAGATTTCAGAAAAGCCACTGATTCATTCCCTTTAATGTCTTTCTGATTGGGCTTTTGCTTGTTTCTGTACCCCTGGATTCATGTGCTCAGTCAATTTTCTGTTCTATATTATGTAACATATGAATTTCATTAGTTGTTTGAAGAGGACTAGGGTTTGGAAGTTAAAGAGTGTTGCTTTATGTTCTTTAGCCAGTTCTCGGATTTGGAAATTAGATATTTAAGGGTGCATATGCTTGTGTGTGGCTCTAAGAGGTTAAGGTGCAAATTCTCTCTCTGGGTGGGGGTTGTGTGAATTGGTTGAGATATGAGTCGAAGGGTAAGAAGGAAAGTGGCAACGAAGGGGAAGGAGAAGTTTGTTTTGCCAAGTTACCCTGAAATTGAAGATAAAGTTTCTGGGTTGGTGGATAAACTAGATGTTGATTGGACTGGCTTTCCTGATGATACAGTGATTCAGCTATTTTCATGTCTGAATTACCGAGACCGGGCCAGCATGTCATTGACTTGTCATGCCTGGAGGCTTCTGGGTATTTCCCCATGCTTGTGGAGCTCTTTAGATCTTCGCGCCCATAAATGTGATGCCACTATGGCAGCTTCACTTGCCACTAGATGCACGGATCTTCAAAAGCTGCGCTTTCGCGGAGCAGAATCCGCTGATGCAATATTGTATCTTCAAGCTAGAAACTTGCGAGAAATAAGTGGTGATTACTGCAGGAAAATAACCGATGCTACTCTGTCTGTGATTGCAGCTCGGCATGAGGCCCTTGAGAGCCTCCAACTTGGGCCAGACTTCTGTGAAAGGATTAGCAGTGATGCTATAAAAGCAATAGCTCTTTGCTGTCCTAAATTAAAGAAGCTCCGGCTCTCTGGAATTAGAGAAGTTAACAGTGATGCTATAAATGCTTTGGCTAAGCACTGTCCAGATTTGTCTGATCTCGGGTTCATTGATTGTCTGAATGTTGATGAGATGGCTTTGGGAAATGTCACATCAGTTCGATTTTTATCTGTAGCGGGGACATCAAATATTAAGTGGAGTATTGTTTCACATAATTGGCATAAACTGCCCAATATGATTGGCTTAGATGTATCAAGAACTGATATTGGTCCAGCTGCTGCTTCAAAATTGTTATTGTCATCACAAAGCTTAAAGGTTTTATGCGCCTTGAACTGTTCTGCCCTCGAAGAAGATGGCTGCTTTTCTGCTGGTAAAGGAAAAGGTAAATTGGTACTAGCCCTTTTCACAGACATCTTTAAAGCAATAAGCTCTTTTTTTGCCGACATTACCCAAAAAGAGAGGAATGTCTTTTCAATTTGGAGAAATTCAGAGAAGAAGGATAAGAACTTTGACGAGATTATGTGTTGGCTTGAGTGGATCCTTTCTCATGCACTTCTGCGTATGGCGGAGAGCAATCAACAAGGTCTGCACAGCTTCTGGCTTAAACAAGGTGCATCACTGTTGCTCTGTTTAATGCAGAGCTTACAAGAGGAAGTCCAAGAAAGGGCAGCAACAGGACTAGCAACTTTTGTTGTTATTGATGACGAAAATGCTAGTATTGATGGTGGGAGGGCTGAAGCAGTTATGAGTGATGGTGGTGTTCGTCTCCTACTAGACCTTGCAAAGTCTTGGCGAGAAGGACTTCAGTCGGAAGCCGCAAAAGTAAGTTTTTTTTTCCGGGAAATATATACATGCTTTCATATCTGCATATGTGTAGTTATTCATTATATACTTATGATATTTGCCTGTTTAAAAGTTTGATGTATTTGCTACCGGATAAGTGTTAAATTATATTCAATGCAGAAGAAACTATTTTGGTACTGTCAACTCACTTTGAGAATTAGTTGTCTAATACTTGATCCATTTTCAACTACTTTTTTTCAGTAAGTGTGGAACTAAGTGAACTTTTGGCAATCTGTTGAATCATGTAGGCTATTGCCAACTTGTCTGTAAATGCCAATGTAGCAAAAGCAGTTGCTGAAGAAGGAGGAATCAATATCCTTGCAGGTTTGGCAAGGTCAATGAACAGACTAGTTGCCGAGGAGGCTGCTGGAGGACTGTGGAATCTTTCTGTTGGAGAAGAACACAAGGTTTATATTTTCTATTTTGTTTTAGATAGTTACATTGCATGTACCACTTAATAGTGTAACAAATTAGAACTCTTATCAGGGTGCTATTGCCGAGGCTGATGGTGTAAAAGCTTTAGTTGATCTTATATTCAAATGGTCCTTTGAGGGCGAAGGAGTTCTGGTGGGTAGCTCTTATATCCTTCCCTCTCAGAGTATGTATTGATGTAATATTAGAGTTGCTGTTGTCTGACTAAGGCGTATGCTGTTTCTCACGATTGTGTTTCAGGAACGTGCCGCTGGTGCTTTGGCAAATTTGGCAGCTGATGACAAGTGTAGCATGGAGGTTGCTGCAGCTGGTGGTGTGCATGCTTTGGTGATGCTTGCTCGCCACTGCAAGTTTGAGGGAGTTCAGGAGCAGGTAGCAATAGTTTTCAGTATTAGCATTGAATACCTTCGACTGTTATGCTGTTTTTGCCCTCATAAATTAAATATTCTTGTGAGTTTTTTTACTGAATAATGTTTATTTGGATACACATCTTTAAAATATTATGTGTTGACTGTGAATCAAAAATTGAGATAAGAGTGATGTTTTTTGAAGATCTAAACGCGATGATCTTATTTTACTTGACTAAAGCCACCTTCTCAGCTCTCTCAGTTCTTAGCACTCTTGGTTGCACTTGATATCATGTTAAAAGCCCGATCCAACCCAAAAGCTCAAGCTGATAGGTGGACACTCCATGATGCTTATCAAGTGTCACTAAATCCACATTCTTTAGATGTGAGACACTTCAACGCTCTCCTCACATCTGAGCCTTGTAGATAAACCAAAAATATATATAGAAGGGGAGGAAATACAAACATTTCTAAATCCATATTCTTTAGATATCGTACACTTCTAAATCCGTATTCTTCAGATAGGATATACTTCAACAGTTCCCTTATGTGTGGACCTCACATGCAGACATGAAACACAAATGTATCACAAGTCCAAAGCAAGCTTTTATTCCATGTAAAACTGAAGACTTAATATTAATTATGAAGTATACTTGCTTGTAATTACAATAGTTGAGTTCTATTAGGAAACAAACTCTACAGGATATACATAAATCATAACTGATTATACTAACGATCTTTATGTTCTACACTACTTATAGTTGAACTTTCTAGCGAAATATTGCTACAAACTGACAACCTATATCTTACTCCCTATGGCAAACTTCTAAAAAGGCACATTGACACAAATTTTACTAGGAAAAGTGTATCATATTTTGCTATTATGTGGTTCATATGCAAATGTCGTCTTTAGTTACCTCACTGTTGGTTATGCTCGGATTGGTGGGACAAATTTGTAAACAGAAGTGTGGTCTGTTTACCGTCACTGCCTCACTGCATTGTGTGAAGTGTTTGGTGGGAAGCCTTATAGAAATTGAGCAACTTGTGAGCAACTTTTGGGTTGATAAAATGTTTGGCCTAGTTTCCTATTCTTGTCTATTTCTCCGTGGATTCCCTTGTCTACAAGTATACCACTTGGTTGGTCCTTTTTGCTGAATCACTTGCAGAACCATGTGGTTATACAACTCTCCTTGGTAAGGGTGCAGATTGTTCATGGCTTATGCGTCTTTTACCTTGCATGTTCACTTCCATAACAAGAGGGGTTCCTGAGAACTAGTTTAATCAAATGTTCACATGTGCTTGTTTATTGTACAGCATATTATATTGTATGCATTTATGGTAGGTATAGCTGCTACTGAAATTTCACGGAAACTCTGCACTCATTTGTATTTCTTATAAGTCTGCGGTCAACTGCCTTTTATGCTGTTTTCAGAAAATGTACATTTTCCAGCGTCGTTTATGCCTTTCCCTGCATGTTTTCCTTAAGAACTTCCCACTGTTTTTCTAATTATGTGAACGTGAGAGTGACATGTTAGCATTACTGTCCTTCACTCCTATCAGCAATTATCAACTGGACAATCTTATTAATATGCAGTGTAAAATAATTTCATATGGTGGCATGAAGTATATCACTGTCTTCTCGCTCTGTTTGTTGGTTTATGCTGATGCTGATGCAGAATAATTGATATCACTTATTCATGTATCATAGGCTGCTCGTGCCCTTGCCAATCTTGCTGCTCATGGAGATAGTAATAGTAACAATGCGGCCGTTGGACAAGAAGCGGGTGCTCTCGAAGCCCTTGTTCAATTAACACGTTCTCCACATGATGGTGTCAGGTACATATTATGACTTCGAAAAAACAAGTGTGTGATATACTGTTGATTTTCACGATACATCTTTTTGCACCTATTGCACACTCATATTATTGTTATTATCTATTATGAAGATTTTCAAATCCATCTGGTAAATGCATATATCTGTGAAATTATCCAATACATCTGTGCTCATGTTTGAATAAATCCATAGCTAGCAAGCTGATGTTATTGCTTCTAAAGCTTATACACAATTTCCCCTAGTGTGTTTGCAATAACTTCAATCGCTTATTCTCACAAGCCTTACGACAGCTTTATGCTTACTCCTTGTTAAATCTGACGTTATATTATAAAGTGATCATGAGTGAGCACAATCATTTAATGCAAGAAGCTGATGAAGGTTTCTTAATATAATCCTAATAATTTATTAGATGAAAAGCTTCTGTTATGTTCTTTTCATCCTGTCCAATGAATTCCATATTAATCTCTTCCTGGTCATTTTAGGTGAACTTTGATTATAAGGCTCTATACCGAACTATGGGACCTTGATTTTTTTGTCTCATTAAGCAGGACAGATACACGTCTACACATGTTTATACAAGTATGTTCATGTAAGGAACATCATATATTTAGGGTCTTATTTGGTTTCTGTCATTTTATAATTAAAAAAACAGGCAAGAAGCTGCTGGTGCATTGTGGAATTTGTCGTTCGATGATAGAAACCGAGAAGCAATTGCAGCAGGTGGTGGTGTTGAGGCTTTGGTATGGTACTTACCTTGGTTGGCTCAACTATCTTACATTTTAATACTAACATCTGCACACCCACCATGTGTGTACCTCTCCCTCAATCCCTTTTACATTCTACGTAAAATATCCGAATATTTTTAGTTTAAATATCACACATGGACGTTTCAAAAAAATATCACACATTGACAGGCATACCGTGGCATTACAAGTTATAACTTAAGTAGTTATCTTGTCAGATCGGAAGATAGTATTTGCAAATTACTTGAAAATGTTCCTAATTTTCGTATTTCTATTTTTAGTTTTAATTGTACGTTGTTGTGTATGAGCATTCCGAATTCGTAAAAACTTATGCTTACTTTATTTGGAAAAAAATCATGTAGCATGTAAACAAGTGGCCTTTGGTTCAACATGAAAAAGTGGCAAGTGTGTGGGGGATGTTGTAGAACTTTGTAGGATGTGATTTTTGGAAGAGCAGAAAGATAAATTTAATTCTATCACATATTACATTCAAAAAGTATGTTTGTTTATTTTTTGTATTTCATAATATCTTCAAACTTAGCAAGCATTGCTACCGTTCCATCATGTTTGGCAATGAATCAAACTATGATTGACACAATTCAACTAACTTATCTGGGAATTTCGTTGATTGTTGGTTAGTTTGTAGTGTGGTTGGATCGGTTTGGGGTTCTAGTGGAGTTGGTGTTTTGGTTTTAAGGATTCTTTTTCCCTGTCTTTAGGTGTAACCTGAGGTTGAGTGCGTATTAATATATTTTATTTGCCTTTCAAAAAAAAAAATAGTCATTTTCCAAGGACACCCCCCAAAGGGCAATATCATCAATATTTGTTCCAACAAGAAGCAGACTTGGTTGCACAGGATGGGAAACCATGTTTTTTTTGTAGTAGAACCCTGATTCAAAAAAAAAATTACTACAACAGTCTTGGATAAGTCATTAGATGAATATGTTGAATGAGTTTGGCTCTGTCTATGGTATGTGGCTTGCAATTTGTTAGAAGCCACATTAGTAACCTCTTATGATATTCTAGAGTCCCTTGGTCTCTTCAGCGCATACTCAAAATCTGCATATTGATACTCCACTGTTATGTTGTTAATAAGAGTCCTATGATGTTTCGACAAAGATGCTTTATCCTCCTTTGACTCGCCAATGGCAGCCTGTGACAGATGCAACAAACTCCGGTCACTATGTTTCACCTTAGTTGTCTCCCCAACCTTGACTGCAATACCCCCTAAAACTACATGGATAACGACACAGAAGAAGCTAGGGTTTTTCGCTGTCGTCCGCTGACCGCAGAATTCTCCTGCCGATTCGTTGGTGCCGTGTTCGACAAGGAATCGGTTCGGACCGCCAACTCTTTGGACTGAGCCTTTGTCTTGGCCTGATCAGCACAATATGCTAACCGATCAGCAGTATATGCTGCCATAAACTCGTCAAACTTCTGCTCCAAGGATTTTTGTGGCTCCATAGCGCGCGGCTCTGATACCACTTTGTTAGGACCATGATTTTGGGATCGCGTCGTAGGGCCGTAATACGTTGCTGAGTCGAAGGTTCGGCTTTGCATTGACGAGCCTTTATTCTTCCCTCTCGCAATTATGACTCTAACAAGCTCGTTAGAGAGAGCTTACACCTCAATTAAACCTAACCAAACTAGATTTATTTTTCTCAATCGTGTTTATTTTATTGTTCTCTCTTAGTATATATAGCCAAGAAGGTTACCTAAAACTCAAAGACCTAATACAACCGTACTTGTCAATACTCTACCCAACTTCCCTATTCTTAATACAATTAGCCAACTAAAGGACTTTTATTAAAAAGAAAATAAACTAATAGTTCCCCAAATTTCAACCCTCAACCGGCTGTTGTTGGTGGGCTTATCCCTCCTTGTACCGGCCCGTACTGCTCGTAACATATTTTTGGTATTTACTTGAAAATGATTGATGTATCTAAAGCACAAAAGAGATCCGTATATATATTGTGGTATGGCAAGCTACATTAGGAAAAGGAAACTAAGTAGAAATATGAAATATAGTAGATCAAGAAGACCTAAATCTAGGATATCCGAAGATTATACAATATCTTTTCCACAAGTGAAAAGAATATGAACAAAGAATTTGGGAGACATGACACTCCTTTCGATAGGTGCAAAGTCATTGGTCTCATCAACATACTTGCAGTTATTGCCTATATTAAAAATGTGCAGTGAGTATCACACCTTAATTGATACTCTTTCACATCCCTTAAGCTGAAGATGGTAACCTTGAATTTGCAAGCAGTATTTAAAATTTGTCTATTAATGATAGAAAGTGACATGATTAGGGAGGTGCTATATTGATAATGTGACATGGTGCAAAGGTGGCAGCATAATAAAGGTGAACATTCTTTTTTATAGAGATTGGTCAAAAAAGTGAGAGTTCCTCTGTTTGTAGCTATGGTGATAACACACAACTCAACAATTTAAGATTTTTCATAACAAGGTTTTAATACAATGTTAAATTCTGTTTGGTGGGGCACACAGACTTGAGCTTTTGTGCTGAAAAGGGAGCAAGTTGATAACCTCAAACCATTTTATTTTTTATTTGTACTCTCTTACAACGGGTTCAACATGTAATTACTGAAAGATGTATTTCAATACTCACCTCACATGCATTACATTTTTCTTCTACATGTTTGTGGTCCCCCTTATGCTAAATAGGTCACCAACCATCTCACCAATGAAATGTGACCCTGGAGCATAAGGTGAGACATTACTACTAAAGTCTAACCTACGTAAAAGTTGAAGCTTATTGGTGGAGACCTATATTTGTTATTTAAAAGGGTGTATAGATCCTCATATTTTCAAAGTGGTACTGGATGACTTAAGTACCCTTAAGGCACGCTACGAGTATAACATTCTTCACATTAGTTGTGGCTTGGGGAGATCAATCAAGCTCTAATGTCATATTAAACTCCAACCAATCCAAAAGGTTAAGCCGGTAGATGGATGTCAAACTTCATATCTAAGCGGGTGTGTAGATCCACATTTTTCGATGTGGAATAAAGGACCTCAACATTGGCAACTACGCCATAGCGAGAGTGCATAACATCTTCAAGCAACTATGTGCATAAGGACGGTGCAAAACATCTAAATTTTACGAATGCGTAAGAATGATGGATTTCAAGAAAATCGCCAAAACTTTTCCGGCACCTTTATCGTTCATCAGTGTAGAACTTCTTCAAGCAACTAGGCCGCATAATACAATGCAGTTTTCTT
Organism: Erodium maritimum; assembly: GCA_963921825.1. Lineage (NCBI taxonomy): Eukaryota > Viridiplantae > Streptophyta > Magnoliopsida > Geraniales > Geraniaceae > Erodium > Erodium maritimum. The sequence goes on along the minus strand of OY997588.1, from coordinate 87,462,539 downwards.
CAAGCAACTACGTCACGTAGGAACATTGCAAAATACCTTCAAGGAACTACGTCGCATGAAGACGATGCGGCGCAACTTCATGTAACTACGTCATATAATGATGATGCAAAATAACTTCTACAACTATGTCGCATTGCAACGGTGGAAAACATATTCAAGCAAGCACAACTATGCAAACCATGCCGGAGCCACGATCAGAACGAGTGCTTTAACAAAAATCACCAAAACCCTGAAAATGAGAGCAACAACAGCAAGTCGAAACTACCTGGGAAGGATTCTTGACACCTATACAACATAACAATAATGGTGAAAAGTATCGATGAATAGTGTAGGCAAAATCTATGACCAATAATTCGAGTTAACAATGCTCAAATATAATGTGAAATGGTTAACGGAACAAGTGCCCGCTTACCAAAACCATGAATTGAGAAGTAGGCATCACCTAGTGCTGAAGTTAATCTCACGTTGAATTGTAGCAGGCACAACCTTTTCCCTTAATTGATGTCGTAGCATATGATCTTACAACATGCATGTAACGATACGCTTTCAAACGACCGCATATTCAGTCATTGATACCTCTGCATCTCGTTGCCCCCTCTTCGGAAGTTATTATTGGTGAAAACCCATGCAGAGGGACATCACCAACTGATGTCCACATGATGTTAATAAGTAAAAAAATCCTCTAAATGCTTGTTTCTGTTCTTTTGAACTATCCATTTTTTTAATGGATATAATTTTCTTCTTCTATTTATTGCATCATCTATGTGGATAGTGAAAAGCAGCGGTGATGTGTGCATTAGTGCAATGATTTGATTTTTAATGAATATGAACACATGCTGTTAAGTGCTAATTTCTTGAAAATATATGTCAGATAGGTTAAAGGGAAAAACATCTGATATTTTCTATTTATGCATAAAGTTTATTTCACATACATGTTATATTGTAAATTTGTGAGGTGGGATGTAGAGTATTGAATTCAATATGCGATATTTAGTTTTGGAGCAACTTGGCATGAACTATAGTTTGACATGAAACAATAAATTGTTGAGTGATTACAATATCTGTAAGTAGTAGCATACATGGAGCTACAATTTTGATTTTGAGTATATCATATCTTATCTGGTATGAAGTTCCATGGTATGTTGAAACTTCAATGTCACTTGGGCTACACAGGTTGCGCTTGCACAATCTTGTTCTAATGCTCCCCCCGGTCTGCAAGAAAGGGCTGCTGGTGCACTTTGGGGCTTGTCTGTGTCAGAAGCCAATAGGTAGGTAATTCATTCTGTACGTATGTATATCGCTTCTTATGTCTTATTGTGTCAACGAATTCCCATCTATATTATTTCTTATGCATTACTTCGATATTGATATCTCGTGTATTCTTTCTTTCTTTTTGGTCGTTTGATTCACACTAAAGTAAAACAAAATGACCAAAATATTATATATATTTTTGATGTACTAATAATGTTCGAGCTCATTTGGAAGTAACTTTGATAATGCGATTATAATTTCTCCCTTACTCTACTACATTAGTTAAGATAAAATATTCGACAACAACTGGTGAAGTTAATCCCATCCAAGCATTTATTAAGATTGAGTTTTGATGCAAGGATGAGCCTATCATTGGCCCATTAGAGTACGATTGCAATTTCTTAGGTATTGTCTCATAAATCAATAGAAGTTCGGGTTATATGGACAAGGATGGAGTTGGACCTTAATTGTAGCTAGTTTTATTTGCCGCTGTATGTTGTGAACCTTGTGATTGAGAAGATTTTGTAGTAGCATACGTGGAGCTACAAATTTGATTGATTTATTTACATGCTCTTGAGATTTGTAATTTGTTTTGATTTTTATCCAATTGATTCTTTGTTCATTTGTCTTTTTTTTTGCCCACGTTTTTATCTTCTTTCACCAAGAATATATTGCCTTACCTTATGAAATTCAACCCATTCCTTTTTGGACTAAAATGTGGTTTCATATTAATGGGTTTGAGCGGTATCTAGAAGTGCCGATTTTCAAACATGCATCATTACTGGTAAATGTTGCCATGATAAAACAATCATCGCTTCGATGTTATTATAATTTTTGTTTTGTTATATATTATGACATTTTTTTCTTGATATGGGATTTAGCCGTTTCGAATGGGGAGTCAGTCCTGATAGAAAGCTCTTAATCGCTATCTGTTCTTGTTGAGTTTGTTGAACTTCGATATCAGGACAGAAGGGTATTAGTGTATTTATCTTCTCGTAAAGTTTCTTGGATTTCATGAAGCAGGTTTGTAAAAATTGGTCTCGTTGTTCAACACGATTAAAGTTTTGACATACATCATAAATACATGTAATACTTCCTTTCCCGTAATAGAAAATATCTAAATAGTCCATCAAATCTTTAACATACTCATATTGATTGACCAGACATGACACTTTTGAGTCAATAGAATTTAGGACTTGTAGAAAGAGATGTGCACCTCTCGTAACCATTGTTTATGGGTGTGTATCATCCTCAGGCAAGTCATCGAAGAGGTTATCATCCTTAAAAATACTACATAGATAAATATAAACACTTTGACCAATCCGGATAGTTTGAACCAGTTAGCTTGTGATCAGTGATTTGTGAAATCATTGGAATTGCATCAATCATAATAGAGCTATTGGGTCTGTCTTCCATCACAATAAATTTCAACGACTAAAAGAGAGAAATAACAAAGTACCCAGTCTGATCAGGTAGCAAAAGTGGCAAACTACGACGACACTTGTGGGCCACGCGCAACAGAGGGAGTAGAGCTGGTGCAGATCGGCCGGTTTTGAGATGTTGATTTTCCACTTGCCAATGATGGGACAAAAAACTTCTAGGGTTAGCCGTGTAGGGGGGGGGGGAGCTAGAGACGGCGGTCCAACCACTTTCATGGCAGAAATAGTGGAACTCGTTGAAGAGATAGAAGAATCTGGCTGCACACCTGGACAGGAAGGGAACATGCACAATTGGGCACTTTTGGAATCTCAAGCACTGTTACTACACACTTGAGCTGCAACCCTAGAAGTCTTTTAAGCCCATACTGTTAGATAAGCTCTGATACTAGTGGAGAACAAGACTACTTTTATTCCATCATAATTTTTTTACACAATACACAAATATACATACAACCAAGAAGAGGTTTCCCAACTACACAATAAATAGTTTTTCCAACTATCTATCAAATAGTGAATCTCCAGCCTACCATCTGATCATTCACTATAATTAGAGCATGTTGAATCAAATCTAAGATAGAATTTGGGCTTTATATATCAATCTTGAGTTTATATTTATAGTGATGATATCATAGTCTTGTATAAACCTGGCTATGTCCTTTGTGAATAATGCCAATCTTGCAATTTATAAACTTTACATTCAGGCTCTACACCCATAACTTGTAAAACTTATTTATTACCGAATGCTATGAGTGTTATAGGGTCTGCGAAGGTCATTGTTATGGGCTTGTATTGCTCCGAACCCATAGCAACATGTTAGCATAAGACCCACATAAAGTTTAGGGGTTAGTCTGAATTATGTTCAAACAATGATTTTAGAATACTTAATTTTTAGTATGGATTTCAATTACTGGTATATTGAGGATATCCAGTAACCATGATCTTTTAAGAGAGTTCTCCACTCATGTCCATTTTAAGAGTGCCATTTGTATTGAAAGCAAGTTTGGGTCATAAGAAAGGCATATGGAATTATTAAAAAAACAAAGCCGAAAGGTTCTTGTTACGATCCGACTTTCTCTTTGACGAATGCTGCAACAACCTATCTTATAACTCGATCCACGTTCGAGACCGTATCAATTAGTATCAAAGTCAACAATTATGGTGGATCAGCAGCATTGGCGAGAGGTATTCGGGAAGTTTAAAATGGGAGTGAAAGTCGTCAACTTGCCAACCTAAGTTGGAAGATGCGACATTGGGGGATGAAGGCACGGGAACACTTTCTGCTTTTCCTATGCTGCAAGCAAGTATTTCAGAAACGAGTAAACAACAAATAGATCCCTCTCCCATATTGCAAGCGAGGCGTGATAAGATTCTTTATGAAAATATGCTTGAACCATGGAGCTTACAGGGAGGAATAGATGGAACTTAGACAACCAAGGAACCGTTCGACTCCTCGATATAAGTCTCAGATGTAGGCAATCATATCCAGGGCCCTCAAGAAGCTTGGTAGTAAACTTGTTGCCAGTAAATAGTGTCTATCATGCTTTTATGGTTACAAGAACACTACAATACTCCATATACATGACATCCTGATCTATGGAAGTGAGCTAAGCCACTTCTGGCCTTACATAATATAATCCTTTTTTGGTACTTGAAAATCTTGTTGGAAAGACCTGTTCCAAACGCTAGAGAGAAAGTGTCATCTTTTTAGACAAGAATTGCATTTGGTGCAGGTCTAATTTGGCTTTGTTTGGAAAACGAAGTTGAGGAGAAGAAGATTCTGACTCCAAAACTGGCCGTTGCATCTTCAAGAGCCAAACTATTAGCAGCTTTAATGATCATACTAGAAGAATGTTCAATTGAAGCTGGTATTGTTCAAGCTTCATGGAAAGTTGCTAATGTCACGTGTTCTACCTATCCGGGGGTCGCGTGCGAGGTCGACTGCTTCCGTTACGGAAGGAGTATGGTTAGTGGGTCGGATTGCTCTAACCACAGAAAGTTCAGGGGTTAATTTGAATTATGTTTAAACAATGTTTTTGGAATAATTAATTGTTTGTATGGATTTCAGTTATTGGGTTACTGGGGGTATCCACCAACTGCGATCTTAGGGTAGAGTTCTCTCATGTCTATTCTTAGACTGTCATATTTGTATTTGAAGCAAGTTTATAAAATAAAAAATGCATTAAGAATTATAAACAAAGACACAGCCAGAAGGTTCTTATTGAGTTCTTAGATCTTATATTCTGCCTAACGAGTGCTACAACAACCTATCCCATAACTCGATCTTAAGTTCGGGACTATATCAGTCATGTAGCTATGCAACAGTAGCCATGTTTTGGCAAATAAATCTTTCTTTGAGTTCAACCACAAGTATCTGAGACATTTATGCATGAACGCCACTAAGACATTTTCTATACATGGTATTAATGCTCTATGTTTTTATTGGTTTTAGCATTGCCATAGGACGAGAGGGAGGCGTGGCACCTCTTATTGCATTGGCTCGCTCTGATGCAGAAGTAAGTATTTTAAATATATTATTTTTATCACTTATATTGTGAGTGCTGTTCTACTCCACAACATAGTGTTTTTTTGGTTTTGTTTCAAGTCTATGACTCCACAAGATATTATATTTTTTCCCACACTTATTTTGGGTGTTGTTTGAACTCAACAATGAAGTGTTCAAGATTTTGTTTAAAAAGAGACTGTAAAACCCGAGTGGAAATTAGATTTAACTGTTCTCAACATATTAGATTTTTAATCAGTGGTAAGAATTAATGATGATAACTACTCATCTATCCATTCATGTAGCAGTAGATGCAAATTTATCTTGAGGAAACCAAACAACTACTCTCAGATCTCTCAGTGGTAATGAATGGACGTATTTTCTCTATTCCCTTAAGATAGTTTTTCTTCTGTGCTACATTACATTTCTTTCATCATGCCTTATTCTCTTTTGATCATTGCATTATCCTACATCTGTACCCTTGCACTTGCGCATATATACATGAAAATCTTACTGTGTTTATGGGTGCTTCCTTCCTCACATCTTATTTTTTCATGCATATGATACCAATTTGACCATAATTTGCTTCTATTTCCAGGATGTCCATGAAACTGCTGCAGGTGCTCTTTGGAATCTTGCGTTTAATCCTGGTAACGCACTCCGAATTGTTGAAGAAGGGGGAGTTCCTGCCCTTGTGCATCTTTGTTCGTCATCTGCATCAAAGATGGCACGCTTCATGGCAGCATTAGCATTGGCATACATGTTTGATGGAAGGTACTGAATATAAAGTCCTGGCTTCAATAATATTAAAGGTGCTAGTTGTGCTTCTTCTCTTCTGTACTTTGTTAAGCTCCATAGAAATGTATATAGGTCTATGTCCAATGTTCTTTGACTCTCACATGGAATTAGCAATTAACTTCAATTTACTTTCTACGGAATAAAAGGTTATGGATATAAAAGTTTCATGTGCTTTTCCGTCTATTTGTAGGTTGTTTTTTCTTCCTCTATTTTTTTTTTTCCAAATATTTCTGATATTTTTTGAAGATTTTCTTTTTCCAACTACCATAAACTAGAGCAGCTATATTGGGGTCTGAATTAAGGGTCCTAACATATATATTAAGAAAACAATAGTTAATATATCTGTGTTTTTGGATACCTTGGTATGTTTATCTAAGTTCATATCAAAGGCCTCTTTATTTCATGAAATAAATTGGAAAAATTGGAATTTCATCATCGAAGTTGTGATGCAATCTGCATGACATATCTATATGTCTTGCTTTTTAGTCATGGCTCAAAGTTCCTCTCAATCCCTTTCAGCCAGCATTAAATCTGGACCAATATGATGGTAGAATGTTAGAACTTAGAATTAAGAAAGTATAGGATATAAGCTTTGATGATGTGGATGACATAAATAAATAATGAGATGATTTAGCTAACTCCGATGAGCCAAATCGAATGTTTAAAGTAAACTTATTCCTTTGTTGATAGTCTAAACTATTTTCTTTCTTATTCTCTGTAAGTGAACATGACTGAGAAACAATAATACATGAAGTATGTAAAATGAGGCAAGTTTCTAACAATAAATAAGTGAAGAAAATGACACGTTACCACATGTCGCAGAGTTGTGTAAGATTATCCTCCACCACTTAGCTTAGACTTCTATAGCAAGAAATAGAGGGGTTTTGAGACATTGAAATTTATAAGGCGACTTAACTTATTCTACTTCCACACCCCAACCCCATTCTCCATTTGCAAATATAAAATTCCAGTTGAATGACGACATGATGGTGCGGGAAGCAATGGGGCACAAGTCAAGAACATAGTACACATCCTTTTTACTAGTAATAAACTAGTCTGTAAATGATCCCATGTTGTCCAATAAGCTTTGCATAAAAGTTTGTCATTACTGTGATGTTTTTGTTCAAGAGTGAAAGCAAAACTTAATTTTGGGTTTAAGTTTTTGGATTAAATGTGAAAAAGTGCACTAAAGTTTTGTCCACCGACTTCCGTTAGAAAAGCATAGCAGGTTAATTGTCAAAAATTACCCTGAAGTATCGCCCACACAACTATGGAATGCATTATGAATTGCCCACTCAACTTTAGACTGCATTATGTATTGCTCATAAATCTATTGAATCCGCGAAGAACTGCCCAGACCATTTATTCTGACCATCCCTGTTACGTTTTGCTAACGGAAGTCAGTGGAGAAAACTTTAGTGCACCCTAAAAGTGTGGACAAACCATCAGTGCACTTTTTGACAATTAACCCTAAGTTTTTAAAGTAAATTCAGGTGCATGTCGGTATCTACCAGGCAAATAATAATTCAGTTCAATTACATTAATATTAGAAGGAACCATTTCAGCTTTTGATGTATGTATGTGGGGTGAAAAAATTTAAAGTCTGCTAATGGTATGTGCATGGGTAAAGTTGGAAATACTTTGTGTTCTCCGAGATGTAGTTGAGCACCTTAATATTTTTTGCAGAATCGATGAATATGCATTGATAGGGACTTCATCAGAAACCACTTCAAAGAGTGTGAGCTTGGATGGCGCTAGAAGAATGGCATTGAAGCACATAGAAGCATTCGTACTTACTTTTTCTGATCCACAAGCATTTGGTGCTGCAGCTTCATCATCAGCCCCTGCAGCGCTGGTTCAAGTAACAGAAAAGGCTCGCATCCAAGAAGCAGGGCATTTGAGATGCAGGTTTCTTCTATTCCATTCTTTTTAAATTTGTGATTGATTTTTGTTTAGGGTAGTATAAACAAATCACACAATTCATCACCTAGGTGCTGAGCAAAGCAATATGCAGTAATAATATTCTCAAATATAGATTGAGGTGCATTTCATGAATCCAGTGTTTTCGTTGATTTACTCTAGCACCTGAAAAAAGGCTTTGCATATCGTCAAATCGGTCTATTTTAGGCCTTATAGGCATAAAATAAAGGATGAATTGCTGAAATGTACCCTTAGAATCAGGCTCGAACAAAAAACTGCTCTCTGAACAAAATAAACGTTTCAAGCAGGGCTTTATGAGTAGTGCACGATCATTTGTCACATTTGAACTTTCAAAATATGCCATTAAGGATGGTTTCTTGACTCTCCTCTCTTCCACCATTAATGATTGCTGTAATTTCTTTGCACTTTCGTATTCTTTCATTTGAATTCTTTTCCATTAACCTTATATGCTTTGTTCCGTTATCTAATTTTTTGTTTGTATTTTTTGTAAGTGCGATAAGAAATATTATTGGAAAGGTAACTGGTTTTTACATGATTTGCTAAACACTCCCTACATCTCAAGTTCTAATCGCCACTCAAATATCTTCAAACCAAGAGTTTTGATGAATAAATTACTTGCATTTGTACAACATTACTTATAAAATTTACCGTCATGAATACACAAATCAAATCTTCCTATTTTATCTATCACCGGAAAAATATCCGCAACAATCCACATTCGAGTTAAAGATCACTCCATTCTGAAAAGTCTCTTCGGCGAATCTGTTCTCGATGAACATTACTTTATTATCACATGTATTATTTATATAAATTTATATTCAATACAAAACGTGATTTTCCGATATCTCCCCGTTAAGCTGAAGTATCCTTCAAGTGGACGTCGTCGTTATTTACCTGTTACCGATATTTAGAACCTTGGTTAAAGTGTTTACCATTAAAATAGGATAATCCAGCTCTAACTCTTTCGATTGGCTAGACATTGGATGCTCATTGTAGAAAACCATGACATCTACTGTTCGAAGAAATATTTCAGTGTTGTATGTTAACCTTCCATAGTCATATGATGGTTATAAGTGTTAAAAGTTTTGTTTATTTCTAGTTACAAGTATTTACTATATGTAGTGAAGTTTCGTTTCCTATGTTGGTTAGTATTAATAATTCCTATTTAATATAGAGTTAATCCATATATAAAGGCATGCTCTTATTGTATTGAAAAATCAAGAATCATCAATAATATTTTAGAATTAGGATAATTACGAAAAGCTGCTTAAAAGTATACACTATGAATGACTACACAAATGTATAAACTTTACAGATGACGCATGTATCCATCCCTTGATACCGTTAAAAAATCTTTTAGTTTTTTGATGAAATGACTATTTTACCACCTATTATTATATGATTTTAGTATTATTATTTTATATTTGGTATTATTATTATTATTTATATAAATGTATATTCAATACAAAACGTGATTTCCCGATATCTCCCCGTAAAGCTGAAGTATCCTCAAAGGGGACATCGTCATTATTTGCCTTTTACCGATATTTAGAACCTTGGTTAAAGTGTTTACCATTAAAATAGGATAATCCAGCTCTAACTCTTTCGATTGGCTAGACATTGGATGCTCATTGTAGAAAACCATGACAACTACTGGTAGAAGAAATGTTTCAGTATTGTATGTGAACCTTCAATAGTCATATGATGATTATAAGTGTTACAAGTTTTGTTTATTTCTAGTTACAAGTATTGTGGTCAAAATATATAGGGATAATTGTCAAAACATGCATTTAAGTTTCGTCCACAAATGAAATAGTGCACAATGTTTCGTCTACGTTGTGTGGCTACCCTAAAGTTTCGTCCACGAAAATTTGTTAGTAAAATTACTTATGAAACCTAAATCAGCAAATTACTTTAGGGTAGCCACACAACGTGGACGAAACGTTGTGCACTATTTCATTTGTGGACGAAACGTTGTGCACTATTTTATTTTGTAGACGAAACTTTAGGGTAGCCACACAACGTGGACGAAACGTTGTGCACTATTTCATTTGTGGACGAAACTTTAGTGCATGTTTTGACAATTATCCCAAATATATATATCATTGAAAAGTATTGTGATCAAAACTTATAAGGGATAATTGTCAAAACATGCACTTATGTTTCGTCCACAAACGAAATAGAGCACAATGTTTTGTCCACGTCGTCTGGCTACCCTTATGAATCGTCCACGCACTTCTGTTAGAAAAGTGTAACAGCAGAACCTGAATTGACAATTTTGCCCTTTTGGTTTGAAATTCAAAAATAAGAATTTCGTCCAAAAAAATGAGTGGCTGAGGATTGTTAGGGCAATTTCGTCCAAAAAAAAATTCAGACACAAGCACATGATAGCACGTGAGGCAATAGATTCGATAATAATTGTTGTATGTTTTTGTTCACTTTTAAATTTAATGTAGTTTTTACCATGTGGACAAAACTTTTGTAGTTTTTAGCAATTAACCCTAATTTTAAATCTATAAGCAGACATACATTCTTGCTATGACCCATATGCAGCATCCATTCCTGTTATGGTACACGTGTGGGCATCCAGTCCTACACGTGAGGGAGAGTATTGAAAAAAAAACATAGTTCTTCAACAATTATAGCACAGTGGCGACGGACGTTGACATTTGAAATTCCTTCGTCCACGTGCAAGGTTCGTTATCCGATTTGCACGTGAGGGGAATGGCGTCGTTTAATTTATTTCTAGTTAAAAATAGTTCCTATTCTTAGTTTAATTTGGTTTCCTATGTTGTTTAGTATTATTATTTCCTATTTGGTATACATTTAACTCTATATAAAGGGACATAAAAAAAATCTCTATATAAAGGGATGCCCTCATTGTATTGAAAAAAATAAGAATCATCAATTATATTTTAGAATTCAATAATTAGCATGCAGTGGTGCACGTCTTCACTCGTATCAGAGAAGCCCCTAATATGGCTTATTTTATGAAGACAAGGGATATACTTGGGTAATAACGTTCTGAAGCAAATTGGGTAGGATTTCCTCCACACTAAACTTCTGCTTTAGGCTATTACGTAACAATGATAGCTGCAATGTTTTGTACAAATGTATCTCCAAAATTTTGTGCTTCCGTTCAGGCGAGGTCATTGAGATGGTGCAGTTATTAAAGGTTGTTCTTTGATGCACAATGTGATCATCACTTTAGAGATGTTCTGTTTGTACAATAGTAAATCCCACTCCCCATGAAGGTGGACTCTGATTCAACAGATTGATGATTCATAAGAGAGATGCCTAAGGTTACCGGTTCCTGGATTATAAAGTGTGTTATCACTCCATCTTACTCTACTCCTTTTAATGGAGAATTTTTTAATTTCTTCCAATGAGCTCAGGGGATCCGGCTAAGAGTTCATGTCTTGACGTTTTTGTTTGCCCTGGTGATAAGAGTATCTGACAAGTTTTTTTCTAAAAAAGAAGGCAGGGAAAGAGGGATTCGTATTTCATCTTGGACGTCAAAAGAAGCATATTACAAATATATGTTTTGCAGAACCTCATGAATTTTTGTAAGGCAAATAAAGGGTTCTAAGTACTTAAGTCTTACAGACTCCTAAAATTCTCAAGAACGTCAAGGTTGAAGGTTGATTTTTCACAAGTCATGTATTATGAGCAGTGATAGAGAGGGGAAAGATTTCTATGAAGTATTTGGGTGTTCCACTGTCTCCTAATAGGGGAAGTAAAATGCATTGTCAAATGACAATAGACAAGATTACTGCACAAAAGTGATTGTTGCATGATAATAGATAAGTTTATTGTTCGGATGGTTGGATTGGTCTTTTGTTTTCTTATGCTAGGACTGTCCAAATAATCAATTATAAAGTGAAATGGGTGGTGGTCTTTATGCTCCCTCCCCTAGAGCCATCCTTTGCCAATAGAACTCGTGCCACTAGTGAAATGGGAGCTGGTTTGTTCAAATAAGAGGTACAGTGGGTTGGGCATCTGGGATATTCAAAAGTCTAACAAGACTATTGTGGCAAGACATGTTTGGGATTTGGCCTATAAGGGGCATAATCTTTGGTTTAGGGGGTGCATTGGTATTACATAATAAATATGAATTTTTGGAATGGTGACCCGAGAGCATAAGTATCATGCTATTGGAAGGGTTGGCAAAAGATTATCGCACTGCTCAAGTATAGTTTTGATGGAGGGGTTTTGAAAGGGTTCGCAAATTGGGCTGTACTTGATTGGAGCTAGTTACCGGTGTAGGATGGCTTGCAATTAGAGAAGAACAATCCATTATATCACCCGGGGCTACTTGATTTTCCTGAACATCCTCCACCAAAATAAAAGTTACATTCTCTGTGGAGTGTAGGAGGAAAGCACCTGTTCTTTTAGTGTAGTTATTCCTCCCAATTGTTGAGAAATTTGATTAGATGGAACCAACTTCCTAGTGATAAATGTCCACCATAAATGGAGCGTGTGGGGTATGAAAAGCTTATTCATATGGAGATTTTTTTTTCTTTTCAAATTGAGGTGGTCTTATGGTCCTTGTCGGGATCATTTACCTGATTTGGAAGACAACTCATCTAACAGGCTTATAGCCAAAGTCAAAGGAGAAATGGAGTATAATTTGCAGGATAGGAAGCATTTGCATTCCTAAGCCTATGCAGAGACCTATTTAAGAGTCCTTCGGATAAAGTAAGGGTAGGGTAAGTTGTTTGTTTGATTTGTGGATGCCTTTGCTTTGTGCTTTGTGTGGTAGCTTTGTTTGAGGACTGGTGCTGGCTGGTGTTGGTTTGTTTGAATGATTTTGAGAGTTTGCAAAAGAAAATTTTGATATCTTGGAAGAGAAAATGAAATAGCCAAGTCTATTAAGGAAAATGAGTACCTTGCTAAATCTTTGATATATGTGAACTCATATAATTGAGAAAACTATTTGAAGAATTAAAGTTTCAATAGTTACTCTCTTGATATTAATATGAGCCAGTCAAAAAATAACAACATAACATAACACATTGTCCAAATTCCAATCCATCTCGAATGAAATGAACATATGTAAACTAATCTTTAATCCAACGTATTTAAAAAAAGTAAAAATCAACTCGAGAGTCTAAGAGACTGGTATCAGGAGCCGCCTAGGGCTAGGGTTTGAGTATCGTTGATCTCATATCTGTTGAATGTCGACGAGGTACCCATCTTCGATCTCGGTACTCGTGCGTCATCCCCTACATGTACGCCTCTCACTAACGTGCTTGTTTGTCGGGGTTTCTCCATTTTGTTTTTTTGTTGTCGGTAAGGTTCTAAAAGTCGTTAGACGCTAATCAGGCGGTTAGGGCCTTTTGGGGATCAATCTGGGACTAAACGGGGATTAATCTAGGATTAATTGAATTAATCGGGTCGGCCAACAAGAAAATGACGCCTAGGCGGAGCCTGGTCGGTATTTTTAGAACACTGGCTGTCGGCATGGAATTGCCTACGGTTAAGGGCAAATAAGAACCGCCTGCAACTGAAAAACTTGAAACTGCACTTCTATGTCGGAATCTTGGTTTTCATGAGGAACGGGACTATCATCGGTGGGGCGAAAGGGGGGGTTGCTCTACTGTGGAATGAAAATTGTCGAGTTGTGATTGAAGAACAAGAACAAACACACAAACGTCCATGTATGGCTAGGGCAGGAACAGGTGTGTACGGGAAACCGGTGAAGGGAACAACACCACCAGACCTGTGCACTGCTCCGACGCCTAGTGAGGGGACACCGAACACGAGACTGAATTCTGATGGGTGATTTTAACAAAATGTTGGACCCGACGGAAAGGAGGGGTATGGTTGCACCCGATTGTGCTCATGCAGAACTTTCGACATGCACTGACGGATCCATCAATTTACTTGGGCACGGGGAAATGATCCCAATACTTGGATGGAAATACGGATGGATAGGGGCTTCATGTTCACGGATGCTTAGGTCCACTTTCACAAGCTCGTCTTTGTAACGTGGGGTATACCACATCGCACCATACGCCCATACTCCTTTAGTTGGTGGACGGTCCGATGAGGACGACATCGAGGCAGTTTCAGCTTGAAAATGTATGGGCTGAGGACCCGGGATGTGGTCAGTTGATTGAAAAAGAGGAGGGCAATCCGACATATTAAACACCATATCCAGCGAACTGGTCAATCACTGGATGCTTGGGGACAGTCGGTGAATTGAATGATCGTCGAGATCGGCAGGGATCAGACGTCAATTGGTTGTTCAGAAGTAATACGTGATGGCCCTTTCTCTTCAGAAGCAAAGGGCAAAGTAGGTTGACGGGGACCGTAAAACGAAATGACATTCGGTTTCTTGAGATAAATGACGGGGTGGAAGTGACATAGGATACATGATTGAAAGAAATTATGCTAAATTACTTTCATGGCATATTTACTAGGTAGGTGGACCTTCTGGACCTCCTTATGTCGGTCTTGGCTTTGATCTTAGGGGAACAGAACTAGCAGCTTACTGTGCAGCTGACAGATGAGGAGGTCCGTCAAGCAATTTTCCACATGTGCCGGATAAGGCCCTAGGTCTTAATGGACTGAACCCCCTTTCTTACCAGCTCGCCCAATCTATAGCGGGAGGTCATAGCGTTTGCAAGGGAACGGTGGAAAATGGGACCTTAGACGGGGATATAAATAGTGCGGCCCTAGTGTTGACCTCGAAAAGCCGAACCTAAGGAAGATCACAAATCTCTGACCGTTTGCTTTGTGCAAAGTCATCATTTAGATTCTGCCCATGGTTTTTGGCCAATTGACTAAAGCCCTTCCTTGACCCTCTGATCGCGGTGAATCAAGGAGCTTTTGTGCCTGATAGAGCCCTTTAGGATAACGTATTTATCTCGTAGGAGATAATTCACTCTCTTCAGTGTCGTGCCAAGGGGAGAAGAATTTTATGGCATTAAAGTTAGATATGAGTAAGGTGTACGATCGAGTGAAGTGGTCCTTTATTCCAGCTATGATGGGAGTATTCGGGTTTAGCCCACATTGGAGGCCGCTGATTTTGGCGTGCCTCCAATCTATTCGCTACTTAAGTCAGCTTCGGGGGTAAAAAAACCCCGACTCGTTCACAGCCGGTCAGGGAATATAGCAGGGGTAAGCCCTTAACTTTTCCTTTTCTGTATGGAAAGGTTATCTCGGATGCTGGGCTAGGCAGAGAGGGTTAGGCTGCTGCATGGTTGGCCCGTTGCACGGGGTGTGCCGGTGATTGCCCATATTTTTTTGCCGATGACGACGACATTCTCTCGGGCAGACCGAGAGGAGGCAGAATAGTTGTGGGACATCTTGACCTCGTTTGGAGAATTATCTTGACATGTGATAAACAAGGCCAAATCCTCCATATTTTTCATAACTAACACACTTGCTATTGTTTGCTTGGAATGTTCTACACTCAGTATACAGGAAATCTCAGGGCTCCATGTATTTGGGAGTCCCCAAGATGCTAGGCCGGAATAGAGGCCAAAGCTTGAAGTCTATATGTGATCGGCTTCTATAGTCGCCTAGGATGGCCAACTTCTTTCAACGAGGGGTAAGGTGTTGATGATTCGACCTGTTTTGCAGGCTATCCCGATATACGCGATGAGTGTGTTTCTCCTTCCCAAAGAGGTCGTGGCGAAAATACATGTTGCTCTCACTATATACCGGTGGGCGGGTACCCCCAAGCAATAAAACCTATTATTTGGTAGAATTAGGTAAAGTTGTGTCGACCGAAGGAGGAGGGAGGCCTTGGCTTCCGGGACATGTATGACATGAAACTGTCTTTATTGGCCAAGATAGGTCGGCGGCTCCTCTCGGAACCAGACATTTTGGTGGCACTTGTCTTTAAGGCCAGGTACTTCCCATAGGGTGATTCCCTAACGAGAAAGGGATGGCTTAACCTAAACTACGTTTGGTCGGTGGTTAGTGCAACGTAGGAGCTTTTTCGGTTGGGGCTGCGTAAGACTATTGGGATGGTAGTACTATGATAGTGAGTGGCATCCCGTGGCTGTTGGGGGACGCCCCGTGCATCCCCGCGATCTCAGGAGAGTTATCCGGGATGCGAGTACAGGTGGTTTAGAGACCAATTTCCCGTTCTGCTTCTGTGTTTGTATAGAAAAACTCTAATTTAGCCATGTTTGTAATTGACATGTGTTTCTATCAGATTTCAACGGCGTTTCTTTTCCATACCCTGATATTATTATTCATTTGTATAACTGTATTTTAGCTACTATTAGTCTGATGTAATTTTTTTTTATATTTGGCAGTGGTGGAGAAATAGGAAGGTTTGTGACAATGCTAAGAAACCCTTCTTCCATACTCAAGGCGTGTGCTGCGTTTGCCCTCCTCCAGGTTTTGTATTCTTGTTCCCTTAATGTTTAAATGTCTATGAATTCAGCCTCCTCTAACCGGGTACAGAGTTTGATTGCAGTTTACTATTCCTGGTGGGCGTCATGCGACACACCATGCAAACCTTATGCAGAATGCTGGAGCTGCACGGGTTCTGCGTGCTGCGGCAGCGGCTGCAAGTGCCCCGCTTGAGGCCAAAATATTTGCAAGGATCGTCCTGCGAAACCTTGAGCACCACCTCACAGAACATTCAGTTTAGACACTGTTTTATTTCATCTCTGTTTATTGGCACCATAATGTATAAGAGGAATATTTGTTCTCTGTTGTTCAGTGGTAAGTAAGTCTCATGCACTCTTTCTTCATTCGTTACATACAGTCCAAGGTGGTACCAAATGTATTTTGACGGCTTGTTAACTCATCAATTCTTTTTATTTTAAATACCTCATATATGTATGTAGTATTTGTTAATTATGGTTTTCCAAGGAATATTTGAATGTTTATTTCTCATGTTGCTTGCCTTTTTTCATTTAAGTGCAAAGAATTCACTGTTCTATCAATAAATTTCCTCGGTTACAATAATGATCGACTAAATTAGGGCTATGAATTTCCTGTATGATTTTCTACAAAAACTGTTTCTAGAATGGAACTGTAATATGATGCACTACCATAATGAACTTGGAGTATAGTAACAATCAAAGTTCTAAAAGTTGTTAGGTTCTAGTCGGGCGGGTATAGTCTTTGGGGATTAATCGAGGACTAGACGTGGATTAAATCGGATTTGTATTTTTCTATCTTTAAACTTTTTAATAAATATATTACTATATATAGAAACAAAATATGAATTTCTTTATATTAAAAATGGTAATAAATATGTAAAGTACCTAAAAAATAACACCAAACAATTCGGAAGCACAGCCTGTAATATCACCAATACCAAACAACTCTAGACAACCACTTAATTATTTTAATTTAATCACTATAATATGCAAAATTATTTTAGGTGCTTAGTCGGATCGGCTAGGCATAAAATAGAGCTTAGGCGTGTGCCGAGATGACGCCCAATCGGAATTTTTAAAACAACGGTAACAATTATATGGTATGGGAAAAGAGAAAAAAAGTTTGGGGTTTTGCACTGTGCATGTGAAATGGCATATATGAAGGGGACCAAAGGAGAAAAAGAGGAGGGAAAATTCCCTTTCACCGTTTTCTATTTCTGCCTTTGCATTGTTCTTGCTTTCCTCCAAAAAGTATCTATTTATTCCCCTATGTCTATCTTGTCCTCCTTTTTATTTTTACTCCCACCTCCCCAGCACAAGTATTTCCCAATCCTAAACCCTAATCGTTTCGAATTGCTTTTTTTCAATTGAAGAAAGCCATGATTACAAATAGAGTTGATAGAGATTATGGCTAGGATAAATAAACATTATTTGTATCATGTGACTTGGTTGTTTATTGATGTTTCTTTTCGCTTGGGATCGTGTATCTTAGAATACTTAATCGAAAAAATGTTTAGTCAGTATTGTAATCTTTCAACCGATACAAATATGATCCGTCATATTCGATTTTGGTGGACTTTACTATTGACGTTAAATTTTTTCCTTCAAATTATATTGAAAAATAAATTTATAAAAGGAATAAAGTACATTCTGTCCTATGCAAAAGGGTCATTTTTCATGTCCATAACGTAAATGTCCTTCGATATCATGTCTTACCAGAAAATTATTACACATTTTCTAAAAATTACGAATTACGTTAAACATAACGTTGATTTAGACAAAAAGTGCATGTAAGCCGCACATGACCCATTATTTCTTTTGAAATACTAAATTTACCCTCATTATCCTCCTTTATAAAATACTAACCCTAAAAATATTCTTCTTACCCATTTCGTCCCTTTCCTCTTCACCATCAAGCAGCTCATCACCTTCAACAAGCCCGATAACTTCACCGACGAGTTCCTCGTGACTTCCTACCATGGCTTGTCCTTCTTGGAACTCAAGGGAAGGGGAGGGTCCACCGGAAGAGGCGGATTCAAGGGGGTTTAGGGTATGCCACGGCATACCCTGCCCCGAGAAAGTTGTATATAATTGTAAAGCTTTCAGATATCTTTGATTTGATATTTTACGGGGCTAAATCGAACTTCGTATGAAGAAGTTGTGGTCATTTGAAGATCTGTTGCATGTATAACCTCATTTTACTTGAAAATGCTTTTGTTACACTCCAAATGTCTATTACACTTTCCAAAGATCTTATTCGCAGTTTTTCGTGCGTAAAAGTTAGATGTAAGACATAATAGTTCAGTAATATGCATTTATAAGTATTTGTAGTCATTGACAATGAAGTAGTTTTGACTCATTTTTAAAAAAAAAAAGAGTGGCACGCCCCGAATTCGGTAGAACCGAACCCGGAACGCGAACGGTGAAACAATAAAACAGTTTTCAAACATTTTAATAAACCGCTTAAAATTACCACTTTGAGTTAAACAAAATAATATTTTACAAATGAAAACACGTCCAAAACAAGCGGACAAAAAACAAAGCGTACGTCGCTAAACTCCCAAAAACCCGGACTCCCGCTCCCAGCTCTTCAAGCTTCGAGAGTTCCCCTAGTCCGTCTCGCGACCAGTACCTGTAGGAAAAACAGCTAGGGGTGAGCGTTCGCTCACCACCACGGATACCAGACTGACTACGGCATACTAGCAGAAAATGCCGGAAACACCAACAACAAACCAAACACCGGGGACTACTATCCCCAAATTCAAGTAACCCGACTGTCACCCGAAAACTGTTACTTTCCCCAACCAACTCAATCCCAGACGCGTAATGTAGACCCGACACAACAGTTACGACCCCCACCAAAGACACAAAAGATAACCACGCAACACCCAAGATCACAAAGGATCGCACACAACAATCAAGATCACAAAGGATCGCACTCCAGCTACTCAGTGCCGGTTGCTAACCGGCTGGGCTTGAGCCTGCCCCACGCAAATTTCCCCGAACGCAGTCGGGCCAGGCGGTCGACCTGTTAGCGATATATACATCGATACTTTTCCGATAGCTAGTCGGAAGGGGAGCCGCCCTTCATCGCCGAAGAAATGGACAACTTTACCGATGGTTAGTCGGAAGGCTAGCCAACACCCACGCGCGCGACCATAGGACCCCTTTATTGTCAGGCGGGCCCCCAACCTCCATGCAATCATAGTCAACACCCAAGGTTGAACAAATAGCGACAATGATATACGACTCACTACCCCTCGACAGGACAGTCCACATCAATACAGGTTTAACACCCCACAGGCACACATGGCCACCCACGACACACCAACAGTAATATACGGGTTCAACACCAAAAAAGGCACTCATGGCCACCCACAACACACCAACAGTAATACACGGGTTCAACTCCCCACAGGCACTCATGGCCAACCACAGACACAAACAAATCAATCAACCTACGGGCACAACCAAAAGCCACAAGTATTTCTAATGTCGATACGCTCACTTAACCTACGACACTACTAAGTGTCACGTGCATTTATATTGTTCGATACGCTCTCGTATCATACGACACCACTAAGTGTCGCCTGCATTTCTAGTGTTCGATAAACTTACTTATCCTACGACACCACTAGGTGTCACATGCATTTCTACTGTTAAATTTCCCTAGTCAAGGCCGAGATCCGGCTACTTTTCCCTACCTCGTAATGCTTTCCCAAACGTCGGTACGATCTAACAAGATCACAATTAAAAAACTTTTTAAGTTCGCAGGCAAAAACTGAATTTAAAGAATTAGACGCCCAAACGCAACCCCGGTAATGTCGATCACTCCCAAACTTCCCAATTACTCGACATTGTCAACAACGGGCCCGGAAAGGCCCGATTCGCTCGGCTCGACGAATCTGCCCGGGATTGGAAAACGCCCTTTTGGGGCTCCGAAAATTCCCGTTTTCGTTTCTACGATCTTAGAATAATTCAAGGATTCCAATGCAATCGACGGAATAAATTTCCGAATTCCGAGCAATTTAATTCGCGTTTAAAGTTTCTAAACCCGAAATTTCCAACTTTTACAATTTAATTCCATAATTCGTTCCGGGTGTGGATTAACGACTTGGGGATCATCCTAAACCACCCGAACACGAAAAAACCGAGACCCGACACATGGGCCCCACCCGGCCACCCTTAGCCGACCGGTTCACCACAGTGGTGGCCGGTCCTAGCTCCAGCCAGCCACCACCCACGGTGGCCGGAGCTCCCCCGAGCTTGCGGTCACCGGAATCCGGTCATTCTTCGCCCCAATACACCCCCACCGAACCCTACACCTCAACTCATCCATATTCAACCTGTTTAAACACAAACCCTAACTTTTGAACGTACCAAAACGAGAATCAATTAGGTTCTCACCGTAGGGAATGACGATGGGAGCTCGATTCTTCAACCGTTGAGACGATCCGTCGGTTGGATCTTCGGGAAATCACAAAGCCCTAACCCCTTTTTTCTCTTTTTCCCTTTTCTTTCTCTCCTTCTTCTCTCTTCTTTCTCTCTCTATTTTCTCTCTCTTTTTCACTAAGTGGCCGAACCCCCCTTGTTGTCTTCCTTTTGTTTTGTTCAAAAATACCTAACACCACCACTGGTGTGACATGTGGCAAGTGGGTCCCACCCTTTAAACAAATATCTTTGTAGATATTTTTCTGTCAGATTCGCGAAATTCGGCCGTCTCGGGCCCTGAACGGACCCATTTTCCAAGAAATTACGAAACTTCACGGGCTACAAGGAAACGGCTCAACTAAGGCCTCTGTAACGACGGCTAAGCTTTTTGGATCCAAAACGGACCTCGAACGGACCAAAACGTCGCTCGGTTGACTTTTCCGGCAAAAAGTCAACCTTTCCCAAATTGGTCAGAAAGTTGCCCTGAGTCCCCCAGAACTCACTTTGATCGATATCGGGGTCAACTTAAGTCCGGTATGACCCTCGGGGTCAAATTTAGGTTCATTCAAGTGTCTGTCCCAAATTTTTTAAATTTTCCTGTTTTTCGCCGCTTTGACTGGCGTTGACCGGGAGTGGTTCTTACAAAGAGCATGTCTTATATTATATCATTTACATTCTCATATATTTGTATGACTGATATATGTTTTTCCTAGAGTGGTCTGCTCGTGGCAGACCAAAAAAATGTATGGTTGACCGTTCGACTTGCACAACCTGTATGGGTTCATGTATTGTATTTTCTAGCTGAAGTTCCTTCATAAAAATTATAGATTTTTTAATTTCATTCGATTTGTCATATTATGGGCCCAAATCGTAACTCATATGAGAAAGTAATTTCATTTGAAAAAACTTATCAAACTCTAACACTTCTTAAACCGAATTTAATTTTTTTACACATTTAATCATTATCGGTGGCATATCCTAAATTAACTTTCTGGATCCGCCTCTGTCCAGCGGGTACGACCTTTTTGTGCTTTCCTGCACTTCAAACACTAAATTTTTGTTTGTTTTTCTTTATGAACTCTCGATTTGTGTCTTGATTTTTTCTGGTTTTGAGCTCTATGCCTCACTTATTTCTTCACTATGTACTTATTACTTGAGTTTTGAGAACAACTTATGGCAATGCATCTGACATTTATCTTGTTCTTTCTCTTATTCTATGGCATATGCTTCTCTAGATTTTTTGTAATGTTTGTGTTGGATTTTGAATCATTGGTCATGGGTATTGTGTAAATATTGGTTCTTTTTAAGTTAATGCATGGATTTATGGCTAATTTGGTGTTGGTGTGTGAATTTTCATGATTTTGGTTTGTTGAGCTTAATTAACATCTAATTGTTTGTATGGGTAATTATTTATATCTAATCTACTTGATTTTTATGCATGATTCTTTTACTTTTGTTCGAATTATCATGTTTTTGAACCCGATTTCATGTGTTAGCCATATGTCTCTTGGGTGTATAATAATTTCTAGTTTACATTTGGTCAAAATGTCATCTTAGCCATTTTGTGAACTTATTTAGGATGTCTCACATTTACATGTCTTGTTTTCCTATTGACGTAAAAGAAATATGTTAGGTTGTGTTTGTCAATTCTCTTTGCGTTTCAAGCTGATCGAGTACTGTAGGAGTTTTTTTTCCGTAATTGTTGTGTATGATATGTAGATTGATATTTGCAGTGATTCATGATTCGATCTAGTAATGAGATGAGATGATATTCACTTGAACTATAGTTTATTTAGGCTTGTGTATTACCAAAGTGTCGTCATTCAATGCTCTATGTTGTTCTTGATTATCATTGATCATCTTGATCGATGGCATTCGGTCTTCAAGAAGTTGAATTACGTAGCTAAGTATATTTTCCGAGTGGTATAACTATCTCTACTTGTGATAGTTGATAGTGAAAGTGTCATAAACGAGTATGGGAGAATATTTTCTTTGCTCTCCTTGGAGATTGTTGGAAAAACGAATTAGGGTATTAGAGAAGTAGCCTTTACCTCAGGAGTTCTTGGTATAGGGTTGTTCTTAAGGAGGTTGGTAGTGAATTCATGACTTTTGAGGGACTTAGTAAAGGTTAAGTGAGTCTTGACTAATCTCTTTGGGTGAATTAAACTCCTTTTAATTTGATCATTGACCTTCACTATTCACATGTATCCTACAAAAAATGTGCATTGGTATACGATTATACTGCACAAAAATGTCATGATCAGTAGTTCAAAACTGTCGGTTCAAACATATGCATGATCATAGGCCTTGATTTATAATGTTATCTTGATATTAAATGCAAGATATGAAGTTAAATGGGATTAATTTTCCTAAAAAGATATTGAATTAAATGAAAAAAAAACATTAACTAACCCATGAATTCTGGGTCATCGATTTTAAATTTTTAATCTCAACCATCTCTTTTACCATATCAGGATAAGAGGTATAGATAGATTTATGTCTTTAGTTTTTCAGAAATTGTTGTACTTCTCAACACTAGTCCTTTCTTCTCGTCATCTTTATCTTCGAGCTCTGAAAACGATTTACAACTTCATCTTCTTCTTTTTTGCTTGTTTTTAAATTCTTTCTACTGTTATTTTGTTTGATATTGGTTGTTGAGGGATGGAGCGAGACAAAAATATGGAAAATGAGTGAAATTAGTGTAGGATTTAGGTTTGGCACTTATTCTTTCATCACTTTTTTTCTCTTTCATCTCCGCCAGCCCTAAATCTTGACGCCAAAAAAATCATATATGGACAGTCGGTTAAAATCTGAAAATCGACTGAAATCCACTCGATCGGATTTTCACCGATTTTTACGGTTGCGGCCCCGATTACCAGAAATTGGACTTCTCCGGTGTGGGGATTCAAGGTGGGATGATAGTCGGTTAAACCGACCATGCCCACCCCTACATCTCCCTACGGACTAGGGGTGGGCACGGCCGATTAACCGGCACCGGAAGGGATTCCGACCACCGGAACCGGGCCTCCCGGTTATCCCCATTCAACCACCGACGCCGGCACCGAAAACCAACAACATAGTAAAAAACCAGCCGGCTTATAAAACTGACGGTGTCGGTTTTAAACCGACTGCACCGGGCCCATTAGACCTAAATTTGGGCTTTCTAAACAAAACCCCATTCGTCCAAATTTTTAGTTGTTTTTAAGTCAATACCTATTTTTCTTCCATTTTTGACAACCTGTAGTTGATTTTAGCACGTATTTAAATTTGAGTAATTCATTTAACAGTCTTAGAAACTAATTTTGAGCATTTAAACTTTTTATGATATTCATTCTGTTTTATTTTCAATATCAGTTGTACATTGTATTATATTTTCGACAGAGTAATAGATATACAATACAATTACTGAACAAAAAAACATAAATAAATAACATA
This sequence comes from Erodium maritimum, assembly GCA_963921825.1. NCBI lineage: Eukaryota > Viridiplantae > Streptophyta > Magnoliopsida > Geraniales > Geraniaceae > Erodium > Erodium maritimum. The sequence goes on along the minus strand of OY997588.1, from coordinate 87,438,393 downwards.
CACATATCCACCAAATTCTCATAAACATCCATGTAGATGTATGGATCTGACTCACAATATAGATTAGCAGATTACTTACTCAAAACAATAGAAACAAGTAGACAATATGAACCGATAAAATAAAAATAATAATGAAATACATAAAATAAATAATAACGAGTATTGGATATCAGGTTTGCCTTACATCACCGATCCAAAACATGCATCTATGAAAACCCCAACTTATTACTTCGGGTTCTTAAAGTTGAATCTAAGAACGCTATCAAGAACTAAAACTGTAAACAGAACTTAGGGTTTCAAATATTAGATCTCAAATCATCATAGATCCGTGAAAAAATAGAATAAAAATGAAGAACAGAAGAAACAAAATAGATAGCATATTATGTGCAATCTTGTGTGTAAAAATATGGAAAAAAAAAAAGAGGAGAATATTTCACGAAGCCGTGAGGCAATACACAAGAACAAGATGAAAAAGATAGATGAAATTTAACCAAGAAGAGAAGAATCTGTGACTGAAACCTAGAGCTTTAGGGAGAGAAATAAGTAAAGAGACATGGTGGTTATGAGGTTGAAGTCAGTAATGTAGGACTATTTATAGGCTTAGGGTTTCAGTATCAAACATATATATTCATTATGGGCTACCTGGCATAAGTTTTTCATTATGGGCTTGTAAGCCCATTACTCACAAACCCATACATTAAAAAAAAACTTATTCGTGTGTTCATCTCTTACCTGGCTTCACTCACTCAAAACATAACAGGTTACAGATGCACCCCACCGCCGGAGTGAAGGTGGTATCGTGGAGGAAGTGTCGGTGCGGGTTTCTCCGGTTAACCGGTGGTCATCATTACCCATAACCGGCATCCACCGAATATCACGTCGGTTAGTTGTTTTTTCCCCGGCACCGACACCGAAAACCGCCGGTGGTTTCGGTGACGGGTCCGGCCGGTGACGGGCGGTTCCGGTGAACTCGGTGATCTTTGCCCAGCCCTACTACCGAAAAATAGAGACTGACTTTGGCTACATGCATGACGATTTGTTCTTGGTTAACGGATCCCCACCAACAAAATCGTGAACCTTGTGATTTAATGTTGACGAAATCGTGAAGCTTGATATTTGATGTCGACGAAATAGCAAAGAAGCAAATCTGGTGTCGAAGAAATCGTAAAAAATAGTACTATCGAGAAGAAAAAGGTTGGAAGTGCATATAAGAGAAGAAGAAAATACCATCGAGAAGAAAAAGATTGGGAGTGCATATAAGGGAAGAAGAAGAAGAAGAAGAAGAAGAAGAAGAAGAAGAAGAAGAAGAAGAAGAAGAAGAAGAAGAAGAAGAAGAAGAAGAAGAAGAAGAAAAAGAAGAAGAAACGAATGGTGAGAAACAAAGTACACAGAAAACAGATGAAAAAGAGTTTTATAAGATTCGTACAATGTTTCCGATAAAGTAGAGCCTCCTAAGTTGGTCACTCTCAGAATTAAGCTTTTTAGCTTCTCCTTATTGAGCCTCAACTCATCTGCGATTCAGGCAAAAGATCTAGAACTCTGGAAGCTATCTCTTCTATGTTGTTTTTCGCACCCTTAACAACACCTATCTTCAGCTTGTTCTTAGCATTTCTGTGCCTCTATTTGTTTATTAATAAAATCTTTTTTTTTTGCGGATCAAAAAAAAAAGATTAGTACAATGTTACTAGATAATTTTTTAAATTTTAGTATTACACCCGGGGTTATTAGATAAAAGGCCAACTTAATAGCATCATGGGTTGCTAAGTCCCCCAGAAAAACAACTCAAGTAATTTTGAAAACCCGACCTATGAACATTTTTTCTTCTACATGTACACGCAAAACATTGAGAGATGTTGTAGACAGTATCCGACAATAAAGATCGATGGAGAGTTGGATTGGGGGCTGTTTTCGGTGCTGGTTTAACCAATTAGCCTATGGCTAACATTTGTTGAAACCGACAACCAAACATGAACACATCGTTTCCTCAGACTCAACTCAGTTATTTCCGATCCCTCGAGCGTTACAAGTAATAAATTGAAACTTTCCCTTGAGACATATGGTTAATGGGTAAGGAGTATGAAATGAGAAAATAAAAAGGGCCCGCAGATATCGAAGAATCGTCATCCACCACAAGGCTATCGTGCGAGGATGCGTCCCCACCTCATACACAGCAAAGCCACCACCCCTTTCCCAGTTCCCACCCAGCAACAAAAAAACAAAAAGCAGCCTTCCACACTATATTATATATGCTCTATTGCTGCCCTGCCCCACCCTCTCTTTACATTCTACTTTTTGAGCTTTTACTTCTTCTAAAGTTATACCCAAACCCAATGTTTTTTCATACATTAATATAATCATTAATCACCCAGCTTTTTTCCTATTTTCTGAATTTTATAATTATATCTATCTGAAAAAAATCATTAAAAATTAATCAGTTGTTTTCTCAATTTTTATGAAAATATTAAAAATGAACATAGTTTTTTTATATTCTTTTTCTAGTTCCTTATTTATAAATTAAATTACTCCATATTTATATTTATGTTCTGAATGCTCTTCATAAATTTTAAATGTTTTGATATGTAAAATATAATTCCAACAAGATTATGATGATAAAAAATATGAATTGTTTTCGATTTTTTATTTATTAAAAGTTACAAAGTTTTGTTTAGATTTCAGTTGAAACGATACATTGGAGTGCATGAGGAAAAGTTCCTGACCACTAAAGGACAGACGTAGAACGAACTTCTCTGGTTAATCAGTAAGTTGTCCTATTCGTGGTCATTTTTACAAATTGGAGAGATATTCTCTCGTTTTCAGCCATCATGAGGCGGAGGTCTCTAATAATTGTCCCAACCGGGGATGCCAGTGGATCCCCTGTTTGAATCATATTAAGTAAAACCTGAGCATCCGAGCGGATAATAATATAACTCATTCCCAGAGATTCCGTGTTCCAGAGTGTCGTCGCAATGACATAGGCCTCAATCATAATCGGTGATCCACTTCCCGGAATGACTCCATTCGTCGTGAGGCCTACTTGACCATCCCCACCTCGAGCGATGATACCCCAAGCTGATTGGTCTGCATCCTGAAAGACCGCCCCATCAACATTGATAACCCAGGTACCTAGAGGGGGTAGAATGAAGCGAGATGATTAGACCGGTCGAGACTGTGATGGGGTCACGGGGCCGTGTTAGCTTTGGTCCAAGCTAGAAGGTGATCCTTAACATCCGCCATTCCAGACCCCTCGTACTTCCCTCCAACATGTTTTCGCAAATCCACGTTTTTTATTTTGTATAAGTTGGATCCGTACGTTTATTGCTTATTCTCTAGTGCTTTTGTATAAAAGTTCTTTTTAATACCATTATTTGTAGTGAAATATAATATCATGCAGGTAGGAGAAACTTCTAACCGAACTTAACTGATATAAACAAACTATGTCCAATAAAGACACTAATGTTCAAATCAATCTTCAGTTCAACAACAAGGACGGTACAAGGGTAGATAAGAAATTGTTTATTAGAAAAATATCAAAATAAAAATATTCAGAAATAGATGCGTAACGATTTTTTTAAAAAAGTTGCTCGTTTAGATGACATTCATATGAGAAACTAAAAAGTAGAATTAAGGACGAAACAATAGTTTTTACGTAGTACGTAGGATAAATCAAAAATGCACCGACCATGTTATTAAATTAAATCACTACGCCTAGGGCTGTCTCACTACCGTTGGAGTATTGATGAGATAATTCAGAAGGCGATCTCCAACGCTGTGGCTCAAGGAGGTACTACAGCCTATTAACAGTAGTGAGTCATAAAATGGCAAATATAATTTCTTCTTTTTGGAAACGGGTAACTGGGAAAATGCATTACTGTAAATAAGTAACCAAACAAGATAGGACGTAACCTCCTAGGGTTCCAGATATTTGTTCGGGCTGACCGTAGCAAGCCCAGCGGTCATGGACCCATAAAGATAGTCTACTTGACATCGTAGACAAAAACTTAGGACATCCCCTTACCAACGTCTCAAAACAACGAGACATAAAGAAAATCAAAGTCCTAAACCAACCTAACCAAAGACTTATTCGACTTAGAAAGAAGTACAAAGCAGACCTAAAAGCTGAACATAGTGCCTTGAATGCAGATTTCTCGAGACTTCCCAACACTGGTAGTCTAGGGTTTGTGTGTATAGTCCGTAGACGGACCCTCCCACCCCCGACGGGTCTTTTCATTCTTCCAATGGAGGCTGTGACACCTCCGTTTGTCGAAGACCAGATCTGCTAGCAGGCGTTGAGCGGCCCGTCGAGGATAAGGCAGGCACGGCCGGGGGGCGGTGCCGAGGATAGGACACCGGCGACGACGGCCAGGGGTGGTGCACCTGGTCGGGCTGACCTCCAGCGGCGACAGGAGAATATCGGTACGGGGGCGTCATCGACTGGGGCTCATAGAGAACGAGAGCCCCTTCCATGGCCAAACCCTGCTTGTCCTTCAAAGCGGAGGGCTCGCTGCCGGCAAGGCTCTGTATCTTAGGGGAAGGATGGATGGGGCTGACAACAGACGACGTCGAAAAGTCGACGTCGGAGAGGAAACCCGACGGGGGCGGCTGTGCATCGACAGGGCAGAGCTGGTGGTCGGAAGCCATGGTACGGACGCAGTCGAGGGACTTGAAACGGAGAGGATGGCGGCGGCGACCAGCGAGGGTGGACGGTGATGGAAACGGATGAAGAAGAAGGTTATTGTAAAAACCCTAGAAAGGGTATTGTTGCACCACAATTAAGGGTAATGTTGGACTCAATCAAGGGTATTCAGAGAGATTGGAAGCAAGAAGCTTTAATGGTGGAATGGGGGAGGGGGAGGAGGCTGCCCAAATATAACTTAACAAAGCGTTAAGTTTGTTAATATATTGATTATGCACCAATGTTATGTTAGTGTTTTATACTCGTATCATGTTAAAATATAAAATTGTTCTTTGTATTTAAGAAGCAAATACCGGGGAAAAGCGCTCTCCTCAACACCCTACTAGGGTTTCCTACCAAACCCTTCAGGGGTGCAATTTCACCATCGCCGATCACCTTCCGATCGACGTGGTCTCCGTGGGTTTGTTCCAGGCTTTCCACTCTCCTCGTCCGAGCCTCACCATCGTTATCATGGCGCGGCCCCACGTTTCTCGACTAACCCATCAGCCTCTACTCCACCCTCTTCGATCAATCCTCACCGTCGTCATCGAGGTGCATCTTCCCCACCAGCCTTCCCCCGTCATCGATCCTGGATCTCATGCTATTCAGGTATATCGGGCACCCATTATATCCCATATCGTTTTCTGGATTCATCTGCGTTTTGTTGGTCTGGTATTCCGATCCGGCGGTACCAGGCCTCCTCAATCGCCCCGACTGGTTTCAATCGGTCTCCGAGCCACCCACGGCCACCACGTGACCTCATCACAGGGCACGGATCTGGTCCGTAGGCACCCACCGGCCGACTCCCCTCGCGAGCAACCCACCCCAGGATTTATCTCGCCTGACAATCGGCAACCAGTGATGCAACCTCGGCGGCGTGAGCAGGCACAATCTCTGGCATGGCCGAACATGCAGTTTCCCCATGCTGAGTTGGGGAAAGCAATGTCGCGGCTCCACGACACATCGGAGCCCCGTCAGATCTATTCGGAGCTGAGGGACGAGGAGGTGACCCAGGATTCACAGACGGAGGTATTACAGCCTCTTATGGAAGAATGAGAAGACCCGGCGGGGGTGGGAGGGTCCGATTAGGGACTATACCCACAGACCCGAGACTGTCGGTGCTGGAAAGTCTCGGGAAAGCCGCAAACAGAGCACTCATTTCAAGCTTGCTTTATGTGTTTTACAATTTTAGTTTGGTTTGGTTTGGTCCTTTTGATTGTTGGACTAGTTATTTTCTGTTTGGTATTTTTGAAATGTCGGTAAGGTGAACTCTTGAGTTCGGATCTGCGATAAGAAGCAGGCTATTTCTATGGATCCATGAGCGCCTGGTGGACTACGGTCGACTGGGACAAATATCTGGAATCCTGGGCAATTATGCCCTAACCTGTAAGGTTTACATTTTACAGTAATACCATACCCCATCTACTCGTTTCAAAAAATGAAGAAGCAAATACCACAGTTGTTAACACCGGTGACAGCGTGGCCTTTGGCCACGGTTGTTGCTGGTGGCGGCTTCCTCACCCGCCCCTCCTTCATCCTTCCTTTATCCCATTTATTCATTTTTTTATTTGCACTTGTTTCATCCGGCTAGTGTTGGTTCTGACGGAGCCTACTGTAGTTCTGTTGTGCTCGGTAGTTGCTCGGTTCTCGAAGGAGTTCTCTACCATCCTCGTTCTCTAGTCTGCCTTCAGTCCATCCAGTGTAGAGGATCCGTTTCCTCCATCTGTTCGAGCCCGTGTATGGTGCAAATTGCTTGTTGGCGTGTTGTTTCAAATCAAGACGATTCAGCGTCGTGTGGTGGGGTCCCGTTTTGGAATTCCTCCTCCAGATCAGGTTGTCTCTGACAGATCCTTGGCCTTAATCAGTTGTCCTTCATTCGGTGGTAGCTGGAGAATATCAGGTTTATGGGAGGCATGTTTCACTAGATTTCGTGGCGCTGAGCCGTGGCATCTTGCCACCGGGTCTTGCTCGGTGACCTGCGGTGGTGGCTTGTCTGCACGAGCTTGATTGGAAGTTTTGTCCTCGTCGGAAGCATAGAGTGGGTTTTGTTTTCTATTTTTCGGTTTTCCTTGTTGTTTTAGGTTTTTAGTTAGGTCAGTTTGGGTTTATCCTAAATTACTGCACTTGTTGCAGATTGGTGTGCATCATTTGCACATTTGTGTGGACCGGTTTTACTTTAGTTTTCCCGTTATGTGGCACTTTTGGTGTATACTTGGTTGCACTTTTGGCGTGCATGGCATGGTTGCACGTTCTAGGTGCATTTTGTTGCGTTGCGTGTATTGATTAGGGGTCGGTAATATTATGGTATAGCTTGTCTGGAGTCTGTAATATTTACCATTATGTTTGTGCAAGATTGTAAGTCTTGAAGGATCCTTTGTATGTCTTCACCAACAATACTCATTTCCTAAAAAAAGAAGAGGTTTAGACAGGTTTAAACCAATACTAGTTATTGGATTATAGCTTGGACATAAAATTGAGAGAAACATATAATAGAATCAATGTATAATGTGCACACATAATTATTTTTTACTAGTCAAATAATTACGTACACGTCATTTATGAGAACAATACGATACCAATCGATCTCTGTGAGTGAACAAATAATGAATTAAAAATATAGTAAAAAGAACACTTGATGAAGAAGTTAATGGATCTTAGGGTGTAAAAATGCAGCGGAAATAAATAAAAATCCTAGAAAATCATTAGGATCCATGTAATTCGTATGAACTGATAAAACGAAAATTAAAGCTTGTTACCTCTTTAGTTTCGAGCCTAGTTCGACAAGGGGACTGACACAACGCTTTCGCTTTCCGAGGTTGAGACGTCTCCAAAAGGATGCGTCCTCTGCCGGTACCCACAACAACAAGAGCTCCCAAATCTGAGTATGTGCTAACACAAAATTCACTTTTCTTTCTCTGGTTTTTCTCTGGTTTTCACAAACTGAAGCACTCCAAAACGTAACCATTATTCTAATTTCGTAAATCACTAATGAGTTACAAAATACTAAATATGTGGAGATGTTTTAGGAATAAGTGGATTTCAAAATAAAACTAATTTGAATTTCTGATATTCAAATGATTTTAATTGAACTTTAAATATATATATATATATATATATATATATATATATATGTTTATTTTCAAAGTTCAAATGTATTAAAATCGAATCTAGAAATAAATACATATATATATATATATATATATATATATATATATATATATATACTCACATTTATTTAATCTATGTTCTCAACATAAATGACTAATATAATATTATTATATTAATAGAGAAAAACCCGAGTGATAATTAAAAGGGTAATTTTCACCTCAATATCCTAACTATTAATTTTTTTCACCTCAATACCCTAACTATTTTTAGTGGCACCTCAATACCCTAGAATGCTAATTTTTTCACCTCAATACCCTAACTATTTTTTGTGGCACCTCACTACCCTGTAATGCATTTTTGTGGCACCTCACTACCCTAGAAAGCATTTTTGTGACATTAAAAACTAATTTTTTTAAGAAATTTTGAAAACCAATGGCATGCTTTTAAATTTTTGATTGTTGGTGAGTGGTATTATGGACTTTTTAAAGTGTTTTCATCCAAAAATGGATGACAAATTGACGACGGGTATCAAAGTGAAAAAATGCATTCTGGGGTATTGAGGTGCCACTAAAAATAGTTAGGGTATTGAGGTGAAAAAAATTAATAGTTAGGGTATTGAGGTGAAAATTACCCTAATTAAAATTACATTATATCTTCTTTTTATCAGCTCAAAAATTTATTAGATAAAAAAAAACACTTCCGAAGAGGGAAGCATTGAAGGGTCAAAGATCAGGACAACAGTTACAAAAAAGAGCTCCCACAATGGAAGTAAAGGGCATAACCCTTTATAAAACACACAGGATACAAAAGGAACAAAAGAAAAAACTCCTCGATCCAATCTAACCCTACCGACGACCAGGTAAAGCCTTGATGTCATCACGAGCCTTAGTCGCCGCCTGATTCCACATCTTCGCAGCTGAAGGGGCGGTTTGGATAGCACATTCACGACTAAAGGAACGTGTCGCAGGTCTGTGAACAACATAAGTTCCTGTCGAAAGTTTCTTAACAACACGACCCACACGAGGCGAATGCTGAAGCAAAACATCCTTCCAAGGAGTCCCCTTATACTTGTACAACTTTCGTTTCCAATCCCTCCTGAGCGATAACCAAAGATCCCTCAACAACCCCGGGAACCAAGACATCGCCACCACATTCAGCGACCTCTAGAAGCCTAATTTCGAACCCAACACGAGCCTGAAGCGAGGACTCAACGATTGTCTCAGACCCAACAAATCCAACAATATGCCCAACTTGTACAAGCCCAACCGATCCCTGCTCAGCCAAGTCCACCACATCATTGGGCTCAACTTGGGCCTGGGAGGCAAGGCCTGATAAGTCAAGTACTAGAAGAGCATGCTCCACAAAAAATTGATATGAGTCGTCACCTTCAACCAAACTACTAGGATGCTCCACCGGATTTGAATTCAAGATCAAATTCGAATTTGGATTTGCAATCACTTGATTCGTGGAAGCAATCCCACCCGGATCAAGTGACAATGTCTAAGAAACGCGCCAAGAAAAGGTCGTCGGAATCCGACAACGAAGAAAAATCCATTTGAATCTGGATACTATTCCACTCAATCTGAATCGCATAACCATCTAAATGATTTACCGAGACCATACTAGGTCCCTTCGTCGACCCTGACGAGTTCTTTGTCCCTCTGACAGTTCATCAATGTGTGACATCACCGTGTGTAGAGGTTTTTGACTCTCGCCCCTCTCTCTCTACTGGTAATACATTTATTGAGGATGATTTCACCGTTGAGGGTCGGGGTCAAAAGAAGAAGATGAGGCCTAGAGGTCAAGGGAAGAAGAAGGCCTTAGCAAAGGTATTTTTTTATCAGATTCAGCCTAAGTCTAGCAGCAAGGATAAAAGCGGGGTGATTTCGATTGTTTCGGTTTGTAAAGTGGTCCATCGTGCCTTGGACTCTTGCTTGGCCATGGGGTTTTCTCCCATGGAAAAGTCCTTGAGTTTTGAGGTTGGGGTTCAACATGAAACCCATTTACTTTGTGACTGTCCAGCTTTGGTTTGACTATAGCGGTTGGACTCGTTCTTTAGTTTTTACTTCTTGTGGTGGTCGGGGTTTGTTTATCTTTGTTTTCGTAGTTTTGTTTTGTTTTTTGGCTCGTTCTTTTGTTGAGTTTTTTTTGGTGTGTTCTTGTTTTTGTTTTGGTTGTATCCTCCGTGTGGGAGGTGGTTGCTTTTGTGAGAGATGTTAGCTCTTTTGAGCTTTGTTTTGGTATTGAGGATGAAGCTTTTTTTGGGTGCCTCTCTTTGCCTTATCTTTCCACCTCAGGAGGACATGAGCTTAATAAAATTTTACCTATAAAAAAATGTAAGTTTTTAAGTCTGACGTTATTAACTCTCAAGTCCATTAAATGGATATAATGGCTACAAAACTTATCTATGAAGCCTAGTTTATGAACTTTTGAATATACTTTTATCATCCCTTGAGCCTAGTTTTATCAACTCTAGAATATAAATTTATCAGCTCTTGACAACAGTTTTATCAATTCCCGAATGCATATTTAATTAAGCGTCAAATACAAGTTTATCGATTATCTAGTATGGTTTAATCAGCTCTAAAAAAGGTTTTATCAACTCACGAATAGTGTTTTATCAACTACATAATCAAGTTTTCCCAAGTCAATAATGGACTTTTATTAATTCTTGGATGTGTCTCTTATTTGTACCTCTGAACATATATTATTGCCATCTGAATAATCTAGAAGGCTATTAGCATCCTTTTATAGAGAGAATTAATCATGACATCAAGTTGATGAATGATATTTTCCAAGTAATTTCGTTTAGTAATGTTCAAAATATTTTACCGCTGTCTCTTGTTGAGCATTAAGTGTCTAATCAAAATTGTGAGATTGGTAGCATTTAAAACATACATTTTACACAAATCGATTGTGTTAACTCAAAACATTCTAAAATCCTAGAAATGAATCTTATAAAATAATGTGTTTGAAGGATTGCTCAAAGATTTCAAGGTTAAAAAAAGATATTTACATTTATTTACACTAACCTTTACATGTTTTTCACACGACAATATAAACGTTTAAAAACTTCATATGACTACAATAACATTCACACCAAATAAAACCACCCCCTTTCCATCCACTTAAGTTATTTTTTGTATGATAAAAGTATCCTCAGTTATTATCCAAAATTACATAACCCTACCCTCAATTAAGAACTCAAATTTTAAAATATTTGTAGTTTACCCATATATGTATATTAAAATATTTATAACTATTTTTTTTTTAAATCTATTTATTAGATTTGTTTTAGATTTTTTTTTTAATTTGAATCTACAAACAGTAAAAACTAATTGAAGTGGATGGAATGACTCGCGTTATTTGGTGTCAAAATTAGTGTAGTCGTCTGAAGTTTTTAAATGTTTGTGTAGTCATGTGAAAAACGCATATAGTTTAGGTAGGTAAATGTAAATATCCCTTAAAAAATTATGCCATGTTATTTTATGGGCTGAAAATCAGTTTTATTAAAAAAGGGCATTGGTAAAAATCCTACCTCACATAAAGATAAGAAAATGACATCCAATGGAAAAGAAGGCCAAGTTTGACCACCATACTAGTTACTTATAAATATCATGTTTTAAATCTCTGAGTAGAAGAACAAACAAATGATTACAATTGGCGACACAATACCCAATACACCAACTAACCATCTTATTATAGTCTAAAGTCTGGTTGACAATCCCTTTATCGTACGCTAGACTCGCCGATAAGAATTTTCATAATATTTTGGTTCCCATACAAGTGAAGAATTGATGAGAGTGCATCATGTAGGTTCTTATCATCCATATACGCACACTTTAGCCTTGTTTTGTTCGAGTTTTGAGCGCTTTAGTATAATTTCTTTATATTTAGTTCGGATTCTTATTTATTATTCTTTCTTAACGTTCTTTTAGGCGATTATATCAATGATGTGTAGTGAATGAGCATTCGAGGAAGAAACAGACAAAAATAAAGCTTAGATGGATAAAAACACAATAAGTCTGTAAACTTTGTTTTTATTGATTCTAAATTGTATACCAAAGTAAGATCTACAACTTCTCAGAAGGAATTATGCCATGTTTTTTTATGGGCTGAAAATCAGTTTTATTAATAGATAAAGAGCATTGGTAAAAGTCCAAACTCACATAAAGATAAGAAAATGATATCCAATGGAAAGGAAGGCCAAGTTCGGCCATCATACTAGTTACTTATAAATCTATAAGTAGAAGAAAAACCAAATAATTAAAACTAGCGACGCAATACCCAATACACCAACTAACCATTCTATTACAATCTAAAGTCTGGTTGACAATGCTTTTATGTACCCTAGACTTGCTGATAATAAGTTTCGTAAAATTTTGGTTCCCATACAAGTGAAGAATTGATGAGAGTGATTCTTGTAGGTTCTTTTCCGTCCATATGCACACACTTTAGCCTTGTTTCGTTCGAATTTTGAGCATTTTAGTCTAATTCTTTTCTATTTAGTTCAGATTCTTCTTTATTATTCATTCTTAATGTTCTTTTAGGTGATTATATCAATGATGTGTAGTTAAGGAGCTTTCAAGGAAAAAAACGGACCAAAATAGTGCTTAAATGGAGAAATACGCAATAAGCGTGTACATTTCGTTTTTATTGATTCTAAATTGTATACCAACGTAATATCTAAAACTTTTCAAAAAGAATTATATCCAAATTAAGCTTGTAGAAATTTGTATAAGTCCTGCAAGTTAAGTCGTTCATTAAAAATTTCATGGGCCAACTTCAACAGAGCTTCAACTCCATGGAGGGGTTCTCCACTCCGTAGGAAATAAGCTCAATGGCGTGGAGTAGCCCAGATCTACATTATAGAGCAGATTGTTGGTCAGAAATGAAAGAATGTTGATATTTTTTAGGGTTTCTTCCATCTTGATCGGACCTCAACTCATTTATCCAAGTTATGGGTGATTTCTACCACCGAGGAGAAAGGTTTTGAAGAATCAAAAAGCATCCAAGCATCATGAATTCTCTCATCTACTTCCTCTTCTCCATATTCATGTGTTGAAACTTTGGAGATTTGAAAAAGATAGGAAATCATCTAGATCTAGATTTTGATTAGCTTTCTCAACCCAATACTAGTGAAATTATTCCTACTCTAACTCTATTTGATGTATTTAGCTTTCCCCCAAATGCTTGTTTTTTTTATTCTATGACCTTGGAATTGAATCAATGGTCATGGGTGGTGTGTAAATGATGATCTCCTTTAATTCGATGCAAGGATTTAGTTTAATTTGATATTGGTGATGTTAACTAAATGATTTTAGTTTCATTGTGCTAATGAGCTATGACCTTGGAATTGAATCCATGGTCATTGGTGGTGTGTAAATGATTTTTGTGTTTTAAATTGAGTATATAAAAGATGATTAGGAGTTGAGAGTTATCATTGAATCTTGAATTTTAAATTATTTGACTATCTAGCTAGTGTTTGATTATGTGGATCCGACACAATATGCTAAAGTAATAGGTGGGAATGTAATGCGTAAGTATGGAGTCAGATCATGATCGATGGTGGAACATGATGTAAGGGTAGAGAAAGACTCTATTCACCACCACAGATATAGTTTGGTTTCATCCCATACTAAGGGTGTCTTTTGCTATTGGTATAGCTCCAATTGATGATTGACACTGTCACACCCCAAATCCGGTACTGACCGGACCCGAGACGTGACTTAGTGAAATTAAATAAAAAGAAGTAAAAGTGCTTTAATAGATGAAAGGATCCAAAAGTTGCTCCAACAACCAAACAGTAATAAAGTCAAACGAGTCAATAAAAATCTCAAATATAACGTACGTCTCTAACACGTAAAACAAAAACACGACTCCCGGACTCTCGCTAGCCCCATGCTCCGTGATGTCCTCTAGTCTAGAGCATAACTATCACCTATAGAAAACACAGTAAAGGGGGGTGAGCTTGACGCTCAGTAGGGAAAACCATCAAAACTTCCTCACTTCGGATTTACCAGAAAGCCTTTCCACAATTTAAAATACGTTAAAAAGTTTGATATAACGGTATGACAATTAAGCCAAATAAAAGTCAAAACCCCCTTTTAACCTGACACTCCCGGTCCAAATATACCCACTTTAATTCCACACTAACGACTACATCGAGGTCACACCAAGGATAACCAAAGCAAGATTACCACACCCACCAACACAGCAACACTCACAAGCACAGTCACATGTATTTAAATACAAGGTATTCTCAAACACACAAATCGTAACCAATGCACGGTCTCGGCCCGGCATAGCCGCACACAACTTTCCCCTGACACAAAGTCAGGAGGGGCGGTCGAACCCATCGCGGTACACATCGTTTTACCGATCGACAGAAGGCAGTGAAATCGCCTCTTCGCGGCCTGGACTCTCGCGGCATCGCGGAACAACCTCATCGCGGCACAACACAACGTTTTATTGAGTGCTAGTCGGAAGGTAGGGAAACCACCTCTTCGTTGGACACATCGTTTTACCGACTCACGGTCGAAAGGTAGGGAAACCACCTTTATCGTGTAACCACAGTATACACAAGTCTCACACATTACCGGTTGTGCGCCGGAAGGTACGATACACCTGACGGAAGTACATCTCTCACACTTTACCGGCCGCGCAACGGAAAGTACAACACCCTCTCGGGCACAACTCAAACGGGCATCACCCAAACAATCACAATCACACTCACAGTCAAAATCACATTTCAACAACTTACACGGCCATCAGGCACTTACCATCACTTACCGACACCACTCTCAACGTGGTCACCCCACCGGCTTAATCGGTATTCGTCCCCCAACATCCCCAAATCGACAGATCATATAAACAGGAGTAGTCACTCAATCACAATATGCATCAACAAGTTCAACTCTACTCGTTTTCATGTTCGTATTTATTAACCGTTCAAGCATCAAAGAGCACACAAGTAGATACATTCAGCACACAATTCCTACGGGCGTGACATGGCCCGATTCTACCAGCACGGCAATTTCTCAAGCCAAAATCGTAAATGTTTACAGTTTATACGTCTACGCTAATTATTCACATCCTATATGCATACTAGTTATTTAACCGATTATTAGGTTTCCCTATATGCATTCTAGTACATCCGAAATAAAGCGAGTTCGAGGTAATCCCTACCTCAGTCTCTATCTGGGTCGCCAAGCTGCTGACGTCCTGGCCAACTCCGGTCTTCTCCGTGCTCAGGGTAAAGGCCTGGTTTTAACACAAAAGGGACGGATATCAGTCCCGGTCCAACTCGTAATGGTCCTCAAATTATTAAATTAAGTCCAGTAGTTTGTCCCCAAAGTCCTTTAAAATGTTAGAAGAGTCCTTGAATTTATCTGATTTTAATCCAATTAAATTAATTAATATTTTAATTAAACTGGTCTGACCCGGATTCGACCCGAGTCCGAGATCCGTATCCGACCCGGTCCATCCTCAGAACCGGACCTGACCCGAGCCCGACCCAAACCCGGTCCAGACCCGGTATAGGATCTGGACCCAAGCCCGGTCCAGTCCAGGCCGAGGCTCAGAACCAATCAGGCCTGTCTGAGCTCGGATGTGAACCGGCCCAAAGCCCGTCAGTGACGCAGCTAGGGTTTCAGGCGCTCCTCCGGCTCACTCCGGTGACGGCGGCGGCGCCAGGAAGCTCCAAGACGGGGTTCTTCACGGTGGGGGTGACGTCAGGACGTTCCGGACGTCGTGGGGAGGTCGTCAAGGCATGAATCGAGCTCCTCCAACCAGATATGACGCCGTTAGGAGTTCGCCGTCGTGCGGAACTCAGATCTGGAGCGAAGAACTCCGGCGAGCACCTCCGGCCAAGCTCGGCCCCTAACGAGCTTGCTCTTGCTCGATTTCCAGAAAAGAAGGGAAGGGGAAGACGGATCTGGTCTGAAACGTGACTCACCGTCACTGCTTTGCTTCGATTCTGGTACGACGAAGCTCGACGAGAAAAGGGGCGGCGGCGTTTCGGTGTGAATCGAAGAGGAAGAAGAGGAGAGAAGGTGGGTTCTCTGGTACGAGGGTGTGAGGAGGTGATGCTCATGGTGGAAGGGGAGAGTCAGGCGAAGAAGAAGACGAAGGGAGGTTGGAAAGGTCGCCGGCGTCGTCTGGTTCGAGAGAGAGAGCACGCGAGGACGAAGAAGGGCTTCGGGATTCATGCGGAGAGTGCGAGCTGAAGCGGGGCGATGGAGAGGTTAATGCACCCGTAGGGTTTGGCGTGGGCTGGGCTTGCGAACCGGGCCTGACCCATCTGATTGGGCCTGGTTCTGGCCTGGCCCAAAAGTCAACCCTCTTTTTTTTTTTTTTTTTGAACTCGATCCAAAAGTTAAACTCGTTCCCAAACCTCGACGTTAATATTTAATAACTTAAATATTAATTTTCCCGGTCTTTACAAACACTATTGAATCTAGTCTAGATAATATGTTGATACTATTTCTTCTCCATATTCTCTTGACTTTATATAGGATTTTTCATATTCATATGTGTTGATTTCCTAATGTGAAATTGAGATAAAAATGTTGACAGATGTACATTTGTTCATATCGTTGGTTGATTTAATGACATAATATTAGTTAAGGAATTACAACCCCTCTTGACAATCATATCGGTAGACAACCATGTAAGCCATATATTGGAAATTTGGATATGTTATCCTAGTGTTGACATATTACATCTCCTTGAGTTAACATATGCAAGTAGAGAATTGTATGATTGATGATTTTTAACTATTTCTGACATCTTCTCTTACATGGGATAGAGTCGAGAGACGGGAATAGGATCCGATGATATGGATTGGTTATAATGATTCCTTGATTATTAGGTCGGACTTAATGTAATCTAGGAAGGTATCAGGAACTTAGGAGGGGCATGCCGTATGAGTTGAGAAAGTATCAATTTACCTATGTGGGTGTAGTTACTATACCCTGAGTTTAGTTGGGTTCTCTTATACATAGGTCTAGACTCGTCTTTCCCTATAATGAGTGCATTTCTTGGTCGAGGATTAATACTTTAGATCATAGAAATACGTCTCATTTTATTACTTGTCCGATGATTGGTTGTATTCAATACGGTTCAGACGTGGTATTACACCCTCTCTCTGAGACTAGTTGCTTGGTCGATTTCGTGAGACCTTGTATTTCGGAACCACGTGTTCCAAGAACATAAAGAAAGGCATTGTTTGACTTCACACATCATTAAAATTTTCCTTGCATTAATTGTAGTTCATGTTTACTCGTACCTTTGATTGGCTTCTCGAATGATTCATTTATCCTTATGTCTTAGGTGGTAGGGTTTATATAGATACCATTAGATTAGTATCCTCCTATCACATCACACACTCCTCACCATTTGCGCACAACAACCACCATGGCAGTTCATTACTTTTAGCAAGTGCATATCTAGACTGGGCGATGATAGCATTAGCCTACATTTTCCCTCGACCTACCTTCAACCTACTCCTTGTGGGATCGACTAGTACTTTACCACTAAATCTATATTGCTTGAGTGATTGTCCCATGATGCACGTAAAATAAAATGGACACATTTGACATATCTTGTTGTTATTCCTTGCATATTATTTACGAACTTAAAGCTAATTTGAATGTGTGCACATTCCTCGATCGTCAAGGATGCTAGAGGCTAGAACCTTGGTTCCTAGCGGTTGACTGCTATGACTGAAAAGGATGGCCCATAGAGGATGCGACATAAACAGCTCTGGTGAGGAGTGTTTTGTAAAAACTAAGGGGGGAACGTGCCCCCACTTATATATATATATATATATATATATATATATATATATATATATATATATATATATATTCAAAATTCACACTTAATTTTTACACAATTATCTCTTAAAGTTCCATTTTTCAGTTAAGTGCCCCCCTCAATTTTATTTTTATCATTATCATTATTTGGTTTTTCAAAATTTTGTTCTTTAAACTTCCATTTTTATATATAAAAAATTACTTTTTTTTAAACTTCCTTCTTTAAATTTCTATTTTTTCAATTAGTTTTTAAATTTCTTAATTATGTACACTTAAAATATCGGTGCCCCCCTCGTTCTAAAAGATGGATCTGCCACTATCGATCATCAGCTTGAGAACTTTGTTAGGTGTGTCCACATGTGAGTCAGGAGTCCCACATCAGATACTTAAGGAATAAAGAAAGACTTAATATACACCTTGGACCCATGACCTGATAGGCTAGTCTTTTGGGTCAAGTGGGGTGACCAACGTGTATATTATGGGCTTCTTGTTGTATGCTCCTCCTTCATAGGCCCGGTTCTCCCCCAGCAAGTGGTATCAGAGCCTGGTTCTGTGGACTCTCCCAAGAAGTGGGTCAGAGTATATCTCCTAGGGCCAGAAACACCAGGATACCATGATCGCTGCTCTCATGTGTTGGGGAGAACCGGGCCTATCAAGGACAAGCATACAACAAGAAGCCCATAATATACACGTTGGTCACCCCACTTGACCTAAAAGACTAGCATATCAGGTCATGGGTTCAAGGTGTATATTAAGTCTTTCTTTATTCCTTAAGTATCCGATGTGGGACTCTTGACTCACATGTGTACACACCTAACAATATCCCCCTCCACATTGAGTCTCATCACATCGGCTTGCTTGCACTCCTAAGCCCAACTTTTTACCTGTTCTACTCAATCCCATACGGGCCCACTTCATCCTATTTGGGCCCACCACCATGATTTTAGGTGTGTCTCCATGTGAGTCAGGAGTCCCACATCAGATACTTAAGGAATAAAGTAAGACTTAATATACACCTTGGACCTATAACCTGATAGGCTAGTCTTTTGGGTCAAGTGTGGTGGCCAACGTGTATATTATGGGCTTCTAGTTGTGTGTTCCTCCTAAGTAGACCCAGTTCTCCCCCAACAAACTTCTCTGATACCCTACATTAGAGCCTGACACAATCGTATCCTACGATAACACCTCAAATCTCCTAAAGGACATTGTCAAATTGTCGAAGAACTTACAGTACCAGTACACAATCATTAAGATTGAACTCACACACCCTAGCAGTCACATAGTTTTATTTGAAATGTATAAAATTGTGACATGTCAGGTGATAATAAATATTACCCAATATTATGGGTGTTTAAAGACATTCTGTAATAACCACTCCCGGTCAACGCCAGTCAAATCTGCGAAAAACAGGAAAATTTAAAAAATTTAAGCAGACACTTAATTAAACCTAAGATTGACCCCGAGGGTCATACCCGACTTAAGTTGACCCCGTTGTCGACCAAAGTGAGTTCCGGGGGACTCAGGGCAACTTTCTGACCAATTTGGGAAATGTTGACTTTTCGCTGGAAAAGTCAACCGAGTGACGTTTTGGTCCATTCGAGGACCGTTTTGGATCCAAAAAGCTTAGCCGTCGTCGCAGCGGTCTTAGTTGAGCCGTTTCCTTGCAGCCCGTGAAGTTTCATAATTTCTTGGAAAAAGTTCCCGTTCGGGGCCCGAGACGGCCGAATTTCGCGAATCTGACTGAAAAATATCTAGAAGACATTTTCCAAAAGGGGTGGAACCCACTTGACACATGTCAAGCAAATGGTTGTTAGTTGTTTTTAAACCAAAATAAAGGTGGACCCACATGACACATGTCATGAATATGATGGTTAGTTGTTTTTAAACTAAAACAAAAGGACAGAGGAAGAGTGTTACACGTTCATTATTGAAAAAATGGAGTTTTGGAGAGAGAAAGGTGAGTTATAAGAAGGAGAGAAAAGAGAAGGAGAAGTTGAAGGTTTTGGTGATTCCCGTCGATCAAACCGTTGGATCGTCTCAACGATAGAAGATTCAAGCTCACACCGTCATTCTCTACGGTGAGCACTTAACTGATTTTCGTTTTGTTAAGTTCGAATTTTAGGGTTTGAGTTTCAAACAATTCAAATATGGTTGGGTTTTGGTTAGAATTGGTTTAAAGATGAATGGTTGAGGTTTGGGGTTCGTTGGGTACGTTTTGGGGCAAAAAGGGAATTTTTCCAAGCTTGGCCGGGTGGGGCCCACGTGCTCGGGTGATCGGGTTTTGTGTTCGGGTGGTTTAGAACGTTCCCCGGATCATTTATCCACAACCGAATTGAAATTTGGAATTAAATTGGAAAAGTTGTAATTATCGGGTTTAGAAACTTTAAACGTTAATTAATTGACTCGGAAGTCGGAATTCGATTCCATCGAGTGCCTAGGAACCTTTGAATTATTCTAAGACCGTAGAAACGAAAACGGGAATTTTCGGAGCCCCGGAAGGGCGTTTTCAAAACCCGGGCAGATTCGCCATGTCGGGCGAATCGGGCCTTTCCGGCTCCAATATCGACAATGTCGAGTAATTGGGGAGTTTGGGAGTGATCGACATTGTCGGGGTTACTTTTGGGCGTCAGGTTTATTAAAATTCAGCATTATGCCTGCAAGCTTAAAAGCGTTTAAAATTGTGTTCTTTTAGATCGTGCTGCGGACCGAGGCAAAGGAAAGCTAGGTGAGTGACGGAGATCACGCCGGGGCTTATTTGGGCACTTTTGGAGAACACGCACGAGGTATGGAAAAATAGCCGGATCTCGGCCCTGACTAGGGAAAGTTAACAGTAGAATTGCATGTGACACTTGGGTGTCGTGGGTTAAGTAGGTTATCGAAGATTGGAAATGCATGTGACACTTAGTAGTGTCGTAGGAGCAGAAAACTGATCGATGTTAGAATTACTGGAGGCATATGACCATGCCCGGAGGTTGATTGTGAACTTATCGATATTAGGAGTACTGGAGGCATATGACCATGCCCGGAGGTTGATTGTGAAACTGTTGATATTAGGACTGTTGGAGGCATTGGTTATGCTGGAGGTTGATTGTGTAATTTGTTTCTTGGGTGGCCATGAGTGCCCGTGGGGTTGTTGAACCCGTGTCTTTACTGTTGGTGTGTCTTGGGTGGCCATGAGTGCCCGTGGGGTTGTTGAGCCCGTGAGTTACTGTTGGTGTGTCTTGGGAGGCCGTGAGTTCCTGTGGGGTTGTTGAGCCCGTGAGTTACTGTTGGTGTGTCTTGGGAGGCCGTGAGTTCCTGTGGGGTTGTTGAGCCCGTGAGTTACTGTTGGTGTGTCTTGGGAGGCCGTGAGTTCCTGTGGGGTTGTTGAGCCCGTGAGTTACTGTTGGTGTGTCTTGGGAGGCCGTGAGTTCCTGTGGGGTTGTTGAGCCCGTGAGTTACTGTTGGTGTGTCTTGGGAGGCCGTGAGTACCTGTGGGGTTGTTGAGCCCGTGAGTTACTGTTGGTGTGTCTTGGGAGGCCGTGAGTGCCCGTGGGGTTGTTGAGCCCGTGAGTTACTGTTGGTGTATCTTGGGAGGCCGTGAGTGCCTGTGGGGTTGTTGAGTCCGTGTTTTACGGTTGGTGTCTTGGGTGGCCATGAGTGCCTGTGTAGTGCTGAACTTGTGTTGTTGCTGTTTGTTGAACTTTGTTTGTGATTGTGATTGTGGTTACCTGAGATTGTGGGCCCGCTTCATGAAACGGGAGTCCTCGATCACACGCGTCTGCATGTTCAGACGGGGTAGGGGGCCCGCCCGTTAGTAAAGGGGTCCTGGGTGCGCGTGTGTGGTTCGGGGTTGTGAGTGTGATAGGTCGACAGCCTGATCCGACTTTGTGTCGAGGAATTGCGACAGGTCGACCGCCTGACCTGATGAGATCGGTAAAGGGCGTGAGGGAGGTTACCGAGCAGCTGGTTTGCGATCCTTTGTGATCTTGTTTGGTGTGCGATCCTTTGTGATCTTGTTTGGTGTTGCGTAACTTTCTGTCGTGTCCTTGGAGGAGGTCGTCGATAGTTGTGTCGGGTTTACATTACGAGTCCGAGTGTTGAGTCTGTTGAGGAAGGTAACGGGTTGTGTGTCAGTTGAGTACTTGAGTTTGGGGATTGTATTCCCGGTGTTTGGTTTGGTTTTGGTGTTACTGGCATTGTTTGCTAATTATGCCGTAGTCAGTCTGTTATCCGTGGTGGTGAGCGAACGCTCACCCCTAGCTGCTTTTCCTACAGGTACCGGTCGCAGGTTGAACTAGGTGAGCTTCTGAAGCTTGAAGAGCTAGGAGCGGGATTCTGGGTTTTACTTTTGAGTTTAGTGACGGATACCTTGTTTTGTCCACTTGTTGGGACTTATTTTGAGTTGTAAATATTATTTTGATTAACTAAATGGTGATTTTAAAGTGTTTATTCAAAACATGTTTCATTTGTTTTATTATTTTAAATGTTCGCGTCCCGAGTTCGGTTTACTGAAATTGGAGCGTGACACATTCGGTAATCCGGTCCACCTGCTCATCCGCCCGTTCTTCTATCCATCCGCTATTCATCCGCATATAAGTGGATGGATAGTGGATCAAATTTTATTGATCTGCAACAATATGAGCAAATTGTTGATTAGATTAGATAGATCCGTGGACTGTCCACCAACTCACACATGGTACTATGTTCAATTTAATACATAGAGTTTAACCAACCATACTACATAACTCATCATCAGTCGACCCAACACATGTGTGAAATCAATATTTTTTGTAATAAAATCATGTGTAGTATTGTTATAAAGTAACTGGGTGCTGGAAAATTGCTTGAAAAAAAAATGGTATTAGTGTTTTTATAAAAATAATTTTCATCTTACATATTGATTATAGTTTTCGGATCATACGGATTGTATTCGATCCACCCGCATATTATTCGGATGAAATCCGCCAAATGTTCGTTTGTCATGGACGGATCATGGATCACAAAAATCAAAATTCGCATCCGCATAGGCGGATAAAAATACCTTTCTACGAATGGATATTCACCAATGTACACCCTATGTTATAATCGTTAGATATTTGTTTAGAATAAAATAAAGGAAAAACTTCAATATTATACCCTGCTAAACATTTATTTTCAAAATGATACCTTAGCATAATTTTTTTTTAGTTTAATACCTAAACGAAACATTTACCAACAATTTGGTACGCATCCATTAGATTTCAATTAACTTTCCATCCAAAATAGATAAAAAGTCCATAATACCCCTAACTATCATTCAAATTTTCAAAGGCATGTCATTGGATTCTTTAAATTAGTTTTATTATTTAAAAATAAATTTTCAATTTTAAAAAATCAAATTTATTTTTAAAATACAATTTTAAAAAATCAATTTTATTTAAAACTTGAACTTTTATTTAAGAAATAAATTGTATTTAAAAAATTATTTTTATTAAATTTTATTTAAAAAGTTTTTATTTTCAAAAAGTCATTTTTGTTTTGATTTTTTCAGTTTTTTAAACAAAAAGTTTAAATTTTAAATAAAGCCGTTTTTTTTAAAAAAATAAATAAAAATAAAACTTATTTTTAAAATTAAAGTTTAAATTTTAAATAAAATTGATTTTTGAAAAATGTATTTTAAAAATAAAATGATTTTTTAATATTGAAATTTGTTTTTTAAACAATAAAACTAATTTAAAGAATCCAATGACATGCCCTTTGAAAATTTGAATGATTTTGTTGAGCGAAAGTTGTTTACATTGATAAATTGTTTCAAGTACAATAGTGTGCCCCGGAGACTCTCTGACAACCAAGAACAGACATATAGCATGTAAAATACTCGAAATTCTTTTAATAAAATAACCATCCATGACGGTATTGGATTTGTGTCCCATGGGCTAGGGCATAAGGTAGAGGAAGGCAGAAAGGAGACCGGAGGAGCTGATGGACCTCGCAGTGATAATGATGATGAGAGGCAACACCTCAGATAGGGACCCCACCCAGGGCCAGTCCCTGAGTCTTCGAGCACCTACCATCCCTCCCGGTTCAGATGTTGAGTCCTTGCCGAGTGTTGTCATGAAACCTCCTCCTGGAGTTGCCTCTTGGAGGATGCTTCACGTAGTGTGATGGATCCTTTAGTCGGATCAGTACCCGTGTCGACGTCCAGAGCAAAGGGCGACGACCTGGGTGGCATGAGCAGACTATCCATGGCCCAGCGGGCTTGGGATGTAAGGACCAGGGGCCGACCACGGCAGCCCCATGGTGTGCTGGATGCGGAACCTTAGATCCACTCCCCGTGGATGATGACGCCTGAGTCCAGGGCTGGGGTTTGCTATCCCTCGCGTACTGAGCCAGGGCAAGGTCATGGCTGTGTGGGGTAGACCTCTAGGCGGTATCCTGGTAGGCTAGGGCATCCCAGTCCCCCACGAGTTCCGAGCGACGGGCACCCCACCTCGGTCTGTAGTCGGGGCGTGGGGAGACACCTTCCTAGGGTGTAGGTGGGTGCGACGGCCTAGGGTTCAGCGATTGGGGAGGCTGATCCTCTTCATAGGGCGCCTGATTCCCAGAAGAAGGTGTAGTGGGAGGTGTCGTGACCGAGCGTGAAGGGGTCCGGATTGACATCGAGAAACCTTCTGGGGATGATTCTGACGGCAGCAACAGAAGGAGGAGAGGGGAAGTAGCACCAGGAGTCACCAGGACGTCGACCGGTGTGGGAATGACAGTTGGGGATCCAGCGGCGGGGGGCAAGGGAGGCTGCTCCATAGCGCGGCTAGGGCAGAGAAGGGCTCTCAGAGACGAGAGAAAAAAAATTATTAACTGTGATTTTGGTGCGTTTTTTTGAAAATTTGAATGATAATTAGAGGTATTATGAGCTTTCTACCTATTTTAGATGGAAAGTTAACTGAAATCTAACGAATAAATACCAAATTGATGGTAAATGTTTCGTTTATGTAATAAACTGGAAAAAAATTCATGTCAAGATATTACTTTAAAATAAATATTTGATAGAATATTATATTAAAATTTTACTTAGAAATAAATTAATGTAAGCGAGGGATAAAATAAAAAAAGCTCTCCACACACCTCACTGAGGTCCTCTCCACCCTTCTTAGGGTTTTCTGTTGCGGCCGCTGCCGCCGTCGCCGCCACCATCCCGTCGTCATCATCGCCTGTCCATCATCGCCTACAGATCCCTCCCTTGCCGCTTCTCCTTCCCGTACCAGCATCATGGTTTTACCCATCAATCGCCGCCAACATGATGGTCCTCCCTCTAGGGCACCATGGTCGCCGATCGTGTTAGTCTTAGTGCCCGTAGTTCAATCATAAATGTCCAAATGTATATATCATCATTAGCAATAAGATTAAAGCGGCTTTCTATTACTTATGTGTTGGAGTAATATATCGATGTGATTTCTGATCTATGCCCACCATGCGAATAGAACCATAGATCGAGATGGATCACACTCGATGGGTCCCTAGTCAATAAAGCTTCACTAGAAGCGACTAGTATGAAAGATGGCTCTTCATGGCTTACGTTCTGTTAGTCATTGGAATGGGATTCTGGAGTCTGATCATAGATATCATGTGGGACATGATATTGGACGACCCGCCCTGAATATGTGCCATAGATTGAGTCATTAACATATTCAGTGTCGTAGCTTGTCATGTATCCTTAGACCAAGGAGTCTTTGTGATCACTATGCAGTCAACAACTAAGTTTGACCTGAGCCTAACGTTGTCCATAACAGGGCTTCCATAACGGCCATGATTGGCTTGGGGACGGGTTGCATGAGTGACACGAAAGACGGCTAAGGGATTTATCCCTCATACTGAGGTATGGGAAAGATATCGGTTCTCGGCCGCTTGATCGAGAGTGACTGAAAGAATAGCATGGCCATGCACATGATACTAAGTATCATATATTCAGTCATCTCACATATCAAGGAACAGTGATTGAGAATAATAAGGATGACGGCTCTATGCCTTATCTCAATCAGGATATCGGAGATAAAAGGATAATGACAGGGACGACGGAAAGGTTAGAATCGATTGGTTCGATTCACTATGTAGTGTCAGGCAATACTAAAGTCTCGTTAGTTGCCACTTATATAGGATCAAGTAAAATGGGATTTTACGTTGACCTATCGACATGCATAGACCTAAGGGTCACACCGAAGGATGAAACTCATTGACACATTTATGGAGAATGGCCAAAAGAGAGTTGTCTCGGGACATGACCAAAACTGTGTTTTGGGTCATGTGCCCGTAAGTGAATAGGACATTACGGATCAAGACAAGGCTTGGAGTCTTGGGATTGATCGCGTTGGATAATGTTGGACATTTCCGGTATGGAAGGCTTGGAGGCGATGAGCACGTCACGGGACCTCGTTGGGAATGGCCATGGGCCATGTTCTAAGAGGCCCATGAAAGGCCCATGCAACCAAGGCCCATGGAACTAATTAATCAAGTCTTGATTAATTAGTACTAAGTAAGCAAGACAAGGATTAAGGTGTTGGTGATTCACCACCTAACCCATCTTGTCTTGCCATACTTAGCACCATGCTTGTCTTACTTCACACCATGCTTCACACCTTACTTGTCCTTGATGGTTGTTGATGGTTTAAGTCATCTTTTTCCTACAACAAATCACAAGACAAGAATAGAAACACAACTTCTCTCCCTCTCACACTACAATTTCGAGTTTGGCACTTTTCCCCCCTCTTGTTGTGTTCTTGAGTCATCTAAAGAAGAACTACGTGGCTTTGATTCCAATTGGATACGTAGGCGTCTTGGAGACTCAAGCCGATCATCGTTTCTTTGGTGTTCTCTTCCTTTTCTTGAACTAGTTGGTAAGGAAACATCCATATTGTTTATTCTCTTGTGTATCTGATATTTGGTAGTGTTCTATGACATGGTCTCGAGTTATTTCCGCTGCAAGTATGTGTTCATACCCTCCATTGAGACCCAACAGATCGTTCCCCCCATCCTCGTCCCTTTACCTTCGGCCACCCTCGTCTCTTCACGATCGATCATCCCAATCCCACTTTGATCCTCCACGATCGTGGGTGGTCCATGCATGGTGCGATCCCCGATCCGACGTGGGTGCACCCGTCTCCCTAGAGACAACCCCTATCGGAGTCCGTCTGGCCCCCCGCCGCCAGCTACTACAATCGCCGTCCCCTACCAGACTGGGACCAGGGAATCCGGCGGCAGGAGCCTTTGTACCAGGGCCAAACCCCCGTCCCCTCCCAAGCGCACGTTGTGATCCCGACCTACCAATGGGATCCAGTGCATTGTTTTTCCTGGTCCTCGGCCTACCAACCAGGGTACGCTAACTCGGGGATCGGGATATACCCCAGAATGAACCCTCAATTCACGAGGCAAGAAAACCCTAAGAGGTTCGTGAACAAGGGAGAACATACAAGCCATGACACTCGGAGTACCACTGTCCGAATTTTGGTCCCGACTCCAACAATAGCCAAACGCCATGAAAGGGAAGCCTCAAGCCCTAACCCACACATGAAGATCGGGGCAAAGTGGAAAAAACCTGATCCGAGGTTGGGAGAACTGATGAACTGCACCCTAGCCTGCCGGGGGATTCTGCGATTCACCACGACTGTTGGACCAAGACCCAGGGTAATCAAGACGGGTCATAAGCCGGAGTCCAAGACACTGCCAACCGTCGCCGAGCAAGTACAGGAACAGAAAGTCAACCCGCGGGACTACAATCCCCCGGGGGATGAATGATCCCCCAGGGCGGGGGTGAGAAGGACCGTCATGGGCCTATACCCACAGACCCGGGACGTCTAGAGCCGGGAAGTCTCGGGGAATCCGCAACCAAGGCTATCTTTCAGTTCAGGTTGTTTGGTTTAGGACGAATAATGTTTTGTCTAGATAGTTTCTATTCTGTTAGTTATTTACTTTTCGAAACGTTGGATCGAGGAACTCTTGAGTTCGGATCTGCGATAAAAAGCAGACTATATGTATGCAACCATGTGCGCCCGATGGGCCATGACCGATCGGGACAAAAGTTGGTGTGCGGGACTGTTAAGTCCCTCGTTGTAATCATGATGAGATCGTAATACTACTTCTTTTCCGTTTCAAAAAAAAAAATGTAAGCGATTGTGGAAGCATCTTGGTGATATGGGCTTGTTAGACACGCAGGATCCGACAACAAATCAAAGTGTTTAATTTGTAATAAAGATATATTTGAAAAAAAAGGTTAACTGGTTTGTATTTTGAAGAAAAAGAAGAGAAAAAGGAAGGATTGGGACGTCAACAGTCAACAAACACTGGCATTGGCAACAAACACTATAACCTCTCACTCTTCTTAATACTCTTTCACACACTGTGACTGTGTTGTGTTGCTGTGTTGTTCCATCATGGGCTGTGCCGCGTCCAAGCTCGACAACGAGGACACCGTCCGCCGCTGCAAGGAGCGGCGCCGCCTCATGAAAGAGGCCGTCCACTCCCGCCACCACCTCGCCGCCGCCCACGCCGACTACCTCCGCAACCTCCGCCTCACCGGCTCCGCCCTCGCCGACTTCGCCAAGGGCGAGTCCCTCGCCGTCTCCAGCCAGACCCCCGCCGTCTTCCTCCACTCCGATCCCCCTCCCCCGCTCTCCCCTTCCCCGGCCCCCTCCTTCCGCCCTCCGCCGCGCTCCCCCACCATCGCCAGCTCCAGGCTCCCTCACATCCTCACCCCTCCTTCCGCCAAATCTCAGCCCAAGCCCCTGCCGCCGCGCCGCCGGAAAGCTCCCCATCTCCCCCACATACTCTCCGAATCGAGCATTTCTTCTCCGACGAGCCACAAGTCTGGATTCACCGAACCCTTCCCCTTTCCACACCCCATCGCTCGCCAAAATTCGACCTACTCGAACACCCCATCGCAGACTTCCTCCGTCTGGAACTGGGAGAATTTCTACCCTCCCTCTCCCCCGGACTCTGAATTCTTCCATCGCCAAACCAATCCCACCCAACCACACAAGCCCCACCACTTGGACGGCGAAGAGGGTTTTTCTACCGAAGAGGAGACAGAGCCGGAGCCGGAGCCGGAGACCGAGAGATCGGAGTACGATTTCTTCAACCAAAAGCAAAAGCAAGGTCAGCACCAGCAGCCACAGTTTCACCCGAAGAGCCAACACCATCAGTCTGCAACCGACAGCCATGTCGAGGAAGAGAACGAGAGAGAGGAGGTGCATTGCAGCGAGTGGGGGGACCACTACAGCACCACCTCCTCGTCTGACGACGAAGAGGATGATAGGGACTCCAGATCCGAGATCGGCACCCGCTCCAACTTCGGGTCGTCGGTGCACGCCGAGAGTCTGAAGCACCAGCAGCATCAGCATCAGCAGCCCGCTTACGGTAAATCGGACAAATCTGATGAAGCTGGCTCGTCGGCGAGCTTCCGGAAGGGCGAGATGAAGATGGTCGTGAGGCACAGGGACTTGCAGCAGATCGTTGAGGCCATCCAGGAAAACTTCGACAAGGCCGCCGCTGCTGGATCTCAGGTGTCTGAGATGCTAGAGGTTGGGAGGGCACAGCTTGATCGGAGTTTCAGGCAGTTGAAGAGTAAGTTCTTAGTCTTATTTGGTTTCCTGGAAAATTTAAGAAATTTTTGTATTTAGTTTTCGGATTAAGTCAATTGAAGTTTTGGGTTTTGTTGAATCCACTCTTAAACAATTGGAGAGTAAATATAGGACTTTATGCAGACTGCTGGGGAATTGAGATAATTTAGAGTTGGGGAAAATGTGATAGAAGAAGGAAAAAAGCAATGGCTGTTAGGTTTTGTAGGAAATTGGGCAATCATCTCCCCCACGTCTCTTTCATTGCTTATTGGTTTGGAACACACAGACCCAGTAGATTCAGAGTGGCAGCAATTATATCTTTCAGTCAACCAAAACAATTGGTTTTAATGGCTTCTGTTCTCCAATTCTTCGTTTCTAGTATTAATTTTGAACTTTTGGTGGCTACAGAGACCGTATATCACTCTAGTAGTGTATTTAGTAACCTGAGCTCAAGCTGGACCTCAAAACCGCCATTGGCAGTCAAGTATCATCTTGACACCAGTTCCTTGAATGGGCCCGGTGGTCCAAAAAGTCTTTGCTCCACTCTAGAAAGGCTATTAGCTTGGGAGAAAAAGCTTTACGAGGAAGTGAAGGTGCATTTTCCTACCATCTTACTATTATTTTCTCTTCATCCACTTTCAGTTATTGATATTTAATATAATGATCCCAGTGAATTATTATTTTATTATTGTAGAGATACAAATGTTTGTGTGCCATCTATCAATATTGTGATAACATAAATCTGCACCAGGAAAATCTATGAAATTGACTTCATTGTCCTCGGGTAAGGTAGGTGTTTTGCTTTAGGTACTTTGGAAAAAATGCCCTTAAAGATGGTGGATGAGGAATCCTTGATTGACTTTCTAGCAACTAGTAAGGTTGCTCTTAGTGGTACCAAAAAGTCTTTTGTGGTGTAATGTCTTGCTTGGCTTCATTATTGTTTACTGATTACTATTTGTCTGACAAGGACTGCATGTGAATTATGACTGTTAATGGTCTTTTTTGGTGTTTGTGGTGCCATGGCCTAACTAGTTGTTGTTGGCTGAAATGCATTACAAGTAGAACATCTCTTTTATGTCAATTCTGCTGGTTGACCGAGGAAAATAAGAAATACTGGTATTTTATATAACAACGAGCTCTACGAATTAGTACCAAAGTCTACTTGGCCAAGTAATAAATTTGAATTCTTAGCATGGTGGCCATGGTTCAAGCCCGGTAGTATAAAATAACTCTTCAAACACAAGAGGTTATATGAATTAGTACTACCAAACACTTACGTTTGTTCGATTATTTACTTCGCTAACAATGAAACGGGTTTTGAAATATTGATTTATGATTTTTGCATAGTCAGAATTGACACTTATTTTGGAATAGAGCATCTAATTTATCCTTTTGGAATAGATTGTCCACGTTTTGTTAATATGTTTAAATTAGGAATCTTTCGAGCACTTTTGTTGCTTCATTCGTTGGGTACCTGACTCAGGCTTGCTTAAAATGCATGTATTTTGATATTTACTCATCTGACTTACTGTTAGGTATTCATTCAGTATCAAATGCCTAGGTCAAGGAACACTTTTGACATAAAGGGTGGTTCAATTAGAAAACTTAAACTATCCTCATTTCACATTTAATGATCTGTGGGCATTTTGTTATCAGACATACCATACATCTATTACCACTTTAAATTAGTAAGACAAGTACAGACATTCCTGAATTGTATTTTATTAGGATTTGGCTATGCTTCTAGTCCACTTGTGCTGAACCTTTCTGTTTTTGAGGGCTAATGTAGACAACTAAGTGTTTCTTTTTTTGGTCTGAATTATAGGCTAGAGAAGGTGTAAAAATTGAGCATGAAAAAAAGTTATCAGCCCTACAGAGTCAGGAGTACAAAGGTGAGGATCAAATCAAGCTTGATAAGACAAAGGTTTCCATAAATAGGCTACAGTCATTGATTATGGTGACATCACAAGCTGCTTCCACCACCTCAACTGCCATCAGTGGCCTTAGAGACTCTGATCTTGTTCCACAGCTCGTTGAACTCTGTCACGGGTGAGTAATTTATTCTAATTAGGGAATGCTTCTGGATATATAGTTCCTTATATACAACAAGCAGCTTCTTCATATTCAGGAACAACCCTGCCCCATGATTTATGCTGAAAGATATAAAGCTTTGACATACGTTGTTTAATTTTAGTGTCCTTTACTCTTTCATGAAAATTTTATGTTGAGAATGTTTTTTATTTCAAAATTCCACAATTTGTTTTTTACATTTTGTTTTATATTTTCCATCTGTTTATCTCACTTAGGCACATATGGTACCTGTAAGGGTGTCCATGCTAGAGAATTTCTTACATGTTTTCTTGGCTTTAGTATGCTTAATTTTCATCCAGGTGTAAAACAAAATATATGGATGACATTTTTGTAAGATGAATTGTGAGGCACTGCTTTGTTGGGCCACTTGACTCATCCCTCAATAAACCTATCCCCACCTGATTTGTCCTGGACTGCCCAATCAGAGTTTCGGTAATAAAATCATCCAGTGACTCCAAGGGTGGTGGGCCTTCGGTACTTCTTTTCCTTGGACCTACAAACACCTTTGGCACTAAAAGTAGTTGGGGAGTGATTTCTTAGGTACAGTGGATTTATTATGAGATGACCCACATTCTGTGCTTTGTGGTGCATTGGGTAACCAAAATCAAGAACATAACACTGTTGTCACCGGCGAGTATATACAGATAGGGGAAAAACAAGTGTCACCTAATTTGAACAAGAAGTTTCAGTTGCAGGATATAATTTTGTACTTGAGTCATGAAATGGAGGGGCTCATAGTTGCAAGTGATTTTGCTGAATAATGCAGTATGTTGCAGAGACATGTATGTTTCTGAACTGTGGGACAGGATTAGCCAAAAAATAGCCAGCTTGTTATGTGAAATAAATGGTAAATGTCATAATCAAGCAGTAGGGATGGTTTTACCTGTGTTAAGTGTTTGTGGTTGAGTAATAAAGCTCATATATTTGCACGTTATGCAGATTCATGTACATGTGGAAATCAATGCACCAATATCATGAAGTTCAGAATGAAATTGTCCAACAAGTGAGGGGACTAGTGAATCAATCAGCCAAGGGTGATTCAACTTCAGAGCTGCACAGGCAGGCTACTCGGGACCTTGAGTCTGCTGTCTCCGCCTGGCATTCCAGTTTCTGCCGCCTAATAAAGTTCCAGCGGGAGTTCATCCAGTCCCTCCATAGCTGGTTCAAGCTCACACTCGATCCGGTCAACAAGGAGAACGTCTCTAGCAACAGAGAAGCATATTCTGATGTGTATGCATTCTGTGATGAGTGGAAGCTCGCTCTTGATCGCGTTCCAGACACGGTAGCTTCAGAAGCCATCAAGAGCTTCATCAACGTCGTCCACGTGATATCGGTTAAGCAAGCAGAGGAGTTCAAGGTAAAAAAACGAACCGAAACCGTATCAAGAGAGCTCGAGAAGAAGGCAACGGCTCTGCGCAACATAGAGATGAAGTTTTACCAATCCTACTCTATGGTTGGCATAGGCCTTCCTGAAACTGATAATGGTCAAGTGCTGGATGCTCGGGACCCGCTCGCAGAAAAGAAATCCGAGCTTGCTTCCTGCCAAAGAAGGGTAGAAGATGAAATGATGAGGTATTCTAATGCAGTAGAAGTTACCAGAGCAATGACACTGAACAACTTGCAGACAGGCCTACCAGGAGTTTTCCAGGCACTGACTAGTTTCTCTGCGTTATTCACACAAGCACTCGAGGCTGTATGCTCCAGATCATATGCTATCAAATGATCGATACTTCTATATTTTATCTTTTGGGGCTCTCAGAAATGGAAGGTAAGGTAATATTTTTGCCAGAGCTGCGATTCTTTTTGGCCTGGGGCTCTTATCATAATTATTGTTATTGTTGGGGGTTCTTTTCTATATGTAAATAAGTTGATTTTTGAGGTTCTCTATCAGTTTGTATCTTTTATCGTAAAAGGCTCGATCGGTATTATCTTATCTCCATATATATTGCAACAACTTCGGTAGGTGAATAACTGTGTACAGTAGAAGTCCTCTGTTATCTTATGAAAAGGGGCACTATATCCCAAAGGTCAGAAAGGTACAACTCTACGCTACAAAACAAACGTTGCCAAGATAGGATAAGATTTTGGTATGACTAGCAAGTTGGACTTTTTTTTCTTAAAATTTGGCCAATGCGTTGCCAAAAAGTAATATCACTTTTAATGGTGAAGTGCGTGTCTTTTAGAGAATGTATATTAAAAGGACCGCATATAAGGGGATGGGTTCGGGATTTATGTGGTGATTATGATGAATTGTGATACGAACCTTTAAAATTGAAAGAGCACATCAAAATATAATATATAGGATTATATATAGGGATCATGGTTTGTAAAAGTACTGAGTGTACGTTAATTGGATAATTAATTATTCATTTATTGAATTTATTAAAATTTTATTTTAATAAAATATTAAATTAAATTTATTTATTTTTGATAAAATTAATTCATAAATAAATAAAGGAAAAATTCCAGTATAATACTCTATCGAACATTTAATATCAGTATAATACCCTAACAATTCTTTTTTACACTTTCATATTTAAACCAAACATTTAATTTCACTTTCATACTCAACCGTTAACTTTCTGTTAGTTTGGACGGAAAAAGTTAAAAAGACCATAATACCCCTAGCTATTGCTTAAATTTTCAAACTCATGCCATTGAATTCAAAACTTAAAAATAAGTGAAATGACAATAATACCCTCTATTGTTAGGGTATTAAAATGAAAAATATCCTTTAGAATTTTCAAATTTACAAATTCACTTTTTATTTTTATTAGGGAAAATTTCATTTTAATACCCTACCAAACATTTAATTTCACTTTGATACCCTGACATAATTTTTTTGCACTTTCATACCCAAACCAAACATTTAATTTCACTTTAGTACCCAATCGGGTAAAAAGACCATAATACCCCTAACTATTACTCAAATTTTCAAACTCATGCCCTTGGTTCAGAATTTGAAAACAAGTGAAATGACAGTAATACCCTTCGTTGTTAGGGTGTTAAACTGAAAAGTATCCTTCATAATTTTTAAATTTTACAAAATCATTTTTTATTTTTATTAATTCAGCTTTTATTTATAATTTTTTTCCAAATACAATTTTTTTAAATTTTAAATTTTATTTAAAAAATGAATATAAAAATTTAAAAAAAACTGTTTTTATTTATGAAAAATATTTTTAATTTTAAAAATTCAATTTTTGTTTTAAAAAATTCAGTTTTTATTTTAAAAATAATATAAAAACATCTGTTTTTCCTTAAATCCTTAATCATTTTTTTTATTTCCTTAAATCATTAACCAAACCATTAATAGGTAATTAGTAAATTAGTTTTTTTTTTCATTTTCACCACACGATGAACAAAGCATCAAACCATTAAACCATCTTCGTCCATTTTTTTTCCTTCAAATTCAGAGAACAACTCTCCCTTACACATCTACCGAACAACAACTCCATCATATTCAGAGAACAAAGCATGAACAACATCAAACCATTAAACCATCTTCTACACAACAACTCCATGCTCAACAATCATACCCAAATCACCATATCCCTAAAATCCCCAGATCTCTAAACTTAAAAAAAACCATTACAATCTGATTTGGGACAAAGAACACGATTTGGGGATGAATGACAACCTCACCCATCTACCGAAATTGTCCAAAATCTCACGGATCTAGAAGACGACAACACCCATCTACAGAACTCCGACAGCACAATCACCTCGCCGGCCACCACCGGAGCAGATCTGAAAAAGGAAACAGAGAGACAGGAAATTGGGATTTTTTTTTAAGAAATTGGAAAATGATGATTTTGAGAGAGAGAAAATAATGAATACGGTTGAAGCGCTTGCCCTGCCTACTGCCACCTACTACTACTACTACTAGCTACCTTTGCTGAGAAAAAATGGAGGAGAGAGAGAGAGACGAAGTTGAGGAGAGAGAAGGGAAAGAAAATAAAAAATTATTAATTAATTTTTTTTATATAAATAAAAATGATTTTTGGAATAAAACTGTTTTTAATAAAAAAATTATTTAAAAAAAACTGATTTTATAAAAAAAATTGATTTTTATATATATTTTAAATTAAAATATGAAATTTTGAAAATAAAAATAATTTTCATAAATAAAAATTGAATTTATAAAAAAAACTCATTTTATTTTAAAAATATTGAAAATTTCAGTTTAACACCCTAACAATGAAGAATATTATCGTCATTTCACTTATTTTCAATTTCTGAACAAATGGCATGAGTTTGAAAATTTGAGTAATAGTTAGGTGTATTATGGTCTTTTTATCCGGTTGGGTACTAAAGTGAAATTAAATGTTTGGCAGGGTATCAAAGTGAAATTTTCCATTTTTATTAATTCAATTTTATTTATGAAAAATATTTTTTATTTTCAAAAATTTAGATTTTCATTTAAAAAATACATAAAAATCAGTTTTTTTTATAAATTCAGTTTTTGTTTTCAAAAATTCAGATTTTAATTTAAAAAAAAAATCAGATTTTTTTTTAAAATACACAAAAATCCTTATTATATTTGTTTTTTGATTTTCCTTTTTTCATTTTTCTACCTAAATTCACTATCTCTCTCTCTCTCTCTCCTAAATTTCACCACACAACACCCTTATCTCATTCAATAGTCATGACCCAACAAATCCTCCCCATTCCGCCTCCGCTTCCAATCACCGGCTTCGATTTCCTCGTCTGATTACACATACAATTGATATCAATTTCTGAATCGAACCCACGATTCAGGACGATTCCGTTTCAATTTCCGAGTCTGGACCCACAATTCCGACGATGGAGAAGAACGGGGAGAAGGGGGCGAGGAACATAGTGTTCGACAAGTATGAGAAGGGGAGGTTTTTGGGGCAGGGACGTTCGCGAAGGTGTACCACGGGAAGAACCTGGCGACCGGCGAGAGCTCCGAGTCGACCCGGGAAGGAGGTGGTGGTCGCGGGTGATAGAGAGGAGCGGAAGGAGAATGGGGGTGAAGGTGAAAAAGCTAGGGTTCTCGAGTTGTGGCTTTAGTGCTTGTTCGACTTCAGGCTCGTCGGAGGGGTTTGCGGATGCTAGGGAAGGATTATGTGATGTGGCAGCCAAAGATTGATTCGGGGAAGACGAAGGGTTTTGTGAGTGGGTTTTGGGGAAGGAGGATGTTGAGCAGTTTTTGTGCTCCATGCTTGGGGATGAGTGTGAGCTGAGCATGATTGTTGTCAGGGATGTGCTGGGTAAGTTGTAAGAACCACTCCCGGTCAACGCCAGTCAAATTGGCGAAAAACAGGAAAATTTAAAATTTTGGGACACACTTAAATGAACCTAAATTTGACCCCGACTGTCATACCGGACTTAAGTTGACCCCGATATCGATCAAAGTGAGTTCTGGGAGACTCAGGGCAACTTTCTGACCAATTTGGGAAAGGTTGACTTTTTGGTCCGTTCGAGGTCCGTTTGGATCCAAAAAGCTTAGCCGTCATTATATCGGTCTTAGTTGAGCCGTTTCCTTGTAGCCCATGAAGTTTCGTAATTTCTTGGAAAATGGGCCCGTTCGGGGCATGATACGGCCGAATTTCGCGAATCTGACAGAAAAATATCTACAAGATATTTTGTTTAAAGGGTGGGACCCACTTGCCACTTGTCACACAAGTGGTGGAGTTAGGTAATATTGAACAAAACAAAAGGAAGACCCATAAGGGGGGTTCGACCATCATTCAAAAAAAGAGAAAAAAAAAGAGAAAAGAAGAGAGAGAAAGAAGAGAGAAGGAGGAGAGAAGAAAAAGGAAAAGGAAGAAGAAAGTGTTAGGGTTTAGGGTTTTCCCGACGATCCAACCGACGGATCGTCTCAACGATTGAAGAATCGAGCTCCCGTCATCATTCTCTACGATGAGAACCTATTCGATTTTCGTTTTGATATGTTTAAAAGTTAGGGTTTGGGTTGAAACGAGTAGACTATGGATGAGTTGAGGTGTGGGGTTCTTTGGAGGCGTTTTGGAGCGAAAAATGAGCGGTTTCCGGTGACCGGAGGCTCGGGGGAGCTCCGGCCACCATGGGTGGTGGCTGGCCGGAGCTAGGACCGGCCACCATGGTGGTGAACCGGTCCAACCACCCACGGGTCTTGATGGCCGGGTGGGGCCCACGTGTTCGGGTCTCGGGTTTTCGTGTTCGGGTGGTTTTGGACGAACCCCAAGTCGTTAATTCACACCCGGAACGAATTTTGGAATTAAATTGTGAAAGTTGGGAATTTCGGGTTTAGAAACTTTAAACGCGAATTAAATCGCTCGGAAGTCGGAAATTGATTCCGTCGATTTCATTGGAACCCTTGAATTATTCTAAGATCGTAGAAATGAAAACGGGAATTTTCGGAGCCCCGGAAGGACGTTTTCCAATCCTGGGCAGATTCGCCGAGCCGGGTGAATCGGGCCTTTCCGGGCCCGTTGTTGACAATGTCGAGTAATTGGGAAGTTTGGGAGTGATCAACATTACCGGGGTTGCGTTTGGGCGTCTAATTCTTTAATTTCAGTTTCGCCCGCGAACTTAAAAAGTGCTTTAATTGTGATCTTGTTAGATCGTGCCGAGGATCGCGGAAACAGAAATCTAGGCGAGTGATCGCGAGCACGCCGGAGTTTAGGCGTGGACTTTTGTGGAAGCGTTACGAGATAGGGAAAAGTAGCTGGATCTCGGCCTTGACTAGGGAAAGTTAACAGTAGAAATGCATGTGACACTTAGTAGTGTCGTAGGATGAGTAAGTTTATCGAACACTAGAAATGCAGGCGACACTTAGTGGTGTCGTATGATACGAGAACGTATCGAACAATAGAAAGGCATGTGTCACTTAGTAGTGTCGTAGGATAAGTGAACTTATCGAACAATAGAAATACTGGTGGCATTTGGTTGTGCCCAGAGGTTGATTTTATTGTTTGTGTCTTGGGTGGCCATGAGTGCCCGTGGGGAGTTGAGCCCGTATTTTACCGTTGCGTGTCTTGGGTGGTCAGGTGTGCCTTTGGGGTGTTGAACCCGTGTGTTACTGTTGGTGCGTCGTGGGTGGCCACGTGTGCCTTTGGGGTGTTGACCCCTGTATTACTGGTTGTGTGTCGTGGGTGGCCATGAGTGCCTTTGGGGTGTTGAACCTTGGGTGTTGATTGTGATTGTGTAAGAACCACTCCCGGTCAACGCCAGTCAAAGCGGCTAAAAACAGGAAAATTTAAAATTTTGGGACAGACACTTAAATGAACCTAAATTTGACCCCAAGGGTCATACCGGACTTAAGTTGACCCCAATATCGACCAAAGTGAGTTTTGGGGGACTCAGGGCAACTTTCTGACCAATTTAGGAAATGTTGACTTTTTGTTGGAAAAGTCAACCGAGCGACGTTTTGGTCGTTCGAGGTCCGTTTTGGATCCAAAAAGCTTAGCCGTCGTTACAACGATCTTAGTTGAGCCGTTTCCTTGTAGCCTGTGAAGTTTCATAATATTTTGGAAAATGTGCCCGTTCGGGACCCGAGACGGCTGAATTTCGCGAATCTGACAGAAAAATATCTACAAAGATATTTGTTGAAAGGGTGGCCACCACTTGCCACTTGTCACACAAGTGGTGGTGTTAGGTAACTTTGAACAAAACAAAGGGAAGATATGATGAGTAGTTTGTAAATAAGAGGGTTGGTGTTAGTTTTTGAACAAAATAAAAAGGGAAAGAAGATGAGGTCTCGGCCAAGACAAGAAAAAGGAGAGAGAAAAGGAGAGAGAAAGAAGAGAGAAGAAGGAGAAGAGGAAAAGGAAAAACAGAAGAAAAAGGGTTAGGGTTTGTCGATCTCCCGACGATCCAACCGACGGATCGTCTCAACGGTTGAAGAATTGAGCTCCCGTCATCATTCCCTACGATGAAAACCTAATTGATTTTCGTTTTGGTACGTTTGAAAGTTAGGGTTTGGGTTTAAACGAGTTAAATATGGATGAGTCGAGGTGTAGGGTTCGTTGGGAACGTTTTGGAGCAAAAAATGATCAGTTTCCGGTGACCGGAGGCTCGGGGGAGCTCCGGCCACCGTGGGTGGTGGCTGGCCGGAGCTAGGACCGACCACCATGGTGGTGAACCGGTCCAGCCACCCACGGGTCTTGCTGGCCGGGTGGGGCCCACGTGTCCAGGTCTCTGGTTTTCGTGTTCGGGTGGTTTTGGACGAACCCCAAGTCGTTAATTCACACCCGGAACGAATTTTGGAATTAAATTGTGAAAGTTGGGAATTTCGGGTTTAGAAACTTTAAACGCGAATTAAATTGCTCGGAAGTCGGAAATTGATTCCGTCGATTGCATTGGAACCCTTGAATTATTCTAAGATCGTAGAAACAAAAACGGGAATTTTCGGAGCCCCGGAAAGGCGTTTTCCAATCCCGGGCAGATTCGCAGAGCCTGGCGAATCGGGCCTTTCCGGGCCCGTTGTTGACAATGTCGAGTAATTGGGAAGTTTGGGAGTGATCGACATTGTCGGGGTTGCTTTTGGGCGTCAAGTTTATTAAAATTCAGCTTTGCCTGCAAACTTAAAAAGTGCTTTAATTGTGATCTTGTTAGATCGTGCCGACGACCGCGGAAAGGGAAGCTAGGCGAGTGATCGCGATCACGCCGGAGCTTGGGCGTGTACTTTTGGGAAAGCGTTACGAGGTAGGGAAAAGTAGCTGGATCTCGGCCCTGACTAGGGAAAGTTATCAGTAGAAATACATGTGACACTTGGGTGTCGTGGGTTAAGTAAGTTTATCGAACAATAGAAAGGCAGGTGACACCTGGTGGTGTCGTATGATACGTGAACGTATCGAATAATAGAAATGCATGTGACACTTAGTAGTGTCGTAGGATCAGTGAACGTATCGACATTAGAAATACTTGTGGCTTTTGGTTGTGCTCGTAGGTTAAGTAACTTGTTGTGCTTATGTGGGTGGCCATGAGTGCCGTTGGGGTGTTGAACCCGTGTTTTTACTGTTTGTGTGTCGTGGGTGGTCATGTGTGCCTTTGAGGTGTTGAACCCGTGTGCTACTGTTGGTGTGTCGTGGGTGGTCATGTGTGCCTTTGGGGTGTTGAACCCGTGTGTTACTGTTGGTGTGTCGTGGGTGGCCATGTGTGCCTTTGGGGTGTTGAACTCGTGTGTTACTGTTGGTGTGTCGTTGGTGGCCATGTGTGCCTTTGAGGTGTTGACCCGTGTATTACTGTTGGGGTGTCGTGGGTGGCCATGTGTGCCTTTGTGGTGTTGACCCGTGTATTACTGTTGGTGTGTCGTGGGTGGCCATGAGTGCCTTTGGGGGGTTGAACCGTTTACTACTGTTGGTGTGTCGTGTGTGGCCATGTGTGCCTTTGGGGTGTTGACCCGTGTATTATTGTTGGTGTGTCGTGGGTGGCCATGAGTGCCTTTGGGGTGTTGAACCTTGGGTGTTGATTGTGATTTCCTGAGGTTGGGGGCCCGCCTGGCAATAAAGGGGTCCTGTGGTCCTGCGCGTGGGGGTTGGCTAGCCTTCCGACTAACCATCGGTAAAGTTGTGCATTCTTCTGCGACGAGGTTGGGGGCCCGCCTGACAATAAAGAGGTTATGTGGTCGCGCGTGTGGGGGTTGGCTAGCCTTTCGACTAACCATCGGTAAAGTTGTGCATTCTTCGGCGATGGAGGGCGGCTCCCCTTCCGACTAGCTATCGGAGAAGTATTGCGGAATATATCGCTAACAGGTCGACCGCCTGGCCCGACTGCGTTCGGAGGAAGTTGCGTGGGGCAGGCTCAAGCCCAGCCGGTTAGCAACCGGCACTGAGCAGCTGGAGTGCGATCCTTTGTGATCTTGTTTTTCGTGTGCAATCCTTTGTGATCTTGGGTGTTGCGTGGTTATTTTCGCGTTTTGGGTTGAGGTCGTAACCACCGTGTCGGGTCTACATTACGTGTCCGAGTTTGAGTTGGTTGGGGAAAGTAACAGTTTTCGTGTGACAGTCGGGTTACTTGAGTTTGGGGATAGTAGTCCTCGGTGTTTGGTTTGTTGTTGGTGTTCCGGCATTTTCTGCTAGTATGCCGTAGTCAGTCTAGTATCCGTGGTGGTGAGCGAACGCTCACCCCTAGCTGCTTTTCCTACAGGTACTGGTCGCGAGGCGGACTAGGAGAGCTCTCGAAGCTTGAAGAGCTGGGAGCGGGAGTCCAGGTTTCTTTTTGGGAGTCTAGCGACGTACATGTTGGTTTTGTCCGCTTGTTTTGGACGTATTTTAAGTTGTAAAATATTATTT
Organism: Erodium maritimum; assembly: GCA_963921825.1. Classification (NCBI taxonomy): domain Eukaryota; kingdom Viridiplantae; phylum Streptophyta; class Magnoliopsida; order Geraniales; family Geraniaceae; genus Erodium; species Erodium maritimum. Next base: position 87,396,893 of record OY997588.1, on the reverse strand, counting down.
TGATTAACTTAAGTGGTGATTTTAAGTGGTTTACTAAAAGTTTAAAAATTGTTTTACTGTTTCATCGTTCGCGTTCCGGGTCCGGTTATACCGAATTCGGGGCGTGACAGATTGCTTGAGGTTGGGGGCCCGCCTGACAATAAAGGGATCCTGTGGTCGCGCGCGTGGGGGTTGGCTAGCCTTCCGACTAACCATCGGTAAAGTTGTGCATTTCTTCTGCGAGAAAGGGGTACTGTGGTCGCGCGCGTGGGGGTTGGCTAGCCTTCCGACTAACCATCGGTAAAGTTGTGCATTTCTTCGGCGATGAAGGGCGGCTCCCCTTCCGACTAGCTATCGGAAAAGTATTGCGGTAAGTATCGCTAACAGGTCGACCGCCTGGCCCGACTGCGTTCGGGGGAAGTTGCGTGGGGCAGGCTCAAGCCCAGCCAGTTAGCAACCGGCACTGAGCAGCTGGAGTGCGATCCTTTGTGATCTTGTATGCCGTGTGCGATCCTTTGTGATCTTGGGTGTTGCGTGGTTATTATTCGCGTTTTGGTTCGAGGTCGTAACCGTTGTGTCGGGTCTACATTACGCGTCCGGGTTTGAGTTGGTTGGGGAAAGTAACAGTTTTCGTGTGACAGTCGGGTTACTTGAGTTTGGGGATAGTAGTCCCCGGTTTTTGGTTTGTTGTTGGTGTTTCTGGCATTTTATGCTAGTATGCCGTAGTCAGTCTGGTATCCGTGGTGGTGAGCGAATGTCACCCCTAGCTGCTTTTACCACAGGTACTAATCGCGAGACGGACTAGGGGAACTCTCGAAGCTTGAAGAGCTGGGAGTGGGAGTCCGGGTTTTTTTTTGGGAGTTGAGCGACGTACGCTTTGGTTTTTGTCCGCTTGTTTTGGACGTACTTTAAGTTGTAAAATATTATTTTGATTAACTTAAGTGATGATTTTAAGTGGTTTACTAAAATGTTTAAAAATTGTTTTACTGTTTCATCGTTCGCGTTCCGGGTCCGGTTATATCGAATTCGGGGCGTGACATAAGTACTCTCACAAATCAATTCTCATTAGGGTGTTAGGTTGAATGAGATGAGGGTGTTGTGTTGTGAATCTGAGGAGAGAAATGAAGATGAGGAGGAGAGAGAGACAAAGATGAGGAGAGAGAGACGAAGATGAGGAGAGAGAAAGTGAATAAAACTGAATTAATACCCTAACAATATAGGGTATTATAAAATTTGACTTTCATAAAATTTGAAAATTCTAATGGATATTTTTCATTTTAATACCCTAACAATAGAGGATATTATTGTCATTTCACTTATTTTTAAGTTTTGAATTCAATGGCATGAGTTTGAAAATTTGAGTAATATTTAGGGGTATTATGGTCTTTTTAACTTTTTCCATCCAAACTAACAGAAAATTAACGGTTGGGTATGAAAGTGAAATTAAATGTTTGGTTTAGGTATGAAAGTGCAAATTTTTTTTGCCATGATACTATACTGAAATTTTTCCATAAATAAAGTAACTAAAATACAAATTAAACTTGTACTTGTAATTGATAAAAAAAATTCAATAAAAACCAAATAATACCATATAAACATGTGTTTCACTGTTGTTGCACTTATGTTGAGTTTTTGTTTGTTTCCTCGGTTTGAAGTGTAAATAAGTGTTTTTTTTGTGATCAAAGATATTAAATAAATGATTTAGAACAATACAAACTTAATGACTGTAAATTTATAAGTTTAGGAGAAATGTCGGTGGTTTGATGAATGTGATGGAGGTATTTATAGGTGGGTAAAAATCAATTCTTTAATTTTTTTCTTATTTATTTTAAATAAATAAATCTGAAAACTCAGTAGAGCCACGTGCCAACACCTAATTTGCTGGCCACGAGTCACAAATTGCGAACCAGCGACTCACAATAGTGAGTCGCGGTTCGTGACTCGAATCGCGAACCACAAAATTACGGTTCGAGAGTCGCGAATCACGCACACTACATCGTGCGACTCACGAATCACGCACGCTATATCGTGTGAATCGCGACTCGCGAACCACAATTTCATTATTTGCGATTCGTGGTTTGCAACCTGATTCACACGATGTACTTGCTCTTAGAGCATGTACATCATGAGGATCATGTGTGTGGATTATAGTGCGCGAATCATGTGGTGAATAAGATGATTTGTGGATGCAAACCCCTGAAAATAAGGCGGTCTCACATTGAGGGGATCATGATAACTAATTATTCTTTAGCTGAATTTGTTTAATTCATATTTAAAATACTAAATATTAAATCAAATTGAAAAAAATAAAAAATAAATTTACTAGAATACAAATTAAACTTGGACTTGTAATTAATAAATTTTTTAAATAAAAGTCAAATAATACATTCTTTCATAATAAAGAGTGTTACAATTTTAATTTTGGAGTGCGTCAATTTGTTTTTGCAGCTTCTCAACTTGTGTGAATCATACAGACAACATTTTCGCGTGGTTGACTTGTTGGTCCTTAGTCAAGTCCTCCACGTCCACGATTTGCGTTTCTTGAATTTTAGAACAGTATTTCTTGATTTTTTTTTGTCGAGAGCGCATACAAGCTTGGCCTTCTCCAACCTTGCGTTGTCTATTTCGGTGATGGTAGCTGCTCGTTCTACGATACCCTTCCCCTTCCTCTTCGCGACATAGTTTCCAATTGGGCGCTCTTGTACACGTTGAGGGGCAACTGAGGCACTTGGGGCCTCGATTGGGTCGGAGGATCCCCACCAGGTTGGGAGTTACCACCGAAAGTTGTAACATTGTCATCTGACCGTTGCCAACGGTCCGATTTCTTCCGTTAGCGTGCCACATGGGACCACCTCATTGGACGCAGGCGAATCGCGAACCACGCACACGCGAACCAAAAATGTGGTTCGTGGTACGCAGCGCAACTCACGGATCGTGTTGATGTGGTTCGCGAACCACGCACGCTACATCGTGCGACTTGCGAACCACGCACCACATCAACTCGAAGCGCGATTTGTGGTGCCCGTGGTGGGTTCGCTCAATGTAGTTGCTCTTAATTTAGAAAATTGTTGACAACCATTTAACCTAACATTGATTCTTGTCCGAGTGCACCCTGAAAAACTCTAACTCTGTGGAAATCGCTCGGGCTTCTATCGTGGGTGCCTCTCAAACCCCTAGCAGAACCCCATCCCTCGCTGCCAAAATCGTTCATGAGGAGGATCTGGCGATGAGGCTGTATGCAGATTGATAAGTGTCCGTGAAGATTGCCCTGACTATGTTAACACCTGTCCACTCTGGTGGTGGTAAGGTGAATTTATCGGGGTGGGTGATGCTACAGGTTGGGTTTCACGTAGTCTTACTTACTTGAGCTTGAGTCCAACCCGTGACATGGGTCTGTATTGCTGAGCTAACTCCCAACATAGCCGGGGAGCCTTCTGGCCATACTTTAGTGTTGCAAGCCTTCCAAATCTCCCCTAGCCAGCAAAGGATGAGCGTGTTCCGGTCTAAAGACACCCTAATGTAATAAAACTCCAACCTTCCCTGAAAGTTCCGAGAGGTAGTAATTCAATTCCCTCTTCGTATAAGGACCAACAACATTACGCAAACCCACATCGGAAGAACAAAATTGTCAATCGTCTCAGCGTGACGGAAGCACAAGGGGCAGATGGGTGAGATAAGAACATACTGATGTTGAAGATTATCCGTGAGCTGGAGAGATCCCGAAAGAGCTCGCCACAAAAAGATGCGGAGGCGGGGTTGGACAGGGACTTGCTAGATGTCCACACCAGTCGAGGATGACCCGTATCCTCTTTGTGACACCCTATCCTTATTGAGATATCTAAATCCCTCCTTAGTAAAGTAATGTCCTTTCAGATCCGAGAACAAATACCATTCATCCAAGACCCGAGTAGCTGATAGGGGAACAATAAAAATATCATCACGGTCTACTAGGGAGGAAAGTTGACTGATCAAAGGGGCATCCCATTGTCTAGTCCCGGGAATTATTAACCCTGACACCGTGTGATTTATAAGATGGGTTAAATATCGAAACTTACTCTTAAGTATTGGTCACGAACACTACACTACCCACGTTTTAAAAATGAACACTACATTACTCTTAAGTATTGGTCACGCGATTTTGTTAGTAAAAATGAACGGAATTTTCCATTCCGTTAGTCATATGACCTCAAGTGTCATATAATCGATGGTAAAATGACATTTTTTGACCTCTATACATTTTTAAGGAACAATAACGACGGTACAATGGTAATGTTCCTTATAAAATGTGTAGAGGTCATATAATTAAGGGGAAACATCAGTTTACCATCCATTATATGACACTTGAGGTCATATGACTAACAAAAATGGAAAATTCCGTCCATTTTTACTAACAAAATTGTGTGACCAATACTTAAGGGTAATGTAGTGTTCATTTTGAAAACGTGGATAGTGTAGTGTTCGTGACCAATACTTAAGAGTAAGTTTCGATATTTAACCCTTATAAGATTAGGAGAGGCAGTACGGATAGTGGGATCGTCCATAAAAGTCAAGGATGATCCAAGATGATAGTATCTCGATGGTCTGCCACTTTTGTTATCAACGTATTACAAATTGTCAACTATATCCTTGCATTGTTTGGATTGAAAATTGAGGAAATATGATCCAAAGAACTCATTCATTTTCTTGTTTTCATTGTAAAATTCATCCATTTTTGACAACTACATTTATATTTTCCATTATTACAACCTTCGCTCTAACTCATTCCATATTTTTTTATTCTACCCAGCGACGTCTGATTATGTTTGATTGGGATTATATCAAATGGGATGTGACCTAACAATGAACTTAGCTTTATAATGTTTGATAAGATATGATGTGACTTATGAGGACCTCATCGAAACCAACTGCAATTGTAGGGACTCAGAAACATCATTTGGAGCCGGTTTTAATCTCTACCACCATGTATCATCGGAATTCAAACTCATAGAGTTTTAAGGGTTCAAGCTATCTCATTCAAACATAATGGACACTTAAATTGTGTATATATACCGTTATATTATCTTTTTAACTTATAACAATAATTCAGATCAAAGTCATTTTAACATAGTGGCTCCTATATGTATAGTTTGAATGGATCCCTCAAAGAGAAAAACATGGAGTATGTCTTCAACCATTTTTTTATCAGCAAAGTAGTATTATAAATCTCACCCATTTCCGAGGATGAAAAACGAGGACCGGAATCTAGCTACAAAGACCCAACAAGGCAAGGAAATCATCCTGAGCCATAAGAACTATTACGAACTAGCTATTACAAACTAGCTAATACAAACAATCCTAAAACATAGGTTGTGAAACTAAAAGAGAACTATTACAATTGTACAATTATAACTTTGTTATATCAAGACTAATCCTGTTGTAGAGAGGAGAACAAAGATATACCACAAAATGAAGACCACATTCCAACAATCAAACATCCAAGAATTACACCCAAGAGCCTGATTCCCACTACATAAAGTGTAACCTAAGCAACTTGAACACCACAAACACACCGTCAACAACATGAAGTACTATAAATGAATCCAAAACTAACCATCTTTTTCCCTGAGCACCAGCAAAACACAAGGTTGAATGAAGAACCAATTTCCCTAGTGCAAAACTGTAGCAACAAAAGCAAAGTCCCCGGAAATAATAGAAACTTCACTAGTAAAATGCCTTAGCATTGTAAGACACAAACTCTTCACCCATCTGTATCAATAGAGGAAAGCTATAAATCCAAGAACATAGGACCAAAGCAACACCAACATCAACCAAAACAAACTCCCTAATTCCCCCAAAAGAAATTATGAGTAATAAGAGATCCCAACAGCTTGACAAAAACTAGAAACTTCTGAGAACAACATGCTCATCCTCCAACTTTTCTCTTGAATTGTGTACATAACCTTGGGGAATTTTTCCATTGCTCAAAAGTGAAATAATAGTTTTGAGAAAAGATTCCCCATTCTCAATTGAAAGCTTTGTTCTAAATGTTTGAAAAAATCATTTAAGTGTGTATCAGATTATTTTTTAAAATTGCATCATTCATTGCTAACCATAGTTGCCAACAATTAAGCTTTAAGACATTTTCCCATATTTTCTTGTGTTCGTAATTCACCAAATGATACCAGGAAGTCATAATTTCTTTCCCTTCTCTAAATATGACCCAAGAATCTCCCCACCATGATATCACTAAGCTCCAATCCTCCTAAGTCTGTTTACGGTATAGTCAAATATGTGTAGCATCTTCAAAATCCCAAGAACAAATAGGGAAAAGAATGTCATGGAATGAGAACTCCATTTCTCTTGACTCCCAAAAGCATCTAGAGGGAATTGCTTCAAGACAAGCAAGCCAACATAAGACAATAATTTTTGGAGGGACTCCAAGATTCTTTGTCCAATGTGGATTTGGTTGCTTTGTTGTACAAGCAAATAGTACATTTTCCTAACAGTGAAACCATTACCATATTGACTCCAAGTGAGAATATCCTTCTCCCTACTCAAGTAAAGGATCCCCATTCTTGAGTCTCTCACCCTCATGGATCTCTCTTGAGCCTAAGATCCCAAATCTCTTCATTCCATAATTTAGTGATGTTCTCAGATTTGGAATTCACAAGAAGGAAAATTCTTGGGAAAAGCTCTTTAAAGGTTAACTCCCCCTACCAAGTATCCAACCAAAAGTGAAATCTATTTCCTTTACCAAGTCTCCAAGGCATACCCTTAGACCCAAAAAAAAAATGCAGATCTTGAATCTCTCATTAATAATAGAATCTGATTCATGAAACTTGGTGATCCTACCTCAGAAAATTGAGAAAGATCCTATTCATTAGAGTTCTAACAAAACCTTACACATATATCTTTTTTCCACAATGAATTATCCTCTAAATCAAACCTCCACCACAAAGTTTTTAGTAGAGATAAATTCATATCAGTTAAACCTTTTACTCCTAGGCCTCACTGATTCTTTGATTTGCAAACAATTTTCCACTTCACCTAGTAGAAGACTCTAGACAATGCTGAGCCATGCCAAAGGAACCTTCTCTGTCAGCTTTCAATGGCTCTAATAACTAATTTAGGAGCCTTTAATAGTGAGAAATAATAGAGAGGTAATGCTCAAGAGTTGATTTAATTTCATTTATTCTACCTCCTAAAGAAAGTAATTTTTCCTACTAAAGTCCAAAGGATTTTCAAACTTATCCAGTACTGAATTCCAGGTGCTAATTCTCTTAGGATATGCGCCTAAAGAGAAACTAAGATTGGTGAAGGGATGAGAACCAGTGTTACACCCCACTTCAGTTGCTAATTGCTCTGAATCCATTTATGATAATTCATTGGAATTAGGAAAATTTTGACACAATTAACAACAAGTCCAATAGCTAAGAAAAACATGGCCAGCACATATTTAAGATTTCTAACACCATCATAAGAGGCTCTTAAGAAGAATAGTGTATCATCGGCGAATTGTAGATGGGATATAGATGGTCCAGATAAACCCAAGTTGATACCATGAAATTGCTCTCTAAGAAAACCATCATTCATTATTTGATTTAAGGCTTTTGCAACAATGACAAAAGTTAGAGAGAATAATGCACATCCTTGTATCAGACCTATCGAAAACGGGAAATCATGGTTAGGAGTTCCATTAATGAGTATTGAAATAGATGCTTTAAAGCATGAACTCATCCACATCTTTCATAAAAGGCCAAATCCCATCTTTGTTAGAATATTCATAACAAAAGACCAATTGACTTTGTCAAAAGCCTTCTCAAAATATGCCTTGAAAATTAAAGCCTTTTTTTTTGGATGTTTGAGATGTTGTGCCACTTTTGAAGCCACAAGCAATAAAACCAGTTCGCTCATAACCAACTAAATGTCCCACCACTGTCTTAAGTCTAGTAGCCAAAATTTAGAGATAATTTTATAAGGTCCACCCATCAAGCTTATGGGTCTTAAGTCATCAAAGGTAGTGGGAGCATCACACTTGGGGGTTAGTGTAATAACCACTCCCGGTCAACGCCAGTCAAACCTGCGAAAAACAGGAAAATTTAAAAATTTTGGTCAGGCACTTAATTAAACCTAAAATTGAATCCGAGGGTCATACCGGACGTAAGTTGACCCCGATATCGACCAAAGTGAGTTCCGGGGGACTCAGGGCAACTTTCTGACCAATTTGGGAAATGTTGACTTTTCGTTGGAAAAGTCAACTGAGCGACGTCTTGGTCCATTCGAGGAACGTTTTAGATCCAAAAAGCTTAGCCGTCGTCGCATCGGTCTTAGTTGATCCGTTTCCTTGTGGCCCGCGAAGTTTCGTAATTTCTTGGAAAAAGTGCCCGTTCGGGGCCCGAGACGGCCGAATTTCGCGAATCTGACTGAAAAATATCTAAAAGATATTTTCAAAAATGGGTGGGACCCACTTGCCACATGTTATGCAAGTGGTGGTGTTACTTTGGTAATTATTTGATAGTTGGTGGGTTTTTAAAATAAAAGAAAAGGGATTGAGGTTAGTTTTGTAAATAAAATGGTTATTGTGTTTTAAAACAGAATAAGATTAAATGGACAGTAGGTGTTCGACATTAATTGAAAAAAAAGAGAATTAGAGAGAGAGAAAGAAGAGAGAGAAAGGGAAGGAGAGAAGTTGGAGTATTGTGTTTTCCCGACGATCCGACCGACCGATCGTCTCAACGATAAAAGAATCGTGCTCACATCGACATTCCCTACGGTGAGAACCTAACCGATTTTCATTTTGGAACGTTTGAATTTTAGGGTATGAGTTTAAACGGTTTGATTAAGGTTGTGTTTTGTTTAAGATTGGTTTAAAGATGAATGGTTGAGGTTTGGGGTTCGTTAGGAACGTTTTGGGGCGAAAAGGAAATTTTCCTAATTGTGGACGGGTGGGGCCCACATGCCCGGGTATCGGGTTTTTGTGTTCGGTTGGTTTAGAACGTTCCCTGGATCATTTATCCACAACCGGATCGAATTTTGGAATTAAATTGGAAAAGTTGTAATTAACGGGTTTTAGAAACTTGAAACGCAAATTAAATGACTCGGAAGTCGGAATTCGATTCCGTCGAGTGCCTAGGAACCCTTGAATTATTCTAAGACCGTAGAAACGAAAACATGAATTTTTGGAGCCCCGGAAGGGCGTTTACAAAACCCGGGCAGATTCGCCATGTCGGGCGAATCGGGCCTCTACGGGTCCCTTATCGACAATGTCGAGTAATTGGGAAGTTTGGGAGTGATCGACATTGTCGGGGTTAAGTTTGGACATCAAGTTTAATGATCTTCAGTTTATTCCTGCGAGTTGTTAAGTGCCTTTAAATTGTGTTCTCTTAGATCGTGCCACGGACCGAGGCAAGGGAAAGCTGGGTGAGTGACTGAGATCATCACCAGAGCTCGTTGGTTGGCTTTTGGGAGAACACGCACGAGGTAGGGAAAAGTAGCCGAATCTCGGCCCTGACTAAGGAAAGTTAACAATAGAATTGCATGTGACAGCAGGGTGTCGTGGGTTAAGTAGGTTTATCGAATATTAGAAAGGCATGATACGGGAATGTAGCGTTTATGAGAAAAGCATGTGACACTTAGTAGTGTCGTAGGAACAGAGAACTTAGCGATATTAGAATTACTGGAGGCATATGATCATGCCCGGAGGTTGACTGTTTAATTTACGTCTTGGGTGGCCATGAGGGCCCGTGTTATTATTGTTGAGTTTGGGTGGCCATGAGAGCCCGTGTTATTATTGTTGTGTTTGGGTGGCAATGAGAGCCCGTGGTATTATTATTGGTGTTTTGGGTGGCCGTGAGTGCCCGTGGGGTTGTGAACCCGTACTTTACCGTTGGTGCCTAGGGTGGCCATGAGGGCCCGTTGGGTTGTCGAACCCGTGTTACTTTAGTATTGGTGTCTTGGGTGGCCGTGAGTGCCGTTGGGTTGTTGAACCCGTGTTGCTTTATTGCTGGTGTCTTGAGTGGCCGTGAGTGTCGTGGGGTTGTTGAGCCCGTGAGTTACTGTTGGTGCGTCTTGGGTGGCCGTGAGTGTCGTGGGGTTGTTGAGCCCGTGAGTTACTGTTGGTGTGTCTTGGGAGGCCGTGAGTGCCCGTGGGGTCGTTGAGCCCGTGAGTTACTGTTGGTGTGTCTTAGGTGGCCGTGAGTGCCCGTGAATGGTTTGGGGTTGTTGAGTCCGTGTTTTTCTGTTGGTGTCTTATGTGGCCATGAGTGCCTGTGGAGTGTTGAACTAATCTTGTTACTGGTTGTTGAACTCGCTTGTGATTGTGATTGTGATTGTGATTGTGCTTGTGATTATGGTTGCGGATCCAAGTAGGTTGCAAGCATTCTTTGGCTGGCCTGCCCAAGTTTGAGTATCAACAGGTTGCAAACATTCTTTGGCTGGCCTGACACAGTTTGAGTATCAACAGGTTGCAAGCATTCTTTGGCTGGCCTGACACAGTTTGAGTATCAACAGGTTGCAATCATTCTTTGGTTGGCCTGATACAGTTTGAGTATCAACAGGTTGCAAGCACTCTTTGGTTGGCCTGGTCCGAGTTTGAGTATCACAGGTTGTAAGCATTCTTTGGCTACCCTGATCCGTGTTCGTGTGAGTGGGAGAGGTTACTGAGCAGCTGGTATGCGATCCTTTGTGATCTTGTTTGGTGTGCGATCCTTTGTGATCTTGTTTGGTGTGCGATCCTTTTTGATCTTGTTTGGTGTTGCGTAGCTTTCGTTTGAGTCCTTGGAAGAGGTCGTGATCGTTGTGTTGGGTCTACTTTACGTGTCAGAGTGTTGAGTTGGTCAAGGAAGGTAACAGTGGGTGTGTGTTCAGTCGGAGTACTTGGGTTGGGGATGGTGTTCCCCGGTGTTGAGTTTGTGTTGGTGTTACCGGCATTGTCTGCTAATTATGCCGTAGTCAGTCTGTTATCTGTGGTGGTGAGCGAACACTCACCCCTAGCTGCTTTTCCTACAGGTACCGGTCGCAGATTGGACTATGTGAGCTTCTGAAGCTTGAAGAGCTAGGAGGGGGATTCTGGGTTTTACTTTTGAGTCTAGTGACGGATACCTTGTTTTGTCCACTTGTTGGGACTGATTTTAAGTTGTAAATATTATTTCGTTGAACAAATGGTGATTTTAAAGTGTTTATTCAAAACAGGTTTCAAACGGTTTTATTATTTTAAATGTTCGCGTCCCTAGTTCGGTTTACTGAAATTGGGGCGTGACAGTTAGTGTCATTGAAGGAGATGTCGTTTATAATCAAACTAGAAAGATGGGACACTTTGAATTTGGAGCTAACATGGGTTGTTGTTGTATTTTTTTTTATTTGATCTGAATTAGAGATTAGGGCATCTGCAACCATTATCAGAGTAATTCTCTTTTTCCCCTTCTAAGTTGGGCACTTTATGAAAAAAATTAGAACCTTTGTCCCATCCAGAAACCATTTTGTTCTTGTCTCCTAAGTCCAGAGTTTTGACGGTAATTTTGTTTTGACAATAAGATCAACTTTTAGAGCTCATCTGTCTGAGCATTCCTTGTCAGTCAAGTTTCTTTCTTATACAATTGTATCCAACTTATCTATACTAATTATGAGGAGAGAAATACTTGATTCCAAATTACCATATACTTCTGTATTCCAGACTTTAAGCTCTTCCTTAAGAAGCTTCAATTTCTATCATCGGATAAAGTGAGGGAGGCCAGAGACTGAGTAAGAAGACCAGAAATTACCAAAAACGTGTAGAAACATATGATCCTCTGTCCATATGTTTAGAAACTTGAAATGCCTTGGCCCCTAATCAAGTCTAGAATCAAATAGAAGATTGCTCTATGATCTGAAATACATCTGGGCAGACAATATTGAGTCAAATCATTAAAGCTTGCAAGAAGATCACTTGAAATGAGTAATCTATCAATTTTAGATGCCCTTGATTCTTGTCCAAACCAAATAAATTTTCCTTGCGAGAATGGAAGATCTATCAATGCCAAAGAGGTAATGAATCTTTGAAAAGAAGTTCTATCGTTGTCAGCTACTCTTTGATTAACTATTTCCTCAACAGACAAGGTTGTATTGAAATCACCACCCACCAACACCAATATAGATGGACATAAAGAGGTTACTGCATTCTCCAACAATTTCCACAATATTCTTCTTTTTGTCTAGGAGTTATGAGCATACACATTAAAGAGACAACAATCCCTATTCAATAATCTCCCCCAACAAAATTAATGCTCCATCAACCCTTTTGGAACACTGCATAATGTAATCATTTGATTTCCAAAGGGTTGTAATTCCTCGTGATTTTCCAATAACAGGAAAACATACCATCTCCCATCCCCAATATAACCCACAAGATATGAGAAATGAAATTGGTATCAATCCCACTTTAGATTCATGTATAAATACTAATTGAGAGTCCTCCTTTTTGGGGAGGAGGATAATCCTCTCAAGTTCCATGAGAGGATCTTCATGAAACCTTTGAAGAAGAGATCGGAGGTATAAAAATAATGTCTACTTGAACCTTGGATACTGAGTCCCTTTCTTGATCAAGAAATTCATCATCACTATCTGCTTCTAAGCCTACCCTTTTATTCCTGTCATCTTGTAGGGAGTTGAGTTGTTGATGAATAAGATGGTCATTGCTTTTTTAACCCTCAAACAAATTGCCTTGCCAAAGTTTTAGGCCCTTTTTTGCTTTAGATAGACCATAAGGATTTAATGTATGGTGGGAATTTGAATATGTAGCTCTTTTTCCAGCTTAGATTTTGTTCCTTCTTTAATTTTTTACCTTGTTTTATAACTATGAGGAGAAGTTACCTTTGTATTTTTCCTTCTTTTTTTCAATTTCAAATTGGAGGAGTTTGAGATTTTGGATCTACAAATCCCATACAATCTGCAACCTCAGATATCTCCTTTTGTAAGACTAGGATGAAGACTTGCACTAACAATTGAGAGGAAGAAAGTACAAAACCTTGAAATTGTGACAATAGAGAGCCAACTACTTGCTTTAGAGCATATGTATTTAATGCAAGTAAAGAATCAATTTCCAAGTTTTTGTTATTCCTACACTTAGTAGTTGTAGCATTTTGGAGTCACCTAGTAATAAATGTTGATGTGTTTTTTGTGTCATTTTATCCTCAAGGTTCGAAAAATGTAGTTGTGAACTAACTACCAATTTATGACTCCCTGTTACTTGAGGCTCAATTGTACTAGCCCTCATAGACAAACATTCATCATAAGAAGGAGGGTGTTCCACTATATCAACTACTAGTGGCTGACATACCTCAACTACAGGGGGGGATATCAACTGTTACTAAGCAGGTCTCAGCAATTCCTTCATCTTATCTTTCCTCATCAGCAAAAGTATCCAATATGACTATATTCTCCACCTCTTGGTTTGATTGAGAAAAATCATTTTCCTTCTACTGATCTTCCTGTTGGGTCTCGAGGTAGGGTTGGAGATGAACCAACTCGCAGCGGAAAATCAATGAAAACCAAGAGATGATTAAACCATGAAACAACTAACAAAGAATGGATTCACAAGAGAAAAATTCAGCACTATTTCTTACCAAAACAAGAACACCGGTTAACGAATGATTGGCTTGAGTCTCCAAGACGCCTACGTATCCACATGGGAATCAAAGCCACATAGTTCTTCTCTTTGAGGACTCAAGAACACAAAAATGGAGGTGGAAACTAGCCAATCCCGAAATGGCCATGGAAGAGGGAGAGAAAATGTGTTTCCTCTTCTTGTCTTGAGTTTGTTATGTTGAAAAAAGATGACTTAAACATAACAAAACCCATACTTGTCCAACTAAAGGCATGGGACAAGTATGGTGTCAAGTAAGGTGTAAATAGGACAAAATATGGCAAGACAAGATTGGGTTAGGTGGTGAATCACCAACACCTTAATCCTTGTCTTGCTTACTTAGTACTAATTAATCAAGACTTGATTAATTAGTTCCATGGGCCTTGGTTGCATGGGCCTTTCATGGGCCTCTTGGAACATGGCCCGTGGCCATTTCTAACGAGGTCCCGTGATTCGCTCATCGCCTCCAAGCCTTCCATACCAGAAATGTCCAACATTATCCGACGCGATCAATCCCAAGACTCCAAGCCTTGTCTCGATCCGTAAAGTCCTATTCACTTACGGGCACATGACCCAAAACCCAGTTTTGGTCATGTCCCGAGACAACTCCCTTTTGGCCATTCTCCATAAATGTGTCAATGAGTTTCATCCTCCGGTGTGATCCTTAGGTTTATGCATGTCAATAGATCAACGTAAAATCCCATTTTACTTGATCCTATTTAAGTGGCAACTAACGAGACTTTAGTATTGCCTGACACTGCATAGCGAATCGACCCTGTCGATTCTAACCTTTCCGTCGTCCCTGTCATTATCCTTTTATCTCCGATATCCTAATTGAGATAAGGCATAGAGCCGTCATCCTTATTATTCTCAATCACCGTTCCTTGATATGTGAGATGATTGAAGATATGATACCCAGTATCAAGTGCATGGCCATGCTATTCTTTCAGTCACTCTCGATCAAGCGGCCGAGAACCGATATCTTTCCCATACCTCAGTATGAGGGATAAATCCCTTAGCCGCCTTTCGTGTCACTCATGTAGCCCGTCCCCAAGCCAATCCTGGCCGTTATGGAAGCCCTGTTACAGACAACGTTAGGCTCAGGTCAAACTTAGTTGTTGACTACATAGCGATCACAAAGAGTCCTTGGTCTAAGGATACATGACAAGCTACAACACTGAATATGTTCATGACTTAATCTATGGAACATATTCAGGGTGGGTCGTCCAATATCATGTCCCACATGATATCTATGATCAGACTCCGGAATCCCATTCCAATGACTAACAGAACGTAAGCCATAAAGAGCCATCTTTCATACTAGTCGCTTCTAGTGAAGCTTTGGTTACTAGGGACCCATCGAGTGTGATCTATCTCGATCTATGGTTCTATTCGCATGGTGGGCATAGATCAGAGCACACATCGATATATTACTCCAACACATAAGTAATAAAAAGCCGCTTTAATTTTATTGCTAACGATGATATATACATTTGGACATTTAGGATTGAACTACGGGCACTAAGACTAACACTTCCACCTCCTTCTGATTAATAACCAATCCACGAACTGTCTGCAAAACTTCAACCTCTTATAAATAAAAATTCCATCTGAACTTATTGGCCCTCAATAAAATCCAAAGGTGGAGAAGTAGTGTTCTTCTGAATTCCTTTAATAACTTTCTGAATGTCCGATGAATCAACTTAATTGGGATCTGGAGAAGTAAATGGATATGAGTTTAAGGTGTTTGTGGCTTTAGAATTGGACAAGGAGAAAGAATAATGCTCTTCTATCATAATGTGAGGAATGTTTGAAACATCCATGAAGGTGACCAGAACTGTAAAAATCTCATTACCCAATTTAATATCTCATTCCTTTGATACTTCCCCAGACTAGTTGTAAGAAATAATATAGGGAAAATTCCAGTATAATACCCTGCCAAACATTTAATTTCAGTATAATACCCTGGCATAAATTTTTTGCACTTTCATACATAAACCAAATATTTAGTTTCACTTTAGTACCTAAACGTTAACTTTCTGCTAGTTTGGATGGAAAAAGTTAAAAAGACCATAATACTCAAATTTTCAACCTCATGCCATTGAACTCAGAATTTAAAAATAAGTGAAACGACAATAATACCCTCCATTGTTAGGGTATTAAAATGAAAACTTCACTATTTTAAAAATAAAATCATATTTTTTTATAAATTCAGTTTTTATTTATGAAAATTATTTTTGTTTTCAAAAATTTATATTTTAATTTAAGAAATACATAAAATAAGTTTTTTTTATAAATTCAGTTTTTTATGAAAAGTGTTTTTACTTTTAAATTTTCAGATTTTAATTAAAAAAATACATAAAAATCAGTTTTTTTTATAAATCAAATTTTTTTTTTCAAATATTCAGATTTTAATTTAAAAATACATAAAAATCTGATTTTTTGATAAAAAATACATATAAATCAGTTTTTTAATTTAATTAATAATTTATTATATTTGTTTCTTGAGTTTCCTTTTTTCATTTTTATACCCAAAATCACTCTCTCTCTCTCCTCATCTCTCTCTCATCCTCATCTTCATCTCTCTCTTCACATTCACACACAACACCACTTTTTCTTTTACCCTTCAAACCAAAACCAGATTTAAAACCACAAAGTTGAATCACAAACAAATTCACGATACATAAAAACCATATTCACCTTACATAAGAATCACGTTCATCTGCATCAACATAGTTCATATTTTCAAATTCACCATTTGAAAACTCTTCCTCCAGATTTTATCATCAAAAAAATAGCCATTGATTTTCTACCCAGAATAGTTCATATTTTCCCAAAAATCAATCACGAACTCAGACAAGCAGACGGCGCACTCGAGCTGTTCCGGGTGGGTCTCGTTGGAGAAGACGAAAAGGAGGAGGGATTTCAACACGGCGACGCGGGACGGGACGGTGGCGTTGCTGGTGTGGGGGTCAACGTAGAAGACAAGATGGGTGCGGCGACGGCGCGTACGCGGCAGATCTGGGTAGTTTTCGACAGATCTGAACAAAAGTTCAGATCTAGGTAGTTTTAGAAGACAAGGTGGTTGTGGTGCGGCGGAGCAGAGGAGGGAGATACGGAGGAGATGGGTTTCGCGGCCGTCAGCTCCTCTGCCGAGACCGACGTCGCCAGCGACGCACCTCCGTCAGTTTTAAACCATTGGGTTTGAAAGATCTAGGAAAGTTGTAGGGTTTGAAAGATCTGTTTCAAACAAATTATCTAGATGGGTATTGTTTTGAAATTTAATTGAAAACTGAATTTTTAATTCAGATGTGTATTTTTCTGAAATTTAAAAGATTATTGATAAAAAAAAGTACTATAAAAGATTTAATAATTAAAAAGTAAATAAATTATTCAGTTTTTTAAATAAAAACTGTTTTTTAATAAATAAAATTAAAAATAAAATCATTTTAAAAAATAAAATTTCAGTTTAATTAAAATATGAATTTTTGAAAATTAATGAAAATAATTTTCATAAAAAAATGAATTTATAAAAAAAACTGATTTTATGTATTTTTTAAATTAAAATATGAATTTTTGAAAACAAAAATAATTTTCATAAATAAAAACTGAATTTATAAAAAAATTGATTTTATTTTTAAAGTAGTGAAGTTTTCATTTTAATACTCTAACAATGGAGGGTATTATTGTCATTTCACATATTTTAAAATTCTGAGTTCAATGGCATGAGGTTGAAAATTTGAGTAATAGTTAGGGGTATTATGGTCTTTTTAACTTTTTCCATCCAAACTAACAGAAAATTAACGGTTGGGTACTATAGTGAAATTAAATGTTTGGTTTAGGTATGAAAGTGCAAAAAATTTATGTTAGGGTATTATACTGAAATTAAATGTTTGGCAGGGTATTACACTGAAATTTTCCCAATAATATATAAGCAATATCCACAACGAAGCCAGCCTTACTCTGAGAATGTGTGAACACATAAGTTCAAATTTCTTTATACAAGTTTCAAAAGTTTCCTCACACTAGCCTTGAAATTTTTTTATGCATTTCCAGCCAATTAATTTACCTCTTTTTCTACATAAAGATTGTTTATCAAGGAAAAATATCATCCAATTATGCAACCAAGCTCCATCTTCTTTCTTAATTTCCCTATCAAACTGAGGATATGGAAAATGGAAAATGACAACACGATTTCCCAAAGCTTTGATCTGCACTTGACGCCCAGTGGGTTTAGCACAAAAAACGGGCACGACAAGCGTGCCGATCGTCAAGTAGTATTTGGAAGTAAGTTCCAGTTTATCGTACCTAAGGGAGCACAAGACAAGCAATTCCTATTTAAAGTTGTTATTAAGCTATTTCGGTAAAAATGTGGTTTTGGTTTTAAAACATGTACTGTAAAAAAGTAATTAAAAGGCAAGTATACAGGAAAATCAAACAAGTTTTGAATCAGAGAAAAATCAATCCAGGGTATGTGTTCATAGAGATTATTCCCACATATTGAATAACAAAAATTATTGTGAAGGTTGACTATTATAGGGGCAACGAATTATCTCTAAGCTAGTCCTAACTTCTCCTGAATGTTTTGGACCCTAATAGAATCTAAGTTCTCCTGGATGTAGATGTAGGAAGACCCAAAGCACGACGTTCCTTAATAACTTCTAGCTTTTGATATAAATCTATGGTTATTGCATTTGTGCTAACCTACCTATCCCTAGTCTATATTTAAACCCAACTTATTATTGATTTAAGCTTGATTACGATCCTCATGTCACGAGTGTTGGAGCCTAATTCACATCAACTATCAAGCCTATATGGGAGATAGGGCATTAAGAGAAAATAAACAATAAACCCTAACCTAGATTCAACTTTCACAACATTATGCATTCAATACATGAAAATTCAAACCCATGATCCCTAATAACCCTAGATTATGGACTTTAGCTACTCATGTAGAAGAAAGAAGAAGAAAATGAAGAAAAACGAAAATGAACAGTCATTATATTAAAGAGTTGTAGAAATCAATACAAATGTAAGGCTACAATGGATGGATTATAGCTCTAAATTTCTATTATCACACTCTCTTCTCGCAATATTGTTTCCCAAGTTGGTACTCCTTCTTCAAGATTCAAAGATCTCCACTCTAAACCTTCTACTCTATAGGATTTGTCTCAACACAAGATATCCTTCTCCCTAGACGTGCTCCTCTATTTATAGGACTTCAAGACCCCCTTTTCCTCCTTAAAATCAGATTTAGAATAAGGAAAATTCCCCTTTTAAGTAGAAAATGCAACTGGAAGTCGGTAAGCTTCGCGTAGGCCTGAGCGAAGGCCGGAACGACCTAGATACCGGCCCTAAAAGAGGGTCGGAAAGACATTGGAAACGGGCCCGAGACTAAGGCGGAACACGTTTTCTACCGGGCCTTTATGGGGACCAAAACGACCACCACGATGGGCCTCTCTGAGCGTCGGACCGTGCTTCTGAACAAGCCTCTTTGAGCGCAGGACCGGATGCTGAACATGCCTGATAGTGGTCTTGTCACGCCCCAATTTCAGTAAAACCGAACTCGGGACGCGAACGTTTAAAATAATGAAACAATTGAAACCTGTTTTGAATAAACACTTTAAAATCACCATTTAGTTAATCAAATAATATTTACAACTCAAAATACGTCCCAACAATTGGACAAAGTACAAGGTGTATGTCGCTAGACTCAAAAGTAAAACCCGGACTCCGATCCTAGCTCCTCACGCTTCGAGAGCTCACCTAGTCCGTCCTGTGATCAGTACCTGTAGGAAAAGCAGCTAGGGGTGAGCGTTCGCTCACCACCACAGATAACAGACTGACTACGGCATAATTAGTAGGCAATGCCGATAACACCAACAACGACCCAACACCGGGGATCACTATCCCCAACTCAAATAATCCGATTGACACGCAACCCATTACTTTCCTCAACAGACTCAACACTTGGACTCGTAATGTAGACCCGACACAACGATCACGACCTCTTCCAAGGACACATGGACAACCACGCAACACCCAAGATCACAAAGGATCGCATGCCAAACAAGATCACAACGGATCGCACTCCAGTCAGCTGCTCAGTGCCGGTTGCTAACCGGCTGGGCTCGAGCTTGCCCCACGCACTTTACCGATCCCTGTCAGGCTCCAGGCGGTCGACCTGTTGGCGATATACTGAGCTACTTTTCCGATAGCTAGTCGGAATGGGAGCTGCCCTTTCATCGCCTAAGAACGCTCAATCTACCGATCCCTGTCAAGTCAGGTTAGCCAAAGAATGCCCGACTTTACCGATCCTTGTCAGGTAAGCCAGCCAACCTCCACGCAACTTCCCGACACAAAGTCGGGTCACTAACCTCGGGCAAACACAATCACAATCACAAGCAAGGTTCAACAAACAACAACAAGACCGGTTCAACACTCCACAGGCACTCATGGCCACCCAAGACACCAATGGTAAAACACAGGTTCAACAACCCCACGGGCACTCACGGCCAACCAAGACACACCGACAATAACTCACGGGCTCAACAACCCCACGTGCACTCACGGCCTCCCAAGACATACCAACAGTAAAACACGGGCTCAACAACCCCACGGGCACTCATGGCCACCCAAGACTCCATCAGTAAAACACGGGCTCTCATGGCCACCCAAGACACAACAGTAAAGTACGGGCTCTCATGGCCACCCAAGACATAAACTAAACAATCAACCTCCGGGCATGGTCATATGCCTCCAGTAATTCTAATATCGATAAGTTAACTACTCCTACGACACTACTAAGTGTCACATGCATTGCTAAGGTTCGCTACGTTCCCGTATCCTGCCTTTCTAATATTCGATAAAGCTACTTAACCCACGACACCCCGGTGTCACATGCAATTCTACTGTTAACTTTCCCTAGTCAGGGCCAAGATCCGGCTACTTTTCCCTACCTCGTGTGTTTTCTCCAAAAGCTAACCAACAAGCCCCGACGTGATCTCGGTCACTCGCCTAGCTTTCCTTTCCCTCGGTCTGCAGCACGATCTAAAAGAACACAATTTTAAGGCACTTTTAAACTCGCAGGAATAAAATGAAATTCAATAAACTTGCCGCCCAAATGTAACCCCGACAATGTCGATCACTCCCAAACTTCCCAATTACTCGACATTGTCGATAATAGACCCGGAAAAGCCCGAATCGCCCGACATGGCGAATCTGCCCGGGTTTTGGAAACGCCCTTCCGGGGCTTCGAAAATTCACATTTTCGTTTCTACGGTCTTAGAATAATTCAAGGGTTCCTAGGCACTCGACGGAATCGAATTCCGACTTCCGAGTCATTTAATTAATGTTTAAAGTTTCTAAACCCGTCAATTACAACTTCCACAATTTAATTCCAAATTTCGATCCGGTTGTGGATTAATAACCCGGGGAACGTTCTAAACCACCCGAACACTAAACACGAGCACCCGAGCACGTGGGCCCCACCCGGCCCAACTTGGCCGTGGGTGGATAGGGTTCAAGTGGGCCCGGCCCACCATGGTGGTGGCCGGCCCTAGCTCTGGCCAGCCACCCCATGGCCGGCCGGCCACCCCCCTATGGTGGTCGGAGCTCCCCCGAGCTCCCGGTCACCGGAAAACGTCCCCCTTCACCTCCAAACGTCTCCAAAACGTCTCCAATAATCCCCCAACCTCAATACAACCCTAAACTAATAGTTTTAAACCAAAACCTAATTTTAGAACTTGACAAAACGAAGATCGGTTTGGTGATTACCGTAGAGGAAGAAGGTGTGAGTTCGGTTCCCTTAACTTTGAGACGGTCCAAGGGGTGGATGACGTGAATAGTGACAAGAAACCCTAGCTTTTTCCCTTTCTCTCTTCTTCTCCTTCTCCTTCTCTCTCTAAACCTCTCTCTTCTTTCTTCTATTTTTTTCTCTTTTGATTTTGTCTTGGCCGAACCCCCCTATCTCTCTTCATTTTCCCCCCAAAACCTAACACCACCACTTGTTTGACAAGTGGCAAGGTGGGTCCCACACCTTTTTGGGAAAATATCTACTAGATATTTTCCAATCAGATTCGCGAAATTCGGACGTTTCGGGCCCCGAATAGGCACTTTTCCCAAGAAATTACGAAACTTCATAGGCTACAAGGAAACGGCTCAACTAAGACCGTTGCGACGACGGCTAAGCTTTTTGGATCAAAAACGGTCCTCGAATGGACCAAAACGTCGCTCGGTTGACTTTTCCAGCGAAAAGTCAACATTTCCCAAACTGCTCAGAAAGTTGTCCTGAGTCCCCCGGAACTCACTTTGGTCGATATCGGGGTCAACTTAAGTCTGGTTTGAACCTCGAGGTCAATTCTAGGTTCAATTAAGTGTCTGTCTTAAAATTTTTAAATTTTCCTATTTTTCGCAGGTTTGACTGGCGTTGACCAGGAGTGGTTATTACAGGTCTAGTGCATTCTTCTCTCGGGCCTTTTTTCACTTGGTCCGTTTTGCCCTCCAGATGCCTTATTTTTCTATAGAATCATGTAAATCCTTGAAGATAGCTCATCTGCACACGAAGGGGGCAAAATGCAATAAAATGAACCATTCGTAGGGCTAAAAAAGTTATACATGTTAGGGTTGTGTGGAGACTTCCTATTTTATTTAGGAAAGGTCTAGTCTTCCTAATAGATTTTGGTAAGAGACTTGAGTAGGCAATTAGAGGAGATTTCCTATTAGGATTAGGAAACCTAATTCCTACCTTATTTACCCATTGTCTTATCCTATAAATACCATGTACTTGTAAACCCAAATCATTCATTCATTGTGAGATCAATAAGAAGAGAGTAGTGAGACCGTGGACGTAGGCAAATTGTCGAACCACGTAAATTCTTGTGTTCTTGTGTGATTGCATATTTCCCCTTAGTTTCTTCTTGCTTGAATATTGTTCCACCTTGTTATACCCCAACAATACATGCGTGATAAAACACATAAAATAGATGCAAATTTGCGTTCGCATAAACACCCCACACTTTAACTAAACTAAGAAAGAAATGGAAGATATGTCTCGGTTAAACCCTAAGGTTTACCTCGATAGAAGGAGTACGGGCCTCCTTTATTCAAAACAATAAAAAGTAAATGTGCATGTGCAATGCATGAATCCTAAATCTAATGCATTCGTAAAACACAATATATGATGGATGCAAAAAGGTACAAAGATAGGTGATAGTCAAATAATTGTGCATAGAGGATCAAACAGATTTTCTCAGAGTCGTAACATGCCACAAACCCTTACACACACCAAAGAACCATATAGACTGATGAACACAGTTAAGCATGACGCTACTCACATTAAAGAACGACTCTTTCCATTTAAGTTTCCTTTCCTCATTCACTTTAGCAACAGAGTTAATTAAGACATACAAAAAGTTTGAATTAAAAATGAGAGAGGGCGAGAGAGAGGAAGGGGAGCTGTCGCCGGCCATGACGATCACTGGATTCTCGGCGTCAACACCATCGTTCAATGATGTGGTGGTCGAGGGAAGAAGGGTTTCGTTCCCCGTGGTGTTGAATTGGACAAATCCTTTGGTCCGGTTCGCAGTCCTCCTAGAGGCACTAGCGATCGGAGGCGGGGGCTTCTGGGTGAGCCTGTTGTGAGTGCGGTGATCGAAGGAGGGGTGAAGGGGACTGAGAAGCGTGATGTGATGAGCGATCGCTGTGAGGAGCTACCGGTGGAGCCTAGGGCTGATTTGGGAAAAAGGGTTGCGAATCCAGATGTCCTTCAAAAGCCTGGTGCGAGCTCATCCACTTTGCCAGTTCCTGAGCAGGGTATGTTTAAATTGTTTTCTTTTAACCTACCTTATGGTGTTGATGATGTTTGGTTACGATATTTTTGCAATTGTGCTGGGGAGGTTGTGAAAGCGAATGCTGCTCGGAAACCTAATGGTAAAGGGAAATTTTTTGGTTTCGTCTATGCTAGGACGAAGGCCGACGCTGATCAAATAGTGTTAAAATGCCATGGGTCTTTGGTTAGAGGTTGTCGGCTGTTGGTAGCACACGACCTGAAAAGTAGATATAATGTCAGGCATTATAAGGCTGCGAATGGGGCGATCTCTGCCGCTGTAGTTCCTAAGTTTAATGTGGTTGGGAAGGTGGTGGAGGATCACTACTCTTTGGTGGAGAATGTCCTATTGGGAGTGGCTCGAAACGAATGTTCGATTCGAGACATTCAGGACGCAATGAGCCGAGAGTGAGTCTTTGATGTGGAGGTTCATGGTTTCGGAAACAGAGTGTTTTTAATCAATTGCCCCGACCCTACCTTTGCCAAAGAATTGAGAGCAACTGGAGATGATTGGTTGAAGACATGGTTTGATGTTGTGGATGGGTCTGCTTCCTTGTTTGTGAAACCTGGTCGCTTTAGCTGGTTTGAGGTTTTGGGTGTCCCGTTTCATGGTTGGTCCAAGGAAAACTTCAGTTGTATTGTTGGTGTTGTAGGTACAGTGGTGGCTTTGATCGACACAGTTGATAAAGGGGATTCGTTCGGAAGGGCTTTTGTTTTGGTCCATTGTTCTATTGTGGCACCTGTTATGGTGGAGTTGGGTCTTTCTTTAGGAACAAACGTTTTTCCTGTTGTTTTATCCCCTGTTGATTCTAAAGAGGTCCCGTTCCGCTTCGCTTCTAGTGTGCCAGGACTTTCCTCATCGACTAGGTGTTTGGTGTCCAGGGAGTCTAATGCCTCTTCTCAGTCACAGGAACATGAGATTGGTGGGGCTTTTTCGAATGGGGTGCAGGAACAGAGGGAGGAGAGTACGCCAATCCAAGTTCGGCCTATCAGTTATGGGCCGCTTATCACTCCTTTTTTGCAATTGTTTGGCGATAGTGAAGAAGTTGGGGTGCAGGAGGACTCTTTTCCATCAAAGTCCTTGGATGTCTCGTGCGTTCCAACTGAAGAGGCTGCGAGGGATAGTTTTTTTTTGCGGCGGGACCTTTTCCTACAGAGGTTGAATAACAAAAATGGAAGCGTGGGAGGCCGAGGAAGGGGGCTACAAGGCCGGTGGTCTCTCCAACCACCTACTACCAGACTCGAGCTAAGTCTAGGTCGGTTGGGACTGGGGGAAGTTCAGGACCGGTTATAATCGACATTGCTCGGAGGCTAAAGGACGGATCCGGGGACTGGTCCTACTACAAAAAAGTAGGTAAAAAAGCCTTAGACCTTGGGCCGTTAGTTCTGAAGCAATTTGATTCCATGGACCTCGAAATTCCACAACATACTTTGTAGGAAGACGAGTTCAGTGAGAGTGAAGAGGAGTGTTCTCCGACTGATAAGTCAGGTACTCCTGTTGATCCCGTTTTGGGATCTTTTTTGTGATCCTTGTTAATGAGGTTCCTCACGTGGAACGTGAGAGGTATGCATTCCGAGTTTAAGCGGAATTGCATTAAGAAGTTGGTTTCCTCGAATGATGTTGACGTTGTTATGTTACAAGAAACAAAACTTTCTGTTGTGGACCCGGCCTTGCTCAGGAGTTGTGGTTTTGGGGTTGGTTGGGATTGTGATTGGGTCTCGTCTAATGGTTCGGCCGAAGGGGTTTTGTTATCTTGGAAGATTTCGTCTTTTACAAAGTCGATTTCATTCTTGGAGCATAATACCATTTGTTGGAATGTGGTCCACGTGGGCACTAATTCCCAGGTTAGTTTTGTGAACGTTTATGCTCCTTGTCTGGCACGGGAAAGAGTTAGTTATTAGTCCTCCCTTAGTAGTTTGCGGTCTCAGCTCCATGACATTTTGTTTGTGGGAGGCGATTTTAATTTGGTTTTCTCAGCGGGTGAAAGACGTGGCAGCACCTTTAGTCGGGGTGATGGGATGGCGTTTGCTGATTTTGTGAGTGATATGAACCTTGTTGATTTGTCTCTAGTTGGTGCTAAGTATACTTGGTACGACTCGGGTTCAAAGGCATCAAGGTTAGACCATTTTCTTGTCTCGCCGGAAGCCTTGTCATTTTTTGGTGTGTTGGAGCAGAGGGGCCTTCCAAGTGGAGCGTCGGATCACAGGCCGGTGGTTTTGGGGGTGGAGGTAGTGGATTGGGGACCAAAAAAGATCCATTTTTTGAATGTTTGGCTCGAGCATAAGTCTTTCCTGCCTACTGTTCGGATGCTTTGGGAGTCTTATGATGTTGTGGGAGAGCCTGATTTTGTGCTATGGGCTAAATTGAGGAACTTGAGAAGGGACCTCCAAGTTTGGAATAAGGTGGTTTTTGGTAAACTCAAGACTGAGGTAGCTGCTTTGACTGCAGAGTTGGATGGTTAGGATGGAATTATGGATGACATATTTTTGTCGGGGGAGGAAAGGGAGAAGAGAGCCTTGTGTAGGGCTCGGCTGCTTCAGAAGCAAAGATGGTTGGCGAAGGTGTGGAGCCAGAAATCCAGGTTCCGCTGGTTCAAAGGGGGAGACCGTTGCACTCGTTTCTTTCATCGTATTGCAAATTTCAGGGCCTCCCCCGACAAGTCAGCGTTTCCATCTCGGGGGAGGTCAAAAGGGCGGCAGTGGATCATTTCTCAGCCCGGTTTTCAGTTGATTCAAGAATTTCGGTAAACCTGCCGGACCTTCCTTTCAGGAAACTCTTGGCGGTTCAGGCAGAGTGGCTCCAAGTGGATTTTGGGGTGGAATAGATTCTGATGGTGGTGAAGGGGTGTGTTGGGGAAAAGGCTCTTGGGCCTGACGGCTTCTCGATGAGGTTTTATCAAGAGTGTTGGTGCGTGATTGGGAATGACGTTGTTAGTTTTCTGTCCGCTTTTCAGGATTCGGGGAAGTTAGGCAAAGGAGGTAACTCGTCTTTTCTGAATCTAGTTCCTAAATCCGGGGCAGCCACTAGTTTTGATGACTTCCGTCCGATCAGTTTAATTTCAGGCCTGTATAAGATATTGGCTAAGTTGCTTGCCAATCGTCTGAAAAAGGTGCTCCCCGGTTTAATCAGTGATACTTAGAGTGGTTTTGTGGCGGGTAGACAGCTGGTGGACGGAGTGCTCATAGCCTCGGAATTGTTGCACAAGCTGAAGGTTTCAAAGGAGGAAGTTGTCTTGCTGAAGCTTGATTTTGAGAAAGCTTACGACAAAGTGCACTAGGGGTATATTGACCGTGTTTTGGAAGTAATGGGATTTGGAGGGAAGTGGCGAGGTTGGATGCAGGGCTACTTCCGAGCTCATGTTTCGGTCTTGATTAATGGGTCTCCTAGTGGTGATTTCCCGGTTTCTAATGGCATTAGGCAGGGGTGTCTGCTCTCCCATTTTCTGTTTTTGCTTGCAGTATATGGCTTACACCAACTTTTGGAGGAGGGTAAACGGTGTGGGTGTTTTAGTGGAGTTGAGATAGGGGCGGTTGGCTTGTCTCTGTCTCATCTCCAGTTCGCAGATGATACCCTGTTGTTTGTCAAAAAGGATCTGGCGGGTATTGCCTTTGTTAAAGACTTGTTGGAGCGTTTTCAGAAAGGTTCGGGCCTCAAAATTAACTTTCATAAGTCGACTGCGGTGATCCTGAATGAGGCCGTGTGTTCTGAGATTGAGGTGTCCCGGGTGCTTGGGTGTCAGGTGGGGTATCTTCCTATGAAATACCTCGGTTTCTGGTAGGGAGCTAATCCAAGGAAAATTGCTTCTTGGGATCCTATTGTAGAGAAGTTCAAGAAGTCTTTGGGTATGTGGAAGCTCAAGAACCTGAACATGGCTGGTCGTATTGTGTTGGTAAAGTCAACTCTATCTGCTTTACCCATTTTTTATATGTCCCTTCTTAAAGCCCCTAAGAAGGTAATTGCCACTTTAGAGGCTTGGCAGAGACGTTTCCTGTGGACTAACCCGTATACAGGGAAATTGTTCTGCAAAGTAAAGTGGAGCAAGGTCTGTAGAAGCAGGGAGGAAAGATGCCTTGGAAATAGGCGGTTAGAAGCGATGAATGTTAGTTTGTTGGCCAAATGGTGGTGGAGGTTTTCCTCAGAAGTGGATTCGCTGTGGAAGAAGGTTATTTGTGCTTTGTTTGGGTGGGATCCTGCTGATTGGGACCTTTTAAAAGTTGATAAACCTGGTTCTTCTTTCTTGGTTTCCCATATTATATTTCTGCCATCGGACCCGAGTTTTAAAGAGCTTTTTGGGAACCAAGGAGTGCATTTGTTGTTAGGGAAGGGGGACATGATCTCTTTTTGGGAGGACGTTTGGGTGGGAGATATTCCTTTGCGTTATAGGTTTCCAGCTCTGTATGTGGCATGTCCGGCCAATTTCGCAAAGGTGGAGCAATTTTGGTTGTCGGGGCATTGGAGGGTAGGTTTTCAGCCGTGATTTGGAGGTATGGGAGCCGGTTTCGGCCGAAGTATTATTGGACGTTCTGGAAGGTGTGTAGGTCCAGCCCGAAAAGCTTGACACTCTTGTTTGGGTGAAGCAACCGAAAGGCTTTTCTGTTGCTCAATCCTATCTCTTTTTGACCGGTTCGGGAGCACCGAGGCGGGACTTAGGATGGGCGTATATTCTTAGGGTGAAAGGGCTTCCACCGAAATTTTGTGTTTTTGTGTGGTTGGCGGCCCATAGAGCGCTACCAACTATGGAGTTCTTGGAAAGTAGGGGGTAAATGTTTCTCTTAACTGAATGCTCTGTTTATTTTGCAAGACTTCTTTCGAAGATGTGGATCATATGTTATTGCATTGTCTGTGCTCGTGGGAGATTTGGTGTAAGATGTTGGCTTGGTGGAGGATGGTTGGTCCCATGCCTAAGAATGTAGCGGAAATTTTGGTGTGGTAGAAGGGGTTGGGGAGCAGGCGTTGGTGGGCAGGTTGGGTTTGGGTTGGCTATCTTACCATGTGGCATATTTGGTTGGTAAGGAATGGAGTAGCTTTTAATTTGGTAATGGTTTCTGTGGATGAGGTAGTAGCTAAAGTGAAGCATCATTCCTTTAGTATGTTATGGAGCTCGGGGTCTTTCTGTACGGTATTTCTTTTGAGGAATGGTCGAGAGATCCTGCTTGGTGTCTGAAGAGGGGCGGCAAAGGGGGAAGAAAACAGGGGCTGCCGTGAGCCTGTAGCCGGGTTTGATTTGTTTCAGTGTGGTTTTTTCTGTTGTCGTACTAGTTTTCTACTATTGGTTGGTTTGGATTGTTTTGTTTGGGTTTGCTATTTGTAGCCATTGTGGTTTGGGGGAAAGGCTCTTGTTGTAAGGGTCGTTTTCTTTGCTTCGTTTCTATTTTTTATAGAACGAATGCCTAATAAATCTTTCGTTTATCAAAAAAAACTTTAGCAACATGTTTTCCTTTTTCCCCTATGCATGGAGTTCAGAGATTCATATGTTATCATGCTAGACTCATCTCCACTAATTATAAGGAATCATGGTTACTTAAGAATCATGAAGGTCTTTAATTAGGCTTATAATGTAAGGCTAGGGAATGACTATGAAAAGAAACTCAAATAAATACCTCAAGATCAAAATATTTCAATCTCACACCCAAAAGTATTTCACACATCCCAAACCCCATTTGTTCATCATCCAACCTTTTCAATTCTTTAATGCCATTTTCTTCTTATTGGATAGCTAAGTATAGCATTAACTTGCCAATTTGTTTTTTTGACATTAGCTACCTAACAATGCACCACCTTTATTCAACCTATCATGCACTTATCTTTTTCACTACTTTTCCTTTTCTTTTTTTAATTTTATTCTTTTGTGGGTAAGGCTATCAGAAAATTTCAATACAAACTAATGGTATCAGTACACTCGTCTTTGTCTTTCGCTTTCTCAATATCCTAAACAATACCCCTCCAAATGAAGCACCTAAGTCAAGAGATAAGAGTTCAAATAGCAACAAGGATATATAAATTAAACGAAAGGCACATAGGCTTGCAATGCCGAGGTTAGAAATGATGGACTAAGTCTCAAACAAGGTGACTAAGAGATATTACATGCAAAGGTAAGCAATTTGGCTCCAATGGTCCATAGATGGCCTAAAATCATTTTCTCAATTAACCATGTTCCTTATTCTTATTTCGCCTCGAATGAGTCTTACATGTAGTTCTAGACTCAATTTACCAAGCATACAAATCAAAGGAATTCAATATTAGTTATAGAAAATACTCAAAATACAAGTGGAAGAGCTATTTATTCGATTCATTCATGTCCATATAATAGTTTGATTTATGCAAGGAAATAAGCATATGCAACAGTTCAATAATTTAAAACTCGGGACCATACACACTAGACTCATCATATCACTCGGAAATATTTTTTTTGATTTTTCAAAATTTTCAATCTTTTTTTTTACAAAAAAATTATAACACAAAATGATGCATGAGAACATATATGCAAACACAACGAAATGAAAGGCATACCCCACCCCACACTTTAAAACTAAGCATTGTCCCTAATGCGAATCTAGACACATATTTACATATGCACCCGTGATAATAAGCACCCCACACTTATAGTCATTAGGCATACAATTCACACAATTGTGAATCTCCAAAAGGGCCAATGAACCAGCCGGATCTCATACAGTCCTACATTTATGCTATGTTCATCGGGACATACCTCAAATCACTCATCTCAGTCTCGATCCCGCGAAGAGCAGTCGTGTGGTCCTAAAGGATGGCGGTATGACCATGAAGAATCTTTAGCTGCCCGACATGTCCCTGTTAGACCTCAACCTGCTACCCTAAAGGTGAGCTATCTCCTCTCACATGGCGTTCAATTGCTCCTGATGTGAGGGAGCTCCCTCAACCCCATCCAACAAATCTTTTCTGTTGAACACAGACCAGCCCACATAATCACCGTGGGTGGTGGGTATCTCCTCATCTTGGGGATCATCCCACATCCCAAAGTACTGCGTCAGCTGGGTGGTAAAGCTCCACACCCAATTTTCCCCTCTTTCCTCTTAGACTAAACATTTAAGTACTCCAAGACAGGAAACTCAAATGGGCCCGTATCCCCATCTCAAAGGAGTTAACTAACTTAATCTCTCTATGATTAAGAGTGTGATAATTGTCACCCCTTCCTAGTATATTGTAAACTAACATTCTATGAAAGTGTCTAAGTATAAGGGAATTAAGGTTAGCTACATTTGGTCCATTTCCCATAGCCTTATCGTCCCTAGTATTCCTTGACCAACACTTCCTTACTATAGGCGTCTGGGGTCTGTTCCCTTTAAAAGGGGTGAACCCATAAGCCATCCCGAAGTCCCTCTCAAAGAGGTGGAAGTATCTCCTGCACAGGAGGAAGCATATGGGAGTGTCCTCAAGTGTATTTTCAATCTGAAAGGATGAAAGGAACTCAGTGTCAACTTCTTATATGAGTTAGGGTGCCACCTGGCAAGAGTTGGCCATCCAATTCTATCAAGTAGTTAGAGAAACTCTTCCTTACACCGGAGAGTCTTATGGAAAAGGCCCATATCGACAAACCGGTTGGTTATAAACTGCCTAGTATCCTGTAATTTAAGGTGATCTCTCCTAAGTTCACAAATGTAAACTAAACAGGGAACGTTGAATAGAGCCGAAGACGGTCGGAACGGGCTATTGAGTGGGCCGTTTATTGAGCCGACCAGAGGTGCTCTCAGGGCCTGAAGGTGTTCCGGAACGTGCTGCAGAATGAGGCAGAGAGAAGAGTACGACAGATCGGAATCAATTTTTGCTGCTCTTGCCTTTCGGTCTATCTCAGTTCTTGAGGCTATTTGGATTTTAGTGTGTTAGGTGGCCGGTTGTGCAAAGAGTAGGAGGAGGCTTGGTGGTGTAGTGGTCGAATCTCAAAGGCACTGGTGTGAGGAGAGAAGGAAGCTAAAGAGGCTGATGGAGAGATAAGGAAGCTGAGGTGGTTGTTTTTTAGGGTTTTTGGTAGGACCCGGGCCATTTAGAGGGTTGATACGGCTTCTTGGGCGGGCAGTCTACTGCTCTGGAACGTCCCCTTCCACGGGCCTGTTCTTAGGCCGGGTCGTTCTTCTCTATAGGCCTTTCTGTGGGCCAGACAGGGCTCACCACTGGCCATGACAAATTCTGGAAGATGCTCATACCCAGGCCTTGTTGTAGGCCAGAACGGGCTTGTAAGCGGGACAGAGAGATGGATGGGACGGATACTCTCCAGGCCTATCTCTATGCTGGAACGACATGCTTCAAGGCCTTTTTATATGTTAGAATGGTCTGCTTCTGTGTCGATTTTGTGCTTATCTCCCTTCCTTACCTACTATCGACCTACATCCACAAATAAAAAATTAAAACAAGGATTAAAAATTTAAAAACAGGAACTCCTTTGTTTAACGTCGTTGGCTCGACTCAAAGGCGTCTTCTACCGCCCATCGCCTAATAATCTGTCTATTCCAGTTACAAGAACTCCTCATGACCCAATGCTCCACCAAAATAGTGCTTCACTCGATGTCCATTCACCAAAAATTGGGCCTTCTTGGTGCCCGAGAATGAGCCGAAACATGTTGCCTACCGGGCCTTTACAGGGGGCGGAACGACCACCACGCCAAGCCTCTTGAAGCTCTGGACCGTGCTAAACGGGCCTCTTTGATTTTCGAACCGGACCTGATAAATGCCTTGTCCATTCTTCTCTCGGGCCTTACGCACTTTGTCATTTTCCCCTCCGGATGACTTATTTTGCTATAGAATCCTGTAAATCCTCGAAGGTAGCTCAATTGCACACAAGGGGAGAAAAGAGAAATAAAATGAACCATTTCTGGGGCTAAAAAGGTTATAAATGTTGGCTAAAACACATGAAATATATGCAACTTTGTGTTCGCATCAATTTGCACCTCACAAACACCTTCAAGAGAAATATCTCTCATAATAGACTGAGCACTGTAAAAGTTGTGTTAAGGCCAACTGACAGTGTTGCAAAAGATGTTGATGAGCTGTGACTATAGATCCTCTAAGACCATAATAATAATCATCTTTCTAAGGAGAGTGGTGAAGTGTAGATCAAGGAGGAGCATAATTCAATGATGAAGACGAAGTAGAGGGATTTCTAAGCCAAACCTTTGTGAAAAACAAGCGATAACCATCAATCATATACATGTAGCTTGTTTGTGCATGTTATGAACAAAGGCTACATGGTGTTCATTCTCTTGAAAATTGCTTCTGAGATAGTCTTTTTTCTGGTAAGGAAGAAACTTTCTTTTTCGTCTCAACTCCAACTTCTGTTGATAATGTGAAACACCATTCCTTGTTAGTATTCTTTGGGGTCGCACCACATTTTCAAAACCAGGAAGTGGGAATCCCATTGGTGAAGAAGCTTCATGTTGTTTCCCCAGTTTTTATTGTTGTAGTTTATGAGTTGAAACCACCACTGATTTCAGTTGCTTTCAATGTCCATCCTTTTTCTTTTTGAAGAAAATTTTCTCCACTTCGAAGAGGTTTGTGCCTTCGTATGGTTTCATAATGTGTTCGTGCACATGTGAAGGTATCTGAGAAGCTTCCTCCTCCGACGATCCAAGCTCCGTGCAACGTAATTCTGGTGAACCACTCTGTAACTCCACTCTCTCATGAGAACCACTCTATAGCTCCATTTCCCCTATGTCTTCAGCCCTTGCAAAGTCTAAATTGTAAGTTTACGCACATATACCAATTATAATGCAAATTTGTTAGATAGTTTTCTAGAAAGGTCTTATCGAAGTAAACCTTGAGCTTGAGAAGGCTAGATACTCTCTTTGATCATTTTATGTGTCGAGGATTCAACATTTGACCACTTTTAAAACCTCTGGTAACACCAATGGTATGAAGGATTGGATAGATATGAGTCTGGAGAGGTTGAGGACGCCAAGATTAAAGATCTTGAGATGAAGCAGAAGAGGATTGAACACTCGATTTGATAATTTTCATATGATCATTATTTTAATGTATTATATTTCTTCAAAGTGTAAGCAAATACTAAATCAAAATTCATGTGATGTATTCTATTCTAAATGTGTGGTACAAAATTCTGCGACGTCCCTATTTAGGCGCATCCGAACCCGTTGTTGACTCCGCGGTTCAAGGGATTGCTGCATCAAAAGAGAATCCTGTTTTGAACAGATTTCCTTTTTTCAAAACGAGATGATTTGGGGATTTCGCCGTTGATCACGACATCAAAGCCAATCCCGGATACAGTATCAGCGCAGGTTCCTGGACGCGAGGATGGGTCTGATGGTGTCGTGATGGGCTCATGCCCAATTGGGCCTGATTTTAATTGGGCAAGTTTGGGCTTAGTTCATAAGGAAGCTGGATCAGTATTAAGTGGAGTGCTAAGCCCATCCGAAAAGGCACGTTCTTTGATCGGTATGGACCCAAGTTTGGCTACGGTTTTTAGCAGACTTGGGAAAGATATTGGATCGTGTACTGATCCTCCTCCTCGGGATGGTGATCCGTTTTTGGAAGTCGGCTTTCAAGGAAGTCCATGGAAGGAGGCCTTGGAAAAACCGGCATCTAAGGCCGAGCCAAAGAAACGAGGACGCCCAAAGAAGAGCCATTCGAAGGTTATTTCACAACCAGTCGTGGTTTATCAGACAAGAGCTAGGACCTCTGCTGATAAAGGGGTTAATATGGGACTTTACTTGGTAGACATTGCCAAAAATGATAGCACGGGCAATTGGAAGTACAGTTCGAAAGTTGGTCATAAGGCTGTTAATCTTTGCGCTTTGGACGCCGAGGACGGACATGCCAAGGACTACGAGGAACCGACTCCAATTCTTTCTTTAAACCATGTTCCGGTTTCTAATCGGTTTACTTGTTTGAATCCGGATAGGAAGTAGACAGTCTTGTCTTTCCTAATCTTTGTTTACTCTTCGGAGTTGTATTGGTTTGAGGAATTGATCTTTTTGGATCTTTTCCTGCTTTGTTCTATAATTTTATAGAACATTTTCTTAATAAAATTTTTAGCCTATCAAAAAAAAAATCTATCTTCAGCCTTTAAAATATAAGAAAACGCTAATACAAGGCTTTTAAATCTATGTAACACTCACAATTATTTTTCATGTTCTTCGAAATGTTGTAATTCAATGTGGATGATGTTTTATGCAACACTTGTATGAATTGCATAAAATGTTGCTCTAAATGTTCAATTGTGCTCAGATGTAGAAGTTAATTGTAATGGGGAAAATAATTTCATTTTGTTGCCTATGGACTTCTCTAAGGTGTGATATGTCGTATGGTTCAAAATATCCAAGTCCGTTCAAAGTTGTAAACTGTGATATTGGACTAAACTCACGTAGGTGGGAAAGATCAATCAGAGTGAGTTGGTATTTGTGTGTCAACTAATAATGCACCCTAATCAGTTATGGAAGAACATTAAATTTCATAATCTAAGGATATGAATTTAGGTCGGGACGGGATTGATGACTTTTATCAATATCTATAGTGTTGGCTTATGGTATGTGAATGTTGGTTTTGTTCCCTAGGCCAATCTTGATCTTGGACGACATTATCATTTTATTAATACATTGGCACTACTATTATCATTTGTGAAATGTTAATAGCATGAATAATCGATTCTTTCTAAGATCATCAAGTACGTGACTTGATCGTAAAACTCTTAGAAGAAAAACAGTATTATTCTAATGATCTCTGGTCTTATCGATATACTAAGACTAGTATGATGTTGCTGATGACCACATTTTATTGATCTTTCATATTGGATATGAAGTCAAATCATAGATGCCATTTGGGGAGATGGTATTGGATGAGCCATTGTTAGAATACTACATAGAAACTATCGGTTGGAAAATGTGGTTAAAATGTGATTTTGTTGTTTTAAATATGATTTGTGGTACTGAATAATATTTATGGCTTTAAATGTGATTTATGTAGTTGGTTGGTCATGACCTCTTAATAGAGGCTTTTATGGGATTAGTTACCCCATAAAATTACCTTCTTATCCTTATTATAGAGCCTATAAATACCAACCTACTAAGTCATATTCTATATACCAAAAACACTTTATATATCAAAAACCATAGATCGAAAACCACCTCTTTCTCTCCCAGTTACGTTTTTCATTCTTCCTTAGTCCTGGTGATTTCTCTACACGGAGTTGAGTTCGCTGACGTTTGTCGTTGTATCCTGGGAGACCAGTGCCCATACGGGGCGGTCAAGTGTATTAAGAAGACAAGAGTACCTGGACTCGACTAAACCTATCACGCCCCGAATTCGGTATGACCGAACCCGGAACGCGAACGGTGAAGCAAGTAAAACAAGGTCTCAAATAGTTTAATAAACCGCTTTAAAAGCACTACTTGTATTAATCAAAACAATACTTTTACAAACTGAGTTTTAATTTAAAAAGCGAAATATCACTAAAACATGAGTGTACGTCGCTAGACAACCCCGAAAGCCCAGACTCTCGCTCCCAGTTCTTCAAGCCTCGAGAGATCCTCTTAGTCCGCCTCGCGAACGGTACCTGTAGGAAAAGCAGCAAGGGGTGAGCGTTTCGCTCACCACCACGGACACCAGACTGACGAACACCGGCAACAAACAATAACACATGGGACTACTACCCCAAATCACGTGTTAAACCCGACGGTCACACAAATCACTATCAATTTCCCCCCAACCATCTAAGACTCGTGCACGTAATGGAGACCCCAAATCAGAGACCGAAAAACCATTCCATTAGTCACACCGACAAGGTAAAGCACAACCCTCAAATTTACTTGTAACTTTCCGCAACCAAACCAGTATTCGCTACTCGTCCCTACCTCAGAGGCCTGCGGGAAAAGTAGTAAAGGGGATGAGCGTTCCGCTCACCTCCACGGATACCCGTTCGATTATGGCATACTAGTAAAGCATCAACAACTTACCAATCTAAACATGGAAAACAACTATCTCAAAACCTGATACCTAACCGTCACAACTGCTCACGATATCAATACCTCAAATACTCGCTCACGTAAGGGAAACCTCGAATGGGGATCATATTTTCAACTAAGCAAACACTATTGCTCACCATATCAACACCCCAATTACCCGATCACGTAGGGGAAACCTCAAAACGGGGATCACGTTCTCAACTAAGCAAATCACTATTGCTAACAATATCAATACTCTAATTACCCGATCACATAGGGGAAGCCTCAAAACGGGGATCATGTTCTCAACTAAGCAAATCACTATTGCTCACAATATCAATACCCCAATTACCCGATCACGTAGGGGAAGCCTGAAAACGGGGATCATGTTCTCAACTAAGTAAATCACTATTGCTCACAACATCAATACCCCAATTACCCGATCACATAGGGGAAACCTCAAACAACCCACTCATGTGAGGGAAACCTCAAACCACCCGTTCACGTGAGGGAAACCTCAAACAACCCGTTCACGTGAGGGAAACCTCAAACAACCCGTTCACGTGAGGGAAACCTCAAACAACCCGCTTACGTGAGGGAAACCTCGTTCGTACAGCGCCGCAACGCATCAACCCTAACCCCTCTCCGTGGTGAGACCCTCACATAGAGGCGCTGTATCACCACCGTAGGTTAGTGATGAGTCTCGAACCCAAGACCTCACCCTTTAACACAGAACTTACGACCTCTACAAACAAACACAATCGTGAACAAAGTCACGCAATATCACACCCACATCACGGTTTTACGTTAGCAGGACGTTGGGCCCGGCGTAGCCCCACATTTTACCCGACCGCCGATCGGGAAGGCAACGTACCTCATCGCGGCACATAGCAACACTTTTCCGAGTGCTAGTCGGACATAGGGCCTCTCCTTCATCGCGGAACCGTGGCACCCTTTGTTGAGGGTGAGTCAACAGGCGGGCCATACCTCCACCCACATACTAAGATCGCAAGCAATGTCACACAATATCAACAAACCACACACTGCACGGTTTCCGGTAGCAAACCGGCTAGGCCCGGCGTAGCCTCGCATTTTACCCGATCGCCCCTCGGGAAGGCAGCATACCTCATTGCGGCACATAACAACACTTTTCCATTTGCTAGTCGGAAAGAGGGCATCTCCTTCATCGCGAAACAACGCAACACTTTACCGATAGCTAGTTAGAAGGTGGGCCAACCTCAAATGCGGTACCGTGGCACCCTTTGTCGATGGCGAGTCGACGGGCGGGCCAAACCTCCACACCAATATCATAAAACACAAAAAGCTCAGCAAATAGCGAAAATAACATAACGACTAACTACCACTCAGCAAGTCAGTCAATAACAGACGGGGTCAACACTCCACATGCACTCATGGCCACACACAAACACAATCAGTTCACTCAACCTAAGGGCACAACCAGGTGCCCACATGTGATTCTACAGCACGGCAAGGTTCCACAACCTAAGGACACAACCAGGTGCCCACATGCACTTCTATCGTACGATAAGTTTCCTTAACCTACGGCACCACCAAGTGCCACGTGCATTTCTATTGCTCGATACGTTCACTTACCCTAAGACACCACTAAGTGCCACATGCATTTCTATTGTTCGATAAGTTCACTTAACCTACGACACCACCAAGTGTCACATGCATTTCTATTGTTTGATAAGTTCACTTAACCTACGACACCACCAAGTGTCACATGCATTTCTATTGTTTGATAAGTTCACTTAACCTACGACACCACCAAGTGTCATATGCATTTCTATTGTTTGATAAGTTCACTTAACCTACGACACCACCAATGTCACATGCATTTCTATTGTTCGATAAGTTCACTTATCCTACGACACCACCAAGTGTCACATGCATTTCCTCTACTAATAACTTTCCATAGTCAAGGCCGATATCTGGCTACTTTTCCCTACCTCGTAAAGCGTTCCAAATGTCCACGCTCAAGCTCCGGCGCGCTCGCGATCACCCGCTTAGCCTCCTCTTTCTGCGGTTGGTGGCACGGTCTAAAGTGATCAAAATAATAAACTTTTTAATATGCAGGTAAAACCCGATTTTAAAGTAATTAACGCCCAAATGCAACTCTGACAATGCCGATCACTCCCAAACTTCCCAATTACTCGACATTGTCAACAATGGGTCCGGAAAAGCCCGATTCGCCCGGCTCGGCGAATCTGCCCGGGATCGGAAAACGCCCTTTCGGGGCTCTGAAAATTCCCATTTTTGTTTCTACGATCCTAATATAATTCATGTGTTCCAATGCAATCGACGGAACCAAATTCCGATGTCCGAGCGATTTAATTCGCACATAAAGTTTCCAAACCCGACTTTCCGAATTATCACAGTTTAATTCCATAATTTATTCCGGGTGTGAGTTATCAACTCAGGGATCGTCCAAGACCACCCGAACTCGAAAAACTTGAGACCCGGCCAAGTGGGCCCCACACGGCCACACCGGAAACCGCTCCATTTCGCCCCAAAACGTTCCTAACGAACCCTAAACCTCAACCATTCATCTTTAAACCAATTCTAACCAAAAACCTATAATTTAAACACGTCGAAATGAGAAGTTTTTGGGTTCTTACCATAGGGAACGATGAGGGTATGACGAATA
Source organism: Erodium maritimum (assembly GCA_963921825.1). Lineage (NCBI taxonomy): Eukaryota > Viridiplantae > Streptophyta > Magnoliopsida > Geraniales > Geraniaceae > Erodium > Erodium maritimum. The sequence continues at coordinate 87,357,893 of OY997588.1, read as the reverse complement.
CGCGAGAATTGAGATGATCCGTCGGTCGGATCGTCGGGAAATCGAGCCCAAACTTCTCTTTTTTCTTTCTGCTTCTTCTTCTCTCTTCTTTCTCTCTCTTCTTTCTCTCTCTTCCCTCTCCTTTTTTCTGAAATTTCCGAACCACTCTCCATCTTTCCCTTTTAATTTGTTTTAAAACTCAAACCCACATCAAAAAGACCAAATTGCCCTTTTTCCCCTTCACCCTTATTTTTGAGTCCAAGGGTATATAAGTCTTCTCATCTCCCTTCCACCACATCCATGACATGTGTCAAGTGGGTCCCACTAGTTGGAAAAATATCTTAGTAGATATTTTTCAATCAGATTCGAGAAAATCGTCCGTCTTGGGCCCCGTGCGGGCCCGTTTTCCAAGTGTAAGAACCGCTCCCGGTCAACGCCAGTCAAATCGGCGAAAAACAGGAAAATTTAAATTTTTGGGACAAACACCTAAATGAACCTACATTTGACCCCGAGGGTCATATCGGACTTAAGTTGACCCCGATATCGACCAAAGTGAGTTCTGGGGGACTCAGGGCAACTTCCTGACCAATTTGGGAAAGGTTGACTCTTTGCCGGAAAAGTCAACCGAGCGACGTTTTGATCCGCTCGAGGCTCGCTTTGGATCCAAAAAGCTTAGCCGTAGTTACAGAGATCTTAGTTGAGCCGTTTCCTTGTAGCCCGTGAACTTTCGTAATATCTTGGAAAATGGGACCGTTCGGGGCCCGAGACGGCCGAATTTCGCGAATCTGACTGAAAAATATCTAGAAGATATTTTCTTAAAATGGGTGGGACCCACTTGCCACATGTCGCACAAGTGGTGGTGTTAGGTATTATTGAACAAAACAAAGGCAACTATGAGAGGGGGTTCGGCCATTTACAAAAAAAAAGGAGAATTGGAGAGAGAAAGTGGAGAGAAGAAAGAGAAGGAGAAAAAGGAAAAAGAGAAGAGAAAGTGTGACGTTTTGGTGATTTCCCGACGATCCAACCGGCGGATCGTCTCAACGGTTGAAGAATCGAGCTCCCATCATCATTCCCTACGACCGTGCCGAGGACCGCGGAAAGGGAAAGCTAGGCGAGTGATCGCGAGCACGCCGGAGCTTGGGCGTGGACTTTTGGGAAAGCGTTACGAGGTAGGGAAAAGTAGCCGGATCTCGGCCTTGGCTAGGGAAAGTTAACAGTAGAAATGCATGTGACACCTAGTGGTGTCGTAGGATGAGTAAGTTTATCGAACACTAGAAATACAGGCGACACTTAGTGGTGTCGTATGATACGTGAACGTATCGAACAATAAAAATTCATGTGACACTTAGGAGTGTCGTAGGATAAGTGAACATATCGAACAATATACATACTGGTGGCTTTTAGTTGTGCCCTGAGGTTGATTGATTTTACAGTTGTGTGTCTTGGGTGGACATGAGTGCCCATGGGGAGTTGAACCCGTATTTTACTATTGGTGTGCCTTGGGTGTCCATGAGTTCCCGTGGGGAGTTGAACCCGTATTTTTCTGTTTGTGTGTCTTGGGTGGCCATGAGTGCCCGTGGGGAGTTGAACCCGTATTTTACCGTTGCGTGTCTTGGGTGGTCAGGTGTGCCTTTGAGGTGTTGGACCCGTGTTTTTACTGTTTGTGTGTCGTGGGTGGTCAGGTGTGCCTTTGAGGTGTTGAACCTGTGTGTTACTGTTGGTGTGTCGTGGGTGGCCATGTGTGCCTTTGGGGTGTTGACCCGTGTATTACTGTTGGTGTGTCGTGGGTGGACATGTGTGCCTTTGGGGTGTTGACGCGTATATTACCATTGGTGTGTCGTGGGTGGCCATGAGTGCCTTTGGGGTGTTGACCCGTATATTACCATTGGTGTGTCGTGGGTGGCCATGAGTGCCTTTGGGGTGTTAACCCGTGTATTACTGTTGGTGTGTCATGGGTGGCCATGAGTGCCTTTGGGGTGTTGAACCTTGGGTGTTGATTGTGATTGCCTGAGGTTGGGGGCCCGCCTGACAATAAAGGGGTCCTGTGGTCGCGCGCGTGGGGGTTGGCTAGCCTTCCGACTAACCATCGGTAAAGTTGTGCATTCTTCTGCGACGAGGTTGGGGGCTCGCCTGACAATAAAGGGGTTCTGTGGTCGCGCGCGTGGGGGTTGGCTAGCCTTCCGGGTTAACCACCGGTAAAGTTGTGCATTCTTTGGCGATGAAGGCCGGCTCCCCTTCCGACCAGCTATCGGAAAAGTATTGTGGCATATATCGCTAACAGGTCGACCGCCTGGCCCGACAGAGATCGGGGAAAGTTGCGTGGGGCAGGCTCGAGCCCAGCCGGTTAGCAACCGGCACTGAGCAGCTGGAGTGCGATCCTTTGTGATCTTGTTTGGTGTGCGATCCTTTGTGATCTTGGGTGTTGCGTGGTTATCTTTTGTGTCTTTGGTGGTGGTCGTAACCGCTGTGTCAGGTCTACATTACGTGTCCGGGTGTTGAGTTGGTTGGGGAAAGTAACAGTTTGTGTGTCAGTCGGGTTACTTGAGTTTGGGGATAGTAGTCCCCGGTGTTTGGGTTGGTGTTGGTGTTTCCGACATTTTCTTCTAGTATGTCGTAGTCAGTCTGGTATCCGTGGTGGTGAGCGAACGCTCACCTCTAGCTGCTTTTCCTACAGGTACTGATCGTGAGACGGACTAGGGGAACTCTCGAAGCTTGAAGAGCTAGGAGTGAGATCCGGGTTTCTTTGGGAGTTTAGCGGCGTACGCTTTGGTTTTTGTCCCCTTGTTTTGGACGTACTTTAAGTTGTAAAATATTATTTTGTTTAACTTAAGTGATAATTCTAAGTGGTTTACTAAAATGTTTAAAATGTGTTTTACTGTTTCATCGTTCGCGTTCCGGGTCCGGTTATATCGAATTCGGGGCGTGACACCAAGAATTTACGAAACTTTGCTTTCTACAGGAAAACAGCCCAACTAAGACCGCTGTAATGACGGCTAAGCTTTTTGGATCCAAATCGGGCATCGAACGGACTAATACGTCGCTCGATTGACTTTTTCGGCAAAAAGTCAGCTTTTCCTGAATTGGTCAAAAAGTTGCCCTGAGTCACCCAGAACTCACTTTGGTCGATATCGGGGTCAACTTAAGTCCGATATGACCCTCGGGGTCAATTTTAGGTTCATTTAAGTGGGTGTCCAAAATTTTAAATTTTTCCGTTTTTTCGCCGATTGACCGGCGTTGACCAGGAGCGGTCCTTACAAAACCCGAATTTCCTAATCCGTAATCAGTAAACTAGCTGATTCGGTGAAGGTTATTTCTTATTTTTTATTTTAATTTATTATTGCGTTTATTTGAATTTGTTTATCGTCAATATACTAACCTATATTCCCTACACTATCATGAGTATTTCTCGATACCGTAATATGGCTTAAGTCCTTTGACCTTATAGTCATCATGGATTTCTACATAGGTGGTTGCGTGTCTTGACACAATTCAACGTTGTCTTTAACTGGGCAACAATTAAGATTGTTGTTGGATACATAATTGTCTATGTGAGAAATATGGTTGAATGATAAGGGATTTGTCACTCATGTAAATATGAGAGATATCATTTGGGCCCCTTGATAATTGAGACCGCGGAAATGCATGACTATGCGAATCAATAAAGAGTTATCACTTGCAGTTTACTTTAGATCAAGAAATAACGATCGAATAAAATAAGGATGACGACCATATGCCTTATTCGATCGAGATATCGATGAAAAAGGGATTAAGATATTAGCGGTAAAAGGTTAAGTTGGATTGATGATCATCATACACGTTTGGGTAGTCATGACTCATAATGCCTTGCTAGAGGCCAACTATGGCAGGTGGGCGAAATGAGGATTTCGGGCTTACTACCAAAAATTGTATGAGCCTACAGGGTCGCACACAACAACCAGCCCAAAATTGAATTGGACTTTGGAAGTCCATTAAGCGAATACAATAATGTTATATTTGATATAATATCTAATTATTCATTACTCGATTTTCAATTGCTAATATAATGAGATTATGTTAGGTAATTTATATGCAAAATAACGCTTGCATTTCGAAAATTCAAAGAGGGTATTTTTGCATGTTCACTACTCCTAAAATGCCTCCACTTGCCAAATTTGGAAGTCCAACTGTGGGGATTTTCGAAATAAGATAGTGTGGTCATGTTTGGGAATAGTAAACATGCAAATCAAGTGAGAATTGTTCTCAAGGTTGAGAAGAGAAAAACGAGAGAGAAAGAAGAAGAGTTCTTCCTTTTGTGTTAGCACACATATTATTTTGGGAATGCTTGTTGGTATGGATACCTGAAGAGCACAGATTCTTTTGGAGACGTCTCAATATCGTCAAGCAACAGAAACGTTCTTGGTCCCCATCTCCAACCATGCTCAAAATCGAATGGTAATCTCCTTAAAATTTTCGTTTGTCAGTTTACTCGGAATTACATGGATTTAAGGTTATTCTAGGGAAAGTTTTAATTTCCATTGCATTTTTGCACCCTAGAAATTCCTACAAGGAAAGAGTGTGTGATATAAATAGAGTGAGGGTGGTCAAACTTAACGACAAATCGCCTACCTAATCAATTGAACACATGGTATGCAGAAACTACCCGTTGAATTTGACTCATTAGCGAATACATGGTTAACACGTGTCAACTAACCTCCCTTAATCTGCTTGAATTTTTCTAAATTGGCACTACTGGGATTCATCTACATCAACATGAACTACTGGGAACCTTCGGACTCATGATGCCACCCTATCCAAATATATTCTTTCACATGAGTTTATAAGAACAATAGTATATCGATAATGATAATGATGCATAGATCACCCCTACAAATCCCTTTGCCTCATTCATTTTATCACGAAAACCTCCGTACGTAAAACCTTAAACATCCACACGTACTTGTAGTTGTATATGTAATATGTCAATTGATGAAGTAGACTTCACAAGTAAAACTACATTGCTATATGAAGATAGCTGAAACATTTGGATCAGAAAGCGTATGATATTAGTTGACGCACGATAAAATCACATGTTAGAAAAGATTGAAGTGCATATACAAGGCCACATAATTCAAGGTTTTATCTTGAGACTTCTTAGTGTATGATTTTAACATCGAGTGATCATAGAGGAAATTGGAAGTTACATAGGTGATTTAACTCAACACATGCACATATCGTTTTATACGTCCGACATATACCATCAAAAGATGGCGGGCGAGATGTATAAGATGAACCACCTCGGGAGAAAGTACCTTAATCAACTAGTAGAGGGAATTGTGACATGTACAAACTTAATGTTGGAAATAATTGTCGTATAACAAGATTGAGAATAGAAAGACTTATCGGATTTACGGATTGAAACTGTGGCGTGGTATGGAGGCCACTGAATTGAAAGCAATTTGCCCGATTGACCTTGGTGGCGATCAATTAACCGGTTGCTCCCCAAAGTTCACACAGTTGCTAGCTCGATCCGTGCCCACTCACGAATAAAGCCCCGGAACTTACAGAAACAATACTCAGGATAGGTTCAGAAAGAAGAGAGATTATATCATATTCATATTGAAATGATAGGTCAAAGGTTTAATATATAGAATATGAGGAGAGGGTATTAAGGGAAATTCAATACTACCCACTAATCCTCATTAACTATATTTAGGAGTGATAAATCTCTTTTAATTGAATTGAATTCAATTAAATTCCCTTTAATTGCATTTTCCAACAATCCCCCACAAAATGCAATAAAGGTTCTAGAGATATACGAAAAGAAAAGGATAAGGAAATTCCTGAGTATTGAAAGGATTTATGATTGGATACTTAAGTGCCAATATCTTTCGATTTGAATTGACACGTTAGTGATATAGGGTAACAACTTACTTAGAACAAATGAACTAAGTCTTGAATTTGTTCAGCTTCGGTTGATACGCCCTATAACACATATCAGACCTTAAAATTCCATAAGTTCCGCGATACTATCAACAACGCTATTAAAGCCCATGCGTACACTTAGGGTCTAATGAGTGCTCTAGAAAGACTTAGCCCAAGTCTTTCATAGATGGCGGCCCACCATCACACACACGTAGGTAGCTTCATTAAGTGCTTCTCACTAGCACTGACTCGATGAGTCTAAGCTATTAAGGACATAAAGTTCATCCTGTCAACAGAATCCATCAAATGAGTCTCTATAGCACCACCAAAACTGGTTATGGATTACAATCTATGAAGTGCATCTCACAAGCACCAACAGATCATTAAGCACTACTAGTGTCATAGGAATAGGAGATGTAGTGCATCAAGACAGTATGATTGCATATGACCGCTAACTTGTATCATCCATACTTTCTCGACCTGTGGGCTTGAGCCACATCCCTTTCGACACATCAAGGAGTACTCTCCTTGGTTGATCCTTAGTGAAAGAATTAGCTAGCTTTCTTTCGTATGTAGTCTAAGGAAGTTACTCACTATTTTAGGAGTTTCTACACCACATTGTGTCTAATTTGAATAAGTCTTTTCGTGTCATTCAGACATTATTCTTTGATGACAAAAGATTTTGGTTTTGTTCACAACAACATTACTACCAAATTAACATGAAGATTTCTTTGGTTTTGTTCACAACAACATTACTACCAAATTAACATGTCACCAACATAGGCCAATAATCATATAGCCTATATATATCAATTCATAATACATATATGAATCAGATTGCCCGTTATGTAAACATTTCTCACTACCTTCTATGTTCGTCAACATAAATAATAGAATGAACGTACTAGCATGCAAATTGTCACACAATATACAATACATGCATAGGAGTAATAACGAGTACAACGCTATTAGGGGCTAACCAATGAAAATGATCAATATTTTTATTGGTGGTTTATTGTACCTGAACAACCCCCACATTTCCCCCCACGTTTCATCGGAAAGATCTGAACTTCAAAAGCACAAAGTTCACCATTTTGAAACCCAATGTTTCAATCACAGAGGAAATTAGTCCCTTTATCTGATGCTCTCTATCCTTAATATTGGAGTCTCAATATCCAAAACAAGGAGAAAATAATATGAACGAAATAATTCAAATTAAGAATTATACTCCAACGAACATATTAAATAAATACAATCACTTACTTGATTGAAGAGCACGCACCGGTTTCGATGAATTTTCCATTCCGAAACCACAAAAACTGCACATATATACATATATACAAAAGACCACCACAATCTTATATGTATAAACTAGTTTTAGTGGATTACCAAACTATCAAATGATAAACATTGCTATGAAGAGTAATAAAATGGTGTAAACCATCGCAATCCATCTCAGACCAATTCACCATCAAATAATACTGAGAATCGCACCTTATACCCGTTCAACGATTCATTATTATACCTCAAACTCCGGGATCATATTTGTTTCTATCGAGTGATCAAAGAAACGAAGATCGATTCCAAATCAGACGGGTCCCCCTGTCACGCCCCAATTTCAGTAACCGAACTCGGGGCGCGGACATTTAAAATAATAAAACACTTTGAAACCAAAAACATTAACCCACTTTAAAAACACCATTTGTTCAACAAAATAATATTTACAACTTCAAACACGTCCCAACAAGTGGACAAAAGTATGGTATCCGTCGCTAGACTCAAAATAAACCCAGAATCCCGCTCCTAGCTCTTCAAGCTTCAGAAGCTCACCCAGTCCAACCTACGATCGGTACCTATAGGAAAAGCAGCTAGGGGTGAGCATTCGCTCACCACCACGGATAACAGACTGACTACGGCATAATTAGCAGACAAAGCCGGTAACACCAAAAGCAAGGTCAAAACCGGGGAACACTGTCCCCAACCCAAGTACTCTGACTGAACATAAACCCACAGTCACCTTCCTTGACCAACTCAACACCTTGACATGTAAATTAGACCCGACACAACGATCACGACCTCTTCCAAGGACTCAAAAGAAAGCTACGCAACACCAAATAAGATCACAAAGGATCACACACCAAACAAGATCACAAGGATCGCAAACCAGCTGCTCAGTAACCAATTCTGTTTCTCGCCCTTTCCGATCCCAGTCGGTCCAAGCGGTCGACCTGTCTTACAACTTCTCTGTCCTTCGCTCTTTCCAACACAAAGTCGGTCCAGGCAGTCGACCTGTCTTACAACTTCTCTGTCCCTCGCTCTTTCCAACACAAAGTCGGTCCAGGCAGTCGACCTGTCTTACAACTTCTCTGTCCCTCGCTCTTTCCAACACAAAGTCGGTCCAGGCAGTCGACCTGTCTTACAACTTCTCTGTCCCTCGCTCTTTTCGATCCCAGTCGGTCCAGGCAGTCGACCTGTCTCAGTAACCTCTCTCACTCAGGTAACCACAATCACAATCACAAGCAAGTTCAATAAACAGCAACGACACAGGTTCAGCACTCCACAGGCACTCATGGCCACCCAAGACACCAACCACAAAACACGGACTCAACAGCCCCACGGGCACTCACGGCCTCCCAAGACACGCCAACGATAAAGACACGGGTTCAACAACCCCACAGGTACTCACGGCCTCCCAAGACACACCAACAGTAAGGAAACAGGTTCAACAACCCCACGGCACTCACGGCCACTCAAACCACCAACAGTAAAGACACGGGTTCACAACCCCACGGGCACACATGGCCACCCAAAACACCAAAGGTAAAGACACGGGTTCGACGACCCCACGGGCACTCGTGGCCACCCAAAACTCAACAATAATACACGCTCGCAACTTACCGAGACTCTAACTCGTAAGCCAGCCAAAGAATGCTTGCAACCTCCCCCGAAACTCTAACTCGCTCAGGCCAGCCAAAGACACCAACCTTAGTACACGGGCTCTCATGGCCATCCAAACACAAATAATAACACGGGCTCTCATGGCCACCCAAGACACAAATAAACAATCAACCTCCGGCTTAACCAAAGCCTCCAACAGTCCTAATATCAACAGTTTCTCAATCAACCTCCGGGCATGGTCATATGCCTCCAGTACTCCTAATAACGCTAAGTTCACAAACAACCTCCGGGCATGTTCATATGCCTCCAGTAATTCTAACATCGCTAAGTTCTCTGTTCCTACGACACTACTAAGTGTCACATGCTTTTCCAATAATTGCTACGATCCCGTATCATGCCTTTCTAGTAATTAAATAAAACTACTCAACCCACGACATCCCGGTGTCACATGCAATTCTACTGTTAACTTTCCCCAGTCAGGGCCGAGATCCGGCTACTTTTCCCTACCTCGTGCGTGTTCTCCAAAAGCCAGCCAACGAGCTCCGGTGTGATCTCAGTCACTCACCCAGCTTTCCCTTGCCTCGGTCCGCGGCACGATCTAAAAGAACACAATTTTAAACGCTTTTAAGCTTGCAGGCATAATGCTGAATTTTAATAAACCTGACGCCCAAAGGTAACCCCGACAATGTCGATCACTCCCAAACTCCCCAATTACTCGACATTATCGATATTGGACCCGAAAAGGCCCGATTCGCCCGACATGGCGAATCTGCCCGGGTTTTGAAAACGCCCTTCCGGGGCTCCGAAAATTCCCGTTTTCGTTTCTACGGTCTTAGAATAATTCAAGGGTTCCTAGGCACTCGACGGAATCGAATTCCGACTTCCGGGTCAATTAATTAACGTTTAAAGTTTCTAAACCCGATAAATGCAACTTTTGCAATTTAATTCCAAATTTCGATCCGGTTGTGGATAAATGATTCGGGGAACGTCCTAAACCACCCGGACACGAAAAACCTGAGGCTCGAAAACGTGGGCCCCACACGGCCACAACGGAAAACATTTCTTTTCGCCCCAAAACGTTCCTAACGAACCCCAAACCTCAACCCAACCTTAATCAAACCATTTAAACTCAAATCCTAAAATTCAAACGTTCCAAAATGAAAATCAGTTAGGTTCTCACCGTAGGGAATGATGACGGGAACTCGATTCTTCGATCGTTGAGACGATCCGTCGGTTGGATCGTCAGGAAATCACAAAGTCCCAACCCTTTCTTCTCTTTTTCTCCATTTTCTCCTTCTCTTTCCTCTCTCCACTTTCTCTCTCTACTTCTTCTCCTTTTTTTGAACTATGCCGTGTAAACTCTCTTCCTTTCCTTATATTTTGTTTTTAAAAAAAACAACTAACACTTTAAATGCAAAAACTAACCCTCATGTCCCATCCTTTGTTTTGTCCAATAAACCTAACACCACCACATAGTTGACATGTGGCAAGTGGGTCCCATACCTTTTTGAAAAATATCTCCTAGATATTTTTCAATCAGATTCGCGAAATTCGGACGTTTCGGGCCCCGAACGGGCACTTTTTCCAAGAAATGACGAAACTTCACGGGCTACAAGGAAACGGATCAACTAAGACCGCTGCGACGACGGCTAAGCTTTTTGGATCCGAAACGGTCCTCGAATGGACAAAAACGTCGCTTGGTTGACTTTTCCAACGAAAAGTCAATATTTCCCAAATTGATCAGAAAGTTGCCCTGAGTCCCCCGGAACTCACTTTGGTCGATATCAGGGTCAACCTAAGTCCGATATGACCCTCGGGGTCCAATTCCGGTTCAATTCAGTGTCTGCTCAAAATTTTTAAATCTTCCTGTTTTTCGCAGGTTTGACTGGCGTTGGCCGGGAGTGGTTATTACACCCCCAATCTCTTACGATGGAGTGAGCTCAATTCTAAGATTAGATGAAAATTAAATTACCCTTAATCAAGTAAACAACAATAAGGCAAAAGGAAAGAAAGAAAAACAAAAAAAAAAAGATTCTTTTTAAATCTGTCCAACCGGGTCGGATTATTCGTAAACCGGATCCGAGCCGCACCAATGACCCGCGGCTTAACCCGCTCCAGCGCCCAAACCCGGATCCACGCCTGACCCGCGTACTGACCAGGTCCAGCGCCCATGACATGCGTGTATTTGATCCCTTTCTTGTGTTTGGGCTCAGCATGTCTTCATTTGGGTTTGACCAGATCTTTTTCTTTTGGGCCTGCACACAGTAAATCAACAGCAGCATAATTCGGCCCGAATAAGAAATAATAATTTCACAAAAACCCTTTTTGCGTCTAGATTTCAAATCGAAGCCGCAAATACAGGAGCCATTACCATTCAACTCCGTATCCGGATCGGTCAGGCCGTTTTAAGTGCCACGATAAACAAACCCATGCTCCACCTATCAGATTCTAACGACTCCACTCACCATATCTCCGTAAAATCCGCAAATACAGGAGCCATTACCATTCAACTCCGTATCCGGAATTCGGAATCGTTGACCATGTTGATCTTTCCATTCAAGTCTAACCTCCGGTGTTCCTCGTCATCGTCATTAACGTCTGACGCCCAAAAAGTCTGCAACAGTGGAACTGGAGCTTGCCGCCTCTCATGGGAAATCGAAGCAACAAGGAAAGAGTTTTTAATTCATTTTTCTCTAAGTCCATCTACTTAATCCTTTGCAGCAAGTTTGTATGTTCTATTAATATTAAATAGAACGAAAACACTGAGACTAAAAAGGAGACTACAACAAATATAGCTAGATGAACATGAAATTGAATTAACAAAGCACATGTTCGATTTGATACCAGTAAATTGAATATAATCATATTTCAAAGTCTTTGGTTCACGTTTAGGAAAGTTTTGAACCACCTCATATGATACTACCAGTACACATCTACCTCTATATATGTTCTTTTGTTTTGCTGAGCTTCACAGCAACCATCCATACAACAGAAGCACATAAGGGCAAAGCGCTATATACTTCATGTATTAAACATTGATATGTAAATCAGTTTGATATGTAAACATGCTATTGTACAAGAATAAGTTGATTGTCTACTTGTGGTGTCAAGAATTGACTCGTTAGCCATCTTTTTTTGTTGTTTTTTTATTCCACTTCCTTTTCTGAATGAGTGAACAAAATGTTTTATTTTATGTTGCCCACCGAAACACATTAAAAATCATCGTATGTCAAGAATTATGATGGATTATGATTAAAAATGAAGAACAGGAAACACAGTCATAAAAAACCTTAGAAAGCTCAAATAACCCATAAAACGAATCCAAAAATACCAATATACTAGACCGACCCTCTAATTGAAAATAATTTATAATTTATAAAGAAAAACTATGTATACAAACACATAGCGGGTACAACCACTCAAGAGGTTATATCTGGATCAAATGGTTAAGCATAACAGAGCAATATTATATGTAAAGACAAACGGAAGATTTATTGATTATAGAACATCTTACATGACTATCCTAAGACTCTTAGCATTTCTATTGGGTAGGCAAAGCTTGAGGATAACTAATGCCAAGACCTTTATTTAAAAGGTCATGCCTTGACCCTTACTGTTTATCCATGACCCCTACTATTACAATTTGACCCTTACTGTTCATCCATGACTCCTACTATTACTAAAGCGACCATAGTGGGCTCTACTATTACAGACACGACATAGTTGTCTTACTATTCTTGGCCTTACATGGATAATGTTGTCTCTAACGAGACAAAACTATGATGCCTATCCCATCATGTCTCCTAGTGGGACCTCGATGACCTTATTACACACTTTCCATAGGTGGCACTACCTACACATTACTACACACTTCTACACACAACTAGATTCCGTAGGAGGCATTATTACATGGATAACATGTGGCCCATCCTACCCACTATTCTCCCCTCGTCCAAATGAATGGGATGATGCCATCTGGCCTTTTTGTTGGGTCCTTCTTCATTGGGTGCGTTTAAGTTGATCATGAAACAGAGTCCTTTAGCGAGGTACTCATCCCAATACAGTTCCTTTATCTAGAGAATGTGTTTATGTCCTTATTTTATAACTAAATTTGATGTCTGCTTCAAATCCTACGGGATGTGTTCTTTCTTCTTCACCATGAATTAGGTTGTGGTTTCTCTTGAACGTGACGAAGAGGCTTCTTCCATTATGAGCTTGCATCTTTTCTAACCACCTGTCACTATTATGGAAGTGTGCCATCCATTTGTATAGACTACCTCACGGGTTCTGTTTTTGGGTTCCTGTATATCCTGTCAAATATTGTGACATGGAATGTTTGGATATTAGGATCCTTATAGGGTAGATGTCACTTACGTACCACATGAGCAGATAAGACTCTTTTGGATAATGACTATAGCGGTTGTGGTTCAGCTCGAAGGTAGTAAGGAACGGGTACTTCAGGTTGTACGGAAGAAATTTGAGGGGTTCAAAGCCTAGACCTCATTTGTTGAGGTATACCTTAAAAAATTCAAGTTGTGCCTAAGTGCTCCTATCAGCCAACACTTCCTCCAATATTTCTTCTTGGGGGTCATGTGGCAGATTCTGGACCATCTTCTCTATCATCTTTTGTTGAGACTACTCCGGGTTCATCATGTAGACTTCTAGGATGGTAGTCCAATGGTATAGTTGGGATTTCATTGGGCTCGAAGGATACAGGTAAACGATCTCCAAGTCTTCTTCATATTCTGATGGCTCGATGTCTGGTTCTACTCCCATTAGGATAATATCCTCAGTGGCTTCATCATCCAGGGAGAATATGGACTCTAAGTCAACGCCTCTAAGGTTTTCAATCTTTGCAAGAGGGCCCATAAATTTTCGTCTCTTTTCTCCATCGGGACATTGCTTCGCATAATGACCTTTCTTCTTCCAAATATAGCACCTATCTGACTTTCTTGAGCCTCTTTCCTTTCTCCTAAGGAATTTTCATTCTATGTCTTTTGGGAGGTTTGCAAACATCTTACTCTTCTAAGAGGGTCTCATTTCTTTCATATCAGCTACAGATCTTCTCTTTACATTTGATAGAGTTCAGAGCTATCACATGTTTTTCCTAGAAGCTTTTCTTGCTCTTGTAGCTACTTGAAGAACTTCTACTGGTTGAACAACTTGTCTAATGTTGCAATGAACATCTAATGCAATTCTCCCATCGTCGCCATGTTCAAGGTCATGTTTGTGTAGGACAACATCCTGGCAGTCTCATTCCGAGTGGTTGGGAGAGAGAGTTCAAGTACACCTGCTTGAGATTGGCATCATCAATCCCTTCGAGGGCATAGAAGAGCTTAGACATGCTCTCGGAGTGTCTTTCTAGTTCCTTTCTCTTGAACGAGCAACACTTCATATAGAGAAACTCTTCTCTTTCATGTGTGGTGTAATGCTCTCATGCTCTCAATGTTGGGTCTCGAGGTAGGGTTGGAGATGAACCAACTCGCAGCGGAAAATCAAGGAAAACCAAGAGACGATTAAAACCATGAAACAACTAACAAAGAATGGATTCACAAGAGAAAAATTCAGCACTAGTTCTTACCAAAACAAGAACACCGGGTAACGAATGATTGGCTTGAGTCTCCAAGACGCCTACGTATCCACATGGGAATCAAAGCCACGTAGTTCTTCTCTTTGAGGACTCAAGAACACAAACATGGAGGTGGAAACTAGCCAAACCCGAAATGGCCATGGAAGAGGGAGAGAAAATGTGTTTCCTATTCTTGTCTTGTATTTGTTATGTTGAAAAAAGATGACTTAAACATAACAAAACCCATACTTGTCCAACTAAAGGCATGGGACAAGTATGGTGTCAAGTAAGGTGTAAATAGGACAAAGTATGGCAAGACAAGATTGGGTTAGGTGGTGAATCACCAACACCTTAATCCTTGTCTTGCTTACTTAGTACTAATTAATCAAGACTTGATTAATTAGTTCCATGGGCCTTGGTTGCATGGGCCTTTCATGGGCCTCTTGGAACATGGCCCGTGGCCATTTCCAACGAGGTCCCGTGATTCGCTCATCGCCTCCAAGCCTTCCATACCGGAAATGTCCAACATTATCCGACGCGATCAATCCCAAGACTCCAAGCCTTGTCTCGATCCGTAAAGTCCTATTCACTTACGGGCACATGACCCAAAACCCAGTTTGGTCATGTCCCGAGACAACTCCCTTTTGGCCATTCTCCATAAATGTGTCAATGAGTTTCATCCTCCGGTGTGACCCTTAGGTTTATGCATGTCAATAGATCAACATAAAATCCCATTTTACTTGATCCTATTTAAGTGGCAACTAACGAGACTTTAGTATTGCCCGACATTACATAACGAATCGACCCTGTCGATTCTAACCTTTCCGTCGTCCCTGTCATTATCCTTTTATCTCCGATATCCTGATTGAGATAAGGCATAGAGCCGTCATCCTTATTATTCTCAATCACCGTTCCTTGATATGTGAGATGACTGAAGATATGATACCCAGTATCATGTGCATGGCCATGCTATTCTTCCAGTCACTCTCGATCAAGTGGCCGAGAACCGATATCTTTCCCATACCTTAGTATGAGGGATAAATCCCTTAGCCGTCTTTCGTGTCTCTCATGTAGCCCGTCCCCAAGCCAATCCTGGCCGTTATGGAAGCCCTGTTACGGACAACGTTAGGCTCAGGTCAAACTCAGTTGTTGACTACATAGCGATCACAAAGACTCCTTGGTCTAAGGATACATGACAAGCTACAACACTGAATATGTTCATGACTTAATCTATGGCACATATTCAGGGCGGGTCGTCCAATATCATGTCCCACATGATATCTATGATCAGACTCCGGAATCCCATTCCAATGACTAACAGAACGTAAGCCATAAAGAGCCATCTTTCATACTAGTCGCTTCTAGTGAAGCTTTGTTGACTAGGGACCCATCGAGTGTGATCTATCTCGATCTATGGTTCTATTCGCATGGTGGGCATAGATCAGAGCACACATCGATATATTACTCCAACACATAAGTAATATAAAGCCGCTTTAATTTTATTGCTAACGATGATATATACATTTGGACATTTAGGATTGAACTACGGGCACTAAGACTAACAATCTCCCACTTGCCCTAGTTCCAATCTAAACTCCAATATGTCCCCATCGACTTTACATGTCTAACATGTTCAGGCAGTGACACTGCCTTAGTCAAAGGGTTGGCTATGTTATCATCTATTGCAATATCGGTTATCTTCACTTCACCTCAGTTCAGTATTTATCTGATGAGGTGGATACGCCGCAGTACATGTTTGGATTTGTTATGCGATCTAGGTTTTTAGCTTGCGCAATGGCCCTTGTGTTGTCGCAAAATGGATTCACCGGACTGGATGGGTTTTTAATTACACCCAGCCCTGCCATGAATTTCCAAATCCACATAGCCTCCTTAGCTGCCTCTGCAGCATCCATGTACTTGGCCTCTGTCGTAGATTCGGCAATGGTATCTTGCTTTACGCTTTCCCAGCTAAAGCTCTGCCATTCAGCGTAAACACATATCCTGATTGACTTCTAAAGTCATCTGGATTTGTCTTGGAAAACTAGCGTCTACTCATCCTTCGACGACTAGTTCAGCATCATCTTTCCCCCAGGTTAGAATGATGTCTACTGGTACAACATAAGGCTTACGAGACGTCTGGTCTCATACATGTCATGGCATATATGATCGATCCTGCCCCCAGGCGCATAGGATTCTCATCATCCTTTTCAGCTCATCAGGTGTCTTAGGACACTAAGTCTTGCTGAGATGAATGCCATGACTAGTGGGTAAGAGTCCTTTCTTTGAATCGAGCATTAAGAACCTACTCAATGCCTTGTTCACATAGGTTCCCTGACTTAAATCCAAGACCCTCTTGGTGCGATCTCTACATATCTTAATCCTTAAGATATGAGAAGCATCGCCTAAGTCCTTTATTGAAAAACACTTCCTCAACCAAGCTTTAGTCTCGTGCAAGGTTGGGATGTCGTTTTCAATGAGAACCAGAAAGGTAATATTGCTCCCACTAGCCTTCTTATAAACGCAAGATTCATCCTCGTTCTTGATTAAGCCAAATCCAATTACAGCTTCATCAAAACGAAGGATCCAACTCCGAGAAGTTCGTTTCAATCCATAAATGGATTTCAACAACTTATAAATCTTTCCCTTATTCTTCGGATCGTCAAAACCTTTGGGCCGAGACATACAAACGTACTCAGTCAAATTTCCATTTAGGAAAGCGGTTTTGACATCCACTTGCCATATCTCGTAATTATGATACGCAGTTATGTCAAGAAGAATTTGGATCGATTTTGACCATAGCCACTAAGGAGAAGGTTTCCTCATAGTCAATCCATTGGATCTGCCTATAACCTTTCGCCACCAGTTGAGCTTTGTAGGTCAGAGGGTTGCCGTCCATGTCCATCTTCACCTTGAAGATCCATTTGCATCCTATGGTCCTCACACCATTGATGGGATCAACCGGTTCCCAGACTCGGTTGTCCGACATGGATTGCATTTCCTCCCTCATGGCTCCCAGCCATAACTCGGAGTTGGGCCCATCCACGACTTCCTGAAAGGTGGCTGGATCATCGTGATCCACCATGACTTCATTGTCACCTCCGGATACCATATCTTGGAGGTGGAAGATTGATCCTTTCAAATCGCCTTGGACCTTCCGGAATTGTAACAGGAATTGGTTCTTACTCTACGACAATCTCTGGCTCCTTTCTACTGGGTTGCCAATTGGTTTAGACAGATCTGTACCATCCTGAATTTCTTCGAGATGCACAGTCCTCCCAATGACGTCTTTGGAAACAAAACTTCTTTTCCATAAAGACCCCACCCCAAGCGACGAACACCATGTTCTCACTGGGATTGTAGAAATAGTATCCCCTTGTTGCTTTGGGATACCACACGAAGGTGCATATCTCAGATCTTGGTTCGAGCTTAGTCGAAACCAAATGTTTCACATAAGCCTCGCAACCACAAATCTTTAGGAAGGACAAAGCGGGCATCATCCCGTACCATTTTTAAAATGGTGTCCCTTCCACACCATTCGTCGAAGCCCGATTCACTATGAATGCGGTCGTCTCTAGAGCAAAACCCCTAAAAGAGATTGGGAGATCAGTCCAACTAATCATGGAACAGACCATTGTCTAACAATGTCCGATTTCTCCGTTTGGCTACACCTTTCAACTACAGTGACCTAGGAGGAGTCCATTCCAAAAGGATCCCATTCTCTTTTAGATGATCTAATAACTCTGTGGTCAAGTATTTTCCACCTCGATCCAATCGAAGTGCCTTAATACCTTTGTCGAGCTGGTTTTCTACTATAGTCTTAAACTCTTTGAATTTATCAAAAGCTTCAGACTTATGTCTCACCGAAGAGACATAACCATATTTACTGTAATCATCAGTAAATGTGATAAAGTAGTTAAAACCCCTCCTGGCAAGTGAACTTATTGGTCTACACACATTCGAGTGTATCAGCCCCAATAATTCACCCGCCCTTTCATCGCGATCGATAAAGGGCACTTTAGTCATTTTGCCCATCAAACAAACCTTGCACCTATCGATCGAATGGAATTCGAATGAACCTGAAAGCCCGCACTTCTGAAGTGTTGATAGGCGCTTCTTGTTTATGCGACCCAAATGACAGTACCATAACAGAGTTAGGTTTAAATCGTTGGATTTAGACCTCTTGGTATTAACGGAATATATAGAACTTGAGGCATTGTTACCCATATCTAATATGTACAATCCTCCAACCAAGTCAGTACTGGTATAAAACATATCATTGCATAGAACATTGAAAACTCCATTTCCAATATTAACATTATATCCTTCCTTGTCAAACACGGATACAGATATAATATTCCTACTAAAAGTAGGTATGCAATATACATTATACAGTACTAAGACAAGGCCTCTTGGCAAAGCAAGACTCATGGATCCTACAACAGTTGCCACAACTCTGAGGTCCACTTCGTGCTTTCCAAACCTCTCCTACTTTCAGCCACCATATATAAGTGCATGTGTGAGATTCAGTCCTGGTATCTAATACCCATGAATCTTTGGAAGTAGAGAGATGTAGCTCTATAGAGTTAATACCGGATGAAGGCACGGTCCCACCGCCCTTCCTTAGATCATCCAGGTTTCCTGATGAAGGCGCAGTCCTACTGCCCTTCTTCAGATCATCCACGTTATTTGATGAAGGCGCAGTCCCACTGCCCTTCTTCAGATCAGCCGTGAACTTCCTATAATCCCGGTTCCAATGACCAGGCTATTGGCAGTAGAAGCAGACATTCTCATGTGTCTCATCTTTCCTGCCAAGTGCGCATGGGCCCCGCCCTTGCCACTTCCAATTCCCTTGTTGACCATCAGAATATCCTTGGATCCCAGATCCCTGATATATTCTTCTCAGCAATTAATGACACTTCATGTAACTCTGATATGGTCTTAGAGACAGCCTTGTCAAGGACATATTCTTTGCGTTCAGACTTGAGGACTATCCTCAAAATTCTGTACCAGTCCAAATAGTTTGTCCCATTTAGCTTGACCCTGTCAAGAATGGTTTTTAATGACAAACTATTAATGTTCGCTGAATTTGCCATTTGATCTACAATAGATAAAATTCAATCAGTAAACTGAATAAATTTTATGAAGATCAAGCTTAAACACCAACAATCAATTCTAAACCTTTAGAATCTGAAACCAAGATCCTTGATTCACTCGATTAAGCTGAACTAATGCTCACCACTTAATCGAGCTATGTAGGTAGGACTCCATCCAATCACATCCAATGTGACTCCTGGCTAGGGTATGTACTTATGTACACGACTTACCCTATCTGTTACCCTAGCTCAACCTCAGGCTGAGAATCGTAGTCGGGTCCACCAATTTTCAACTATGGCTCGTCACTATGTAGGTGCTCCGCTAATGCGCACGACACCCACATATGTCGTCCAAACCTACTACCCCGCTTCCCCATGGATGCTCCGCTAATGCGCACGACACCCATAGGACGGGGAGGTAGTAAGGTGTTGATTATTGGGAGGTATCGGACATGACCCGCTTTTACTTGTCCAGTTGTGTTCAAAACTTTGGCACATCCTAGATGCGATGAGCACATCAACTACATTCCAAATGCAATGATGCCTCAAATTACATCCAATGTAATTCTTCCTTTAAACCCGTCAACTACATCCAATGCAATGACGGTTCTAAGGGTTCACACACAAGGATTAAAATTCCAATTTTATCTTTGCATGTGAGGTGATATGCTCGGTAAATAAAGTTAAGCATGCAATTCTAAAACACATAGAATTAATCATGCATAAACTAAACCAAGCATAAAGCGATAAATGTGCACATAATAGCCCCCTAAACTAACTCCCACTAGCTTCTTGAGCTCCACCGACTCCAAGCCGATGCCAACACCCGAAAAGCCACCAAATGACCTTTTCGCCCTTTCTTCGTCTTGAGTAAAAAATTACAATTTAATACACGACTCGCAGGTCGGGAATAAATAAATATTACAAACAAGTGGTTCGACGACCACACCTTGAAAGAAAAATTACACGCTAACTCTAACGGCTCGCAGGCCGTGAAAAGCGATAAATAATTAAATTGAGCTCGGGGCTATTATGTACACCATGCCAACATCACATCACACATCGTGTTATCAAACAAGCATGTTATCAAACATCATGTGATTTTCCGGTTTTAATTAATAGCCAAGTTTCGAAATTTTTTGATGCTCGGTTTATCGAAACCGTTCAAAAATGAAACTTTTGAACATTTGATCTTCGAGTTCGTCATGACGGTTCCAAACTCGTCATAACTAACAAAACGGTTTAGCCTTGGCATATCAACCATCCAATGGTCATGCTTGGCCTAGCTCCGTCCAACGGATCCCCGTTCGGTCTCGGTTTCGGCTCCCCGAGAGTCCCGCTCCCGAGACCCGAAAAATCAAACTTTTTTCAAAATTTCCAGATTTGAAATAATTTTCAAAAAATCATTTTACATGTATTAAATCCATAAACAATAATTTAAAACATGTTATCAAACAATTTAGCAAAACAACATGCCAAAAACGAAACTTTCAAGCAAAACCGAAACTTTGAACACCGTCTTGTGAATCCCGAAGGTAGCACGGCTCTGATACCACTGTTGGGTCTCGAGGTAGGGTTGGAGATGAACCAACTCGCAGCGGAAAATCAAGGAAAACCAAGAGACGATTAAAACCATGAAACAACTAACAAAGAATGGATTCACAAGAGAAAAATTCAGCACTAGTTCTTACCAAAACAAGAACACCGGGTAACGAATGATTGGCTTGAGTCTCCAAGACGCCTACGTATCCACATGGGAATCAAAGCCACGTAGTTCTTCTCTTTGAGGACTCAAGAACACAAACATGGAGGTGGAAACTAGCCAAACCCGAAATGGCCATGGAAGAGGGAGAGAAAATGTGTTTCCTATTCTTGTCTTGTATTTGTTATGTTGAAAAAAGATGACTTAAACATAACAAAACCCATACTTGTCCAACTAAAGGCATGGGACAAGTATGGTGTCAAGTAAGGTGTAAATAGGACAAAGTATGGCAAGACAAGATTGGGTTAGGTGGTGAATCACCAACACCTTAATCCTTGTCTTGCTTACTTAGTACTAATTAATCAAGACTTGATTAATTAGTTCCATGGGCCTTGGTTGCATGGGCCTTTCATGGGCCTCTTGGAACATGGCCCGTGGCCATTTCCAACGAGGTCCCGTGATTCGCTCATCGCCTCCAAGCCTTCCATACCGGAAATGTCCAACATTATCCGACGCGATCAATCCCAAGACTCCAAGCCTTGTCTCGATCCGTAAAGTCCTATTCACTTACGGGCACATGACCCAAAACCCAGTTTGGTCATGTCCCGAGACAACTCCCTTTTGGCCATTCTCCATAAATGTGTCAATGAGTTTCATCCTCCGGTGTGACCCTTAGGTTTATGCATGTCAATAGATCAACATAAAATCCCATTTTACTTGATCCTATTTAAGTGGCAACTAACGAGACTTTAGTATTGCCCGACATTACATAACGAATCGACCCTGTCGATTCTAACCTTTCCGTCGTCCCTGTCATTATCCTTTTATCTCCGATATCCTGATTGAGATAAGGCATAGAGCCGTCATCCTTATTATTCTCAATCACCGTTCCTTGATATGTGAGATGACTGAAGATATGATACCCAGTATCATGTGCATGGCCATGCTATTCTTCCAGTCACTCTCGATCAAGTGGCCGAGAACCGATATCTTTCCCATACCTTAGTATGAGGGATAAATCCCTTAGCCGTCTTTCGTGTCTCTCATGTAGCCCGTCCCCAAGCCAATCCTGGCCGTTATGGAAGCCCTGTTACGGACAACGTTAGGCTCAGGTCAAACTCAGTTGTTGACTACATAGCGATCACAAAGACTCCTTGGTCTAAGGATACATGACAAGCTACAACACTGAATATGTTCATGACTTAATCTATGGCACATATTCAGGGCGGGTCGTCCAATATCATGTCCCACATGATATCTATGATCAGACTCCGGAATCCCATTCCAATGACTAACAGAACGTAAGCCATAAAGAGCCATCTTTCATACTAGTCGCTTCTAGTGAAGCTTTGTTGACTAGGGACCCATCGAGTGTGATCTATCTCGATCTATGGTTCTATTCGCATGGTGGGCATAGATCAGAGCACACATCGATATATTACTCCAACACATAAGTAATATAAAGCCGCTTTAATTTTATTGCTAACGATGATATATACATTTGGACATTTAGGATTGAACTACGGGCACTAAGACTAACACTCAAAACCTCATTGTGAATTTGGGATATCACTGTATCTACGACTGCAAGGATTGGTTCACTCTTGCTTTCTGGGACTCATCTAGGTGATGGTCCTCTTCTTTGATACCCATATCCTGTTTATGAAGGATCCTCAGCATCACTCACTTCTTCTTCGACCGTTGGTTCCACCATCATGAACTTGGGAATATATACTTCCTCTTCTTTCTCAGAATCTTCTAGCGTGTCGTTCTTTAGGGCCATCATGCTCGGTCGTTTTGGTTCTTCTACCTGGCATGAGCTTTCTTGAGGATAGCTATTATTGGATTGTCACATTCAACCATGAATTGGGTACCGCCATCTTCAGGCTAGGACCTGAGTGGTTTCGGTTAAGGCACTTGTGGGGACTTCTTTTCTAGCGGATTGTGCCTCTTTCTAGCAAGATGTCATTATATCTTCTTAGATGTGAGGAAAGAAGATGACCTGAACGGACTCTACTCTTGGCATAAGACTCGAGGTTGAGACTAGGCGACCATGGAAGGTGTGTACATTGGGTAATGATTGAACATGTCGTGGGTGAAACATGATACTCGTGGTTGCCTTGCAATGATGTTGTATTGGACCTTCAGGAACTTCAGTTATAATTACTTCTTGCCAAGCAATTTGGAAGATTCTTTTGAAACTGAAGTTGCTAACTACATGAGTTCACAATGGAGTGACATCATCTTCTCTTGCAGTTCCCTAATGATCTCGTCCATGGTCACTGATCCTCATGTCAATTCTCCTCAACGTGCGGTTTTAGACCGCCATGTTCTCTGATTGCCAGTTAATTATCTGCTTGGTCGAACCGTCTAAGTTTATTACAATTGGAGTCTTGATCTTCCAAGCATGCTTGAAGTTTTCATGCTCGTACTCTTGAGGAGGAAAGTCTGGCTCTTTGGATGAGGTCGGCCCAAACATGTAACACTTTTGGGGCTTTTCTCGAGGCTTCTTCTTGGGGTACATGACATAGTACTCAAAAGTATTTCCAGTGGGTTCACTTAAGAGGCCAACCTTTGGGTCTCCTTTCTCATACCTTTTTTGTAGTTGTTGTTGTTGTTGCACCTTATTCCTCCTCCTTTTGGGCACATCTTTTTCTTCTAGTTTTTCTTCCCTATAGCTCTTGTAGATGCATACATCAAAGAACTTGTGACATATCTTGTCAGCCTACACGGGGTTACCCTTTGCAAACCTTACCATGGCACACCTTCAAGGTACTTGAACTCATCCTTCCTTATTGGAAATACGGAGTTTGTCTCTGTATAGAAAACGGATGGCTTTGGTTTCTCCTCCTTCTTAAAAGAGATTTCCACCTCTTCTTTTTTTCTTTTGATGATGGCTGAGTCCATCAGTTGAATTGGTTGGCTTCTCTCGTGGATCTTCTTAGAGTTGGTGATCCAAGACTTCGGTAGAAGTTTGAGTAGTTCATTTCTTGGAATTCGTCTTGGGATATGCAGGCACGAAGGGTTTTCATTTACTTCCATCTGGATGAGGATAGCATCTTCAACGTCTCTTGGTAGACTTAAGTATATCGCATGGTTTTGGGGCTTGTATGCCATCTGGTGGTGAAGGGTTTCCATATAGGTGTTGTTGATATGCGGGGCTCCAGTGATCTGAAGTTGGACCTTAAGGTAGTTGGGGATCTGCAGATCCTCAAGTGACATGTTGAAGCTGGGAAATAGGGTCACAAAGACCGTTTCAACATTCAACGTTGTTATGAAGATTTCCACACATGCATGTTGGTACTCTTGGTACATGCAGTCCAACAAGGCTATCCGGGCCACTATCGGAAGACCTTTCCTTCCATGAAGTGTGAGCGCCAAACGTACCGCTCCATAATGGAGGTAGGTGAATTCTTCTCGCTTCCACTGGCGGACTTGTTCCTCACTAAGAGAAATAGGGATCATATGTTCCACTTATGTTGACGTTATGAGGTGTTGGCCGAAACCAGTCATCATCATATGCTCTCAGACACCTGCTTTGTTAGGCCTAATACTCGAGCCAACCAATTTTGCCTAATAGTTCTTAGGTTTGTCAAAGGTGCTATATGGGTCCATGAGAGGGAGTTTCGTTACATTGATCTTGGTTTCATCTCTATGTTCGACTTCATAGAGACCATCAACCTTGTTAGCATTAAAGGTTCGAAAGGATAAAGAACGGTTACGAGAAATAGATGTTATATCTTTCATGTTTATATAAAGAGACCAGAAATCAAGACAACGAACTTATAATTCCTAACTACCCTTTAAAGAAACAAAATGATGAGTTATCTCTTTGGACTACTCGGGTCTTCCCAGGACAGAAAGTAAATCATACCTGGAATTGTCAGGCATTAAGCCCCTGAACGCATTATCTTTCTACGGTTAAATAAGGCACATTGTACCTCACAACCCAGCGGTTGGCACATCCATCAGTAGTCATACCTCATGTGTCCTAAGACTTGAGGTAACCCATCATCCTAAGCTTCTCTAGGAAGCTAAGAATCAAAGCTTAACTACCAGACTCTAATAGCACGTTTACAGACACATAGTGGGTACAACCACTCAGGATGTTGTATATGGATCAAAGGCTTAAGCACACACAAAGAAATATTTGGAAACACATAGATGTAAACACAAACAGAAGCTTTATTGATTATAGAACAACTTACAGGAGGACTATCCTAAAAACTCTTAGCTTCGCTCTCGGGCAGACAAGGCTTGAGTATGGATAATGTCAATGTCAAGGCCTCTTTTTATAATGTTAAGCCTTGAACCTTATTATTCATCTGTGACCCATATTATTCACGGAAGACAGCTATTGTTTCAACTTGACCTTTATTGTTTATCCGTGACCTCTATTATTCACGAATGACATTTACTATTATTGATGCGACCTTAGTGACTTCTATTATTACATACACGACATAGTGATCTTACCATTCTTGGTCTTACATGAATAATATTGTCTCTGACGAGACAAAACCATCATGTCTCTTAATAGAACCTCGAAAACCTTATTACACACACGTGTCATAGGTGGTACTACCTATACACTTCTACATACTACTAAATGTCGTAAGAGGTATTATTACATAGATAACACGTGACCCATTCTAGCCGCATTATTTGGAAAATCCACGCATCTATTGCTAAATAGTAAAATCTTTTTTAATGGTGAAGTGTGTCATTTACTTTTAAAAACCCGTTGATCGAAAAATTATGGTCTGCCACTTTTGTTATTAATGGATTATAAATTATCAATTTTACCCTTCAATGATTTAATTATATTGATAATGACCTGCTGAGTGTGTCAGCACTAAGGAGAAGACAAGGATATAGAAAAATGTAAGTACTACTTAAGTTGTGTCAAAAAGAAAAATAATGTGACACTCATGATGAAACGGATAAATTAAAAAGGATATGAGATGATTGTGGTGCGTCGTAGTGAAGTGGGGAAGAGCTTGATAAGACTAAACGAAGGTTCTAAACAGTGAGTTGAGGAAGCACGTGTAAACCGATGATGAAAAATTCTGTAACTCAATGACTGTTCTGTACTCTAATGAAAAATGAGGAAAATTGTTAGACATTTAGGACGTGAGTGAAAAATGAGAGCTTACATCAGTTTTAGTAATAACCTATATATATATATATGTCAAGAGGTATGTGTACCCCAAAATAGCAGATTCGAGAAAACAGATTTACAGGAGACGGTCGAACAGCCACCTATGCTTACCATACATTTCTGCCCAATATCCTTTAGACAACTTCAATTATGAGACAATTCTATGTTTTTATATTTTCTACTTCAATTTTAGTACATTTGTATTATGTTTTGTTGTTTTCGATGCAAAATAGACTTTTCTTACGAGCGCTAGAAAACCTGTGAGAGTCTCGGACATATTCTAAAACCTAAGGTCTTTGACCCAATTTTTATTACTATCAATTGACATTATTAATAAAAAGGATAACACCGAGAACTAACTATCATTGATTTGTATTGTTCAAGACCTGACTGTTGACTTATTAATCGATCAATTTAACACTGTAGACTTAAGGTGATTATGCAAACTAACATTTTCCCTTAGAAATGACAAAAAATGTTTAGAAAAACTCAAAAAATTAACAAGCCTACAATTAATTTTTTAGTTCAATAGTCGTATGACGATTAGTTCTTAGAGTTTTTCTTAACGTTTCTGTCATTTCTAACGAAAAATATTAGTTTGCGTAGTTACCTTAAGTCTACAGTGTCAAATTGAACGACTAATAAGTCAACAGTCTGATCTTGAAAGGTATATGTTAATGATAGTTAGTGTCAAAAAAATCAAGTACCGAATAATTCCAATTTTCAGCAAAACCTGGTAAATTGAGCAGAAGCAGAGCATATAGCATATTTGCGTATGTAACTAGGAATGTTTATAGCCGCAATAGCAATCTCTATGGGATTCAATTCAAGATAAGCACGGTAATGGCATATTCAGAGATAAAACAAAGTACAAGGACAGGGTTCAATATAATCATCTCCAGACCAGAAATCACGTGATGCATTGCTGTCTCTTGTTGTTTTGCCACCAATCAAAAAGTGGCTACTCGCATCAATCACCTTTACGACATTGGGTGCCGCCTCCTGTCAATTGTTTCACAACCATATTATTATTATAAGATGCATGGAATGGAATCACTATACACTAGTCCATAGAACAAAACAACTTTAGTTGCTACCTCTTGGGTCGGCTGCGATCTTCTTCATAGTCCATCACTCCCCCAGGTTCAGAGTACATCTCCTCATGCCCTCTGAAGTCAATGTCGGCCTGCTCACAGTGTGTAACTTCTGCCACAATGTAAGTAAGACACATCGACCAACATATCCCCAAATACTCTACTTTACTTTATTAATAATCACTCCTCTATCTACATCAATGCACAACTCTCTTTGCATTTCATACTCTGCTATATCTACTAGCATAAAATAATATAAACCAAACAAAACATCTTTCATCTTATCCAGGAAGTTCCCTGGAACAATTTTTTAAGTTCACTCCGAATTGCCACAAATTTTACCACATTATACTTCGAACTGCAAACAATAAATTTTGACCTTCAATGCTCACATATATAATACTGACAGAAATAGTAACAAATAAAATAAAGTCTGATAACATTTTCCATAAAGACAATCTCAAATATAAAACTGGATTAAACTGACCTTGAGGGAAAGAGTCTTCTTCACTTCTTCCACCTTTTCTTCGACATCTTTTTGGTGCTTCCTGTCCAACTCACTCATTGTATCTGCCCATTTTATCTTCTCTTGAATTGAAAAAAGTAGATTGTCTGATGTACCCAACCTAGGTTGGTTTTCAAGAAAAATAATAACTGTCAATTTACAATACTAAGAAACTAAAGCCCCTTCAACTACTTTAGACCAGAGATGCAGTTGCTACTCTCTGGACGGAAAGAGCCAGTATTTCAGCAGAGATTGATAAACAAGTCATAAAGTGAACGCCCTTTCAGGAAGCTTCCAATAACTCATTATAACAAATTCTTATACCCTAAAACCACTCAATTTTAATGTCTTGTTATAATGAGATTATCTCTGGTTCATATACACTAGGAATCAAAGGACAGATACTATGTAACCGCAATAAACTTTGACTAATGACGATAATTAATTTATCTTCCACGCACAGATAAACGCTATTTTTGAACTGTTTACTCAAGAAACCATTTTGAAATTATAATTTGGGTTTGCAGAAATTCGGAAATGAGAGAATTAGGTTTGAAAATCTAGTGCATCAGACAAAAAGCTGAATAAACTAGTTTAACAGCAACAAAACCTCAGAACAAGCCTTATCTATCCACAATATAGTAATAGGGCCCTTAAAGTAAAGTGCATCACGGCCACAACCGTGAACAGTTATAAAAAAACACCTAACTAGGTTTCATTTGACATAATTACACACACCAATGATTGGTCCAACGTACAGAGATGTTACTAAAATACCCTTAAGACTGTGCAAAATAAGATAACCACCCTTACAATTCAAAATGACTTCACAAGAAATGGGCCATATTGCATGAATTAGTACTGTTTGCATTCTGGTCATAAGTTACTTACTAACATTTTAACATCGGTATTCATTTATATGATAGCTTAGGAATTCACCATCAGCCAGAAGGATGTGCATCCAAGACAAGTAATCACGTGCACAAACTCCTAAAGTCAAGCCATCAAACATTTTTAGATGAGAATTAATTTCTAATCAGAGCAACAAAATGGGTGAAGGACCACTAGCATACAGGTAAAGGCATTGTTAATCTTATTTAAAGTTCCTACGTGGATAACTCCCTCAGTAGGGGAATCATGTGGAGAAAAAAAAAGGAAAATGCCATCAACAGAAAGCCATAACGTAATGACACAAGAGAGAATTACAAAGTGCAAACAATCAACAAGATGGGACCAGTAAGAACTCCTGTCCATTTCTCTTTACCAGTTTTGGGAAAACATCACAAAAACTCAGATTCACTAACCTAGTGAGAATCAGGCTAAATTCACTAAAAAAATAACCAATGGATCTATATCATGGAATTATACAATCGAAAAATAATGCATGCATATAACATATTATCTAACACCACTTACAAACATGAAGTACCACAAATACCAAGGGAAAAGGAGAATATAACAAAACTAAACTCCGGAGAACCTTGGCTGTTCAAGTGTAATTTATTTAGATTAGAATTTTGAGCAATTGGAAGGCACCCAGGCCACATGTCCTAAGTACTATATTTCTTAATACAATATATATATTACATATATAACGCCGCAAGCATAAACCATGTACACGTACAAATAATGAGCAACGAAAATAAGACGTATTCCAATTTCTATATATGATGTACCATGGATGAAAAAAATACAAGGCACAATAGTTAAATCCTTTCTGAAACAAAGAACTTACCATTTTGAAAGTGTTTGTATCATATTCCCAAGTTGTCCAGGTCTAAGATCCCTCCCTGCAGCAAATTGGACCTGCATTGGGCACATTTGTTAATACAATAGGGAAAACTTTACAAGTAAATGTCTAATACAACAAGGCAATAATTTATAAAGCAAGGTGACTAGTACTAGCTCAGACCTCAAAGCATCTTCGCAACTGATCCAGCTTTCCTCTAACTATTCCCTGTAAGAAATGGAAAACAACAATACAACGATTAATCATTGGTTATATATAACATCCAACAAAACAAATTAAATACAAATAAAAAACTGTTGTTGGAGTATTAAAAATGAGGGGGTCTAGAAACAATGTTAGCCTTCATTATCTTTAATACACATCATTTCAAAACTTTATATGCCACTAAAAGTATAGCTCTAAGCAAATGACAGTCCTAAAGAGACATCCCACATTCCAGCCACGAGGAATGTTTTCATAAAGCAACTTGTTTTGTGAGAGAAGGGATAGGACACAAATCAAATGGCATATCATATACAAGTCAAGGAATACATACATCATATTCTCAGAACTCAGACGGATAATACTTACCGCATACATGCATTCATTGATTAGAAAATCTTCAAGTTCACGAACATTTGTGACATCTAGCTCCTGCATTAGTTGATCATACGGTAGAACCTGGGAAATGAATCAACATTTAGTCCAAGGACAAACCATAAAAACAACCAACTATATGATTTTCCATTGGATGCAAGAATAAAGGAACACTTCAACCAAACATAAAAGCTGGTGAAGCAAAATTTAATGAAAATAAGGATTTTGTAGCTAATATTCTGTAAAAAAGAATCAGGACACGGAAGTAGGAAATCCAAATCAACAAACTTTTGCATCAAGACATACACCCTATCCAAGAACATGTGTCTCATTGAGTACAGGACCATCTTCAGGCATATGGTTCTACAAAATTCTTGATATTTGAAACTTCAAAACAACTCAATTTTATTAGACAGAACACCTTATATTAAGTTACCACAATCAAGTTCGACTTAGATTGAAAAGCGTGTTTGTTCCAAAGTTAACCAAAGTGGCCACCTTTATATAAATCAAAGACATTTAATTTGCTAAAAGTTCCCGGGGAAGCACAATTCATAATTTGGTCACTCATTTGAGCTGGTAAAATCATCATCTTCACGGAAAAAACAAGAATGCAAACAAAAGATAAGGGTATAGATCTTAGGTTAGTATACCTTGTTAGACTCGGCCAATGTAAGCACTGTAAGTTGTTTTAGCTTAAGGACTTGGTCAGGAACCAACTGCGGTAGACAGCCAGCATTGCCTACAGATCAAAACATAGCAGCCAACAAATAAAACATTATGGTATGCATATCCGAAAAACAACTAAATCAACCATAAAGAAGAGATAGTTTTCAAGGGAAGTCACATATACTACAGTGATAGATAAATCGCGTGATATTTCACCGTACAAAATAAACAATACAGGTTAGGTGAATCCTATTGCACCACATCCACTAAGTTGACAAATCTAAACAATTCAAGGGAAGCAATGTAAGATATTGTCCATGACTTATGCAAGT
This sequence comes from Erodium maritimum, assembly GCA_963921825.1. NCBI lineage: Eukaryota > Viridiplantae > Streptophyta > Magnoliopsida > Geraniales > Geraniaceae > Erodium > Erodium maritimum. The sequence goes on along the minus strand of OY997588.1, from coordinate 87,326,664 downwards.
GTACCAAGGAAATGCCATGTTTCAAATATATGAATCTTTGGACCTAGTTTCAGAGGCCAGCATCTCAAACAATTTTCTGGGTAGTACCCTATTCACCACACAATTAACAGTCAGGGGGGAAACAGTCCGAGAGGAATGTCTGCCTGGTATATTACGCATTTCTTTAAAGCAATCAAATATCTATGGGGGGTTTCTCTTCCTTGCTGCAAAAGTGACTGCACTAGTATATAATGAGGTTGATCATCTACCCTATTCACTACCAACAAGATATCAAATTACAGTTCAACATTTAATTTGGAAAACTTGCAAGTGGCCCTAGAAAAATAAAAACTGTCTGCTAAAGAGGGAAGCCAAGGTATCACCAAAAGAAATTTCTCGACATAAAAGTTCTGGTTCAAACTTAAACTTTTAATTATATACTTTTATCCTGGGTAAACTTAGAATTTCCAGCACATGAACTAACCAGGAAAGCAAGTTCAGAATTTTCTGACATACTTGAGCTACAAGACTATTTCTAATACGCTTTATAAGTGAAGAACAGTGCAGAACTTTAGTAAACCGGAATAATTTAGCACAGAGTCAACCATTGAACTAAACATAGAAACAATGGGTTAAAAATAGGCTTCAAATGAATCATGTGAATGCATGCTTACTCTTGTAATCACTCCACGTGCCATGTGCAAACAACCTTAGAACATCAATGTATACGGAATGGTCAGTTCCTTCAAGCTGCACAGATTTTTCATTCATCAGTCAGAAACAAGGCACATCCAAAAACCCATTCAAGCAACAAAATAAAATATATCATAGATTTCTCCCTCCAGTTTTGTCGACCAACACACATAACATGAAAATTCAAGAGAAAAAAACGAAATAGATAATCAGTTCAACAACAAATCAGAGACGTGAATTCACGAATAAAACTACAGTGCTGAGAGAAAATTCCGAACTACAAGATTCATAACAGAATTGAAGACAGTGAGGATTGAAATAGAACCTGGAGAACGGTGGGAACGGCGAGGATCTCGGAGAAGGCGAAGAGGGAAGGGTGCGAGGTGGCATCGACTATGAGAGATCCGAGGGAGGAGCCATTGTGAGAGGAGATTTGCTTGACGAAGTGATCGATTATCTCGGCTTGTTTCTGTTCAATATCCATCTTCGCTTGTTTGGTTGAAAGGATTAGGATACGAACATTGGTATATCAGTGAGTTAGGGTTTTGGGTTTTCTGAATTGACGAAAACGGAGGGTTAGGGTTTGGACGGAGGGATCTTGATTCTGAGAACAAGTTCTGAGCGAGAAGAGACCTTCAACGTTTTGCTTTTGGAGCCCGGTCTACTCGGGTTCTTTTTTGTTCTTTTTTAAGAAGGAAATGGAAATATTATTAATTAAAACGTTCAGACGATTGCAGAACTGTTTTTATCGTACAACCAAATTCTATAACAATATTAAAAAACAACGACTGAAAATTAACTGTTGCTCTAGGGGCATGGGGGGGGGGGGGGCTGCGGTAGCATCCGAAGAGACCGATACAGCATACGCCAACCATTAAACACTGATCGAGCAGACCAAGTGAGGAAAGTGCATTGGTGGACCGATATCTTCCCTGGAGAGTCAGCGTGCGTCGTCCTCCCTTGACTGATAACTGTAGGGCTCCAAAACGCGGAAGTGCTAACCCCGAACTGGTAGGGGAGAATCATGTCGACAATTGGTGGAACCGTTGCCACCGTCTAGCCAGAGAGAGGGTACCATCAACCAACCCCTCCCTGGGCCTCCAGGGACTCATTCCTGGAGGCGGGGTTCTTGTGCACCCCCCCCCCCCCCCGTTGCTAAGTGTGACGCCCCATCTGACGTCGGCAACCCCGACCCCATCCCAGCCCGGGGCATCCAATTTGGCCCGCTTTGTCAGGCCCGACGGGCATCCGTTAGAAGACCACGCCCCAGGCCCATGTCCGCTCGGTCTCGGCCCGACCCATCTGCAGAAACCCTAGCGGTGATGCGCGCCACCGCCTTTCCCTTGCTTCGCCTCCACGCTATCTCCTCCGATCATTCCTCTGCCGCTGATACGGTGTCCGACAGCAAGGGTTTCTTCTCCAGCGGCCTCACCTAAAACACCGCAGTCCAGCGGAATGTCAACCCGTCTTCCTCTTCGCTTGGTGTCGACCGAGTAAGCTTTCGACCCGCACGTGCCATGGCCTTAGACCGGCGTCCCGCGCCTCCTCCACCACGTTCTACCGCCGCAGCGACGAAGAACTCGAGATCCCCTCGTCCCTTCATCGCTGCAACCCCAACGGGAACAGAGACAATGGACTAGCGTAGGAGATCGTGTCGCGTAAGGTTAAGACCTGAGACGTCCGAGGAGAAGCCTTAGCCGCCTTATCCTCCGACCCACCGCGCGTCGTCGCATGACCGCTGCCAGGGAAGCTCCTTTCCGTCGTTGCCATGTGAGGACTCGCAGAAAACCCTAGGCTCTGCGTTTTCTTCCCTGTAAACCACTCCTGCCCTTCTTCAACCATCATACCCCACAGCAGTAGCACAAACAGAGAAGACAAAATCATGATCCAATGATTAATCATTGTAAGAACCGCCTCCGGTAGATCCCGATCGAACCGGCGTTTTTCGGCGATAGTTGATTTTTTGCCGGAAAAGTCAACCGATGACTCCGGAAGTCATTCGGGACCTTTCCGGGGCCAAAAAGCTTAGTCGCCGTTACGGTTAGCTTAGTTGGGCCGTTTCTTTTCAATTGGTTGTAAGTGCGAAAAAGTCAAACCGGGGTCAAACTGGGCCTAAATAAGGACTGAAACCGAATTAATTGTTGTGCTGGAAATTCCTAAGAAGAGAAGTGGTCCCCACATGGACACTTGTCCATGTTAGTTTGGGGGAGAAGAAAGGGGGAAAGAATGACCCAAATACCCCTAAATCTAAGGCATGAGAGACTTTTGGCTTAAGGGACATTCTCGTCCATTCCAAAGTAGGTTAAAGGGGCTAGAGAGAGCAACTCAGCCCATTAGTGTGTGTTGGCCGAAATTCTTCAAGGGGAGAGAGAGGGTGCCATGGAAGCTTGAAGAAGAAGAAAGAGAGAAAAGAGGGAACTTTGAGACCATTTCTTCACCAAAAGCTTGGATTCTTCCATTTTCATCTTCTACTCTTCAATGCAAAGGTAATTCTTCTATCAAATCTCGTTTTTGGTTGAAGTGTGTTGTGGGTTTGGGTAGAACAAAGCTTGAACTAGATGGGTTAGCCATGGAATCGGAGTTTTGGTGTTCTTATGGTTGATAGATGGAGAAAAGTGGTTTTAATTGGTGAAATCTCTTGGGTTTTTATGTTTTTGATGAAACCCATTTAGATTGTTGAAGTATTGGAGGTTAGGGGACTGTTTTGAAGCTTTTTGATGGATAAAAATGGAGGTTTTGGCCTTTATTTTCGTGAAATCGGGGCTGGAGGAAGAAGAAGGACGAACCTGTCCAGACCCGTCACGGATCCGTGACGGGAACCGTGATGGTGGACGTCACGGCTCCGTGAGGGAGACCGTGACGGCGCCAGTCACGGCTCCGTGAGGGAGACCGTGACGGCGCCAGTCACGGCTCCGTGAGGAGAACCGTGACGGGTAGCCTCATAGATCCGTGACCCGATCCGTGGCAGGCCTGTTTTGGGATCCTTTTTAGGTGTTTTCATCTATTTCGAGCTTTTATCTTGAACCGTTTGTTTGGGGGTTTTAACTTAGATGTTTGCCTCTTAAACCACCTTGTTTAGCCTTTAATTCTGGTATTAATTGTGATCCAAGACCTTGGACCCGAGCTCGACGGAGGAGGAGGCCTTTGGGACCGTGTGAGAGGACGAGGAGGAAGCTAGCCAGGATGTCAACTGCTAGGAGTAATTAAACGTTGGAGAATTCAAGGTAGGGAAGAGTATTAAACTCCACTCTTAATTTAAAGATTGCTAATAGTATGCCTATAGGATAATAATAATCGGAAAGGTTCTAGTTTGCATATAGGATGTGATTCACTAGAATAGCCGCTTTCAATTACAATAATAACCGGATGAGTCTTAGTATGCATATAGGATGTGATTCACTAGTTAACCACTTTCAATACTTTGGGAAATTGTCGTGCTGGTAGAATGGCCATGTCGAGCCTTAGGATTGCTTGTTGAATGTACTTATTGATGATTGTTCTTCCTTAGTATTGATGCATGTTCCGTCTTTAGGTTAATTTGAGAGTCACACTAAACTAGATGCATTATGATGATTGTGATGTGAATGGTTGATTCGTGTTATGATTGGTTGAATGTGATGAATGTGATATGAGTGTTGTCTTATGTTATGATCGGGTGAATGATAGACCGATGTAGTATGCTTGGTAAGTTATGTCGGAAGCTTGTTGTTATGATGCGTTCGTTGTAGCGTGTTCGGTAAGTTTGGTTGGTATAGTATGTCGGTGTGAATTGTTGGGTTGATATGTTGGTATGACGGGTACACGATGATCGGGTTACGTGATAAGGTGTACCTACCTTCCGACTAGGAGTTGGTAAAATGTGATGTGATTCTATGATAAGGTGTACCTACCTTCCGACTAGAAGTCGGTAAAATGTGATGTTGCCAGTGTTAAGGCGCACCTGCCTTCCGACTAAGCATCGGTAAAATGAGCTATGAATCGTGATAAGATGCGCCTGCCCTCCGACTGGGTGTCGGTAAATTGTGATATAGCCGTGGGATCCGGCGTATTAAGGGGGACTTATTGTGTGTGTATTGCTAATGATTTGTTGCGTGGTTGTTATTGCTTTACCTGTCTGCATGATTTGGGTGTTACGATGTGACTTGTACCCCGTGCTATGGGAAGATACACGACCGAGGTGTATGTCGGTCCGGTATAATGTTTGTGTGTTTTACCCCGACGTGAGTTCCAGGAAGACATCTAGGCCGATGCGTGTTCTGGTACGTTATGTGTGTTGGTGTGTGGTTCGGAATCTTGTGGGTTAATTATCTATATTTCAGGATTCGTGCTTTTCTTTAGTTGTCTTCTAGTGGGAAATAAGTTGTCTCCCTGATGTTCTCCCTTTGAGCTGTTATTTTGTTAAGTGTTACTTTTCCTGTTGGTTTCTAATTGTGTCGTCTTCTTGGTAATTGTACTAATTGAGAATTTTGGAATCGAAGCGGGAGTTCTTGTCCTTTACTACTTTTTCCTACTAAGCATAAGCTCACCCCCTCTGTTTTTACTGTCTTTACAGGTTTAATTGTTGAGTAGACTTAGAGGTTGTCTCAAGGCTCGGGAGCACCTTGAGGATCCGGGTGGTTTTATGTTGTAGAAAGACGTACCTCTTTTTCCGTACTAAACTATGTTTTAAATTGTTCGGATTTGAGCGGTTGACTCATGTTATATTTCTCAGAGTTAGTATTTTGGAACTAAAATTTGGAGTTCAATTTCATTTAAATTCATTCCTTTTATTATCGTTTATTATTATTCCTAGTTCACGTCTTGGGTCTGGTCAAAACCGGATTTGGGGCGTGACAATCATCACCCAACAAGCCATAATTATGGCTAGAATCAAGCACATCAGCGGCGGTACGTAACCTATCTGTCGCTCTCTCGTATTTTTGTGCCTATAGTTTTGTTGACTGATTGGTTATGTTACTGAGAGTCTCTCGAGTGGGATATTTTATTTTATTGATTAAAACGCGGGGACGTAAGATTTTATTTGAAGACTCGTAGAATATATAAAAATGTATCTGGTATTATAAATTCAGATTACGATGGAACAAGTATAAAATGGGCCTTTCTGATCGGTCAGAGGTCGACATCATTCATTATCCTAGCCATATAACTGAGTTGAACATCCTTGAGAGACAACAAGAGGGCACAACATTCCTCTAAAATACGGTCCAATAGGGAGAAGAGGGGGGCCCTCCTTGAATTAAACCCACAACATATTGGACATCATTCCTTTACCATAACACAGGTCTGTCCAATTCGATGCATCCACAGTAGGGCCATCCGGATTGTAGTAGCCTATGCAAATTACACTCCTTGTACATCGGGTAGGATTTTGTTCCTTCCATCCAATATTATCCCTTTGTACTCCTTACCAATCATACTCCATGCCATCTGGCGCGTATCCGAGAGCATTGCTCCATCCACATTTATCGTAAGTCAATCGGGGGGACCATCAGACCTACTTCTATTGGTGTTGTGTCGGGATATGGGTGGTTCGGGCATAGTGTGCCAAACACAACTGTGGATGTGACTACAGATCGTAACATCTAAAGATACTACGTATTGTGGTGTTTTCTCTCATACTATCCCGTTCTATACCTTCCATATCTCCCAAATTGTTAGTGTCAACCGTGCCTTAAGGGGCATATCAGGATGAGCCATAATGATAGTCCACCAACCCATGAATGTATGTCCGAGAAGAATGGAAATTCCCAAGTGTGCTTTGTCCTGCAACTCTTGAGCAAAAGGGCAGTGATGAAGAAGGTGGGAGGTCGACTCCTACCCTATCCTACACACGGGGAACTCTTCCGGAACCGGAACCAATTTTGTCCTAAGGTTGATCGCCACATGTAGTATACTTGAAATAACCCTCCAAAGGAACACCTTGATCCTAGGTTGGATATCAAGATTCCAGATCGTCGTCTAAATTGTAGCCTCCCGTGGGCGTCCAACGGCTATTCATACATGTCAACTCCATGTATGCTTCCTTACATGTGTATGTCCCCTATGTATTACGAGCCTAGTACCACATATCCATCCGTCCCATTATTGCGGAGGAACCTACCGAACGTCCTCAAACAGCTTAGGGGGTAATAGCTCCTCCAACCGACTCGTATTCCAAGCCCCACCCATCTCATGACCTGCCTTAGCATCAATTCGAATACCCCACTCGTATCCGCAAGAATACAAGGGGTGTCCCCTAACAATCACATGACCCCTCCCACCAGCGTGGTGCTCCCATCACCAATCGTCCTTCGGAGACCCTGGCACGATAGTTTCTGCCTCACTCGAACCCCCAACTAAATATAACTTGGGGTTTTCCCCTCGTCCGTAGTAAGAAAATCACCCTTCGGGGAATATTTGGATTTAAAGACCCTCGCCACCAGGTTGTTAAGTTTTGAGAGAAACTACCACCCTATCTTGGAAAACAGAGCCAACTGATGTCGTACATGTCCCCAAACCCCAGTCCTCCCTCATCCTTCAGACGACACAAATTCGCCAGTCTTGCCAAATAATCAATTTTGTCGCTCGAGGGGTATCCGCCCACTGGTATCTGACGAGGGCCACATGTATTTTCGCCACTGGCCCTTGTGGATGAAGGACCGTACTAAGGGCTTGTAAAATAGATTGGACCATCACCTCCTTACCCCTCGATGACAGGAGTTGGCCATCCTAAGGCGCAATCTTGGTAAGCAAGGGATCACAAATAAATTGCAAACTCTGCCATGTATTCCTCCTCAGCATGTTCGTGACTCCCAAATACATCTGATGTGGACATAAGATACATTTATTTTATATGTCATTAGCTCATATTTATGTTCTTTTTAGCCCTGAGTCAGTATAAGTCAATGCACTTTACTCTCATATTGCGTAATTGGTCTTATTTCAGGGTTCACCAAGCATTTATAGCAAAAAAGGGCAATTCAAGAGTGAAACAGAGCAAAATTGAAAGTTGGGCAGAAGTGCCAGTAAAATGCCCCGATTTGTTGCACGTCGTGCATCTACCCGGTGCATTTTGGAACAGAGGCGCCAGACAAATGTGCCAGAAACTTGCACGGCGTGCAACCGACCGTGAAAACGTCAGAAACGCGTTTTCCAGTTGTATTTCCCATTTTTTATCAGACTTGACTCTCGATATAAAAGGAATTTTAGGTCAGAACAAAGGGTATCACGTTTTGGAGGAGAAAGGGTCACTTTTTGGAGAACTTGGAGCTTGGAGAATTTAGAGAGAAGATCGAAAGCAGAGATTAGAACATCAAAGGTTTTGTGTAGATTGGATTCCAAACTTGATATTTGTATTGATCTTATTGTTTAATATGAATTTCAGTGGTTTATTCATCTCCTTTTGTTCTTATTCTTGTGATATGATCTAAACCCATATTGATTTAGGGCTAGGGGAATGATGTGATGAATTGAGTTAACATATTCGTGTGTACATTCGTCAAATTAATATCTAGGAAAGTGTTTATATAATTCCTTTCATAATGCTACATTTCCCTGATCACGTATATGTATGATTTAATCTTGTTAACCAACAATTGAGAAATGAGGTTAAGAAGAGGAAAAGGAAATTAGATAGCTCGGGTTTTAATCAATACTAGAATATGGTTAAACTGACACGAGTGCATTAATTATAGGAGTAAAACCCAAAATTTAGAGGTTTTCATATATTGTAATGTTATATAACGCTCTACGCCTAGGTTAGAGACAATTAGGTGGACTGAGTATGTTATGGTCCTAATACGATCGAGATATTGTTAGGACTGCCTTTAGAATAGTACTAGTTGCGAATGTATACCGAACCTCGTTAAGTTGTTCATCACACTCGAACCCCGTTAATGTCCTAGATCGCCTTTTATCTCTAATTTATAATCCATCTGTGATTTTGTGCTCTGTTTTCGGATCATTTATATTCTCAGAATTTGTATGAAATAACATTTTATAAAACAAAATCAATCATCATTATAAGAATAGCTAAGTGTTTGCTTAATTTTTCCCTTGGGTACGATATCTCGGACTAAACCCCGAATACTACTTGAGGACCGGTACGCTTGACGTGCCATTTTGAGAGTTAATTCTCAGAGTGTCAATTTAATTGCGCCGTTGCCAGGGAGCAACTAAGACAACTCTGATACGTTTATAATTTGTGTTAAGACTATTCTATTCTATTTTTTTCTTTTATTTAATTTAAGTTATTAATGCAATTGCGGTCTTACCCCTCTCCGAGTTTATTGACTACAGATATTGAAGAGGTCGAGAGGAACGCTCGGATCGCAAAGCGTCAAGGAAAAGAAGCTATGAGTCAGCCCCCATGTAATGCAGATAACCAAGATGACAACCAGAGGGGCGCGATCCAGCCAAGGAATGAGAACCCAACCAGGGAGCAACCTCAAGCCCCTCCTGGATTTATTCCACTGTTTGTTCCAGAGGAACCACCGAGGCAAAGAGCTTTAATGGAGTATGAAACTCCATCAATCCGAGGCATAGAAAGCAGCATTGTCGTACCACCAGTCACAACACTGACATTTGAGATCAAGACATCAATTATCAACTTGGTGAGAGGTGACCCATTCCATGGGAATGCACACGAGTATCCATTGGAATACTTAACAACCTTCCTCGAGCTTTTTGATACGTTCAGGTATAATGGAGTGTCAAGTGATGCAGTGCGCCTTCGAATTTTTCGTTTTTCATTGAAGGATAAAGCAAGTAAGTGGCTACGTAAACTACCTACTGGGAGCATCAGAACATGGACCAATTAGTGGATGCTTTCATGACCCCTTTCTTCCCACCTAAGAGGACAATAAAGCTGAGAGCAGACATTAACACCTTTTCGCAACAAGGTGATGAAACATTAGTGGAAGCATCGGAAATGTTCTCTGATTTATTGAGGCACTGTCCACATCATGTGCAACCACTATGGGTTCAAATACAGACTTTTTATTCTACTCTGAATGAAGTTAGTCAAGGTCAATTGGATTCAGCAGCTGGAGGTTCTTTTATGCAATTGACTCCAGAGAACAATGTGGCTCTCTTGAACTTGATGGCTTCAAATAGAGTCTGGTAGTCCAACAGAAGAGGAGCTAGAGCTAAGGGGATGGTTAATGTAGTGGAGTCATCATCAATAGACAAGGTGGTGGATCAGATTGTCTAGAGTGTGACAAAGAAATTGAATGCAATGCAGGTACCTTCATTTTCTAATCCTCTTGATTACATTTAAGGTATTGGAGAACCTTAGGGAGAAACTGCAAATTTTGTGGGCAACTAGAGGAAGCCAAGTTATGATCCATTTTCCCCTACCTATAATGAAGGATGGAAAGAGCACCTGAGCATATCCTGGAAACCCCAAGGGCAGAATCAAGCTTCTTCTGGGTATCAACAGAGACCTCAAGGACAAGGCTATCATCAAAGGCCTCAAAACCAGTAGTATTAGCAGAGGCCTCAGAATCAACAGTACCAAAACCAACAGCCTCAGAATGCACCCTCCACAAGATTCTTCCTCCAAACTAGAGCAGATGATGCTAACCATGATGGCACAAATGGAGGAGAAAAGAAATAGGTTGAGCGGCGCAAGGCATTTGTGTAGGAGCAGAAGGAAATTTTGCAGGAGCAGCAGGTAATTTTGCAGGAGCAGCAGGCAATTTTGCAGGAGCAGTAGGTAGTGAACCGGAACAATGGTTCCCATTTCCAGAAGTTGGAAACCCAAATGGGTCAATTAGCCAATGAAATGAATTCGAGGGCTCTTGGAAGCCTCCCGAGAAACACAGAGAGGAATCCTAGGGAGGATGTCCATGCAGTTACTTTGAGGTCTGGGAAGTCCATGAAGGAGTTGGTGAAGGCCAAGGAGAAAGTAGTTGAAAAGGTTGATGGAACAGAATACCTGAGTCAAGAAGAAGGACATGATGAAAAATTGGAAGGAACATAGGAAAAAAGGCTCGCCAAAGGTAAGAAGGTAAGGGAGTCCATAGTTGAAGCAGAAACTAGGACTCCACCTCTTCCATTCCCTTCTGTTGCCAAGAAAAGCAAAGTTGATGCTCAATTCTCAATTTCTGAACATGTTTAGGGAGTTAGAAATTAATATTCCTTTTCTTGATGCTATTCAAGGTATGCATGCCTATGCTAAATTTTTGAAAGATATTATCACTAACAAGAGAAAGTTAGGTGAATTCGAGACAATGAACTAGAGTGAGGAGTGTTTAGTAGTTTTGTTGAACAAGTTACTCCCCAAGCTTAAAGACCCTACGAGTTTCACTTTACCTTGTGAAAATGGGTCATATTTCCTTTACTAGAGCATTATGTGATCTTGGTGCAAGTATTAATTTAATGTCTTTAGCTATATTCAAGAGATTAGGCCTTGGGGACGAGCCAAAACCAACGTCCATATCTTTGCAATTGGCTGATAGATCAATCACGTATCCTAGGGGTATTGTAGAGGATATCCTAGTAAAGGTCGATAAATTTATCTTCCCCGCTGTTTTTCGTATATTAGACATGACAAAGGACTATGAAATCCCTCTGATTTTGGGTAGACCCTTTTTGGCCACAGCTAGGGCTCTAATTGATGTGGAGGAAGGTATATTGACCATTAGGTATGGTCAAGAGGAAGTCGTTTTTAATGTCTTTCAAACTATGAAAGATGCTAGGAGAGATGACACATGTTTTAATATTGATGCTTTTGATCATGGTTGTCAAGAAAATTTCAATATATCAAAGTTTAATGATCCTTTGGAAGTGTCTCTGATTGAAAGTTTGTCTAATGAATTTCCATATCCACAGGAAGGTGTAGATGAATTAGTACACATGTTGGAGGTATGTCAGCCTATGAGGGCTCGTCAAAGCAAGTTTTAGACTTTGGAGACCCCTACTGGACCTAAGTTGAAACTATCAATCGAACAGGTTCCAGATTTGGAATTGAAGCCATTACATGATAATTTAAAATATTCATTTTTAAATAGTAATGGTACTTTTCCTGTGATAATTTCATCTGCTTTGTCTGAATTGCATGTAGAGAAGTTGTTGAGAGTGTTGAGGGAGCACGAGAGGGCCTTTGGATGGATTATTGCAGACATCCAAGGAATTAATCCATCCATGTGCATACATAAGATCTTGATGGAAGAGGATCACCACCCGAGTGTGCAGCACCAAAGGCAGCTAAACCCATTGATGCAGAAAGTGGTTAAGAATGAGGTAATCAAAATCCTTGATACATGTATTATTTACCCAATTTCAGATAGTTCATGGGTAAGTCCAGTACAATGTGTACCTAAGAAAGGTGGAATGACTGTAGTAAAAAATGAAAAGAATGAATTGATCCCTACTAGGACAGTTACAGGTTGGCGGGTATGCATAGAATATAGGAAATTAAATGATGCAACCCGTAAAGATCATTTCCCCTTACTATTCATTGAAAAGATATTAGAAAGATTAGCAAGGCATGAGTTTTATTGCTTTTTAGATGGGTGCAGTGGGTATAACTAAATTGCTATAGCGCCCGAGGATCAAGAAAAGACAACCTTTACTTGTCCTTATGGATGTAAGTCTTAGTGCCCATAGTTCAATCATAAATGTCCAAATGTATATATCATCATTAACAATAAGATTAAAGTGGATTTATATTACTTATGTGTTGGAGTAATATATCGATGTGTGTTCTGATCTATGCCCACCATACGAATAGAACCATATATCGAGATAGATCACACTCGATGAGTCCCTAGTCAACAAAGCTTCGCTAGAAGCGACTAGTATGAAAGATGGTTCTTCATGGCTTACATTCTGTTAGTCATCGGAATGAGATTCCGGAGTTTGATCATAAATATCATGTGGGACATGATATTGGACGACCCGACATGAATATGTGCCATAGATCAAGTCATGAACATATTCATTGTCGTAGCTTGTCATGTATCCTTAGACAAAGGAGTCTTTGTGAAAACTATGCAGTATACAACTAAATTTGACCTGAACCCAATGTTGCCTGTGACAGGGTTTCCATAACGGCCAGAATTGGCTTGGGGACGGACTGCATGAGTGACACAAAAGACGGCTAAGGGATTTATCCCTCATACTACGGTATGGGAAAGATATCGGTTCTCGGCCGCTTGATCGAGAGTGACTGAAAAAATAGCATGGCCATGCACATGATACTGGGTATCATATATTCAGTCATCTCACATATCAAGGAACAGTGATTGAGAATAATAAGGATGACGACTCTATGCCTTATCTCAATCAGGATATCGGTGATGAAAGGATAATGACTGAGACGACGGAAAGGTTGGAATCAACAGAGTCGATTCGTTATGCAGTGTCAGACAATATTAAAGTCTCGTTAATTGCCACTTATATAGGATCAAGTAAAATGGGATTTTACGTTGATCTATTGACATGCATAAACCTAAGGGTCAGATCAAAGGATGAAACTCATTGACACAATTATAGAGAATGACCAAAAGGGAGTTGTCTCGTGACATGACCAAAACTGGGTTTTGGTTCATGTGCCTGTAAGTGAATAGGACATTACAGATCGAGACAAGGCTTGGAGTCTTGGGATTGATCACGTCAGATAATGTTGGACATTTCCGGTATGGAAGGTTTGGAGGCCATGACCGCGTCACGGGACCTCATTGGGAATGGCCACGGGCCATGTTCCAAGAGACCCATGCAACCAAGGCCCATGGAACTAATTAATCAAGTCTTGATTAATTAGTACTAAGTAAGCAAGACAAGGATTAAGGTGTTGGTGATTCACCACCTAACCCCATCTTGTCTAGCCTTAGCACCATACTTGTCCTAGTTCACACCATGCTTCACACCTTACTTGTCCTTGGTAGTTGTTGATTATACTGATGATTTAAGTCATCTTTTTTCATATAACAAAACACAAAACAAGAATAGGAAGACAACTTCTATTCCTCTCTCCCTTCAATTTCGGGTTTGGCTTTCTTTCTCCATCTTGTTGTGTTCTTGAGTCATCTAAAGAAGAACTACGTGGCTTTAATTCCAATTGGATACGTAAGCGTCTTGAAGAGTCAAGTAGATCATCGTTTCTTTGGTGTTCTCTTTATTCTACTCGTGCTCTTGAACTAATTGGTAAGGAGACATCCATATTGTTTATTCTCTTGTGTATCTAATATTTGGTAGTGTTCTATGGCATGGTCTCTAGTTATTTCCGTTGCAAGTAAGTGTTCATACCCTTCATCGAGACCCAACAATCCCATGTGATCGATGGGGCTCTTGTTAGGGAGGAGCGATGAGGGTTTGGTTCTAGATGGCCTTCGATAGTCCGTTGCGTAGGTCACTGTTACTATGGTTTCGGAAAATTCCCAAAACAAACTAAGGTTCATCTTACCTTTGACAAATTGTCCACATTCTATGACAACTATGGTTGGATTGGTCATGTGGCACGAGAATGTGATCGAAAGATGACAGGGGTATCCTGGTTTGATAAATCGTTCCTAGAACTCAAACTGTATAACCCGGTAAAAAAAATATGCTATTGATTGGGGGACGGAGGCACAGACATCGAAGATCCCACCAGGATTTTCCCCATGACCTAGAACACTATATCTAAGGACCTTTCACATCGAGGAAGAGGCATAATATTAACCCCAAAAACTTTACCTAACCAGGGTGGGGGAGGAGGGTCAATACCGGTGGGTGGATCTACTTACACTTCATGGACTACCCCATCTAGGGCATTGGGTACGAAAAAAGGGTCGGCTGGGGAACCCCATGAAGATCAGGTGAGGGCTGGTAAATAGCCTCGTCAGGAGGAATGTTAGACAATCAAGGCTTCAAGGACCATGCTCGGGAGAGGTCCCTGGTGAAAGCCTATCCCCCTTGCTACTATTGAGAACAGGTTCGATCGCCCTCCTCACGACAAAAAGAGTCCCCCATATAGGATCAAGCAACTTTTAGTCACCATTTTGAGCTGTTCTCGATAATATCAGGTTTCAGTTTCTTTTCTGTTTTCTACAAGCCGTTTGTGGCAACGACAATCTGCCATAGAGTTTGTTGAAAAGGACCTTCTAAGGGCCCATTTTATGTACTGGCTCTTTTAAATTTTAATAAAATAATACATTTCGTTTAAAAAAAAACTACAAGATACACTGCAATGCGCCCGATAAGGTCACATCCCCTAGTACTCTACCAACTACCAAAACAAGGAAAAGAAAACTAATCTATCACAAGGTCGTGTTGTTTGTCATGAAGCATAATGTCTTATCTGGAGCAAACAATCTTTCATCACGGGGATGTAGAGCTATTTCTCGAACAGTGAAGAAATATCTCCAAGTCTCTCAATCATCATTTGAAATGAATGGTTCTGCAGTTTAAACATAAGTAAAATGAACTCTCTTGTGCAATTCACGAAACAACTGACCTTGGGTCCATGAATCCTTTTTAATTTGTATTCATACCATACGGCAACATTTTAACACTGGATTCATGTTCACAAGCCTTAGAAAAAACAAAGAGATTTATCGATACAACATGATGACTAGCTGATCGTTTCACAATTCAGGAATTGAAATGACTATAACGACGAAACAAAGATTAAGCCAAGGACACAGATTCACTCGGACTCGTTTCTTCTTATGTATTTCTTGCCAACACATCCCTAATGAGTTGCTTGGGTGCTGCAATACAATGACAGAAGCAAATATTAGCAAAAAAACGACCAAATAAAGGAAAAAGACGACGACAAGATAGAAAAACGAAACATGACAGAAAATATGCATTGTGCCCCTCTTAGAGCATCCACAGTGCAGATAACCTCAGTTGGGACGATTTAGGGGCGAATCACCAAGTGCCGCTCACCTATTGGCCAAGGAGAGAGGAAAGGGAGAGGATTGGGACGAAAGAAGAATCGGCTGGGTCGATACTTTCTTAGCCCAAAAGAGAGAAAAACCAAAAAAGTGCCAAAAGCTACTTTTTGGTCCTAAAAATCCAAATTCGCCCCTTATTAGCCCCCACTAAAGATGTTCTTATTATCGTGGTATCCTTACCTGGGAAACCACTGAACTTCTCGACCTGTACGAACGCTTGATTGAGAAACATCTCTGTCCCATAAACAATAGTTGCTCCAGACTCTTGTGCGTCTTGTAGGAGTCTAGTCATTTTTGGAGTGTAAATGGCATCAAACACCAAAGTGTAGTGTTTCAAAGCACTCTGCCAAAGGAAAAAAAAAGGATGATGGTTAATTTGGCATGCTTAGATAAATAGTTGATATGAGGGTCAAAACTGCATTTTCATTGTTGATTCATGTGCGATATATACTGCATCTATTAAAAAAGGTGTTCAACTAGATTTTGCTATCATCTTAAGAAGTATTTCATGGAAGCTAACAAAAGCAAACATATAACTGTTATTATATTACCACCTTCTCTCTAATCCATATGCAGATGATAATCACAAAAGTGATTGTAGAGCAATTACATAGAAAACTTTCAACAACAATACCATATCTATCTTATGACAGCGCAAGAGGAAAAACTTGTCCATATTCTCTTATTTAATTCACACTAGAGGAACAAGATTATCGGACATGTTTTATTACTAGATAATACGTGATGGTCGTATATCTAAAATTGAAAGGCGCATGTAAGATTAACATGGCATACTGGATTTATGTTAGTATGACATGTAATCATTTCCTTGTGTGGGGATTGCAGCTAATGATCTCATGCTTATTATATGAAGACATAAGAAAATTATGGTCTTGTTTTCATCATGGTTCCATTTCTAACAGTGTTGCCATCCATGAAGGTAGATTTGAAAAAAAAATACTACTAATAAGATACATGGATTTTTTTGTACTCATGGAACTCCAGTTAGAGTCACAAAGACAAGTTACATGTGCAGTCGGTGAAAGTACATGGCCAAACGAAAGAGAGCGAGCAAACCTTAGGAATTGGTGTTGCATCAACATTTGGTTTCATTCCAACGGAAGTAGTATTTGCAAGAATCATCCCCTCTTCTGGATGGAAATCGGCTAGTTCAGCAAGAGTTATAGCTTGTCCACCAACCTTACTGGCAAGTTCTTTTGCTTTGTCTATGAAGTACAAGAAAACAGAGTCACAATAGTTTCAGTAAACATATATTTTAATGCTACGAAAATGACTAAGTATATAAATAGTTCTTATTGTTATTATAATAGTATACAGTATTGGTCTAAGAATGACAATTAATTGGAATAAGGCCTCCATTTATTTTATTTGCACTTCGGTTTTTTTTATTTTAACTTTAAGAACAGACAGACAGGAGAAAATATAGTGAACTTCTAATTTATTCACAATGTTCTGGGAAAGACTAACTTCTTTCTTAGCAAGATGTATTTGTCATACAAGCCAAACAATACATAGCTTGATACAAGTAACCTTACTTGTTAATAATGTGTGAAGGCTAGTATTTTAATCGTGTGCCCATGTAAGTAGTAGATAGTTTAGTTGTTATATTAGTTTTTGTAGTCAAAATTTATTGTTTTTTTTTTCATTTTACTCCCTTATATGCTTATTTAACTAGTGGTGTCTGAAGTTATAGTTCCCCCCTTTGCCACATCGCACCTCAACACATACACAAACACACACAGCACAGACCAGGAATTATGCAAGATCCAATATCTGATCCTTTGTTCAATAATGTGAAACCTTGAACCCGAATACCCTAGTCCTTGCTAACAATATCCCACTATAAAAGCACATAGATCAACTAGCCAAGGAAGTCCAATCATAAAGGTATTCCACTCTCCAACAATTTTTGAGCTTTGCTATTCATAAATCCAAAAACTTTGTTAAGGAGTAAATTAGATAAAATGAAAATAAATAAAATAAGACCCCACATTGTGAACTAAAATTAGACCGAGCAAAATGATGAACTCACAGAAAAGAATAATGCTCGTTAATAGTGGCTGACTATATCAACCATTGATCAAAGCTATTTCCAAGTTAGATGTTGAATTAACATGTTACTGTAATGAATTTAAGGAACCGTCAGATTCCATATTTAGAAGTTAAACAGATCACCATCACATAATTCAAAAAATTCTCACCATATGAGCGATTAGCGACTACAACTCTTGCTCCTTTCTCATACCCACCATAAGCCAGTGCCTTACCAGCACCACCAGCTCCCATGACGACAAATAGTTTGCCTGCTAGTGGGGAAGCAGACCCGTTGCTTGCTTTACCAGCAACTGCAAAGAAGCTTATCAATTTTCATTCAGAACAGAACTTATGGAAGTACAACACCTAGCATGTACATACACTACAAACCTCGTAATCCTTCTTCAATGGCTCCAATGGCTCCAAGATAGTCAACGTTGTAACCCATCAGTTTTCCATCTGGTTTCTTTATCATGCAACTAATAGCTCCTATTGACTGTGAAATATTAGTTATATCAGCTTCACTAAGTATAACAAAAGACCATGCAAATAAAGTAACCAGATTATGAAGTACCTTAGCAATAGGATCAATTTCATCACAGCAGTTGAATCCAGCTTCCTTATGAGGAATTGTATAACTGCTCATAAACCAAAAATTATTATAAGAAATCATAAATAACGAATTCTTATTATATCATTTCTTGAGTATTGTCTTTTGTGCTTGAATATATTCAAAACATCAAAAGGAACATATATTAGCTGCATCTCTTGTATTCTGCTCTAAAAGTTTAACATATATCATCACCCACAATGCATCTTTTCATAGAGAAGTCTGTGAATACTTGCATGCCGGTGAATAAAAAGTAAATAACTAGATATGACAAACATAAATAAATGCAACTTACTTTCCCAATGCCAGAGACCAAATATTATTTTTCCACAATAATCCTAAAATAATAAAACACACTTAAAAATTCTAGAAGCTTCGGAAAAAAACTGTTACCTGTATCCAACAAAATCATGAGACGAATATGTCTTCAGAAAATTCGCAACATTGTCTACCAGCAAGGGCAAATAAATTCCATTAAAGCCAAGTGACTTGAACGATGGATTGTAGAGATGAGGACTTTTGCTGTGACCAATAGGATTACCAATAACACCATGCACTTTGGTGTCGGACCCTATCAGTCTGAAATTGTATAGATCCAACAAATCTTTTACAGTTGGCTGCCCTGGCGCCGATACAATTCCAGCCTCAAGTGAACCAAAAGTGAGATATCCACCAAATTTGGCGCTGAGAATTCGTGAAATAAAACCTCTATCGCCCATAACAAGTCCAATCATGGGTACCTGCAATTTTATTGTAATGTAATTATACAATTCACACCACTAAATATATAAGAAAGCTTAAACTTCCAAACAATTTTGTTTTCCTTTGAACAAAAAAACGAAAATTTATGTGCTTCCAAGACATGGCAGCTTACAAATTAGCAGATATCTGAAATCATCTGTCTACCTGACCATAATTTACTCTATCAATATAACAAAGTGTTTAGTTTGAAAGTATCTAAAACGTAAGAGTGTTTTCCGTTTCTAAACCAATACCACAGCTTGACTAATATTTACCTGAGAATGCACAAGTACTTGGAAAATACGTGCATTGTCTGTGATATCTAAGGCAGTTGTTGCAACCTTGACAATATCAGCTCCAGTGGCTTGTATTCTTGACACAAGATTACCAATTTCCTCAACAGATGGAGTGCTTTCATAGTTGTGTGAAGAAACAATGATTTTAACCTTTTCAGGCTTCTTCCCTTGAATGGACTTGAAGAACTCATCCGCTACCTTCAAGGATAAAAATAAATTGTCTCAGTATATTTTCTACTGCAACTACCAATAAGAAGTAAGAACACAAACACTGATCCAATGGTTAAAATTCTAGACTCTGTCACATACATAGCTTCAGGTAAGCATCTTTTCATCTATAGTCTACTCCATCCATCCCCAAAAAAGTACCCTATTTCTTAAAATGGATGCCCCACACTTCCACAGTGAGATGTGAATATGAAATCCCATTGGGTGGGGTGGGAAGGGCTTGAATCCCACAGGCTACATTCTATGTTGATTAATTAAGTGTGAATTATCAACAATATATTTCTAAACAGTAGGCACAACAACTTGGATATGGAGCATATAGGGGCCATAGCTGAAAAGTCAAAACATAAAGATATAAGTTCTTAATTGTTTGTGAAAAGTCAAAACACGGAGATATAAGTTCTTATTTTTTTGTGAAAAGTCAAAACACAAAGATATAAGTTTATTTTTATTGTGAAAAGTCAAAACACAAAGATACAACTTAACTTTTTTGTGAAAAGTCAAATGTGACAGTTACTTTGGGACGAAGGAAGTATATTTGAATCAAAGTATTTTCCATCCTTTTTTGTGGCACTCTAATTTACAGATCACTTTGAAATCCAGCTTAGAATTTTTTAAAACAGTTGCTCACATAATGTTTATTATTCATTTTGACCAAGTTAGACAGTTCATGTCACATCATATGAACAAACCTAAATCTTGACCTGGCTTAATGTGATAAAGACCGAAGCATGAACGAAGTTCCATAATTTCATAACATCAACTTCCATTGTCTCTAGAATATATTACATTTTACCTCCACTTACATCAATCCTTAAATATAAGAAAGAGGTCCAATGCAGAGGATGTGGCAATGAGAGGTCAGAGGAAGAGGTTATTTTACATTCTACCAAGTTGGAATTCTAGCTTTCAAGTTATATCAAATTGGGCACAAAAAAGTGAGATGAACTTTTCCAATACATATCCACAACATTTAGATCATCACACTTTGTTCACAAACTATTTTTGATTTATATAACACAGTAACAAACAGAAATAATAGCTTCAGGTATGAGGGAGCTTGTTTATCTAATCTTGAAGACGTACATTGACATTAAAATAAAACACTAGGTAGTTTCAAACCAAAAATAACAAATAAAATACTGTAGCAGTATAAGTTTAAGAAGAGCCAGAGAAAAAGTAACCTTAAGCTCAACATCAATGTAATCGGCTCCCAATTCCATGGCTAGGCGAAGTGCCTCCTGCCTCTTGCTTTCATCACCATCATATTGGCCACCTTCCCATTTTGGCCTAGATGATAAGAAGTGTAGAGATTTAGAGACAAATATAATGCAGAAAAAATACCCAAGTTCCCTAAGATGATGATAATAAGAGTAGGGAACCATAGAAGAAAAGCTTGTGATAACATATGTACCTGTAAGTTATAAGAGTGGGCAAAGGACTGTTTTTAACCAAGATTTCAAGATCTTGTTTGGCATTGAAATTTTTCAAGAAGTCAATCCTGACCTCAACCAAGTCCGCACCAACTTCCTTTGCTTTGCGCATCTGAACGAGCAGCTGATCAACTGATTCGGCCATGATTGGAGCGCAGATGTAGGTTGAGTTTCTCCGAACTCCATCAACTAGTTGAAAATCAGCAGTAGCCAACTGAAAGTTGATCCAAACAAACATTTATAATTACCATGGGTAAACAATTAGGCAAAAATGAATAGAACTGGACAAATTTCTAAACAAAATGCATATTTAAATTTGGAACTGAAATAGAAAAACAACTTAATGATACGAAGAAGATCAGTGGTAACCTGAGGGCTGACCAACCCCAAATTCACCAAAATAACTCGGTACTCGTATGATTTTACAACAGCAGCACAAATTAAATAGTTTAAAATTCGAATCAAAGGGGGTGTTTGGGTGGCGAGAAATTAGGAAAAACAAGTAATCCGCAAATTGATAGCAAAATGGAAAGGGAGAGATTTACCGGAACGGTTCCCATGATGATCGAGAGAGTGTAAGAGGTGAGAAGTGATAGGGAGATGAGGAAATGGTAGTAATGCGGTTAGGTAGGTGTGTGTGATTATATATAACGTCTACGTCACCTTCCGGTCAGTCTCTGATCTTCTTCACCTAACTCTCTCTCGCAGCACAGACACAGTTGCAGAGTGGAAATGAAAACGAAGAAGAAGGATTGGGGAAGGAAGCAAATCGGGTCAAGAGGATCTGATGATCCACCAACCCAGGTAGCTACAAATACTCTCTCTAGGCCTTGGGGTTGGTCATTGATTTCAGCAAGGAGAAAAGAAAAGTTAGTTTTACCAAATTGTCCTTGTCTGGGACCCACCTCCCACCAACCCAGCCCAATTGCTTTTCAACTGTTTTGAGCCGTTGTGCATCTCAAATTCACCTATGACTTACCGCTACAACTTCCTATGCCCAACCTTTGGTTTGTTCATACTGACTCTAGTACTCCCCTCAAATTCAATGCACAAATCAGTCACAACTTCTCCCTCCCCAGGCTTGTCCATATTGGTGGAAGATTCAGTAGCAACCCTATTCTAGGACCGAGGTCACCGTTCCCTTACATTAAAATAACAAGTACGTGTGGGGATGAATAACTTAACGCTATATGATTCTTTGTAAGAGCATCCACAATGATCCTGGATTTATTGACGATTTATGCGCGTCACATGGTTATCTACCGGAGAAATTGTTGTTATTTTTGCAACAACTAGTCTCTAACTGTCTCATTCTACTTTATATGTAAAAGTCAATCTTCCATTTTTCTTTTGCCACATTTCTTCCATTTCACTCGAATACTACTTCTTACGGGTTACTCCATGTCCTAATCCTCACCTTTCGTTTGTTATTAAATCCTAACTCAAGCAAACGTAAATTGTTATATAGTAACGTTGACCGCATTTTCCGTCCAAAAGTTTAACGGCCGTTTAGTGAGTAACAAGAAAAGTTGATAGTTCAGAGCTATGATTTGAGAATAACGAAAAGGTATACGTTATGATTTGAGAATAAACGAAAGGTTTAAGTTTCCATTTAAGGAAAGTTTTAGAGCATGTGACTGGTATTTCACGGCGTTACTCACACTTAACAAATTTTGATACATTTTGAGAATTAATAAGGTGAAAACCGTTACTATCAGATACGTTTCATATATGTGAGTTTTGATTTGATGCATGACTTTAGTACAACGAGGTGACATGGAGTTCTTTCTTTATTTTTAATGTATTTATTTTCTAATGATAAAAGACCATCTTACCAGGGTTTGGTTGGTTTCTCCGACTTGTTAAAAATATTCTAAAGCCCATTTTCCAGATTTTCCGAACCCAACTATAAATTCTACAATGTCAAGTCATCAAGATCAACAATTCGAATCTCACATCTATGTTTTCAAGCCTCCTTTCATACAGAATTCCCTGCCATTGAGCCCTTCTTCCTTAAACATGGAAGTCGTCACGTTGAGCCCTTCTAGACATGAAAATCGCCTAACTGAAAATCCTCTTATTGAGAAACAATAAACAGATGGAACAATATAAACTAGAAATCAAGCAGGTGATAAACGACAAAAGTATAGAGAGATTGAAGTGAGTATTGCCGATGATAGAGTTTGAAAAACCGGCCTCTCCAGACCGGTGCAAGATTTATGCCTTGGAGGGCAAGCCCCATCCCGTGGACAAGCCTACCCTCTTATATAGGGTGCCAATCCAAGCAAAATTTACAGGTTTATTTTCCCTTCCTATCTCTTTTCTCTATTTAAACAACAAGCTCCCGTCAAAATGGGACCAACTTGTACCTATTTCCTAATTTACCATCAATCTTTTCTACAACCACTGTAATGCAAACAGTTGATGATACAACAAAATTCATGGTGTTTAAAATGAAAATCCCTTTCGGTTGATATTCCCTTGTGGTCATTCATCATTGAACAATTCTTCAAGGTTTGCATTAGCCGATGACTCGCCATTTCCTTTATCATCCAAGAATCCGGTATTTTCCCTTCTAGATTTTCTCTCCTCGGCGATCGATTCTCTTGTTTCTGAACAGAAGTTTCGGCCTGCCTGTTTAACGGGTCTCTCGGCCACGATGAACTTTTGCCCATCACGAGATCTCTCTGAGAAACCTGCCCAAACTGACATGGAAAACATTTGTTAGATGCAATAGTGTTTTCTATTGACAGATGTTATAAAGGTTAGTGGTTCATATAAGCAAGACACTTCAAACAAAGACCATAGACTGGTAGTGGATACATTTCCGAGCTCACATGGAATATGGCAAGGAGAATTGGATACAATAAATGGGGTTTTAACCAATGTAGTTCAACAAAATAGTTAACATGTATAACAATTAAGAAACTGAACACAAATAGCTTTATGTAGGATATATTTTACTTTGTAGGCTAGGCAATCACATGTTCAAGAGAAAACTCGATGTAGTCTCGTTCTACTTTGGTCAATTCTCAAATCATAACCCTGGCCTATCAACTTTCTTACATAGTAACAAGTTAACAAATTAATTCTTAAAATTTATCAAAATCTGTTAAACTTGACCGACTCCGTGAAATACCAGTCACATGCTTGTCACGTGCCTCTTAAACGTTCCTAAAATGGCATGAGAAAACTTGATGTAGTCTCGTTGTACTTTGGTCAATTCTCAAATCATAACCTTGACCTATCAACTTTTCAATTTACTCACTAAACACCCGTTAAACCAGAGGACGGAAAATGACAAACGTTGCGGTCAACGTTATGATATGAGAGAACAAACCTTTGCTTCGTTATTGTAAAATTCTGAAAATATTATTGATTATAGTTGATATTGATTATGGTTGATAATCTTGATGTTCAATACAATGAGAGCATCCCTTTATATAGGGATTAACTCTATGCGAAATAGGAAATACTAATACTAAACAATATAGAAAATCTAACTTAACTAGAATAAGAAATACTTGTAAATTGGAAATAAACTAAACTCTAACACTCCCCCTCACGTGCAAATCGGATAACGAGTCTTGCACGTGGACGAAGAATAAATTTCAAATTTCATGTTGTTGCTTCACCACTATGATGTTGTTGCCGAAGACTAATTTTTTTTTTTTAACAGTTATGATTTGGTAATAAACAAAACGTCTACGTTATGACATCGAGTTACCCCAATGTTCAAAAATGCAATCATTTCCTATGACAAATATTTGGAGGAAAGTAGACCTTATGCAAACACTACGTGTAAGTTCAAGATGATCTACATATTAAATCATGTGGTCGAACTGGAATCTGATAACCAAATTCTTTGAACGTGAGAATTCTCTCTTCATCTTCAATTTGAATATCAATCATCTGGAGTTTCAACTAAAGTGGCATTAAAAGTCAAATGACAATTGAAAGAGACTAAAGATAACTCTAACCCAAACAAATGAGTATACCAAGAGAAGTCACAATCTTTACATGAAGATATCCTTTCTTTCACTTATATTGCCAGAGGTACACGTGCAGTACTATTATGATAACAGTTTAAAGGAAAAGAAAAGAAATCATACCTTTTGTTTTGTTGAGAATCATACAGAAGAGGAAAAGAAAAAAAATCTCCAAACAAGGAAGGAACTCGAGATTTTTCTAGTGGAGGCGGGAATGAAGATTTCATTAAAAGAGGGGCAACATTTACGATCCATTGGGGGCAAAGTTGGAATTTTAGTGGGCTAAATATAGACATTTTCAAAGAAATTGAGCCAAACCCTTGATAATTAAAACTTCATCATGTATTCTCTCTCAACGAACACTGAAGGGTAGTCATTCAGGGAAGGGATCGATAGCAGTAACACCAGTTATAAAGCTGACTGGTCCCATAACCCGAGCCCGCAAAATGGACCATATCACACAACCATTGAATGGATCAGTCAGTCTCCAAGTACAACATTTGGAAAACTCAGAGCCAAATCATTAGCCAAACTGCAAGTATCATATGAGTAACCGGCATGTACTTCTGCAAGAAACAGGATGTTTGTCTACATCTCTCTGCTCCTAGGTACCAGTCGTATTAATACACATGCTACTGATTCAATTTTAAGTAGGAGGAATAACACATCTAGATATACACATCAGATGTTTAAATCATAATTAGGTCAAGCATCCACATAGCTCTTCATGAAATAGTAGAGATGAGGGTAAACACAAATGGGTAGATAGGCAATACAACAAAGCTCCAGGCAAACTCACTAATTGAAGATGAAATCTAACCATTTTAACAGTTGGAACAGGATGAGCATGACCAATATCAAACCAACTAAATATTTGCAACAATTTTGATGTTTACAGCAATATGGCCAAGCAGATTGCATAATCTATACTGCTTGTATTGCGTGTAAACCAACAAATATCAGCTCCATCCTCCATCAAGTATCACTTTTCTTTTCAAAATAATCCAAAAGTACAAGAAACCAGCAATAACTTACCCCCAAAATGATGTAGGACAATAGATGCTGCCACAGTAACATTCAACGATGCAGTGCCACAACCATATTGCGGAATATAAACAAAGAAATCACATATCTCAATTTCCTTAGCAGAAAGTCCTGTTCCCTACAAAAGAAACGCATAAAACTTAAGTATCCATACATAAGTTGATATTGTGAAGCACGCAATTTGTTCAAAACTGATTTGAAAAAATGTTGGGATCCACTTGATGACTAGATTTGACCACCTATATATTGCACAGTAAAACAAGCAAACCATTCCCCAATCAAAGTTGGGGTTGACTAAGTAAATTGATTAGTCAAACTCCTTGGAATCTATTGATTATATTCACCTCCTTGTATCCATCATATCTAATGCTATCTCCTCCCTCAAGTCATGAATTATCACATCTTTTTCACTACCTCTTTCCATGTTAACTTATGCATACGCCTACCTCTTTTGGTTTCCCCAAACTAAATTCTCACATTCCATCATGTATCTCTACCTCCTATTTTGTTCGCATGCCATCATGTAAAGCCTAAGGAAAATAAAAGGGGTGGTAACAACTTAGCTTGATTTTTTAAGTCAAAATTATGTTGTTGATAGTGTGTAATGACTAATGATGATGATGTAGTCAATTGCTTGTTTTTTCAATTTCTTGTTTTGGTTTATAAGTCACACAGCTAAATTTTGACAAGTTTATGGTTAGATTTAACTATTATAATTGAAAACAATAAGTATAATTAGTTACATAAGAACTACATGCTTAGATCTAAAATTTAACTAAAAGGATACAAACCTTCATTGCAGTTTCCTATGTATTACTAAAATCATAAATCCTGTGTCAGTATCTTGTCTTGTGCTTATAAATGTGTCTGAATTGGTGTTTTATGGTCAGAAGGCCTAAAATTATAACCTCTGGTAATTTCCTTATCTTCCCATATAATTGAACCTTAACTAATCCCTATGTTCTTATGAAAGTTAAATTCCATATGTTTTTGGTCCTAATTATTCTAATCCCCTTATATTCTAATGGTTCTCTTCATTTATCTTATTTGGCATTAGATAGTAATGTGTTATCATCATTTAGTCTAAGTGTACATCATAAGCAAACATACACAAAGGGACCTCATACGCTCATTACTTACCGTAGTCAAGAAGTAAGGGCTTACAATTGATCATTGATACAATAATACTATGGTAGGAGATTCTCTCGTGACTCCCCCAACCGTTAATGTTCCTCCTCACAGGCCTCTAATGAAATTAATGTATTTAAGATATAACCCTAGTAGTCTAGTACCCACCATAGAACTTCTAAAGGAGCAACTCGTTAGCCTTTTATATAGGTACTCTCAATAGGACTATAACCAGCATATTACATCTACTTGTCATAAAACCAATCAAGCTCTCTCAAAGATAAGCCTCTATTCTCCACAACTCAACCTATATTCAGTTATCCTTGCCTAAAGTTTCATAGCATATCATCCCCTGTGGTTATTACTACGATTTGGAGCATCACATTTGTTTTTATAAATTGGTATTAGAATATTTCCCTCCACTTTTATGGTAGCTAGTTAGTTCCGAAGGAATGTCCAACCTTCCCTGCTACTTGCAAATTTTTACAGCACTGTGGTTAACATCCCATCTTTCATGCTTTCATAATCAGATTTGGAAACCAAGTACTCATAGTAGCATTTGTGTACTTCAATCAATTAAATCAGGGATCTAGAATATAACAAAAGGAACATCAAAAATCAAAATATAATCTTTCATTTCGAACACTAACATCAAATCATCTGAAAACGCATCTATGATAAATTAGGGCTCGGAGAAAGAGAGTAGCTACCTCGTTGCCCAAGAGAAAAGCGGTACTCTTCTTGAAAGGATGATCGTTCACGGGCATGGCAGAATCTGTGATCTCCACACCACAGATATCACAATCCTTTTCCTACACATTGATTGAAATAGCGTTCTACTGAGAAAATATGTCCCGCAACTATAAAACCCTAGAGGGGGGGCAGGTGAAGGACCTTGAGGAAGAGACGAGCTTCGTGGAGGGAGTGGAAGTGGCGAAAGAGGACGTGAGAGGTGGAGCCATGGCTGCCGAAGGAGTTGAAGTCCCTCCGACCGACGAGAATGAGCTCAGAGACGCCGAAAGCGGTGGCGCTCCTCGCCAGAGTGCCAACGTTGTGCCTTTTAGCGATGTTGTGAACCAGCACGTAGCTCTCCAACCCCATTTCTTTGCTCACTTCAACTTCTCAATTAATTGCCGCCGGCACTTTCGGACTCTCTCTTCTTCGCCGGCACTTGCACACATGCGAGCAGTGCAGACAGTTTTTTTTTATTAGTGTTTTAAAAATCTGGATCGGACGCTGCTTAGAGCATCCACAGTCATCTCGCCGGCTGCCGGCGAGATGGCGCCGGCGAGATGATTTACAGGAATTGTTTTTTATTCATCTCGCCGGCTCACCGCCAGCGAGTTCTGCAGTGGGCTGGCGGGGAGACGCCGGCGAGATGAGGAAAAAACAAGTATAAAACAAAACAAAAATTGCAACACAGACCCACAAGTTCACCTCGCCAGCGAGATCTGCTGGCGAGGTCGTTAACGGCTACCCAAGTCGCCAGCGTGCTCCTCGCCTCCTCCTCGCCTGCTCCCCGCCTGCTCCTCGCCGGCGACTTCTCCTCGCCAGCTGCTCCTCGCCCACGACTGTGGGTGCTCTTAGGCGCCCACCTAGACCGCATTTTATGTCTAGTTGATCCGATTAGGCGCCTAAGCGTCTAGAATAATTTCGTACATTATAAAGACTAAATTAAAATAATTAGATGGTTGTGTAGAATTGTTTGGTATTGATGATATTAGAGATTGTGCAGAATTGTTTGGTATTGATGATATTATAGGTTGTGCTTCTGAATTGTTTGATGTTATTTTTTAGGTATTTTAAATATTTGTTACCAATTTTATTATAAGGAAATTCATATTTTGGTTCTACGTATAATAATATATCTATTAAAAAAATAGAAAAATACAAATCCGATTAGTCCCCAATTAATCCACGTCTAGTCTCCGATTAATCTTCGAAGGTCATAGCCACCCGATTAGTGTCTTTTAGAACCTTGTTGTCAATAACTATTACAGTTATTTTAAGCATAATAGTAGATTTTATTGATAGAATTGTAAAAATTCAAAAATGTATATGTACAAAATGGAAATACTGAAGTGAAAATATAAGAAAGGGTTAGATAGTCTCGGATTTGACAAAAAATTCCAGTACGCTGACCTTAAAACAAGATTAGTGCTTTTAATTACAGTGTTGTGAGTTACATAGATTTTTTTTCCTGACTCGACTTGAAAATGTCTATGCTGACTGATATGGGGTTTTAGGGGATAGCGGGCATCCAAAGATAACACAAGGAAACGGGGAAACAAAAGGTCAGGCTGACACCGATCTTGGCACGGCGATGTGTATGTCCCCACGTACACCTCGTTGTTTGAGGGCTCCCGATCCAGTGGATGAGGTTGAGGCGCCGAGTTGTCATCCGCTTTTGTCTACATGATCAGATGTTGGTTCCAACCTCTCTGACTCCGATCGGGAGCGTTTGGGTCCTGATCCAACAGATGGGGATGAAGCGTCTCTGTACGGAGTCCTCAAATGGTCGAATGCACCATAGTCATAGCGCCTGATCCAAGGTCGGGCCTCCGATGAACATGAATGATCAACAATCGGTTGAAGAGGTATAAGGTCTCAGCGGGTCCATAACAAAGTGGTAGTAAGCAGGTATGCGGTAGATGCGGAGACTCTGGTGGTAGAGGAGAAGGATGTATTAGATCGTGAGCGATGATTGGGAAGGGCGACGAAGTTGGTGACGGCTGAGGCGGTGGCTTAAGAGGCGGAGCCGGCGGCGTTGGTTATGGCCTTTTGATCGCCGGGGGAGAAGGGGCGGGAGTGGTGTTGCTCGATCACGAGCGATGGTGGGGGAACATATCCCCTTTAATCTTTTCCACCAGCCATTTCGAGAGGGGATCCGAACTAGAGACGTTGCCCGTGAAGGAAGTGGTGGAGTAGTGGTAGGTGGCTGGGACGGTGCCCATGAGCGAAAAAATATCCATGAAGAGCTAGGTTGGGCTAGTGGAGCCATGGCTACTCTTGAGGGAACAAAAATATTTATTTTTCCACCTGCCTTTATACTGTATAACTATTGCAGTTATTTGTAGTTAACTAAATGGAAAATTGATTTTCTAGATTTAAAAAGGGATGTATATTATTAAGTTCATGCTATTTAATTATATTGTATAATTATTGTAGTTATTTGTCGTTAACTAAATGGAAAACTGATTTTCTAGGTTTAAAAAGGGATGTATATTATTAAGTTCATGTTATTTAATTAATATGATATAGAATATAGTGCCTTGATGTTGGCATTTAGAGTTAATCTATGGCCGTTTCTTCATCTTGATTGTCTTTTATTTGTTTCTTTCAGTCGCTTTCTACATCTCTATCATTTTTTAGGCTATTTTTCTCCTTGTTTCAACCACATACTTGTAATATGCATGGTGCAACCCACATGTTAGTCAACTCACCTCTCAATCTCATTTTCCTTATGCATGTTATCGGGGATGAACGTTCTCGCCTAGAACGACCAAGGGTTGTGGAGCAATCTCTATAAAAGGAAACTCAAGGTCCTTCTACAAAGACTTCGGTCGTCTGTGTTTTTTTATAAGCGGTGCTCTTAACAGATGGGGACTTCGTGATACTACATCGAAGCCTAGGCTTTCACGGCGAAACCAACGTGGCGACTGCAGACCATCAGGGAGGGGCATGTTCTTGGGTAGATGGTGTGACCATACGAATGGGGTCGATCTCCTTATGACACATCGAAATTTGGGTTACTTTCTTGTTTGGGTTACTTTTTAAGGGTCCTGAAGAATATGATCACAAGAATCTATGGGGAGTAAAATCGTAATCTTTGGTCTCAAATGTGGGATCTGCTCTGCCACTTGGCGGATATAAAGGGCAGGTTGACTTGGACAATCATTAGGGACTTTAATGGGATCTTTCGACCATCGGAAATAGGGGGTCTACCATTCCTGTCACAGTTGATCACGAACTCGGCGACAAATATAGAAATGGAGGATATGCCTACAGACGGACATGAGCTTATGTGGTATCAGGGACGAGATCAATTGACAAGGATCAAAACCAAATTGGACATGGCTTTAGCCTCAGGGGATTTTCTCCAATCTTTCCTCATGCTCGTCTGATCAACGTCGGATATATAAGGTTTGACCATATGCCCTAGTTACTAAAGTTGGATTCCAAGGGCCTCCTTCGTGCTTGAAAAAGTTGAAGTCTGATAACTAATGGGCAGATAATATGTAGTGTGGTTTCCTTATTCAACTGGAATGAGATGCAAAAGTTGAGTGACCTATTGGTGAGCCCTTTATCAGTGGGGAAAAGACTTATATCAGGCGAACAAACATAAGGTCTAGTGGTGTGAATGACAACTAGTCATTCTTAATAGACGCGAGATCGAGCGAGGATCATAGAGAGAAAGGTTGTACAAAAGTAATATGGAAACCTCCTTAATACGCTAGAAACCTTCTATCGCCAACGACGGAAGAAACACTAGTTAAAGGAAGGTGACCAGGATACCAAGTACTATCATGCATCAGCTACTCGACGTTGCCACAACAATTTGTTTAGGGTTTCGGAAGATGATTGGGGTATAGAGGTCACATGAGATACTAGGTTAAAGGAGCTGATCACCAGATATTTCCGTGACATTTTCACTACATCCCTCACATAGCTGATCATTTTACCTTTTCATTTTTCTAAATAAATATTATATGGGAAGAATTTGAGTCCACTAGCTCGGGTAGAAAAAAGGGAGGTAAGGGAAACAGTCTTTCAGATGGGGATAAACAAATACCTAGGTTTGGATCACCATAACCCATTTTTTTTATCATGACTACTAAGGGATCCTTGAAGATCATATGACCCATTTCACCCGTTTATCCGTGGAACAAGGGGATTTCCCTCCATATTTGAACTCTACTAACTTAGTCCTTATACCAAAGAGGCACACTCTAAAAGAGATCACGAACATGCGACCTATTGCTCTTCCCAATGCCACCTTTCGCATACTCTCCAAGGTATTGGAAAGCGGACTGGAACACGTCTTCAGGGCATCATTTTGTTTTTTTATAAGCTCGAAAATTTATTAAAAAGGAGACCCATTTCAAGTAGAAATGAGGTTGGAGGTCCAAAGACCAGTAACACGCTTACAAAAGAAACTCCGCTAAAGGGAACCCATCTTCAGAGCCTCATTTTGTTGAACCAAGGTGTCTTTGTCCTAGGTAGACCTATTCAAGATAACGTTTTCATGTCCTATGAAATTATTCACTTTCTAGTAGAAACTCACAAGGCTCCAATGTCTTTGTGGCGATTAAGCACTATATGGGTAAAGAGTATAACATGGAAGAATGACCATTTTTTAGTGTGATATGAGAATGTGTGGATTCGGGGAAGCCTAGCTTAAATTAATGGAAGCTTTCCTAATCTCGGTTTAGTATGGAAGGGTTATCTCGTGTGTTGGGGAAAGCGGAAAGGAATAGACAGTTACATGGATGCTCTATTGCACGTGGAGCCTTGTCGGTGTCCTACATTTTCTTTACAGATGAATGCTATATCTTCTTTCGAGTGGATCAACATGAGTCTCCATTCTTTTTAGTACAAACACGACCTTGGTAAATAGGGCCACTTGCTATGACATTCTTGGAATCTTGGATAATTTTGAGGCATCTATATACCTTGGGTGCCAAACTTAGTTGGACGGAAACGAGGATAGAGCCTATAGTTTTATATGTGATTGGCATCTGAGTCGAATTACTTCTTGAGACAACCAAGTGTTATCCTAGGGAGTTAGGGAGATTATGATCTACTCCGTCATGTTTTCGATTCATGTGTATGCCCTTAGTGTCTTCCTTCTTTATCAAGGTATTATGGCGAAAATACATATTGCATTGGCACTGTTTTGGTATACGGATTCCCCTCAAACAAATAAACCTGTTATTTGGCATAATCGGGCCAAACTTTGCAGGCCTAAGTCGAAAGGGGGAATAGGGTCTCAGAATATCATGGACACAAATGTGGCATCATTAAGAAAAATGGGGTGGAAATTCCTAATAAAACCCGACAGTTGGTGAGCCGAATGTTTGCAACGCGATATTGTCCAGAATGAGATTTCTTCTAGGCGAGCAAGGGTCTCAATCTGACTTTTCTTTGGACTAGTGTTTGGGTCTCCCAAACTGTCATGTTATAGGGGCGCGTTGAGCCATCTTTTCGGGTATAGCGACTACGATCTTGGGATTCCCGTGGTTACTTAAGGATGACGCGCGGATTCAGTCTTCATCACTGGTATTGGATGAACGGGTGGTCAATTCCCTCATGGATCCCGTTAGCTAAGCATGACATCTATAGGAGGCGTAAGTCCTCTTTTCAGACAAGGGTCAACGTTAGACACTAGCGGTTCCACTCATTGCCTCTTGGGGGAGCTGGTAACTAGTACTGGTATAAGGACCCGAAGGGCCTCTACTCTTCAAAGGGAGGGTACCGTGAGATACGTAGAATGAATGGGGAGTGGGAAAGTACATAAGGGAATTCTACTTGGAGTACCACATAGGGTCTTCTAGTTCCCCCGCCAGTCAAGGTGTTCCTGTGGCGAGACCTCTACAACACTCCCTAAGTGGCAATAGGCCCCTAAACTTGATTTGTTCATATGTCACATGCATGTTTGATTTTCCATGCGGCTCTAAAAACGGCTTCGCGCCTCTTCTTGTAATACACGTTTACCCAGGATTGTGGAAACAGGACAGTAGAAATAAGAACAACTCTTATTCACTTCATATGAATATATACAAGAACACACCTATATGTACACAAGGCTCTAAGCTTCCTAACTATCTCATTAATGGTGACTTCATCAATGGGTGGACTACACTCCCCCTCAAGATGGTGCATAGATATTAGTCATGCCCAACTTGTTATAAATATAATCAAACCGAGTGCCTAGAAGTGCTTTGGTGAACATATTTCTAATTGATCTCTAGTTTTCACATATGCGGTGGTAATCAAATTTTGCTGAAGTTTCTCACAAGCTAAACGATAATCTATCTCAATATGCTTGGTTCGTTCATGAAACATGATATTGAAAGCAATATGGAGAGCAACTTGATTGCCACACCATAGCTTTACGGGCATGGAGACTTTAAGACCAAGTTTTGAAAGGAGTTGGTAGATCCACACTGTTTCACTCTCAGATTAGGCCATGTCTTTGTATTCTGATTCAACACTAGAGCAGGAGACAACATTTTGGTTCTTACTCTTCCATGAGAATAAACTTCCTCCTACAAGTACATAGTAACTTGTAGTGGATCATCGATCAATCTTGGATCTTGCCCAATATGCCTCAACAAAACATTCTATATGGGTATGACCATGGTCATGGTAGAGTATGCCTCATCTAGGAGCCCCTTTCAAGTAAGCCAAGATATGTTCTGGAGCATTTTGATGTTAAAATGTTTAGGAGGACATGGAATGACTTACAATACTTACCGAGTATACGATATCTAGTCGAGTTACAGTAAGATAGTTCAACTTTCCCATAATTCTTCTATATCTCTCTGGATTCTCAAATAATTCTCTTTCTTTTGCAAGTTGCATATTCTGAGGCATTGGGGCAACACATGATTTAACCCATAACTTTCCAGTCTTTGGTAATAAATCCAACACATAATGTCTCTGAGATATAAGAATATCTCTTTCTTTCTTCTAGTTACCTCCACTCCCAGAAAATGCTTCAAAGATGACAATATCTTACGCATACACAATTAAGAGAATAACACCTACTGGAGAGTGCCGATAGAACATAGAATGATCGGACTTGCTTTTTTCATGCCAAAATTCTCAACCGCTTGTCTAAATTTTTCAAACCAAGTGCAAGGACTTTATTTGAGTTAATATAGCAATTTAGGTTGATGACATACCAATCTATACCCTCACCCCCTTGAGCAACACAACCTAGAGGTTTCTCCATATAGACCTCCTCATGCAAGTCCCCATGTAAGAAAGCGTATTTAATATCCAAATGGTATAAAGGCCAATCATAAGTGGCCACCAAAGAGATAAAATAACCAAATAGAAGTCGGGTTTTCAAAGCGGAAAAAGTGTCTAGAGTAATTCACACCATAAGTTTGAGTAAAGCCTTTAACCACGAGTCTCGCCTCAAGATGCTCTATAGATCCATCAGAGTTGAATTTAATAGCAAATACCCACTTACAACCAATAACCTTTTTTCCAGGAGGCAACAAAACCAACTGCCAGGTACCATTCGCATCAAGTGCACTCATCTTTTATGTCATCGTTGAACGTCAGCTAGGATACGACAATGTTTCATGAATAGTTTTAGGAGTTGAGACTGAATCAAGAGAGGCATTTAAGGAACACGATGAAGAGAAAAATTGATCATATGACATAAAAAAAAGATAAGATACGTATACTTTCGTTTACCTTTATGGAAGGCATTAGAGAGGTCATCAACAGGATCCGTTGGCAAAAGGGACTTAGCTCCAAACACTTTCTCAATATAAAAATTTCTTTTTTGGGTTCATCCATGTCTTCTTCTTTCAACTAAACCCCATAATCTATGGTTATGGGAGATTGTAGATTGATTTTTATTGTGTTGAATGACATATGGTTGAGATTGTTGATTCTTGTTAGGGGATTAGGTTTTCTTTGCATTATTTAATGTTCTATCTTCTTTGTAGGATTGATATATAATGTGAATTGGGATTCAATATTCATGAGATGAAAATCGCAATTGGTCTAAGATCATATATAAATTGGGTTTAAATATAGACTAGGGATAGCTAGATTAACACAATCGCAATAATTATAGGTTTCATACTAAAAGCTAGAAACTACCAGAGAACATAGTGCTTTGGGTCTTGCTACATCTTGATTCGGGAGAACTAGGTGGTTAGATTCCATTAGGGTCCGCAACATTCGAGAGAAGTTAGGACTAGTTTAATGATAGTTCGTTGCCCGTAACATTAGACAGTTTCATAACATATATCGGTGTTCAATGCATTGGAATGGTCTCTATGAACCCATACCTTACATTACCGTTTTCTCTAATTCAAACACTTTTCTGATTCGCCTGAGTACTTGGTTACATTTCGATTACTGATTTCTTTTGCATAACTTTCAAAACCAAAACCTCTTATCTAACGAAATAGCTTAATGACAACTCTAAATAGAAATTGCTTGTCTTGTGCTCCCTTGGGTACGATAATCTTGACCTATTTCCAAAATACTACTTCATGGTCGGTACTCTTTTTGTGCCCTTTTTCTGTGCTAAAACCGCCAACTTCAAGTTAATGGAGGAGCCATTGTCGAGGAGCAATTAAGGCAACATTTTCTATATAGTTTGTATCATGTCTATTTCAATTTTTTTGTATATACCTTTTAGTCTATTTTTTGCAACACAAATTTTATGGAGAATTGGTTTTATAATAATGTGTATTTTGATATACATGGAGCTAAGATCATTTGAGTTACAACTGTGAGTTTTATGTTCATTCAAGTACTTATAGTCAAAATTGGGGGGACGTTTTTTTCTTAACCGACTTTTGGAGAAAGACGAGTTTCTTATGCAAATGAGGAGGAAACAAGAAGAGCAAGCATCCGCGGTCCAAGAGGTCAAGGTCAATTGAATGATTTCATGCGTTTGATTAATGCGACAAGCTTCAAGGTCAATGAATGATTTCATGCGTTTGTTGAGCCAAATCTTCCCATAGTATCCATAGATTTGACTGACAGATCTATTAGATATGAAAGGGGTACTATGGAAGATGCTCTCAAGAGAAGTTTTGTGTTTGAATCTCCCATTAATTTTATTTTGCTAGACATCGATCATGATGTCGAAATTTCTTTTAGTGTGAGAGATTCATATTTGGATTCTTGGAAATCGGCTTTATATGTTCAACCCATACAATTGGTTTTTAAATTTAATATTGAGCATAGAGTTGTTAATATTAAGCATGAACTTTTTGACACGTTTGCTAGTCTTCATTCATAATTTATGGACTATTATTCTTTTTCGGTAGATGTTATTGACCCTTGTAGGCATGTGTATTTTTTGCTTCATGGGATTCATGTCTCTATCAAGTTGTGTCAAGATGAGTTTGATCATAATTATTCTGTTAAGGAAAACTTGATGACGTTAACCTTGAGTTTAGAGCACTTACAAAACTCAAGAAAAAGGTTCTTATGCTACATTATGTTCCTTCTCCTGTATTCACATCCATACTTGAAGAGGAGGATGCAGTGAAAGTATGAGATGTTCGGAGGCCTCCTAATTGAGCCTCTTACCTGTCGAGCAAACAACGTTGAACAAATGTGCTAGTTGGGAGGAAACCCAACATAGGGCGTGGAGAGCACGTTCAATTTCAGAGAACACTAAGGCGTCGAACTTCTTGGAGGTTCACTCGAGTGAGGAGCTCTCCATCTATCCATGCACGAGGATTCACACAGTCAATGCAGTTTACATATCGGTTCTTTGAGGGGAAATATCTCTTCCCTTCCTACTTTATACTGTTTTCCACTATTTGCTTTCTTTTATGCTATATGGTGGGCGTTGAGCGCTCGAATTATTGTGCTAACAGAACATGCATATAGGATTGTGTGACTATAAGTGTGGGGTGCTTATTTGTTATTATTTATCGGGTGCATGTGTAATTATGTGTCTAGAGTCGTACTAGGGACAATGCTTGGTTTTAAAGTGTGGGGTTGGCTATGTATTACATTATGTTTGCATTTTTGTGCTCATGCATCATTTAATGTTATAAATTTCTGGAAATCCAAAAAACAAAATTAAAATTTTGAAATAAAAAAATCGGTGATATGTTGAGTCTAGTGTGTATGATCTTATGGTTTCAATGATTGAACTGTTGCATATGATTATTTCCTTCCATGAATCGAATTTGTATATGGGCATTCCATGAATTGAATAAGTAGTGAAAGCACATGCATTAGGATCTAGGGGTGGACAACAATAACCGTTTTCACCGAAACCGGCCGGCACCGGCCGGAACCGACACCAGAATCACCGGAACCGGAGACTCCGATGAAGGAACCGGTGAAAAAACGACAGAACCAGCATCATTTTCGGTGAGGGCCGGTTTTTGATACACCTAACAGGAGGGTAACCGGACCGGCCGACCCTTTTGTAAAAAACAACCCATATATTTCATGTCCAACCCATACCTTTTTATTAATTCAGCTTTCTTACTTGTTGAGCCCATTTATTAAGACCAACAAACAATACCTAATGGTTCCAATCATTCACTCTTAACCCTACTTCATATCCCTTATATAAATACCTAGTTATGCCTTCAATTTCAACACACACCACATAACATCTCTCTCCTCACCTCTCTGAGTTCTTCTCCTTCTACAAACATTGTGTTTTCAGCTTATTCTTGTTTCTTTTTGTTCATGCACTTCAAATCTCTTTGTATTTGTTATTTTCTTTTTCATCTTCTTTTACTTTTTTCTCTTTTTCTATGAGATCCAAACAAGATCATTAGCCCATATGCATAGTTGATTTTCGTTTCATGCAACTGTTTTTGAATGTTTTTTCTATATCTTCTCTTCATTTTTCACGCGTTTCTTCATATATGTATTATTAGATTTTTGGGTCAGTGATGTGAAACGGAGATCATTTCATTTGGGTCAGAAGCAAGTTGATTAATCAGATATGAGATTCGTGTGTGCTTGTGTTTGTTAGATCCATAAATCATAGTGGCAATTTTAGGTTTATGCTTTTTCAGTTTATATATGCCTTTTTGTTCATGTATTTATGGATCTGTGATGGGATCTAGTCTGAGATCCACTCATTCTTGCAACATTCAAATTTGTTTTCATTTTTGTTTATTAATTAAGTAGGTTTGTACTTTGTAGTGTGTAAATTTGACTCGATTTTGTTTTGATTTTGTCATACTTTATGTAATATCCAGTTCAAATAATTTTATTATTTCTTCATCTTGTATGAAATGTTCTCTGATTTAACTTACTTTGAAGTAAGATCCTTGTTACCGTAACATATACAAACTGTACGATTATGCAGATTAGAACACTTTGTTTCAATCAACATGTAAAGTATTGTTGATTTTTGCTTCATAATCTAGATGTGTGTAAAGTTTGATTTTTTATATGCAATCTAGATCCGTCTTTATGTTTATGCTTCCTTTGTTGGTAATAACTGGATCTTGTCATTATTTATATCATATTGACTTTTATTTCTATGGACTAACAGATTCGAGATCGATGGATAGTGATTCAATCCACAGGATTGTTATGTTTAGAACAATTAGGTTTGAAGTAGTCTGGTAATTTGTTTATTTAATGCAATTGGAATTAATGTTAATATTCGAATATTATAGATTAAAATTGTAAATATTGACAGATACATAATTATTTATATTTAAATCGTATTATTACATGAAATCAACACTATCAACAGAAGAAAAAGTCATTTGGATATGTTGTATGTGATAAAAATTGAACTAAAAAATTGAAGAAAATGAAATTAATTGGGCTGAATATTGAAGCCCAAACAAGGCCCATTGGCCACGGTGTATTCGGTGAATAACCGAAACCGGTGGTGTTTATAACCGTTCGGTTTTTGTCATTATTCCCAGTTTCGGTGCCGGCTCCGGTGGCCCATGTTGGACCATCGAAGGTCTCGGTTTTGGTGGGTGGGAAGGGCTCTGGTGCTGGTTAACCGGCCGTGCCCAGTCCTATTAGGAATAACTCTTCCACTTGTGTTTTGCGTGTTTGCTAGAACTAGTGTTGAATTACATTGATATCTATGCATGGTAAATTGAGTCTAGAACTACATGTACGACCCATTCGAGATGAAATAAGAATAAAGAACATGAGTATTTAAGAAAATGATTTTAGGTCATCTATGGACCATTTAAGCCAAAATACCTTTACATGTGTTATCTCTTAGTCACCCCATTTGAGCCTTAGCCTTTCATTTCTAACCCGAACATTACAAACTTATGTGACTTTCGTTCCTTTCATATATCTTCATTATTGTTTGAACTCATATCTCTCGGCTTAGGTGCTTCAAATGAGAGAGGTTATTTTTGGGGATGATTGAGTGAGAGAAAGAAAAAAAGAAAAAAAATGAGTGTATTGAGCTATAAATTTTAGCCTTACCCTGATAAAATAGGAAAAGGGAAAAGTGCAAAATTATCTCCTTAAGAAAAAGAAAAAAAAGGAGAGAAAATGTGGAGTAAGGCTGAAAAATAGAATGAGTCGAAAAAGAAGCCTATGCATATTTGAAAAAAATGGAAGCAAAAAATTGTATTTTAGTGCTATTATTGGTTACTTAATACAAGGAAAAGGATGATACAGAATACAAAAGGTTGACGACCACAATTAGGGGTTTGGGATGTGTGATTGAAGCATCTTTGTCTTGAGGTATTTATATTTTTTTTGGATCAACTCAGAAAATGTATTAAAGAGAGACGCTTATGGAGATAGAAGCATCAAAAGGTCAAAGACCAGGACAACGATTACAAAAAAAGCTCCCACAATGGAGATAAAGGGCATAACCCTTTGAAAGAAAAATACAAGGGACAAAAGGCAAAACAATATAACCCTACCGACAACCAGGTAAATCCTTGATTTCCTCACGAGCCTTAGCCGCCGCTTGTTTTCACATCTCCGCAACTGAAAGGGCGGCTTGGATAACACATTCACGACTAAAAGAACGTGTCGCCGACCTTTGGGAAACGAAATTTCATATCAATTTCTTTACCAAATGACCCATACGGGCCGACTAATGCAGCAAAACAACCTTCCAAGGAGTCCCCCCGTTCCTCATCTAACACTTCCGAACCTTGGTCGATAATTGAAGGGCCCTCAACTACCCCGAGAACCGGGGTATTTATGTTAAAGTTTCTTTTCATATCCCTTTCACACCCTTTTCCTAGACTTACATTACAAGCTTGATCAAAGTCCTTTTTTATTCTTAATGACCATGATTCCTTACAATTAGTGGAGATGCGTATAACGTGATAGCATATGAATCTCTAAGATCCGTGTATATGGAAAAAAGGAAACACACTATTAGAGTGAATGAGGAAATAAAAGTCTAAAAGGAAATAGTTATTCTTTAATGTGACTATCGTCAAACTTGATTGTATTCTTTATTCTCTATGCATAACCATTCAACTATCACCTACTTTTGTGTCTTTTTGTATGTGTCATATAGTGTGTCTTAAATTGAATTAGGTTTAGTTTCATGCATTGCACATGCATTTATACTTTTTATTGTTTTGAATATAGGAGGTCATGATTCCTCCTATCAAGGTGAACCTCGGGGTTTAACCGGGTCATATCTTTAATTGCTTTCTTTGTTTAGTTTTCTCAGGGAGAGAAAAGATTAAGTGTATGGTATTGATGTGGACATAAAATACATCAGTTTTGAATGTTTTTAGCATATATTCTTGAGCATCTTA
The DNA here is from genome assembly GCA_963921825.1 of Erodium maritimum. Classification (NCBI taxonomy): domain Eukaryota; kingdom Viridiplantae; phylum Streptophyta; class Magnoliopsida; order Geraniales; family Geraniaceae; genus Erodium; species Erodium maritimum. The sequence goes on along the minus strand of OY997588.1, from coordinate 87,285,148 downwards.
GTCTTTGGATTGTGTGATGTGATCCCATTTTCTCTTGTTACTCGTACTTTATCTCTTGTTATATTTTGTAGGTTCTTTGATCGAATAAAAGGTTAAAACGGAGGAAAAATAGATTTAAAGAGGTTTAGAGGCTGGTTGATCTTGCGAAAGGCATAACTTCCTAATCCAAATTTCGATTTCCTCATATTATATGTCAAATCTGAGAGAATTCTGAGATCTAGAACTTTCTTTAAGGGGTTTTCGATGTCCGGATATGGATAAGTTCTCAGAACCGAGAAAAGGTACGACACGAGTTCCTATCGAAAGTTGGTTAATGTACCAGGATGCGTGCATGACCTATTTCCATGTGTCGCTTCAGACTCGTTTCTACCCTTTTAAGTCAAAAGGAATAACTTGTATTGGGGCTGAACTAGAAGAGAGATAGAGAGTTGACAGCTATGAAGGGAGAGGATTGAAGAATTGAAGAGAATCATTGTAATCATATTTGGATATTTTGATTCTTTACACTTTCTCAATATGAAGATTGTTTTATGATTATAGGGATTAGTGATTGATTTTCATTGTATTGAATTCCATATGATTGTGATGGTTGATTTTATATTAGGGCTTATGTTTGATATATACTTAATGTTATATTTCCATAGTAGCTTAACTGATAACATGAATTAGAATTCAATACTTATGAGATGAGAATCACAATTGGTCTAAAATTATCTATAAATTAGGTTTTAATCTAGACTAGGAATAACTAGATTAACAAAAGCGCAATAGTTATAGGTTTCATACTGAAAGTTAGAAACTGTCGGAGAACATAATGGTTTGCGTCTTCACACATCTAGATTCGGGAGTGTTAGTCTTAGTGTCTGTAGTTCAATCATAAACATCCAAATTTATGTATCATCGTTGGCAATAAAAATAAAGCGGCTTTATTACTCACGTGTTGGAGTAATATATCGATGTGTGTTCTAATTTATGCCCACCATGCAAATAGAATCATAGGTCGAGATAAATCACATGCGATGGGTCCCTAGTAGACAAAGCTTCTGTAAAACCCGCTTCGTTTCTTTAAGGTATTATTTTGCAAACGAAAACCTTAGGGTAAGCTTTTGAAACGAGTGCAAAAAAAAAAAAAAAAACAGGTCTGGACCAGACCAGGCCCGCAGGCCCAGCCCAGCCCAGCTGAGGCCCAATCTGGTCAGGGATGGGTATATAACCCATCCTCACCCTCTGAAACCCTAATCTAACCCACTCAGCCTCCATTCACCCTCCTCTCTCTCTCTCTCTACCCGATCTCACCTCTCTCTCTCTCTCTCTTGGTCTTCCTCGCCGGACCGGCACCGGCCGCCATCGCTCCGGCCGCCGTCCCTGCCGAACCCCGACCTCCCTCTCCTCCGTCCGACCACGCCCGTCTCCGACCACGTCCCGGCCGAACCCCGACCTTCCATCTCCGTCCGACCACGCCCGTCTCCGACCACGTCCCGGCCGAACCCCGACCTTCCATCTCCGTCCGACCACGTCCCAGCCGAGCTGCCTCACCCTCCTCCGTCGTCTTCCTCACCAGCTCCGGCCACCGGTCTCATCCCGAGCTCCGACCGTCCACCGCCGCCTCCGATCTCCCCGTCCCGAGCCGTTCGGACCCGAGCTCCCGCCGTTGCCAGCGAGCTCGTCAGATCCGGAACGGGACGAGCCGTCCGGACCCACGCCGACGCCGCCGTGCACCGCCGTCCACCGCCGTCCACCGCCGCCACCGTTTCCTCACGGTTAGTTCTTGGCCCGTGGAAGCTCGGCCGACCGGTGCTGGTGGTCGGCCGGACCAAGCAGAACCGTTCTTCTCCTTCGCTTTCCCTTTTCTCGAGTTCGTTCAAATCTGGTCGGGATGGAACGGAGCTCCCGAAATGGAAGGGAACGGAATAGAAAAACGTAGATCTGGTTGTTTAACGGATTGTTGTAACCGTGTAAATCTGATTTTGTAAAGATCGACAAAATATAAGTTATCGCTATAATTATTCTTATGTTTTGAATAGATTTAAGTACGATCGGGTTGGGTTCAAACGGTTTGTAAAACGAAATCAGTGTTAGTTTAAAGATCAAATCCGTACCGTTGGGACGTAATTTAATTATCGATAAAACTATATCGGCTTAAGTTTAACGGGTTTTAAAACGAAAGTCGTTTATTAAAGTTAGACTCGAGTTAAGTCAAATCAAAAGGGGGGGGAACGAAATCAAATCGACTTTATAAGGGTTCTGGACCAAAATATCGAGTTTGGAAACGAACGGAAGGAAACCGTTTTGTTTTAAAATCAAAGACGGAATTAATTAAAGCAAGGGAGTCCAAAGACGGTTTTAAGTTAAAAAGGGGTTTAAACTGGGTTTGGATCAAACCTGGGTTCGGTGCGCGGGTGCTCGAACCCGATCCGTCGTAACCCGACTTTTATCCCGCTCGAGTGTAAACGACAACTGTCAAGTTTAAAATGGACAAATCGTAGCCGTTAACTTAACGGCGGAACCGTTATTATTTTTGGGCTCTGAGTTATTTATTTTCGACCGATTCGCACTAGTTTAAAGTGAGTTAAATCTGTGTTCTTTTAGATCGTGCTGCGGACCGAGGCAAAGGGAGGCTCGGCGAGTGACTGCGATTCATCTCGGGTCTAGTGGAGCGCTTCTGGAGTTGCTTCCGAGGTAGGGAAAAGTAGCCGGATCTCGGCCCTGACTAGGGAAAGTTAACTGTAGAATTGCATGTGGCACCGGGGTGTCGTGGGTATTTAGGTTGTCGAATATTAGAAATGCATGATACGGGAATGTAGCGAATACTGGAAATGCATGTGACACTTAGTAGTGTCGTAGGAGCAGAAAACTTAGCGTTAACTGTGTTACTGGAGGCATATGACCATGCCCGGAGGTTGTTGTGTGTTAATTGTTGTTGAGTTTGGGTGGCCTTGAGAGTCGTGTTAATTGTTGTTGAGTTTGGGTGACCTTGAGAGTCGTGTTAATTATTGCCGAGTCTTGGGTGGCCTTGAGAGCCCGTGTTAATTATTGCTGAGTCTTGGGTGGCCATGAGAGCCCGTGTTGTCGTTTCGGCATTTTGAGTGGCCGTGAGTGCCCGTGGGGTTGTGAACCCGTACTTTATCGTCGGCGTCTTGGGTGGCCATGAGGGCCCGTAGGGTTGTTGAACCTGTGTTTGGGTGTCGGTGTTTTGTTGGCCTTGAGCGCCTGTGTAGTTGTCACCGGTGTCGTTACTGTCTGTTTGAATTTGTTTGTGATTGTGATTGGTTACTTGATACTGGTGGAGGTTGTGTGGTGTAGCTAGCCTCCCGACTGGGATCGGGAGAAGCGGAGGGGTTGTGGGCTAGCTCCCCGACTGGGATCGGGGGAAGGACGCGCGGGTGTGGCTAACCACCCGACTGGGATCGGGTGAAGTGGAGAGGTTGTGGGTTAGCCTCCCGACTGGGATCGGGAGAAGTTGCGCGACAGGTCGACCGCCTGACCACGTCTATGATCGGTAAAGGGCGAGAGACAGAGATTGGTTACTGAGCAGCCGGTTTGCGATCCTTTGTGATCTTGTTTGGTATTGTGTGGTTGTCAGTCGTGTCTTTGGAGGAGGTCGTCGATGGTAGTGTGGGGTCTACATAACGTATCCGAGTGTTGAGTCAGTTGAGGAAAAGACTGGTCGTGTGCGTGTCTTTGAGTCGTTGTTAGTGTCATCGGCTTTGTCTACTAATTATGCCGTAGTCAGTATGTTATCTGTGGTGGTGAGCGAACGCTCACCCCTAGCTGCTTTTCCTACAGGTACCGTTCGTAGTCTGGACTAGGTGAGCTTCTGAAGCTTGAAGAGCTTGAAGCGGGTTGCTGGGTGTTTGAGTCTAGAGACGTGTATCTCGTTTTGCCCAAGTGTGGGACTTTTATTTTGAGGTGTAAATATTTATTCTTTTGTGGAACTAAACTGACTTTTTAGGTGATTTATCGAAAACAGGTTTCAGTCTTGTAACTTTTTAAACGTTCGCGTCCCTAGTTTCGGTTCGCTGAAATTGGGGCGTGACAGCTTCGCTAGAAGCGACTAATATGAAAGATGGATCTTTATGGCTTACTTTCAGTTAGTCATTGGAATGAGATTCCGGAGTCTGATCATAAATATCATGTGGGACATGATATTGGACGACCCGACATGAATATGTGCCATAAATCAAGTCATGAACATATTCATTTTAATAGCTTGTCATGTATCCTTAGACCAACAAATCTTTGCGATTACTATGCAATAAACAACTAAATTTGAACTGAGCCCAACATTGCATGTGACAAGGTTTCCATAACGGCCAGGATTAGCTTGGGGACGGACTGCATGAGTGACACAAAAGACCGCTAAGGGATTTATCCCTCATACTGAGGTACGGGAAAGATATCGATTCTCAACCGCTTGATCGAGAGTGACTGAAAGAATAGTATGGTCATGCACATGATACTGGGTATCATATATTTAGTCGTCTCACATATCAAGGAATAATGATTGAGAATAATAAGGATGACGATTTTATGCCTTATCTCAATCAAAATATCGGTGATAAAAGTGTTGGGTCTCGATGAAGAGTATGAATATACAATCACAACATAAAATAACTCGAGACCATGCAAGAAACAATACCACGATTAGATTCACAACAAAACTGAAATCACCATTTCTTACCAATTGATGAAATGGCTCAACTTGCAGCTCGTGTACCTGAGTAACGAACCGTTGAAATCCAAATTCCACCGTTCACTTTGAAGACTCATATGTGAAGAACATTGTCACGCCCCAAATTCAGTAAAACCGAACCCGGAACGCGAACATTTAATTTAATAAAACATTTTCGAACCTTTTGAATAAATCGCTTTAAACCATCAATTTGTTTAAGAAAATAATAATTTACAACTCAAAGTACGTCCCAACAAGCGGACAAAATACAAGGTATACGTCGCTAGACTCAAAAGTAAACCCGGACTCCCGCTCCTAGCTCCTCAAGCTTCGGAAGCTCACCTAGTCCATCCCGCGACCAGTACCTGTAGGAAAAGCAGCTAGGGGTGAGCGTTCGCTCACCACCACGGATAACAGACTGACTACGACATACTTAGCAGACAATGTCGGTAACACCATAGACAAACTCAACACCGGGGATCACTATCCCCAACTCAAATACCCCAACTGACACACACACACACTGTTACTTTCCTCAACCGACTCAGCACTCGGACACGTAAAGTAGACCCGAAACAACGATTGACGACTTCCTCCAAAGACACGAAAGACAACCACGCAACACCAAAGATCACAAAGGATCGCACACCAAACAAGATCACAAAGGATCGCACTCCAGCTGCTCAGTACCCCCCCTCACGCCCTTTACCGATCCCTGTCAGGCCAGGCGGTCGACCTGTCGCGCAACTTCTCCCGATCTCAGTCGGGAGGCTAGCCCACAACCTCGCCACTTCCCCGATCTCTGTCGGGAGGCTAGCCACACCCGCGCACCTTCTCCCGATCTCTGTCGGGAGGCTAGCCCACAACCTCGCCACTTCCCCCGATCTCTGTCGGGAGGCTAGCCACACCCACGCAACATCCCCGACACAAAGTCGGGTCACCAACCTCAGGTAACCACAATCACAATCACAAGCAAAGTTCAACAAACAGCAACAATACCGGTTTAACACTTCACAGACTCTCATGGACACCCAAGACACACCAACAGTAACTCACAGACTCAACAACCCCACGGGAACTCATGGCCATCCAAGACACACCGACAATAACTCACGGGCTCAACAACCCCACGGGCACTCACGGCCTCCCAGGACACACCGACAATAACTCACGGGCTCAACAACCCCACGGGCACTCACGGCCTCCCAAGACACAACAGTAAAGCACGGGCTCTCATGGCCACCCAAGACACCAACAGTAAAACACGGGCTCTCATGGCCACCCAAGACACAACGGTAAAGCACGGGCTCTCATGGCCACCCAAGACACCAACAGTAAAACACGGGCTCTCATGGCCACCCAAGACACAGTAGTAAAGCACGGGCTCTCATGGCCACCCAAGACACCAACAGTAAAACACGGGCTCTCATGGCCACCCAAGACACAACAGTAAATCACGGGCTCTCATGGCCACCCAAGACACCACTACATAACCAACCTCCGGGCATAAGCAATGCCTCCAGCAGTTCTAATATCAACAGGCTCACAATCAACCTCCGGGCATAACCAAATGCCTCCAGTAGTTCTAATAACGAAAGTTCACTGCTCCTACGACACTATTAAGTGTCACATGCATTTATATGGTTCGATACGTTCCCGTATCATACGACACCACCCGGGGTCGCCTGCCTTTCTAATATTCGATAAACTTACTTAACCCACGACACCCCAGTGTCACATGCATTTCTACTGTTAACTTTCCCTAGTCAGGGCCGAGATCCAACTACTTTTCCCTACCTTTTGAAGCGTGTCACAACCGATGCTTGCTCTCCGGAAATGCTCCAAATTTCCCGCTTAGCCTCCTCGTTCCACGGTAGGCGACACGGTCTACAATTATTACAATTTACACACTTTTTAAGTAACCATACGAAACCCGAATTTAAAGAATTAAACGCCCAAACTCAACCCCGACAATGTCGATCACTCCCAAACTTCCCAATTACTCGACATTGTCGATAAAGGGCTCGGAAAAGCCCGATTCGCCCGACATGGCGAATCTCCCCGGGTTTTGAAAACGCCCTTCCGGGGCTCCGAAAATTCCCGTTTTCGTTTCTACGATCTTAGAATAATTCAAGGGTTCCTAGGAATTCGACGTAATCAAATTCCGACTTCCGAGTAATTTAATTCGTGTTTAAAGTTTCTAAACCCGTCAATTACAACTTATACAATTTAATTCCAAATTTCGATCTGGGTGTGGATTAACGACTTGGGGATCGTCCTAAACCACCCGAACACGAAAACTCGAGGCCCGGGAAAGTGGGCCCCACACGGCCACAATGGGAAAATTTCCTTTTCGCCCCAATACGTTCCTAACAAACCCCAAACCTCAACCATTCATCTTTAAACCAATCTTAAACAAAACCCAACCATATTACAACTTTTACAATTTAATTCCAAATTTCGATCCGGGTTGTAACTACGTGATGTCAAGGAACGAAGTTTTAAAATGAAAGGGTGAAGGTTTTAAAATTGTTGGCCCTGTTGGCATGTCTTGAACTTGATTGGCCCTATGGGCGTATGGTTGATTTTGGTTGGCCCGGTGGGCAAGGTTCGATTTTGATTGGCCCGGTGAACGGGGGTCGTCGTGTTGTGTGGGTTGGTTTGCCGTCGCTTGTTTGGTGCACGTCGGTGCGGTCTCGTTGAGGTCTCGTTTACTAATGCTAGTATATAAAGTACGTTTAGCTTGAGCGGTGTAGCGCTTTAGTGATAAGCACGTTAGTGCAAGCGTAAGCGGGTGGACGTTAGTGCTTTTGTACTGTCATTTTTATTTAAGTTCGCAAACTGAACGTTTGCGTGTATCCGTGCAGAGGATACTGTTTATGGCTCGCGGTAAGCGGGGACGACCATCAGGAACACGGGGCCAGGCACCCATGCGAGGCCGGCGGGGACGGTCAGCAGGGGCACCAGGGAGGGTGCCGACCGTCGAGCCCGCCGACTATGCGGAGGCACAGGGTACTCCTGTCGGAGAAGACAGGAGGAGTGATGCGGGGCCGTCTGCAGGCACCCCCAGTGTTCCGCCAGTCGCGGACCCTCCAGTGATGACTGCCCTGGATGAGCTTACCAGGACCGTTCAGAGTTTGGTGGCGATCATCGCCAGCCGAGAGTCGGCTTCGCCAGCACCAGAGGCAGCCGGTGTCCCGGTGAGGGCCGCTTAGACAGAGGATCTTACCTCCCGAGCGCTACTAGATTTCCTGAAGCTCGAGATACCTGTTTTTGTCGGGGAGCCAAATCCCGACCTGGCCGAGCGATGGATAGAGCAGGTCACACGAGACTTGGACACATCGGGTGTCGAGGATGGCCGTCGGAGAGTGTCCTTCGCGGCCCATCAGCTGAGAGACAGCGCCTACCACTGGTGGGGGCGGGTGAAGGACACGGTCGGATACGACTACAGCGTATTCCAGGAGGTATTCATGGCACAGTACTTCCCCGAGTCGGCTCGGCTGGAGCGACATCGGCAGTTCTTAGACCTGGAGCAAGGGGGGATGACGGTAGGAGAGTACGAGGCCAGGTTCACAGCCTTGGCCAGATTCGCGCCTGAGATGGTGACGAGCGAGGCGAACCGTTGCCTGCGGTTCCAGGACGGACTGAGGCTGGGCATCCGGAACCAGGTTCTCGCCTTGAGGATACGGAAGTATACCGACCTCGTGGACACCGCAACTACAGTAGAGCAGGGCGCCAGGGATGCAGTCAGGGGCCGTGAGGTCCGACCTCGGCCGATCAGTTGGGCAGGGCCGTCAGACTCACGAGACTCGCGGAGGCAGAGGACCGCGGGATCCTTCCGACCACCGCCTCATCAGAGTGGATCGAGACAGCAGGGGTCAGTGGCATCAGTGGGGCCAGTCGCCTCAGAGAGGAGGCCGTCATGCTTTCACTGCGGGCAGCCAGGCCACTTACAGCGAGACTGTCCGACGAGGGGAGGAACCGCGGCAGTACCAGCTACTAGCCGGTCAGGCCAGGGCTCGGGGTCAAGGGCTGACGAGATCAGCTGTTACCGATGCGGCCGGGCCGGTCACACTATGGCATGGTGCCGAGAGCAGTTGGGGGAGACATCAGTGCAGCGACCGCAGCAGTCGCAGTCAGTACAGTCGCCCAGAGGTCGCCCTCGACAGGGTCAGCAGCCGAGATCATCACAGCCGTCTACGAGCGCACCGATTCCGAGACAGCAGCAGAGTCTCGAGTATTCAGCGGCCGGTGCGCCGAGTCAGAGGCAGCAGACCTCGCAGGGGAGAGTATATGCAGTCACCGACTCCAGAGCCCCAGGACCTAGCACGTACCGTGAGACCATCCAGGGTATGTGTTTATTGTATCATTTATGGGCTTTATTCCTGTTTGATACCGGGGCATCGCACTCTTTTATTTCGTCGGGTTGTGCTGAGAGGTTGGGGTTGAGCTTAGAGCCGTTGAGTCCACCCCTATGCCTGGACACCCCAGTTGGGGGTGGTGCATCGTTGACTAGAGTATGTCGTGCCTGCGAGATTAGAGTCGCAGACTGTCCTTGCCCTGGTGATCTTCTCGTGTTGGGGATGAATACCTTTGATGTGATTTTGGGTATGGATTGGCTGTCGAGGTACCGAGCCAACATCGATTGCTACAGACGACGAGTGACAGTGACAGTGGGCGGTACGAAGGTGACGTGCGTGCTAGGGAGTAAGAGTGGGGTCCTCTTGTCGGCGTTGTCCGCAGAGGAGGAAGTACCGGCTGTGCAGAGCCGAGAGTTACCGAGAGTGGTATGCGAGTTCCCCGAGGTCTTTCCTGAGGAGTTGAGCGGGCTGCCACCGATTCGTGAGGTGGAGTTCGGGATTGACCTAGTGCCGGGAACGGCGGCGATATCGATGGCGCCTTACAGGTTTGCGCCGGCAGAGTTGACTGAGCTGAAGCGTCAACTGGAGGAGCTTCAGCAGAAGGGGTTTATCCGTCCGAGTGCATCGCCGTGGGGAGCACCAGCACTCTTCGTGAAGAAGAAGAGTGGAGAGCTACGGATGTGTATAGATTACCGGAAGCTGAACCGGGTTACGGTGAAGAACCGGTATCCGATGCCGAGGATCGATGACTTGTTTGACCAGTTGAGAGGGGCGACTCACTTCTCGAAGATCGATCTGCGATCCGGTTATTATCAGTTACGAGTCCGTGAGGGGGACGTCGCAAAGACTGCATTCCGGACACGCTATGGGCATTACGAGTTCCTGGTGATGCCATTCGGACTGACGAACGCGCCAGCAGCGTTCATGGACCTGATGAACAGCATCTTCCGGCCGTACCTGGATCAGTTTGTGGTGGTGTTCGTGGACGACATCCTGATATATTCGCAGAACGAGGCGGCGCATAAGGCACATCTGAGGGTTGTTCTGACCCTACTGCGCAAGCATCAGCTATATGCCAACTGGGAGAAGTGCGAGTTCTGGCTCTCTGAGGTGAGGTTCCTCGGCCACATCGTATCCCGTGACGGTATCCTGGTCGATCCGTCGAAGATCGACGCGGTCTCGAAGTGGGCACGGCCCACGAATGTTTTCGAGATCCGCAGCTTTTTGGGATTGGCAGGCTACTATAGGCGATTTGTCCAGGATTTTGCACGACTAGCCGCACCGATGACTCTGTTAACGCGCAAGGGTGTTGGGTTCGTGTGGACAGATGACTGTGAGCGTGCGTTCGCGGAGTTGAAGACTCGACTGACTACAGCTCCAGTGTTAGTGGTGCCTGAGCGAGGGATTGGCTATGATGTTTACTGCGATGCATCCGGAGAGGGACTGGGTTGCGTGCTGATGCAGTCGGGAAGAGTTGTGGCTTATGGCTCCAGGCAGTTGAAGATACACGAGCGCAACTATCCTACCCACGACTTGGAGCTAGCAGCAGTCATGTTTGCGCTAAAGAGCTGGCGATATTATCTGTACGGCGAGGGGTTTCAGGTGTTCTCGGATCACAAGAGCCTCAAGTACATATTTTCCCAGCGAGACCTGAACATGCGTCAGCGACGGTGGATGGAACTACTCGAGGAGTACGACTTCGAGCTACACTACCACCCAGGCAAGGCGAACGTTGTCGCCGACGCCTTGAGTAGGAAGTCGGCTCCGAGCCTCGCCAGCATATCTGTCCGAGAGTGGGGCATGATGGGGGAGCTGAGCACTTTCGGGCTTGAGCTAGAGGAGGTTACTGGCGGTGTTTCCATGTGCTCCCTAGTGGCTCAGCCCTCACTGCTTGCCCAAGTGTTGGAGGCGCAGAGGGAGGACGTCGACGCATCAGAGATCCGCGAGAGAGTCGTCAGGGGTGACGAGGTGGTGGGCTGGCAGGACAGTACTGATTGGGGACTACGGTACCGCGGGGGGCTGTTCGTACCAGTTAACTGTAGAGACACCGTGTTACGAGAGGCACACCATTCGCGTCTCGCAGTGCATCCGGGGGGCACTAAGATGTACCGTGACCTCAGGAGGCACTACTGGTGGCACGGCATGAGGAGAGCAGTCGTAGAGTTTGTGTCGAGATGCCTTGTCTGTCAGCAGGTGAAGGCAGAGCATCAGCATCCCGCGGGATTGTTACAGCCACTACCGATTGCTCAGTGGAAGTGGGAGCACATTACGATGGATTTCGTGTGTGGACTACCGAGATCGCCCAAGGGAAACGACGCCGTGTGGGTGGTAGTCGACCGGTTGACCAAGTCGGCCCACTTTCTGGCTATGAGGATGACAGACCCGGTCGACAAGTTGAGCAGTCTGTATATCCAGGAGATAGTGCACCTCCACGGGGTCCCGGTGTCGATAGTGTCTGACAGGGATCCCCGCTTCACGTCCAGGTTCTGGCCGAGTCTGTAGAAGGCACTGGGGACAGAGGTCCTACTCAGCACAACACATCATCCTCAAACAGACGGTCAGTCTGAGCGTACCATTCAGATCTTGGAGGACATGCTGCGAGCATGTGTGCTGGATTTCAGGGGATCTTGGGAGACCCACCTGCCATTGGCCGAGTTCGCCTACAACAACAGCTTCCAGGCCAGTATCGGGATGGCACCGTTCGAAGCATTGTATGGTAGGCCGTGTCGGTCACCAGTATGTGGGCAGAGGTGGGGGACAAGAGTCTGCTGGGGCCAGTTCTTGTCAGAGAGACGACGGAGAAGGTCGCATTGATCCGCGATCAGTTGAGGACCGCGCAGAGCCGGTAGAAGAGTTATGCAGACAGGCGACGTCGACCTCTTGAGTTTGCAGTCGGGGATCACGTGTTCCTGAAGGTGAGCCCGAGGAAGGGGCTGGTGCGGTTCAGGCGCAGCGGGGGAAAGTTTGCTCCGAGGTACATAGGCCCGTTCCAGATCTTAGACAGAGTGGGAGCCGTGGCTTATCGTCTGGCGTTGCCACCGCAGCTTGGGAGAGTACATAACGTCTTCCACGTATCCCAGTTGCGGTAGTATAACGCAGACCCCTCCCACGTCATCGAATGGACTGATATCGAGGTGGCTGATGATGTCTCCTATGAGGAGCAGCCGGTTCGGATCATGGACACTCGGCAGCAGATTCTGCGGGGAGGCAAGATTATCCGCTTGGTCCGAGTGTAGTGGAAGCATCACGGAGCTGAGTCGACGTGGGAACGCGAGGACGAGGTTCGCGCGAAGTATCCCGGCCTGTTCGACTCCCGAGGTACGTCTGTTTTAAATTTCGCGGACGAAATTCCTTTAAGGGGGGTAGACTGTAATAACCACTTCTGGTCAACGTCAGTCAAACTTGCGAAAAACAGGAAAATTTAAAATTTTTAAGACAGACACTTAACTTAACTTAAATTGACCCCGAGGGTCATGCCGGACTTAAGTTGACCCTGTTATCGACTAAAATGAGTTACGGGGGACTCAGGGCAACTTTCTGGTCAATTTGGGAAAGATTGATTCTTCGCTGGAAAAGTCACCCGAGCGACGTTTTGGTCCATTCGAGGACCGTTTTGGACCCGAAAAGCTTAGCCGTCATCGTAGCGGTCTTAGTTGGGCCGTTTCCTTGAAGCCCGTCCAGTTCAAAAATTTCTTGGGAAAAGTGCCCGTTCGGGTCCCGAAACGTCCGTTTTTCGCGAATCTGATTGGAAAATATCAACTAGATATTTTCCAAAAGGTGTGGGACCCACCTTGACACATGTCCTAAATGTGGTGGTGTTAGTTTTGGGGGGAAAATGGGTGGTTGTGGTGTGTTGGCCGAACATGGGTAAAAGGGGGGAGTTTTTGGAGTTAGTTGTTAGTTTTAATTAAATTAGAAAGAAGAAGAGAGGTTTTAGAGAGAGAAGAAGAGAGAAGAAAGGAAGTGGAGTTAGGGTTTGATTTTCAACCCTTGGATCGATTCGAAGCAAGGAGCAAATCTCTTCCCCTCGTCTTCCTCTCGAGTAAGCACTAACCCGATTCTCGTTTCGTTTATTTTCTTGAAAGCTAGGGTTTGAGTTTTAAACTAATACTTCGGGTTGTGTAGAGTTTGGGAGGTGTTGGAGACGTTTTAGAGGTGTTTGGGGGTGTAAGGGCACGTTTTCCGGTGACCGGAGGCTCGGGAGGAGCTCCGACCACCGTGGGTGGTGGCCGGAGGTGGCAGCAGCCACCACTTGGTGGCCGAGCCCCTCCCTCAAACCCTAGGGCACGGCCAAGCCCTTTAGGTGGGGCCCACGTGCTCGGTTGTTCGTGTTTTAATTACTCGGGTAGTTTAAAACGTTCCCCGGACCACTTTTTCCTAATCGAATCGAAATTTGGAATTAATTTGGAGAAGTTGTAATTAACGGGTTTTGGGAAACTTTAAACGTTAATTAATTGACTTAGAAGTCGGAATTCAATTCCGTCAAGTGCGTTGGGTTCCTTGAAATATTCTAAGACCGTAGAAACGAAAACGGGGGCTTTTGGAGCCCCGGAAGGCAATTAACCAAAACCGGGCAGATTCGCCATGTCGGGCGAATCTGGCCCTTATGGGTCCTTTATCGGAAATATCGAGTAATTGGGAAGTTTGGGAGTGATCGGCATTGTCGGGGTTACGTTTGGGCGTTAAGTTTATTAATTTTCGGTTTATTCGTACTAGTTTAAAAGTACTTTGAATTTGTGTTCTTTTAGATCGTGCTACGGACCGAGGCAAAGGGAAGCTCGGCGAGTGAGTGGGTGTACTTCGGGTGTTGTTGGAGCGCTTTTGGATTTATCTACGAGGTAGGGAAAAGTAGCCGGATCTCGGCCCTGATTAGGGAAAGTTAATAGTAGAATTGCATGTGACACCGGGGTGTCGTGGGTTGAGTAGATTTATTTAATTATTAGAAAAGCATGATACGGGATTGTAGCGTTTAAGAGAAAAGCATGTGACACTTAGTAGTGTCGTAGGAACAGAGAACTTAGCGATAATCGAATTACTGGAGGCATATGACCATGCCCGGAGGTTGTTTGTGAAACTAGTGATTTTAGGACCGTTGGAGGCATCGAGTATGCCGGAGGTTGGCGTGCGTTTTATTTAAATTGTTGAGTTTGGGTGGCCTTGAGAGCCCGTATTTAATTGTTGAGTTTGGGTGGCCTTGAGAGCCCGTATTTAATTGCTGAGTTTGGGTGGCCTTGAGAGCCCGTGTTATTTATTGTTGAGTCTGGGTGGCCATGAGAGCCGTGTATTTAATTTGGTGTCTTGAGTGGCAGTGAGTGCCCGTGGGGTTGTTGAACCCGAGTCTTGACTGTTGAAGTGTCTTGAGTGGCAGCGAGTGCCCGTGAGGTTGTTGAACCCGAGTCTTGACTGTTGAGGTGTCTTGAGTGGTCTTGAGTGCCTGTGTGATTGAACTTGCCTGTGATTGTGATTGTGGTTACCTGGGGTGGTGAGTTCTAAAGGTCAACAGCCTGATCCGACTTAGTGTCGATGAATTGCGAGTTTGAAAGGTCGACAGCCTGATCCGACTTCGTGTCGAGGAATTGCGATAGGTCGAACCCTGACCTGATTGAGATTGGTTACTGAGCAGCTGGTGTGCGATCCTTTGTGATCTTGTTTGGCGTTGTGTAGTCTTTCTGTCGTGTCCTTGAGGAGGTCGTCGATAGTTGTGTCGGGTTTACACTGTTTTTATCGAGTGTCGAGTCTGTTGAGGAAGGTGACGGGTTGTGGGTCAGTTGAGTATTTGAGTTGGGGACTGTAGTCGCGGTGTTGGGTTTGGTTTTAGTGTTACTGGCTTTTTCTGCTAATTATGCCATAGTCAGTCTGTTATCCGTGGAGGTGAACGAACGCTCACCCCTAGCTGCTTTTCCTACAGGTACTGATCACCGGACGGACTAGGTTAGCTCTTGAAGTTCATGGAGCTTGGAGTGGAGTCTGGTCTTTACTTTCTGTCGAGTCTAGTGATGGATGTTGTACCTTGTCCATTTGTTGGGGGCGTTTTTGTATTGTAAATACTATTATTATTTTGAGAAGTAAATGGAAATGTCAGAGCTTTTATTCAAACAGGTTCAAGTGTTTATGTTTTAAAATGTTCGCGTCCCGAGTTCGGTTCTCTGAAATTGGGGCGTGACAGAAGGCGATTTTGATATCCATTTGCCATATCTCGTAATTATGATACATATTTATGACAAGAAGAATCCGGATTGATTTGACCATAGTCATTGGGAAAAAGTTTTCTCATAGTCAATCCCTTGGATCTGCCTATAACCTTCCTCCACCGGGCAGGCTTTGTAGGTCTGAGGGTTGCCGACAATGTCCATTTTCACCTTGAAGATCCATTTGCATCTGATAGTCCTCACACCATTGATGGGATCAACTAGTTCCCATATATGATTGTCCGATATGGACTGTATTTCCTTCACATGGCTCCCAACCATAATTCGGAGTCGGGTCCATCCACAACTTCTAGAAAGGTGGTTGGATATTAATGATCCACCATAAGATCATTGTCACCTCCAGACACAAAGTAACCATATCTCGAAGGTGGATGACTGACCCTTTTAGACCTCCTTGGAACTTCCAAAATTACAGCAAGAATTGGTTCCTGGTGTGCGACCACTTCTGGCTCCTCCCTTTCTACTAGGTTGTCTAGTGTTTTAGATGGATCTGTACCATCTTGAATTTCTTCTAGATATACAGTCTTCCCACTAACGTTTTTGAAAACAAATTCCTTTTCCATAATGACCCCACCCGAGCGACGAACATTATGTTCTCACTAGGTTTATAGAAGTAGTATCCCCTTGTTGTTTTGGGATACCGCACAAAGGTGCAGGAAGGACAAAACAGGCTTCTTCCGTACCATTTCTCAAATGGAGTCCCTTCCACAACCTTCACCGAAGCCCGATTCACTACTAATATGGTTGTTTCTAGAGCATAACCCCAAAATTGGAAGATCAGTGCAACTGATCATGGATTAGACCATGTCTAACAATGTTTGATTTCTCTGTTTGGCTACACCGCTCAACTATGGTGTGCCGGGAGGAGTCCATTAAAAAAGGATCTCATTCTCTACTAGATGATCTAAGAACTCTCTAGTCAAGTATTTTCTCGAGATGGTTTTCTACTTCAGTCTTAATCTCTTTAAATTTATAAAAAGCTTCAACCTTATGTCTCATTGAATAGACATAACCATATTTACTGTATTCATTAGTAAATAAGATAAAGTAGCTAAAATATCTCCTGGCAAGCGAACTTATTGGTGCATACACATCCGAGTGTATCAACCCCAATAATTCACCCGCCTTTTCATCGTGACTGATGAAGGGCGTTTCAATCATTTTTCCCATCAAACAAGCCTTGCATCTATCAATCGAATGAAATTCTAATGGACTTAAAAATCCGCACTTCTGAAGCGCTAATATGCGTTTGTTGTTTATGTGGCCCTAATGACAATGCCATATAAGAGTTTCGCTTTAAGTCGTTGGATTTAGACCTTTTTTTTTTGATAAATAATGGTTTTATTAATAGTTTTTTTCTCCAAGAAAGAGAAAAAAGACTGAGCTGCCATAAAAGGCTGCCTTCAAAGACCTTCACCCCTCATTAGAAGGGCAACAAAAAAATCGAACTCAAAAACAAAAGAAACCGAGAAAACGAGAAATGATCTTGCTAACAATCCAAAGATCCAGTAGCTTTAACCCTTCTCCATAACTCATCTATACGCTGAGCTTCAAGAATTTCTCTTTCACTCTGAGTTTGTGATCGATTTTGAACAAGAAAGGGTTGCGAAGAAAACGTCTGTCTGCTCCCCTTAACCTTTTTAACCTTTTTAACGGAATCAGGCGACCAAACCAGGAAGGTCTTATCAAAGTCCAAATTAGTGGTAGCCAGAACCAATTGGGAGTCCTTCGGCTTTCCTTTGATCATCCTTGTCGCTGAAAATGTCAAGTGCTTTGGAGGACGACCCTTACGAGATTTAAGGAGGGCATCCTTCCAAGGATTTTCAAAAATAGCTCCGTTCTGAGACGACCGGACCTGTGAGCTAGGCGTAGATTCAGACTCCAACAGTAGGGGCTGAACAACGTCTGAATTCAACACGGAAGCTTGACTTGGCCTCGAATCAGTGGACTGAAGGTTCTTAGAATTAGAACTAACAAGCCCAACATGATTCACAAGTTGGACAAGACCAGCTTGAGTTTTGGATCCTGCAACCAAGAGCCCCTCCACAGCTAACTCTTCTCTACGCGTGGTATCAACAGCGGCAGAGTCACGATCTTTCGAATTTAAAGCATCCGAAATTTCAGCATCCTTTGCAACAACGTATCTCACAGAATCAGGAGCGGTGCACACTTCTCTGCGCGCTGCATCTGCTCCTACGATTGGGTCAACGTTTGAATCTGCGAATTCAGAATCAACGACACGATCTTAGGATGCGAGATCTTTCGTGATTTTATCAAGTGATTCCATAACAAAATCCGGAGCGTCAATCTCGGGTAAATCCGAATGCGCCAAAATTTTGGTCGAGACGATCGATAGAGCAGTGTGTGGTGGCTTCGTCGGCGTGAAGGTGGTCGCCGGAGTCTCTTCTGAACTCCCCCAGTGATGAAGATGGCCTCTTAAACCATTGGGAGGCTCTGTTTCTGTGAATCAGAAACAGAGCAAGAGCCGAACCTTACAGAAGCCGGAATCGAAACTAGCCGACGGCGAGAGAAAGCCACAAAAAGTGAGAACCCATTTACCTTGAATCGATTTAAACCTTCAATAGCTTGAGTAGCTTCAAACTTAGATTTAAAACGAACAAAGCCGAAGCAGCAACCTTTACGATTCCATTTCTTCGAGATGGAAGCAGTCAAGATTGAACCATATAATCCAAATATATTCCGGGCCAGGATTCCGATGACTCAAGAGGTAGGTTGCGAACAAAGACCTCGTCCTCTTGAACCTTGAATCCATCAGAGAAAATCTTGCCTGTACGAGGTTGACGAACTGATGTGGTCTGAGGTTTCAGAGGCTTCAACATCGCCCCTTTCTCCTCTGGTCTGTGAATCGCAGAAGATGGAGACTCAACAAAGACAGCCCCAGGAGCATTCAACTTCCCTTCGCCATCAGACCCGACCGGATCGATTCCTGCCACTCCCGGAACAGCAACTCCCGGAGATCGCAGCCGGCTCCGAGACTTTGAACGCGTCTTCTTTGCTGCTGCACCAGATCTAGCTTTCTTAGTCACAGCAATTTTTCCCTCCTTTTCTCTGCTTGGAGTGGCCTTGACCGAATCTGCAACTATCGAGCAGTACTCACCGTACAAGGTAACCAGCATAGAGCAAAAGGATGGAAACGATAGAGCCGAGAGAGCCATCAGTCAAACCTTGGAGCAGAGGATTAACTTTATTAATAAATCTTGAGGCATTGTTACCCATATATAATATGTACAATCCTCCGACCATGTTTGCACAAGCATAAAACATATCATTGCATAGAATATTGAAAGTCCAATTTCCAACATCAAAATTATATCCTTCGGTGTCTAACATGGATATAGATATAATGTTCCAACTAAAATTAGGTATAAAATATACATTGTTTAGTACAAAACAATGCCACTTGGAAAATGAAGATTTATTGATCCTAAAATAGTCGCCACAACCCCTATATTGCTTCCCACTCTGAGGTCCACTTCGTTCTTCTCCAAGCTTCTCCTACCTTCTATATACTGCACATTAGCGCATATATGAGATTCAACCTCAGTATCCAATACCCATGAATATTTGGAAGTAGAGAGATGTAGCTCTATAAAGTTAATACTTGATAAAGGCGTAGTCCTACTGCCCTTTTTTAAATTATCCAGGGATTTCCTGCAATCTCGTTTCCAATGACCAGGCTACTAGAAATAGATGCAGACATTCTTATCCTCCTTAGTCTTGAGGACCCCCGTTCATAGGAGTGTTAGGAGCGATACAATGTCTCATCTTTCTTTCCATGTGCGCAAGGGCCTTTCCCTTGCCACTACCAGTTTCCTTTCCTGAAACGGGATCCCTTTCTGATCATTAGAATATCCATGGATCCCAAATCCTTGATATTCTGTCCAATAGTTACAAACATGCCATGCAACTCTGATGTGGACATGTTCATATCGTGCACGTGATAGTTCATGGTGAACACAACATACAAACAAGGAAGGGAGTGCAGAACCCCATCTACTGCCATCTCTGATTCTATCTTAAGACCTGGTCCATTAAGATGTTCAAGACGCCCCTTCATTTTCAGGACATGAGAGATAGCCTTGTCAAGGACTTATTCTTTGCGTTTATGTTTAAGTACCATCCTTAAATTTTCTTTACCAGTCCAGATAGTTTGTCCCATTAAGCTTGACCCTGTCAATCATGGTTTTCAATGACAAACTACTATTTATATTTTCCATTTGATCTATACAACAGATAAAATTTAATCAGTAAACTGAATAAATTTTCTGAAGATCAAGCTTAAACACCAACCAATCGATTTTAAACTTTTAGATTCGAAAACAAAGATCATTGATTCACTCGATCAAGTTGAACGAAGGCTCGCCACTCAACCGAGCTATGTAGGTAGAACCTCGTCCAATCACATCCAACATAACTCTTGGATAAGGTATGTACTTAAGTACACGACTTACCCTATCTGATACCCTAGCTCAGCCCTGGCTGAGAATCGTAGCTGGGTCCACCAATTTTCAACTATGCCCCATCACTATGTAGGTGCCCCGCTAAGGCGCACAACACCCACATATGTCGTCCAAACGTACTACTCCGCTTTCCCATGGATCATCCGCTAAGGTGCACGACAACTATAGGACGGGGAGGTAGTAAGGTGTTGATAATTAGGACGTATCTGACATGACCCATTTTTACTTGTCCAATTGTGTTTAAACTTTAGGCACATCCTAGATGCGATGATCACATCAACTATTCCAGATGTATTGATGCCTCCAATTACATCCAATGTAATTCGTCCTACAAACTTGTCAACTACATACAAAGCAAAGACAATTCTAAAGGCTCACAAACAATGATTAAAGTTCTAATTTTACCTTTACATGTGAGGTGATATACTTGGTAAATAAAGTTAAGCACGCAATTCTAATCAAACACTTAGAATTACTCACGAAAAAGTTAAATCAAGCATAACGAGATATGTCACGCCCCGAATTCGGCAGTACCGAACCCGGAACGCGAACGGTGAAACAATAAAACAGTTTTCAAACATTTTAATAAACCACTTAAAATCACCACTTTGAGTTAAAAAAAATAATATTTTACAACTTAAAATACGTCCAAAACAGGCGGGCAAAAACCAAAGCGTACGTCGCTAATGTAATAACCACTCCCGGTCAACGCCAGTCAAATCTGCGAAAAACAGGAAAATTTAAAAATTTTAAGACAGACACTTAATTGAACCAAAAGTTGACCCCGAAGGTCATACCGGACTTAAGTTAACCCCAATATCGACCAAAGTGAGTTCCGGGGGACTCAGGGAAACTTTTTGACCAATTTGGGAGATGTTGACTTTTCGCTGGAAAAGTCAACCGAACGACGTTTTGGTCCATTCGAGGACCGTTTTGGATCCAAAAAGCTTATCCGTCATCGCAGCGGTCTTAGTTGAGCCGTTTCCTTGTAGCCCGTGAAGTTTCGTAAATTCTTGGAAAAAGTGCCCGTTCGGGGGCCGAAACGTCCGAATTTCGCGAATCTGATTGGAAAATATATAGAAGATATTTTCCAAAAAGGTGTGAGACTCATTTTGCCACTTGTCAAACAAGTGGTGGTGTTAGGTTTTGGACAAGACAAGGAAGACTACAAGGGGGTGGGTTCGGCCATAGGGTGAAAAAAGGGGGAAAATTTGAGTTTTAGAAAGAGAAAGAAGAGAGAAGAAAGAAGAGAGAAAAGAGAAGGGTTGGCTAGGGTTTTGCCACTATTCACGATCATCTAACCTTTGGATCGTCTCAAAGCTAAAGGAATCGAGCTCACATCGACGTTCTCTACGGTGAGCACCTAATCGATCTTCGTTTTGCTTAATTTTGAAAGTTAGGGTTTGGGTAAATCTAGTAGTTTAGGGTTGTATTGAGGATTGGGGATCGTTGGAGATGTTTTGGAGACGTTTTGGAGTGAAGAGTGACGTTTTCCGGTGACCGGGAGCTCGGGGGGAGCTCCGGCCACCATGTTGGGTGGCCGGCCGGCCATGGGGTGGCTGGCCGGCCATGGGGTGGCTGGCCGGAGCTAGGGCCGGCCACCACCATGGTGAGCCGGGCCCATTTGAACCCTAGCCACCCACGGCCAAGGTTGGCCGGGCAGGGCCCACGTGCTCGGGTGTTCGGGTTTCGTGTTCGTGTGGTTTAGGACGTTCCCCGAATCATTAATCTACAACCGGATCGAAATTTGGAATTAAATTGTAAAAGTTGTAATTGACGGGTTTAGAAACTTGAAACGCTAATTAAATTACTCGGAATTCGGAATTGGATTCCGTCGAGTGCATAGGAACTCTTGAATTATTCTAAAACCGTAGAAACGAAAACGGGAATTTTCGGAGCCCCGGAAGGGCGTTTCCAAAACCCGGGCAGATTCGCCATGTCGGGCGAATCGGGCTTTTCCGGGTCCTTTATCAACAATGTCGAGTAATTGGGAAGTTTGGGAGTGATCGACATTGTCGGGGTTACTCTTGGGCGTCAAGTTTACTGAATTTCATTTTATTCCTGCAAGTTTGAAAGTGCTTTAAAATTGTGTTCTTATTAGATCGTGCCACCGACAAAGGGAAGGGAAAGCTAGGCGAGTGACCGAGATCACGCCGGAGCTTATTTGTGCGCTTTTGGAGAAAGCATACGAGGTAGGGAAAAGTAGCCGGATCTCGGCCCTGATTAGGGAAAGTTAACAGTAGAAATGCATGTGACACCGGGGTGTCGTGGGTTAAGTAAGTTTATCGAATATTAGAAAGGCAGGCGACACCGGGTAGTGTCGTGTGATACGGGAACGTATCGAACATTAGAAATGCATGTGACACTTAGTAGTGTCGTAGGAGCAGTGAACTTATCGATATTAGAATTACTGGAGACATATGACCATGCCCGGAGGTTGATTGTTTAGTTCGTGTCTTGGGTGGCCATGAGAGCCCGTACTTTACTGTTGTGTCTTGGGTGGCCATGAGAGCTCGTACTTTACTGTTGTGTCTTGGGTGGCCATGAGAGCCCGTACTTTACTGTTTGCGTCTTGGGTGGCCATGAGAGCCCGTGTTTTACCGTTGGTGACTTGGGTGGCCATGAGTGCCCGTGGGGTCGTTGAACCCGTGCTTTTACCGTTGGTGTCTTGGGTGGCCAGGAGGGCCCGTAGGGTTGTTGAACCCGTGTTTTACTGTTGGTGTCTTCGGTGGCCATGAGTGCCTATGGAATGTTGAACCTTGTTTGTGATTGTGATTGCCTGAGGTTGGTGGGTGTGGCTAGCCTCCCGACAGAGATCGGGGGAAGTGGCGAGGTTGTGGGCTATCCTCCTGACAGAGATCGGGAGAAGGTGCGCGGGTGTGGCTAGCCTCCCGACAGAGATCGGGGGAAGTGGCGAGGTTGTGGGCTAGCCTCCCGACAGATATTGGGAGAAGTTGCGCGACAGGTCGACCGCCTGGCCTGACAGGGATCGGTAAAGGGCGTGGGGGTTACTGAGCAGTTGGAGTGCGATCCTTTGTGATCTTGTTTGGTGTGCGATCCTTAGTGATCTTGGGTGTTGCGTGGTTATCTGTCGTGTCTTTGGAGGAAGTCGTCAATCGTTGTGTCGAGTCTACATTACGGGTCCGAGTGTTGAGTCGGTTTAGGAAAGTAACTGGTTGTGTGTGTTAGTCGGGTTGTTGTTGGTGTTACCGGCATTGTCTACTAAGTATGCCGTAGTCAGTCTGTTATCCGTGGTGGTGAGCGAACGCTCACCCCTAGCTGCTTTTCCTACAGGTACTGGTCGCGGAATGGACTAGGTGAGCTTCCGAAGCTTGAAGAGCTAGGAGCGGGAGTCCGGGTTTACTTTTGAGTCTAGCGACGTACACTTGTTTTTTTGTCCACTTGTTGGGACGTACTTTTGAGTTGTAAATAATTATTTTGATTAACAAATGGTGATTTTAAAGTGATTTATCTAAAGGGTTTGAAAATGTTTTATTGTTCTAAACGTTCGCGTTCCGAGTTCGGTTTTACTGAAATTGGGGCGTGACAGCTAAACTCCCAAAAACTCGTACTCCCGCTCCCAGCTCTTCAAGGTTCGAGAGTTCCCCTAGTCCGCCTCGCGACCAGTACCTGTAGGAAAAGCAGCTAGGGGTGAGCGTTCGCTCACCACCACGGATACCAGGCTGACTACGACATACTAGCAGAAATGCCGGAAACACCAACAACAAATAAAACACCGGGGACTACTATCCCCAAACTCAAGTAACCCGACTGTCACACGAAAATTGTTACTTTCCCCAACCAACTCAAAACCCGGACGCGTAATGTAGACCCGACACAGCGATTACGACCTCAACCCCAAACGCAAATAAAACCCACGCAACACCCAAGATCACAAAGGATCGCACACAACAAACAAGATCACAAAGGATCGCACTCCAGCTACTCAGTGCCGGTTGCTAACCGGCTGGGCTTGAGCCTGCCCCACACAACTTTCCTGACACGCAGTCGGGCCAGGCGGTCGACCTGTTCGCGACATATACAGCAATACTTTTCCGATAGCTAGTCGAAAGGGGAGCCGCCCTTCATCGCAGAAGAATGCACAACTTTACCGATGGTTAGTCGGAATGCTAGCCAACCCCCACGCGCGCGACCACATGACTCCTTTTCTGTCAGGTGGGCCCCAACCTCCATGCAACCACAGTCATCACCCAAGGTCCAACAAATAGTGACAATAATATACGACTCACTACCCCTCGGTAGGACAGTCAGCAACAATACAGGTTTAACACCCCACAGGCACACATGGCCACCCACGACACACCAACATTATTATACGGGTTCAACACCCCAAAGGCACTCATGGCCACCCACAGACACAAACAGCGGGTCAACACCCCACAGGCACACATGGCCACCCCCGACACACAAACAGTAAAATACGGGTTCATCACCCCAAAGGCACACATGGCCACCCACGACACACAAAGAGTAAAATACGGGTTCAACACCCCAAAGGCACACATGACCACCCTCATAAACAAAACAAGTTACTTAACCTACGGACACAACCAAAAGCCACCAGTATTTCTGTAAGAACCGCTCCCAGTCGATCCCGGTCGAACCGGTGACTCTTAAGACAAGTTTGACTTTCTGTTGGAAAAGTCAACTGAGGACTGAGGAGGTCACTCAGGGCTTTTCCGGGGCCTAAAAAGCTTAGCCGTCATCACGGTTGGCTTAATTGGGTCGTTTCCATTCATTTAAGTATAATATTGAAGGAAGTCAAAATTGGTCAAAACCGAGCTTTTATCGAGTCAATACAATTAATTTTGGACTGTTGGATTTTAAATGAAAGAGAGTGGTCCCCACTATGCCAAGTGTCACTAATAGTTTGGAGGAAAGGAAAGAGGCTCAAATGTCATCTCTACCCTCATTAGTTGTCCATAAAAGGGCTAAGAACTAAAGGGTTTTTGGTCTTTTTCACCTCTAGGTCTTTAAAGGCATTAGATGACACAAATTCAATTCATTTTCTCTAGTGTTGGCCGAAAATTGAGAGAGGAGGAAGAGCTTGGAGCTCCCATGGTGGCTTGAAGAGAAAGCAAGAGAAAAGAGAGACCTTTTGTACCAATCTCCACCCAAATCCTCTCCAAAATACCTTCATCTTCATCAACACATTCTCCTAGATGTATGGATACTCTCAACTCTTCATTTCATCTACTCTCATCTCTTGGGTTTTGTGGGTTTTGGCTTGAAGTTGTTCAACTAGCTTTGTTTTGGTTATTTGGAGAAGAAGTAGTGGAGTAGGAGGTTTGGATTGTGCTCTTGTTGAAGCTTGGATGAACCCATTTGAGGGTGTTGTTGTTGGATGACTTTAGATGAACTTTTGGGAGTTTTTGATTTGATTATGATTTGGAGAATCCTTGGAAACTTGTTTATTTGTTGATTCCTACCATGGGTAGAGGAGTTTTGGAGGTATTTGGTGGTTTTGGGAGCTGGAAATAGTTAAAAATGGAGTTTTGTTGTGGATTATCGGAAAAAAGGAGCTGGAGGTTGAAGAAAGGCGTAACTGCCCTGGAGTGTCACGGATCCGTGACGGATCCCGTGACGGGCGACGTCACGGCTCCGTGAGGGAGACCGTGACGGCACACGTCACGGCTCCATGACAGTGTCCGTGACCGACCAGTCTGGGGGATTTTGAAGGGTCTTTCCACCGTTTCGATCTTGTTTTGGAGCTGAACTTTTGGAAGGGTTTTGGGGGACTTTTGTTACTGTTAAGTAGGACCTAATTAGGGTTGTTTTGTGTTCAAGACCGCAAGACCTTGAAGAACGAAGAGCTTGAAGAACGAAGACCTTGCCGGTACTCGTGTGAAGAACGGTGTGGTGACTCTCGTTTGTGACATCAGAGTGTTGAGAGGAAGACCGCGAGGTAGGAAAAGTCTTAATTACTTATTTAACGCTTAGAATGCATGATTAGGATAATAAAATCGGAAAGGTCCTAGAATTGCCTATAGGATGCGAATAACTAGAATAATTGTATTTCAATTACTAATAAATGGATGAGTCTAGTGTGCATGCTTAGGATAATGACATTTAGTGAAGTGTGCTTTCAATACTTGGGAAATTGATTTACTGGTAGAGAGGCTGTGAAGAGCTCTCGGATTAGTTGTGTGCTAGGTCCACATGCTTGGTTGCTAGTTAGTAGTTTAACTTAAGAGTCTAATGAAACTAGATTAGCTTCTATTATTGAATGCCTAATTATTCGTTCACATGATGATTGGTTTGTTGAATGCATATTTGGTTGATTGAATGTTTATAATGATATAAGTGTTGTTTGAACGGATGATCGAGTATGACTGGTTGTGCCACGGGGTACAACCAGGTGATCGATGTACCGCTGGTTCGTGACAGGTAAGTCCACGGTAAGTGTGGAGTGTATTGGATGTCTTTGTTGTGATTTGATGAGTGTTGATTGGTGACCCAGTTATGGTATTCCCTTGTTCTTATTCTTGTTCGCATTGCTTGTTCGGTTCGGTACTACACCGGGGGGGGGGGGGGGGTAATCCGGTGCCGTTATGGTGGTTGGAGGTTGTCGGATACGTTGAGCTGGATTGGTTGTTGGGCCTGCGGGCAATTGGTTATTGGACCCTGTGGGGCATTGGTTATTGGGCCTGCGGGCAATTGGACGGTTTACCCTGCGGGGAAAGGATTTCTTATGGTTTCACCCCAAGGAACTGCGTCCCAGTGGAGCACTACTTGGTCCCCTATGACATATGGTCCTTAGGCGGCATTTCCGAATTGGTTTCGGTGCCCCGATGCATGTACCTCCTCTGGACCGAGGGAAAATCTGATGTGATGTGGATACTCTGGTGGATCGGATTATGGGAACCGAGGTGATCCAAGAATCTATCCACGGATCGGAGGCTTGAGAGAGCAAGTGGTTGGCAAGATACTGATATTTCCCGGGTTACTTGTATTGGCCCTTTAAAATATTTATTATAAACTTATTTATGTCACTATTACTTGGTTACTATTACATTATTGTAATTATTTATGATTCTTTATTACTTCCTTATTGATCGTATTGCTCTGTTGTTCGGGTTACATTTGTAAGCAGTTTATCTTTGACTTGAGGGTTGAGTTATTAAGGTTTTTCCTACTGAGCGTAAGCTCACCCCCTTTTGTTTCTAACTGTTTTACAGGAGTACCGGATGTCTAGGGAAGTCGAGGCTCGGGAGCTTTTGGACTTCTTTGGGTTTTTACTAGAGTTATGTTGGTCTCATGTATTGAACATCCTTTATTTGACCATCTATGTTGAGCTGTTACTCACGACGTTTTTAAACTATTTACTTATGTGTCGATTTTGACGGAGTTTGTATGAGATTTTGGAACTTTTATCCATCGTTTATGATTTCTAATTATTTCAACTCGAGTCACGTCTCGAGTCCGGTCAAAACCGGATTTGGGGCGTAACAATTTCTATTGTTCGATACGTTCACGTATCCCACGACACACCACTAAGTGTCACCTGCATTTCTATTGTTCGATAATTTTACTTATCCTACGACACCACTACGTGTCACATGCATTTCTACTGTTAACTTTCCCTAGTCAAGGCCGAGATCCGGCTACTTTTCCCTACCTCGTAACGCTTTCCCAAAAGTCCACGCCCAAGCTCCGGCGCGCTCGCGATCACTCGTCTAGCCTCCCCTTTCCGCGGTCGGCGACACGATCTAACAAGAACACAATTAAAACACTTTTTAAGTTTTCAGGTAAAGCTGAATTTTAAAGAATTAGACGCCCAAACGCAACCCCGGTAATGTCGATCACTCCCAAACTTCCCAATTACTCGACATTGTCAACAACGGGCCCGGAAAGGCCCGATTCGCCCGGATCGGCGAATCTGCCCGGGATTGGAAACCGCCCTTCCGGGTCTCCAAAAATTCCCGTTTTCGTTTCTACGATCTTAGAATAATTCAAGGGTTCGAATGCAATCGACGGAATCAATTTCCAACTTCCGAGCGATTTAATTTGGGTTTAAAGTTTCTAAACCCGAAATTTCCAACTTTCACAACTTAATTCCATAATTTGTTCCGGGTGTGAATTATCGATTCGGGGATTGTCCAAAACCACCCGAACACAAAAAAACCGAGGCCCGGGCAAGTGGGCCCCACACGGCCACAATGGGAAAATTTCCTTTTCGCCCCAAAACGTTCCTAACGAACCCCAAACCTCAACCATTCATCTTTAAACCAATCTTAAACAAAACCCAACCATATTTGACTCGTTTAAACTTAAACCCTAATTTTCAAACGTACCAAAACGAGAAAAGAATGGGTTCTCACCGTAGGGAATGACGAGGGGGTTCGAATACGCAGTCGTTGAGTCGGTCGGTCGGTCGGATCGTCGGGAAATCACAAAAACCCTACTCTTTTTCCTTTCCTTTTTCCTTTCCTCCTTCTCTCTTCTTTTCTCTATTTCTTTCTCTCTCCTTTTCTTTTCTTTCTCTGTGGCCGAACACTACCTTTCCTTCCCTTTATTTTGTTCAAAAAACAACTCCAACCTCTTAATTACTAAACTACCACTCTTACTTCTTTTTCTTTAATTTAAAAACCAACCACCACCACATTTATGACAAGTGTCTTGTGGGTCCCATGAGTTAGAAAAATATCTTTGTAGATATTTTTCAATCAGATTCGCGAAATTCGGCCGTCTCGGGCCCCGTGCGGGCCCATTTTCCAAGAATTTACGAAACTTCGCGTTCTACAACAAAACGGCCCAACTAAGACCGCTGTGACGACGACTAAGCTTTTTGGATCCAAAACGGGCCTCGAACGGACCAAAACGTCGCTCAGTTGACTTTTCCGGTAAAAAGTCAACATTTCCCAAATTGGTCAAAAGTTGCCATGAGTCCCCTAGAACTCACTTTGGTCAATATCGGGGTCAACTTAAGTCCGATATGACCCTCGGGGTCAAGTTTAGGTTCATTTAGGTGTCTATCCCAAAAATTTAAATTTTTCTGTTTTTCGCCGATTTGACTGGCGTTGACCGGGAGCGGTTCTTACAAGATAAATGTACACATAATAGCCCCCTAAAATAAATCCCACTCGCTTCTTGAGCTCCACCGACTCCAAGCCGATGCGAAGACCCGAAAAGCCACCAATTGATCTTTATCGCCCTTTCTTCGTCTTGAGCAAAAGATTACAATTGAATACATGACTCTTAGGTCGGAAATAATAGATATTAAAAATAAGTGGTACGACGACCACACCTCAAAAAAATAATTACACGCTAACTCTAACGGCTTGTGGACTGTGAAAAGCGATAAATAACTAAAACGACCTCGGGGCTATTACGTGCACCATGCCAAAATCACATCACACACCGTGTTATCAAACAAGCATTTTATCAAACAATATGTGATTTTCCGGTTTTAGTTAATTGCCAAGTTTCAAAGTTTTTAATGCTCGTTTTATCGAATCCGTTCAACATCTAGAACTTTTGGACATTTAATTTTTGAGTTCGTCAAGACGGTTCCAAACTCGTCATGACTAACTAAACGCTTTGGCCCGGCATTCCGACCATCCAATGGTCACGCATAGCCTATCTCCGTCCAACGGAGCCCCATTCGGTCCTAGGTTCGGCTCCTCAAGAGTCCCGCTCTCATGACGCGAAAAATCAAACTTTTTTTCAAAAACTTTCAGATTTTTAAAATTTTCAAAATTACATTTTCATGCAATAAACCCACAAGAAATAAACTAGAACATGTTATCAAACAATTCTGCAAAAAAAAAAACATGCCAAAACTGAAACTACAAGCACAAAACCAAAACTTTTGTGAATCTCGGAGGTAGCACGGATCTGATACCACTGTTGGGTCTCGATAGAGAGTATGAATATGTAATGGTAGCAGAAAATAACTCGAGACCATGCAAGAAACACTACCACGATTAAATTCACAAAACAAAACTGAAATCACCATTTCTTACCAATTGATGAAATGGCTCAACTTGTAGCTCGTGTATTTGAACAAAGAACCGTTGAAATTCAAATTCCACCGTTCACTTTGAAGAACGATATGTGGAGAACATTCACTCCAAAAATTATCTTCATCGGACCTTGGATGAACCTTCAATCGGGCTCTTAAATATGGTTGGCCGGACAAAACCGTGTAGAAAATTCTGCACAATTTTTCTTCTTGTTTCTCCCAGTAGACGACCACCGGATAAGGAATGATCGGGCTTGTGTCTCCAAGACGCCTACGTATCCTCCTAAAAATCAAAGCCGTTTAGTTCTTATGAAGAGGAATCAAGAACACTAAAATTGGAGCGGAAGAACACCATGTCCAAAACTTGCTTGGGAGAGAAGAAGCTTCATCTTGCTATTTTGTGTCTTGTGTTTATTATGTTGAAAAAGATGACTTAAAATCAAGTAAATCCCATCAACATAATAAACTAATAGTATAGGACAAGAATAGTGTAAATAGGATAAGTATGGTGGTAAACATGGTGTAGATTAGATGGAAGTTGGTGGTGAATCACCAACACCTTAATCTAATCTTGCTTACTTAGTACTAATTCATTAAGACTTAATTAATTAGTTCAGTGGGCCTTTGGTAGCATGGGCCTCACGGGTGATGACCCATTGTTATTTCTAATGAGGTCCCGTGACGCGCTCATCGCATCCATGCCTCTCATACCGGATATGTTCAATATTATCCGACGCGATCAATCCCAAGACTCTATGCTTAAACCGTAGGGTGTAAGTCACTCTGAATGACAGAAGAAGGCATACGATTAATGAGAAAACATGCATTGTTCACGTGTTTAAACTACTATACCTGTTAACCACGGTTGTCAGCTAGTTTCTTAAACAAAATTACTACCCTTACATATTTTCCATGTGCGGAAACATCCCTATGTATTTCCCTGTCCCTAATTTGCCATCCATTTTAACGGATTATTCAAAAATATGTTAGTAAATGACTATAGTCAAAATATATGGTAGTTTAAATACATGGACAATGCATGAGGTATTTTTTTTGCACATGGACAATACATAAGGTAGTTTTAAGCAATTAACCCTTCAAAATATTGGCCTTCACATTTTAGAAAAAAGTATACACAAAAAACGATGTTCATATTCGTAGTTTTCTCGTATAGAGACACTATCAAATACAAATTAAGGCTTATTGTACAAATTATGAATCAATGTTACCTCTAGAACCTTCCATGTAGTTCATTGGAACAGTACAACAAAGTGGTAGCTCAAGATGATTCCAAATAATTTACATTACACGCTTTAATGGTAACACTTGTTCGTAGTTTGTGTATTCAAAATAAGGTAGTGTCTTATGAATATATATATCAATATTTATATTCAAAATAAGGTCAATATCCAAAAAAAATTACTCTTATATATTGTTCATGTGTGAAAAACTACCTTATGTATTGTTCACTTGTTTGAAGTACTATCTTTTGACCCCAATTTTCGGTTACTTTTTCCAACAAAATTTTCACTCTTATGTCTTTTCTATGTGCGAAAACTATCTTGTCCACGCGCGAAAACTACTATCTTGTCCACGTTCGCAAACTATCCTCATGGATCATCCACATTCCTAATTTTTCATTCATTTTAACGGAATGTTCCAAAACTTGTCAGTAAACGATCGTAGTCAAAAGATATGGTAATACATAAGGTAGTTGTTCGCAATTAACCCTTCAAAATATTGGCCCTCACATTTGTTATACCTGATAATAAATAACAATAATAAAAGTAATTTTAAAAATTAATAAAATGACAAAGGGATGATCTCTATTTCTTTGTAATACCTTAATATCTATGTAACTTTTATGTAATACGAGATACACAACTATTTTAGTGAATTTTATATTACATATATCAGAGTTCGGAAACCATATCTTTAGAAAAACAACACCTTAAATATTTTTCGACTAGCCTCTTGATCATGGTTGTAAAAAGCGCTAGGCGCTAGTCAGGTGGTGAGGACCCCTAGGCGTTAGGCGAGGACTAGTCGGGGCCTAGGCAGATATAGTTTTTAATATTTTTAATTATAATTAAATATATATTACACAAATATAATAAAAAATTCAAAATATATACTATATTTGTATAATATAAAAATATCAAGTATTAAAATACAAAAAAGAACTAAACCTAATAATGCTCTCATTTTGCTTTTACTTAAAATTTTAATAAAAATCTAATTTATAATGAGAAACAAACTAAGAGGGACATGTCTCATATTCTTTTTTATCATGAAATTTAAGACCATTACAAACATATTGTGTCTCTCACCTTTTCATCTCTGTTTTAAAGGTTTAATTTCACAAATCGGAGTCCCAAGTTTTGGACTAATTGGACGGAACGACGAGTCGGCTGATTTTTAGATTTTGAGGCCTAGGTGAGGCGACGAATCGAGCGTTTTTTTATAGATTTTGGGGCCTAAGCGGGGGCTTGAACGGACTAGACAAAGACTTTTACAACAATGCTCTTGATAATGAGTTATAAGTTACAACACCCCCATAAACTAAGAGAGAGTATATTATTTAGGTAACAAAACATCAAGATGTAGAAAAGAAAGTGAACAGGAATAACCTTAATAAATCCGATATTTATGCAAGAAAACTGGGTTAGATGTTCCTAAAAATAAGACTATATTAAAGAAAAGATAGAGAAAAGTTCATAACCGTTGTCCTCCTTGCATACCTTTCTTCTCCCTTATTCTCATTCTCTTTGCATTCCTTTCAGATGTACATAGTTCCCAAAGTGAAAAAGGTGAAAAATGTATGCAACACAACCCAGAGGCTAGGGTTCAAATTAATTTTCTTCATCTCCTCTTTTTCTTTACTTATTATTTTTTTGAAAACATATATGCATGATTCATGATATACAAGATCAATAATTATATGTAAACAGGATCTTTCAAATGTTGCTCATGTATTTTTTGTAATTCTTATTCAAGATTAATTGGTATAAGCCTCATGTTGGCCATAATGCTAACCGTGACAATACGGAAGAGAATGAAGAACAAGAGGGTGATTCTCCTGAGCTAGGGAGTGCTAGGAAATCCAAAACTGGCTTATCAGAGTCCTTTTCAGCCGAAGGTACCTTTTGATTTATCATATTTTATCTCTGTCATTATTTATACATATTGAAATGGTTGGGTTTGTATGGTGTACAAGATTTGGTATCTCTAGGTCGGGAGGGTGACGAGGCATTGCCTCCAAGGGATTTGGAGGATGCAATAAGTGTGGACACCGAATCTACTTGGGACGTAGAGAGCTCCCAAAACGCGAAACATAATGGCCAACGGAATGGCTTCTTTCACATATTGAGGAAAGGCCCAATGCGGACATTCCCTATCAAAGGTGTCCATATTCTCACGCGGAGGAAGAGCAAGAGGATGAGAGGGACCGCCATCCCTCCCTCTGAATGCTTTGACGGTGAACTATGCTACTTTAAGCCTCATTGGAAGAACTTTTCCCAAGCTGAAATGCAGTACGCTACCAACAACTACAGTCGCGGTGGGTATAAAAAACCATCTTCATATTCTATCTAATACAAATGGTTTTTATTGTGCAAACTTTATCAGTGTTACTCTTGAAACTTGTTATATAAACTGGTGGAACCTGAAAACTTGTAAAAACAAGTGTTGGATTTTGTAATACAAACATTGGAAACTATTCAAGTTCCAACACTTTATATGACATGTTTCAACGATAATATGTTATAGGTTCCAATGGTAGTTTACACAACAAGACCAAATTTATTTTTAACACTAACTCTTGGCGACTGTCTCTTATACATATATTATGTTTGGTAATGAGTATTTTTGTTGTTGTGAAGATAACTTGATTGGAGAAGGTGGTTATGCCCAAGTATACAAGGGAAAGCTAAAAGATGGGGAGATCGTGGCGATCAAACGGTTGACAAGAGGAAGCTCGGAAGACATGGCAGCAGATTTCTTGTCGGAGCTAGGAATCATGGTGCACATCGATCATCCCAATATCGCTAAAGTTATCGGATACGGAGTGGATGGAGGGATGCACGTAGTTCTACATTTGTCCCCTCACGGGAGTTTAGCATCTTTACTTTACGGTGAGTTCTTCTTCTTCTTCTTTTTAATAATAATAATTATAATAATAATAATAATTTAATTCATAGGTGCAAAGGAGAAACTAGATTGGGAGACTCGGTACAAGATCGTGGTCGGGACGGCGGAGGGGTTGCAATATCTTCACGAGGGATGCCAAAGGAGAATAATTCATCGAGACATAAAAGCAGCGAATATATTGCTGGAAGAGGACTTGTCGCCCATGATATCAGATTTTGGTCTTTCCAAGTGGTTACCTGACCAATGGACTCACCATACTGTATCCAATATTGAAGGCACCTTTGGTTACCTACCTCCCGAGTTCTTCATGCACGGCATAGTAGATGAGAAGACCGATGTTTATGCCTATGGTGTTTTATTGTTAGAGCTCATTACTGGACGCCAAGCTCTCGACAATAAGCAACAAAGTCTTGTCTTGTGGGTATGTTTTTTCATCTCATTCTCTTCCCTTGAGATAGTTTATAGAAACTGGTTGATATTACTCCAACTTCACTTCAAGTAATACCAAATACAATTCGTTAAGGAAACAATGTTAATTTATCTTTTTCTAGGCAAAGCCATTGCTCAACACTCGTAGTCTCAACGACCTTGTTGATCCGGATCTTACTAACTATAATACCCAGAAGATGGAGATTACCATCTTTGTAGCTTCTATGTGTCTGCATCAGTCTTCCGTTCAACGACCTCTTATGGCCGAGGTATTAGTTACTATATTTTTGTACAAACTATGTTTTGTCTTGCAAATGGAGGTGAACAATGTTTGAAATGAATGTGGTGCAGATTGTACAAATCTTCAAAGGTGACGAAACTACTTTGGATCGTTTGAAACTACGCCAAAAGTCTAAACTTCAAAGGACATACTCGGTGGAGCTTCTCGACGCAGAAGAGTACAACTCAACAAAGTACTTGAGTGATATGGATAGACATTTAAAGATGATTTTAGATGATGATTGATGCTTGTTGTAAAATCGATGTATATTATTCATGGTACAAAATTTGTTATACATCATTGGACCTTAACTACATTTAGTGGAAAATACTTTTTTGTTTTTGTTTTTTGTCAGGTGATTTCTTATTGTTTGATGATACGTTCATGAATCCCTAGATTAATTAATGTTCATGGTGGGGAGGATCATAATTGTGTTATTCAGCCAATGAGTGTTTAGTCCACTTTTTTGTCTACTAACACGGTGCAATTTTATTAATAGGGAAATTAAGACAGATGTGCGTCAAGGAACATGATCCTTGGCCACTAGAGAAGAACAGAAAAAGAATATATTGTTCGTAGTTCTTTTTAGAAATATAACCATCATTGACGGTTTTGAAGAAATGCCATATAGGCATCCATAAAGGCATGTAGGAAGGGTGGGGGATGAGAAGACGGTACTGGAAGTCCTGCTCCAAATCTTGAGCAAAGGCTGCATCAATTGTATTGAGAGGAAATATGCGAATCAGGGTTCCCTCCCAGGAAAAATCCCTAACTCTCTACGTGCTAGTCTTTGACCCTGCAAAAATGAAACCACTTAAAATAAAAAAGAACCACTCGATTAGCCTTATCTAGAATCAAGAGAGGGGTCGAGGAGGGTGCGGCGGTGGATGCCAGGGAGATGGATGTGTTGGTGGCGACTTTAGAGATGGCGCGAGTTTCTCATGAGAGATGATTTGATACAGTTTGATCCAGTGGCAGATCAATCTATAGTAGGTACAGAAAACGGGGGTACATCGAATCTGTACGCTTTCTGCATGCATCGGTGGAGGCCAAGGAGGTGGGGACATCGATGGCTCCACCGCTTGAGGCGAGGACGACAAGCAACCTACTAGGGAAAGATCCGTGTGGGAGGACCTCCCCCATCGGGGACCGATGAATTGGCGACGAAGAAGGCCGAGGGAGGTCGTCTCTGTTGGGTCTCGAGGTAAGGTTGGAGATGAACCAACTCGCAGCGGAAAATCAATGAAAACCAAGAGACAATTAGAACCATGAAACAACTAACAAAGAATGGATTAACAAGAGAAAAATTCAGCACTAGTTCTTACCAAAACAAGAACACCGGTTAACGAATGATTGGCTTGAGTCTCCAAGACGCCTACGTATCCACATGGGAATCAAAGCCACGTAGTTCTTCTCTTTGAGGACTCAAGAACACAAAAATGGAGGAGGAAACTAGCCAAACCCGAAATGGCCATGGAAGAGGGAGAGAAAATGTGTTTCCTATTCTTGTCTTGTCTTTGTTATGTTGAAAAAAGATGACTTAAACATAACAAAACCCATACTTGTCCAACTAAAGGCATGGGACAAGTATGGTGTCAAGTAAGGTGTAAATAGGACAAAGTATGGCAAGACAAGATTGTGTTAGGTGGTGAATCACCAACACCTTAATCCTTGTCTTGCTTACTTAGTACTAATTAATCAAGACTTGATTAATTAGTTCCATGGGCCTTGGTTGCATGGGCCTTTCATGGGCCTCTTGGAACATGGCCCGTGACCATTTCCAACGAGGTCCCGTGATTCGCTCATCGCCTCCATGCCTTCCATACCGGAAATGTCCAACATTATCCGACGCGATCAATCCCAAGACTCCAAGCCTTATCTCGATCCGTAAAGTCCTATTCACTTACGGGCACATGACCCAAAACCCAGTTTTGGTCATGTCCCGAGACAACTCCCTTTTGGCCATTCTCCATAAATGTGTCAATGAGTTTCATCCTCCGGTGTGACCCTTAGGTTTATGCATGTCAATAGATCAACGTAAAATCCCATTTTACTTGATCCTATTTAAGTGGCAACTAACGAGACTTTAGTATTGCCTGACACTACATAACGAATCGACCCTGTCGATTCTAACCTTTCCGTCGTCCCTGTCATTATCCTTTTATCTCCGATATCCTGATTGAGATAAGGCATAGAGCCGTCATCCTTATTATTCTCAATCACCGTTCCTTGATATGTGAGATGACTGAAGATATGATACCGAGTATCATGTGCATGGCCATGCTATTCTTCCAGTCACTCTCGATCAAGCGGCCGAGAACCGATATCTTTCCCATACCTCAGTATGAGGGATAAATCCCTTAGCCGCCTTTCGTGTCACTCATGTAGCCCGTCCCCAAGCCAATCCTGGCCGTTATGGAAGCCCTGTTACGGACAACGTTAGGCTCAGGTCAAACTCAGTTGTTGACTACACAGCGATCACAAAGACTCCTTGGTCTAAGGATACATGACAAGCTACGACACTGAATATGTTCATGACTTAATCTATGGCACATATTCAGGGCGGGTCGTCCAATATCATGTCCCACATGATATCTATGATCAGACTCCGAAATCCCATTCCAATGACTAACAGAACGTAAGCCATAAAGAGCCATCTTTCATACTAGTCGCTTCTAGTGAAGCTTTGTTGACTAGGGACCCATCGAGTGTGATCTATCTCGATCTATGGTTCTATTCGCATGGTGGGCATAGATCAGAGCACACATCGATATATTACTCCAACACATAAGTAATATAAAGCCGCTTTAATTTTATTGCTAACGATGATATATACATTTGGACATTTAGGATTGAACTACGGGCACTAAGACTAACAATCTCCCACTTGCTCTAGTTCCAATCTAAACTCCTATATGTCCCCATCGACTTTACATGTCTAACATGTTCAGGCAGTGACACTGCCTTAGTCAACGAGTTGGCTATGTTATCATCTGTTGCAATATCGGTTATCTTCACTTCACCTCAGTTCAGTATTTATCTGATGAGGTGGATACACCGCAGTACATGTTTGGATTTGTTATGCGATCTAGGCTTTTAGCTTGCGCAATGGCCCTTGTGTTGTCGCAAAATGGATTCACCGGACTGGATGGGTTTTTAATTACACCCAGCCCTGCCATGAATTTCCAAATCCACATAGCCTCCTTAGCTGCCTCTGCAGCATCCATGTACTTGGCCTCTGTCGTAGATTCGGCAATGGTATCTTGCTTTACGCTTTCCCAGCTAAAGCTCTGCCATTCAGCGTAAACACATATCCTGATTGACTTCTAAAGTCATCTGGATTTGTCTTGGAAAACTAGCGTCTACTCATCCTTCGACGACTAGTTCAGCATCATCTTTCCCCCGGGTTAGAATGATGTCTACTGGTACAACATAAGGCTTACGAGACGTCTGGTCTCATACATGTCATGGCATATATGATCGATCCTGCCCCCAGGCGCATAGGATTCTCATCATCCTTTTCAGCTCATCAGGTGTCTTAGGACACTGAGTCTTGCTGAGATGAATGCCATGACTAGTGGGTAAGAGTCCTTTCTTTGAATCGAGCATTAAGAACCTACTCAATGCCTTGTTCACATAGGTTCCCTGACTTAAATCCAAGACCCTCTTGGTGCGATCTCTACATATCTTAATCCTTAAGATATGAGAAGCATCGCCTAAGTCCTTTATTGAAGAACACTTCCTCAACCAAGCTTTAGTCTCGTGCAAGGTTGGGATGTCGTTTTCAATGAGAACCAGAAAGGTAATATTGCTCCCACTAGCCTTCTTATAAACGCAAGATTCATCCTCGTTCTTGATTAAGCCAAATCCAATTACAGCTTCATCAAAACGAAGGATCCAACTCCGAGAAGTTCGTTTCAATCCATAAATGGATTTCAACAACTTATAAATCTTTCCTTTATTCTTCGGATCGTCAAAACCTTTGGGCCGAGACATACAAACGTACTCAGTCAAATTTCCATTTAGGAAAGCGGTTTTGACATCCACTTGCCATATCTCGTAATTATGATACGCAGTTATGTCAAGAAGAATTTGGATCGATTTTGACCATAGCCACTAAGGAGAAGGTTTCCTCATAGTCAATCCATTGGATCTGCCTATAACCTTTCGCCACCAGTTGAGCTTTGTAGGTCAGAGGGTTGCCGTCCATGTCAAACTTCACCTTGAAGATCCATTTGCATCCTATGGTCCTCACACCATTGATGGGATCAACCGGTTCCCAGACTCGGTTGTCCGACATGGATTGCATTTCCTCCCTCATGGCTCCCAGCCATAACTCGGAGTTGGGCCCATCCACGACTTCCTGAAAGGTGGCTGGATCATCGTGATCCACCATGACTTCATTGTCACCTCCGGATACCATATCTTGGAGGTGGAAGATTGATCCTTTCAAATCGCCTTGGACCTTCCGGAATTGTAACAGGAATTGGTTCTTACTCTACGACAATCTCTGGCTCCTTTCTACTGGGTTGCCAATTGGTTTAGACAGATCTGTACCATCCTGAATTTCTTCGAGATGCACAGTCCTCCCAATGACGTCTTTGGAAACAAAACTTCTTCTCCATAAAGACCCCACCCCAAGCGACGAACACCATGTTCTTACTGGGATTGTAGAAATAGTATCCCCTTGTTGCTTTGGGATACCACACGAAGGTGCATATCTCAGATCTTGGTTCGAGCTTAGTCGAAACCAAATGTTTCACATAAGCCTCGCAACCACAAATCTTTAGGAAGGACAAAGCGGGCATCATCCCGTACCATTTTTAAAATGGTGTCCATTCCACACCATTCGTCGAAGCCCGATTCACTATGAATGCGGTCGTCTCTAGAGCAAAACCCCTAAAAGAGATTGGAAGATCAGTCCAACTAATCATGGAACAGACCATTGTCTAACAATGTCCGATTTCTCCGTTTGGCTACACCTTTCAACTACAGTGACCTAGGAGGAGTCCATTTCAAAAGGATCCCATTCTCTTTTAGATGATCTAATAACTCTGTGGTCAAGTATTTTTCACCTCGATCCAATCGAAGTGCCTTAATACCTTTG
This sequence comes from Erodium maritimum, assembly GCA_963921825.1. Taxonomy (NCBI): domain Eukaryota; kingdom Viridiplantae; phylum Streptophyta; class Magnoliopsida; order Geraniales; family Geraniaceae; genus Erodium; species Erodium maritimum. The sequence goes on along the minus strand of OY997588.1, from coordinate 87,245,475 downwards.
TCGAGCTGGTTTTCTACTATAGTCTTAAACTCTTTGAATTTATCAAAAGCTTCAGACTTATGTCGCACCGAATAGACATAACCATATTTACTGTAATCATCAGTAAATGTGATAAAGTAGCTAAAACCCCTCCTGGCAAGTGAACTTATTGGTCTACACACATTCGAGTGTATCAGCCCCAATAATTCACCCGCCCTTTCATCGCGATCGATAAAGGGCACTTTAGTCATTTTGCCCATCAAACAAACCTTGCACCTATCGATCGAATGGAATTCGAATGAACCTGAAAGCCCGCACTTCTGAAGTGCTGATAGGCGCTTCTTGTTTATGCGACCCAAATGACAGTACCATAACAGAGTTAGGTTTAAATCGTTGGATTTAGACCTCTTGGTATTAACGGAATATATAGAACTTGAGGCATTGTTACCCATATCTAATATGTACAATCCTCCAACCATGTCAGTACTGGTATAAAACATATCATTGCATAGAACATTGAAAACTCCATTTCCAATATTAACATTATATCCTTCCTTGTCAAACACGGATACAGATATAATATTCCTACTAAGAGTAGGTATGCAATATACATTATACAATACTAAGACAAGGCCTCTTGGCAAAGCAAGACTCATGGATCCTACAGCAGTTGCCACAACTCTGAGGTCCATTTCGTGCTTTCCAAATCTCTCCTACTTTCAGCCACCATATATTAGTGCATGTGTGAGATTCAGTCATGGTATCTAATACCCATGAATCTTTGGAAGTAGAGAGATGTAGCTCTATAGAGTTAATACCGAATGAAGGCACGGTCCCACCGCCCTTCCTTAGATCATCCAGGTTTCCTGATGAAGGCGCAGTCCTACTGCCCTTCTTCAGATCATCCAGGCTATTTGATGAAGGCGCAGTCCCACTGCCCTTCTTCAGATCAGCCGTGAACTTCCTGTAATCCCGGTTCCAATGACCAGGCTGTTGGCAGTAGAAGCAGACATTCTCAAGTGTCTCATCTTTCCTGCCAAGTGCGCATGGGCCCAGCCCTTGCCACTTCCAATTCCCTTGTTGACCATCAGAATATCCTTGGATCCCAGATCCCTGAGATATTCTTCTCAGCAGCTGATGACACTTCATGTAACTCTGATATGGTCTTAGAGACAGCCTTGTCAAGGACATATTCTTTGCGTTCAGACTTGAGGACTATCCTCAAAAATTCTGTACCAGTCCAAATAGTTTGTCCCATTTAGCTTGACCCTGTCAAGAATGGTTTTTAATGACAAACTATTAATGTTCGCTGAATTTGCCATTTGATCTACAACAGATAAAATTCAATCAGTAAACTGAATAAATTTTATGAAGATCAAGCTTAAACACCAACAATCAATTCTAAACCTTTAGAATCTGAAACCAAGATCCTTGATTCACTCGATTAAGCTGAACTAATGCTCACCACTTAATCGAGCTATGTAGGTAGGAATCCATCCAATCACATCCAATGTGACTCCTGGCTAGGGTATGTACTTATGTACACGACTTACCCTATCTGTTACCCTAGCTCAACCTCAGGCTAAGAATCGTAGTCGGGTCCACCAATTTTCAACTATGGCTCGTCACTATGTAGGTGCTCCGCTAATGCGCACGACACCCACATATGTCGTCCAAACCTACTACCCCGCTTTCCCATGGATGCTCCGCTAATGCGCACGACACCCATAGGACGGGGAGGTAGTAAGGTGTTGATGATTGGGAGGTATCGGACATGACCCGCTTTTACTTGTCCAGTTGTGTTCAAAACTTTGGCACATCCTAGATGCGATGAGCACATCAACTACATTCCAAATGCAATGATGCCTCAAATTACATCCAATGTAATTCTTCCTTTGAACCCGTCAACTACATCCAATGCAATGACGGTTCTAAGGGTTCACACACAAGGATTAAAATTCCAATTTTATCTTTGCATGTGAGGTGATATGCTCGGTAAATAAAGTTAGGCATGCAATTCTAAAGCACATAGAATTAATCATGCATAAACTAAACCAAGCATAAAGCGATAAATGTGCACATAATAGCCCCCTAAACTAACTCCCACTAGCTTCTTGAGCTCCACCGACTCCAAGCCGATGCCAACACCCGAAAAGCCACCAAATGACCTTTTCGCCCTTTCTTCATCTTGAGTAAAATATTACAATTTAATACACGACTCGCAGGTCGGGAATAAATAAATATTACAAACAAGTGGTTCGACGACCACACCTTGAAAGAATAATTACACGTTACCTCTAACGGCTCGCAGGCCGTGAAAAGCGATAAATAATTAAATTGAGCTCGGGGCTATTATGTGCACCATGCCAACATCACATCACACATCGTGTTATCAAACATCATGTGATTTTCCGGTTTTAATTAATAGCCAAGTTTCGAAAATTTTTGATGCTCGGTTTATCGAAACCGTTCAAAAATGAAACTTTTGAACATTTGATCTTCGAGTTCGTCATGACGGTTCCAAACTCGTCATAACTAACAAAACGGTTTAGCCTTGGCATATCAACCATCCAATGGTCATGCTTGGCCTAGCTCCGTCCAACGGAGCCCCGTTCGGTCCCGGTTTCGGCTCCCCGAGAGTCCCGCTCCCGAGACCCGAAAAATCAAATTTTTTTCAAAATTTCCAGATTTGAAATAATTTTCAAAAATTCATTTTACATGCATTAAATCCATAAACAATAATTTAAAACATGTTATCAAACAATTTAGCAAAACAACATGCCAAAAACGAAACTTTCAAGCAAAACCGAAACTTTGAACACCGTCTTGTGAATCCCGAAGGTAGCACGGCTCTGATACCACTGTTGGGTCTCGAGGTAAGGTTGGAGATGAACCAACTCGCAGCGGAAAATCAATGAAAACCAAGAGACAATTAGAACCATGAAACAACTAACAAAGAATGGATTAACAAGAGAAAAATTCAGCACTAGTTCTTACCAAAACAAGAACACCGGTTAACGAATGATTGGCTTGAGTCTCCAAGACGCCTACGTATCCACATGGGAATCAAAGCCACGTAGTTCTTCTCTTTGAGGACTCAAGAACACAAAAATGGAGGAGGAAACTAGCCAAACCCGAAATGGCCATGGAAGAGGGAGAGAAAATGTGTTTCCTATTCTTGTCTTGTCTTTGTTATGTTGAAAAAAGATGACTTAAACATAACAAAACCCATACTTGTCCAACTAAAGGCATGGGACAAGTATGGTGTCAAGTAAGGTGTAAATAGGACAAAGTATGGCAAGACAAGATTGTGTTAGGTGGTGAATCACCAACACCTTAATCCTTGTCTTGCTTACTTAGTACTAATTAATCAAGACTTGATTAATTAGTTCCATGGGCCTTGGTTGCATGGGCCTTTCATGGGCCTCTTGGAACATGGCCCGTGACCATTTCCAACGAGGTCCCGTGATTCGCTCATCGCCTCCATGCCTTCCATACCGGAAATGTCCAACATTATCCGACGCGATCAATCCCAAGACTCCAAGCCTTATCTCGATCCGTAAAGTCCTATTCACTTACGGGCACATGACCCAAAACCCAGTTTTGGTCATGTCCCGAGACAACTCCCTTTTGGCCATTCTCCATAAATGTGTCAATGAGTTTCATCCTCCGGTGTGACCCTTAGGTTTATGCATGTCAATAGATCAACGTAAAATCCCATTTTACTTGATCCTATTTAAGTGGCAACTAACGAGACTTTAGTATTGCCTGACACTACATAACGAATCGACCCTGTCGATTCTAACCTTTCCGTCGTCCCTGTCATTATCCTTTTATCTCCGATATCCTGATTGAGATAAGGCATAGAGCCGTCATCCTTATTATTCTCAATCACCGTTCCTTGATATGTGAGATGACTGAAGATATGATACCGAGTATCATGTGCATGGCCATGCTATTCTTCCAGTCACTCTCGATCAAGCGGCCGAGAACCGATATCTTTCCCATACCTCAGTATGAGGGATAAATCCCTTAGCCGCCTTTCGTGTCACTCATGTAGCCCGTCCCCAAGCCAATCCTGGCCGTTATGGAAGCCCTGTTACGGACAACGTTAGGCTCAGGTCAAACTCAGTTGTTGACTACACAGCGATCACAAAGACTCCTTGGTCTAAGGATACATGACAAGCTACGACACTGAATATGTTCATGACTTAATCTATGGCACATATTCAGGGCGGGTCGTCCAATATCATGTCCCACATGATATCTATGATCAGACTCCGAAATCCCATTCCAATGACTAACAGAACGTAAGCCATAAAGAGCCATCTTTCATACTAGTCGCTTCTAGTGAAGCTTTGTTGACTAGGGACCCATCGAGTGTGATCTATCTCGATCTATGGTTCTATTCGCATGGTGGGCATAGATCAGAGCACACATCGATATATTACTCCAACACATAAGTAATATAAAGCCGCTTTAATTTTATTGCTAACGATGATATATACATTTGGACATTTAGGATTGAACTACGGGCACTAAGACTAACAGTCTCGCAGAGAGGGAAGCTCTTCTAATCCAGGCCTAACAGCAGCACAAGAGGCAGAGGAATGGGGAAAACGCCATAACAACGGAGTAGAGAGACCGAAACTACGCCGGGAAGGGGGGAGGCTAGGTCGGGATGAGGCACGGCGAGGTGGCACTGAAATCCTAGCAGAGCGACTCATAGCATGTTTTAGTGTTTAGTCCACTTATTTCACTAGCTTTTGTTTTTCGAATCGAAGGTGTAAATTTTTATTAATGATAGAAAAAAAATTCATTACAACGAACAAAGTCCTAAAAAATCTTTGATAAAAAATCTCTAAGACATATTGATTGTACGAGACAGTTTTGAAGAAGCATGGTAACTTGATGAAATTGAAGCGCATAAATTGAGGAGAACTGCTCAAAGTGGTGCCTAAACGCTGCATGATCCCATGGAGATGACTCTTTTCGTCGCGATAAGAGCGACCGAACTTAATAAAATCGACAGTTTTAACGGGAGATGAGGCTTCTAAAAGGGATCCCTCCCTAGGTAGGTCCTTGGACCCATGGGCGTCTAACATTCCTTCTGGCGGGGCTGTTTTCCATCCCTCGCATGGTCTTCACGAGGCTCCCATGTTGATTCCCTCTTGTGGCCCAGTCTTAGAGATGGGCTAGACAACATCACAGATGGGACAGGCCATGAAGGTATGGTCCCTGAGCCACGATTGTCGTCTAAGGGTCGTGCCCCGATCATGACACTCTCTGTCACCTCGAGAAGGGGATTAGGTAGTGTGTGTAGGGTTATAATTGGTCCCCTTCCTTGAGATGACGAGGCATTAGGTAGAGTGTAATAACCACTTCCGGTCAACGCCAGTCAAACCTGCGAAAAACTGGAAAATTAAAAAATTTTAAGACTGACAGTTAAGTGAACCTAAAATGACCCCGAGTGTCATACCGGACTTAACTTGACCCCGTTATTGACCAAAGTGAGTTCCGGGGGACTCAGGGCAACTTTCTGATCAATTTGGGAAATGTTGACTTTTCGCTGGAAAAGTCAACCGAGCGACGTTTTCGTCCATTCGAGGACCTTTTTGTATCCGAAAAGCTTAGCCGTCGTTGCATCGGTCTTAGTTGAGCCGTTTCCTTGTAGCCCGTCAAGTTTTGTAATTTCTTGGGAAAAGTGCCCGTTCGGGGCCCGAAACGTCCGTTTTTCGCGAAACTGATTGGAAAATATCAACTAGATATTTTCCAAAAGGTGTGGGACCCACCTTGACACTTGTCAATTACATGGTGGTGTTAGTTTTGGAGGGAAAAGGTGTGGAGGAGAAGTGGTGGCCGAGTATGGGGTTTTAAAGAGAAAAAAAATATAGAAATTGTAGTTAGTTGATTAAATTAGAAAAGAAGAAGAGAGTTAGAGAGAGAAGGAGAAGGAGAAGAAGAGAGAAGGTGAAGAAGCTAGGGTTTTGGAGGATTTTCAACCCTTGGATCGATTCAAAGCAAAGAGCAATCCCGTTCCCCTCATCCTCCTCTACGGTAATACCCAAACCGATTCCCGTTTTGATTATTTTGGAAAGCTAGAGTTTTGTTAAAACGAATGATTTAGGGTTGTGTGGAGGTTGGGGAGGTGTTGGAGACGTTTTAGAGGTTTTGGGGGGTTTAATTTCACGTTTTCCAGTGACCGGAGGCTCGGGAGGAGCTCCGGCCACCGTGGGTGGTGGCTGGCCGGAGGTGGTACCAGCCACCACCATGGTGGCTGAACCCCCCTTGAGCCCTAGGAGCTCTCGTCCAAGTGGGTTGGTGGGGCCCACGTGCTCGGGTGATCGGGTTTTGTGTTTCGGGTGGTTTAAAACGTTCCCCGGACCATTTATCCTTAACCGAATCGAAAATTGGAATTAAATTGGAGAAGTTGTAATTAACGGGTTTTGGAAACTTTAAACGTTAATTAATTGACTTAGAAGTCGGAATTCGATTCCGTCAAGTGCGTTGGGTTCCTTGAATTATTCTAGGACCGTAGAAACGAAAACGGGGGCTTTCGGAGCCCCGGAAGGCAATTAACAAAACCCGGGCAGATTCGCCATGTCGGGCGAATCGGGCCTTTACGGGTCCTTTATCGACAATGTCGAGTAATTGGGAAGTTTGGGAGTGATCGACATTTTCGGGGTTAAGTTTGGGCATCGAGTTTAATGGTTTTCGGTTTGTTCCTGCGAGTTGTTAAGTGACTTTAATTTGTGTTACTTTAGATCGTGCCACGGACCGAGGCAAGGGAAAGCTGGGTGAGTGACTGAGATCATCATCGGAGCTCGTGTTTGGCTTTTGGGAGAACACGCACGAGGTAGGGAAAAGTAACCGGATCTCGGCCCTGACTGGGGAAAGTTAACAGTAGAATTGCATGTGACACCGGGGTGTCGTGGGTTGAATAGGTCTATTTAAATATTAGAAAAGCATGATACGGGATTGTAGCGTTTATTAGAAAAGCATGTTACGGGAACTTAGTAATTATTGAGAAAAGCATGTGACACTTAGTAGTGTCGTAGGAGCAGAGAACTTAGCGTAATTGATTTACTGGAGGCATATGACCATGCCCGGAGGTTGTTTGTGAACTTATCAATATTAGGAGTACTGGAGGCATATGCCCATGCCCGGAGGTTGATTGAGAAACTGTTGATATTAGGACTGTTGGAGGCTTGGGTTAAGCCGGAGGTTGATTGTTTTTGTTGGCGTCTTGGGTGGCCTTGAGAGCCCGTATTATTATTGTTGAGTCTTGGGTGGCCTTGAGAGCCCGTATTATTATGGTTGAGTCTTGGGTGGCCATGAGAGCCCGTGTCATTATTCGTGTTTGGGTGGCCATGAGAGCCCGTGTTATTATTCGTGTTTGGGTGGCCATGAGAGCCCGTACTTTACTATTGGTGTTTTAGCTGGCTTACGAGTTAGAGTCTCGGTAAGTTGCAAGCGTGTTTCATTGTTGAGTTTTGGGTGGCCATGAGTGCCCGTGGGGTTGATGAACCCGTGTCTTTACCTTGGGTGTTTTGGGTGGCCTTGAGAGCCCGTGTACTAAGGTTGGTGTCTTTGGCTGGCCTTACCGAGTTAGAGTCTCGGGGGGTTGCAAGCTTTCTTTAGCTGGCTTACGAGTTAGAGTCTCGGTAAGTTGCAAGCGTGCTTTATGGTTGGTGTCTTGGGAGGCCGTGAGTGCCTGTGGGGCTGTTGAGTCCGTGTCTTACTGTCGGTGTGTCTTGGGAGGCCGTGAGTGCCTGTGGGGCTGTTGAGTCTGAGTTTTACGGTTAGTGTCTTGGTGGCCATGAGTGCCTGTGGGTGTTGAACCTGTGTTGTTACTGGTTGTTGATTTTTGCTTGTGATTGTGGTTGTGATTGTGATTGTGATTGTGGTTACCGGAGGTTGGGGGCCCGCTTCCTGAAACGGGGGTCCACGAGCACACGCGTCTGCATGTTCAGACGGGGTAGGGGGCCCGCCCACCAATAAAGGGGTCCTGGCCGCACGTGTGTGGTTTGGGTTTGTGAGCATACCTTGGTTGGCTTATGGGTTAAAGTCCCAGTAAGTTGCAGCATTTTCCGGCTGGCTTATGGGTTAGAGTCCCAGTAAGGTGTAGCATTTTCCGGCTGGCTTATGGGTTAGAGTCCCGGTAAGTTGCAGCATTCTTGGGTTGGCCTGACCGGGTTAGAGTCCCGGGAGGGCGTGAGCGTTCTTGGCAGCTGGTTTGCGATCCTTTGTGATCTTGTTTGGTGTGCGATCCTTCGTGATCTTGTTTGGGGTGATCCCTTGTGATGTTGGTTGGTGTTGCGTAACTTTCTTTTGAGTCCTTGGAAGAGGTCGTCAATGGTTGTGTCGGGTCTACTTTACGTGTCAGGGTGTCGAGTTGGTCAGGGAAGGCAACAGTGGGTGTATGTTCAGTTAGAGTACTTGGGTTGGGGATGGTGTTCCCCGGTGTTGAGTTGCTGTTAGTGTTACCTGCTTTGTCTGCTAATTATGCCGTAGTCAGTCTGTTATCCGTGGTGGTGAGCGAACGCTCACCCCTAGCTGCTTTTCCTACAGGTACTGTTCGTGGGACGGACTAGGTGAGCTTCTGAAGCTTGAAGAGCTTGAAGCGAGTTTCTGGGTGTTTTGAGTCTAGTGACGTGTACCTCGTTTTGTCCACTTATTTTGTTGAACTAAATTGGTATTTTAAAGTGGTTTAATGAAAACAGGTTTCAAGTGTTTTGATGTTTTTAAAACGTTCGCGTCCCGAGTTTGATTTACTGAAATTGGGGCGTGACATAGAGTGTTCGAGATTAGAGGTGCAAACCCAAGGGGCGGTCCTGATGCCACCATCCCCCAATCCGTAGCATTGGACTTCTCGTGCTTGTCAGACTTGAACTCCAAGAGAGAGTCATCGAACCTAGGTATCCCCGACATCTCTAACTCACAATCATGAGCCATATGGCCAATCCGGCTATAGTTGTAGCAGAATGTTAGAACTCGATCATAGGTCAGGGTAACACTAATTGGCTCTGGAAACTCCTGAAATCTCTTACCGTAGTCCAACGAATGGCTCGGTGTATCTCCATCCAGAACCGAATTTTGACAATCCTGCCCCATCACATGCCTTACTGGTCACTAGGGACATCCACGCACTCCCCTGGTGTGGCTTCAATGAATTCCTCGGTGGGCTTTGTACGGACCAAAGGCGGGAGACCCCATGCATGCACCCATAGTTGGATTCGATCCAACTTGGGGAGATCCCTACCCAATTGGTCCACTATTATGTTGGGTCTCGAGGTATGGTAGGAGATGAGCCAACTCACAATGGAATAAAGAAACCAAGAGACCATTAAGACATGAAACAACTACCAAAGATTAGAATCACAAGACAAAAATTCAGCACAATTTCTTACCAAAGCAAGAACACCGGGTAAAGAATGATTTGGCTTGAGTCTGCAAGACGCCTACGTATCCTCTAAGGAAACAAAAACACGTGGTTATAAGCTTAGAGGTATCAAGAACACAAAATGGAGGTTTGGAGAATCCTTGACCGAAATTGTAGGGAGAAAGAGAATGTTGGTATTTTTATCTTTGTTTCTTATGTCTATTTTGTTGAAAGTATGACTCTTAAGTCATCTTCTCCCATCAACATAATAGAATAATAATAAATAGGACAAGGATGGTGATAAGCATGGTGTAAAGAGGACAATCATGGTGGTAAGCATGATGTATATTAGATGGGAGTCGGTGAGGAATCACTAACACCTCAATCTAGTCTTGCTTACTTAGTACTAATAAACCAAGACTTAATTAATTAGTTCGATGGTCCCTTGGTGGCATGGGTCACCCATAGGCCTCACGAGTGTGTTAGTCTTAGTTGTCACGCCCCAAATCCAGTTTGGACCGGACTTGAGACATGAATAGAATTTGTAAAGAAAAACAATAAATAACAATCATAAACCTTTAAATAGACAAGTAAATCTCCTCAAATCAACAGTAAAATAGTTTAGAATCTTCAGTGAGTCACAGCTCAACAACCATAAAGTGAAATATATAAAATGTTTAGTGCGAAAGACCAACATAAGTCTATGACAATCCCCAAAATAAGCTGAAGCTCCCTAGTCTCGAACTCTCTAGAAATCGAGCACTCTTGTAAAACAGTAAGAGAAACAAAGGGGATGAGCTTACGCTCAGTAGGAAAAATCTCAATGACTCCACCTTTTTTAGATCAATACTTAAACTGTTTAAACGGATGACATAAGTAACAATAAATACGACTACAATGAATTAATATAAAACAAGATAGAATAAGATAAGTACGATAATATAGATACATAGACAAAATAGAATAAGATAAGTTCGTACTCTTGGAAATAACATTAACTTGAAGGTTCCATGACAGAATAAATATGAAGTATCATAACGATTAAATGGGAGTATTTGATATTACACCAACCACTTGCTTTCTCAAGCCTCCGATCCATGAATAGATTCTAGTGTCACCTCGGTTCCCACATTCTGATCCACTAGAGTATTCATATCACATCAAATTTTCCCTCGGTCCAGAGGACGCACATGCGTTGGGGCACCGGAAACAATCCCAACTGGGCGCTTATCATCGGGATTCCCATAAATGCCTCCAAAGGACCATATGTCATAGGGAACAAAGGTAGTGCTCCACTGGGACGCACGCCCTTGGGTGAAGCTTCAGTAACCATCTCTCATGAAGTAATTCACTCAATAACCACTCAATATCCCGTAGGGTCTGCCAAGCTCTCATGCACCAATAACCACTCAAAAATCACTCAATAATCACCCAATATTCACTCAATGTCCCGTAGGATCTGCCGAGCTCTCAGGCTCCAATAACCACTCAAATATCACTGTCTCTACCAAACTCCAACCACCACAACGGCACCAGATTACCCCCCCCCCCTCCCCCCCCCCCCCCCCCCCCCCCCCCCGCCCCTCCCGGTGTAGTACCGAACCAAACAAACAAACAACATTCAAGAATAAAAGTAAATACACAAGCATTAAATTCATACAACAATGGACATTTCTCAAATCACACTTTCATCAAGCAAAGACATCCAATAATACCTCACACTTACCGTATACTTACCTGCCACGAACCAGCGGTACATCGATCACCTGATTGTACCCCGTGGCACAACCAGTCATACCCGATCATCCATTCACACAATAAATAATTCAACACGTAACCACTCAACAAATCAAGCAATCATGTGAACAATAAATTAAACACTCGAACATGCTAGCTAACTAGTTTCATTAGAACTTTAGTTTACCCTAATACTAACAATCAAGCATGTGAACCTAGCACACAACTAATCCGAGAGCTCTTCACAGCCTCTCTACCAGTAAATCAATTCCCAAGTATTGAAAGCAAGCTTCACTAATCATCTTCATCCTAAGCATGCATTCTAGACATTCCGGTTATTAATAATTCAAAGACCATTATTCTAGTTATTCGCATCCTATAGGCAATTCTAGGACCTTTCCGATTTTATTATCCTAACATGCATACTAGTAATGAAATACTCGAGTCGTTAGGACTTTCCTTACCTCGAGGTCTTCCTCTAATACACTCTGCTAAAAAGACAATCAGTCGCTCCTCCGTTCTTCACACGGGTACCAGAGTGGTCTTCGTCTGCTCGGGCGAAGTCTGGCTCCGAGTCTAGGTTTACACACAAACGATCCAAAATCAGATCGGGTCCAGATTACCCAGTTCTTTAAATCAACTATTCGTCCTTTCCTTTAATTACACCCATTAGTCCAATAGACGTCCAATTTAGTCCAAAGAGTCATTAACTTAGTTTTAAATTAATTAAGTAAAACTGGCTGACCAGAGTCCGACCCGAAACCCGACCCGAATCCGGAAACCGACCCGGATCCAGATCCAGACCCGGTCCGACCCATGCCCGACTCAGACCCGGAGTTAGGCCCGAGTTCGAACCCGAAGTCCAGAGTCAGTCCGGGCCGTGGCCCAAACCAGATTCGAGCCTAAGGCTTAATCCAGTTCAGGATGAGGCCCAACTGACTCCGGGCCCGAGTCCAAGCTCTCGACCTCATCCAGTCTGAGTTGGGAATGACGCTGGCCGGTCTAGGGTTCCAGCGACTCCTGCGGCGGCGATGACGACTACCAGACGACGGTTTTGGAGTCGGGAGTTTGGGAAGACGATGGGAAGGGTGGCTGCGCGTGTTTCAAGCCCTCAGTGGCCGGATTTGACGACTGAGAGCTCGCCGGTGCGCGAGTTCCAGATCTGGAACTCGAACGCTCCGGCGTCATCCGACCTCCCTCGAGCTCAAAAACGCAGATGCCGGCGTAGAAAGGGACGGGGAGAGAGATTCTGGCGAAGGTGTAGCTCACCTTTGACGAATCTCCTCGGATTAGGTTCGGCGGTGCTGAGTTTCGACGTCGGGTTCGCGAATCGAAGACGGAGAGGGGAAGTGGAAGGTCTCTGGTGTTTGGGTTAGGGTAGACGATGAAGACGAATGCGTGGAGAAAGGAGAGGGACGGTGAGGTCGGGACCAGAGGACGGGACGGCGCTGAAGTGAGGAGCAGTCTGGTTTTGGGGAGAGGGAAGAAGAAGAGGCGAGGCAGGAGGGTGAACAGTACGCCTCTTAGGGTTTCAGTCCCTTTCTATAGGCGAACCGAGCTGATGCCTGGGTTAGGCTCGCGTAGATGGGCCACGCGTGACGCGAATGGGCACGAGCTGGCCCAACCCGAGCTCGGCCCAAACTTCTGATTCCTCTTTTTTTTTTTGAAATTTCATTTCCAACTACTTGCTTTGCAAAAAGATACCCCCACGTTTTAGATTGCAGTTAGACACCCTGATAGAACGAAGTGGGTTTTACATTAGTGCTCGTAGTTCAATCCTAAATGTCCAAATGTATATATCATCGTTAGCAATAAAATTAAAGCGACTTTATATTACTTATGTGTTGGATTAATATATCGATGTGTGCTCTGATCTATGTCTACCATGCGAATAGAACCATAGATCGAGATAGATCACACTCGATGGGTCCCTAATCAACAAAGCTTCACTAGAAGCGACTAGTATGAAAGATGGCTCTTTATGGCTTACGTTCTATTAGTCATTGGAATGAGATTTTACGTTGATCTATTGACATGCATAAACCTAAGGATCACACCGGAGGATGAAACTCATTGACACATTTATGGAGAATGGCCAAAAGGGAGTTGTCTCGGGACATGACCAAAACTGGGTTTTGGGTCATGTGCCCGTAAGTGAATAGGACATTACGGATTGAGACAAGGCTTGGAGTCTTGGGATTGATCACGTCGGATAATGTTGGACATTTCCAGTATGGAAGACTTGGAGGCGATGAGCGCATCACGGGACCTCATTGGAAATGGCCACGGGCCATGTTCCAAGTGGCCCATGAAAGGCCCATGAAACCAAGGCCCATATAACTAATTAATCAAGTCTTGATTAATTAGTACTAAGTAAGCATGACAAGGATTAAGGTGTTGGTGATTCACCACCTAACCCCATCTTGTCTAGCCATACTTTGTCCTATTTATACCTTACTTTTCACCATGCTTGTCCCATGCATTTATTTGGACAAGTATGGGGTTTGTTATGTTTAACTCATCTTTTTTTCAACATAACAAATACAAGACAAGAATAGGAAACACAACTTCTCCCCCCCTTCCCTTGCAATTTCGGGTTTGGCAAGCTCCCACCTCCAACGTGGTCCCGTGACGCACTCATGGCCTCCACACCTCCCATCCCATATTTGTCCAATATTATCCGATGGGATTGTTCCCAAGACTCCAAGTCTTGTCTCGATCCGTAATGTCCTAAATACTTATGGGCACATGACCCAAAACCCAGTTTTGATCATGTCCCGAGACTACTCCCCTTTAGCCATTCTCCATAAATGTGTCAATGAGTTTCATCCTTCGGTGTGACCCTTAGGTTTATGCATGTCGATAGATCAACGTAAAATCCCATTTTACTTTATCCTATATAAGTGGTAACTAACGAGACTTTAGTATTTCCTAACACTGGATAATGAATAAGCCCTGTCGATTCTAACCTTTCTGTCATCTATGTCACTATCCTTTTATCTTCGATATCCTGATTGAGATAAGGTATCGAGTCGTCATCCTCATTATTCTCAATCAATGTTCCTTGATATGTGATATGACTGAATATATGATACCCCGTATCATGTGTATGGCCATGCTATTCTTTCAGTCACTTTTATCAAGCGGCCGAGAACCGATATCTTTCACATACCTCAGTATGAAGGATAAATCCCTTAGCCGTCTTTCGTGTCACTCATGCAATCCGTCCCCAAGCCAATCCTAACCGTTATGAAAACCCTATCATAGCCAACGCTGGGCTCAGGTCAAATTTAGTTGTTTACTGCATATAAATCACAAAGACTCCTTGGTCTAAGGATACATGACAAGCTACGACGATGAATACGTTCATGACTTGATCTATGGCACATATTCATATCGGGTTGTCCAATATCATTTTCCACATGATATCTATGATCAGACTTCGGAATCCCATTTCAATGACTAACAGAACATAAGCCATAAAGAGCCATCTTTCATACTAGTTACTTCTAGCGAAGCTTTGTCGACTAGGAACCCATCAAGTGTGATCTATCTCGATCTATCGTTCTATTCGCATGGTGGGCATAGATCATAACACACATCGATATATTACTCCAACACATGAATATTACATAAAATCTCTTTACTTTTATTGTTAACGGTGATACATACATTTGGATGTTTATGATTGAACTATGAGCACTAAGACTAACAATATCCCACTTTCCCTAGTTACAATCTAAACTCCAATATACTCCCATTGACATTACATGTTTAGGAAACGATAGTGCCTTATTCAAAGGGTCGGCTATGTTATCATCTGTTGCAATATAGGTGATCTTCACTCCACCTCTGTTCAGATTGTCTTTGGTGAGGTGGTAATGTTGCCGTAAATATTTGGATTTGTTATGCGATAAGGGCTCAATAGCTTGCACAATGACCCCTTGTGTTGTCGCAAAATAGATTCACCGGGATGGGTGAGTTATTAATTACACCCAACCCTACCGTGAATTTCCAAATCCACATAGCCACCTTAGATGTGTTTGCAGCAACCATGTACTCGGCCTCTGTTGTAGAATCTGCGACGGTATCTTGCTTTATGCTTTCCCAGCAAAAAGCTTTGCCATTCATCATAAACACATTATCATGACTGACTTCTAAAATCATCTAGATCTGTTTGGAAACTATCGTCTATACATTCATTGACGACTAGTTAAACATCATCTTTCCCTAAGGTTAAACTGATGTCTACTGGTACATTACATGGCTTACGAGACGTTTGGTCTCGTACATATCATGGCATACATGATTGATCCTACTCCCAAAGGTATATGATTCACATTATTCTTTTTAGCTCCTCAGGTTTCGTAGAACACTGAGCCTTACTGAGTTGAATGCCATGACAAGCGGGTAAGAGTCCTTTCTTTGAATCGAGCATTGAGACCCTACTCAATGCCTTGTTCATATAGGTGCTCTAACTTAAACCCAAGACTCTCTTGGTGCGATCTGTGTATATCTTAATCCCTAAGATATAAGCAGCATAGCCTAAGTCCTTTATTGAGAAATACTTCCTCAACCAAGCTTTAGTCTCGTGCAAGGTTGGGAAGCCATTTCCAATGAGCACCAGAAAGGTAATCTTGCTCCCACTAGCCTTCTTATAAATACAAGGTACATCCTCATTCTTGATAAATCCAAATCCAATTACAGCTTCATCAAAATGAAGGTTCCAACTCTGAGAAGCTTGTTTCAATCCATAAATGGATGTCAACAACTTACAAATCTTTCCCTTGTTCTTCAGATCGACAAAACATTCTAGCTAAGACATAAAACGTCCTCAATCAAACTTCCGCTTAGGAAAACGATTTTGGCATCCACTTTCCATATCTCGTAATTATGATACGCATTTATGTAAAGAAGAATCTAGATCGATTTAATCATAGTCATTGGAGAGAAGGTTTCCTTATAGTCAATCCCTTGAATATGTCTACAACCTTTCGCAACCAGTCTGGGTTTGTAGGTCAGAGGATTTCCATCCATGTACATCTTCACCTTCAAAATTATTTTGTATCCGATGGTTCTCACACCACCGATGGGATCAGACAGTAACCAAGCTTGGTTGTCCGACATGGACTGCATTTCCTTTCTCATGGCTCCCAACCATAACTCAGACTCGGGACCATCCACGACTTCCTAAAAGGTTGCTGGATCATAGTGATCCACCATGAGTTCACTGTCAACTCTAGATACCATATCTTGGAGGTGGAAGACTAATCCTTTCAGGTCGCCTTAAACCTTCCGGAATTGTTACAATAATTGGTTCTTGCTCTATGACCATCTCTGGCTCCCTTTCTACAGGGTTGTCAAGTGGTTCATACGGATATGTACCATCCTAAATTTCTTCGAGATGCACATTCCTCCCACTGATGTCTTTGGAAACAAAAGTCATTTTCCATAAAGACCACACCCTGAGCGACGAGCACCATGTTCTCATTGGGTTGTAAAAGTGGTACCATCTTGTTGCTTTGGGATACCCCACGAAGGTGCATGTCTCAGATCTTGGTTCGAGCATAGTAGAAACTAAACGTTTCAAAAAAGCCTCGCAACCACAAATCTTTAGGAAGGACTAAGCGGGCTTCTTCCCATGCCAAAATGGATAAAATATTGCAAATTCGCTAAGTCGGGATGTCATACCACAATTCATATGGCGTATAGACTAGGGTATGATCCATACGTCATACATTGGACGTGTGTTGGGCGTGCAAATGAGGATGAGAACAACTGAATGTGGACCTGAACTCGTACTCCCTTTCATACGGCGTACGACCGGAGTAGGAACCGTACTCCAGTTCTTACGCTCTATAGCTGGAGTAGGTAACATACTCCATTTCATATGAGGTATGGCCAAAGTAGGGACCGTACTCATTTCATATAGCGTACGAAAGGTCATACACAAAACAGTAAATTTTCAGTCAGATTACATCTTTTGTCCTTGGTTTTTTATCGTTGTGTATATAAGAAATTAGGGCATTAGAGAGGGGGGTCATGAATTGGAGAATAAAAAAAACATACTTGGAGAGAATTTTTAGAGATTTGGGGAGAGAGATTGAAGATCAAACAAGAGATATAACACCATTTTCGAAGGTTCTTTTCTAGTTTGATTAAACTTTGTTATTTGTATTACTATATCGATTAATATGAATTTCAATGGTTTTATCATTTCTTTGTGCTCATATTTCACTGTTATGAAATAAACTCTCATGATCTAGGACTAGGGGAACGGTGTGATGAATTAAATTAGCGTATTTTGGTTGTCCATTTGTTAAACTAGTATCTAGGATTTTGTTTACCTAATTTTGTTCGTAATGTTTTTTCACCTTGATCACGTGATAATTGGTTCAATAGTGTTAACCAACAATTGAGAAATGAGGTTAATAGGATGAAATGGGAATTAGATAACTCGGGTTTCAATCTAGACTAGAATATGGTTCGATTGGCACGAGTGCAATAGTTATAGGTGTAAAACCCAAAAGTTAGAGGACTTTATGAATCGTAATGCTTTAGTCAGAGATAATTAGGTGGACTGAGTATATTAGGGTCCTAATACGATCGAGAGATGGTTACGACTACATTGAGATCCCTTAGAATAGTATTAGTTGCAAATGTATACCGAATCTCGTTAAGTTGTTCATCACATTCGAACCAAGCTAATGTCCTAGATCACCTTTAAACCCTGATTTACCAGTCTCGTGTGATATTGTGTTTTATTTTCGGATCATTTATATATTCTCATTGATTGTATGAAATTACTATTTAAAAAAAACACAATCATCGTTATAAGAATAGTTTGAGTAACGAATTAATTAATTAAAGTGATTGCTTAATTGCTCCCTTGGGTACGATAACTCAGACTAACCCCGGTTACTACTTGAAGATTGGCACGCTTGTCGTGCCATTCTGAGAATGAATTCTCAAGGTATCAATTTAATGCATGCTTTAGCATCGAGTAGCTTAAATATACATGAATACCCATACAATAAATTGGACGCTAATTAAGCTCAAAAACCCAAATCATGCAATATAACATCACCAACACCAAATTAATCATAAATTCATGCATTAACTTCAAGGAAATAAATATTTACACAATAATCATGACCAAGGATTCAAATCCAAGGTCATGAATTCAAAATCCTACTTAAACGATATAAAATACCTAACTTTACAACAAAATTAGAGAAGAATAGAGATTAGAATCGGGATTGGGTTGAAAACCCCAATCAAAACCTTCTATAGCTTGGTAACCCACCATCTCCAACTCTCAAAAACTTCAACACATGAAAAGGGGGAAGTTGGAGATGGTAGGAGGCTCATGGATGCTTGAAACCTCATTGGATTGTCAAAACTATGACCTCAAGTGGTAGATTTGCTCTCAAAGGTGAAGAACACTTAAGACAAATGAAGAACACTAAAGAGAGAAAAATAGAAAAAAAAATAAAGGGTTGAAATGTTATTTGATGGAAAAAAATTTGATTCAAAAAATATCTCTTCTATCCTATTTATAAGCCACGATGAAAAATAAAATGAATTTTCTCTACTGCTTTAATTTCACAAGGTAAGGAAGGAGGGTGCGCAGATACTGGCTTGTGATCTGGTGCAGGCGGGCGTATGTCAGTGCGATGCAGCCAGCTCTAATTCACGTAGTCAACTGGTTGACCATTGACCGAGCGATGATCAACGTGTTGAACGACACTATGTGCAGAATCATTGAGCACGCGTGTTCTGCTGCCGCATCGGATCGTTCCTGGTGACAGCTATCCCACTTTTCATTTTAATGCTTCAATCGCTTATACCCACTCTGTATGTGCTCTGATTGACCTCGTTCCTACGCCAATATTTTGATTTTTTTTCGCGGCCTATAAAACTGGACCAATTATGAATATGTTTGGAACATTTGGAAAACATCGACGACAAACGAGATTTAGCTCAACTATTACTTAACTCTAAAAATATATAAATGAGCACAAACAAGATAAAAGTATAGGGGAAATAATCAAATTAGGTCAGATACATCATCATATATAAACGAGCACAAACAAGATAAAAATATAAGGGAAAATAATCAAATTAAATTTTTTTTATCAGCGAAAGCATATGATAAATTACCCTCTCCTGAGGAAGAAAACGGTTACAAAAAAACAATTTGTCTACAAATTGAAAGCGGAAGTCCTGAAATCAAAAGAAAAGCAGTAAAGGGGATGGGTACGCAGACCCAGTAGTGAAAGGGTACACAGACCATGAGTGAAAGGGTACGCAGACCCTGAGTTAATGGGTACGCAGACCCTGAGAGAATGAGTACGCAGACCTTGAGTGAATGTGAATGGATACGCCGACCCTGAGTGAATGTGAATGGGTACGCAGACCCTGAGAGCAAGTGAATGGGTACGCAGACCAGGAGAGAATGGGTACGCAGACCCGGAGAGAATGGGTACGCAGACCCGGGGTGAATGGGGGTACGCAGACCCAGAAGTGAATGGGTACGCAGACCCTGAAGTGCAAGGGTACGCAGACCCTGAAGAGAAAAAAAGACGGCTAAAAAAGGAGACTCATACCCGAATAAAGCCACTGTGAAGCACTAAAAAAGGTCTGAACTAGAGGAGAAACTATATCTCATCGGTATTCCAACTCAGCAAGTTAAGAGATACCTACACGCCACCGACCAACATCGAAATCTGGCAGAGATAAATCAGTGTAAAAACACTGAAACTCAATACCCAAAGAAAGAAGGACAACTTGATTTCCCATGCCTAAAAACCCAGTACAACCCGTCATAGGCCAACACCTAAAGAATGACAGGGCCCGGAAACAAGGCAGGGGAACAAAGGAAATCGGAAGCGCCTAAATTCGAAGGATGAGCAGAAATCCTGCAAGCTAGAGATAGGGCCAAAGGAGAGACAAAACCATACCTACAGAAGAGTGAAGAGGCCAGAAGCACAACGAATCCAAACTCGGAAACGCCTCCCACGATGCAACTGGACGAAGTCACCCGAAAGTCACTGCGATCTGATCCAGAACTCGAGAGTCAAAGGAGAGGAGTCCCGAAGAGCAGCCAAAGGAGGAGACCGACCTAGTAGCTAAGGCGGAGACCTAGTGCCACGACGATCCTTAGAAAGGAAACGCATCCCCCGACCAACACCAAAAATCTTAACCTGAGCCGGAAGAGAAGGACCTCCTTGAAGAAGCCAAGAGCGCCACTGAGCCCAAAGTCTCAACGAGCCACCAAACCAAGATAAACCCCCCCATCGCACCTCCTCAAAGGTAAAACAACGGAGATGGATAAACCGTAGGCCAACACCTAAACCAGGCCGACATCCTTGTAGTTGCTGAAAGAGCCGAAAAAATCCGGCAAGAAACTCCGGTGAGGAAGAGAGGGGGAAATTCCGGGTCTGCCAGCAAGACCCGACCCGAGTCGGTCAACCCGGCCCAGTAGACTGACCAGGCGAGCCTGACCCGAATCAGGACCCGGATCCGCCTAGAACAGTACCGGACCAGAGACTGATCCGGCCCACAGCCGCACTTGGCCCAGCCCACAGGCACGCCCATCCCAAGACTCGCCCGGCCCACTGGCACGTCCAGCCCAAAACACACCTGGCCCGAACCGCTCCATCCCAAAACGAGGGAGCAGCGCATCCCGCCGCCACGCCAAACCTCTACGACGCCGGGAGCACGAAGATATGCTCATCCGAAAACTCTGCAACTAGCAAACTCCAGCGACCAGCAACACCCGGTGAGTAGGGCAAGACGACCCACGAGCATCCGTCAACCGAGGAGAGGAGCTCCACCAAGAGAACTGGAGAAAGCGAACCAGAGGAGACAGATCTGGACAACTAAGCTCCGAATCTGGCCTTCGAGACTCCAACGCCGGCCACCGGCTAAGATCTCACCGGCAGAAAGATGGCTAGCAGTGTAGAAGGGAGGAAGGGTAGAAGACGTGTGAGCAAGCCTTTGGAAGTCGGGATTTGGATTGCCGGGACAGAAAAGCAAGGAA
The DNA here is from genome assembly GCA_963921825.1 of Erodium maritimum. Taxonomy (NCBI): domain Eukaryota; kingdom Viridiplantae; phylum Streptophyta; class Magnoliopsida; order Geraniales; family Geraniaceae; genus Erodium; species Erodium maritimum. Next base: position 87,224,332 of record OY997588.1, on the reverse strand, counting down.
GCAGCAAATCCTCACCGGGTACAACCATAGCCGTGGTGGCCGTGGCCATCACCGGCGAAGGAGAGGGTAGACGGCGAGAGTTAGGGTTAGGCAAGGAAGGAGAAAGGGTACTTGGTTCCCAAGTCAGAGCAGACTCCCAGAGACTTCAGGATATTGATGCAATGAAAATAAATAATCAAATTAGATAAAACACATCATCATCGAATAGTTTTAAAAGCTTAGTTGTAGTCTATCTCAGTCTGGGTTACTATCACCATCCATGTTTTTTTTTTGAGAGGAACTGGAAATATTATTAAGAAATAAAGGTACTTAGGTGTTCGTTTGCCGACGAACACCTTACAAAGCAGTAGTTCGAAAAGAAATAAACAGAAGTGCTGAGAAATAAATTGTGCTCATATGCATAGAGGCGGTCGGGAGGGTTGACTGCGGTAGCATCCATGGATACGGATACAGTATGTTCCAACCATAAATACTGATCGAGCAGATCAGGTGAACGTTGAACTGTGGTGGACCGATAGGTCCCCCGGTATGTCAGCGTGCGTCGTCCTCCCTTGAGTGATAAATGTAGGGCTCCTGAACGCGAGAATGGTGACCCCGAAGTGGTAGGGGAGTATCTCATCGACTGTTGGCAGAACCACTGCCACCAAACTGCCAGGAAGGGGATACAGTCGACCAAACCCTTCCTGGGTCTCCAGGCTTTCATTCCTGGAGGCGGGGGTGCTTACCGCCCCCCACCACTACATTCGATGCTCCCTCCAAATCTGACGATCCTGTCTCTTCCTCAGGTTCCACCTCTCGCTGATCACAAAACCCAGCACGCGGAGCCCATGTCGAGTTAGCCTGCCAGGCCCGGCGAGCGTCCGCGCGCAGGCCCTGACCCAGGCCCACGTCCTCGTGATCCTGGCCCACTGCCGCGTTTGAAACCCTAACGGGTCCGCAAGCCATCGCCGTCCCTTTGCTTCGCCGCCACGCCACCGCCTCTGGTGGCCCCTCTGTAATCGGGGCACTGTCCAATGAGTCCGGCGCTGAACCGTCCCCTGACAAGACCAACGCTACACCTCGCGCCACCGTCCTCCCCAAAAATTCACGAGACAACGAAGGTTTCTTCTCCGGCTGCCACAGCTCTGGTCGGACCCGAAGCTTCACCAGATGCCCCTGTGGTCGTCGTCCCGACCCCCGCAGCACTCCCGAATGGCCTCCCTCTGGCGTTGCCATCGGCGAGCTTGATCGAGGAAAGACCCGCTCAGGAGACAGAGACGGCACCGACCAAGAACCTTTGTCATTCACTGTCCTCCTGTATTGTGTGTGACCGGAGCTCGCCGAAAACCTCTGCATCGCCGCCATCCACGATTCGCAAAACCCCAATCGCCTCTCAGAGAGAGAAACAAGGGTTGCGCCATAATCAAACACATTCATGTCCCACTTGAGACACACTTACCTCTGCGCAGAGTCTAAACCTGTTTGTTCTTCCAAAATCAAATAAGAGTTTAATTGAACTAACCTTTTCTCCTGTGTATCTGTTCCGAAGCACCATTGTACTGTTCCTATCCACAAATCCCACATGCCATAGCCATGTAAAGGCCATGGAGATTGGTGATAGTGATCACCCAATCTCACTGGGGACGGCTCTTCAAGCCCTAGCCGTATGTCTCCCATCACCATCCTTGCTGTTTTCTTTTATTTCATGTAATAAAATTTGTTCCATTTTGCTAAAACAAAAAATGGTTCATGACTTGTATTTCATTTTAAAAAAATCGTTGTAACTAATTGTGAAGATTTTTTTTGGTAATTCCCCTAGATTCGAGTATATGAATCAAATACAAATTATTTTTAAGTGTTAACCCACTTATATCTTGTCTTTGGTTACTGTTGTTTCAACACGTGATAGTGGCATATAACTTTTACAAATCAAATTTCAATTTATCCTAAGTTAAAGTTGCTATACAAAAAATAAGGATAGTGTTGCTCAACTTATTCGTTGTGAACTCAACCATTTTGTCTTCATTGTCAAATGATGTTATTGTTACGCGTACCATTGTGGAGTTTGACATTTTGTTTAGCGGTGGAGCGTCAGAACGAGTTGTAGACCTCGATAATTCTACGAAACGCTGACACAACGCAATCAACGTCGCGTCCAATTCGCACTTCCCGTGGAAACGCGTGGCAAATCGACACGAACTTTTGACCTGCTAACTGGTCACCGCTGCAATAACGCAAAGTCCGTGAGGTTTTCTTTTATTTTTATTTTTCATTCAAAATTTTGTCTATAAATTTCACCATCTTCATTGTAGTTGTTCCTCACAATGTGGTATTGTTCTAATTCTCCTTTGAGCTACGCAAGTTTGTTGGTAACAAACTTGGCTTACTTTTTTTTTGGATCGGCGAAAGCATATTTAAATTAACCTCTTCTGAGGAAGAAAAGATTACACAAAAAAAGCAACCTTCCTAAATATTGCAAAGGACCAAAGTAAGGGTACACAGACCCAGAAGCCAAAGAAAGGGTTCACAGACCCAGGAGCCAAGAATGGGTACGCAGACCCAAAGTCACAGTCCCACCGCGGGAAAGATCAACAACATACAAAAGAGGGTACACAGACTCAGAAGCAAAGAAATGGTGCACAGACCTAGAAGTCAGAGGAGGGCACGCATACCCAGAAGCAGTGAAAGGGTACGTAGACCAAGAGGCAAAGAAAGTGTACGCAGACCTAGAGGCTAAGATAGGGTACGCAGACCCAGAGGCTAAGAAAGGGTACGCATACCCCAAAGCTATGAGAAGGTGCGCAGACCCAGAAGAAAAGAAAGGGTACGCAGACCCAGCAGCTAACAAGCGAGAAAAGTAAAAGGTCCTAACACCCGGATTTTACAGCCATGAAGCGCTCAAAAAAGTAAAGGTCTTTAACCCTGATATGCCAATCCAGAAGCACAAGCGATACTGATATAGTACCCAAAAAGACGGTCTAAGAAAGTATAAAACCTTGTCTCATTAGAATCCTCAACCTGTCACACAGATTGGAAGAGAAGTACTAACATATCGGCGGTCAACACCACAAGCGATAGAGACAGTCCCGATAAGTAATACCCACCAGAACACGTAAGCCCCTCAAGCGAATCGGGTAAGAAAACAACTGAAAAGCACAAAGGCCTAAAACCTCATCGGCGGCCAACACCTAAAAACCGACGAGACCAAACAACAAAAGTGGAAGGAAGCAGATGTATATCAAACCGAAATCACTAAAGGAGAAAAACGGGGACACTAAAACTTAAGCTGCGGATAGGGGTATACCAGTAAAAAATCACGATGAACCGCTAGATCCACGACGATCAGCACCCGGAAGGATGAAGAAGTGTGTCCCACGACCGGATCTGGAGCGACACATCAGGCAAGCAGACGAACCACCAAAAGCAGGAAGAACAGCTCCGCAATGTTCCCACCCGGAAGGATGAGGAAGCGCGTCCCACGACCAGAGCCGAAAAAAGAAACCTCCAATGATCTGAAAGACGCACCACCCTTGGAGCCCGTACTTAGCCCTCCATAACCTAAGTCGGACAGCACCGAAAAGTCCAAAGAGGAGAACCGGTATTTCTATCGAGGACGGACTCCGAGATCAGAGAAAAAAGCCAGCAAGAACCCAAGGGCAGAACTGGACCAGACCCAGATAGGCCCAGACCAGTCAGGCCCAGACCAGAAGGCCCAATCCAAAAAGGCCCAGACCTCGAAGGGCTAGCCCAAATAGGCCCCGATCCGGCCCAGATACGAACCAACCCAGCCCAAACCCACCGGTGACCCGACCCGAACCAAACCCTACCTGGTATACGACCCGAGTATAGGATCCGGCCCGGGCCACACCAACCCGCCGCCACAACTCAGGAACGATCTCCAGGATGACTCCGAAACCAACGCCACCACGGCCAAGCCAACGTGATCCGAGCAACATAGCTCCAGCGAGAAGGGGGCAGAAAAGAGGCCAGATCTACCACAACAGCAGCTCCGGCGAGAAAGGCACGAGCCCAGATCTACCACTGCAACACGCCGGCGAGCTTGCAGGTACATGAGCAGCTCCACCCAAGACTAGAGCAGCAGCACTCACTACCGGGCTGAAGAAAAACTGGAGGCAGGGACCCCCATCCAACGACGTCGGTACACACACGCCAAAAAACACGAGCATCTCCCACAGTCCGACCTTGAAGAAGGAGAGAGACCACGAATCCGGTGAACCCAGCCGAGCGAAGAAGAAGGAAAAAGAGAGGGTAGAGAGAAAAGAGGGGGAGAGAGCAAAGAGGGAACCACCGGCGACGATCATGGCCGGAAGCCATGGCTTCGCCTGTAGAATGACGGTAAAAAGGTGGGGGGAGGTCAAGTGCGGCTAGGGTTTTGGTTGAGAGCGTTTGAACTCGAAGTTATTCACTCAATCCATCTCCATATAACAGTGTATTATGTTTGTTGTTATTTAATTAACATTTTTATTAGAATATCGAATATTAAATCAGATAAAAAACATATTTCAAACAAACTAACATAATTTGACTGGACTTGGTTAAAGTCTTCGCATGCACAATAAGTAAATTCTCTCTAGGATCTCTTCTCATATATCGAGCCTCCTTCCTCTCTAGCCCTAACCGTCTACCGTTATGGAGGTCCCTCATGCACCTGTCGCCGCTCTCTTGTGTGTCGTGCGACCACCTGGTGCTCCTACCGTTGACACAATCAACCCTGCCGCTCCGTGTTCACAGGTCTCACCCGGTCTCCTCCCTCACAAACCGCGTCGGGTGAGGGGGATAAGACCCGAAGGAAGAGGAGATTGAAGCCCCTACAGCAGTCTGCTTCATCAACCGTTGTCCGTATGCAACTTATCCCTTCTACCGGAATCCCAATGGCTTTGGTCTCGTTCTCCATGAGCTCTCAGTCTTCCATGACGACGAATCCAAACCCACGAAGGGGAAGGCCTTCTAGGCACGTTGCTTCCTCTCCAAGCAATCATCATCCACTACCGCTAGCGCCGCCCTTGGCTCATCCCTCACCTACTCCTCCCCAGGAACCAGTTAGGGCCCTGACTCCAAGGGTTCCGGCTGTTCTAAATCCTACTGGACCACCATATACCGGTGGTGGTCTGCCTCTTAGGGCGATCACTCTGTCTCCTCTTATTGCGTCCCCTCTTGCTTGAGGGGATCCATCTCCTAGGGTTGCGGTCCCGCCTTTGGCTGCTGCGTCACCACTGACTCTGATTCATGATCCGGCTAAAGGGAAGGTTCCGATGGAGGAGCTTCTGAGTACTATGGATGAAGGAATAGGGCTGGGACGGTGTCTTCCTAATAGGGATAGGAACCCGCTCATTCCTTCCTGCTTGACGACACCGCTTGGCATGTGTCTGGGCTGATCGGGAAACCTATGTTTGGATGAGTCCCTGTCACTCCCGCAGGCGAAGGACACTAATATTCGGGCCTCTCCCGCTGCTCACCAGGACGGACTGTCCTTGTGCTCGATCGAGGATGAAGACGAGGTTGAGGTCCTGGTACCCTTCTCTCCAGCCATCTCCACGACCATTACTAGGCAGCAGTGTGGCATGGTCAGGAAGTTTTGGCCGCCGGTACCGCCTCGGAAGGAGACTCTCTTTAGGGTCATCACCACGACGTGGGGACAGGCGGGGGCGGGTTTGGTCGTCAAGGAGCTGGGCCCGGGGCTATTTGGATTCTATTTTCGCTCGATAGATTCTCGGGCGTGGGTTCGGGACCATGAACCCTGGTGCTTTGATGGTCGGGCACTGTTGTTAGGGGACTTGGATCCTTGTGCTCGGGATTTTCCGTAGTTGGATCGTGTGCAACTGTGGGCGCATGTCCGAGGCCTGCTACCCCGAATTTGTACGAAGGGAACAAGAATGACGATCGAGGATGCCCTGGGGAGTGCGATCGACGTACCCATTGACAAATGGGGTAAGTGCTGGGGAGGAACGATGCGGGTTCGGTTCAGGCACCTCATTGATCGTCTGCTCCGGCGAGGCATGACACTTCGCTTTAGGGAATTTCCGGACTCGGTGAAGGTGGACCTAACCTATACCAAGCTCTCTCACTTCTGCAATAATTCGTCCCTGCTGGAGTATCATAATGATAAGCAGGTGAAGACCTATGCCATATATTGGGAGGCGAACCCTGAGCCGACCCATCCACACAACTCTACGTTGATTCCCCTAGCATTGTACTAAAGGGCTCCTTATCCCAGGGAAGGAGCCCCCGGTTTTCCCCGAGCACTTTACCTACCCAACATATGCCTCGGGGTAATACTGGGATGGTGATCGGTCTGTCCCCTAACGGACTTACCACTGAAATTCCAGCGCCCAGTACTCGGGGGGATGTGGGTGCTGTTGAGACATGGTCTGGGTCACTTAAGAGGTCGGCAACTGGAGCACCTTGGGATGATCAAGAGAAGGCGAGGAAGCAGCCTCGCCCGAAGGAATGTTAGATCATCCAGGCATCAGGGACTGGCATAGGGAGGGGTCCCAGGACGATTCTTTGCCTCCCACCACTACTATTGAAATCCTTGGCCATTACTGCTGCGACAGTTTTCGGAGCAGGATTTCCAGTATCATCTTCGTATTTCCCGCTTTCGGTTATGGCCTTTGTGGCACTAAAACACCGCCAGTGGCAATTCTAATAGAAAATGGATTGGTGAACTTTAGTTCCGTACTGTCCTTCCTAAATGATCAGAGAGCTTGTTCTCTGATGCACGGCAATATGATAGTTTTTGAATATTAATAATATCTTTAATTTTTTGTTCATAAGACTTTTATCCGGCATCTCACCGCTGTATGATCTTACATATGAGCAAATTCATTTAAATTTTTAACATACTTTTTTTTATTAGCGAAAACAAATATATAGATTAAACCAATCAACCCCTATAAACCACTACACATGCTCTTAAAACACATTTACTAAAAAAAAGGTTGGAATTGAAATGTTCAGTTACCCAGTTATTGGGAATTAAAAATGTAACAAACACATGCCAAGAAAAAAGAAAATGAATAGAAAACGAAAGATGGTGGTCAGGTTCAGTGTTCAACTGACATTTATCATTCAATAAACAAATTCCAGAGGTCCTTATCAGAAAGAATCTTATTCCAAATTAATTGAAACGTATCGACCCTGTCCCTTTTACGTCAACCCATGACACTAAAGACAAAAGCAAAATGCGGGCAACAACACCTATTTTCGACGTATAACACTTCGTAATAATTACAACAACAAAAAAAAAAGTAATTTTAGATATTTCGATTTTACCACTTTTTTTACTAAAAAATACCGAGATTTCATTAATAATAAAAAAAGAGTCAATAAAATATATAGTCTTTTTTTCAAACGAGTAATGAGGTATTGTATTACTGTAGAACAACAACTTTACAGGATATGACATAATTGTTCAGGATTTCAGATATGTGTCCCGACCGGCTGTAGCCCGTCAGGCGCTCATGAATCCATAAAAGTAGTCTTCTTTGACTCGCAGATCCGAACTCAGGAATTCATCGTACCAACATTTCAAAAAAATAATAAACCAAAGTCCTGACCTTAGCTAGCCAAAGAGTTATTCGACCTAATACAAAAAGATAAACTGGAAAAAGAGCCTTCAGTACGGATTTCTCGAGACCTCCCGGCAGCAGTAGTCTCGGGTCTGTGGATATAGTCCCCAAAAGTCCCAATCCACCACCGCAGTGGGAGGTCATTCGCCTCTCGAGGGGCCATACCCCCCGGTCGTAGTACCTGGACCTGGTCCAGTCTGATGGCTCCCTTGTGCTCTTGTGTGCATGGCGCTCCATCGGATGCTCCTGCCCCCTTCCCTGTCTTGGCCTTCCGTGTTCGGGGACCAATTCCAAGGTTGTACCTTAGTATACCTCTACAGACCGCCGATATCCCCTCTTGAGTGTACAGACGCACCGGAGGCCTAGGACAGCTCAGATGCCCCGGTGCAGGGGATCCTTCCATCGGAACGATCACCGTCACTGTCCTGGACCTTGGGGGTTTCGGGTCCTGATGTTTGGCCGGCGGCATTGATGGTACAGAAACCCTAGGAGGGCACCATTGAACCCTAGGATCAACAATCATCATAGGAGGCGGCGGCTGCGCTGCAGACCCTGGTGGAGACGCCACCCATTGTGGCCCTTGATCTGCTTGTTCCGGTGGAGAGTTGTATGTCAGCAAAGAGGGATGACCGCCCCGATATGGCTCGAACGGGCGCCATGCCGGTTCCGAGCATCGACGCCCTAACTGGCAACCAGGTGGAGGTTGTTGATACAGGCCGATAAGCTGCTTGGTGGCAGGTTTGTGACGCAACCCTAACGGCTAAACGCTGGTGGCTCGATGATGCAGGTTGACCAAGTGATCGGGAGAGGATGCCGACACGACCAGAAGGGCTGCTGTACACGTCCTTTCATGAACCAGGGGCGGCGGTGCTGAGGACTAATGTTTGGTTGCATGGTCGAGCCGGGGTGGGGGGGGGGGGAGCTGGGACCCGGTGAAGATCCGCCGGCGACGGCAGAACCCTAACCGGGTTAGGGTTCTGGAGGATGGTTTGTCGACGATGATGGGAGTGAGGCATGGACACGGGGTCGGGACGCATGACAGACGACGATAGATCGGAATAAGGAAGAAAAAGAACCAACGTCGACCAGGGAAGAACAACGACAGTGAGTTTGACCCCAAGGGTTTATTGGTGAACCCTAGGGTTTGTAGAGCGTTTTTTTTTTCTGAATAATATATATATATATATATATATATATATGGTTGGTATCAGGTAAAAACCACCCCTTATTGTGCAAACTACGAACTCACCAGGTGTTGACACGTGGGCGCGCGCACTGCTGGTGCGCGCGCACAATGCTGACATGTGGCGCGCATAGTGCTAATAGTTTGGGCGCACAGTGCTAATAGGTTGGCACTGTGCTAAACTATTAGCACTGTGCGCGCCAAACTATTAGCACCGTGCGCGTGCGTGGTCAACACGCTCACGCGCGCGGGCAGAGGCGCGCGCGCATCTGCCACGTGTCAGCATCGCGCGCGCTCGGCTGACATCACTTTGACCGCATCCTGTGGCTTAGATTGGTTCGTAGTTTGCACAATAAGGATGTTTTTTACTTGATAGCCACCCTATATATATATATATATAGAGGGTTGGTATCAGGTACAAACCACCCCTTATTGTGCAAACTACGAACCAATCTAAGCCATAGGATCCGCCCAAAGTGATGTCAGTAGAGCGCACCAGATGCTGACACGTGGACAATAAATATATAAAACACCGCGCCTTATTGTGTAAACTACGAACTCACCAGGTGCTGACACGTGGGCGCGCACGCGCACAGTGCTGACACGTGGGCGCGCACAGTGCTGACACGTGGGCGCGCACAGTGCTAATAGTTTGGGCGCACAATGCTGATAGTTTGGCACTGTGCTAAACTATCAGCATTGTGCGCCCAAACTATTAGCATTGTGCGCGCGCGTGGGCAACACGCTCACGCGCGCGGGCAGAGGCGCGCGCGAAGCGACCACGTGTCAGCATCGCGCGCGCTCTGCTGACGTCACTTTGACCGCATCCTGTGGCTTAGATTGGTTCGTAGTTTGCACAATAAGGATGGTTTTTACTGAATAGCTACCATATATATATATATATATATATATATAGAGAGAGAGAGAGAGAGAGAGAGACTTAAATGTCTCTTTACAAACAAACTCTGCAACAATTCAATCGTTAGAAATGGTGTTGAAAAAATTATATAAGCGAATTGAAAGTAAACTAAGACGAAACCAACGAATACTGTTCAAGGTATTGCCTAGACGCTGCATACTCTGTAAAGTGTGACCGAACCTAAATTTGTTAGCTTCATAGGGAGGCCAGACTCGAACCACCAGTTGAAAATCGAACCTAACCTCATCAATTTCGATGGGAGGAAAGCGACGATGGTAGATATAATTCAGGGACCCCTTCGGTAAAGTTCTAAAATCCTTGGGTAAAAGCCCTGAATCTTCGCTCACTAATCATTAACCTTACAAAAAGGAACGAAACAGGTAAAGTAAAACAAAACCAGAGGGGTCGAGGAGGGTGCTACGGTGGAGGCCAATGAGAAGGACGTTTCGGTGGCGGCTTCAGAGACGGCAAAGGTTGCTCGGAAAAGATGATCCGATACAGGGAGGTCGAGGGGCTCCAAGGCGGCAAGAACACTTGATGTTGAGGTGAGCCAGACGAAAATAACTAGGGTTGTAGATGGGGGACCGAACATGGCCGAGAGATACAGTGTTGGTGGCGGGAGGGAGCCAATATCGCGGTAGCTAGAAATAGCTTGAAGGAAGCCCTAACAAAAAAAACTCTAATAGAGCTCATACGAAAAACCCTAGAAGAACTCATATGGAGCTTTTTTGCACGCGAATGATAAATATGTAGTTTAGTTTTTACAACTAACAACCTTATTTTTTTTAATGTGTATAAAAATGATACTTTTGCAATTTAGATTTTATAAATAATAAATAAATAAAAAAATCCACTTGTATCTCAATTTTTCCTTTGTTTGTATCTTGAAAAACAAAAGGGTTGAAAGATATGAAAATTTAGATTTTTGTTTTCTATTTATTATTATTTAAATATAATTTTCAAGGATAAAACTATAATTTTGAAATAATTTAATATGAAGTAAAACAAAAACAAAAGTTGAGAAAAGAAATAAATGAACAAAATAAAAAACTTTCTCTCTCGCGTCTCGAGAGCAAACCCTAGCCCTAGCCTCTACGACTATGGTGCTCCCTACCCCTGTCTCTACCACCGACAACATCACTAACACTGCTGATGCAATCACTATCGGCTCTGTCATGTATTCTCTAGTGAAGCTCTCCTCTTCAAAGATTTCGCTCTCTCCTCCTAAGGCGATTTCGCCTTTAAAGGCCTGGCGTAGGAGGAAGTTGAAGCAAACCCTAACTTGGCTTCCCTTTGTGCATCATTCTCTTTTGACGGATCCACCACTATTCCCGCTCCCTACGGCCTTGGTGCCCTTCGTGATGAGTGCCTCCACACCGTCCGCTACCGGGAAACCAAGTAGAGGACGACCAGTGAGGGCTAAGGTCATTGCTTCATCCGTAAGAAATCCCCTTTTGGCTATGCCTCTGCCACCTCTGGCAGTATCCTCTCTTGTTCCTCTTGTTCCCCGTGTTGAGGCAGGGCCTCCTCCCATTCCTCCACTGCAACGGGACCCTGCGTTTGGGAAAGCTTCGGTTGATGATTTCCTAGGGTCGGCCGTGGAAGCGTTGGGTATGGGTCATTCGATTCCTAATGAGTACATAATTCTACTCATCCCCTCTTTTCTCACTGTCCCGGCTGGAATGGTTCGTGGCCGGAAGGTGGCTCGATCCCCGGAGGGTCCCCCATCGCCCACGACTTTGGCGTCGTCCTATTCCCTAGAGGAGGATGAGGAGGTGGAGGTTGTGGTCCCATATTCTCCGATCAACTCCTCTATTCTCGCGCTTCAGTAGTTCGGGTTGGTGGGAAAACTATGGGAACCAAGGCCTCCCCGGAAGTATGTTCTTTTCCGTACCATCACTACTGCATGGGGACAGTCTACAAAGGGCTTGGTCATCAAAGATACTGGACTGGGTACTTTTGGCTTCTATTTCAGGGCAACGGAGGATCGAGCCAAGGTCCAGGGTTATGAACCCTAGTGTTTTGACAGACGTACCCTTTTTCTCAAAGGCCTAGACCCTTGTGCTAGAGAACTTTCTACATTAGACCCGTTGCAACTGTGGGTCCACGCTTGGGGTCTTCCGTCCTTAGTGCGGACGAAAGCGACAGGGAAACGATCGACAATGCAATGGGGCTTGTGTGGAGGTCCCTTGCAACCAATGGGGGATGTGTTTAGGAGGAGCTGTGAGGGTGCGTTACTGGCATATCGCGGAACGCCTTCTCTAGAGGGGAATTCTACTGCATTTCAAGGAATTCTCGGACCCCATGAGGGTCGAATTCACATATACGAAGCTCTCAACCTTCTTATTCAACAGTGGGAGGATCGTTCATATTGTATGGGAATGTGAGTTGGAACAACGGGGTACCTCGAGGTATGATACCTCTATTCTAGAGTATTAGAAGTACAAGTAGGTGAAGCCCTATGCAACAGAGTTGAAGGAGAGCTCACCGTTGACCATACCACCGAGCTTTGGGTCTTTATCTCTAAGCATTGTATCTAAGGGATCTCCGTCTCGTGGTAGGAGCCCGTGTGTTTCCCCAAGAACTGTATCTAAGGATATAGGACCTCGGGTTAGCATCCAAACCCGGAAGGTGGATCCCGGCTTGAAAAAATTGGTGATCGGCCAACTCTTTAGTGGTAGGGTCACTGAAGTTTTAGCGTCCATTTCGCATGGGCACAGAGATATTGAAGGAGCTGCTACTGGATGGGTGAAGAGGACTGCTTAGGAAGGATGTTAGCCTCCTTAGGCTTCAGGGACTGGCTTTGGGAGGGGTCATTGGTAAAAACCTTGCCTCCTACTACTGATGTAGTCCAAGCTCGGGCATTTGAGTAAGAATTCCAATTTCATTTTCCTACCCCCACCTTTCCTTCGTGCCTATGTGTCCCCTCAATACCGTCTGACGGCTATAGTATTACAAGAACTATGAATAAATTTATTATGTGTCTATTCTTTCTTAGTGCTCAAGAAAAGTGTTCCTTGTCGCACATCTATATAGTTTGAAATCTGGTTAATATTATTGCACCTTTCTAGTAAAAAAACACAAGTTGAGAACATACCTTTTTAAAATTAACAACAACAACAATTACACATTACAAAACATGAATGCCTCATAATATTTTATGCAACTAATCCTACCGATTGTACGGAATATCAACATTTTTCCATGAACCCTACACTCTTTCCTCTCACCCTTGAAGTGGCAGCTAAGGTTTTCCAGATCTTCTTCGATCCCGTTGTAGAGGTGCGACTGACTAGTACCATGAGAGTGAGGTTCCACTACACAAGGTATTGAAGCCCAACAGGTAGCCCGTGTGAACATTGTGGGTTCTGGTCTCGCGCAATCACAGCCTGAGTTATCGCGCGAGGTGTGTGGAGGTGCTGTCACTGGACCAGATTCTGTGGGTATTGGGCCGAATGAAGCAGGCCCGATTTTCAGTAGGCCTGATTCAGTATCAACTGGACTTGGAGCAGCTAACGAGCTAAGTGGTGGCCCAGGCCCAGGAGCCCAGAAATCGGCTAGAGATCCGAGCCTGTTTGACGTTTTTAAACGCATTGGTACTGATTTGGGTCCGACAGTCGATGTGGGCTCGGGTTCAGACACACATGCCATTCAGCTTCGGGGTGGAGAACCAAGTATGGAATTCGGGTTTCAAGATAGTCCGTGGAAAGACATTCTTCTAAGTAACAAAAGTATTCTCGTTGAGGTTCCAAAGAAACGTCGTCGTCCAAAAAAAGGACAACCAAAAAAGATAGTTCCTCCAACCGTTTTTTACCAGACAAGAGCCAGAACATCGGCTGATAAAGGGGGTCATGCGGGAAGCCTCACTATTGATATTGCTAAACAAAGTAAAGAAGGAACGTGGAGCTTTAGCAAGCGATTTGTGAAAAAGGCTGGTGCCAACTTCCCAGGTTATGTATCCCCGCAGCAGGCTGAGGTTGAGGAGGACGTCGAGGATAGTGAGATTGAGGTTATTCCGGAAGTGACTCCAGGAGAATCAACTCCTATTTCGATCTCTAACCGATTTCTCTGTTTGAATCTGGTTAGGAAGTAGGCAAGGGGGGCGGTGCGTCGTTTATTTTGCTCCATTTTCTGTATTTGTTTTCTAGTTTGGCTTTACGCCTGTATCGGTTTGGGGAAAAGGTCCGTTTAAGGATCGTTTTTCTTGCATCGTTTTACTTTCGTGTAGAACGCTTGCCTAATAAAATCTCTTCGCTTATCAAAAAAATAATATTCTACGTTATATACTAAAAAAGTTACAATATTTTACGCAAATATTATTAATCTTAAATTTAATAGTACTAGCTTAACTATTCAAATACTTATCTGTACTGACTTAAAATTTACTCGACGACAAAAGTTGATGTATCTGAAATATGTTAGGAGGAAATAAATGGTTTTGAAATGAAGAAAGAGAAAAGAAAAGGTGAGGAAGGCAAAAGGAGAGAGTGAAATGAGAGATAAAAAGGAGGCTGAAATAGCTGTCAATCCATACCCAGAAAACCCAAGATAAAACAATAAATTTGGAATTTAGCTTCTCATTAATTTCATCAAATCACTTTCAAAGGTTGTCTGACATTTATTACAGCATACCGAATACTCGGTTCACAGCTCAAGCCGAGATCTGCGATTCAAAGCCTCAAACTTTACTACAGCCATGGAGGTTGCTCAGATGCAGCGAAGACTGCTTGACTACACAAAGTCCTTGTTCTTAGAGGTACGTACCCACAACCTTGGCTCTGGATCTTGATGGGCTCTTCCTAATTTCTTCTTCATCTTCTTCTCTCAAGGGGTTTCTGGATGGCCAGTTTCTGCAGCTCCAGCAGCTGCAAGATGAGAGCAACCCAGATTTTGTGGTTGAAGTTGTGTCTCTTTTCTTTGAAGATTCTGAAAAGCTCCTCAACGATCTCACCATAGCTCTGTAACGATCCAATCTCTCTGATTTCACCTTTCTCACTTGCAATATAGCTATGGAACATCAGTTGTTGCCTCTGGATGATGATTATGATGATGGGTCTTTTTCCCTTTCATTTTTGGAACTTTACAGAGATCAGCAGATTGTAGACTTCAAAAGGGTTGATGCTCATGTTCACCAGCTCAAGGGAAGTAGTTCCAGGTACAATTTGTTACTCTGATCTAGTGTTCATTCGAATTTATCTCTCAAATGATAGAGATCCTTGTAACTATACACAAATCACACAACAATGGGTTGCACTCACAATCAAACATTTAGGAAATGATTGTACATATATGATAGCGGTTGAGGATTCAGGATACTTTACTTCCTTTGTGCTCATTTTTTGTCATTTGGGAAATGATCCATCATTAGTTTCATGTTTCAAATCAGTTGTTAATGTGAAGAAGGAATGGATATATTGACATTTGTTTTGGCTAACAGCATAGGCGCACAAAGAATTAAGAATTCGTGTGTTGCCTTCCGCAACTTCTACCAAGAGCAGAACACAGAAGGGTAATTCCTAAATTCGTTTCGTTAACTCGTGTAATCTATCCAAGCATATACATATGCTGATCAACCAATGTTGTTGGGTGCATATCAATAGGTGCCTGAAATGTCTGCAACAAGTAAAACAAGAGTTCTATCTTGTGAAGAACAAGCTTGAGAACATGTTCAGGGTGAGTTTGTTTTTCCATTGTGTTGGTTATCAAGATGTAGAAGGAAACAAGGTTTGGGAATTAAGGATGTCCTGTCTTGTCCGAATCAAAAGTTTTGTCTTGTAACTCAAATTGGTGTTTGTTTGAATGCAGATGGAGCAGCAAATTGTGGCAGCTGGTGGGACTATTCCAATGCTTGATGGATTGAGTTTCTGAGGCTCTGCTATTGCATCTATAATTGTCTAAAAAAAGCCACCTTTTAGGGGTTTTATGGGATATGTTACCTCTAAATTTGTCTAATACACTATTTGTGTTTGTATGTATTTCATAAAATTGTGTATTTTTCCATGTCTCCCCTTCTAAAGTCACAATATTATAACCACGTGTTATGTTAGACTATGTTACTATCATTGAATTAATTTATTTTACGGGAGTTCAACTTCTATGAATGAAGTGTATTGTTGATAGGATTTATACTTATTATGTAGGTCGACGATCAGGATGTTTCTACCTTCAGTAGGGGTGTGTAAAATTGGCCTATCCAGTCCATTCGGTCAATCCGTTTCACCCGGTCGCAGTGGGTTTGTCCCCATGGGTTACGAGGACGGGCTTGAGTTTAAAAATACCAAACTCAGAGTGTGCGGTCTGGGTAGCGGATCCGTGACATGATTTCCTACATAACCCGGGCCACCCAAATATGTTACAAGTGCAAGGCCTAAGCCACACTCTTACAATTTTAAATACTTTTGCATATGAAGATGAACATTAATGGCTTTTGTAGATGATTACCAATTTTGTAATATAACATGTCGTAATTTTGTGTTGAGTTGAACTCATCTTTTGTAATCGTAATCTGTTTTGGGTCAACTTGAACTCCCTGTTTGACATTTGTAATCCTTGAACTTTTGATAAAGTTTTAACATGGTATGTAGTTTTTTATCATTAAGAAGTGATCAAATTGAGAGCTTCTAAACACTCTTTGATGACTTTTTAATGGTCTTTTGGATAATAAAAACATATTTGAAGTATATGCACTACTACTTACCGTTAATGTGATCAATTGTTCACAAATTCGGATGGGTTGGTATAACCCGGTGAACCGGCCCATAATCCGAATGTGTGGGTTCAAAGGCCCCTTTTTGGGCCCGGGACTGGGAGTGGATTAAATTTTTTGAACCCGATCACTCCGAGCCGGTTAAATTTTTTGACAGGTTCGGTGCTTGTTGTTGCCGTCTTGAGAGGTGATTGGAAGCTTGGTGGAATAGCCATGGAAGAGCGACAGTAGAAGTTTCGTGGAAGAGAAGAGGGAGACGAGGGAAGGGATGAACCCTAAAAATAGTCTTTGAGACTTAAATGTTCTACAAATAACACTTAAAACCTCATTACTGCATATGATATAAGTGTGAAGAAAAGTTATCTAATGTTATACTTATAGTCTGAATTACTCAGAGGGTATGATGTTAATCAACTTTTGGAGAAAAATAATTTATTCTATTGCATATGATGTAAGTGTGAAGAAAAATTATCTAATGTTATACTTATAGTCTAGACTACCCATAAGGTATGATATTACTTAATTTTTCGTCACAACGATGGATAAACTGTCGAATATGATTATTATGTATAAAAATTTATTTTAAAAATATTTTTTGAATAAATATGATTTTTAAAATAAAATCTAATTTTTCGAAATATATAAAAATCTGTTTTTTATGGCAGATTTTGAAAATTTGAAGATGAATGAAGGAAAATTTTGACATTTCATGGTGAGGGGTGTTTTTGATTTTTTACACTGTTTTTATGATGGAGAAATAACAAAAAGTTAACGATTAGGTACCAAACCGTGGTTAAATGTTTGACAGGGTATTATATTGCAAAAAAAATTGCCAGGTATTATTTTGCAAATAAATGTTTGGTAGGGTATTATACTAAAATTTTCCAAAAACTCAAATATACTAATAAGACCGACGAGACTACCAGGTGACTATGTAGTATATAGAATGTTACGATTATATGTGATAAAATTTGGAAAATTTTAATATGTGTGAGAAATGACTTGACAACTAAAGGGATCATTCATGTTTTAAAGTTTAGGGAAAATTTCAATGTAACACCCTGCCAAACATTTAATTTTATTTTGATACCCTGACATAAATTTTTAACACTTTCATACCTAAACCAAACATTTAATAACACTTTCATACCCAACCGTTCAATTTGTAAACTTTCCATCCAAAATAGGTAAAATGTCCATTATACCCCTAACTATTAATCAAATTTTCAAACTCATGTCATTGAATTCAGAACTTATAAATAAGTGAAATGACAATAATACCCGCCATTATTAGGGTGCTAAAATGAAAATTTCACTATTTTTAAAATAAAATAATTTTTTTTATAAATTTAGTTTTTATTTATGAAAATTATTTTTATTTTTTGAAAATTCAGTTTATTTTTTATAAATTCAGTTTTCATTTATGAAAATTATTTTTATTTTCAAAAATTCTGTTTTATTTTTATAAATTCAGTTTCTATTTATGAAAATTAATTTTATTTTCAAAAATTCAGATTTTAATTTTAAAATACATAAAAAAACATTTTTTTAAATTTAATTAATATTTAATTATATTTGTTTTTTTATTTTCATTTTTTCATTTTTCTACCCAGATTCATCCTCTCTCTCCTCATCTTCGTCTCTCTCTCCTCCTCATCTTCATCCTCTGCTATATAGTTCGAAGTACGACTAGACAACTAATAGCTTCCTTAATTTCATCATTTTTCACAGATCTAAGTAACAAGCAAGTGAATCGAAAGCAAGGACGAACTATATAGCAGATCCAAACCATAAACAGACATATCTTTGCAAATATAGAACACAAAACAGTTCAGACTACCAAATCTACAAAATTCTGAGCCTAAAAGTAACTCATAACCACAACTCTATAATTACAAACTTGTATCTTTCGTACGAAATACAAACTATCAATTTAGGTCCTTGGATCGTGAAATCAAAGGCTCAGATTTTTTAAAAAGTCATTAATGGCAGAATCATTAATGTATATTTTCGTAATCAATTACTCCATCCTTGAATTTCGGTGGCCGTCTGATCCCCTAAATTAATGGCCTAGATTGGTTTGTATTTCGCACCATAAGATCGGTTTGTACCTGAAAATTTTGACCACAAAGCTTTCCATATTGGTACCAACACCTGCGTGTGTAAGGTACCAATATCATTGCATGTAATGTACCAACACTATTCTGTATGTAAGGTACCAACAACTTGCATGATGGTACCATTACTTTTCACGTTGGTGCCACAACTTTGCATGTTGGTACCATAACTTTTCTTGTTGGTACCAGCACCCGTATAAGTAAGGTACCATCACTTGTGTATGTAAGGTATCGGTACCAAAACATGTAGTGTACCAACACTTTTTTGTATGTAAGGTACTAACACTTTTCATGTTGGTACCACAACTTTGCATGCGCGAAAAAAGGCATGTGTCAACATCTTGTACGCTCTGATGACATCAACGCGCGCACATCTTGTGGCTCTCATGAGTTTGCAGTTTGCACAATAAGAGGTCTTTTGTATTTAATACCATATATATATAAATGTTACCTATTTTTTTATTCTTATGTTACATATTGTTGTTCTTGGTGTTCCTTTATACATTTTACAACATCGCATCACTTATGAGAGCTTCGGAAGGGCTAGAAAAAAAAGAGACAAACGTATCGCTCAAAAAGGGAGAAACACCCTGAATAGAGAGGATGGAGGAAGAGCTCAAGCATGCTGAAAAAGAGCATCATCCGGCGACAACATCCAGCAACTAGGAGATAGAGCTTGGCCTTCCGCTTGAATCAACGTAAGTGCCCTAAATTGGATTCTCCGTAGAATGATGGTTGGATCAGGGACCAGAGCATATTTCTTTTTACCTTGCTTCAACTCCAAATGTAACCTACCTACTTTCAAATATGAAGATGGTGTGGAGAAAAAAAGTGTTCTTGGAAGAAAATAAATGTTGAAGTAAGAGAAAAATTAAAGAGAGAGAAGGTTGTGATGAGGTTGAAGAAGAGGTTGTCCTTAACCTCGTAGGAGGTAAAAGAAGACCACTAGATGTCGTTATCGAGATTGAATAGCATGGAGAGATAACAAAAGGACTCGTTGTCGCCATGATTATAGAGTATAACATTTAGAAACCCTAGTTAACCTTTAGAAAGAATAAAAGGAACATAGGGAGGTCACAAGAAAATTCTATTAATTTGTTTTAAAAAATATTCCTGATAAGTATGATATACTACAACATACATGTTTAAATTACCTTGATGTTAAGAACATGTAAAAAAAAATGACCTTTAGGTTTTTTTATAACATCTCTGTACATTCTCCTCCAATTTCATTTTCGTCGATGCCAATCTCCACCCTGACCATCATGTCTTCATCGTCGTCGCCCTACCCCATGACTCTTATTGGCTCTCAGATACATCATCGCCGCTTGTTCATGGCCATCCCGACACAATGAAGGTCGTGGATCCACCAAATGAGAGAAACAACCACCATTAACTTGCACCACCGAACCCTCCCCGCTGGGATAAACTACCCTCCGCCCTAAAATATCTTACCTATGGCCCCCTCCCCCGCTCGATGGATCCTATCAGAAGACCTCATGAAGAGGAAGATGAAGACACTGTTCTCCAATGGCTACCCAGTTACACCATCACTCGTAGTAGGATTAATGACCTAAGCGGGCGCACCTCAATGTCATCCTACCGATGCATCCCTACTAGCGAGGAACCAAATTCTGCTCCCATGTTGGATACCGCTCGACAACCATGTGAGGAGACTGCACTTGATCAAATGACACGGTCCCAACTGCCCCTCCCATGCAAGCTCGACCTGGGGATTATCATACAAAGAGACTAGCATTGGAGATTGATCCAACAAAAAGAGTGGTGTTTGAAGAACCAATCAACACCACCAAGAAGACTAGGACAGTCGACACCCATAGCGGCTGAGGGCAATGCTACTTCGTATCCGCATTATTGTGGATACACGCACTAGGGTGCACCCTTCGAACGATGATCATAACCAGGAAGGAGACCCCCGATGCCCAATGAATCGCCAAGGGGAACCTCTCAGTGTGGACAACTCTGATGCCCAAGACGAAAGACAATATGGCTCATGATCCTTTGCTAGAACAAGAGGACTTGGCGAATCAATGTAGGAGGGCATCAGACACACCACCTATGTCAGGGAATTTGGCCCCTAGAGGGCGAACACGAGACGCGCTGAGCAGCCTCGTTGGTCATCATGAAACCCACTAGGCATCCCGTGGTGTATCAGAGGAGGCACACCCGGACCGCTAAAGAAAAGACATGTTCTGTTCCCCAGCCTCCTCCCCTCCCCGGGATACTCTTTGACCGAATGTTAGGATACGAAAAATCCGCTCAAGTTGAGACAGGAAGAACTGCTTGGTTTCAATGCACTCCTCACTATATGAATAGGGATCCACCCCTGATAATTCCAGATATCTTGTTATAGGATCAATATTTTGGTTGTCACTAAAACTTCAACTCATCTTGTTTTATTATTTTTATTTTTGTACGATCTAAGAGATCTCCTTAATTTTACATCAATAAAATTTGTTTGTCTGTTCAAAAAAAATTACCTCGATGATGAAAAGGTAGGTTCTTGTCCACCATGTACTTGAATTCGGTACATGGATCATTTATACCAAGCCGTGATAAACTACATGAAAACATCATTTTAAGTATGCTTATTTTCATCTTGCATCTTTTAAATGTTTGAAATATGACACGAAATACATGATGCTGTATGGTCGGTATAGAGGACAGTTAACTAACAAAAACATAAAGAAATATACAAGTTAGGGGAATCTATAATGCAACGTCATATAGATACGATTTTGAAGGTCAACCTAATCTCTTGATACTCCCATTGTTTGTGGCTGGCGAATTGGATACCCATTTTCACTTTGTGTCTCGTCATTTCTGTCGGCCATGCAATGTAAAGATTAATATAATTTTTATCCCCGCACGACAAATTCTTCTCTAATGTTTCGTCTTATGATAAGTTGGTCTTTAATCAAAGGATAACCTTCTTTTTAACAAGTATTTATTTTTAAAAATTTCCTTGGGGGAGAAATAATGATAGTCTCACTACTAAACTACTACCTCATATGGTTTAAAAAAGAGACGAAAAGTCTTCTCTGGAGTTGAAAAAACCAACGTCTTCTCGCATCTTCTTCTTTCTTCCTTAATCGCTCCGGCAATCTTCTCCCTCCAGTTTCTCTATGGATCCCGATCAGCCAAAGCTACCATCCTCATCCTATTTCCAATAATTCAATTTTGAAGTTATTAGTGTTTGATTACACGAGGAAAGGTACTGTACAAACTCTCTTTACAAACCCTTCCCTCAACCCTAGATCTATGTCGCCGCTGTCACTTCCCTTCTTCGTCGATGACGGCCTCGGCCACTAGGCCAAGGTTGTTACCGACGGAGCCCCGCCGTGCTCCCGTGTCCCCTTCCCCCCCTCCGCCTCTT
Organism: Erodium maritimum; assembly: GCA_963921825.1. Lineage (NCBI taxonomy): Eukaryota > Viridiplantae > Streptophyta > Magnoliopsida > Geraniales > Geraniaceae > Erodium > Erodium maritimum. The sequence goes on along the minus strand of OY997588.1, from coordinate 87,202,442 downwards.
ACCCCTCCTTTGTTCTCCTTGTCCCGACTTCCCCCCTTTTCTTCTCCAGCTCGCCTCCCTTCTCCGTGTCCGGTAGACCTTGTCCCGGCGTCTCGTGCCCCGCTCCGGCGATGCTCAGTTCTCCTCTCCTTCTTGTTCCGTTCGCGTGCTTCAGATCACCTCTCGTCCTTAGATCTGACCGGCTACAGTTTGGAGACGCGTTTGTGGGGTTCAACAGAGATTTGGTCACCCCTTAGGTCGGTCGTGGTGTTTCTCCAGCGACGCTCCAACGAGGCTTCACGGATCTGCCGTGGGAAGCTTTTCCGGTTTGGATTAGCTGTGGTTCCGTGCTACTCTTTCCGGCTAGCGCTGTCCCAACATTTTGACGGTTCACTGCTCCCCGTGCCTGGCTAGACATGCCTCGTCCCGTGGTGCTCCGACCTTTGTTACCTTTGTTTTGTTCCTTTTGCAGATCTACTTTCAGAGTGTTGGGGTTCGACCGTTGTGCTCGGGTTTCCGGTCTTGTTCGACGCTGTTGTGGATGGTCTTTTCGTTCTCGGGGATTTTCTCGTTTGGGTGAGGTTCCCTTTCTCCGACCTAGTATTTGTTTGAGAATTTTCTTTTCACTCGTTTAGAGTTGTAAAATTGTTGGTCTTCCGTTCCCCACCCGTTCGTGGTGGGACCCGTCGGTTTAAGGTGTTGGTCGCCGACGAGTTGGTTTCTCGGTTCTTTCCGAGTCTAGAGACTTTCATTTTTGCCTCTTGGAGTGTTTAAGCTGCGGTGGATAATTCTCTGCCCTAGCTCTGCTGTTTGCGGTGCTGACCGACGACGTGTCGGCTTTCTCACAACTTTTGAGTTGGTGATGTCGATGAGCTAGGTAGTTCTCTACTATTACTGGTTTTTGATTTGGGATGAGTGGTGTTTGCGTGCTGTGGACACTTTTCCGTCGACTTCTTGAGGTAGCTTTGTTCGAGCTTCATGGTGGTTATATCTAGGTTTTAGACCTTTTTTGTTGTTAGTTTCACCCTTTGATGGGTTCTTTTCTGTTGTTTCGGGCTTCATTGTTGGTTGATCTGGTTGTGTAGACCGTGTTCTGTTTTGATATTATTATGGTTTGCTTAACAATGGTTAAATCTGGGTATAAGATTGTTAGACCAATCCTAGATTATTTTTAGGTTACTTACTCTGCATGTATTTGCGCTAAGGACCTCGGTTGGGGTTTCCTTTGTTTGTAAGTTTCTTATTCTGAGGGGTTTCCCCTTGCCTTGTCTTTTGTTTTAAAAGACTTGGTTTATATAAAAAATTGCTGATAAAAAAAAGCTACCATCCTCTACCGTGCCGACCATAGATCAATTTCCCCACCCTTTCTTTTCGAACATTAACTTCCCCCCGACAGTTCCTCTTTCAGAATCGATTCAACCCGGCTTTCCATCGAAATCGATGCACTTTGGTCCTATCCCGTCGCCCGCCTCACCGTGCGACCACACCACAGTGACCGGAGCTGCATCCGGCGACATGCACGAAGCGCCTCGGTCCCGCTCACCCACGAAAGCCCAAGCATCGGCTTGGCCGGCCCCCCGTATGCCCCACTCTGAATCTGGCCGGGCCACGTCGCATCCATGAGGGATGCCATATATTTTCCCCAATACTCCTCTGATCTGCTCAACCCTAACCGTGGTCGATCTAAAAAGGTACTTTCAATACTCACCAAGCCACCGACAGGGGAACATCTCCCTGTACCGGATTGGGAGGGCGACAATGAGGTATTGACCTCACAAGATCAAAGGATGAGGAATGAGGAGGAGAATCAGGTTCCACAGGCGGAGGTGTCACAACCTCCCTCAGCGAAATGATGAGACCCGGCGGGTGTAGGACGGGCCCAAATGGGCCTATACCCACAGACCTGGGACAACCGATGATGGGAAGTATCGGGGAAACCGCAAACAAAAAAGCACTTTATTTCTGCCTGTTTTATGAGCTTTATCGTTTTAGTTTGGATTGTTTTAGTTTGGGTTATTGTTGGACTATTTATTTCCTGTTTTGTACCTTTGAAATTCTAGTAAGGGGATGTCTTGAGGTAGTGTCTGCGATCCAAAGCGAACTGTTTCTACGGGTCCATGAGCTTTGGGTTGGCTACGGGCAACCATGACATATATCTGGAAACTAGGGCTTTTACGGACTACTTTGTATGGTTTACTTTTCACATTAATTCACTTCCCCAATTTACTCGTTTCAAAAAAAAAATTACTACCTCATATCTAGTCTCTCAAAGCGGGTTATAAATACGATCGAACGGAAAATAGATTAATTACGGACCAATAAAGTAAAAATACAAAATACGAAAGATAAAAACCAGAAACATTAAACCTATAGGGGACTTAGATTGTTGTATTAGTGCCATTTGGGGTACTCCAGGACCATCATCCAATAGTCATACTTCGTGAAACGGAGACCAAAATTACGCTCGTATTGTTGATGGGCATCCATGATGACCTCCGAATCGTAGGCAGTCAGACTGAGTGTTTCCAGGAATTCCAAGAATACAAACTTGAACGTTGTCACCTGCTTGTTCGTCTTCTACCAATGGTCTTAAAGGTTTTTCTTCAGGCGGGGATACAAATGTTAGGCCATTGCATCCTATTCATGTTGGACGGTTCACTAGTATTCCCTGGTGAATTTAGTGCAACATCCACGTGATATAAAGGCAAGTCACCTCTTCGTCAGTCCATGTTGGTGCCATAAGAGATTTGGGTTAAGAGAGTTGAGATTCGGCACTGAAACTGAAGGGACAATCAGAATAGAAAAGATGGAGAACAAGAAACAAGTGAAAAGAGAGCATTTCATTGCTATTAAATAGGAATATTCGGGAGGAGGGGGTGAAATTAATAGGATAGATTTGGCGAGTTGAATACGGTAGATTCTTTGAATGGTAACTTTGACCGATTTGGTGGAAAGAGACAGTGGGAAAAGAAATGGAAGATTCGGTAATTAATCTTTCCGTTTCAAAACAAAAAGAAATGCCAAAATATATCGAACAAGACGAGTTGAAAGCCAAGTATAAAATCGAATACCATGAGTTCAAAGCCGAGTATGAAGATGAACAAACAAACATACATTACATATGTTAAGTGTGGTTCGTAACTTGAAGCATAACGAATATGAGTGATTCTTGGTTGGCCTTCTCTAACGTGTCCAGTCCGACATGTCTAGAGCAATGGCTTCGGCGTACTGCCTTATCAAAGAGTTATGGCACTTTAGAAATCGATCTTTGGTACACTCGAACATACCACACCGTCGAGTTTCTCGCTCTTTCTTGTAAAGGAGTTTGGTGGAGATGAATCAACCTATGAAACACAACTTTCGTTGTCAGATGCCATCAGTTGGATATAATGGATTGGATGTAATCACTCCTAACACATGAAACTTACTAACAACACCTAACACTAGTACAAGTAAACCCTGAATCTTGAAGTGAAGAAAAGTACTCAACAAAAATTGTGTGGATACTAAAGCAAGTACACACACAGATGAATGAAAACAAGTACTCAATACATGCAACAAAGGGAGCCTACAACCCTTAAATATAAATCAACTCAAAGCCACACTAAATGCAAAACCTCTTTGAAATTTGACACATGACCTGTGAATTTTTTTATTAGTGTATTAACCGATGGATAGGGAATGAATGTTAGTTAATATTTCTCTTCATTATTAAAAAATTGTTACTCTGATAACCAGGTTTCATAATGAATCCTCGACCTGTGTCTGGTGTTGATTACTTAAACATGATGCCCGAATCAGTCAAGTTGGAAATATGTAAAAGATCTCTCAAATATGGTGATGGTCCTTTCTACTCATTCTCGGCTTGGTAATGGATTCCAACAACCTTTTACATTAGTTGAATATTTTAGTGTGTTTTTATTTATTACATTAAAGTCTCCCCATGTTTGTCAATCAGTTGCAATCCATTGTATGGCCTTATCACTGACGATGCGAGTATTCGTAACATGTTACGTTGTGAATTCCGACCGGACGTGGTAAAGAAAGTGACACGTCATAGCGTTCAAGTTCTTGAAAAAGCTTATGATTCAGGGAACTATAGGGGAAAATACCTCCTTGGTATATTCCACACCTTCAACGGTGGTGCACTAGAAAAGGGTGTTGCGCTTCTTCGAGAGTGTAACAACAATTGGTCAAACTCAATGACGAGATATGTATATGCCATGGGATTATTAGAATAGAAAAAGGACGACTCCGTTACGTATTCTATTCTCCATAGTCTGTTTGAAGAGAAGTACCCTCATGATAGAGCTATATTTCATAAATGTCGTAAGAAGCTCCGCAAGATGTTGCATGATATCAATTATATGCAGCTGCATACAATAACTATGTGCACTGATATAGGGTATTTTGGCTATTGGAATAGAAGATTGGGGCAAATCGTTGACCACTGAGAGTACAATTTTTACCGCATTGACTGTTTGATTGATATAGAAACCTTCAAGCTGTCTTATAACATAGAATGGTTCATGTTTAGGTATTTCGTATCTTTTGGAGACGTTCTATGTTTTTGTATATATGTTTTTGTTGAACAATGGATATGTATAGTATAGTTGTTGCGTATTTCTATCAACCGTGCAATTTTTTTAACATATACAGTAAAAAACTTTATTATAAATATATTAGTGACATCCTTCAAATTAATATATTGTATAAGGCAGTATGTAGGTTGAAAATCTCACAATAGATAAAATGATTGAAATGAGATTTTGAATACATGAATAAATAATAATTTTTCATGGGATTCTAAAGAAACCCACAAACACCACCACATAACGAATTACATTATCCAACACGGTTTCATTTGGTTGACTATAAGTACAATATGAACAACTAGCACTACACCATAAGCAGCATATGGAGTGATTCCTCATCCATCACAGTCAACCACTTTACAAATATACTACAATAACTTCCATGATATTTTATATTATTAAAAATGAGTGTGCAATCTTTCTATATGAGCATCACTCATTGGTAGGTGAGTATATGTTACTCACCTGTAGAGGTTGTGTGCCATGTATGAAGATGCTGTCAAATAATGGAAACATCTAGGTGGATTCGATGTAACCGGTGCTACTTCTTGTCCCGCCCAACTGTCCAGCCAGGATACTATTCCATCTTTGCCCCCGATGCGTTATCATGGACCAATGACCTGCCTAATGGCACGTTTCATGTTTTTCCTTAAACTCCTCAAACTCTAACCCTCCACCCGACACCGTCACTAACTTTTCCTTCTTCATCAGCTCCACCCTTACAGCCGCATCCACCTCCACCTTCATTTTTTTCCTTCTCCATGAGTAATGAATCTATTCGAGAAATAAGGATGCCTGATTATATCACCTTTGGGTATTACTAAAAACCACGGGAGAATATATCACACCAACCCTAAAATCCTTTTAGTCATGCCTTGAAGAAAAAGCCGATGGGTTACCAAATCCTCAGGCTCCATGCTGGAGGTATCCTTCTCATGGAGTAAGCGGAACTCCCGCAGAAGGGACTGTTGGGAAGTACCTACGTTGAACGCTCCTTCTCGGTGGCACTCAAGGTCTCGACATATGCGCGTGGTCTAGACTATGGGCCTTCTCTTTGCCCTTCCCCTTTCTATCCTTCGCGGCTTTCCTGCCCATAGGGCGGCGGCCGCGGACTGGTCTTGGGCATGCACCATAGGTGTCTTCAGCAACATTAGCGACCATGTCCATTTGAGACATTTGGGTGCTCAGGCTAGGAGTTCTGGGTGTGCACCGACCCTCACTCTTGATGAAATCACCAATTTTCGTCGAGAACTCGTTCTCGAACCGATGTTCCCAACATGGCTTGTTTCGCACGAGCTGCTACCAGTGCTTCCAAGCGAAGACGTGGTCGTATCTCTTCAAGTAGTCCCTCTCCGCAACCTCCGTGATCTTCTAATTGGATCTACCGGATTGGTAGATTTTCTTGAATTTGAACCAACAACCTTGGAACATCTTGACCTTTCGGTTAATTATGCTCCAATGTTGCTTGTATTTCTTCGTGGATCGTCGCTTGGACAAAGTCACGGTGGATGGCGTCCAAAAATGTAACCGCCAACTGATCAGCCCCATGCTCAGAGTTCTCAGAGTTGTTTAGCCATGCAAAGACCAATGCCATCTCCTCCGCCCAAGTCCATTTCCGGTAGAGACGGGAAGCAGCCGGTTGGTCGGCCTCTGGCTGTGATGGTGGAGGTGGTGGAACTCAGACGCGGAGCCTAGGTCTAGGACGTTGTACTGTGGGGACTACCATCCTGGTATAGCCTGAGCCCGTCCTGTCATAAACGAAGCCCATCCCGATTTTCAAATTCGTTGGGATCCCATTGAGGAACGACGATGTTGAACCCAAGTTGTCATTGTAGCAGTTGAACGTAAGGCTGGCCGGAAATGTCCGTCGCTCTGATAGTGAAGGAAATACTCCTCCGCTCTTGGGTCCAATGTTGATCCTCCTCCTCATCGGAGTAATGTTGTGAATAGGGCACGTAGTCCTATTCCCGTCTTCCCCCACGGTGGTAGTCGTCATGGACATCCTCCACACAACTTCGGGGTGGCGATACTTCACGGGACACGCTGAATCCCAACGGATATCTCAAGTGTCTGGAACCGGCCATTATCCCAGCTGGACAAAAGTGTAAAACCCGACTTATTTTTAAAGGGTAATATTTTTCAATTTGAAATGATGAATTTGCAACAAGTGTTTTTTTTAAAAGAAAAATCAAAAAAAGGGAAAAGAAGAAAAAATGGACTGAGTTAGAGATTGGGCCAGCTAGGGCCCAATCAGATACGCGCGCGCCGGACCACGAAGCACGAGCCCACGCCCAACCCTAGCGTTCGCGGTCCTTCGCCTTCTACCTCACGTGCACACATACCGAGGCAACACAATTGCAGCGCCGCTCTCTCCTCTCTCCCGTTTCTCTCTCGCCATTGCCGGAGATTCAGAGCTTTCCCGACCTCGCCGGAGCTCCTGCGTTACCTCCCGACCTTCCTCCTCCACCCACCACCCTCTACCGCCTCAACACGTACCAGAAACACCCCCTTCTCTCTTCTTCTTCTTCCTCGTTTCGCCATCGGAACCAACGCGAGCTCGCCGGAGAACGTTCAAGGTTCCCGAGCTCGACCTCGCACGGTTCGTGCTTCCCTCGCCTTCATCCTTCTTCCCCGACCTCGCCTCGCTTGAAATCGTGTCACCCCGAGCTCGATTCGAGCGATTTTGACCGGAGCCATCGACGGCGAGCTCCGCCCTCGTCAGATCTGAACGGGAGCGGAGTTGCGTCGTGTTCCAGCCAGCGCCGCCGTAGCCCCGACCTCGCCAAGCCCCTGACCCCCTCTCCGCCTCCTTCTTTCCCCCCTTCGCGCGTTCTGACGCCGTGGACGACGGCCGGAGCAGCTCTTTGGACATACCGGAACTGATTGGAATTTTTAGCTGTTAAAAACCCAGACTTGGACTTCGCCCGAGATGACCGGAGTTAGGCCCGGACGTCAGCAGCTAGGAGACGTAGCTGTTGTGATCATCTTGAGGTAGGGAAAAGTACTAAACTCATCTGATAATTTAAATAATGCTGATATCATGCCTATAGGATAAAAATAACTGGAAATGTCCTAGATTTCATATAGGATGTGATTCACTAGAATAACCGTTGTTAATTACATAAATAATCGGACGAGTCTAGTATGCATATATGATGTGATTCACTAGATAATCGCTTTCAATACTTGGGAAATTGTCGTGCTGGTAGAACGGCCATGACGAGCCTTAGGATTGTTTGTGATTGCTTCGCATGCCGTATTTGCTTCGTCCTTAGGTTAAAATAAGAGTCAAACGAAACTAGATAAATTGTGATGATTGTGATTGATTGAATGAATGTTTGAATGTAAATTGTTTGTGCCAAATGGTATGGACGGGTGAGTGATAGACCGATGAACGTGGTTGGTAAGCTACGCCGGTAAGCGTGATTATTGGTATGAATTCTATGTGCCGGGTTGTGGTAAGCTTGGTCGATATTGTGGGTTGTTATATTATGTTTGATATGCCGTTGTGTGGCGTTGTTTGTGCGCCCCGAGGTGTGGTTCCGGGAAGATACCTAGGCCGATGTGCGTTTCCGGTATGGTATATGATCGTATCCCCGAGGTGTGTTTCCGGGAAGACATCTAGGTCGATGTGCGTTTCCGGTATGATGTATGGTTGCTGTCCCCGATTTGCGTTTCCGGGAAGATGTCTAGGCCGATGTGCGTTTCCGGTATGACATGTTATCGTGTGCCCCGAGGGAGGTTCCGAGAAGATATCTAGGCCGATGTGCGTTTCCGGTATGATATGCTATGCTATATTATTTGCTGCACCCCGATGACCCATGATCCTTTGGGGACATTTCCGGGAGCCCCGATGTATGCGTCCCACGGGGATGTTTCCGGGAGTACCGATGTATGTGTACCCTCTGGATTGAGGGGTTTTCCGGTATGATATGCTATATTATTTTGCTGCACCCCGATGACCTATGATCCTTTGGGGACATTTCCGGGAGCCCCGATGTATGCATCCCGCGGGGATGTTTCCGGGAGTACCAATGTATGTGTACCCTCTGGATTGAGGGGTTTTCCGGTATGATATGCTATATTATTTTGCTGCACCCCGATGACCTATGATCCTTTGGGGACATTTCTGGGAGCTCCGATGTATGTGTTCCGCGAGGATGTTTCAGGGAGTTCCGATGTATGTGTACCCTCTGGATCGAGGGGCTCTCCGTTATATTATATTGGTCTGTGTGTGGACTGGAGTCGTTCAGTTTTGTTTATCTATCTTTAATATTCGTGTATCCCGTTAGTTGTTCCCTTTGTTGAATAAACTATTTTGACCCGTGGGTCGTTTCATTAGTTATTTCTAATTGTGGATAAACTTATCTCCCGTTAATTTTCCCTTGAGTTACTATTTTGATAAGCCTTGCACTTTTTATCAATCTCAGATTTGACGCATTGTGTTAACGATTCTAATTCTTACTTTCGTTTTAAAAGTGGGGGCTCTTCCTTTACTTACTATTTTTTTCCTACTGAGCGAAAGCTCACCCCCTTTATGTTTACTATTGTTCACATGTCTCAGTGCTGAGTGGGCCTAGAGGATGTCTCAGAGCTCGGGAGCTCGTTGAGGGTCCGAAATTGTTATGTTAGAGACGTACCTTCAACTTTGTTCCAACTATGTCTTATTTGTTAAATTTTGAATTTGTTTATGAGGATTACTTGGAGTTTTACCTTCCTGAAAGTTTTATCTATAAATTGTTATTTATCTTTACTCTAACTCACGTCTTGAGTCCGGTCAAAACCGGATTTGGGGCGTGACAGAAAGGGGCGGAGAAACGGTGACGAAGCAAGACCTCGGAGAAATGCCGGCGAAGCAAGAAACGCACGATGAAATGACGCGGCTACTGAATGATCGGAGAAACACCGCCAGCGAATAGTTGGTTAGAGAAACGGGTGGTTCAGGAATGCTGGGTGGCAGATTCGCCGGTAACTGGAGGAAGAAGGTCAGAGCAACAGAGATTCAAAGTTGCAGAGCAATCGTGAAAAAGAAGTTTTGGTGGTTTATTATTTAAAGCTGAAGTTCAATTTCAGCATTCGTTTCGCTGTCATGCGTCAGTTGGGGATTCGTACGTCATAGTCTACGATTCATCGACGTCGAATCTACGGTTTCGAAGATTCCACGGTGGCCCGACTCTACAACACAGATTCGATGCCAAAAATCTGCAACTCGTACGATTCGACGACACATTCTATCGCCGTTTCTACATAGTGCTGTTAAGATTTATATCGTTGACATAACTCAAATTTGATTGCTAAATTCACTAAACCATAATACGTAAGGTCTTTATTACTAAACCTACTTGAACTGGTTAATGAAGTCGTGCGTCTAAATGCAGAACTACAAATGAGTTTAATTTCTTTTGCGAATACAGAAGTAAGATTGCTCCATTACAAGTGTATGACTCAAAGGTCACTGGTTCAATTCTTTTTCATCAAACAAAAAGAATATCAAATTTACAATTCAATCAGTTTATGCAAAGTAGCATATCCTCAGCTCCACAACACAACTAACTTCAAGTCTCAAACTATACTTTGTTCAACCATTTTTAGGTGGTTCATTCCATATTCTTTTTTGCTCATCGAAGCTTCCGATCACAGCAGACTGTTTCTCATCCCTTATCCGTTCTACAAAAAGATGGTAAAAGGCTTCAACATCAACATTCTCTAAAATATTTACCAATTTTCCATCTTCATGGATCATAGTCACTCCATCCTGTGATTCAAGGCCTTTGGCAATTACTCTGACCGGTCTGATTTGGTATTTTTGATAAATCCGATCACTTGCCAAGACGACCGCGCCAAGAACCTCCCCCAAGAATATATCCTACACCACAAGAATAGACATGAACAAGATTTCAAGCTCAAATCTTCCATTCATAAAGCATAACATAATTTGTAATACCATGTGACCATATCGATGATGCTTTTTCTGCAGACGATGTAACAAGGAAAGCAAACGCCTGGAGAAGGTGGCCTCGGGCGTCTGCTCTCCCCTTTTCAGCCTCGCTAACATTCTTGGAAACGAATTGACTTGACGCTGCACCCCGAGGGGGATAAGGTTGATATTCAATGCTGATTCCAAGACTGTTTTTGCAGCGAAAGGGTCGAGGAACATGTTGAATTCGGCGTAATGGTTTGAAGAAACTGTAAAGACATTCCCCTTCTCTAGACTATACTGCCTTATGTGCCCTCCAACCACAAAAACTTCCTAAAATGTTCAAAACCAACACTGTAATACCTTATAAGGTTGATGATAACATGTAGAGCTTCATGACTTCACTAACCTCAATACGAGAGCTCGCTTTCTTGTCTGACAAAATAATCTTGGCTAAACTAGTCAAGGGTCCATTGGTCAGTATAGTGATCTTGGATCCTCGATCTAGCGTTTTTAGAGCTGACGCCCAGACTTCCAAAGCCAGAGGTTGCCTGAGCTCAGGGTGATCGGTGTCTCTAGGAGCTCCATGACTAACAGAATTCTCAGCTGTGTACCTGAAAATGACTGCAAAGTTAGTCCAAAATTAGGAAATGCAATGCAGCACCTATATATGCAGGCGGTATATTTCACCTTCGAGGGCTTCTTGGCAAATCCCTGGCAAGGCCATAGAGAGTATCCGAATCAAGAAACCCGCCACTACCAAGAGGAATGGCCTTAGCGTATTTGCAGTCCCCAACAGCAGAGAAAGAGGGATCGGTCTGGTTCATCCCATATACATCTCCCATGCCCACCGGTATGTCATCACGACCCATCATATGTAATAAATCGTATATGACATCGATAGTTGCAGCATTGGCCCAACCAGTTGGACTTACTATAATTGCCTGAATAACAATGTGCATTCACCAAACTATGTCTTATAACTTGCTATTATTACAAACCAACATACAGTGCATTGTCTAACAAACATAGCCTACTAATTACTACATCTACCACTGAAAAACCAGAGGGCATATGATACATTTACAGATAATTGCAAAAAAGTACCCTGAGATATTTACCACTTACAATTTGTAGTCCTCTATTTTCATAATTGTAAAATAAGTTCCACAAACCTATCTTTTTGTTGCGCTTTGTATAAATTGCTATAAAATGACGATTTTACCCTTCAAAATTCTAGTTTAAAAAATAACTAACAAATAACAAAAAATCTTTAACACCACATCCCTTAAATTTATTGCTATTAGTGCGGTACGAAAAGAAGGAAAATTGAAGTTTTTTGTTTTTTGTTTTTTACTTATTAATTTGCATGTTAAGGATAGAATGTCATCTTAATACAAAATGTAAGAGTCAAGGTTGCCATTACCAAACAAGAGTGCAAAGAGCAAAAAACGAATACCTCATACTCATTTTCGAGCAATTATCAGCACAATGACAAATGACCAAATGTTAACGGATATTTTTGGTTAAGAGAGTTTCACGAATCATAGAAAGCAAGTGCCATACCTTAAGATCGATTACTTCGACGGGCACTTTTAGTAGATAGAACAATGCTAGAAAATCTCCGGCGCTCATGTCCATGTCAAAGACAAGGGGTTTCCCCAGCTTTTTCCCTTCAAAGTTTGGTTTGTAGAATACTTGTCTATAGTAAGGATAGGAGGTAGTGAAATTGAACCTCCCACTGTTTTCCTTCCGACTTAGAATCTATAATCCACAAAAAAAAAACTTGATATGGCGATAGAAATTGAAGACTAGATGAACAATAGTTTTCGAACGAACTTACATCCAAGAAACTTATAAAGAATTCTCTGTTAAGGGGGCTGCGAACGTCTTTATTAGGCTTGGCTTTTGTGGCAACAAGAACACGAACTCCATCTTCGCCCTTTACCTCCTTGGTATAACCATCCTATCAACAATACAATACATCACATTACAAGAATATCTATCATCATTTACTCAAATTACATAGTCACTTGCTATACTGTGTTTGTGTACCTGGCATCTCCCTTTCCCATTGTGCATCTTACAAAATGGATCCTGAGTTCCTGTCTGAACATGACCACTATGCACTCCACCTTTCTTAAGACCGAACTTGGGAGCCTCGCGACGATCAAAGAAGGGATTGGAACTATCAGAGACCCCATAAGGTTGGTTTGAAGTAACTACTGTTATATTCATATACTCCATCTCAGCAAACTCATTTCCTCTGTCCGGATCATGTGAATTGCGCATCATTGAGACCGCTACACCCGCCATAAACGAGTCCCACATGAAGTAACTCTGCACAATCGTTAAACCAAGTCACTCAAACTGTTAACTAAGGTACACGAGTAGAGTAACAAAGTCATCTACCGTGTAGAACTCATCGTCAAACCAAGTGTCGCGAGCCATTTTGAGTGACTCGTAGCAGTACTTGGCCTCGTGCGTGAGCTCCTTCCTCTGCTCAAACGCCTCAAAGAAGTTCTCCGTTATGGGGATGGTATTTGTAGCATCAAGAGGGACGAGGGTGATGGGTACACCCGAATGTATCACCTGTAAGTAATAAGTTGAGTTAAAGCTGATAGTTGACGGTCCAATTATATTTTTATACACAACCAACCTGATAAGCAGCAAAAGGATCCGCGAAGATGTTGAATTCAGCGAAGGGGTTACTAGTATAGGCCGTGAACAAATTGCCACGGTCGCCACATTGCCTGGGGACGCACGACGAGTTAGCAGCAGGGGGGCAGCAACCAGTGGGGTTGCGAGACCTGACTCCGCCGCCCATGACATAGATGTGCTCGATGTTCTTCTTGAGATGAGGATGAGTCATGAGGAAGAGAGCCACATTGGTATGTGCTCCTATAATGAAGACGGTCGTGGGACCGGCAGAGATTTTGTCAATCAGCACTTGCTGAGCGCTAGGCTGCCGAAGAGGAGTATATTTCCTCGACCCCTGAGGGAGGAAGCCTCTTCTGATGCCATAGTTGGTGTCAATATCTAAGCGCCCTCCGCTACCGATTGGGATAGCTTGTCTGTATCTACACTCTCCAGCTGTTGAACTCCCCTGACATTGCAGACTGTTAGAGTATAACTATAATTAGACCTTCAACTATCAGCTTGAACCTAACCTGTTCGATGATGGGGAGATACCCGCCAACGTTGGCGAGTACAGTGCCGTTGCCCAATATGGCGCCCTCTCCGCCCACTCCAACTGCAATGTCGTCGCGACCCATCATGTAAAGAAGGTCGTAGATTTGATTCACCGAGTGTCCGGCGTTCGTCCATGCGTTGGTGCTTATGGTAACTCCCTGCACCAAAACAAACCAAGTTAGGACAACAATCCAAATGGAAACAACGTTAACAAAATACGAAACAGAACCTCCAAATGGAACTCTGTTCTGTTGAGCTTGAGGAGATACAAGAGACCGAACAAATCGTCGGTGTCGACGTCTGTGTCCAAGAGGATCCGATGAACTCTGCCCTCTACACTCCACAGGTTAGCTCCGATCACCAATATGCCTATCAGCCACAGATTCCTCCAATCTTCAAACATTCTCCACTTCGAATCCGATCCCAAACAAAACCCAGAAATCAGAATCTCAAAAACAAAACTTGTCCCTTTTCATTTTCCTGACCAAGAAACTTGATGAACAAGATGATCAAAACCACAAGGGATTGGCGTGGCCTTGAACCTTGCGAGAGAGCACGCAATAACCGCTGGTTTAGTTATCTTGTGGGAAAGGTCAATGCTCTTGAAAATCTCATGACAATTCCGACAAAACAGACATATATGTATAGATGTCACTGTAATAACTAATAAGAGTGCTCAAGTGTTCAAAGGCTAACCATTAACCTCAATTTAAAACAGCTACTCCGCAAACTTCTCACCTCAATCCCACTCACCCCATGTATTACTGTATTTGTTCGGTATATATTTAGTTAGAGGAACAATTTTTTAGCAAGATATTATTATTTCAATCAAAAGATAACAGCCCATCTCTAAATAGAGTACATCTAACCGTTTAAAAATACCTATGGTATTCGGGGGAGAGATGATAAGGGGATGCAGTTCTCCACGACATCTTAACACAGGGAGCAAGAAAGGAGGGCATCATTGTAGGTTTCTCCGCTTTGACCCTTTCTATTTCAATAAGGACATGTATGGTTCGCTTTTTTAACGAAAGGTGTAGATTTTCATTAATCAAATTGTTTCAATACAGAAAAGTGCATCAGAGACTATCTGACCACGAAGAATAGGGCAAGAACACTTAAGAATGTTCGCTATTCTTTTTACAATTGAATTGGTGCCCCATGGGCAATGACAGAATATGGGTGGGGGGAACGAGGAACCGGAGATTAGAGACCTCGACGGTAATGGTGATGGTGGGAAGCAAAGCATCGTCTAGGGATCCCTCCCAGGGCCAGTCCCTGATGCTCCCTTCCCTAGGAAAATTCTCGCTTTCCTGTTCAGTAGGCATGGCGGCGGCATCTGCAGGGACGTCGACGACTTCAGGTGTCTCGACGGTTGGTTGACGTCCTCGGTTGCTTCTTCTCCAAGTAACTCCCTCCCCGCCTTCCTTCCTCCAAGCCCTAGTCGGCATCAAAAGCAGCGACGACGGCAGCTACTTCAAGGGTGGCGACGGCAGCATCAGGGACGACGACTGTAGAGACGGAAACCCCCAGGGAAGCGGAATCAAGCGTGCGTCAGGGGCGGCAACAGCGACTGCAGAGACGTCGGCGACGTCAGGCGGCTTGAAAGTTGGTTGACGCCAAGGTGAGCTAGACGACATCCATCGGGTTTGCAGAGGGGGGACCGAACAGGATTGGTAGACGCGTCGGTGGTGGTGGGAGAGAGTCCACGGCGTGGTGGCTAGCGGCGGCCCGAGAGGAACCCTAGCAGAGAAAAATCGCGCAGGACTGAAAGGGGATGTATCGAGGAGATGATGGATAGAAAAGAGAAGAAGAACCATGGCATAAGCTATGGCAATTGTCATAGCCATGGTGGTGCAGACGGCGCAAGAGGCTCAAAACCCTAGCAGAGCAAAAAAAAGGATGGTTCCAGACCGCTCTAATAAATTGACTTGTATGGTTCGTTAGTTTGGTTAGTTTGGTTTCGAGTCATGTATTGTTTTAGGATTTGGTTTTTAGGTCGTTTAAATTTCTCGTTTCGTACCTTTGAAATGTCAGTAAAGGGATGTCTTAAGTTAGTATCTGCGAGCAAAAACAATATTTTTCTACGGGTCCATGAGCACCGAGTTGTCTACGGGCAACCAGGACACAAATCTGGAACTCGGGGGGTTTTACGCCATACCTTGTATGGTTTATTTCTTACATTAATATACTTCTCCGATTACTCGTTTCAAAAAAAAAAAATGGGTATTTGAAAATCAATTAAAATAGAAAGTATGATTAAATCAAGAAGGAAAACCAAATCCGACTCGATCTGATCGGTAAACATTTAGTATTTGATTACATAACAAATTGGATTTAGATATTCTAAAGGAAGTATAATTATTATTCAATTGGGATGAATTAATTCCTACGCTACTTCTTGGATTGAGAATGGTCAAAAGGGGGTATGCATATGACTGGGAGAGGTTGGGTGGTTCGTAGAATCAGAGGTGTTTTCATTGGCGTTGGAGAATTGAATACGGTAGTTGCTATTTTTGTCAAAAGATCTAATGAAGACTATGATATGATGATGGGTTTCTTCCTCATCATCACTCCCTTGTTGTTGTTTACTATTTACATCATTGCCACCCATTCGTAAAGATACAAAGAACCTTCATTGTCCATGCTTTTTTAATTGACCCTCTTATAATATTCGTGTATTGTTGGGTTATCCTTTCGAGACGTTGTCAACCATGCTCTATCATTTAGTTACATGGATCCGGAACAAGATTTGGTTTTATAATATTGCTGTAATATCTCCGGGAAATATGTTAGAAAGATGGTACGCAATCTGGCTTTCCTCATAACCTTTTTCTATTGTTGATTGAGATTGATGCAACGTTGTGTTTTGTTGAGCGTTTGACACTTTCAACTATGCCATTTTTTTTAATTTCAATGGTGACAAGTTAGCAAATTACACCACTAGAGAATGCCCCATCCGCCGATGGTGAAGCGTCGTCTAGGAACGATTTGGTGATAATTTTTGTTTTTGGCAGCTCAGTTGCATATCTGACTGACGAATTACCAAATCATCGTCTCGCTTAGTCGAAAAGTAGTGTTGGTAGGGTAAGTGGAACTTGGTTGACGCAATCAGTTTGCCGTTTAAGTGGACATTGATCGACGCACACTATTCGCCACTTCCCCGAACCCCCCATAGTCTTCCTAAGTCACGCCTCCTGAGCGGCCTCTTCATCTTGGGCACGGACGTGTGCCTTCTGTTCAACGTAGCTTGACTCCGTCTCAGTGAGGCGAAGCATCATCTCGTCCAACTACTCAGGTGAAGCCATGAACAGAGCACTTAACCAACTCGCGTTTGTGGTCATTGGGAGCTTGATGTACTTTCTCTTGAGTCTTGGCTGACCCGTCTATTCTAGCTGCCTGTCACTTTACGGATCTCTGAATCTTGTCTGAGGGGAAGGGCGACCAATGTATTGCTAAGTGCTTGTCGAATCTTTTCCTAAGAAACGATGGGAATTTAACAAAAAAATTATCATTGCAAATTAAAAAAAAACTGAATAAAAACCAGAATTGAAACTTATATATTAATTTAGTTTTAATTACGCTCACCTACCCCCATACTATACATGTTTATCGGATAAATGCTCCAAAGTTTTTTCATAAGGAATAATACCCCGAACTAACACTCAGTAATAACATCCCTCCTTCCATCAAATTTTTCATCCATTTTTTCTAAAATGCTGAAATTACCCTCAAATTTTATCCAAATTTACACCTTTATACCATTCAACCTAAACATATGTTTTTTTTTTCTTCTTATTAAATCGGAAATAAATGAATTATTATTTTAAAGGGATGAAAAATTGGATAGAAGGATGGATTGCTACTGAGTATTAGTTCAAGGTATACATTCATTACGAAAAAACTTTGAGGGTATTTAAAGGTGTATAATGAGTGTAACTAACTCATTAATTTACTTAAATGCAATGACAAAGTTGGAAGGGGAAAAACATACCACACATTTCTTGTTGTGCTCATTGGGACCGTCTTCCTTGTATGCATGCATATATACCTTGATGTGCAGAGATGGTTTCTAACATTCATTGCTCTAACACTCATGTGTCAAGTCTGCGAATAACTTACTTCCTGACCGATGTGCGAGATTTTTGTGCACCCAAAATGCCTTAGCACATTCGGTCTGTTTCTACCATTTACAAAATGTGTAATTAGTAACAAAAAATAAATGTGCATGTATGTGTTAACACCTGAAATTCGGGGTGACGTGAAGTGCTTGAGAAGCTAGTGGAACTCGATTGGGCGGTGGACGAACTCAGGTCACATCGGTCTTGTTCTTTATGAATCGTTCCTCGTACCATTTCTTAGTGTTGTACAATCTTTAAAATTGCTTATTGCTTCACCCTTTATCCAATCGAGAAGAGGATGTAAATTCATGTTAATCGCGTACATGTGTAGTGTAAAGGTAACATTAGTATAATAATATAAAAGAAGAAGAAAAAAAGCAGTGAACATAAATATTGTTCAATATTTATTTACTTACGTTGACCTGTATGTATAGTATCAATTTGTTGTTGTTTCATTTATCAGCAAACCAAATTGAAATTAAAACTTCTTTTGAGGTGAAAGAGGAGCTACAAAATCAATAAAAATAATACAAACCAACCTAAAAATCAAGGATGAACCAAATCAAAGATCTAAGGAAGAACACAACAATAACTTGCATCTCAAGTAAGACTTGAGGCCTAAGATAACCAAAGCTAACCAAGGAGCCAAGGATTTTGATGTTGGAATTTCAATCTATAGAACCTTTCTGACAAAAAAAACATCTAATACAATTTCTTGAACTGAAAAAACTAATGATGCAGATCAACCTAACCAACTTCTTTGAGCTGTAGAAACCCAAGATGAAGATCAACACAACCGAGGCTATCCTATCCACTTCTGAGAATGAAGGAGGCTGTAAAACCCGCTTCGGGGAAAGAAAAAAAAAACTTTTGGGTCGAACCGGATCGGACCGGACCCGACCAGAACCCGGCCAGACCAGCAACCCGCCCAGCAGGCCCGGTCAGACCCGGCCTCTTGCTCTTGTTGGGCCGTGGAAGCTCAGGCCCACCTTGGCCAGGCCCGTGTGCCAGGCCCGTTTGAGGGTTCGGGTATAAAAGACCATATTAGGGTCTGAAACCCTAATCTGTCTTCGTCTTCTTCGCGCAGCCCCCTCCCGTTACCCTTCTCCTTCGTCGACCTCCTCCCGACCCTTCCTCCCTCTCAGTTCTTCGATCCCGTCCAGCCACCACACCGCCGCCCTCTCCCGACGCCACCGTCGCCGGCCACCTCACCTCCCACGTCCGACCACCATCTCCCTCACCGATTTCCGGCCGCCACACCTCCTAACCCCGACCTCCTCTCCCGTCCCTCGACCCTCTCCCTCCTCTGGTTCGAAACCCCCTCCCCACGGCCACGCCGCCGTCCGATTCACGACCACACCACCGCCCCGAGCCCCTCTTCTCCGGCCAACATCGACCACCACTGTCCCTCTCGATTCCGACCGTCCCGAGCCCGAGCTCGGCCACCACTGCCCTCTCCCTCGTCCCGAGCCGTCGCCGGCCGTTCCCCGCCGTCACCGAGTCCCGTCGTCCCAGATCTGAGACGGATGAGGGGCCACCGTGCCTCGCCGTGCTCCGCCGCCACGCCCGGCACCGCGACCACCTCCCTCCGCCCTTATCTCCCCTACGGTGAGCCACCACCGTGAGTTTCCGGCCGGATTTATCGCCGTCGAGGGTCCTCGGATTTTCTGACCGAGCCCTCCCTTTCGTTGTATTTCTTTTTCGACTATTGTTAAATCTGTTAACGATTAAATCTGTTAGTGTTGTTTATTTTGTAAATGTCGAATCTGTTAGTAGAAAACAATTGTAATTTTTGGATCTGTTTAGTGGAATCAAAATCGGATTTTGGAAAGAAAAGTTGTAAAACGAAAATCAGATTAAAGAAAAAAGGGGTTTAAAATAAAAAGGAATTAAAATCAATTTGGGTTTTAAAAACGGTTTTAAATCGAGGAGTTGAGAATCAGATTTGTTAGGAAATAAACTAAATCGTCGGAAATAAAACTTGGGTTTTAGAAAGTCGATTTAAGGGAACAACCAGTTTTGATTTAAAATGGATCTTGATCCGTTGAGCGTGGAACGAATAATCGGGCGATTAAAATGGACTGCTTTTCGGGTTTAAAAAGGAACAAAAGTGGACTGCTGAATCGGACCTCGGGATTCGTGCGTTGGGATCGTGCCTCGCATGCACCGGTTTCGGTTCTCGGGGTACTCAAACCCGATTCGTCGTGACCCCGCTTTTAGCCCGCTCGAGTTTAAAGGACAAATTGTCGGGTCTAGACCGGATTAATCGTAACCTTTAATTTAGCGGTGGAACCGTTATTAATCTATGGCTTTCGTGTTCTCTTTAGCGTCCGGCTTCGATCGAAGTGGAGCCCGGAGGTAGCGAGCCAGAACGTCAGCAGCTAGGAAGCGTAGCGGTTGCTCTTCAGTTGAGTTAGGGAAAAGTAGCCGGATCTCGGCCCTGACTAGGGAAAGTTAACAGTAGATTTGCATGTGACACCGGGGTGTCGTGGGTGAAGTAGGTTTATCGAATATTAGAAATGCATGTTACGAGAACGTAGCAATTATTAGAAAAGCATGTTACGGGAACTTAGGAATTATTAGAAAGGCGATACGGGATTGTAGCGTTTATTGAGAAAAGCATGTGACACTTAGTAGTGTCGTAGGAGCAGAGAACTTAGCGTTAATTGTTTTACTGGAGGCATATGACCATGCCCGGAGGTTGATTGAGAAACTGTTGATATTAGGACTGTTGGAGGCTTGGTTAAGCCGGAGGTTGATTGCTTATTTAGTGTTTTGGGTGGCCTTGAGAGCCCGTGTTATTTATTGATTGAGTTTGGATGGCCTTGAGAGCCCGTGTATTTGAATTGGTGTCCTGGGTGGCCATGAGAGCCCGTAGTCAATTGTTGGTGTTTTGGGTGGCCATGAGAGCCCGTGCATTTAAGTTGGTGTTTTGGGTGGCCTTGAGGGCCCGTGTACTAAGGTTGGTGTCTTTGGCTGGCCTGACCGAGTTAGAGTCTCGGGGGGGTTGCAAGCTTTCTTTAGCTGGCTTACGAGTTAGAGTCTCGGTAAGTTGCAAGCGTGTTTTATGGTTGGTGTCTTGGGAGGCCGTGAGTGCCTGTGGGGTTGTTGAGTCCGTGTCTTACTGTCGGTGTGTCTTGGGAGGCCGTGAGTGCCTGTGGGGCTGTTGAGTCCGAGTTTTACGGTTAGTGTCTTGGTGGCCATGAGTGCCTGTGAGTGTTGAACCTGTGCTGTTACTGGTTGTTGATTTTGCTTGTGATTGTGTTTGTGGTTACCGGAGGTTGGGGGACCGCTTCCTGAAACGGGGGTCCACGAGCACACGCGTCTGCATGTTCAGACGGGGTAGGGGGCCCGCCCGCCAATAAAGGGGTCCTGGCTGCGCGTGTGTGGTTTGGGTTTGTGAGCAGACTTGGCGGGCTTGCGGGTTAGAGTCCCGGTAAGTTGCAGCATTCTTCGGCTGGCTTACGAGTTAGAGTCTCAGTAAGTTGCAGCATTTTCCGGCTGGCTTATGGGTTAGAGTCCCAGTAAGTTGCAGCATTCTTGGGTTGGCCTGACCGGGTTAGAGTCCCGGAAGGGCGTTATTGGCAGCTGGTTTGTGATCCTTCGTGATCTTGTTTTGGTGTGCGATCCTTCGTGATCTTGTTTTGGTGTGCGATCCTTTGTGATCTTGGTTGGTGTGAGATCCCTTGTGATGCTGTTTGGTGTTGCGTACTTTCTTTTGAGTCCTTGGAAGAGGTCGCCAATCGTTGGGTCAGATCTACTTTACGTGTCAGAGTGTTGAGTCGTTCGAGGAAGGTCATCGTGGGTGTTTGTCCAGTTAGAGTACTTGGGTTGGGGATGGTGTTCCCCGGTGTTAAGTTGTTGTTGGTATTACTTGTTTGTCTGCTAATTATGCCGTAGTCAGTCTGTTATCCGTAGTGGTGAGCGAACGCTCACCCCTAGCTGCTTTTCCTACAGGTACTGTTCGTGGGACGGACTAGGTGAGCTCTCGAAGCTTGTGGAGCTAGGAGCGGAGTCCGGGTTTTTTTACTTTTGGTCTAGCGACGGATACCTCGCCTTTTTTCCGCTTGTGGGACGTTTTATTTTGAGTTGTAATTATCCTTTTGTTGAACTAAACTGTTATTGTAAAGTGTTTTAATGGAAATGTTTTCGAAGTGTTTTCTTATTTTAAACGTTCGCGTCCCGAGTTCGGTTTACTGAAATTGGGGCGTGACAGAGGCTTTAAATCTTGGATAGTCAATGCAAGATGGATATAACAAGTGACGGAATTTCCAAGACTTTCCTAGCCTCTTCAAAAACTTTAAGAGACTTGTATACTGAGAAAAAACCATTCAGGGGATAAAACAAAGCCAGAAATCTTGAAAAAAGAAGTTGCAACCACCTTCAGCAAAACAAGTCAACTGAAAACTCTCAATCTATAAAGAGCTACCCACACTCAACAAACAAGAAAAAAATACCACACACAAACACAGGCTTGAGCATCCCTCGCTCAAACACAAAGAGAAATAAAACAAAACAAGATACCCCAAGGAATACTAGCCTTACCATAAAACAAAACTCAGATGACTCAACCCAAGGGCAACAAACCACCCCAAACCACCCAGGTCCCAAAACCAGAAGAAACAAAAATCAGAACTGAAGCAAAGGCAAAGAGCAAGATCAGACAACCAAACCAACTGCCTCAACACCTTGTCCCTAATCATTAGATATAACAATAAACCAGGAGCATATAACAGAAAAGAGAGTCAAGAGGGCCTCCTGATATAACAAGATGAAGGAGAGGATAACCAAGAATTATAGGATAAGAAATGGCCACCAACTTTGAACTTTGACCATTCCAATTGTAGGCTTGACTTTGAATTTTGAGAAAGATTTCTTCTGCATTAAGAATATTATTTTCAAAAACAACTTCATTCCTATCTAATCATATCTGCCAATAGCCAATCTGAAAAATGTTCCTCCAGCAAGCTTTAAATTTTAAGTTGATTAGAGAAACCCAAGAAGAAAGAAGGATCTTAGATGACTTTGGGATCACCCATGAAATTCCCCACCAATTAAGAATATAATACTAAACTTACCAAGCTCCTGAGCAATGCAGGATTGTATGAGAAGCATCCTCCAAATCATAATTGCATATAGGACACATTATACCTTGGAGAGATAATTGTAACCCTCTAGAATTAGGGAAGCATTTTCTAGGGATTGCTTCCAAGCAGACCAGCCAGCAAAAGGAAGTTACTTTCGGAGGGATACCAGGAATTCATAATGCTTTAGTCCAGCCAACATTTATAGAGGGAGCAGAATTATGATTATCCAATAGGTTGTATAGCCTTTTCACAGTAAAACCTTTAGGATCCCCATTCCAAATTAATAGGTCTTCAGCTTGTAATAAGTTTATCCCTCTAAGAATTTCTTGAAATGTAACCGAATCAAATTCTACCCTTTCCTTACGCACTGATATGAGGTTGACATCCCAATTCCCATCAAAGATGGCTTCAGCAATCATCATCTTCTTAGACTGAGATAGAAAATATAATTTGGAAGATAAATTTAAAAGGAACCTCTCCCCACCAAATGTCACTACAAAAATGAATTCTTTCTCCATTTCCTAGCTTTCAAGACAAACCTTTGACTCTAAATAAATTCTAAAATATAGGATCAACACTGAAGGCTAGTATATGGCTCATAAAGCTTGAACTTCCAATCTTAGAGAAATTAGATGAATCACATTCTGAGATACTCTAACCATATTTACTGCAGATCACTCTTTTCCATAAATAATTTCTTTCCAGAGAAAACCTCCTCCACCATATAAAAAGAAGGACTATGTTCATCTTTAACAAGTTTTTTATACCGAAACCTCTCTCCTTTTTTGGTTTACATACATTGCCCCATCTAACTTTGCAAAAAGACCTGGCTACTAAGCTTTCATGCCATAAAAATCTTGATGGCTTTGAGTACTCCTTTTGGAGCTCTAATTATAGAAAAATAATATAATGGAATTATAAGAGTAATTCTGCCTCCTAATGACAATAATTTGGCTTTCCATAATCCAAGAACTGCTTTGAATTTCTCCATTATAGAATCCCAAGATTTAATCCTTTTTGGGTTTACTCCCAATGGAAAGCCAAGATATGTTGTGGGAAGTTTTCCTACTAAGCATTCCAACATGTCTACTAACCTCATCTCCTCATTTTCTTTCAGATTTAAGGTGATTGCAATTGATTTTTCGTAATTTACTGAGAGACCAACAACCAATTTGGACATCGTGAGAGCGGTACAAGGTATCATTATATATGGCTTGAATGAAGAAAATAGAGTCATCTGCAAACTGGAGATGAGATATGATTGGACCAGACTGATTAAATTGGATGCCTCTAATAAGCCCTTGAATCAGACTAGCTTTCATGATTTGATTTAATCCTTCAACCACAATGACAAGTAGCAAAGGAGATAGTGCACATCCTTGCCTAAGCCCTCTGGACATTTGAAAATCAGGGCTAAGAACCATTTATAAGAACTGATATATGAGCTCTGAGACAAGAGATTATTCATAGTTTCCACATAGAACCAAACCCCATTCTTGTTAATAATTTCATGATAAAGCTCTAACTTAGTTTTTCAAAGGCCTTCTCAAAGTCATCTTTAAAAATGATTGCTTTTTTATTTGATGACTTAAGAAAATTGACTACCTTAGATGCTATTAAAATTTCATCAACAATTTGTTGTTGTTATTCACAAGGTTATCAATCACTCCTAATGATGTAATAGACAAAGCCTTGGCTCTTGGTAGGGATCTCTAAACATATTACAATGGCCTTATAGTTGTGCAATCGTATTAGATTGTATGTTCCTTGATGTGTCAACTTGTTCAAAATCTTTTAATATCCACCTAACCTCAAATCGTCGACATAGAAAATATGTTTCGCCATACGAGAAATACAATAGATATCGTGCATTAATATTGGAGTAAGTATATTAAACATGAAAGTAAAAATGCATACCTAAACGACGTGTTTTGTCATAATTGCGAGACAATAAGGCTCATCCTTAGAAAAAATTGTGTTGATCGGTACAAATATAATTCCACGATGGTTATTATTTTTGTTGAGCCATACCATCAACATCTAAATAGCATTGTTGACATCTCGTGTGTGTACTTCAGTTGAAAAACTTATAGCAAACACCATAATATATTGTGGTAACTGATCGAAGCATCATGTCGCTGTTTTGTGAGGTACTTGCCCTATCTCGTTACACATAAAAAGAACTTTTTTTATCGTTGATGTTACATTGTTTATATACAGTGATGTATTGGACAACATTGTCACGCCCCAAATCCGGTTTTTATTATCCTATAGGCCTACTACTAGTGCTCTTACATTACTCGAGGAGTTTAGTACTTTTCCCTACCTCAAGATGACCACAACCGCTACGTCTCTTAGCTGCTGACGTTCGGGCCTACCTCCGATCTTCTCAGGCGAAGTCCAAGTCTGAGTTTAACAGGTAAAGTTTCTAACTTTCATATAGGATGTGATTCACTAGAATAGCCGCTTTCGATTATGAAATAACCGGACGAGTCTTAGTAACATGTAGGATGTGATTCACTAGATTACCTGCTTTCAATACTTGGGAAATTGCCGTGCTGGTAGATAGGCCATGTCAAGCCTTAGGGTTGCGTGCTGCGTGTTATAACCGCTGTGTGAGAGTCTAAATAAGATTATACTCGGTGTGGCATGTTGTGACTGTGTGTGTGCAAGTGTGTCGTGTTTGATATGATGTGAACCCTTGGTGGTGATATGGTCGGGTGAGTGATAGATCGATTTGTGTGTTATAGTGTGTTGACCCTGTTGGCATACCGAGGTCAACTATGGCCTTGTGCTGCGTGTTTTACCCTTATTGCGTGTTCCGGAGAGACTCACTTTACCCCGATGCTACGTGTTCTGGGAAAACCGAAGCCGATGGATGTTCCAGCATGGTACTTTATTGTCTCACTCCGATGCTACGTGTACCGGAGAGACTCACTTTACCCCGATGATCTGTGGCCCTTTAGGGACATTTCTGGAAGCCCCGATTATAGTGTTTCCTCTGGGCCGAGGGGCAATCTGATATGATGTACCAGTCAGTGTACGGATCAGAGTCTTGAGATTTGATATTTAGTTTGTCAGTATTTGTGTGTTACTTTAATCGATTCCTTGTTACATTCGTTATTTTCCGTTGATCTCTTTGAGTGTTACTTTCTTTAAAGCATTGGAACTTTTATTGATCTATATTTACAGCTGTCACGCCCCAAATTCAGTAGAACCGAACCCGGAACGCGAACGTTTAAAACAATAAAACATTTTCAAACCTTTTAAATAAATTACTTTAAAACCACCATTTACTTAACCAAAATAATTATTTACAACTCAAAAGTACGTACCAACAAGCGGACAAAATACAAGGCGTACGTCGCTAGACTCAAAAGTAAACCCGGACTCCCGCTCCTAGCTCTTCAAGCTTCGGAAGCTCACCTAGTCCGTCCCGCGACCAGTACCTGTAGGAAAAGCAGGTAGGGGTGAGTGTTCGCTCACCACCATGGATAACAGACTAACTACGGCATACTTAGCAGACAAAGCCGGTAACACCAACAACAAACCCAACACATAGGACTATTGTCCCCAAACTCAAGTAACCCGACTGACACACAAACTGTTACCTTCCTCAACCGACTCAGCACTCAGACACGTAATGTAGACCAGACACAGCAGTTACGACCTCCACTAAGGACACCAAGACAACCACGCAACACCCAAGATCACAAAGGATCGCACACCAAACAAGATCACAAAGGATTGCACTCCAGCTGCTCAATACCGGTTGCCAACCGGCTGGGCTTGAGCCTGCCCCACACAATTTCCCCCTGTCTCTGTCGGGCCAGGCAGTCGACCTGGTAGCGATATATACAAAGCTACTTTTCCGATAGCTAGTCGGAAGGGGAGCAACCCTCCATCGCCGATGAATGCACCCCTTTTCCGGTGGTTAACCCGGAAGGCGGGCCAAGCCCCACGACACGTGGCCCCATGACCCCTTTCTTGTCAAGTGGGCCCCCAACCTCGTCTGAACAATGCACACGCGCGCGAACCACGGGACCCCTTTCTTGTCAGGCGGGCCCCCAACCTCGGGCAGAGACTGTCCACAACCAAAGTCAACAACATCAACAACACAGGTTCAACAACCCCACGGGCACTCATGGCCACCCAAGACTCCAACAGTAAAACACGGGTTCAACAACCCCACAGGCACTCATGGCCACCCAAGACATCAACAATAAAATAACACGGGTTCAACAACCTCACATGCACTCATGGCCACCCAAGACTCCAACAATAAAACACGGGTTCAACAACCCCACGGGCACTCATGGCCACCCAAGACATCAACAATAAAATAACACAGGTTCAACAACCCCACGGGCACTCATGGCCACCCAAGACACCAACAATAAAACACAGGATCTCATGGCCACCCAAGACACAAACTAAACAATCAACCTCCCGGCATAACCCAATGCCTTCAGTAATTCTAATATCGAAAGTTCACTGCTCCTACGACACTGCTAAGTGTCACATGCATTTCTATTGTTCGATACATTTCCGTATCATACGACACCACCCGGTGTCGCCTGCCTTTCTATTGTTCGATAAACTTACATAACCCACGACACCCAAGTGTCACATGCAGTTCTACTGTTAACTTTCCCTAGTCAGGGCCGAGATCCGGCTACTTTTCCCTACCTCTTGAAGCGTGTCAAACCCGATACTCTTACTCCGGCAAAGCTCCATAATTCCCGCTTAGCCTCCTATTTCCACGGTAGGCGATACGGTCTACAATCATTACAATTAACACACTTTTTAAGTAAGCATGCGAAACCCGAATTTAAAGAATTAAACGCCCAAATGTAACCCCGACAATGTCGATCACTCCCAAACTTCCCAATTACTCGACATTGTCAATAATGGGCTCGGAAAAGCCCGATTCGCCCGATATGGCGAATCTGCCCGGGTTTTGAAAACGCCCTTCCGGGGCTCCGAAAATTCCCGTTTTCGTTTCTACGGTCTTAGAATAACTCAAGGGTTCCTAGGCACTCGACGAAATCAAATTCCGACTTCCAAGCAATTTAATTCGCGTTTAAAGTTTCTAAACCCGTCAATTACAAATTTCACAATTTAATTCCAAATTTCGATCCGGGTGTAGATTAATTACTTGGGGAATGTTCTAAACCACCCGAACACGAAACCCGAATACCCGAGCATGTGGGCCCCACCCGGCCAACCTTGTCCGTGGGTGGCTAGGGCCAAATTGGGCCGTTCACCACCATGGTGGCCGGCCCTAGCTCCGGCCAGCCACCCCCCCCCCCCCCCCAACTCCGGCAGCCACCAAACACGGTGGCCGGAGCTCCCCCGAGCCTCCGGTCACCAGAAATCGATCCTTTTCGCTCCAAAACGTTCCCAACGAACCCAACACCTCGACTCATCCATTTTTAACTCATTTAAACCCAAACCCTAACTTTCAAACGTAACAAAACAAAAATCAATTAGGTGCTCACTGTAGGGAATGATGACGGGAACTCGATTCTTCGATCGTTGAGACGATCCGTCGGTTGGATCGTCGGGAAAATCATAAAGCTCCAACCATTCCTTCTCTTTTTCTCCATTTTCTCCTTCTCTTTCCTCTCTCCACTTTCTCTCTCTAATTCTACCCCTTTTTCTTAGTTGTGGCCGAACACCTCAATTTCTTTCCCTTTTGTTTTGTTTTAAAAAATCAAATCTAATACTTAATTACAAAACTAACACTAAAAGTAGTCTTCTCTTGTCTTGTCCAATAAACCTAACACCACCACATTGGTGACATGTGGCAAGTGGGTCCCACACCTTTTGGAAAATATCTTCTAGATATTTTTCAGTTAGATTCGCGAAATTCGGCCGTCTCGGGCCCCGAACGGGCACTTTTTCCAAGAAATTACGAAACTTCACGGGCTACAAGGAAACGGCTCAACTAAGCTTTTTGGATCCAAAACGGTCCTCGAATGGACCAAAACGTCGCTCGGTTGACTTTTCCAACGAAAAGTCAACATTTCCCAAATTGGTCAGAAAGTTGCCCTAAGTCCCCCGGAACTCACTTTGGTCAATATCGGGGTCAACTTAAGTCCGGTATGACCCTCGGGGTCAAATTTAGGTTCATTTAAGTGTCTGTCCAAATTTTTTAAATTTTCCCGTTTTTCGCAGATTTAACTAGCGTTGACCGGGAGTGGTTATGACAACAGTACCTTTGATTTATCGTCCTAATTATCAAATTTGAATAATTGTACTATTTGGTTTTATCTCGTAACGGGGGTTTCTTTTACTGTACTTCTTTTTCCTAGGCCCTGCGAGGCAGGACTATTCCACTGGTACGTGTGCAGATGAAGCACCACGGAGCAGAGTCGACCTGGGAGCGCTAGGACGAGGTCCGTGCGAAGTGCCCCAATCTGTTTGACTCTTGAGGTAGGGAAAGTAGCGAATACCGCTTTAATTACGAAAAGTTACTAGCATGCATGATTAGGGAATAATAATAACCGGAAAGGTCCTAGCTTGCATATAGGATGTGACTCACTAGAATAGCCGCTTTCGATTATTAAATAATCGGACGAGTCTTAGTAACATGTAGGATGTGATTCACTAGATTACATGCTTTCAATACTTGGGAAATTGTCGTGCTGGTAGATGGGCCATGTCGAGCCTTAGTGTCACGCCCCAAATCCGGTTTTGACCGGACTCGAGACGTGAACTAAATATAAAGAATAAATAACAATTAAAAAGGAATTAATAATGTGAAACAGTAGAAAACTTAATAAAACTCAAATCAAGAGTCACAGCTCTGTTTAACAAATAACAACAAAAGTGAACTAAGCAACCAGTACGTCTCTAACACAAGTCCTCAAATCCCAAGGAGCTCTCGAGCCTTGAGACCACCTCTAGGTCCTAATCAGCAAGGAAACCTGTACAACAGTAAACGAGAAGGGGTGAGCTTACGCACAGTAGGAAAAGTAAAGAACTTCCCCCTTTAGTAATAAATCCCGAATTATACAGTTTTTCGAGAATTACGATTAGTACGATAACCAAAATATACCATAATAGAAATTATTTATAATCACAATACTTACGTACACTGTAATTTAAAGGAGATCAGAGGGGACATGTTACTCTTTAATGAAAACAAATAAAGAAAGCACGTAAGCGTCAAGTCGATAACATTAAGCCAATACTATGATCCACAATTAATCATTGTATCATGTCGGGTTGCCCCTAAGTCCAGAGGAGACACATACATCGAGGCTACCGGAAACATCCCTAAAGAGACGCATATCATCGGAGTCCTCGGAAATGCCCCCAAAGGACCATAGGTCATCGGGGTGAAACAAGATATCCTCACAGAAATCCCTCGTGCACAAACATAAACCGTCGGTCTAGGTACTACCCCACACCGGCATACCCCCTCGGTGTAGGTACCAAGCCGTAACACAACCATCGGTCTAGGTACTACCCCACACCGGAATACCCCCTCGGTGTAGGTACCAAGCCGTAACACAAATCATCGATCTAGGTACTACCCCACACCGGAATACTCCCTTAGTGTAGGTACCAAGCCGTAACACAAATCATCGGTCTAGGTACCACACCGGAATACTCCCTCGGTGTAGGTACCAAGCCGTAACACAAATCATCGGTCTAGGTACTGCCCCACACCGGAATACTCCCTCGGTGTAGGTACCAAGCCGGTACACAAATCATCGGTCTAGGTATTACCCCACACCGGAATACTCCCTCGGTGTAGGTACCAAGCCGGTACACAAATCATTGGTCTAGGTACTACCCCACACCGGAATACTCACTCGGTGTAAGTACCAAGTCGGTACACAACTCTTCTTAGAACACGCAACGAGAGAATAACACACAATACAGTCATAGTACAGTCCCAGTTTAGCCGTACACAATTTTATCACAACACACCACAAAGAACTCATAGTAATGTAAGAACCACGCCCGGTCAACGCCAGTCAAATCGGCGAAAAACAGGAAAATTTAAAATTTTTGGACCGACACTTAAATGAACCTAAATTTGACCCCGAGGGTCATACCGGACTTAAGTTGACCCCGATATCGACCAAAGTGAGTTCCGGGGGATTCAGGGCAACTTTCTGACCAATTTGGGAAAGGTTGACTTTTTGCTAGAAAAGTCAACCGAGCGATGTTTTGGTCCATTCGAGGTCCGTTTTGGATCCAAAAAGCTTAGTCGTCGTCACAGCGGTCTTAGTTGAGCCGTTTCCTTGTAGCCCGCAAAGTTTCGTAATTTCTTGGAAAAAGTGCCCGTTCGGGGCCCGAAACAGCCGAATTTCGCGAATCTTACTGAAAAATATCTACAAGGGAGGGGGGTTCGGCCATACTTGTGAAAAAGAGAAAAAAAAAAGGAATAGAAGAGAGAGAAAGGAGTTAGAAGGAGGAGAGAAAAAGAGAAGAGGGTTTTAGGGTTTTGCCATTTCCCGACTATCCAACCGGTGGATCGTCTCAACGATCAAGGAATTGAACTCCCATTGACATTCCCTACGGTGAGCATCTATCCGATTTCCGTTTTGGTACGTTTAAAAGTTAGGGTTTGGGTTAAAACATGTAAACTATGGTTGAATTGAGGTGTGGGGTTCGTTGGAGGCATTTTGGAGCGAAGAATGAACGTTTTCAGGTGACAGGAGGCTCGGTGGAGCTCCGGCTACCGTGTGTGGTGGCTGGCCGGACCGGGTGGTGGCTGGCCGGAGCTAGGACTGGCCACCACCATGCTTAACCGACCCAAAACCGGCCCAAGCCACCCACGGATCTTGATGGCCGAGTGGGGCCCACATGCTCGGGTATCGGGTTTTCATGTTCGGGTGGTTTAGGACGTTCCCCAAGTCGTTAATCCACACCCGGAACGAATTTTGGAATTAAATTGTAAAAGTTGTAAATGACGGGTTTAGAAACTTTAAACGCGAATTAAATTGCTCGGAAGTCGGAAATTGATTCCGTCGATTGCGTTGGAACCCTTGAATTATTCTAAGATCGTAGAAACAAAAACGGGAATTTCCGGAGCCCCGGAAGGGCGTTTTCAAAACCCGGGCAGATTCGCCGAGCCGGGCGAAACGGGCCTTTCCGGGCCCATTATCGACAATGTCGAGTAATTGGGAAGTTTGGGAGTGATCGACATTTTCGGGGTTACATTTGGGCGTCAAGTGTATTAAAATTCAGTTTATGCCTGCGAACTTAAAAGTGTTTTAAATTGTGTTCTTATTAGATCGTGCCACCGACAGAGGAAAGGGAAAGCTAGGCGAATGATCGTGAGCACCCCGGAGCTTGGTCGTGAGCTTTTGGGGAAAACGTACGAGGTAGGGAAAAGTAGCCGGATCTCAGCCCTGATTAGGGAAAGTTAACAGTAGAAATGTATGTGAAACCGGGGTGTCGTGGGTTAAGTAAGTTTATCGAACAATAGAAAGGCAGGCGACACCGGGAGGTATCGTATGATACGGGAAAGTATCGTATGATACGGGAAAGTATCGAACAATAGAAAAGCATGTGACACTTAGTAGTGTCGTAGGATAAGTGATCTTGTAGATATTAGAATTACTGGAGGCATTTGGTTATGCCCGGAGGTTGATTGTATTGTTTGTGTTTATTGGGTAGCCATGAGTGCCCGTGGAGTTGTTAAACCCGTATTTTACTGTTGGTGTGTCTTGGGTGGCCATGAGTGCCCGTGGGGTTGTTGAACCCGTGTCTTACTGTTGGTGTCTCTTGGGTGGCCATGAGTGCCTGTGGGGTTGTTGAACCCGTGTCTTACTGTTGGTGTGTCTTGGGTGGCCATGAGTGCCCGTGGGGTTCTTGAACCCGTGTTTTACTGTTGGTGTCTTGGGTGGCCATGAGTGCCTGTGGAGTGTTAAACCTGTGTTGTCGCTGGTTGTCGAACTTTGCTTGTGATTGTGATTGTGGTTGCCTGAGGTTGGGGGCCCGACAGGTCGACCGCCTGATCCGACTGCGTGTCGGGAAAGTTGCGTGGGTGTTGCCTAGCCTTCCGACAAGGATCAGTAAGGTTGAGCGTCTTCTTTGGCGATGAGGGCGGCTCCCCTTCCGACCAGCTATCGGAAAAGTATTACGTTATACATCGCCGACAGGTCGACCGCCTGACCCGACTGCATGTCGGGGAAGTTGCGTGGGCAGCGTAATAACCACTCCCGGTCAACGCCAGTCAAACCTGCGAAAAACAGGAAAATCTAAAATTTTTAAGACTGACACTTAATTGAACCTAGAATTGACCCCGAGGGTCATACCGGACTTAAGTTGACCCCGATATCGACCAAAGTGATTTCCGGGGGACTCAGGGCAACTTTCTGAGCAGTTTGGGAAATGTTGACTTTTCGCTGGAAAAGTCAACCGAGCGACGTTTTGGATCCAAAAAGCTTAGCCGTCGTCGCAGCGGTCTTAGTTGAGCCGTTTCCTTGTAACCCGCCAAGTTTCGTAGTTTCTTGGAAAAAGTGCTCGTTTGGGGCCCGAAACGTCCGAATTTCGCAAATCTGATTGGAAAATATCTACTAGATATTTTTCAAAAAGGTGTGGGACCCACCTTGCCACTTGTCAAACAAGTGGTGGGGTTAGGTTTTGAGGGGAAATGAAGAGAGATAAGGGGGGGGGGGGTTCGGCCAACATTAAATCAAAAGAGAAAACAAAATAGAAAAGAAGAGAGAAGTTAGAAAGAGAAGGAGAAGGAGAAGAAGAGAGCTAGGAGTTAGGGTTTGTGTCACTATTCACGAGCTCAACCTTTCGATCGTCTCAAAGTTCGAAGATTCAAGCTCACCTCGTCTTCCTCTACGGTAATCACCAAACCGATCTTCGTTTTGTCAAGTTCCAAATTTAGGTTTTGGTTTAAAACTATTAGTTTAGGGTTGTATTGAGGTTGGGGGATTGTTGGAGACGTTTTGAGGTGAAGGGGGACGTTTTCCGGTGACCGGGAGCTCGGGGGGAGCTCTGGCCACCATAGAGGGATGGCCGGCCGGCCATGGGGTGGCTGGCCGGAGCTAGGGCCGGCCACCACCATGGTGGGTCGGGCCCACTTGAACCCTAGCCACCCACGGCCAAGTTGGGCCGGGTGGGGCCCACGTGCTCGGGTGCTCGGGTTTAGTGTTCGGGCGTCAAGTTTATTAAATTCCAGTTTATGTCTGCGAACTTAAAAGTATTTAAAATTGTGTTCTTATTAGATCATGCCGTAGACCGAGGGAAAAGAAAGCTAGGCGAGTGACTGAGATCACGTCGGGGCTTATTTGTGCGTTTTTGGAGAAACTTTCGAGGTAGGGAAAAGTAGCCGGATCTCGGCCCTGATTAGGGAAAGTTAACAGTAGAAATGCATGTGACACCGGGGTGTCGTGGGTTAAGTAAATTTATCGAATGTTTGAAAGGAAAGCGACACCGGGTGGTGTCGTATGATACGGGAACGTATCGAACAATATAATTACTGGAGGCATATGACCATGCCTGGAGGTTGATTTTACTGTTGTGTCTTGGGTGGCCATGAGAGCCCGTATTTTACTGTTGTGTCTTGGGTGGCCATGAGAGCCCGTACTTTACTGTTGTGTCTTGGGTGGCCATGAGAGCCCGTACTTTACTGTTGTGTCTTGGGTAGCCATGAGAGCCCGTGTTTTACGGTTGGTGTGTCTTGGGAGGCCGTGAGTTCCCGTGGGGTTGGTGAGCATGTGAGTCATTGTCGGTCTGTCTTGGGTGGCCATGAGTGCCCGTGGGGTTGTTGAGCCCGTGAGTTACTGTTGGTGTGTCTTGGGTGGCCATGAGTGCTCGGGGGGTTGTTGAACCCGTGTTTTACCGTTGGTGTCTTGGGTGGCCATGAGTGCATGTGGAGTGTTGAACCGGTCTTGTTGCTGTTTGTTGAACCTTGCTTGTGATTGTGATTGTGTTTGCCCGAGATTAGTGACCCGACTTTGTGTCGGGAAGTTGCGTGGAGGTTGGCTGGCTTACCTGACAGGGATCGGTAAAGTCGAGCATTCTTTGGCTAGCCTGACCTGACAGGGATCGGTAGGTTGAGCGTTCTTAGGCGATGAAAGGGCAGCTCCCCTTCCGACTAGCTATCGGAAAAGTAGCTCGGTATATCGCCAACAGGTCGACCGCCTGGAGCCTGACAGGAATCGGTAAAGTGCGTGGGGCAGGCTCGAGCCCAGCCGGTTAGCAACCGGCACTGAGCAGCTGGCTGGAGTGCGATCCTTTGTGCGATCCTTTGAGATCTTGTTTGGTGTGTGATCCTTTGAGATCTTGGGTGTTGCGTGGTTGTCTGTCGTGTCTTTGGAGGAGGTCGTCGATCGTTGTGTCGGGTCTACATTACGAGTCCGAGTGTTGAGTCTGTTGAGGAAAGTAACGGGTTGTGTGTCAGTTGGGTTACTTGAGTTGGGGATAGTGATCCCCGGTGTTGGGTCGTTGTTGGTGTTATCGGCATTGTCTACTAATTATGCCGTAATCAGTCTGTTATCTGTGGTGGTGAGCGAACTCTCACCCCTAGCTGCTTTTCCTACAGGTAGTGATCACAGGACGGACTAGGTGAGCTCTCGAAGCTTGAGGAGCTAGGATCGGAGTCTGGGTTTTACTTTTGAGTCTAGTGACGGATACCTTGTACTTTTTCCATTGTTGGGACGTGTTTCGAGTTGTAAATATTATTTTGATTAACTAAATGGCTATTTTAAAGTGTTTATCCAAAACAGGTTTCAATTGTTTTATTATTTTAAACGTTCGCGTCCCGAGTTCGGTTTTACTGAAATTGGGGCGTGACAGGCATGCTCGAGCCCAGCCGGTTAGCAACCGGCACTGAGCAACTGGAGTGCGATCCTTTGTGATCATGTTTGGTGTGTGATCCTTTGTGATCTTGGGTGTTGAGTGGTTATCTTTTTAGTCTTTTGGTTGAGGTCGTAACCGTTGTGTTTGGTCTACATTACGTGTCCGGGTGTTGAGTCGGTTGGGGAAAGTAACAGTTGTGTGTCAGTCGGGTTACTTGAGTTGGGGATAGTAGTCCCCGATGTTTGGTTTGTTTTTGGTGTTTCCGGCATTGTCTGCCAATATGTCGTAGTCAGTCTGGTATCCGTGGTGGTGAGGGAACGCTCACCCCTAGCTGATTTTCCTACAGGTACTGGTCGCGAGACGGACTAGGTGAGCTCTCTAAGCTTGAAGAGCTGGGAGCAGGAGTCCGGGTTTTCTTTTGAGTTTAGCGACGTACGCCTTGTCTTTTGTCCACTTGTTTTGGACGTGCTTTTGAGTTGTAAATTATTATTTTGATTAACTAAATGGTGATTTTAAGCGATTTATTTAAAAGGTTTGAAAATGGTTTTATTGTTTTATCGTTCGCGTTCCGGGTTCGGTTCTACTGAATTTGGGGCGTGACAAGTAACAACTACGCTTACCGGCATAACTTACCAACCACGTCCCATCGGTCTATCACTCACCCGATCATACCATTTGGCACAACCAATTAACATTCAAGCATTCATTCAATCAAACATAACACGGATTAACATTCACACATCCATTCAACCCATCACATCACATTTACATACAATCAACATAATTCATCTAGTTCGTTAAGACTCTTATATTAATCTAGCGGCGAAGCATGCATCGATACTAAGAACGAACATTCATCAATAGATTCATCTAACAAGCAATCCTAAGGCTCGACATGGCCATTCTACCAGCAGGACAGTTTCCCAACGTATTAAAAGCAATTACACTAGTGAATCACATCCTCAATGCAAATTAGGAACTTTCCGGTTATTATTATCCTACAGGCATACTATTAGCGTTATTTAAATTAGGAGAGGAGTTGGTACTTTCCCTACCTCGAAATCTTCCACGAATAATACTCCTAGCTGCTGACGTCCGGGATAGCTTCCTCTTCGTCTTCTCACGGGTCCCCAAGGTCTTCTCCTTTCCTCGAGCTCAGGTCCAAGGTTTTGGATCACAATTAAAACTCTAATTAAAGACTAACCAAGATACAAGCATCTAACTTCAAAAGAGCCCCAACCGTTTGGTTCAAAAACACCTTTCGAAGTAAACGAAAAACAACCAAAAAGGATTCAAAAGGACCAAAACTGGTCTGCCACGGATCGGGTCACGGAGCTGTGATGCCACCCTTCACGGATGACGTCACGGACCCGTGACGAGTGTCGTCACGGTCTCCCTCACGGAGCCGTGACGTCTCCCGTCACGGTTCCCGTCACGGATCCGTGACGGTCCAGGCCAGTTTCGTCCTTCTTATTCCTCCAGCCTCTTTTCCACGAAAATCAACACCAAAACTCCATTTTCAGTCATCCAAAACTCCCAAAACAGTCAAATAACTCCAAATCTCCTCTACCCATGGTACAAATCATTAAACCAACAAGTACCCAAAGGATTTCCTAGATGCAAATCAAACAAAACTCAAGTAATTCAATCAACAAAACAACAATTACTTCCCCTAAATACCATCTAACACTAAACAAGGCAAAGCCTAACAAGTTCTAGTCAACCAAGGAAACCCAAGAAATGAAAGTGATTGAAATGAGAAATTAAGAGTGTACAAACCTCTAGGAAGGTGAGATGAAGAAGATGGGAAGATTTTGGAGAAGTTTAGGGTGGAGGTTGGCACAAAAGGGTCTCCTTTTCTCTTACTTCTTCTTCAAGACTCCATGTGAGTTCCAAGCTCTCCTTTCTCTAGCTATAGTCGGCCACCACTAAGAAAAATGAGCTGATTTGTAGTCTTCAATTGCCTTAAGAAGACCTAGGATTGTAAAAGACCAAAAACCCTTTAGTTCTTATCCCTTTAAGAACAACTAGTGAGGGTACAAAGGTCAAATTGGACTCATTTCCTCTCTTCCAATCTAGCATGGACAAGTGTCCATGTAGGGACCACTTGGATTTTAATTAATTCCAGCACTTTAAATTAATTAGGCTTTAGTCGATAAAAGTCCAAGTTTGACCGAGAATTTGACTTTTTCAATATTATAGTCAAACGAAAGGAAATGACCCAACTAAGCTAACCGTGATGACGGCTAAGCTTTTTGGGCCTCGGAAAGGTCCCGAACGACTCCCGGAGTCATCAGTTGACTTTTCCGGCCGAAAGTCAAACTTTGCCAAAATTCACCGGTTCGATCGGGATCGACCGGGGGCGGTTCTTACACTTAGGGTTGCGTGTTATAACCGCTGTGTGAGTCTAAATAAGATTATACTCGGTGTGGCATGTTGTGACTGTGTGTGGGCAAGTTCGCCGTGTTTGATATGATGTGAACCCTTGGTGGTGATATGGTCGGGTGAGTGATAGACCGATTTGTGTGTTATAGTGTGTTGAACCGGTTGGCATACCGAGGTCAACTATGGCTTTGTGTTGCGTGTTTTACCCTTATTGCGTGTTCTAGAGAGACTCACTTTACCCCGATGCTACGTGTTCCGGGAAGACCGAAGCCGATGGATGTTCCGGCATGGTACTTTATTGTCTCACTCCGATGCTAGGTGTTCTGGAGAGACTCACTTTAGCCCGATGATCTGTGGCCCTTTAGCGACATTTCCGGAAGCCCTGATTATAGTGTTTCCTCTGGGCCGAGGGGCAATCTGATATGATGTACCAGTCAGTGTACAGATCAGAGTCTTGAGATTTGATATTTAGTTTGTCGGTATTTGTGTGTTACTTTAATCGATTCCTTGTTACATTCGTTATTTTTCGTTGATCTCTTTGAGTGTTACTTTCTTTAAAGCATTGGAACTTTTATTGATCTATATTTACAGCACCTTTGATTTATCGTCCTAATTATCAACTTTGAATAATTGTACTATTTGGTTTTATCTCTTAACGGGGGTTTCTTTTACTTTATTGCTTTCGCGTTTACTGTTGTTTTACAGGTTTCCTTGCTGAGTGGGTTGTAGGACGTCTCAGGGCTTGGGAGCTCACTGAGGGTTCGGGTGTTATATTGTTAGAGACGTACCTTCAATTTTTGTTCAAAACTACGTCGCATTTGTTTTAATTTGAACTTGTTTATGAGGATTACTTGGAGTGTTACTTTATTAAAGTTTATCTATTTATTGTTATTTATCTTTATTTTAACTCACGTCTAGAATCCGGTCAAAACCGGATTTGTGACGTGACAAACATGGCTCTAGATTTGTGCCTCTAGCGACCAAAGTGTCTCATGACCATCTATCTAATAATTTTATTAATAATATTATATATATATATATATATGCATGCATGCATGCATACGAAGAACTTAATCTGGCATACATGGAATTAGCTTTGTCACAGTTTGTGTCATGATGACCTGCCATCTGTCTACATGTTATGTTGTAAAGACCCGTATGGATATTTCATGTTGTAATATGTTATAAATTATGCATACATGTGTTTGGCTTTGTCACAGTTATACATGACAGTCCAACGTGCAAGATTTGTTTCAGAAAGTTCGAATATTTTTTTCGAGTCCGGAACTGACGGGGACACAACTGAAACTTTCTAGGGGGCTTTCACGGGCTCATTATCTAGAATAGCCTTTGGATCCATGTAATCTGAGTAAACTAACAAACGAAAAATTAAGGAAATTACCTCTCGGTTTTGAGTCTGGTTCGAGATGGGGGGCAAGAATGTTTCTACTACTTGATGATGTTGAGAAGTCTTCAAAAAATTCATCCTCTACCAGTATCTACACCAACAAGTATTCCTAAAATTGTTTGTGTGCTAGCACAAATGAAAAACTCTTCTTCTCCTCTCTATCTCGTTTTTCTCTCTACTCAACCTTGAGAGCAAATCTTACTTCTCTCTAGATTTACATGATTTTTTACAAAACCCAACAAGGCCACACTATCTTATTTGGAAGAACCCAAACACATGGTCTACCAAATTTAACAAGTGTCTTAGTTTAGTTTTGCATGCTTAGTATTCACACTATGTCATTTCAAAAAACCCACACATGGCTTTCAAATTTGACAAGTGTCTCATTTTAGGTATATTGGACATGCAAAAATACCCTCTCAAGGTTGTCTAACATAATCACATTATATTATCAATTGAAAAATGATTTAATAAATAAATAAATATTATATCAAATATAATACTATTTTATTCACTAAATGGAATTCCAAATTCCAATTCGATTTTGGGCTCGTTGGTGTGTGTGACCTTGTAGGCTCATAGCACGTTTGGCAATGAGACTGAAATCCCCGTTTCATCCACATGTCATAGTTGGCATCTAGTAAGGCATTATGACTACACAAACATGTATAATGATCGTTAATCCGACTTAACCTTTTATCGTTAATATCTTAATCTCTTTGTCATTGATATCTCGATCGAACAAGGCATAGAGTCGTTATCCATATTTTATTTGATCGTTGTTTCTTGATCTTAAGTAGACTGCAAGTGATAACTCTTTATTAATTCGCATGACCATGCATTTCTGCAGTCTCACTTATCAAGGGACCCAAACGATATCTCTTATATTTACATGAATGACAAATCTCTTATCAGCCAACCATATTTCTCACATAGACAATTATGTATCCAACACCAATCTTTATTGTTGTCCAGTTAAAGACAACGTTGAATTGTGTCAAGACACGCATCCCCGTCTATAGAAATCTGGGATGACTATGAGGTCAAAGGACTTAAGACATTTTTTTATTTGAGAAGAAATGATTGTATATTCTAAATAATGAGTGTTTACATAGCAAAAAAAACAATAAAACACTGAAAATGTAACCGAAATGAAATGAGTTCCCACGAAAGAGGATATTCAGACAATATCTTATAGAGCTCAAGGCACCGACTACCTCCTAAAAGCGCCTGTGTTAGAATATGTTGTATAGGCCCAGCCTATGTGGCTCATTAGGGTTAACATCGGGTTTAGGAAACCCTAGTGGTACAACACCACTATATATACACATGTACATTGTAGGCTTATTCATCTAATACAATACAATTTGCACAATTGTTATCATGGTATCAGAGCCTCTCTCGCTCTAATATCGCTTCCGCTTCCGCTTCCACCGCCGTTCACCTTCGTTGAACGCTGCTCTTCACGAGTTCACAACCGCTGCTGCCGTCCCAGCTGACAGCCGCCCCGAGCCACAGCCTCGGACCGCTGCTGTCCCGACTGCGTTCACTCCGGCAACGTCTCCGTTAACACGCCGCCGCTCTCCGCCGTCACAGCTCACCGCCGCCCCGAGCCACTGCCGTGAACCGCTGCTGTGCCGACTGCTCTCTACTCCGGCAACGCCTCCGTCAACACGCCGCCGCCCTCCGGATCTGAGCACGCCTCCGTCAACTCAAATCCGGCGTGGAGAAGGTCCCGACCAACCACGGTGTCGCGATAACACCGCCTCCATTGCGCCTGCTGTCTGTTGCTCCGCCAGGATCTAACACAGGTCGACGAAGCACCGCAGACACATGAAGGGACGCAGACGAGCCGCCGCTGCGAAACCGCGCGGACTTGCAAATTTTCGAAACGAAGAAGGCACGTGTATCACACGCGCCAAAATCCTTCGGAAGCGCCCCACGCGCCCAACGCCCCACGCGCCTCCACGCGCCGTTGACCGTTGACTTTCCAAAAAAAACTACTCATTTTATTTCAGTGTTTTCTCTTCAGGTATCCCTAATGAAGAAGTTTGATATCAAGCCCTACTGTACGTTCTGCAACAGATCTGGACATGTCTTAACCGAATGCAGAACTATTGCTCGTCACCTCCTTGCCTCAGAAACCCCTCGTTGGGGTAACTCCAGACCCTCTCAACACTTTAGGGGGGCGTGGCTCCCGTGGGGATCATTGGCCGTCCAATAGGCCCAATGTCACTGTTGCTGCTACACCTGCTGTGTCTGCCAAAACTCCTGACATGACTGCTCTCTTTGGTGACATACGAGCGCTCCTATCAGCTCACACTGCCTCGTCAGGTAGCTCATCCAATGTTGCTGCTACACCTGTTGTGTCGTCCAAATCTCCTGACATGACTGCTCTCTTGGGTGACATACGAGCGTTCCTATCATCTCACACTGCCTCGTCAGGTAGCTCATCCACTACTACGCCAGGTAGCACATCCACGTGGTATCTTGATTCTGCTTGTTTCAATCATATGAGCCCTCAGTCAGATTTGCTTACATGTGTAAC
This sequence comes from Erodium maritimum, assembly GCA_963921825.1. Taxonomy (NCBI): domain Eukaryota; kingdom Viridiplantae; phylum Streptophyta; class Magnoliopsida; order Geraniales; family Geraniaceae; genus Erodium; species Erodium maritimum. Next base: position 87,160,427 of record OY997588.1, on the reverse strand, counting down.
CCCGGTCACCAAGTCTCCGTCTATTCGTACTACTGATAATTCCACTTTGCTTGCCACACATTGTGGTACCGCAACCACAGACCAGCTATCACTGCCGAACACCTTGCTTGTCCCAGATTTGTCACTAAACCTTGTATCGGTTGGTCAATTGTGTGATTTGGGTTTTGACGTTAACTTTTCTGGTCGTACTTCTTCTGTTCTTGTGCAGGATCCACTGACGGGACAAATCCATGGGACAGGATGTAAAGTTGGTCGCCTGTTCGAACTCACCTCACTGGTGGTTCCCTCACCATTATCATCATCCTCGTCTACTTGTGGCGCTGTCGTCTCCGCCGATCTCTAGCACTCTCGCCTAGGTCATCCCTCTTCCTCTCGTTTGCGTAGTCTTATTTCTAGTGGGTTGTTGGGGTCAGTTTCGCATAACTTTGGTGATTGTGTGTCTTGTCAGCTTGCTAAACATCATAAACTGCCGTTTTCCCTTAATAATACTACTTCCTCTGCACCTTTCTTGTTCATTCTGACTTGTGGGGAGCGACACCTGTTCCGACCAGGGGGGGGGGGGGGTCTCGGTGGTTTTTCATATTTGTTGATGATCATACTCGTTTTACTTGGATTTATCTCATGCATAATAAATCTGACTTCAACAAATTTTATTCTGAGTTTTCTGCCATGGTTCGCACACAATTCTCTAAAGTTATCAAAACACTGCGTATGGATAACGGCATGGAACTTAAAGAGTCATCCTTCCTTGCACAACTTGCTTCCACCGGTACTATCGTTCAGCGCTCATGTCCTGGTACATCGCAACAAAATGGTCGGGCAAAACGCAAACATCGCCACATTCTTAATACGGTCTGTGCTCTTACCATTGCAGCTGCCTGTCCTGAACGCTTTTGGGGGGAGGCTTCCCTCACAACCGTCTACACCATCAACAGGGTTCCATCCCCAGTCATAGGTAACAAAACTCCTTACGAGTGTTTGTATGGTCGTCCTCTAGTTTATGACCTTCTTCGTGTCTTTGGGTGTGTCTGTTTTGTTCATCTACAACCTCATGAACGTACTAAACTTGAACCTCGTTCTCGTCTTTGTTGCTTTATTGGGTATGGGATCGAACACAAAGGGTACAGATGTTGGGACCCGGTTTCCAAACGTCTCCGCATATCTCGCCATGTCACATTCTGGGAACATAAGATGTTTTCTTCCATGTCTTCTTTTCACATTCCCGAGTCTACTCCTTTCTTTTCTAATCCTGATATTGATCTGTTTTCTGATGATGATGAGGGTTCTCCCATTGAGCTAACTCCTGCAGGTGCTCCGACATCTCTGCCTCCTACCGTGGACCATGTTCCGCCAGAGGATCCTGTGCTAGAGGATCTTGTGCTACCGACTCGACCACAACGTCATCGGAAACTCCCATCTCACCTCCAGGACTTTGAGGTAACCCTACCATCTCGTGTCGCTTCCATAGTGTCCTCTGTATATGAGTCTGACACCTATCGGGAGGCTTGCACTAACCCCCTGTGGCAGCAAGCAATGACTGAGGAACTACAGGCCATGGTGAAGACTCATACATGGGATCTGGTACCTTTACCTCAGGACAAACATGTGGTCGGTTCTAGATGGGTATACAAGGTGATGACCAAGGCAGATGGTTCTATCGAGCGCTACAAGGCACGTATTGTGGCTCGTGGATTTTCCCAAGAACATGGGGTTGATTATGAGGAAACATTTGCTCCTGTTGCGAGACTCACTTCTGTTCGCACCATTCTTGTTGTTGCTGTTGGTCGACAGTGGGACGTTTTTCAAATGGACGTGAAGAATGCTTTTCTCAATGGAGATCTTACAGAGGAGGTTTATATGAAGCCCCCGCCCGGCTATGATCATCCCCCACACATGGTTTTCCGTTTGCGCAAATCCATTTATGGACTCAAGCAGGCTCTGCGGGCATGGTACTCCAAGTTCAGTAGTGCGATGGCAGTCTTTGGTTTCATCTCTAGTCCGCACGACAGCTCCCTGTTTGTTCGTCGGACCTCTCGAAGTCATACTCTCTTACTTCTGTATGTGGATGATATGATCATAATTGGTGATGATGATATCGGCATTGTGGATCTTAAGCGTCATCTAAGCGACCAGTTCGAGATGAAGGATTTGGGTAATCTCTCTTACTTTCTTGGTTTGGAGATTTCCTCTCTGTCCTCTGGTTATCATTTGTCCCAAGCCAAGTATGCAGCCGAGCTCATCTCCAAGGGGGGACTAACCGATAGCAAGATCGCTTCCACTCTCATTGAAGCGAATGTCAAGTATCTTCCATCAGATGGTCAAGCTCTCGAGAATCCCACTTTATATCGTCGATTAGTTGGAGGGCTGGTATACCTCACTGTTACTAGGCCTGACATTGCATACGCTATCCACATCGTCAGTCAGTTCATGTGCGCACCTCGCACTACTCACTATGAGGCCGTTCTTCGGATCTTGCGCTATGTTTGAGGCACCTTAACACAAGGACTACATTTCTCTTATGGCTCACCTTTAGTCCTACAGGCCTATTCAGATGCAGATTGGGCAGGCGATCCCACAGACCGACGATCTACCACAGGTTACTGTTTCTTTCTTGGTAACTCTCTGATTTCTTGGAGAAGTAAGAAACAAACAACCGTTGCCCGCTCCAGCACGGAAGCTGAGTATCGAGCCCTTGCTGATACTACTTCCGAACTCATATGGTTTCGTTGGTTACTACATGACATGGGTGTTGTTCACAAGTCAACCACTACCATTCATTGTGACAGTCAAAGTGCTATTCAGATTGCTCATAATGATGTCTTCCATGAACGCACCAAGCATATTGAGATTGATTGTCACTTTGTCAGACAACATCTCAATCAGGGCACCCTCGCTCTCCGATCTGTCTCCTCTAGCGATCAGATTGCAGATATCTTCACCAAGGCTTTAATCCCAGGAAAGTTCAAACCTTTAGTTGACAAACTCAACTTGGGTTCATTACCACCATCTTGAGTTTGAGGGGGGGGGGGTGTTAGAATATGTTGTATAGGCCCAGCCCATGTGGCTCATTAGGGTTAACATCGGGTTTAGGAAACCCACTGAAACAGCGAATCCAAACTGGCGGAAGCTAGGATAGAGCAGACCCCTTACCGGATAAAAGTAATGGTGGACAAGGTACTCCCCAGGTTGTCAGCGTGCGTCGTCCTCCCTTGACCAATAATGGTAGGGCTCCAAAACACGGTATTGTTGACCTCCGAGCTGGTAGGGAAGTACCGTGCTAGTTCTTGGATTACAGAATTGAGAAATACTCATGACAGTTCTTATATAGTATTCTCATAGTGGGTCATCCAATACCATTTCCCTAAATTATATCTATTATTTGACTTCATATCCAATATGAATGATCAATAAAACTCACATAATGGGTCATCCAATATCATTTCCTTAGATGACATCTATGATTTGACTTTATATCTAATATGAATGATCCGTAAAACATGATCTTCAGCCAACATCATACTAGTCATAGTATATCAGTAAGACCAGAGATCATTAGAATAATTTTCTTTTTTCTTCTAAGAGTTTTACTATCAAATGACGTATTTGATGATCTTAGAAAGAGTCGATTATTCACGCTATCAACATTTCACAAATGATAATAGTAGTGTAAATGTATAAATCAAATGATAATGTCGTCTAAGATCAAGATTGACCTAGGTCATAAAACTAACAATTAATATATGTTTTTGTGATGCAACTCTCAGGGTAAAAAAAATGTTGTGTACCTAAGATTTATAATACATAAGTTCCTTACATTAAAGTGGGTAATTAGTACTCAATATTTTTTGATAAGCAAAGTCTTTATTCATTTTTATACTTAAGAGTTTTTAAGTATAAAAGAACCAGAGTTTTTAAGTAAAAAGGAGCAGAGGAGTTAAACACAACCCTAAAAAACATAGAAAAACATAATAGAACAAAATGACTTGTAATGTAAGTTTTGAAAGGAACACCTAACAATCGAAGCCAACTAAAAAAAACAAAAGGTTCCTTTGCCATCGAACAAAGTTGCTGCAGGGAGATAGAAATCCTGCCATTAATAAGATCGAAAGATTGGGATTGTATTTTTATGAATACGGTCTCCATAGGTTCAGCAACCTGATTGAAAATTAATCCATTATTTCGAAGCAAGAAGAGCCACAAAGTAAGGTAGCTAATACTGACCCACTTCTTCCACCACTTTCTCGAAACCAAACACAACTATATATGAAAGATATTTGAGACAGAGTTTGTAGTGACAAGTCGTTGGAGAGCTTCAGTTTTCTTCTCAGAAAGGCTAGTGAACTCCATATCAAGAAGGTGCTGGAAAATCAACTAGTCGGATAAGAACTAATAATATACTATCCCTCCCAAAGCTTCGCTCTGTGACTGAAACCTTAGTCCCGCCGCCACCATTCTTGTCTTCGCCAGTGACGGCCAAGGCTCTGGCCTTGGTTGTTGTCGGTGGAGGACTACCCTCCATCCCCTTCACCTTTTCATTTTCCCTCTCTCCTTCCTCCTTTTTGTTGGTGCCTTTGTTCTTCGCTTCAGATGCTTGCTCTCCGGTCGAAGCTCATCGGCTCTTGCCTTGCCATGTCCTCCGTTGTTCAGTCTTTAACGTTATTCCTTTAAGGCCAGCCATGGGGTCTGTGGAGTCGCAGATCTGAAACTCTTTGTTCAGATCTGCTTCTCTACTGGTGGTAGCCAGAGCCGGATTTTGAGCTTCGTCCCGGAGTTTGACGCGGCTCGTGGGACCGTGTTCGACGGAGTAGGAGTTGGCCTTACTGGATTCTCCAGCTGCTTGGTCACCGGAATGGTGTGTGCTACAGGTACGTCCCTTTCCTTGCGAGCTGCTCGGTCCAGCGTGTTGGTATCGTGCTCCTTCTGTCGCCATTTGGTGGTGTAGCCCGGCCCAGTGTTGAGTGGGGGGTCTCGTCTGGACCATTTCCTCTCTGGTCGATTCTTCGCTGGTGCTACACTCTTTTGCAACGGTGGGGTTTCTTCTCATATCTATTAGTTGCTGGAAGCTCAAGTAGGTCTTTTCGGACCTCGTTGACTGAGCTATGTTGGTGCTGTTGATCGGCGAGCTGGCGTTTATTGTTGGTTGCTGCTGAGGTGGTCCCTTGGTTGGCGTGCGTGCCTTCGGTGTTCGGGGGTTCCCCGTCGGAGCACGATAGTGATTCCCCATTTCTGGTCGTGTCACCTCCATATCCGGCTTGTGTGGCGGGTGTTCTAGTCACCTTTGATTTTGTGAGGATTAGTGGTTGCGGTGGCAGTAGTCTCAAAGAGTTCGGCCCGGATTTTGGTATAGGCCACTGGAGTTCGCCACTCTACTGTAAATCTACTCCCTGCGGTGATACAGTGGAGCCTCATTCGTCTCATCTGAGGTGTCTAGCTTCAGTACTGGTCGTGAGACGCGTTTCTTTCCCCCCGGGAGTTGATCGTTGTGGTTCTGAACTAGGCGCGTCTGATGGTTCGTTTGGTTGCCCAACGTTTCGTTTTATATCTGGTCATGGGACGCGTTTCTCCATCCTTTGGGGTGTTGATCGTTGTGGATCTTGTTGTTCGTCGTGGTACTGATTCTTATTTCCCTTCTCTTCAGCTTAAGATTTATGTTCACGCATTGTACCTTTATTATTATTTATTTGGTTTTCTAATGCTTCTATCCACTTTCATGGTTAGGAATCGCCGGTTTAAGGTGTTGGTCGTCAGTAAGTAGTTTGGCCTTTGTGCCTTTGAGTTGTTCACCTTCAGATTAGATTTTGGGTATAGTGTGTTCGGTTGGGTTTTGCCCTCCGAGCTGTCTCCGTCGTTTGCGGTATTGGCCGTTGACTTGTTAGTGTTCGTCTTCCAGTCTTTGTGTGAGGATGATGGTCCTGATGAGACATGGTGTTCTACTATCTTTAGCAGTTAGTTTCTTTTTTAACTTAATGGTTGGAAAATCCGAGTTTTGGCCTCGTTTACTTGTTTGTGCTTCATGGTAGGAAAATCATTGTGTTACACCTATTTTACTGCTTTGTGCACTTAATGGCAGAAAATTTAGGTATTTAGGCCTTTTCATTGTTTCTTCCCCTTGTATGGAGTGTCATGAGACTGAGTTGTCATGTCAGCGCTCGAGTTTGTATCAGGTTCTAGTTGCTGTTCTTGGTTGGTTGTATTATGTTGGGTTCAGTTGTGTCCTATAAGAAGGCTGCGTACTTCTTGGGTTTTTGGTGGTCTGTAGTCGGACTTCTTGTACTCTTTCTCCTCATGAGAGGTTTTATTTAATATATGCATTGTTGATAAAAAAAAACTAATCGGAGAAGAAGCGCTTCCTAAAATGGGAGGTGGCTTGAGCTTTTAACCTAGGGGACAGAATACTCAAGAAAATATGGTTCCGCAATGGTCGGAGCCTTGGCTACGCAATAGAAGTATATGTCGAGTTGTGATCACTATTTGGAGCCCACTTAGCCTTAGACTTGTGCTTCAACAAAAGAGCTATCTGGTTTGTCTTAGTGGCAAGCCCTCTCAACCAACTCATCATCCGAGAGGGGTCTGGTGAGTCAAAATCCTCAGCTTCGCTTCTTCTCGACCCGCTATTTGGAGTTCGAGATCACCGGTTCTAGGTGTTGGTGTTGGCCGCCGATGAGTCCTTAAGACTGTTCCTTGGTCTGAAGCCTTTTGTTTTATCTGTTGGGAGTGGTGTATCTCAGTGATTCGTCACTGATATTGTATTTGTCGATCGTGGTCCTGGCCACTGGCGTTTTTAGTACCCTCTTTCTCGCTAGGATTGAGTGTTACTAATGATACAGGGAGTTTGGTACAACTCTGATTAAGTTTGCAGTGCTTCTTGGGTGTTTGCTCTTCTTGGTGGCCATACTTGGTGGTGGTTGTTGTCTGGTACGGATGTTCTGGATGCTTGGTCTAGTCGTTCTTGTTGCCCATGGTGGCTTTTCTTGTTGGCTTTGCCCTACTTCCTTTGCCTGCTGTTTATCCTTGTAAGTCCCTGATTGGGCTCTGCTTTCTTTGGTTGTATTTTGCTGTCTTGAGATTCCTGGAGTGGACCGTCCTAGTGTTGTTGTTTTTTTTATCAACGAAAGCATATGATAAATTACCCTCTCCTGAGGAAGAAAAAGGTTACGAAAAAAACCACATGTCTACAATCTGTCTACAGATTGAAGGCGGAAGTTTTAGAAAACAAAAGTAAAGCAGTAAACAAGGAAGGGTACGCAGACCCAGAAGAGTAAGGGTACACAGACCCTGTAGTGAATGGCTACGCAGACCCAGTAGTGAATGGGTACGCAGACCCTAAGTGAGTGAGAGTGGGTACGCCGACCCGGAGTGAATGAGAGTGGGTACTCAGACCCAGAGAGAATGGGTACGCAGACCCTGAGAGCATGAATGGGTACGCAGACCCTAAGAGCAAGAATGGGTACGCAGACCCTAAGAGCATGAAAGGGTACGCAGACCCTGGGTGGATGGGTACGTAGACCCAGTGAGCAAAAAGGGTTCGCAGACCCTGAGAAAAAGGGTACGCAGACCTTGAGTGAAAGTGTCACTCCCAACTGCATAACCTCACCGGCGAAGATCCAAGCCGTATCCTTAAAAAGCTGAACCGACTCCCATCTCAAAAAATACCGGCGGCCAACACCACAACGGCTGAGACAGATGGCTTCAGAGGGGCGCATGGCACCCAAGAACTCGTCGGCGGTCAACGCCTTTAACCGACGAGCTCGACCCACCACCGGGTCGAGAAGAAGCGAAACCAAATACTAAAGTACGTATGAACGAATAGGAGAGGCCTAGCTACGCAAGGAAAAGGGCGAAGAAAAATACCGCACTGATCAACAAAGCAAGCACCCGTGCCGGGTCTCTATACAAAACCAGCCAACACCGAGAAACGCATGTAGGGGACCCGATATTTCTACCAAACATTAGGCTTGCCTTACTGACAGACATCAGCAACTTCCGATGAGGTCAGAAACAGCAACCAAGGCCCAGCAATTCGAAACCGAGCGCCTGCACCAGATCAGACCTGACCAGATCAGGCCAGAAGCCCAAACTGACCAGGCTGACCTGGGCCCAGATAGGGCAGGCCCAAAACCCGAACCGGGTCAGGATGACCCGGCCCAGAGCCGGGCCGAACCCTACCCGGACAGCAACCCGGACCCGAACCACCAACTTCGAACAAGATCCAAGCCGCCACGATGCCGACGATCGGGCAGAGTCTGAAGCCACGAACTGAGAGGGCCGGAGATGATGGCCTGCAACTGAACGGAGTGGGCCGGAGATGATGGCCGGCAACACACTGAAGCACGTCCTCGCCGGAAGGAAAGTAGATCTGAGAGCCGTCGTTCCTCTCGGCACAAGTAAATCTGAGAGCCGTCGTTCCTCTCTGCACCGGCACACGAGCGGATGAAGTCGACGACGAGTCTGGAGCCGAGGACGGAGTGAGCCGGAGAAGATGGCCGGAAAACGAACCTCAGATCTCCACGACTCAAGCACAACCTCGGCGGAAGGAGCATCAACAGCCACAACCTCCGGGAAGAATGCCAGAGCATCGAGCAAGTGTCCGGGACGAAGACGCCGGAGTTGCAGCAGGAAGAGACGAAGACGCCGGGAGCTTCGAGATTGTGTCCGGGACGAAGACGCCGGTGATGCAGCGGGGAGAGACGAAGACGCCGCAGTAGCAGAGAAGCAGGAGGATGAGAAGAAGGGAGGTGGGAGAGGGCTTCCGCCGGCAACAACCAAGATGGTCGTCACCGGCGGGAGCAGAGGGTAGAAGTAAGGTGCTGCATGCGGCTAGGGTTTTGGGGGCACTCTTTTCAAGTCAGAGAGAAAACCCACCATCTCGTACCTTTTCCCTGGTGTTGTTATTATTAAGGTTCCCTAATTGGACCGTCCTTGTGTTGTTATTTTCTCTGTTTGTAGAGATTCCTGGTTGAGGATCCAATGGATTGCTCGTGTGTTTGTATTTCAAACTCTGGTCTTCCTTCCAAAGAACAGTTTTAATTTAAATTTGTTTTGCCGATAAAAAAAAAAGTCATCTTAAAGGCGCTTCAGCTTAGTCCACATACCATAATCAGGATCCTTGAAGCATCGATCAAAAGCGACCCGTCTATGGTCTCTAATTCCAATCCCAATGCCTTGTATCAGACGTCTCTGATCTCAGAAACTACCACCCCAGTGTCGCCGAAACAGAGACATTCTCCCTGGTCGCATGTTGCATAACACCAGTATCCATTGTCCCACATGTAATCGGCTAGTCTAAAGTGTCCGTATCAGACAAAGACAGAGACTCAATCGGTTTGGTAATGAGCCAGATTTGATGCCGTCCCACAATGCTCCTCGGTGCAAAGGAAAGGACACGGATGATGTCAGCTCTGAAACTAGAGCATACGTCTAAGGGGTCATAGTGACGCCTCTCTGGTGGAGGTAGCAAGGAATGCTATCAACATGCACTCCCTTGGATAAGAACCTCAACATGGGCGATATCCCAACGAGTCTCTATCAACCTACTATGCATAGAGAAATCGAATGATCGCCAGGGCTCGAGTCATCTCAAGATCTACCATGGGACATTATACCTCTTATTTCCTCTAGTTGTATGAAAATTAACTTGCTTCCTCTTATGATTATGTTTCCGTACAATGATTTGTCTTGTATGGCTTCCATTTACTTCTACTTCACCACATTTGACCATATAAAGAGGAATTATTCCTAATTACAATCTGTTAACAAGCATTTTCTTCCCAAGGATTATATTCCTTGTTACAACCGAATAGACTAAGTTACTTATGAGCGTGTAAGCATAAGAATGGTCATGACGTTTTATGAAAGATATAGCCACTGATTAGTCATCAAAGTTCATCCTACTAAAACAGATACTCAAACCATGTACTGGGTTTGCTCCTACAGAAAATAGTACATTTAGTCAATTTCAAAAGCAGTAAAACGAGCAAAAACACTTCCTTCATGTCCAACTAGTTCTATTTAGCTCCAGGTAATTCATTTGATGCTCTATTGAAATGGTCTATCACTCACTCACCCAACGTTACAGAGATTTAGGGAGTGTTATAGTAATAAAGGTGATATACATCTCAATAGATATGAACTGACCTCATCTAAGTTTCCGAACTGAAAGTCAATCAAGACAATTATGAAGCTAATATTCAAGTCTACGACACAGCTACCTAACGCAACCTTAAAATAATAAATCCCCTTTCATCTCAAAGATAGGGTCAATTTTAGCTGTCCTGGTTTGCCAGACTTTTAGAATAATAAATCCCCTTTCATCTCAAAGATAGGGTCAATTTTAGCAGTCCTGGTTTGCCAGACTTTCTGGTGAAGCACAACTGATATGTTTCTGCGAAGCAATTGCAGTACATTTATCTAAAAGCCAGTACTTAAATGCATATAACGATGGGGGAACCATGGTTCCTAACCTCTTTTGAGCTTTGTTTTCGCGATCTTAACCTGGGTTTACCTTTAGTTGCATTTGTCAACTATCACCTTTCCAGTTTTTGCACGAAGTATCAATTTCCATCAAAATTTATAGGGACGTTAGTTTTGGATGGGAAGAGTCCAAAATGCCCTCAGCAAAAAATGTTATTCCGTGCAAAAAATGGAAAGGTCATAGTTGGAAAATGCAAAAAAATGTCAAGCCCAACTTCAGGTTATTGACTTTTGTTGAGGGCATTTCTATTTTTTCCCATCCAAAACTAGCATCCCTTTTAAAATTAACGACAAACGATATTTCATGCAAAATATGGAAAAACGATAGTTGGGAAATGCAACAAAAGGTAAACCCAGGTTAGGATCGCGAAAACAAAGCTCAAAATAGGTTAGGAACCATGGTTTCCCCCACAACAATCTTTTCTTTCAGCCTTCTATTTCAATCAGCAAAATCTATTGCAGAGTATTTGTTGATAAACTAGAGATGCAAGTGCACAATTTTAGTCTAAGAACACACTGAACTCTGATTTATAGATTATACACATACACACACAAGAATCAATGGACTAATAAAGTGACAAATAATCTGTAGTTATTATTGGATTGTAGCATAATATCAACCTCAGTATATATCTATATAGTCTGATTAAGCTTTAATTACGATATCAATTTCAGCAGAACACATTGGTGACCAGACCAAGAACACCTCCTTATTAAATTAAAGACACAGATCTACTAATAGAAACACACCCACTAGCCAATACGTTGTCAAATTAAAGAACAAAACTCTCACAACACCTTGTGAAGAAGAATCCTCCTGTTGGCGGCGGCAGCAACGGCTTTCGCTCCGATCTCCCTGATCCCTGGATCGGACTCGTCGTGGTACCAACCGACGGTCTTCTGGGCTTCCATTACAATCTCGGAAAGACCTGGAAAATCCCGGAAACAGATTGAAAAGCGAACAAGGGGAGATTGAGATTGAGATTGAGATTGGAGTGGATGAAAATGGCGGAAGAACCTTGTTTGACGGTTTGTTTGTTGTGGCGGATGTCGTGGACGGTGGCGGAGATCTTCCAGTAGAGGGGACGGCCGACGAAGAAAACGAGGGTTATTACGAGGATCGCTATTGCAGACCGCAATATGATCTTCGCCGTCGACGATGCCATTTATGTCGCTCCTTCACTTTGTCGGTGACAGTGAAACCCAATAGCCCAACGGTTTTGTGAGTTTTTGCTCTCTTAAGGCCGTCGGTAGTTTACTTCCATTTTCATTTTTATTTCTAATTTTCTGTGAGGGTTTTAATCGAACAAAGTACGTTAATTTATGGGTTAAATATCAAAACTTACTCTTAAGTGTTAGTCACGAACACTACGCTACCTAACATTTTAAAGTGACAAATACACTACCTTAAGTATTGATCACCCGATTTTGTTAGTAGAAATGGACGGAATATTTCATTTTGTTAGTCATATGACCTCAATGTTGTGACTTTGTGTCAACATAATAATCTACGTGTTTTGATGATGACAAGTATACATATATTTATTCAAGATCAAATAACTCTTCCATATGTTTATTGTTTCAAACCAAACTCATTTTACAAAAGTTCTTATATTTTTTTATACATGTGATTTTCGGATTTTTCAAGACAGCAACTTTGGTTGCATATGAGGTAACTTTGAAAAATCATATCAAATTCATTTCTTTATCAAATTACGATTTCTTTGATGTTTTAGAAACCTCTGTGAGTTTACTGTTTAATGATCAAATTGGTTCTCCATTTGGATACTCCATCAGAGAGTAATGGACGGAAAGGTGAGTAGACATCAAATCTGCCAGAACAGGTAAAGCAGATTTTCTTGACTGTCTTTCTTGATTAAACTGGGATTATCTACCAGGTAATAATAGGCCTATGCTATACCATTGGAAAGATATATGAGTCTATTTTCTAACCCAACTGACCTTACTTGATTTGGATTCTTGTGGAAAAAGTTATGCTCATTTGAACAAGCAAATGTCAAAGCTGAAATTTCTGGCAGCAAGCATGCTCATCATCTACTTGTATCCAATGAAGTTGTGAACGAAATTTAAATCTCCAAGGACATTTTCAGACCTTCAATGATGATCAAGGAAGGCTATGGAAGATTCAAAATGTCTACTTTGAAAGGGTTCAAGTCCTACCAATAGGATTCTTGTAAGTATGATCATTAAGATATGGTTTGGCTAGCTCATCACTCAATCCTTCTTCCCTTATTCAAAAATCTGATTTCTCTTGATTATTTATTTCTTTTTTATTCATTCAAATTGATTTTGAAAAGAGAGAATTCATCATTTCAATCTTGAAATGTGTTGAGGACATTTCTTGTCAAGATATGCCACTTGACTTTGCACTCAAGTATTTCTTCCAACAACTTTTTTTTTTAATTATCAAGTGCCAAGTTTTTTGTCTATAAAAGCCCTCATTTGTTTCTTCATTTCAAGATAACACACTTCTATTCTTTCTCTACAAAAATTCAGCACAAAGTTCTTCTTCTTTTTTGAGAGAAAAGTCATCTTGAGAGCTCTATTCTTCTTTGTTTAAGAAATTGTTTTCAAAGTCATGAACTAATAGTTTCATATCTTTTGATCTTTGAAAAACATATATTCTTATTGTTATATCTCTTCTTGAACTTATTATGCTCTCTTTGTAAACTATTTTGAAATCCTCTTCTCTCAAAATCATCTTGAGCTAAGCCTTACATATCTTGAAATCATATATAGCTTGCTTGGACTTCATCTTTATATCTTGATTGTAATTGAGGCATTGTGTTTATTCTATATAAGATCAAACACATTGTATTGTTGACTCTTGGTGAGTTGACCTCAATATCTTCGATTGTAATTGGCCTTGTAGGCTAGAAAAGGGTGTTGTAGTTGGTTGCAAGATTTGTTCTTGCAAAGTGTTGTAGTGGTTGCAAGATTTGTTCTTGCTTCCCATTTGGTGTTGTAACTTGCAAGATTAGTTCTTGTGAGATTTTGTAACATTTACTATAAGTTAGTAAAAGGCCGAACTCTAAGTGAGTTCTTTAGTGTGGACGTAGCAACTCTAAGGAGAGTTGTGAACCACGTATATCTTGTGTTGGCTTTCTCTATCTTGCTATCTTTGCTTGTTGTTTAAATTTCCGAATTTATTTTTAAGTTGCTATATTTTGTAATCAATCTATTCACCCCCTCTAGATTGATTCCTTGGGACCTAACACTCAAGTGTCATATAATAGATGATAAAATGACGTTTTTTCCGTAATTATTTGACCTTTATACATTTTAATAAGAAACATTATCATTGTACACTCGTTATTGTTCTTTATAAAATGTATAGAGGTCAAATACTTAAGGGGAAAACGTCATTTTACCATCCATTATATGACACTTGAGGTCATATGACTAACGAAATGAAATATTCTGTCCATTTTTACTAACAAAATCGAGTGATCAATACTTAAGGTAGCGAATTTGTCACTTTGAAATATTGGGTAGTGTAGTGTTCGTGACCAATACTTAAAAGTAAGTTTCAATATTTAACCCTTAATTTATTATAATTGTCATTTTTTATCATAGTAATCGTGGAAATCGTATAATATATAATAACAAAGTTAACAGTTGACATGGCAGTTGACGTGGCGTTCTATACTTACTAAAAATCTCACTTCTTGGCTCTAAGAGCATCCACATCTCTAGCATTATCTTAGCATCACTTAAGGAGAGAAAAACAAACGTGGAAAAGAGATAATACTTTTTTAGTGATGATTAATTTTTTGTTTGCAATGGAGAAATGCTAAGGTAAAATTAAAATTAAAATTTTATTTTATTACTATTTTATTGAATTACTTAATTTATTTTTATTTTCCAAATAAAATGTAATGTAATACAATAAATATGTAATTTATTTCAAAATATCGACTGCACATGAAATTGAGCTATAAAAAATATATTTTTGGAATTTAAAAAATGTGTCAAAAATATATATTATGAAAATATAAAATTTGAAAACCTATTATATTTTTAATCTTCGAAATAAAAAATTAATTACTCTTGAAACTAAAACAATAGTATTATATTTTACAAATCTCAAAAAATGATTTGATAATTGATGGTTTGAAAATATGGTTGCATTACACTCCAAAAAGAATTTATTTTTAATTTTCTTTGAATTAAATCAGTTTTCCCTAATTTTTTTAGTGGGTCAAAACTCAAAACCAATTAATGTTTGTCAGATTTCAATTAATTCCGAAATTTAAAAAAAAAGACATTAATGCTAATACACGACTGATTGTAAAATTCAAAATAAAAGGAAAGAAATTGATATCCAACCGCTTGGATAAAGTTGAATAAAAAATAAAAAAAATTAATGGATAGAGCTACCGGCACATATGGCGTTGGCGGCCCGAGACCGTTACCCAACCATTGGGTTCTGCAGCCTAGACGTTGGTGTGGCATTGGATTAGTGTGGGATTAACATCTCACGGTTGTGGATGCTCTAAGTTTGTTCGGACTCGGCTCCCTCTTCCTTTTTCAGTTTGGCATCCGTCTGTTACGAGTCTTAAACTCTTCTTGTTGTTATCCTTCTATCAATGTGCAATTAAACCGTCCTCAATGGTGCTAATCCCTCTAAGCCCTCTTAATTAGGTCCTAGGTTTCAATTACTTTCAATGCTCGGCCGTTTCATTTTTCCCTTCTCTCAATTCATATCTGATGCGTTTCTGGTATATTAGGGCCGATTCTGATTGCGATTGTCATAAGTAGAAGTCAATGAAAACGAGTTCAACTCTGATAGACAGTTTCACCCGAGTACTGTTCGTGGATCGATGGATTGGATCAGAGATGTTGAAATTGACATGGGAATGGACGAGCCACGAAGGCGGATGAAGAAGAGGAAGAGTTTCGGGTCATCCGGTTCTGTATAAGAGTTCGGCTCCGATCATCTCTGATTTCCTCTCCGTAAGTTCTTACCTAACTTCTAGATTTATATGATTTTGATTTTGGAATGGTATATGGTGCGTGATTTATGACTCTGCGATGCTATGCATATGTGTTTTTTTTGTTCAAGTCTTTGATCTTTCCGTTGCACACGCCATTGATTGGGTAATTTAGTTTCATGTTCTGACGGTTTTGAGCCAAATTTAGGTGTCCAAGCATTGATAAGTTTTGATGTTTTCTACTTATTGTTGGGTCTCGAGTTAGGGTTGGAGATGAACCAACTCGCAGCGGAAAATCAATACAAACCAAGAGACGATTAAAACCATGAAACAACTAACAAAGAATGGATTCACAAGAGAAAAATTCAGCACTATCTCTTACCAAAACAAGAGCACCGGTTAACGAATGATTGGCTTGAGTCTCCAAGACGCCTACGTATCCACATGGGAATCAAAGCCACGTAGTTCTTCTCTTTGAGGACTCAAGAACACAAAAATGGAGGTGGAAACTAGCCAAACCCGAAATGACCATGGAAGAGGGAGAGAAAATGTGTTTCCTATTCTTGTCTTGTGTTTGTTATGTTGAAAAAAGATGACTTAAACATAACAAAACTCATACTTGTCCAACTAAAGGCATGAGACAAGTATGGTGTCAAGTAAGGTGTAAATAGGACAAAGTATGGCAAGACAAGATTGGGTTAGGTGGTGAATCACCAACACCTTAATCCTTGTCTTGCTTACTTAGTACTAATTAATCAAGACTTGATTAATTAGTTCCATGGGCCTTGGTTGCATGAGCCTTTCATGGGCCTCTTGGAACATGGCCCGTGGCCATTTCCAACGAGGTCCCGTGATTCGCTCATCGCCTCCATGCCTTCCATACCGGAAATGTCCAACATTATCCGACGCGATCAATCCCAAGACTCCAAGCCTTGTCTCGATCCGTAAAGTCCTATTCACTTACGGGCACATGACCCAAAACCCAGTTTTGGTCCTGTCCCGAGACAACTCCCTTTTGGCCATTCTCCATAAATGTGTCAATGAGTTTCATCCTCCGGTGTGACCCTTAGGTTTATGCATGTCAATAGATCAACGTAAAATCCCATTTTACTTGATCCTATTTAAGTGGCAACTAACGAGACTTTAGTATTGCCTGACACTACATAACGAATCGACCCTGTCGATTCTAACCTTTCCGTCGTCCCTGTCATTATCCTTTTATCTCCGATATCATGATTGAGATAAGGCATAGAGTCGTCATCCTTATTATTCTCAATCACCGTTCCTTGATATGTGAGATGACTGAAGATATGATACCCAGTATCATGTGCATGGCCATGCTATTCTTCCAGTCACTCTCGATCAAGCGGCCGAGAACCGATATCTTTCCCATACCTTAGTATGAGGGATAAATCCCTTAGCCGTCTTTCGTGTCACTCATGTAGCCCGTCCCCAAGCCAATCCTGGCCGTTATGGAAGCCCTGTTACGGACAATGTTAGGCTCAGGTCAAACTCAGTTGTTGACTACATAGCGATCACAAAGACTCCTTGGTCTAAGGATACATGACAAGCTACAACACTGAATATGTTCATGACTTAATCTATGGCACATATTCCGGGCGGGTCGTCCAATATCATGTCCCACATGATATCTATGATCAAACTCCGGAATCCCATTCCAATGACTAATAGAACGTAAGCCATAAAGAGCCATCTTTCATACTAGTCGCTTCTAGTGAAGCTTTGTTGACTAGGGACCCATCGAGTGTGATCTATCTCGATCTATGGTTCTATTCGCATGGTGGGCATAGATCAGAGCACACATCGATATATTACTCCAACACATAAGTAATATAAAGCCGCTTTAATTTTATTGCTAACGATGATATATACATTTGGACATTTAGGATTGAACTACGGGCACTAAGACTAACACTTATATTGGGAGTTGGACTACGTACTTAGAGAATGGGAAGAACCAGAGACTTGAATTCTGCATACAGTTTGCATTCAGGTGTTCAACCAGATTGCACCAGTTTTGTGATTTTAATTCTGCATTTTCATTCATCTACTGCTTTTTATTTATTTATTTATTATACTTGTCCTTTTTATACAAACTTATATTAATTGCGATTTTAATTTTTACGTTTGTTAACAATTTCTGTTAATTGATTAATAGTATAACTAAAAATGGTAGTGGTTGTTCAATATTTTGATGCAAGATTTCTCTCAGTGAGTCAAAGAAGGACAAAACTATAGAGGCTATCCCTTTTTTTTGTGAAGATTGGTGACCCGAAGCTTGCTCAACTAACACTTCACAATTGAGTTGACTGAAATGCAAGCCTATTCTACGTTAACCAAATTGAATTGAAGAGCTTTGTTACAAAATGGCGAGCCTTCTTGCATATGCAGATAATCGATGCTTTAAGTGTATGCCACTTGTATGCATGAGTGTTAGCAATGCTTGATATTCATCTCCGATTGAATTAAAACCGAGTTTTTTTTTTCACACTATCTTGCAATTTGTAGTAGTTAATGATTAGATTGTGATTATGCTTCTCGATTTTTGCAATTTGTAGTATTTATTGATTAGACTATAATTATGCTTACTAACAAATAATAACCTTGGTTGATTGTTAAGAACTAGATGGTTTACATATTTGTTTGACACATAATGGAATATCAATACTTTTATTTCAAGTGTTTAATCTGGATAAAATGTGGACGGTTTTCATCATCAGTGTTAAAATAAGTTATCTCATGAGTCATGACAAAAGAGCAATAGTAAATTATGTCGCTACAGTCAGTATATTTGTATGGTTACTACAAAGTTGAGGGTGCCTTAAGTTTTATGAGTTTATCCAATAGTGTCGACAACAACTTAAAGTAGTACTATTGTAATATGATTGTTGAACGAACATTCAGTTATCGATTTTATCTTTATCGTCAATAAATATGGCCCAAAATAACTAATTGGCATGTTGTGATTGTTAAACCGTGGTACAAAAAATTAAAATGTACTACATTTTAAACTCTCCGATATTTTATTTCACTTACTTTCATGTATTGTTTTTTAGGTTCGATTTTGCTTAATTATTTGAGCCTGGATTAACCTATAGAAAAACGTATATTTTATCTAATAATATACCGCGCATTGCGTGGTGCTCACACCTAGTATTATTAATGGAAGATAACTTTATGACGGGGCATACTCGGAACGATAATCCTTTGATAAGAAATATTGGATAATTCAGTTAGCACTTATGAGATCTATCCATATTATCTGATTGAAACGTTGCTATCTCGTCCTCCAACTCAACTCGAATAGACTTGTGGTGCCTCAAATGCACACCGACCACGCTAAGAAAACCCTATGTGACTAAGAGCGTCAGGTACCCGAGGAGGTATTCAAGAGAATGAGAAAGCTCGAGACCGAGTAATCTCAGGACGAGATTGGTGCGTCCTTGTTCTTCGTACATCAAGGGCAGTAGACGAGACGGATGCAGTGGAGCCAACATTGGTAGATACGACGCTGGCAGGGGCGGAAGTGGTAGTGGTGGTAGATGTTGGTGGGGTGGTCGTGGTGGCGGAGGCAAAGACGAGGAGATCATCACCAACTGGGTCTAATGCAGTGATGGCGAGAGCAATTTAACTACATTTAATTGTATATTATCGTATCAAATTTTATATTGAATTTTTAATTCTCTAAGTTTGTTATACAAACACACGTGGTGTGTTTTGTGGCCACCACTTATACATGACCTACACATGGCAACAACGTGTAATTAGGATGATGACTAAGGCCATTTACAAAGCCTATATATATGTCATGTTGTGTTCATGCAATACACACGGAAAGAGAAATAAAAGAGAAGAGAAAATTACAGAATCAAGTGTGATTGTTTTATATCAAGAAAAATCAGATCGGTTCTTTCGTATCGAGTTTCGGTTTCGATCGTTTGAGAAATAATCACAACACATTATCAGCACGACTCCGCTCCGTTGTAATCGTTAAATTTTCTCAAATCGTTATTCAGTACGAACGCTCTGTTCTACTGCTTAGGTATCAGATATTCAAATTATCGTTAATTTATTTGTATCTGATTCATGCTCATTTATATAAGTTTATTTACGGTTTTTTCGATAAGTATGCTCTGTGACTGCCAATGTATATTGGATCTTTCACATCAGAAATTTGATGTTTACTGCATACTCGTATTTTATCGTTAATACCTAAATTTAAAAATTCGTTAAAACCGAAACGTTTGGACCGGGAGTTCCAAATATATAATACTAGCGACCCGATATGTATTGGACCAGAAGTTCCAAAATAAAATATCAACGACCTGAAGTCGAGTATGATCCTGACATACAATTATTTTGATCAATGTTCAGGATGGATAACTTGGCAAAGCTTAGTTATGCTCCCCTTAGACTAGACGGGAAAAACTATTATGAATGGGCACTAGACACGACTCTCCACTTGAGATCTCAGAATCTTGGAGACGCCATAAAAGAGGGGAATAACGAGTCAACCAAAAACAAAGTCACGGCCACAATATTAATCCATCATCACATGCATAGAGACCTACGACTTGAGTATATAATTGACGAAGACCCCCTTAATTTATGGGTTCAACTCAAGGAGAGGTTTGAGCATATGAAATCACACTACACCAGCTTTTCACTTCTGCCACGGGGTCCTTTTTATGGCGTCGCAGAAGTTAAGTACTTCTATGACATCAAGTAATGGTGTCACAGAAGTATCTACATCTACGACATCTTAGCATGTTGTCGCAGAAGTACTTAACATCTGCGACGCCTAGGCTATGACGTTGCAGAAGTACTTAACTTCTACAACGTCGCTTCGTGACGTCGCAGAAGTACTTACCTTCTATAACGTCATTGTATGACGTCGTAGAAGTAGGTAACTTCTACAACGTCATTTTACGGCGTCACAGTTGTGGAGTACTTCTGCGACGGATATGTTATGACGTCGTAGGAGTACTACTGTCTTTAATTCCCGCCGACCTACCATTATACTTCCTACCAAACAATTTCTTCTTTATCAAACCCTCTCAGTTTCGAAATTCTACAGATTTTTCTTCACTTCTCCAAAAACCTCTCAAATATTTTTCTCCCTCAACTTTCTTCTATCATCTATGTACTTTCTAACAAAACAATGGATTACAAACGTTTAAAGGTATGTTTTATATATATTTGGTGAATATATTTTATTGTGTGGAAGAAAAGTGTATTTGATTTATATATTTAGGATTGATTATGATCAATATGATGTTGTTTAAATTAAATATGCATATATATATTTAGGATTAATATTATGATATATATAATATTATATACTGTTTAAAATTAAATATGCATTGTATTTAGGATTGATTAGGATATTTACTAATTTTGATTAATTATTATATTTTTAGTTTTGTAGAAGTAAATATTTTTATTAATCTATGTATATGCATATATATATGTGTGTAGATGGATAGAAGTTGGATGAAGTTGCCAAGAGATGATCCAAGGCATGTGAAAGGTATTTTGGGGTTTCTCGACCATGTCATTGTTAATGGTAAAAACTTCGGTGTGAATGATCACTTTCGGTGTCCGTGTCGAAATTGTACGAACCATTGTTTTTGGACATACGATGTATTGATGAATCATTTAACTAGTAAAGGGATTGGTATTATGACAAATTACGATATTTGGGAGTATCACGGGGAAGCACACCTCATGCCTACTGAAGAGGAATCTAGATTGGAAAATCTTCAGGAGATGGCTAGATATCATGCGTCATTATCTGATCATAATGATTATATTTATAACAATGAGGCATCATCATCCGGTGATTACGATGCAACAAGGGAGTATGTGGAAAATGTGTTTCCATATCGTGACACGAGTGATAATATAATTGATGATTTTGATGAGTACGATATCGATGAGACGGTTGCAAGGGAAGATGCAGACAAGTACAGGAGATTATTGAGTGTGTATCAAACACCGTTGTACGAGGGATGCATTGGTTCCGATACATTGACAACCATTATGGAGTTGATGTCCTATAAAGAAAAATACAAGGTGTCGAATAACGCGTTTGACGAAATGTGTACAATGAATAAGAAAAAATTTCCTCATCCGAACACTTATCCAAAATCGTTTGCTGAGGCACAGAAAGTGGTGAAGGACGTTGGGTTAGGTTATGAAACGTATGATGCTTGTGAAAATAGTTGTTGTTTATACTACGCTGAAAATCTACATTTGACAGAATGTCCTATTTGTTTTGAACCTCGCTACGATATGGTAGGCAAGGCGAAGAAAACTGTTAGACACTTCTCCATCATAGAACAATTGCAGAAGCTGTACAGTTCACCTGACATTGCACAGAAAATGAAGTGGCACGCGAAAAGGGCAATCAATCCAGATATTTTGAGGCATCCAGCAGATGGTGAAGCTTGGATTGAGTTCGACAGGTTACATCCTAGATTTCACAAAGAGATACGCAACGTGCGTCTTGCAGTAGCCACAGATGGGTTTTGTCCATTTGGTGCAAGTGGCGTGCCTTATAGCATGTGGCCCGTTGTTGTGATTCCTTATAATTTACCCCCGGACATGTGCATGCAGAAAGAGTTTAACATCTTATCACTGTTGATATCAGGTTAGTCGCTTGGACAATATATATTATAATATCCTGTTGCATATTGGTTACCATGTTTTGACATATATATTGCATACATATTTCCACAGTATATTATCATCAGTTTAACATCTAATATTATCATTGGTTATTTAGGTCCAAAGTCGCCCGGAAAATGTTTGAATAACTTGATGAGACCGTTGATTGATGAGCTCCGCATGTTGTGGGATGATGGGGTTGTGACCTTTGATGTGTCCGTTAATCAGTCATTCAAGATGAGAGCAGCAGTACTGTGGACCATTAGCGACTTCCCAGGGCTCGGGATGTTGGGGGGAATTCAGACAAAGGGTTACTTGGCATGCCCGATATGCTTGGATGACCTGGATTCTCGTCATAGTCATAACAGGATGTACTACTACGGGGCACGAAAGGACTTGCCACTCGATGATAAACGCCGCAAGGATAAGAAAAACTTCGATGGAAAGATGGAGATGAAAGTCAACAAGCCCGCACGTTCAGGTGAAGAAGTATACAACGCCCTCATGAGGGAAACCTACCCCGTCCTGTCATTGCATCCAAAGTTTCAAAAGAACAAATCAGTAAGGTCATGTTGGACACATAGGTCAATTTTTTGGGATCTCCCGTATTGGCATACATTGGGGACAAGGCACGCATTGGACGTGATGCACATCGAAAAAAATGTGTGTGACAATATTCTTGGGACGCTATTGAATTTGCCTGGAAAGACCAAGGACGATTTGAAAGCCAGGGCATCGTGGAAAAAGAACGGTGTGCACAGAGATCTATGGCCTTCTATGGTGCGCGGGAAGACTTCCCTACCGTATGCAGGATACACGGTTAAGCCGGAGAAGTGTGAGGAAGTGCTTGAAGGGTTTGGAAAAATACGTTTTCCATCAAGTTATGCAGGAGGCCTAAAAAACAAGGTCAACATAAAGGACAAGAAGTTTTACGGACTCAAGACTCACGACTGTCATGTTTTGCTGCAGCGTATACTTCCAATCATAATACGTCCGTATGTGGCAACAAAAGTGGCTACTGTCATCTGCGACCTTGCCGAATTCTTCAAAACACTTTGTTCACGCGAGTTGTCAAAAAAACGGGTTATGCAGTTGAAGACAGAGATTATTGACATACTCTGCAGGTTAGAGATGATATTTCCTCCCCCGTTCCATACTATCATGCTGCATTTATGTAAACACCTCCCAGATCAAATCCTTCAAACGGGTCCTGTACACTACACATGGATGTTTCCCATGGAAAGGTATGTACTATTATATAAATAAATATAATTATATGATATCATTATAATTAATTAGACTTGTACGTATTAATATATATGCAGATAACTTGGCTACTATAAATCTTGGGTGCGCAACCTTCGTTACCCCGAGGGTTGCATCGCGGAGGCATACATTCTTCATCAATGTTCGACGCATATGAATTTGTATCTTGATAAAAGAGTCACGAACACAAGCAATAATGTCGACCCCGCACCAGTCAGCTGGAACGTTTCAGTTTGTAATGAATCAGTGACGCCGTTACGACCTATATGGACGAAAGTGTTGAGCGAGTCTGAAATTGCACTTGCACATTGGACGGTAATGACAAACTGTGATGAAGCTGACAAACAGTACAAATCATTTACTGTTAATTACAACAATGCGTTTGGCAACCGACAAACTTTACAACATCGAATGGATACATTTTACATGACATTCAAGAGCACTGTAAGTTATATATATATATATGTGTGTGTGTGTGTGTGTAACTTTATATTTTTTAATTTGTTTGTTCATACACAGATGACGCCTTATTGGGAGGAAGGACATTATAAAGAAGCAGAAATGCTTTTCAATGGTGTGCTATACCACTATGTGTATAAACAATGTGACGTTAACGGTGTCAAATTCCTTTGTGAGGCTCAAGACAAAGGAAGAACCACACAAAACAGTGATGTCATGCTTGAGACCGATTCTGATGGGACCTTTTATGGTGTTTTGGAACAAGTTATAAAACTCATATACGAAGAGAGGTTGTCGGTGGTGTTGTTCAAATGTCGATGGTTCGACTCAAAGAAGGTGAAACTGAATCGTGGAATGATATCTATACCAACCAACACAAATTGTTACAAACATGACCCATATTGTCTCGCGAGCTCCGCACAAAAGGTATTTCAATATTCTCACACACACACACACACACACATATATATATATATATATATATATATATATATATATATATATATATCATGATTCAATGTTTCAATTATTCCTCTTGTAGATATTCTACGTTGACGATCCCAAATTGGGTGGACATTACAAGGTCGTGAATAAGGTAGCGCACCGGGGAAAATACAGTGATTTTTCAATAGACACTGTTCCGAGACCATCATACCAGGTTACTCAGCCTTATCAAGAGCCAAGGCCATCCATTCAACCGGTAGATGCCACGTTAGAGGACGTCGACAACGGGGACGACGATGATGATCAGCTGGATGCCATGATGATCGATGACGACGATGTCAACGAAGAAGAATATTTTTTCTTGAATGATGACGATGAGGAAGAGCATGACATCTCTGACGAAGAAGACCTCAACGATGAACAAGAGCTTAATGACGAGATATTATCTAATGATGAAGAAGACGATTAGTAATTCATTTGAGTAGAAACTCGCGTTTTATGTTTATTAATCAAAATCTGAATTACAATGAGAGTTATCAAATGCTTATATAGAAAAATATATTCCCACAGTCCCAATACAGGTATTTTGTTGTTGAAATATCGTTATTTTCGAAAACGACATTAATACTACTGCGACGTCATAGATATGACGTTGTAGAGGTTATGACCTCTACGACGTCGTGGATATGACGTCGCAGAGGTTACATGGACAGAGACCATTTTAAGGTTTTTTTCGACGTTTTTGTCGTTTTAAACATCGTGATTGATAGTTTATAATTTTATTGATCATCAACAATAGTTTTAGGCTAGTACAAATGTAACGAGCCTGAAAGTTTGAATTATTTTAACCCCGGTCAAAAAAAAATTTGATATTATTTTTTTTGCAACTACCACGGCATAACGACGTCGTAGAGGTTATTTCTCTACGACGCAACCTCATTGATGTCGCAGAGGTTGGGAAAAACGGTGCCGTCTGGTTTTGTGGTATAAAAAAAAAATGAACACACGATTAGGTCAGACTCGATTCACCTCTTCCTCATTTTTCCCTATCTATCGCTTCAGTTTTCGTTCCTCACCTTCTCCAACCTCTCCCTCTCCCTCAACGCCCGACCACGCCGTGACA
The DNA here is from genome assembly GCA_963921825.1 of Erodium maritimum. Classification (NCBI taxonomy): domain Eukaryota; kingdom Viridiplantae; phylum Streptophyta; class Magnoliopsida; order Geraniales; family Geraniaceae; genus Erodium; species Erodium maritimum. The sequence continues at coordinate 87,135,020 of OY997588.1, read as the reverse complement.
GCCCCGTCCTCGCCGTGACAGCCCCGACCTCGCCGTGACAGCCCCGTCCTCGCCGTGACAGCCCCGACCTCGCCGTGACAGCCCCGTCCTCGCCGTGACAGCCCCGTCCTCGCCGTGACCGTCCGACCTCGCCCTCGCCGTGCCCGTCCTTCTCTCCATACTGACTTCTCAGGTACGACTGGAATTTTGGTATTTTTCCCCAACTCCATCTGTTCATCTGAAACTCAGTTTTTCACTCTTTGTTTGATTTTTTTTTTTTACCATTTGTAATTCATCGTTTTGGTTCTGAGATATGTAAGTTAATGAAATATGATGTTTGCTGCAACCTTTAAGTTACTCACTCTGTTGATTGTTGACGTGATTTACTTGTTTCAAAACAATACATTACTTTACCAATTGATTGCAAAAGTAATTCAATTTAAGTATTTGTCTAATGTGTAAAAGCATTTGAGAGCATGTCTTAGTGATGCAGAAGGCAATTTCAGGGAAGTTGGACTGGTATTTGACAGAAGATTAAGAAACAATATATTATTTGAGAATCCTAAATTAAGTTTTGAATTCCAAAGAAAATTCTTAAATCTCCTTTTCAGTCGATTTTATGTAAGTTGTAACATAAAATGCATTTAGGAACATAGTGTTGGTTGTTTAGTCACTCACGTAATTTTTAGTCAATTTTATGTAAGTATGTTACAGTTTACAGTTTACCTAATACATGCATTTAGGAACATAGTGTTGGTTGTTTAGTCACTGATTTCTTTCACCTTTCTGCTAGCTACAAGATGATGATGACATGTCAGAGATAAAGGAAGAAAATGAAAGCTTGAAGTTTATTATAAACTGATTTCTTGTATGCCTAGATTTAAATTCATTAGTTCACTGTGTTAAACTTTATTTTTTGTTTTAGTTTATCATAATTTCATTTTAAAGGCATATTCATATGTAGAATTAGGGTACAATTTCTAGTTCATATTTTAAAAACTAGAAATACTTTATATTAGAATAAAATTAATGTCATTTTTATAAACTGCAGGATGCCGCCAAAAAGAAATGTTCCAATGCCGGATGAGAATGAAGAAACCGCTGCCCCCGCTGCAGAAACCTCCCAACCTAGCTCGCCTTTTACGCAATGGCCGGCGATTAGTGGGTTGGTTGTACCGTCTACGAGTACAACATCACAAGGAGGACCGAGTCCGGGCGGGGCGTCTAGCTCCACTGTTGCGGGCGACGTCTGGTATGTCCGAAAGGCGGAAAAAAAGAGAAAGCCTACAAAACGTGTCACCCCATTGGTAATCAACTACGATGAGAGCAGCAGCGAGAATGAGATCATTAGCGGGTCCGACATTGACTCCGACATTGACTCCGACTTTGAGGGTGTCGACGACACTCTCGGAAGTGATGCCGTTAACGATGCTCCTAGGAGTGAGGACGACGCCACTCTGGGGAGTGAGGACGTTGACTCCACTTCCGCTGCTTCCCTTGCCTATACTAAACAGAAGAAAAAGAAGAGGGGGGGTAAGAGAGGGTTTGTGTCGGTTTCCCGGACTTGGCAGGAGGTGGACAAAAGAGGAAAATATAAGCTCGTTAAATGCGCCGATAGAGATTCCGTGTATTGCCCGGATCACCCGGAAATCGACGGCGATAGAGTGATCCGAGATATCGGATCCATCGTCCGGGCCCACTTACCGATGCTTTCTGAAACGTGGGACAAAACCCCGTTGCCTGCCCAATTTGGTGTACGAAGGAAGCTCAGGGTAATTGTTTTTCCGTTTAAGCGTTGTTCATTTTTGGTTTTGAATTGTTTGGTCATTAATGTCTCCACTTAATTTTTGGTTATAGGCTTTCTATCTGTACGACGAGAAGAAGGACGCGGGTGTATGTGATTGGGTCCATAAGGAATTCCGCAGTCGGTTCAGGGAATGGAAGTCCAAGATCAATCGGGCGCGCAGTGCAAGGATCGTGAAAATGAAGACCCGAGATATCACCCCTCCGGAAGAGTTCAGATGCCGTCTGAATGAGTGGGACTTCCTTTGCAGGCACTTCGATTCCGATGACTTCCAGGTACATAATAATGTTCGTAAATCAATTTTTATTTATATTTTTCTAATTATTTAATTATAATTAGTATGTTTGTTGCAAATATGATAGAAAAAATCAAAGCAGGCATCAGATGCCAAGGCAAACGTGACGACCCTGCATCGAGGCGGGTCCTGGTCGATACAAGGCCACGCTGAGAAGATCAAGGCAAAGGAACCCAACAACCCGATCCCGCTCCTGGAAGCCTGCATGCAAGTCTTCCCGCCAAATGATAGGAAGAAGGCCAACCGCGAAAAAGGGGTAGATGAAACAAACTTTTAAAAAAATATTGTTTACTATATTTAATTAAGCTTTATTTTTTATGATTTGTCTAACTCTTTGTTTGTTTCTGCGCAGAAAAAGGTCATTGCTGCGATCCGCGAAGTTCGACGGTCGGTCGGTATCTCTACCCCCGTCCCTGTTCTGGTTCAGGCTGAGGCACTAGCTGCCAAGCTGGACAAAGAGAGGAAGGGTAGCCAGCAACCTGGATGTGGGAAAAGAGTCGTCCTCCCAACGCGGAAGTCGATGGCAGCTTCCTCCTCGACCAACGCTACTTCCATCGAAGTCTCTCAGCAAATTGAAGAGAGAGTGCGGGCGGAAGTCGATGCCAGAGTGAAGGAGGAGGTGGCGAACCAACTCGCCAAGGCTCAAGAGGAGATGACGAGCCGTATGAGGGAAGAGAGGGCCAGGGACCAAGAGCAGATGAGGGTAGAGCGGGAGCAGATGGCAGCGATGAACACGGAGATGGAGGCGTCCATAAAGCGGGTAAACGACTATTTAAGCCGCTTGCCAGGAGCTATCCCGACGGCACCCCAAACTGCACTTGAAGACGGCTCTGGCAAGGACAGTTTAGGTAAGGATGGCTCTGGCAAGGACGGTTTAGGTAAGGATGGCTCGGGTGGATCCAAATTTAGGTTAGGATGAACATTTATTACTAGTTTGATGAATATCTGTAATGGATATATATTTTGGACTACTTCGTGTATGTATATCTATTGCTGGTATTTGGGTGCACGTTTAAATTATTGCAGGTTTTGCACGAATGGGTGCATGGTTTATTAATTTTTTTTAATTCTGCATTTAACTTCTGCAACGTCATTGTAGGTGAAGTAGAAGATAAATTACCTCTCCGATGTTATCCATGGCGTTGTAGTTGTATTGTGTTTCTGTGGCGTTATATGTTGCCGTCGCAGATGCACATTTCTTCTACCACGTCATAGATGGCGTGGTAGAAGTTATTTATCTTCTACCACGTCATAAATGGCGTGGTAGAAGTTGTTTTTCGGCCAAACACTACGACACGGGCTCAAGACGTCGCAGAAGTTAATAGGTTACTTCTACGACGTCATAAAAATCCTCTACGACGTCAAACGGTCGTTGTAGGAGTTGGAATCCCTTGTAGTGTCAATAGCTCTCCCTCGTGCCCAATATGATTGGTCTAACCTCCGGTTCCAGGACTTTAAGTCTATAAATGAGTACAATTCGGCTATGTTTAAAATTGTTTCCAAGCTTCGCAGTTGTGGTGAGAAAATAACTGACGAATCTATGCTTGAGAAAACATTCTCCACGTTCCATCCCTCGAATATGCTCCCGCAACAGCAATATCGAAAAAAAGAGTTTTTTCAGTTCCGATCCGGCTAGCAACTTACTAGCTACTTATAGGACTAATCACACAGAGGCAATCTCGAATATACAAGATTTGAAAAAGATGGATCACAAAATATTCTTTGCACAAGCTTCTGTAAGCCTATCTTTTCCCCGACCTTACTCGGTTAGCTACTCGGTAAGCTGGTCAAGACTGACTGAAGAACAGAAAGATGGTACAAGATCCAGACTCTAGACCGTTGGAATAAGAAATTTACAAAACAATGAATTATTAATGAAAAACCATCAAACTCGCCCTGTAGGCAGTGCTCCATTCCCTGAAGCGAATGTGACAGGATATGATGGTAACTCTGGACCCAGACGAGGCCGAGGATCCTTTAGAGGTCGAGGTCAAGGTCGTGGACGTGGTCGCAGTCAGGGATATGGCATAATAATTTCCAAACTTATAAAAGAGATGATAGGGTGTACCGCCAGAAGTGGACCCGATATGAGAAAGGAAAAGGCCCACAGAACCCGACTCCCAGAAATGCCGAAAACATATGTTACTGTTGTGGAGGGACCGATCATTGGTCACGAGTATGTCGTGTGCCAAACCACTTGGTAAATTTATACCAAGAGTCGATAAAAGGAAAAGAGAAGGTCGATGAGACGAATTTCATTGATCATGTGAGCCCTGAAGATGTTCCGATCAAGCTTACAGTCTCCGACTTCTTTAAAGATGATGACGGAAATGTGGACCGTGATGAAAATGTAGATTGAACTTGTGTCATTATGTATTCCCCTACTTTAAGTCAATGTGAAATATATATAATGTTTTTGTAATCCTTTCCTAATTTTATAAACTAATATAATCCTTTTTATGAAAGGATATGGACCCCAACTATGGGTCACGTATTTGCAGAAATGATGGCGACTTATGTATTGTTGATTGCGCGTCGACGCACACAATCTTAAGAGATAAAAAATATTTCTCTTATCTAACCTTGGTTGAAGCGAATGTTAGCACAATTACGGGTACTGAAAATTTGATAGAAGGCTCCGGAAGAGCTAAATTGATATTAGAAAATGGAACAAGGTTAAATACCCGTAATGCTTTATATGCAAGTAGATCCAGAAGAAATCTACTTTGCTTTAAGGATATTCGTAGCAACAGATATCATGTCGAGACCAGAAGTGAAAATGAGACTGAGTTTCTCTGTATCACTTTTAATAAGTATGGTGAAAAGCGTGTACTTGAAAAATTACAGGTTCTATCATCAGATTTGTATTATACAACCATAAGAACCGTTGAAACCTACGCAACAATGAACCAGAAGTTCATTAACCCAAATGCTTTTAGGCTTTGGCACAATCGTCTTGGTCATCCGGGATCGACCATGATGCGTAGGATTGTTGAAAACTCATGTGGGCATTCATTAAAGGATCAGAAGATCCTAATGTCCAATGAGATATCATGTACAGCTTGTTCACAAGGAAAATTAGTGGTCCGACCATCGCAAACCAAGATTAACATTGAAATGCCATCTTTCCTGCAAAGAATTCAGGGAGATATATGTGGCCCTATACATCCAGCTAGTGGACCATTTAGTTATTTCATGGTCCTGATAGACGCATCCAGCAGATGATCTCATATTTGCTTATTGTCAATGCGAAATGTTGCGTTTGCTAAATTACTGGCACAAATCATTAAGCTGAGGGCACATTTCCCTGATCATCCCATTAAGTCGATTCGTCTTGATAATGCTGGTGAATTCACATCAAGAGCATTTGATGATTATTGCATGTCTTTAGGGATTGATATTGAACATCCCGTTGCACATGTCCATACCCAAAATGGGTTAGCAGAATCGTTTATCAAACGTATATAGGTAATTGAACGTACATTACTAATGCAATCACAATTACCTATTTCTTCTTGGGGAACATGCTGTATTACATGCTGCATCTTTAATTCGCATAAGACCAAGTGCTTATCATCAATATTCTCCTGTACAACTTGTGTGTGGGAACCAACCTAATATATCCCATTTGCAAACCTTTGGTTGCGCAGTGCAAGTGCCGATCGCACCTACTCAACGCACAAAAATGGGACCCCAACGTCGGTTGGGGATATATGTTGGTTTTGACTCACTGTCCATTATAAGGTATCTTGAACCTCGGACGGGTGATTTTTTTATTGCAAGATTTGCAGATTGTCATTTTGATGAGACAACATTTCCACCTCTAGGTGAGAAAGATACGCCTCCTGAAGTAAGGCTTGAACTATCTTATAAGCCTCCTGAAGTTGGGCATGAACTTTCATGGAAAGTGAGTTCGTTGTCTCATTTAGACCCACGCACGTCACAATGTGAAATAGAAGTACAGAGAATAATTCATTTGCAAAATGTTGCAAATCAAATGCCTGATGCATTTGCAGACACGTCAAAGATGACAAGGTCTTATATAGATGCAATCAATGTACCAGCTAGAATTAAGGTCACTGGTGATACTGCAAAAGCAGTTATCGATTCCTCTAGTGCACGCCTGAAGCGTGGGAGACCAGTTAGATCAAAAGACATTGTTCCCAAGAAGCGGAAATGTCAAACGAATGTAGGGGATAAGAAAGCGGTGGTTCCAGAAGAACCAGCCAATAAGGAAGCCTCATTACCAGAAGTAGTTCCAGAAGAACTACCAGAGTCGGTTCCATAAGAACCAATCGGTCCAGAAGTACCAGTCGGTCCAGGAGTACCAATCGGTCCAGGAGTACCAGAAGACTAATACTCCTAAAGAGTTAAGAAATGAGAAAATTATTGTTGATGAAGTCTTTGCGTCCGCGGTGGCCAACGAGATCATAAATGAGTTTGATTTTGAGCCCCGAAGCTTCGGCGAATGCCGTCACAGGGATGACTGGCCTATGTGGGAAGAAGCAATTCAGGCAGAATTGGCTTCATTGGCGAAACGCCAAGTTTTTGGTCCCGTTTCCAAGACACCAGAAGATGTCAACCCTGTTGGTTACAGGTGGGTATTTGTAACGAAACGAAATGAGAAAAATGTAGTCGCCCGATATAAGGCTAGACTTGTGGCCCAAGGATTCTCTCAACGACCAGGAGTCGATTTTGATGAGACATATTCCCCAGTAATGGATATGATCACTTTCAGATATTTGATCAGTCTATCAGTCTCTGAAGGATTTGATATGTGCATGATGGACGTTGTGACTGCTTACCTGTATGGTAATTTAGACACTGATATCTATATGAAACTCCCCGATGGGTTGAGATTTCCTAAAGCAATGATAGATATCCCCAGAGATCTGTGTTCAATAAAATTACAGAAATCTCTGTATGGACTAAAGCAATCTGGTAGGATTGGTACCATTGCCTTAGCGAGTACCTTACCAGAGAAGGCTATAAGAATGATGTTATATGTCCATGTGTGTTCATTACGAAAACAACCTCCGGGTTTGTTATTATAGCAGTATACGTTGATGACATAAATCTGATTGGGACTCCAGAAGAGATCCTCAAAGCTTCAGATTATCTGAAACGAGAATTCGAAATGAAAGATTTGGGAAGGACTAGACATTGTCTCGGCCTGCAGCTCGAGCATCTGTCTGATGGTATTTTGATCCATCAATCAGCATATGTTGAAAAGCTTTTGAAGCGTTTTAGTATGGATAATGCTCACCCTCTTAGTACTCCAATGGTCGTCAGTTCTTTAGATCCCAGAAGAGATCCATTACGTCCCAAGGAAGCAGATGAAGAGATACTTGGTCTTGAAGTACCATATCTAAATGCTATTGGGGGTTTGTTATATTTGGCACAATGTACGCGACCTGACATAGCGTTCGCAGTAAATGTACTTGCCAGGTTCAGTTCAGAACCCACTCGACGACATTGGAACGGTATCAAGCATGTACTTCGTCATCTGAGCGGGACTAGAGATTTGGGACTTATGTATTCTAAGTCCAGGGGGAGCGTCAGCCTGGTCGGATATGCAGATGCAGGCTATTTATCATATCCTCACAAAGCTCGCTCCCAGACAGGATATGTTTTCACCTGTAGTGAAACAGCCATCTCCTGGCGTTCTACGAAGCAGACTTTGGTTGCGACTTCCTCAAACCACTCGGAGATTGTGGCGCTACATGAAGCTAGCCGAGAATGTGTATTCATGCGATCCGTTTTGAAGCATGTGTTATGCTCAATTGGAATTCCTCCGCGAAGCTCTCCTTCCATCATATATGAAGACAATGCAACTTATATAGCTCAAGTCAGAGGAGGCTTTATCAAGGGAGACAAAACCAAGCACATTTCTCCAAAGTTCTTTTATACTCATGAGCTCCAGAAGAGTAATGAGATAGATGTCAAGCAGATTCGGTCCTGCGAGAATCTTGCGGATTTATTTACTAAAGCCTTGCCGACTTCTACCTTTGAGAAGCTAGTTCACAAGATCGGCATGCGTCGTCTGAGCAAGCAACCAAAGTAGCCTGCCTGAAGTCAGGGGGAGACAAGTTTCGTGCGCTGCACTCTTTTTCCCTTATCCAAGTTTTGTCCCACAGGGTTTTCTTGGAAAGGTTTTTAACGAGGCAGCATGAAGCACGTTTTACGCGTTGCACTCTTTTCCTTACAGCTTTTGTCCCACCGGGTTTTCCTGAGGAGGTTTTTAACGAGGCAACTTAAGGCGCATTTGATATATTAATAGATGGTGGTGTCCAAGGGTGAGTGTTATACAAACACACGTGGTGTGTTTTGTGGCCACCACTTATACATGACCTACACATGGCAACAACGTGTAATTAGGATGATGACTAAGGCCATTTACAAAGCCTATATATATGTCATGTTGTGTTCATGCAATACACACGGAAAGAGAAATAAAAGAGAAGAGAAAATTACAGAATCAAGTGTGGTTGTTTTATATCAAGAAAAATCATATTGGTTCTTTCGTATCGAGTTTCGTTTCGATCGTTTGAGAAATAATCACAACAAAGTTTACTTTAATTTGATGTAAATGGAAAAAAATCGTTAGTTTTAGAAAAATATCAAGAACCTGTTAGTATTATAATAAATTTTACGTGATTTCTCTAAATTGGATAATAATTGTAACGTGATTAAATTAGAACAAAATACCTTATTTTTTACTCTTGTTCTATCATACGTAAGAACGAAATAAAGTAATAAGTTTGTATATAGAATGACAAAATTACCCCTATAATAATAAGAAAAGTCGAGTTACTGCAAACTGTTTTTCTTATTTACAAGTTTTCTACCATGCATTTCAAATCAATCTCAACTTTTCATTTATCACATATGTAGGGTAGATGTGGTTTCCAATTTTGGTCTAATGAGTGTTGTTTAGCCGAACTCAGTATTATTGGCCGAGAGGAACCAGGTATGTCCCTCGGCTAGTACAGCTTTTAGGCACGAGAATGGGACTCGTAAAACCTAAGAAAAGCTTTGGGAAGAGAGTGAGGAAGTATGCAAAAGGAGAGAAACAAGTTTTGCAAGCAATGAAGTCTATTTGATAGAAAACTTATTACAAGCAAAGGCATAATGATTTGTCCAAAGGGGGATCCTCTTTATATAGAGGGAAAGGTTCATATACCAATTACATCATCAACCCTAAGCCTCAAAGAGGCAGCACAATTGTCCTAAACGAAAGAGGAAACCTTAAACCTAGTCTTGCTTGAAGTTGGCTCGGACCCAGGGGTCCTAGGCCCGGCCAGATTAGGAAACCGGCCAAAATTGGCAGGTCTGGCGGGCCTTGGCGCGGTTCCGCAGGATGGGATGCGGGTCCTGACTTGGCCCGGGCCGAAAAGGAAACCTTCCATATTTGGAAGGTTCGGTTGGGCGCACGCGCGAGGATCCATGTGGGCAGAAGGGGACCGAGACGGAGGACCGGGACGAGGGGCTTTGGTTGGACGTGCGCTGGAGAGGGGTCGGGCCCAATGTGGACCTGGCGAGGGACGAAGGGACCGGCCCAATGTGGACCTGGTCTGGGCGTTGGATGGGGCGAACCTCGGCCAAACTTGGCCTTGGCCTGGCACGGTCGTGGACAATCCAGTGTGGATGGGGTCGGATTTTCTCGGACCGTGACAAACTCCCCCACCTATTCCGCTGACGTCCTCGTCGCGGCTTCAACGAGGAACTTTCTTACTTCATTTTCGAACTGCCATAGGGTTTGAGCTGGCTCCCATGTGGCTTCGGTTGGGGTAAGACCTTCCCAATGAACCAAAAACTGAGTATGGGCCGGAACTCCCTTTCGTGACATTCGTCTTTCGTCCAAAATGGCCTGAACCTTCCGGTCATGCGAGTAGAATGTTGCGGGTGGAGCTCGAGTAGACACCAATCTTTCGGGGGCACTCTTATCTTTGAAAAAAGGCTTTAGATTTCCCACGTGAAACACGGGGTGAATCCTCAATTGAAGGGGTAATTCAATTTTGTAAGTTGCGTTGCCAACTCTTCTAAGGACGGTGAATGGGTCGTCTTAGCGTCTTAATAGAACTTTGTGTAGCTTTCGCGTTGCTTTCAGCTGGTTACCTTCGAATTTGACCATGACGTGGTCTCCAACCTTAAATTCCAATGGGCGTCGTTTGTTGTCCGACCACTTCTTCATTTTTCGTACCGCCCGAGCGAGATAGGTTTGGGCTAAACCGGTCCGAGTGTTCCAAGTTAGAGCTGAGTTGAAAGCTCCCAGGCTGGGTCCCAAGTATGGATTCTCTAGGGAGATAGGAGTGTTGGGTTGCCTTCCGGTTTCTAACTCGAAGGGACTCAAGTTGGTTGTCTCGGTCCGTTGTAGATTGTAGGAGAATTGGGCAAAGTCAAGTAAACTTGACCAATCCGTTTGGTTAGCACTGACAAAGTGGCGGAGGTAAACCTCGAGGATCCCATTTAGGTGTTCAGTCTGGCCGTCTGTTTATGGGTGAAAGCTAGAGGAAAAGTGCAGTTCTGACCCCATTAGACGGAAGAGTTCAGACCATAATTTACCTGTGAATCTTGGGTCTCGATCACTAATGATGTTACGTGGTAAGCCCAAATATTTGACCACGTGCTTAAAGAATAGTTGGGATGCAGTCTCGGCTTTGCATTCTTTGGGTGCGGGAATAAAAGTGGCGTGTTTTGAAAATTGGTCTACGACGACCATAATTGTCCCACTTCCTTCTGACCGGGGTAGTGCGACTATGAAGTCCATGCTTACGCTTTCCCAAGGGGCTTAAGGTATGGGTAATGGCTCGAGCAGTCCCGCAGGTAGTCGACGTTTGGTTTTATCCTACTGACATATCAGGCAAGTCTTAACGTATTGTTCAACGTCATCCCTCATTTGTGGCCAATTATTGTAGGGTGGGATGTTGTCCTGGATGTACCGCCCATCGGGTGTCGTGGAATTCTCTTATCAGATTGTGTCGTAGTTTCTCCCATTTGGGTACAAATAGGAATGACGCTCAAACCAGAGACCGAAAAACCACTCCATTAGTTACTCTGGTAAAGTCTAGCACAAACCCTCACACGGTCCTCTAGGCATTTACTTGTAACTTTCCGCAACCAAACCAGTGTTCGCTACTCGTCCCTTGCGGGAAAAGTAGTAAAGGGGATGAGCGTTATGCTCACCTCCACGGACACCCGTTCGATTATGGCATACTAGTAACGCACTAAATACTTACCGATCTAACCAGGGCAAACCACTACCTCAAAACCGGATGCCAAACGTCACACTGCTCACACCAAGAACACCTCAAGTACTCGCTTACATAAGATAAACCTCGACACGGGAAACACTTCCTCAATCCAGTAATCATTATTGTTCACAACCTCAATCAAACAAATACCCGATCACGTAGAGAAACCTCAAGACGGGGATCATGCTCTCAGCTGAGCACACACCAATGCTCACACTATTAGTACTTCAATTATAATTATACATAAGCGAACCCTCAAATAAACCGCACAAACGCACACTAAGCCGCGCAACGACAAACCTAACCGTTCAACGAAACAACCACAAAACAATTGAATCCGGCTTACTGGACCAGGCCGGCAACTGACCCGGGCCGTACCACCTTCCGGGCCGGCACCCAAGTCGTGCCGTGCCACCTACCGGGCCGGCACGCCAGATGGGCCGTGCCACCTACCGGGCCGGCACGCCACATGGGCCGTGCCCCATTCCGGGCCAAAACAGAGGCTCCAACCACGTTTTCTATCGGGCCGGTCCAAGACCCGTCCCGTAACGGTGATGATTTCGCACCCAGCACACCGTCACGTCGATCCTAGGATACTCGCATCCTATCCTTCTCCTAGCGACTCGCACGCTTGTGCGTCGCAGAAATTTGACCACCAAACCAACGACCCACTTATAACAATTTAAGACCAAAACACAACTCACCCAAGGTCAACCACAAGCCAACGCGGCCAAACAAAACCGAAAACCCGCCCACCGGGCGAACCAAAATCAAAGCGCTCCCACCGGACCAATCAACCCACACACACACGCCCACAGGGCCAACCAAAGTCATAACACGCCCACCGGGACAACCAACTTAAACAAGCACGCCCACAGGGCCAAACAAAACTTCACAACACGCCTACCGGGCCAATCAATTTAAAAACCTTCTCTTTTTCATTACAAAACCCCATTTCTTAACATCAGGTAGTTACAACCCGGTCCAAGCGTCCCCGAACTACATTGTACCCACTTGACATCAACACCGTCACGCTCGACCACAGGGGCGCCCCTGAGTCGAGTCGCGACAGTTTAAAAACCTTTCACGCAGCACACACAAACAGTAAGCCAGTAACCCCGTACTGCACATACACACAAACACAAGCAGGACTCACAACACAACAGGTCTACACACGGTTCCCGACCTGCGTACCCAACGTACGACAGGACTCTACCGACTCGACTCTCCCCACCTAATTGACGTACAGTCCGAGGTGTGAAACCTTGAGCTCTGATACCAAGCTGTCACGCCCCAATTTCAGTAAACCGAACTCGGGACGCGAACGTTTTGAAACAATAAAACATTTGAAACCTTTTCGAATAAACACTTCAATATCAACAACTTGTTAATCAAAATAAAATTTACAACTCAAAATCAGTCCCAACAAGTGGACAAAAAACAAGGTACACGTCACTAGACTCAAAAACTCCCAGGACCCGCTTCAAGCTCTTCAAGCTTCTGAACCTCACCTAAACCAGCCTGCGAACGGTACCTGTAGGAAAAGCAGCTAGGGGTGAGCGTTCGCTCACCACCACGGATAGCAGACTGACTATGGCATAATTAGTAGATAAAGCCAGAAACACCAAAACCAAACCCAACACCGGGACTACAGTCCCCAACTCAAGTACTCAACTGACCCACAACCCGTTACTTTCCTCAACAGACTCAACACTCGATAAAGTAATGTAGACCCGACACAACTATCGACGACCTCCTCCAAGGACACGACAGAAGCTACACAACACCAAACAAGATCACAAAGGATCGCACACCAGACAAGATCACAAAGGATCGCAAACCAGCTGCTCAGTAACCCCCACCAAAGACACGAATACGGATCAGGCTAGCCAAAGAATGCTCACAACCTACCGAGACTCGAACACGGATCAGGCCAGCCAAAGAATGCTCGTAACCTGCCGAGACCTGGTCACGGATCAGGATAGCCAAAGAATGCTCATAACCTTTCGGGATCCGGACACGGAACAGGCTAGCCAAAGAATGCTCAGAACCTGTCGAGACTCGAGTTTGGTCAGGCCAGCCAAAGAATGCTCGTAACCTGCCAAAATCCACACCACTCCCCAACACACAGTCGGGTTACTAACCCCGGGCAACCACAATCACAATCACAAGCAAAGCTCAACAAACAGTAACACGACAGGTTTAATACTCCACAGGCACTCATGGCCACCCACGACACCAACAGTAAAACACGGACTCAACCACCCACGGGCACTCACGGCCTCCCAAGACACACCAACCATAACTCACGGGCTTAACAACCCCACGGCACTCATGGCCACCCAAGACACACCAACGGTAACTCACGGGCTCAACAACCCCACGGGCACTCACGGCCTCCCAAGACATACCAACGGTAACTCACGGGCTCAACAACCCCACGGGCACTCACGGCCTCCCAAGGCACACCAACGGTAACTCACAGGCTCAACAACCCCACGGACACTCACGGCCACCCAAAACACAACAGCAACACGGGCTCTCATGGCCACCCAGGACACAACAGTAACACGGGCTCTCATGGCCACCCAAGACACGACAGTAACACGGGCTCTCATGGCCACCCAAGACACAACAGTAACACGGGCTCTCATGGCCACCCAAGACTCAGCAGTCAAACACGGGCTCTCATGGCCACCCAAGACTCAACAGTCAAACACGGGCTCTCATGGCCACCCAAGACTCAATAGTCAAACACGGGCTCTCATGGCCACCCAAGACTCAACAGTCAAACACGGGCTCTCATGGCCACCCAAGACTCAACAATAATACACGCTCGCAACTTACCGAGACTCTAACTCGTAAGCCAGCCAAAGAATGCTCGCAACCCCCCGAGACTCTACTCGGTTAGGCCAGCCAAAGACACCAACATTAGTACACGGCTCTCATGGCCATCCAAGACACAACAGTAATAACACGGGCTCTCATGGCCACCCAAACTCAACAATAATAACACGGGCTCTCATGGCCACCCAAGACGTAAATTAAACAGTCAACCTCCGGGCATGGTCATATGCCTCCAGTAATTCTAATAACGCTAAGTTCTCTGTTCCTACGACACTACTAAGTGTCACATGCTTTTCTCATAAGCGCTACATTCTCGTATCATGCTTTTCTAGTATTCGATAACCTAAATAACCCACGACACCCCGGTGTCACATGCAATTCTACTGTTAACTTTCCCTAGTCAGGGCCGAGATCCGGTTACTTTTCCCTACCTCGTGCGTGTTCTCCAAAAGCTCACAATCAAGCTCCGGCGTGATCTCGATCACTCGCCTAGCTTTCCCTTTCCTCTGTCGGCGGCACGATCTGATAAGAACACAATTTTAAATACTTTTAAGTTCGCAGGCATAAGCTGAATTTTAATACACTTGACGCCTAAAAGTAACCCCGACAATGTCGATCACTCCCTAAACTTCCAAATTACTCGACATTGTCGATAAAGGACCCGGAAAGGCCCGATTCGCCCGGCTCGGCGAATCTTCCCGGGTTTTGAAAATGCCTTTCCGGGGCTCCGAAAATTCCCGTTTTCGTTTCTACGGTCTCAGAATAATTCAAGGGTTCCAACGCAATCGACGGAATCAAATTCCGACTTCCGAGCGATTTAATTCGCGTTTAAAGTTTCTAAACAAAATTTCCGACTTCTCACGAATTATAAACCTTAAGTCCCTATTTCTCACATCAAAACGGTAATCTAAAAAAAAGACCCACTCCGATCTCTTGTTACCACTAAATAGAAAGGGGTTGAAAGTAATCATCTTTGAACTAACCTTTGTTGACTTCTTCCTTTGCTTGCACGACCACTGACAGTTTTTGAATGTCCCTTCCTTTAACTCAACCACGAGTTATTGTTGCTAAAAGAGCAGGAGAACATTTAATTCTTCAATATATGATGCTGTCAATCAATATACAAATGAAAAGGACTTCATTCTCACCTTGAAAGCCGCAACACGCATCATTGAGATGAGATACTGCTAATGTTGAACCAAGACCAAGCAAAACTCAAACCTTCATGTCTTGATCCTCAAATCTTTAATTGATCTCAAAAGAAAATGTAGAAGCCACATAGATCTCATTCACCATGTTCTGTCGCATACACCCTTCTCTCTGTACAAGGCAGCCGCCCAAGCCAAATTTTCAGATCAAACCCTAATGTTCAACCATTTGTACCCCACAAGACAACTAAAAGGGCTTAAATTTGGGTTAAATGGGCCTAGCTCATGGGCCAAAAATACCTAACACCACCACTTGTGTGAAAAGTGGCAAGTGGGTCCCACCTCTCTTTAAAATATCTTTGTAGATATTTTTATAGTCAGATTCGCGAAATTCGGCCGTCTCAGGCCCCGAACGGGCACTTTTTCCAAGAAATTACGAAACTTGACGGGCTACAAGGAAACGGCTCAACTAAGACCGCTGCGACGACGGCTAAGCTTTTTGAATCCCAAACGGTCCTCGAATGGACCAAAACGTCGCTCGGTTGACTTTTCCAACGAAAAGTCAACATTTCCCAAATTGGTCAGAAAGTTGCCCTAAGTCCCCCGGAACTCACTTTGGTCGATATCGGGGTCAACTTACGTCCGGCATGACCCTCGGAGTCAATTTTAGGTTTAATTAAGTGCCTGACCAAAAATTTTAAATTTTCCTGTTTTTCGCAGGTTTGACTAGCGTTGACCGGGAGTGGTTATTACAAATTTACTAATCCGAGAAATGACCAGAGTTCTGGGACTTTTGTAGGAGCGTTCCACTCTTGAATGGCTTGGATTTTTGCTGGGTCCATTTTTAACTTCCCATCCCTTATGATGTGCCGTAGAAAATGTACCTCGTTCTCTGCAAATCAACACTTCTCCTTCTTGACGAACAGTTTGTTGGCCCGAAGAGTCTCTAGTACTGTTTGGAGATGGAGGACATGATCTTCTAGGGTGATGCTGTATATGACAATGTCGTCTAAGTATACGGCAACGAATTGGTCCAAGAATGGACGGAGTACATTGTTCATCATGGTGCAAAATGTGGCAGGTGCGCTGGTGAGGCCAAAGGGAAACACCAGAAACTCGTAGGATCCATAGCAAGTCACGCATGTTGTCTTTTCTTCGTCTCCTTTGGCTATCCGAACTTGGTAATACCCCGAACGAAGGTCCAGTTTTGTGAAGTATCGGGCATGCCCGAGCTGATCAAAGAGGTCAGCAATAAGAGGAATGGGGTATTTATTTTTGATGGTTACCTTATTTAGTGCCCGATAGTCAATGCAGAGACATATGGAGCCGTCTTTCTTTTTCTAAAATAGTACTGGCGCTCCGTAGAGGGCTTTGGATGGTCGGATGAGTCCTCCATCCAGTAGCTCCCTTAGTTGTTTTCGTAACTCTTCCAATTCGGGTGGAGCCATCTGGTAGGGTGCTTTGGACGGCGGTTTAGCTCCAGGTTTGAGTTCAATTTGATGATCTATCTTCCTTCTT
This sequence comes from Erodium maritimum, assembly GCA_963921825.1. Lineage (NCBI taxonomy): Eukaryota > Viridiplantae > Streptophyta > Magnoliopsida > Geraniales > Geraniaceae > Erodium > Erodium maritimum. The sequence goes on along the minus strand of OY997588.1, from coordinate 87,118,175 downwards.
GGCGGGAGCTCCTTGGGTAACTCGTTGGGCATAACGTCTTTGAATTGGGCCAACAATTTGTGGACATGTGGAGGTATGACCTTGGTTACAGGAGTGTTCCTTCTTTAAGGGTTAAGAGGAATGTAGGTTCTTCCTTCTTCAAGCCTTTTGCAAGTTGCATAGCCGACATGGGTAGATGTGAGGACGAGCCACGACGGGGTGAAGGTCTGCCTGGAATGACCATGGGGACACCTGATCCGATCACCAATAAATTTTCGTGGGGAACGGGATAGGCTTGATTCCGTTTCAAGAACTCTTGCCCAAAGACAAGGTCATAGTCGTCCATGGGTGCCAAGGTTAGGTTTACTTTTCCTTTCCAAGCATTGAACTGGATTTCCACCTCTGGTATGAGTTCTTCAACATGAACAGGGGGTGAATTCACCGTCTTAAGGGAGCTGTGAACTCCTTGATTTTGAGACCTAACCGGTCAGCCTCTGATCTTCGTATGAAGTTGGTGTTGGCTCCGGTATCGATCATAACGAGGGATTTATTTCCCTGGATGGAGACGTCAACATAGAGGAGGTCTCGGTCGGAGCTTTCAATTGTCTCCTTTACAGGTTTTTTCGCGATTCTCAAAGCGCTGAGTTGTAGACTACCCATACTAGTAGGGTTTGATTCTTCTCCCGAGCTAGGTTGTTCCTCATTGTCGTCATCCTGGAGGAGGGCACTTAGTTTCTCCCTCTTAGGGCACTCACGAGTAAAATGGGTACCGCCACAAATAAAACAAGGGTATTTGGGAGTTGGTGGTTTTGACGAGGAGGGTCCTCGATTCTAAGATTTCCCTTTGAAATTTCCATTTCCTTGACTGTCATAAGATTGCCCCGCGGGGTTTTTCGGCTGCGGGCCTTGCCTTGTACTTGGAAGGGTTGGTATATTCTTTGATCTTGGTGGCTGCGTCTAATGCTTCGGAGATGGTACTAATGTGCTGACAGTTCAGTTCCTATTGTGCCCAGGGTTTCAACTCGTCCATGAAGTTGAATAACTTGTCGGGTTCGCTCATATCATCCACTAGAAGTAGGAGGGACTGGAATTCCTTAATGTAACTTTGTAGAGAGCCATAGTGGCTTAGTTGACGCATTCGTTGGCGGATGTCCATTAATGCATTTTTGGGAGAGAACTGAGATTTAGTTCGGTTTTGAATACCTTCCAAGAGGCAATCGAACACATTCCTTGCTCCACCTCCTAGCTCTTACGTCTCCACCATGTCCGTGCATCATCGAGGAGGAAGTAGGTAGTTTGACGTATCTTTTCATTCTCGTTAGAGATGTTTTGAGCCTCGAATAAACGCTCCATCTGCCATATGAAGTTTTCGATTGCCTCGATGTCTCTTTCGCCATGATAAGTTTGGGGTTTAGGGGTGTCCAATCGTGGAGATGTCTCCCGCCCCAATAGGCTTTCGGAACGCGAGGCAATGGCTTGCTTACAAAGGACGATGTCCGTGCAAAATTCCATCATGGTCCGTTCCATCTGAGACAAACGTGCTTCAATGGTAGCATCGATGGTGCCGAGTTTCTCGATTACTTTTTCTTCGAGTGCTGCTAGTCTGGTGTCCAGTGTGGTCTGGGCGGAATCGAGTAGGTCCTCATCCGAAAGTGTAGCCAATGTACCTTCGATGGTTTGGACTCGGTCCTCAATCTCGAGGACTTTTGATTGCTTAGGTAGCGTAGGTAATGCGCCCTCAATGCCCCTCACCAGAACCTCGATAGCGGTTAACCTAAATTCGTGCCTTTCTTGCTCAATTTTGAGGGTTGTGAGCTGAGGCCGGGTGAGGGAGTCAAGACTCTCGAGTTGAGCCTGTAGATCAACCGAGCTTTGGCTGATTTGGCCGACTTCAGCCTCAAGGGCGGACAATCTTTCCGTGGATTTGTCCCGGGCGGATTTCTTGCCCGTTTTGCTGGACGCTTCTGCTGGGCGTCCACGAGGATCGTTGACTTCTGACATATTGTCCCGGAGTGAGCTGGGTGTGATAAACCAGGCTCTGATACCACTTACTGACCGAGAGGAACCGGGTATACCCCTCGGCTAGTACAACTCTTAGGCACGAGAATGAGACTCGTAAGACCTAAGAAAAGCTTTGGGAAGAGAGTGGGGAAGTATGCAAAAGGAGAGAAACGAGTTTTGCAAGCAATGAAGTCTATTATTTGATAGAGAACTTATTACAAGCAAAGGCATAATGATTTGTCCAAAGGAGGATCCCTCTTTATATAGAGGGAAAGGTTCCTATAAAAATTACATCATCAAACCTAAGCCTCAAAGAGGCAGCACAATTGTCCTAAACGAAAGAGGAAACCCTAAACCTAGTCTTCCTTGAAGTTGGCTCGAACCCAAGGGGCCTAGGCCCGGCCAGATTAGGAAACCGGCCAAAATTGGCAGGTCTAGCGGGCCTTGGCGCGCGGTTCTGCAGGCAGGGATGCGGGTCCTGACTTGGCCCGGGCCGAAGAGGAAACCTGCCATATTTGGTAGGTCCGGCTGGGCGCGCGCGCGGATCCGCGTGGGCAGAAGGGGACCGGGACGAAGGGCTTTGGTTGGACGTGCGCTGGAGAGGGATCGGGCCCAATGTGGACCTGGCAAGGGACGAAGGGACCGGCCTAATGTGGACCTGGCGAGGGACGAAGTGACCGGCCCAATGTGGACCTGGCGAGGGACGAAGGGACCGGCCCAATGTGGACCTGGTCTGGGCGCTGGTTGGGGCGAACCTCGGCCAAACTTGGCCTTGGCCTGGCACGGTCTCGGACAATCCGGTGTGGATGGGCCCGGATTGTCTCGGACCGTGACATCAGTCATATATATAGGGGGTTTCGGGTTTGAACTGCCCTTACTCTTGGAACTTGCGAACCACCTATTATGGTTTATATATCTGTAAGCATGGCTTAAAAATCCTAAGAAAATATTTTGACAACCGTCATTCTCATTCTAATTGACTTCGTTTTTGCGCTAATATGTTTATGATGGACTCACAAACCATGTTTAGGGATTTAGCCATTTTTCAGGAATTACACCAGTTTTTAGGGATTAAAACCCATTTGTTACAGATTTACAACCCATGTTCGTGCTATTTACAAATCATATTGGATCTATCTTCCCTTTGATTTTCTGTGCTTAAAAATACATTCAAAATCATTTTAATGGATAGTCTTTGGAAGAAGAAAATATTGGCGCAAGAACGAAGCTACTTAGAGTTAAAACGAAACGGGAATGACTAAATTAGTATTTTTAGCAACTAAAAAATGGCACATTTCCAGGATGTTGACATATGCCGCCACTTTATAGTCTCAAAAGGGGTTCATAGGTTCACAATAATTTTGACGGGTTGGACCTGAAACCGACCTTGTATATGGAAGGGTTGGGTTAGAAATCACTCTTAGCATAAAAAATGAAAATCACATCTTACATAGTCCAGATCAAGACCCAACGTGCGCACTAGTGTGAATGCATAGTAGAGGCCAGGGGACAATGTATAATTATATGCATATGTCCGATATTGTTCAATATTGGACTATCATCAAAACATTATCAAACTACCATCAATATCACAAAATATGTTCTGATAAAATTTCTTATAATACTTCAGTATTTTGTTTATTACACTTGAGTTTCCAAAAATATTCCGATAGTTTTGACTTCAAATTCGATAAAGTCCGATAATATTTATGATCATGACAATTTTTTTATTAGTAATTTTGAAATTTTTTATAAACCTAGTCTTCGAAATAGAAGACCAGACCCCTCAATTATAACATACAAACAAAGGTGACTTATATCAAGTCCAAACTGAGAAAACTTGCAGTGCAAGTAATACCCCAAATACCACTCCACAATTAAGGACGGGAAAATGAAGCACCCTTTACAGTTCTCAGCACCAAAATCCCTTAAGACCACAACTAAGACCCTATTTAGTTACTGAAATCACCCTCCAAAACGATTGCAAGTCACACTTCCCAGTAGCACCAAGTACAACTAGATTAGAGATGTATAAACCCGAGACCTAATTGAAACAACATAAGCCTCAAGATCTACCCAAAATTCAATAAGTCCCTGGTGATACCAAATCGGAAAAACTCCACCACATCCCCAAATGAAGCTAGAAAATCACAGTCCGACCACATAGAGCACTTTAAATAGCTGAAACACCACTTGTAAGTCAAAGATCAAGAAGCAAATCAAAAGAAACAAACATGACCCCATAAGGATCAAAACAGCTCTCAACCTAAAAAACTTCTACCCACAGACTAAAGATTGAGCAAAAGATCTAAAACAAACAAAATCCCACACACAAGAGGAGAGAAAGAGATTAGTGAAAAGTAGATGATCCCCTATCAAAACTCACCACACTTCCCAAACTTTCCTTAACCCCACCCAGATCCCCAAGAAAATAAGCCTCAAATTAACCAACTCACCACACAACCTGGTGTCTTGTGTTGTAAGTAAACATCCCCAACACTTGTTGTTCTTAATGCAAATTAACACTTCTTCTTATAATGCACCTTCGTGGTTTATTAATCCAGGACAGGAAGGAAAACGATTATCCCTTCTTAAAATTGGTCTATAGTAACTGATATGCATCATTTTGAATATGTTGCACAATGCGATCTGGAGGTTGCACTAGATTATTGAATAGAACATTGTTTCTGCATAACCAAATTCTCCACAGGATGATATATACTAACATACTTCGTTGTTTTTTTATTCTCTGAGGGCCTAATTGATTCCAAGCAATAAACCAATCAAGAATAGAGTAAGAAACAACAGTTTTTATTCCCCACCAATCTAAGTATGAATTTCAAATTGTCCTTGCTAATGTACACCCAATAAATAGGTGATCTTGCTCTTCATGTTCTTCAAGACAAAGAGGACACCAGATATTGCCAGTGTAAATTCCTCTAGACAATAGAAAACATTTTGTTGGAATAGCCTTCATACACATTAGCCAAGCAAAAACTACAATTTTTGGAGGAAGTATTTGTCACGTCCCAATTTCAGCGAACCGAACTCGGGACGCGAACATTTAAAACAAGAACACTTAGAGCATGTTTTGAATAAAACTCTGATATTTCCATTTAATTACCAAAAAAAGTAATAGTATATACAATACAAAAACGTCCCACCAAGTGGACAAGGTACACAACCGTCACTAGACTCAACAAAAGTAAAGACCAGACTCCGCTCTAAGCTCCATGAACTTCAAGAGCTAACCTAGTCCGTCCGGTGATCAGTACCTGTAGGAAAAGCAGCTAGGGGTGAGCGTTCGCTCACCTCCACGGATAACAGACTGACTATGGCATAACTAGTAGATAAAGCCAGTAACACAAAAACCAAACCCAACACCGGGACTACAGTCCCCAGCTCAAGTACCCAACTGACCCATAACCCGTTACTTTCCTCAACAGACTCAACACTCGATAACACAATGTATACCCGACACGACTATTGACGAATTCCTCAAGGACACGACAGAAAGACTACACAACGCCAAACAAGATCACAAAGGATCGCACACCAGCTGCTCAGTAACCAATCTCAATCAGGTCAGGGTTCGACCTATCGCAATTCCTCGACACGAAGTCGGATCAAGCTGTCGACCTTTCAAACTCGCAATTCATCGACACTAAGTCGGATCAGGCTGTCGACCTTTAGAACTCACAATTCATCGACACTAAGTCGGATCAGGCTGTCGACCTTTAGAACTCGCAATTCATCGACATTAAGTCGGATCAGGCTGTCGACCTTTAGAACTCACAACTTCAGGTAACCACAAACACAATTACAAGCAAGTTCAATCACACAGGCACTCAAGGCCACTCAAGACACCTCAACAATCAAACTCGGGTTCAACAACCCCACGGGCACTCACTGCCACTCAAGACACACCAACAGTCAAGACTCGGGTTCAACAACCCCACGGGCACTCACTGCCACTCAAGACACACCAACGGTCCAGACTCGGGTTCAACAACCCCACGGCGCTCACGGCCACCCCAAAACATCAACAGTAAGACACGGGCACTCATGGCCACCCAAGACACCAATTTAAATACACGGGCTCTCAAGGCCACCCAAACTCAACAGTAAATAATACGGGCTCTCAAGGCCACCCAAACTCAACAATAAATAATACGGGCTCTCAAGGCCACCCAAACTCAACAATAAAATAATACGGGCTCTCAAGGCCACCCAAACTCAACAATAAATAACGCACAACAACCTCCGGCATACTCGATGCCTACAACAGTCCTAAGATCACTAGTTTCACAAACAACCTCCAGGCATGGTCATATGCCTCCAGTAATTCAATTATCGCTAAGTTCTCTGTTCCTACGACACTAATAAGTGTCACATGCTTTTCTCTTAAACGCTACAATCCCGTATCATGCTTTTCTAATAAATAAATAATTCTACTCAACCCACGACACCCCGGTGTCACATGCAATTCTACTATTAACTTTCCCTAATCAGGGCCGAGATCCGGCTACTTTTCCCTACCTCGTATATAATCCCAAAAGCGCTCCAACAATACCCGAAGTACACCCAGTCACTCGCCGAGCTTCCCTTTGCCTCGGTCTGTAGCACGATCTAAAAGAACACAATTTCAAAGTACTTTTAAACTAGTACGAATAAACCGAAAATTAACACACTTAACGCCCAAACGTAACCCCAACAATGTCGATCACTCCCAAACTTCCCAATTACTCGACATTGTCGATAAAGGACCCGTAAAGGCCAGATTCGCCCGACATGGCGAATCTGCCCGGGTTTTGTTAATTGCCTTCCGGGGCTCCAAAAGCCCCCGTTTTCGTTTCTACGGTCTTAGAATATTTCAAGGAACCCAACGCACTTGACGGAATCGAATTCCGACTTCTAAGTCAATTTATTAACGTTTAAATTTTCTAAAATCCGTTAATTACAACTTCTCCAATTTAATTCCAATTTTCGATTCGGTTTAGGGTAAATGGTCCGGGGAACGTTTTAAACCACCCGAACATTAAAACCCGAGCAACCGAGCACGTGGGCCCCACCCAAGAGGCTTGGTCGTGCCCTAGGGTTCAAGGGGAGGGGCTCGGCGGTGGCCGAAGCTCCTCCTGATCCTCCGGTCACCGGAAAACGTCATTCTTCACCTCCAACCACCTCCAAAACGTCTCCAAATATCCCCCAAACTCACTACAACCCTAACCCTTAGTTTGTAACCAAACCCTAGCTTTCAAGAAAATAATCAAAACGAGAATCGGTTTGGGTATTACCGTAGAGGAGGATGAGGGGAACGGGATTGCTCTTTGCTTTGAATCGATCCAAGGGCTCGATCACAAACTCTAGCTCAACTTCCCTTCTTCTCTCTTCTTCTTATTCTCCTTCTCTCTCTAAAACCTCTCTTCTTCTTTCTAATTTAATTCAACTAACAACTAACTCCACTTTCCCTTCCTTTTACCCTAAATTTCGGCCACCCCTTACAACCACACACTCCCCCCCCCCCACCCCCAAAAACTAACACCACCAATTAGTTGACAAGTGTCAAGGTGGGTCCCACACCTTTTGGAAAATATCTAGTTGATATTTTCCAATCAGTTTCGCGAAAAACGGACGTTTTGGGCCCCGAACGGGCACTTTTCCCAAGAAATTACGAAACTTGACGGGCTACAAGGAAACGGCTCAACTAAGACCGTTGCGACGATGGCTAAGCTTTTTGGATCCCAAACGGTCCTCGATTGGACCAAAACGTCGCTCGGTTGACTTTTCCAGCGAAAAGTCAACATTTCCCAAATTGATCAGAAAGTTGCCCTGAGTCCCCTGGAACTCATTTTGGTCGATAACGGGGTCATATTAAGTCTGGTACGACCCTCGGGGTCATATTAAGTCTGGTACGACCCTCGGGGTCAATTTAGGTTAAGTTTAGTGTCTGTCTTAAAATTTTTAAATTTTCCTGTTTTTCGCAGGTTTGACTGACGTTGACCAGAAGTAGTTATTACAGTATTGGAGCCCAAAGAAGTGCAGGCCAGTCCAAACTTTGATCTGAAGAATCATCTAAAACTTGATACATTCTTCGCACACTAAAACCTTTCTGATCATGCAACCAAGTGACTTTGTCATCCCCTAGAGTTAGACTTTGAAAATTATTGATAAGATCACACAACAAAAGGAATTGGTCTAGTTCCCAACCCCTCAGATCCCTTCTGAAAAACATAATCCAATCTTTGTGGGTCAGTGTGTGGCTTCTCTGGGACACCCTGTGGTGCCCTAATGGTCTCATGGAGACCAGCGAGTTGCTTGGCAAGCTTCGCATCCGCTCTAACGGGGCCAAAATCCCTGGAATCCTCTATTGTCATGATTGGCTTGCAAGAGTGGGGGTGGCTGCAAATCCGGCTTGGGAGGACGGCGGCGTCTGATTTGCGAGCTCACGGTCCTCGTTGCACCAGGTTGACCATATTTAGACGGCAGTCGTTGCATCGGGAGGGAGATGGGTCGACGGAGAAGGAGGTGGTGTCGTATAGGTAATAGTTTTTTTTATCGACAATGACAAATTTAGATTAAAACCTCTTCTGAGGAAGTAAAGATTACATATACAAAAAAGGCAACCAAACTAAAGATTGCTAGAGGTCAAGAAAGAACCAACCAAAGGGGAGACAAAAACCCCAAACCAACCAAGAGTAGATGTTTGTTGAAAAGAGTAAGGTTATGCATAAAAAGTAAAGCAGTCACAAGTGTAGATCCGAGCAGTTATGCAGCAATGTGGAAGAGGGAGGTAGGAGTTGTTAACCAAAAAGGTTCAAGAGTGAAGTATGAGTGTGATCCGAGAGGCCCAAGATCAATCCTATTCCCAAATGAGCTTAGAACTGTTCTAGAGTCAAGAGGCCTCAAGAGCCAATTATGCAGGTTTGTCTTGAAGTAACACTGAACATGTAGAGAGCTCCTCAGAGCTGAAGTGAAGTGCTTGAAGTAGTTGAGAGAAGACTGCATCACAGATAAAGACCAAGCAAAGGATGTGAATGTAAATGTTTAAGATGCAGGCTTGGAGATCAAGTAAAGTAGAGCCAGCAGCCTGCAGAGAAGCAACATGCATAACAAATAGAAAACCAGGGACCAAAACCAAACACTCAATCCTAGAAAATAGGAGACATACCCTCACACACAAAAGAAGAACAGAGGAGAAAGAGACCCCACACAGTAACAAGACACCACAAAGGAGAACAAACAAAGAGAGCCTTACCAAAGTCTCACACCCACTCCCCAACCTACCTAGAGTTTAGTGATCCAATCATGCAAGAAGAAGTGATGAGAGGCATCAAATGAGGCTCATTCCCAGCTGTAAGAAGTGTTTAGGACTTTGGAGTAAATAGTTGCAGAAGTTTCATGAAGGCCTTTAAAGATCAAAGAGTTTCTTGAGAGCCACAAATGCCAAAGCAAGGCTTGTAGAACTGTGAGCCAGCATCTTCTAACTCTTGCAGGAACCAAGTATCCCCATGAACAGAAGAGTGATTTAATATCAGCAGGACAAACCCACACCAAGCCCCACCAAGAAATAATAAGATTCAGAACCTCCCAAGCTTTAGGACAGTGTAAAAGAATGTGAGCTCCATCTTCAAAATCCCAGGAGCGTTGTGGACAGAGAAGATCTTGAAAGGAAAGATTCATTCCTCTACTATCTAGAAAGCACTTTGATGGTATAGCTTCAAGGCAAGAAAGCCAGCAAAAGGCAGAGATTTTGGAGGGAATACAAGGAATCCACAAATGTTTTGTCCAAATCAGTGAGGAGGAGCCTTGGGAAGCAAGTAAGGTATACATCTTGTGAACTGAGAAACCTTTCTCATCAGCAGACCAAATTAATTTGTCATCTTCAAGAGTTAAGATTGTGACATCTAAGATTGCACAAAGACAGTCACATTCAAGAAGTTCCCAACCCCTAGCATCTCTCCTCAGATCAAGGTCCCAACTAAGACCATCACATAGATAAGCTATAACAGCTTTTTTGGAGTTAGCTAGCAAATACATTCTTGGAAACAAGATCTTAAAAGAAAGTTCCCCCCACCAAATATCTTCCCAAAAGTGTACTCTAGTACCTTTCCCCAAAGACCAAGAAAGTCAAAAAAATCAGCAAAGTTGAGATCAGTAGAGAGTGAGATGGTATGAGAGAAAAAACTGGAGCCTCCTAGTTCATTGAAGTTGTTTAAATCCCAATTAGAAATTCTACCTCCATATCTTGCACAAATGATTTGTTTCCATAAAGAGTTTTCTTCAAGGGCAAATCTCCACCACCATTTTGCTAAAAGTGCAAGATTCATCCATCTCAGATTTTTAATACTTAGGCCCCCTTGAGACTTTAATTTAAAAACTTGATTCCAACCTACTTTGCAAAAAACTCTTGCAGGAGTAGCCCCATGCCAGAGGAATCTTACAAACTTGATTCCAACCTACTTTGCAAAAAAACTCTTGCAGGAGTAGCCCCATGCCAGAGGAATCTTCTCTGCCAGGATTCTAAGGCCTTGATAACTGATTTTGGAGCTTTGAGTAGAGATAGAAAGAAAATGGGTGGTGCACTTAGAATGGTCTTAATCAGTGTAATTCTACCACCAAAAGTTAAAGTCTTAGCTTGCCAAAGACTAAGGGATTTTAAAAAAAAATCAATGATTGGCTCCCAAGTTATCAATCTCCAAGGATTTGAACCAAGCATGAATCCCAAATATTTGAAAGGAAGAGTTTCAATTGTGCAGGAGATGAGAGAAGCATGAACCTGAGATTCCTCAGCAGATAAATTCATAGGAATGAGGGCCAACTTGTGATAATTGACTTTCAAACCAGCAGATAGTCTGAACATTTCTATAGCATATTTCAAATTTGAAGCACCTTGAACTGAAGCTCTTAGGAAAAAGATAGAATCATCTGCAAATTGCATATGAGTGACAATAGGACTTGTGATCCCCACTTGAATTCATTGGAACAAAGAGAATTGCAACCCTGATTTCATAATTTGGTTTAAACTTTCAGCAGCAAGTGCAAATAATAAAGGGGATAGAGCACAACCTTGCCTGAGGCCTCTGAACATTGGAAAATCAGGAGAGGGAGAGCCATTAATGAGGACTGACATGTGAGCTTGAAAACATGATAGCATCCAAATTCTCCAAAGGTGACCAAAGCCAAGTCTTTAGAGCAACTTCATCATATAAATCCAGTGGATATTATCAAAAGCTTTTTCAAAATCTGCTTTGAAGATAATAGCTTTCATTTTGGATAGTTTGATTTCCTGTACCACCTCATTAGCTGCAAGCATGCCATCAAGAATTTGCCTACCAACAAGAAAACCAGTTTGTTCACACCCCACTAAGGAGCCAATAACTTCTTTTAATCTTAGAGATAACAATTTGGATAGTATTTTGTATGGCCCTCCCATTAGACTAATGGGTCTGAAATCTCCATTAGGACAATGGGGCCTCACATTTAGGGATGAGAGCAATAAAGGAAGAATTGAGCCCCTTACCCAAGTGTCCAGATTTGTGAAAATGTGTGAAGAAGTTCATGAGATCAGATTTAATAATTGGACAACACACTTGAAAGAATTTTAGTGTGAACCCATCAGGGCGTGGGGCTTTATCACCAGCACAAGCCATCATAGCTTTGATGTAAAGACCGCTCCGGTTAAAAAGGGTTAAGTTTTAAAGTTTGTTCGTTTGGATCGTCGAGGTTGAAAAACGGGTCGGCTTTTGGTAACGGCGTGGTTGGAAAACGGATCGAAGTTTGGGAACGTTTGCAAAAAAAAAGGAAAAAAAAGGGTAAGGGGCTGAACCGGGCGGACCCGACCCGACCTGCAGACCCGGCCAAGCCAGGCCCACCCCGACTCAGACGCCTCACCCTCTTTGGGCCGCGAGGCCCGTTGTCCGCCAGAGGCCCAATTGGGGTCGAGCCCGAGCTTTTTAAGGCGAGAATCAGGGTTTCGAACCCTAATTTTCCCTCAACAGCACGCGGTCCTCACCCTCTCTCTCTCCCTCTTCTCGATCCTGACCGTTCTCCCTCTCTCTCCTCTCCGTCCAGCTCAAGCCCGCCGCCGTCGTCCTCGTCCCGAGATCCCTCTCCCTCTCCTCTCAAAGCCCAAGCTCCCTCAAACCCACCCTCCTTCTTCTCCTCGCATCGTCATCACCAGAGCATAGCCGAGCTCCCCGCCATCGTCGTGCACGTCCAGCCGAGACTAGCTCGCCGGCGCGCTCACCAGATCTGAAGCGAGCGAGCCCTCGCTGTGCTCCGCCTTACCCAAGGCTGCAACCACCGCCTTCGCCAGTGGTCGGTCGGGATGCAAAACCGAGCCTCCTTCTCCTTCCTTTTATTTGTTTTTTTTCCCGAGCTTTTGGATCTGGTTTGATTGGAAACAAAATTAAAGAAATTAAAACGAAAATCAGTTTTTAAATAAAAATAATTTAAATTAAAAAGGGTTTAAAAACAGATTTAATGTAAATCGGATCTTGGGACTGTTGAACAAAACCGAAGAACATTGGAACGTTAGAACCATCGGACTGTTAATTCGGATTTAGAACGGGATTAAAAGCGGGAACGCTGAATTGGACACATCGGGAACTGTGCCTCGAAACTCGTGCCTCGGGATACGTGCATGGGAACTGTGCCTCAGAACTCACGTATCGGGATCCGTGCATTGGAAACTGTGCCTCGGGATTCGTGCCTCGGGATCTGTGCATTAGGAACTGTGCCTTGGGAAACGTGCACCGGGTTCTATGCTCGGGGCTCGGGTGCTCGAACCCGATTATCATATAATTCCTTCTTTTCGACCGTTCGTAACTTTTAAATTAACTTTGGAACCGCTATTAAGTATGGCTTTATGTGTTAATTTAGAGTCCGGCTTCGATTGTAGAGAAGACCGGAGGTAGCAAGCCAGGATGTCAGCAGCTAGGAGACGTAGCTGTTGTGTTCGTCTTGAGGTAGGGAACGTAGCGGATACCGGTTCGATTGTGGAAAGTTACTAGTATGCCTATAGGTTGTAATTACTTAATTTAAACTGTTAGAACCGCATTATTAGAAGGTGAGGAACGAGTGAACCGAAGGATAGCTTACGTTCCATGTCGAGCCGTAATTTTGGGATTGATGTGCTGGTAGAAATGCATGCGGGCCATGTCGAGCCCTTAGGTTGTGTGTTGTTTGAATTGCCTTGATTTGATTGAAATGCATGTTGTGTGATTTAGGTATGTTAGATCGAGAAGCTGTTGTAGTATTACTCGTTGTAGTGTGTTGTGGTTATTCTTGGGCAAGTGTGTCATGCGTGCTATGACGTGAATCATTGCTTGTGAGATGGTCAGGTGGTTGATAGACCGACGTGATTGGTTGTGGTAAGATTGTTGGGCTTGGTAAGCCGTGTTTGAATTATGGCATTGGTGTGGTCCCACGTATGCGTGATCCCCCGGGTAGTGGTTCTGGTACGATACCTACATCGAGGGGGTATTCCGATGTGGGATATCTAGGCCGACGGTTTGTGTTGACACTTGGTGTCGTGTTTTGGCTCTAGGAGTAGTGCCCCGAAGGAGTTCCGGGAAGATGTCTAGGCCGATGGAGATTCTGGTGTGACGTATTGTGATTGTGTCCCGAGTGTTTTCCAGGAAGATATCTAGGTCGATGTTGTGTGTTCCGGTGTGATATGATAGAGTCGGGCTGTGGACAACCGGCAGAGTAGGGGACTACGGTACCGGACGTGTATGTGATTTTACTATTTACTTTGTGCTTGATGTCCTGTTAAGTGGTGTGGTTGCAGTTTGTGCTTGGTCGTTTGAATATGTTTGTGAGTGTGGTTTGGTCTTGAGTTGAGGATTGTGGTTACGAGTTCCGTTGGAAATTAGTTGTGTGCTGTACTAGTATGCCCTAATTGGACGGTTACCCGTGGTGGTGAGCGCTTGCTTATAGCATTAACTACTTTTCCTACTGAGCGAAAGCTCACCCCCTTATCTTGTTGTTTTTCAGGTCCTGAGCGGGTCGTGTACTAGCTGGATGCTCGATGCTTGGGAGCTTGCGAGGGTCCTAGGCTAGTAGTCTAGAGATGTACCGTTATCTTTTGAACTATTTTACCGTTGTTTTTACCGAGTTGTGACCCGCGACGTTGTTTAGAGTTTTAAACTACTATTTGAGACTTGTTTTGGCTTTACTTTCATTTAAATTTATTATTGTTTTAGTTCACGTCTCGAGTCCGGTCAAAACCGGATTTGGGGCGTGACATTTGACCACTTCTTGTTCAGAGAAAGGCCTTTCCAACCAATCTGCCTGTGTTGAAGAAATAGAATTGAAGTGAAGATGATCAATACTGATAGGCACTGAAATAGGTTCAGAGAATCTATCCTTAAAATGCAAAGCTGCTACCTCTTTTATCAAGATGGGATCCTGAAGAAGTACATCCTGAGCCAAGATTTGAGTAATTTTTCTTCTTGAGCCCTTGAAATTTGCAAGTAAATGAAAATATTTTGAAGGTTTATCACCTTGATAAAACCACTTCTTCCTTGCTTTCTGACTCCACAACTTTGAAAGTAATTTAATCATTTTTATCAACTCTGCTTTGCAAGCTCCGTTTTCATTGCATTCTTCAGAATTAAGGGATCTCTCTTCAACTAGAGAATCCCATTTATCAAGTTTATCTCTGAGAGTCTGAATTTGGAAGTCAAGATGACCAAATACTTGAAGATTCCACTCCTTTAATTTCTCTTTTAGTAATTTAAGCTTGATCCATAGAATCATATGAGGTTGGCCTGACACTTGAAATGAGGACTAGCTTTCAACAGCTTTAAGAAATATGCTATCCTCAATCCAGATGTTAAGAAATTTAAAGGGTCTAGGACCCCATTCTAACTGATCATCAAATAATATGAGAGGCCTATGATCAGAAATGCTTCTGGACAAGCACATTTGTGTGAGATTGTTGAACTTAATGGAGGAAATCAATGGATATGAAAAATCTATCAATCCTTGATGCCAAAGAGCCAGGGTCAAACCAAGTATATTTACCTCTAGACAAAGGAAGATCTATAAGAGCAAGTGCATTAAGCAATCCTTGAAAGTTTTCCATATCAGATGAAGAAGCTATATTAGATGATCTTTCAACTGTAGATAGCACTGCATTAAAATCCCATGCTACCAATAATAAAGAACATGAACCAAAGGATTGCAATTCTGAAACTAGAGCTTCCCAAAGGACCTTTCTCCCTCTTCTTTTACAAGGGGCATAAACATTAGTAATGTAGCAAGTTTTGTTGGGTTCTTCTGAAAGACCTGCCCAGATGAGTGCACCAGGAATCTTTGTGACTGTAATCATTTGAAATGCACTTGTTTTCCAGCATGTTATAATACCCCCTGAAAGTCCTGAGGCTGGGATGAAATCTAGTTCCCAACCCCAACCAATACCACAAGCTCTTAAAAATCCAAAGGGACTCGTTTCCAGCTTTGTTTCTTGCAGTAGTAACATCTGAGGTTGTTGTTTGTGTATCAAGTCAGCTAAAACCTTCTTTTTTTGTGAAGAAGACACCCCTCTTAAGTTCCAAGAGAGGATTTTCATATTTGTGCTTATTGAATAGGCTGAGAGATGATCTCGTTTGTCACCTCCTTAGTTGAGAGAATTAAATCCAAACCCTCATCAGATAACCTTTCTTCTAGCTCCTGATCTTGAGCTATATCTACTGTTGTGAGGTGTTGATAAATCTGCTCATCACTACAATCTGCTCTCAAGCCAATTTTCTTCCCAAAGGACCAAGCATTTCTTGCTTCAGATTTTACTAGCACAACTCTTGAATCTTCTTTCAATCTT
Source organism: Erodium maritimum (assembly GCA_963921825.1). Taxonomy (NCBI): domain Eukaryota; kingdom Viridiplantae; phylum Streptophyta; class Magnoliopsida; order Geraniales; family Geraniaceae; genus Erodium; species Erodium maritimum. The sequence continues at coordinate 87,102,370 of OY997588.1, read as the reverse complement.
AAACAAGTTTCATATTTGTGGGGAGAGGGAGGAGGTTTTTGTTTCTTTCCTTTGATTTTTTTTGCTCTCAGCTTTGAATGAGGTACTGTTTGGCCATCTGATAAACCATTAGTGAGACCAAGAAAGTCAGAGATCTCATTGATTTGTGACTCATGGAGTAGGATTTGTGGTTGTGATCTGGGGGTAGATTGGTCACTGAATGTGTCCTCCAAACCAAACTGATGTAAGGTGGTGGCCCCCAAAGAAGATAATTTTTGTACTAGGTCAGCAACATTTAATAGTCTCATTTCCAAGATAGTTGGTTCAGTGGCCAGAGGGGAGGAGTCTTGATCAACCTTACTTTGCCTTAAATATTGATGAGCTTTTGTACTTGTTCCCTTGCTTTGAGGAAGAGTTAGTTGTTGTGTGACTGGTAATTCTTGGTTCAAAACTGAAGGGATTACTGTTGTAGTTGAGTTGAGCATTGCAGTGGTATTTTGAACTAAAGTGTAGCCCTGAGTAAAATCTGAAGATAGCTAATCAAAATCATTGAGAAGGTTGAGTTGAATTGATCCATTAACTAACCTTGTTATCTGGACATCATCAGCCTGGGAATCGAATGTGTCTTTCACCCATAAATTTGTCTTCTTCTAAGGAGATGTTAAGACCAGGGTAGGTAATAATGAATGAGATAACTGAGCAGGAGTCGAAACATTCCTCTGAACTCCAGCATTCTCTTCCAGAACAAGTTGTGAGGATCTTTCAGCAATAACTTCCTCAGTAATGACATGAATGAGAATATTCAATCCCAAAGACCTCTCCTTAGAAGCTTGTGCATCTACAGATGGTAGGGCTTCTGCTGAGCCCTCCTGATCTTGAGTGTCAATATCTGCTAAAGCATCATCATTCTCAGATGAAGAAAGAGAGAATTGGGAGCTTTCAGAGGAGGTGAGGGATTTGCAAAGAATTTCTGGGACCTCATCAACGTTGATTTCCTTAATGACCAGAGAGAGTTTTTTGTGGCCTAAGAAGATTTATACTGCAGTTGAGATGTTTGAATAATTGGAAGTGTGGATGAGTACCACTGCCTTATCAATTTGAACTCCCAAGGTTGTAGTTAGATGAGAGTAAACATAAGACCCCAAGCAACTCACAGCAGTTGCATAGGTTTCTTCACACCAGGTCAACCTGCACGGGACCAGTGGGAGCTGCAGAGAAGATGGTGGGGATTGTTGCACTATTAAAGGTGACGAACGGGTTGATATCCAGAAAAAAGGAAATAGATAGCAGCGGATTGAAATCCCACAAGAGAAAGAAGGAGAGAGCAGCGGCACCATGCTCTCAAAATTTTCCATGCGTACACAAGAGTATGTTTGGTTAGAATTGCCCACTCCAAATATTAGTTGTTCACAGTACGAGTGTCATCAATCCACACGCAATCACATCTATACTGTTTTTGGCCAAGTCCTCTTCGCTGCTTATCTTTAAATGACCAACACTATCAGAGGTTACATATGAAAATATGTCAGCGCAGGATGCGTACATTACTAATATCTATATCATGCCCCTCAGGACACAACCTACAATGTATCTACCATTATCAATGAATAAATTGATCTAAGACAGCAACAAGTAGGCGTTAAACAACAAAAAATCCTACACAAATGAGCTTATCGAACTTGGGCAGCTCCGTTAATCTTACATTGCATACACTTCACATCTACCACTATTTGCTCTCGGGAGACTTCAAGGGAGGCATCAAAATCTGTCAAACAAACACCTCCGAATAGATACAGCAAATTCACTCACTTTGTTAGGATGAATGACAACTGCACATATCCCGACACAAATAGCCATGGTAGCTATAACAAATATGGCTGGACGAGAGCTGAAGACCGATCGAGATACAACACGAACACATGACTTCCTGGGCCATTCCTTGACATGGTTCATATTCATCACAACTTCTCTGTTCAACAACGGCACAGTTTCACTTCTATCAGTAGAAGCTAAACCCACCATTGCTCCCGACTTTTCACTTGATTGCAGATGAATCATATCCTGCAAAACAATTAACAAGAGTTACTTAATGGAAGAAATGAATAATAGTAACGAAACTAAAGTGGGAGATAAAGCAAGCCCTGAAATATAACTAAATCTGCCACTCTCGTGTTTATTCTAAGCATCTTGAGATTTAATCCCATTAGAATAACGACATGTTAAGTTTAGACTTCAAATAAACTCAATGTGCATACCTCGTATAAAGTAGTAGAGATAAAAGTAAGAGTAAATCATCACTTATGATGATGAATAAAGTCCCCAACAGGTACAAATTTTCAACATGTCACATAACATAAAAGATAAGGTGAAGAGCCAAAAAATGATAAGGAGATTTCAGATGAATCATTTAAGCTTCGCATTATGAAAGTCAAGACCATTAAAATATAGAAGAAAACAATGGAAATAAAATCCCTAACCTGATTGAGAACTGGAGCAGCAGAAACCATGTTATTCTGGGGAAAACTTTGTGAAACGAAATCTCTTTCCAGTTTGGTGCTTCCAGGGTGCAAAATCAAACTACTACTTTCCTTGAGTTTGTTATGAATAATATCTTTTGCACAGTCTATATACATCAGTAATATTCTCGTTTCGGGGTCACTGGATCCACTAACTGCACTATTTGACTCAATGATATCCATAAAAAATTTCAAATTTTGTAGAATCTTCTCCAATGTGTTGATCAACTGGTTGTGTATCAGAAATCTCAACAAATAACTGAACCTTTGAATCTGTGAAGAGGTAGTAGTTTGTTGAAATTCATCCAATTTAGGCTCTTTTAGTAACCATGCTAGATCTAAAATAAATTCAGAGAGCGCCGTTTGCCTTATTGCTGAAACCTCACATGAGCTCGATAGATAATCAGTAGATGCAAATTGCGATCCTTGTGAAATTATAGATCTGTCAAGTCTCTGCCGTACTATCTCCATTTCTGAACATATTTCTTTGTCCGCAATGAGTACTGTAATGAAGTTTGATAAGCCAGATTCACTCTCAACCTACAAAAGTGATAGTCAGAAATACAACTAAAGTTGAAGTAACCATAAATATATGTTGAAGCTCAAAATTCCTGTTCTTTAAAAAAGAATTTCATACAAAAAAATTTATCAGAAGAATTTCATAAAATTTAGCCAATAGTTCTACAAATAATGAAAAAACTAACCCCAACAAATAAAGATATCATGGGCTGATACTGTTTACAAAAGCAAGAATCATTTTTTTGAATATTACTATATGCTTACCACCTATCCCTTTGGACCACTATACCCTTAAAATGGCATTAACTACTCATGTATAAAACATCACAACAAACTGTCACATACATAGAGTTCATTTCACTAAGAGTAGCAATTCAACTTATAAGCTTAAAACAGATAGGCATGCTGCATGTAACACTTCATAAATTTTATAGGAACTATCACAGAAAACATTATACCATATTGATGCCCAATAATTTACAGAAAACATCATATAATTCACAATTTAATACAGGTAGCCAAAGCCCTTATATGTGCCCAATCAATAAGTATCAATAAACACAAGAAAAACTAGCCCCCTTCCTGTTCATATCCATTTTTTTGAACTTCGAAAGCCATCTTCTTTACTTGATTCTTTATTTTTCTCAGACATATCTTACCAATCATTACCATATTGATGACCGAAGCATACACTAGACGAGACAATCGAGTCTTGAAGAAAAATAAAACAACAGTGATATAATTTCCACACTGCCTACCTCAATAAATGCAGGACCAAAAAGGTTTGGAGCATGAGGAATATTTATCTTGTATAACTGATGGCTAGAAATACTAGTAGTGCATCCTTCAGTCTCACCACAAGAAGATGCCACACAATAATCATATTCCATGTACTTTTCAGCAAAGGATACAAGGAACCTGCCATGATGACCAGTCAGCTTAATTATAACATTGTAGTAGTTAAGGATTCAAACACAGAGATACACTAATGAATTATGCAAACATAGAAGTGCCACTGATATACAATCTGAATACTACATTTCTATAAGAAGAAATGTCTATTACCAGGTTCTGAATAGTGATAGCTAAATAAATTTTGGGACCAAGATCAGCCTCCTAGAGAAGCTACTCATCATCTCTTTGAATTGGTTAAAGTCTGAAAATGGTGACTTTTTTCATACTTCAGAGACCATAATGGTCACAAGATAAATCAGGGTCATAATAAGCTGCTTAATTATGATTTAAAATGACATAGTGCGCTTAATATGTCATAGGGTTTCAATTTCTTTGTCCCTTTCCTACACCAGGCGACACTTCTCAATTCACTTGGGAGCATATAATATGCCAGTACTTTTAGTATTTCTATTTTTCATTTCTTCAGAAATATAGTTTAAGTTTACTGTGTCGATGTTATGGATAATTATTAATGACATACCGCACTTTAGGTTGTAGCAAATTACTTCCACAAGCAACAAACTCCATGGGCTTGCCAGCCTCAAAACATATAGGATGAACATAGTGCAACCTTGGAGCCTGCACCTTGACTTCCATCATGGAAGTAACATCTGCACCCATTAAGATAGAGATCATATTAATAAGTCTGGAGAAAGAAATAAGAATCAACTTTCAACAGAAAAGTGACTGCTTTCCCAGAAAAGTCAAAATGAGATGTAAGGACCAGTTAAGTTTAACAGACATGATTTCTGTGAAACTATAAACCTAGAAAAGTACATTCAACTTTTGTTTTTACTTTTTTGGAGATAATGGTTTGAACAGATACAAGAGAGTCATTTACCATTAACAATTAACTATGATGAAAAGAAAAGGGAAAGTTCTAGACAAAATGAAGATTCTATTGCAAAACTTTTAATATTATGTAGCAATACCAATTGAAGAGAGCATGTTTTATCTACTGAATTGATGTGTGCAACTTGGTTCTCCAAAGAACCAATGATAAATATTCATTCAACCAGAATTCTTGGTGTAGCATTATAGAAATCATATCAATGTCTAGAAAAGGAGCTAAGAACGAATTTCCAACAGAAAAGTGAAAATGCTTTCCCAGAACAGTCAAAACGAGGAACCAAATTATGTTTAATGGACAACGGTTTTTTTGCCAGACTAATTTGTTCTTAAAATTACAGAAACAAGTACATCCAAGCCTTATTTAAATCAAAGAAAAAATCCAAAGACAACATTTAGATTTAATAGAAATAGAGCAGAACTTTTAAAATTCTGTAGCTATACCAATTGTTGAAAGCATGTTTTTTGTATAATTAAGTGGATGGGAGCAACTTGGTTATCAAAACAACCAACAATACAGAAAAATCGTGCAACCATAGTTCTTAGACAAATAAAATAGTGTAGTAGAATAAGATATTTGCGAACTGCTTAATGAATTAAAACAAAAGCACAAACCATATTTCAAACAAAAACAACATAAGAAACAAATTCAAACAACAATAAGCATAAATAACATTTTTCTTGAAACACAGTTGACCAAAATTTGAGTTTGACCGAGTTTTGGACCGATTTCCACTTATCGAACACAGCTTCTTAGTTTATCCAAGTTGGAATACGAAAAATATATTTCTTGCTTCACACGTCCATGTGTATGGTATTTCCTCGCAGGAGTATATAATGAAAATGATTACATGGTGAATTCGTTTGCCATTAAACCACAATAGAACTCAATAACTGAAAATGGTAACTCATATAACCATGAATTACAGAAAAGGCACGAGTTTAAGACTTGTTGCATGGAACAAATTCGTGAGACAAGAAAGGGAATTATGTTGGTAGTGAAAATTCCTCCGATAAAAAGATCTATATAGATCCAAATATTTTTCAAATGAAAAGTAGCAACCAGCAATCCTTCAGAAAATAGAATGCTTTTAAAACAAGGTGAACAACCCACTATGAAGCTGCTGGTATTCAATGAGACGGAGGACAAGAAAAGAGATAGTAAATAGACAAGGCATACATGGTGTTCATACATAAAGAATTAACTTAACCTTCATGATGTTTATACATAAAGCTTTAACTTACTTTTCATAACTTGGAAAGTCATACTGTTTAGATAAACAAACATGTTGCCTTTTCCAGATAGCAAGCTTCCAGGAGCAACAACAAAGTCTTGTACATATGAAACAGGATCTTCAGTTATCTGTTCAAAGAACCCAAAGATTCAGGTTAGACAAACTCTGTTCAGAATACAAACATTTTAACTCCACTAAAAACTTATTGCTATATAAATCAGCACAACCACAAGTCTAAGTGCCTCAAAAAGCCATTTCCATCTTGTCAAGAGCAATAGATCTGATGATAGTAAGCCATATATGGTAAACTTCAAACTGTGCAACAAATTAATCAAGCCTTGGAGAAAGCATGATGGTTTTAATAATACCCAGTATGGTACCATAACACATTTAATTTAGCAGAACAATGAAACATACAGAAGTTATTGTCCAGGAGAGGGAAAGAGAGAGAAATAGGCAAGCAGAGAGGGCCAATTAAATGAAAGATTGGTGCTAAAAAATGAGCGTTGAGGTTCAGCAAGGCGTATCTCAGAATACAGAAGCAATAAAAGCTAATATTTTATAGTAGCCTCCCAAACGCATACAGAACTACAGCGAGGCTTTATAATCCTCATGAAGTTGAACATTATTAGGCCATTCAAGTAAGAACAAGATGCATAAATTAAACTGAAAGATATCAAATTGAAGTTATCACCGTTAATTATGAGCTGGAATTTTAAACCATGAACTTCTTCACATACTAGTAAAGTTGGGGAAAAAAACTCTTTTGAAGTAAAAATCAACAAGTTCTGGAAAGTCAGGCCAACTAACTAGAATAATTACAGATATCCAGAATACCAAACTCGGATGAATTCCGAGGAGTGTTTAACTTCTAAGGAAATAAAAATATTGCCTTTATACATTCAGCACAACATATATAGAAATGTTTTGCGCCATATTTGTATGGATTACTAATCTGTATCAGCTTCACATGTACGATTATGCAGGGCAGTCAGAGAACAAAGTTACAAATCAAAAACATAAAGAATAAATATTCCGTTTTCCTCATTAGTATGTAAGTAACAAGTGAATAGCAAAACAGTCGAAGCAACAATTTCTAATCCAGGGATAACAAGCAGAATATAACAATAGAATAACATAAATACTTTCAGTTATTAATTACAAAACATCATGTTCAGTAAAGAGACTCGGCATAAAGAAAACCATCCAGTGAAATTAATACCTTTGCCCACATTAACTTTGGCATTGCAGTAAAAACAGTAAGGATTATACATCCAGGGCGGATATATCCTTCCAATTCAACAGGCATGCTACCCAACCACTGAAATATCTGTAAACACAAATGCCAGAGTGTTAACACATTTATGATATAGAGAGAAAAAGAATTATTCTCCTTTTAATACTAAACTGTAATAATTTATATACTTGTTGCCGCAGTCTTCTAGGAAACTCTGCAGGATTCCAATCATAAAGCTTGAATGAGATCCGGCCTGTTGGGCACTGCAATAAAAAAGGAATCGTGTCATTGTTGAAGTTATTAAGCATTGGACGTGTGGTTTGAATGAACTCTTAGTTGGGTCCTACGCCAAAGAGCTTAAGATTTTAGGTTGGAGTAAGTCTAACATGGTATCAGAGCCTGGTTTTGTGGACTCTCCAGATGACCTCGTAGTGGAGGGCCTGGATTAGGATGAGATGGGTATACTGAGTAGAACACGCAAAGAGTGGGCTAAGGAGGTAGTGAACTGATGTGATGGGAGGCTGAATGTGGAGGGGGAGATTGTTAAGAATCTACAAGTGAGTATTTGTCACATATCGGGTTAAGAGAGTTAACATATTAGTGGAGCCATCTGCCTAAGAGCTTAAGTTTAACAGGCATCAAGGATAATGCAGCAAGCACAACACTCAACAGAAACCTACCGGAGATGAGTAAACATTCTTGCTATCCCAATTGGAAGTAGAAACAGAATTGTTGAAATTATCTTTCTCTCCATCTAATCTGGTTTCACCCGAAGCCCCAAATGATGCAACACTGTCACTATTCTTGGAATCGGGAGCCGAACAGAAGGTGGCTATTTGTCCACTTTCAGACTCTACCCTTGCTTCTTTCTCTGCTATCGGCCCACTCAAGAATAAACTACCTGCAGCATGGAGAAGCTTTTCTTAGCCCATTAGTATGATAAATATAAGAAAAGCTACACTGCCCAATCCTACATACTACATTGAATTTAATGATTCATCTACCTTTCCCAGCATCTTCACCACCATCATCACACAGAACCAATTCAGCCGGCAAGCTCCCAACTGCACACTTGGGATCAACAGACTTTCTCCGTCGCCTATTGTTGTGGCGCTCTAATTTTCTTCGACAACTCCGTTTACCTTCATCAAAATCTGACAGAACATGGAACCTGCCAAACAAGAGCCACATAAACAATAATTCGAAATACAATAAATAAATTGGTCCAACATGCTAAATCAAACAACAACCCTATAATAAGACCCTCTTACTAGCTCACCTTCCTAGGCTTTACATTTACTTCATTTATAAGTCTTATATGGGAACTCCAAGAACATTGGAATTAATGGATACTATACAACAACCAACACAATTACAGTGATAGGAGACCATGTAACTATAACAAACAAAATTAGAGAAGTTTCAACAAAATTGAGATCAAAGCAATAGAGAATTGAGCTCACTTGCCGCACTGTTGACAGTATCTTTTGCTCTCACCATCAATCACCACAACAGAAGCATTAGCGCATCGCAAACAAACCCTATGCCTCCGATGATACCCTTTCAGCTCGCTGATGTCCGCCTCGCAACCGGGCACCTGGCACCGAGCCTTGCCCCCAGAGGCCCGCGCAGCCCGTGGCCGCTTCTTGGCGGGCCCGCCGCTCTCCTTCTGGGCCTCCTCCTCCTCGCGGAGCATTTCGTCAAGCTCAGGGCAGGCGCAAGGGATCACACCGGCGAGGAAATTGGAACAGGTGAGCCTAGGGTCCCGCTTCCGCACCCGATCGTGAATTGGATTGTCATCCTCCGGCGGGTGAGGAGGGGGGGAGGAGAGGCTGTCGGCGTCGAAGGGGAGGGGGATTTGATCGTCGGCGGTGAAGTCGAGGAGGTCGCCCCAGTCCCAGAGGGCGGAGGAGGGGTCGTCGAGGACGGCGGAGGAGAAATCCATGTCGGGGGCGGGAGGACCTGGTGGTGGTGGCTCCATGGAGGAAGCAAGATGGGAGAATTGAAAAGGGAGGTTGAGGTTGAGGATGGGAGGGTGGTTGAGGATCGGAGAGGGACGGTTCACCAAAGGCAGAGCTGGTGGTTCCGTTGCGCAGTAGTGGTGGTGGTTGGGTTTTGGTCCAGACTCCAACTCGCCGCGAATTTTGCTTTCGTTTTAATCCAAAATATGTCGACACCCAATATTCCACTTCTATAGCGTCGCGTGTACCCACGCTCCAGGTGGAAAAGAATATGAACCCTCGGTCAGGAAATTAAATTCTTATTTTTGTTACGATAAATTATTTTATAACATAATTTTCGTAATAAACTGAATTTTTAAAAAATAAAAACAATTTTCATAAATAAAAATTAAATGTATAAAAAAAACTGATTTTATTTTTAAAATAGTATAATTTTTTTTAATACCCTAAAAAGTATTATTGTCATTTAACTTATTTTTAAGTTTTGAGTTTGAAATTTTGAATAATAGTTAGGGGTATTATGGTTTTTTTACCTTTTTTTCATCCAAACTAACCGAAAATTTATGGTTGGATATGAAACTGTTATTAAATGTTTTTTTTAGAGGAATGACAATATTATTAAATAAGCAAGGTAAATAGGTGTCCGTCTGGCGACAAGACCCTTACAAGCCAGTAAACTAAAGAGACATAAACTGAAACATAAATGCTGAGAAATAAATGGTGCTCATTTGCATAGAGGCGATCGGGGGGTGAACTGCAGTAGCATCCTTGAATACTGATACAGTATGCGCCAACCATAAAACACTGATCGAGCAGACCAGGTGACAACTGAACAATGATGGACCGATAACTCCCCCTGTAAGTCAGCGTGCGTCTTCCTCCCTTGAATGATAGGTGTAGGGCTCCTGAACGCGGGATTGCCGACCCCGAAGTGGTAGGGAAGCATCTTATCGACTGTCGGCAGAACCATTGCCACCAAACTGCCAGGAAGGGGATACAGTCGACCAAACCCTTCCTGGGGCACCAGGCTCTCATTCCTGGAGGCGGGGGTGCTTACAGCCCCCCGCCACTACATTGGACGCCCCCTCCGACGCCGACGAACCCTCCTCTTCCTCAGGTTCCATCTCCCTCTCCAGGCGTTTCTTCCCAGAAAGTGATGGCGACATTTCCCGCAGGAGCCATCCGACCGGAGCCTCCTCCTCCCTATGGACCGGTTGCCTCCCCTGCGTCCTTGGATCCTGGGGGCTCTGAGGGGTGTGTGGTCCACCCGACGAAGATCCCCCCTTACCTAAGCCTCTCAGGTACGTCCAATTTGTTCCCGGCGTCGCATTCCCATGTTTCGCCCTCTCCAAGACAGATCTCGGATCCGCCGGTGCTTTCAGTGATGGGCCCATTTTGCCTCCCACCACCGGGCATACAGGGAACAAATGACCCGCACAGCAGCATCCAAAACAGTGCTTAGGTAGGTGTTCGTATGAAATCAACAAACGAGTACGTACCTGGGAGGCGGACAGCCGAAACCAAAGCTGGCTCTGCAAAGGGACTCTAATGTCCGCCCTGATCCTGACGTTCATGAAGTCTCCCCAGCACAGGCCGTCCTTATCCACATCCACCCCTTGACACACACCCAACGCATTTCCCACTCGAAAACCCACATCCCTCGTCCATGCCCTACAGGTAAATTCGACACCCAGGCCCAGACAGAGAAATGGTGGAACTCTAAATCTTGGACCTGCATATGGGCACGCAGATCCGTAAATAAAATCAGAGAGTCCCAGAACGACCAAGGTTCTCCCAGCAGAACCCTCTCTCTATCCTTAGTTGTCTTGAAGAAAAACGCTATGAGGCCACCCACTAAAGGTTTTGCCTTTACTTTCATACCCCATGCATCCTCCATCCTATCTGCCACTGACTTCTAATATATCTTCTTAGACGTCAGTACTTTGGTTGCCAGTGCAAAGCGATATAGGTTACTATGCCCTGTGACTTCCTGGACCGGCACCCCCACCTCCCTGATTTTCATCGCCCCTATCTGAGAACCGAGCTCACCTACCTGACTCCCAGTCTGACGCTCATTTCTTCCCCTTGGTCCAAACGGGTTATAGCTCGGGTCCCCATCCGGCTGACCAACGCAGATCGGGTAATGCTCTCGAACCGGATCTACCCGGCCCTGACCCGCAGCCACCCGCACCTCACGAGCCGACCCTGCTCCTTGATCCTGACCCGACCTCGACCCGTAGCGTGCTGCCCAGCGGGCCACGTCCTCCTGACTTCCCCGAGTCCAGCCCGGTCTGTGTCCTCGCCCTTGGCCCATCGGACCCGATCCGGGCCGAGGTTGCCAGCCCGCCTGTGTCGTCACCCCCCACTCGTGAGGCCCAATCGGCCCAGCCCGCCCCAGGTGGCCCGCTCGCCTAGCATCCGCCATCAAGCCCAGACCCACAACCCTGACGTCGTCACCTTCCGAAACCTTAGGTTGCTCGGACGCTGGCGCCTTACCCTTTCGTAACCTCCACGCCACCGCCTTCGGGGATTCCGACGCTGCCGACTCTGTTGTCGATGAGATGACGATCGGTATCAGAGCCGCCCCATCCCGGAGCGACTCCCCCGACCCTTCCACCGACCCCGGCAATACTTTCTCAGCCGCACGCGCTACCAGACGTCGCAACGTCCGTATTCTCGGACGCGGGCCTACCGCCTGCACCCGACGTGACGACCGGCCCTCCTCCCTCGTCGGCCGACCATGCCCCATCTCCTGTTGCGCCGAGAACACCATGCCCCGCTCCTCCGTTCTGCATGAAGACCAGCCGGACGGAGAGGAGATCACCGAAGTAACTGGTTCCCTCTCCATCCCCTCCGGCCACCCCTGCTCTATCCGGACTTGTTCCTCCTCGTCCCATTCCAGCCACGGGCTCCCCGGCCGACTCCTATCCTCCCCAACCTCACTTGATGTCGCACCAGCCGAGATCGGAGACACCGATCTCCCCTCAGACGAACCCGAACTCATGGTCGTGCGAGAAGACGAAACCGGAATTGCAAAACCCTAAACTAGAAGTAAACCCTAGCAGAGCTGTAAAAAAAATCAACTGTTATTAAATGTTTAATTTAGATATAAAAGTGAAAGAAAAAAAATTATCAAGATATTATACTGAAATTAAATGTTTGACAGATGTCAGACTGAAATTTTCTTTAAAATATTTTATAACATAATTTTCCATCGGTGGAAACTAAAAACTCAGTATCTATGTCCCTACACTTTCTCACTTCCTATTTTTGTACTATCAATTAATGACACCTGAATATGATAAAATATCTACTACATTTCAAAATATGAGTATCTGTCATTTATTGCACATTTTTAGTTGTGTAGAGGATCGTACCCAAAAACTTTTTTTTAAGGATAAAGTAAAATGCATATATTTTATTTTTCAATTCAATTTGAATCGATATCAATCTAATTTTAAATTGATTTACTTTTTCTTTCAAAACATAATTAATCTACTTTTATTTTTCTGGCTGAACAAACTTCCCTATTTCGATGTTGAAACACGTCTCAAAATGCAAATGATTTTAAACTTAATCGTATGAAATTATTACACTTGGATTGGGATCAGTCAACCCGACGTCAGGAGACGCTAGCTCGGGGCCTGGTCCCCGTTCCCCCATCGGTGTGCACTGCGAATCCAGCCTATCCATGGGATCCGGTGCACTTATTTTCCTGGTCTTCGGCTTATCAACCAGGATATGGTCAGTCGGGGATCGGGATACAATCGGATAGGGTTCCATACTACTCGGGTCCCGCCAATCCGAGAAGGATCGAGACCGGCAGGAGTCGGGCACACCAGGAGCATCGGAGTACTATTGTCAGGGTGTTGCATCCGTCTCCGACAATAGTCAAACGTCAAGACAAGGATATCCCAAGCCCTAAATCTCGTTTGAAGATCGGGGCCAAGTGGAAGAGGCATGACCCGCGGCTGGGGGATTTGATGAACTGCACTTTGGCTCGACGGGGGATTCTGCGGTTCACCACAGCAGTTGGACCAAGACCCAGGGTGATCAAGACGGGTCACAAAACGGAGTCTAAGAAGTTGCCAACCTCCACTGACCAAGTACAGGAACGGGACACTAGCCCGGGGGACTGCAACCCCCCGAGGGAGGAATGATCCCCAGAGCGGGGGTGGGAAGGACCGCCAGGGACCTATACCCACAGACCCGGGACGTCTAAAGCCAGGAAGTCTCGGGGAATCCGCAACTAAGGCATTATCTATTTTCAGGTTGATTGTTCTAGGACGAATAAGAATTTGGCTAGGTAGGTTTCATTCTGTTAGTTTTATATTTCTTGAAATAGTGGATCGAGGAACTCTTGAGATTGGATCTGCGAAACAAAGCAGACTATTAATATGGAACCATGTACGCCCGATGGGCCACGGCCGTTCGGGAAAACAGCTGGTATCCGGGACTGTTAGGTCCCACATTGTAAGCACGATGATTTAGTAATACTATTTCCTTCCCGTTTCAAAAAAAAAAACTATTGATTTCGGGCAGCCTCCTCCCCTTTCCCACTTCTTCTCCATCATTCCCTCCTTCTTCTCCACCATTGAAGCTCTACCTTAAATTACTCAAAAGCTCTCCACAAAACCTCGTTGAGGTTACTCTTCTAACCTTTCTAAGGTTCCACCGCCGCCGCCGCCGCTCCACCGCCAGCCTCCTTCATCGAAGCCCCGGCTTCAAGGTTCTCCACTACCTCCAGGTGAGATCTTGTCTACCCGACTTAGGGTCCGCCGTTGCCGTCATCGCCGTCCATTGCCGCCCACCAGCCGATCTCTCACCCCGCGTCCTGATTCTCGGACGTCTCGCAGCCACCGTGGCCCTCCAACCACTCTCCGGGTTACGGGCTCCATGCGTCGTGCCATCTATCGCCGGCATGGGTCCGTTCCCCCAACGGATCTAGGATCCTGGAGGAAGGACAGTAAGAAGGGGTCTGCCTCCACCACACCTGAAGTCAGGACCCTCGATCTCGAGCAAACCGCTGCGGATCGAATCGATGCTCTTACCTTCTGCACTACTTCGAAAGAGCAGGGCGAATCAAGACGAAGAATTGACGATACTAGATCGCTCCAATGACACGGGGCCTAGAAGACCTGGCATCACAGTTTTAGTAGTCTGCTCTTTCGATCGTGTGTTAATTTCTTTTCCTGTTTTAGGTCGAATAAGTTATTGGTTATTCATTGTGCCAGGTCGATTAACCGTTTGGGACTGTGCTAGGTCGAATAAGCTTAGGACTTTGGTTTATTATTTCCTTGTAACGTATTTTGAAACGAAGGTAGGGAGTTGTCTTGAGTTGTTGCCCACGAGTTCATGTGGGCTAAAATTATGGGTCCATGAGCGCCAGGCTAGCTACGGTCGGCCCGGACAAATATCTGGAACCCGAGGCGGTCACGCCTCATTCTGTATGATTGCCTTTTAGCATTAATGAAATCTCCGGTTACCCGTTTCAAAAAAAAACTATTGATTTCGGGTTTGGTGTTAAGTTAAGCACGAGTATTGAATACATCCTTCACGAGAGCACCCGCCCCCGTCAACCCTAAACTAAGAAGAAGCAGCCGCCTCTCAAACTTCCTTCTCCGTCGGTGATGGCTGGGGCTCTGGCCTTGGCTATTATCGGCGGAGCCTCCGTCTCCCTCTCTCTAACCCCTTTCTCCGAAGCTGTTTTGGTGTCTACGGTCGAGCAAGGTGGGTTTGGGTGGTGGTGGGCAGCTCCGGCGGCTCGTCACGCTGTAGATTCGACCTTATCGGTTACCTTTAGTCAGGATCTGGAGTGTGTGCTTTCTGGATTCCTCGGGTCAAGGTCCCTTGTCGGACGGTGGCGACTCTTAATCTGCTAAGGTTTATTTTTTCCTTTTGTGTTACGGTTTTTCAATAACTACACTTGGTGCAGATTGGGTGTGCACTAGTTGCATGTTTGGTGTTCACTTGTTGCACGGTTTGGTGTGCCTGTTATGTGGCACGGCTTGGTGTGCATGTTGTTTGCACGTTCTAGGACACGCTGTTTCGCGTTCTGGTTTTGGTAGGGAGTCGGTAATATTATAGGCGAGTTAGTTTGGAGTCTGTAATATTTATCGTTCGCTTGTGCACTTTCATCAGATTGTACGTATGTCACTTTGACTGATATATAAAATTGATGCCTCCCGTTTTTCATCAAAAAGACACTAATAAACCTACAAACCTCCATATCTATCTATCATTAAAAGTACTCTTACTTGAGTTTAGAAGGTTAATAAATATAAGAGTCGGAAAAAAAAACAAAATATTACTATTACTCTCTCACCTACCATGTGTCAAGAGCCTCTTCCTGAGGAACCCTATCCCTACTATGGAGTTTTCTGTCCAAGCCGCCGACAAGTCTGTTTCCCTCACCCGACTTGTCCCATTGCCGCTTGCCCTGATGCAGGCCTCGGTACTTGTATTGCCACCTCTCCATTCCTCGGACGTGGTGTCCCCCATTAAATCGAGAAAAATAAGGAAGCCACCTCAGAACTCCTCTGGTTCGGTGACTCTCTCTCTCTCACCCACGACAATTATATCGCCACCAGTCACGGCGGTCGTGGCTTTCTCACCGGGTTGCTCTACCCCCCTGAATAAGCCAAGGAGAGGTTGTCCACACAAAACCTTAGCCATTGCTTCCTCTGCAAGTCAACTTAGGGTTCCGGATCCTCCACCTTCACCAACCACCGGTGATGTCTCGGCTAGGGCCCCGCCTCTTGTGGTCGCTCTTGTCCTCCCTCATCTGGTGTTTCCCGCTCCAGATGGGATCGCACCGCCTATAGAAGATCCCGACCCTGTTCCTTCACCTCCACGCTACTGAGACCCTCTTCGAGGGAAGGCTCCTACGATAGAGTCGGCTAGGGAAGAAATGGAGGACCTCTGCGCAAGGGTCCAAATTCCCAAGTTGGACCGCGTCCCCGTCACCCCTACACTGCTCAGTCCACCACCAAGCATGTTCCGTCGTCATCGGGTCTTCAAACCAAGGATGTCGTTTCTACCTAGGAGTCACCGTCGGTACCGACGTCCCTAGACTCCAACCTAAAAAGCCTTCAAGTCAGACTCTCAGCATGTTCGTTGGAGGAGGAGGAGGATGTCAAGGTACTGGTGTCATATGCTCTAGTGAGCCCCTCCTTACTAGCTCGCCAACAATTTTCCATGTTAGGCAGACTATGGGCATCTAAACCCCCTCGGAAGGAGATCTTCCTCTGGATTATTACCCAAGCATGGGGGAAGTCGGCTTAGGGGTTGGTAATCAAGGATATCGGCCCAAGAGTCTTCAGGTTCTACTTTGAGACGGAGGAGGCATGTGCATGAGTTCGAGGGAACGAGTCGTAGTGCTTCAACGGGAGACCACTCCTACTTGGGGACCTGGACCCGATGTCTAGGGAGCCCCCCGCCCTAGGTCGCCTCCAACTATGGGTACATGCCCATGGCTCCCTCCCTTGGTACGAACCATAACCACGGGAGAGATGATCGGCTCAGTATTGGGGCTATGTGTTGATGTACCATGTGACAAATGGGGCACCTGCTGGGGAGGAACGGTGAGTGTCCGCTTCGGCCATCTCGTGGATTGTCCCTTACGTCGGCAGCTTCTACACTGTTTTCGGGAATTCCCCGACCCGATTCGTGTCTCCCTCACGTATACAAAGTTTCTTTCTGTTTTGTTTTAATTGAGGGTTGATTGGCCATGATAATATTGAATTTCACCGGGAGATGGTAGGTACCCCACGATATGACTCATCCATGCTGGAGTATTAGAGGGATCGTCAGGTCAAGCTGTATACAACAGACTGGGACCATCCTAGGTCCCATGAACCAATATCCCCAACTATTGCACCTAAGGGCCCCTTGCATCGGGGAAGGAGACCAATTGTATCCTCGACTACTACACATAACAGTATGAGTTCTCAGGGTGCCACCTAGAACCGCTCAGTGGATCCCGGCTGGAGAAATCTGGTGGTCGGCCAGCTCTCTAGTAGCTAGAAGCCTGACACCCTGGCCCTGCCTGGGCGCAGAGATAGGACTGGACTTGGAGTTGGATCTATGTTTGGAGTTGGAGCAGGAGCGGGGGGAGTGAAGCGGGGGTCTGTGTGGAACAGACTGGGACCATCCTAGGTCCCATGAACCAATATCCCCAACTATTGCACCTAAGGGCCCCTTGCATCGGGGAAGTAGACCAATTGTATCCTCGACTACTACACATAACAGTGTGAGTTCTCATGGTGCCACCTAAAACCGCTCAATGGATCCGGGCTGGAGAAATCTGGTGGTCGGCCAGCTCTCTAGTAGCTAGAAGCCTGACACTCTGGCCCTGCCTGGGTACAGAGATAAAACTGGACTTGGAGTTGGATCCATGTTTGGAGTTGGAGCAGGAGCGGAGGGAGTGAAGCGAGGGTCTGTGTGGAACCCCGATATGATCAGCAGAGGGTGGGGAAGCAAACCTGCATGAAGGAATGAAAGGAATCCAAGGATCTAGGGATTGGCCGTGGGAGGTGTCCCTTGGAAGAGCTATGTCTCCCTTAGAAGCGGATGATAGCAGGTTCGGTCGCACTTTATAGAGCATGCAACGTTTAAGAAATACCTTGAGCAGTCATAGTCAACTTCTCCTTAGTTTAGTTTTACCTTGCATATATGGCGCCCAATCCAATACCGTCAAGGGCGGTTATAATATGAAAAGAATAGCGAACATTATTGTTCTTTGTCTGTTCTTCGTGGTCAAAAAGTTGTCTCTGATGCACTCGTTTCTGGTGGGGAGGTGAATTTGAGCGATCTATAGTTTGGAAGGATTGGGACAGGTTGTGTATGCCCAAAGACATTGAGGGAATGTGATTTCGTCACCTACCGGACGTCAACACGACTTTATTAGGCAAGTAGGCATGAGGCCTCATTCATAAACCTCAACCTCTGGTGGCTCAGGTCCTCAAGGCGCATTACTATCCCAAGACAACTTTTCTGCAGGCACGAATTGGCCTTAATCCGAGCTTTACTTGGTCAATTATCCATTCTGCCCAAGGCCTACTTTGAGATGGGCTTTGGATCGCCGTCGGGGATGGTCGTGATACTATGATACTAAACGATCTGTGGTTGATTGGGGGGAGGGCGACCATCGAAACGGAGGGGCCTACTCTGGGCGGTGCGACGGTTTGCATGACTTATGTTTCCAGGTACACAACAGTGGGATGTTAATCTTATTAATAAATTGTTCACTGAAACCGATAGGGTTAATATTCTCAAGATTCTGCTATATAGGACTAGACCTCGGGATGAACTGTATTGGGCCTCGAAGAGAAATGGTCACTACACGACGAATGCAAGGTATCTTTCTCTAGCTCAGACACGTCACCACCTTCGGCAGAATACAATCATCGTCACTTGGTCGGTAATATGGGATATTCCGGTTCCTCCCCGACTCAGGGTGTTTCTATGGAGATGTCTTACAAATACCCTCTAGGTGGCCACGAATCTAACACATAAATATGTCCCCATTTCCACTATGTGTGCTATATGTGGGAGGGCCGAGGAATCGGTCAATCATCTCTTCCTCCATTGCGGCTTTGCAAAGGTGTGTTGGTCACAACTAGGAGGTGTCCCACCTATGGGGGGAGGGATGGAGTTTGAACCATGGTGGTCGCTCTGATGATAGGAACCCCAAAGGACGTTTGGCCGAAATTCTTAGCGTTCTGTGGGAAATCTAGAAGGCCAGAAATGCGTTACGTTGGAAGGACACCAACCCAGCTGCCTTAACAGTCATCTTAGAAGCTCTTACGCACCTCACAGCCTGGAAGGAGGCTCAGGCGAAGATGGAGCTCCCCCACCAGGACCGACCTAGATGGCCCTCGCAATTTAGCCCTCCTCCGATCGGCACATGGGTCATGAATGTTGATGGTGCGATATTCAAGGATTCCAGCCAATCAAGGTGGGGTGTGATCGCACGCTCGGGAGATGGCAGAGTAGGCTTAACAGCGAACAGAGTTCTTCCAGGGTGTTGGTCCCCTATCTTAATAGAAGCCTATGCCCTGGCCCAGTCCTGTGCAATTCAACCTCTTTAGACAGGAATCCTACAGTACGGATCGTTGTCCGGTCTGATGGTTATGTGCTAAGGGGGATACGTCGATATCTCGGCGAGTACTATTATTATGGATATTAGAACTATGTTAGCTCAAAACAAATGAATCTTTTCCAATTTGTAAGGAGGTCTACAAATAAGACTGTTCACTGACTAACTAGAAAGACCCGTTCTACGGTAATCCTTTAGTGGTCAAGAAATCTTCCTAACACATTACATTATATTATTTCTGCTGAAGCTTGATAAAATTATGCACCTTTTGGTCCAAAAAAATCAGACGTTTGGAGAGTAGTGACATCTTTTGCTTGAAATCAAGGTGGGCTATTTTATTCGGTAGGGGAAGGTGGTGGCGTGTTGAACGTGGAAGTGAAGACAACGGTGACTTTTGAGGCTGTCAAAGGCTGTGTTGACTGTGAAGCGAATAGTAGATAGACAGAGACCCTACAATAATAATAGCCCACAACGAGAGAGAAGCTCCAAGTTTTCTTGAAGAGGAGGGAATATACGCCGAAAAGCTTTTTCAATGCCGAGGTCATATGGGTTCCATATGGATGTGCTCATATTACAATAAGAATTTGTCCACATGACAGTAATACCATCTATTACCGCCCTATGTCCTTGGACTATTTTTATTATTTAAAATGAAAACTAATCGTTGTATTAAGGATACTAATCAAAGGTTTATGATTACGATTAAAGTGGAAATACGATAAAAAAAAAGGCAATATTATGTCCATTGTCGAATTGGGGCCGACCAAAACACTCGGTTTATAATTAACCTGCTCGACTAATCCAGGTAAACATGTAGGGGTAAGTTCCCTATTCAACTTGTGAGATGCATTGAGTATCCAAAAAAACTTCTCTCGCCTCGACTCGAACGGATCTATTTTATCTAGAGGACACGTTGACCCCTTGCAGAAGGTCCTTGGGTGGAGTTGAGGAGAATGTCAGATCGTCAAGGAGGTATTTGGGAGAAGGGGTAGATTGAGGGTCGGACACTTTTCGATCCGGAGTTACAGGGTGTGGGTCCTCTGGAACACCCCGTACATCCCTAGGTTCTTTAGAGGACCCAATGAGGTTGTAGAGTATGTCTTGCCTCATGGCCTCCTTGGCCTTCCTCCTTCGCCTCTAGACGTGGGTGGGTCCATATCTTGTCGTTGGATGTCTGATACTATTCCCCACCACGGGGTCCCCATATTGGGCCTCGTTGGTTGCTTCCACAAGTGTCTACCCCTGTCTCCCATACTCAAAAGAGGGTTCATGATCCATGATTCCCGAAATATGCCTTTCGACCAGTGGGGACTCCTGGGGGGGGGGGGTCTTTGTTGTCCCCAGCCAACCCTCGTTCTATCATAGAGGTACTTTGGGTACCTCAGGATATGCTTGAAGGCGACTTCAAGCCGGATCCGGAGGAGGAGGTCCCACCTACAGATGTCTCGGCGTTGCTCGGGCAAGTGAGATGCATTTCCGATCAAGGCGTCCACCACATATTCCCGCTGGTGAACCGACCTCCATTGTCCCTGAACGGGTGGCAGCTCCCGATACTCCTAGTATAGCCTTGGAGGCATGGGTTCCCTAGGGGGTTCCGCCCTCCCGTGTCCTAAGGTGTTCCGTTCTAATTGGCCGTTTCCCGAGCTCCGTTTGGGTGGATACCGACCAGAGTCGCTAGAGGTCCCTAATGTTGGTAGCGAGCCCCCCCCCCCCCCCCCACCCCTACCCACCCATTGTCTCCTTGGAATAACATTGGGACAATATGCATGAGACACTAAATCACTAGTAGCGGGCGTGGCCAGCGACCTATAGTGTGGTGATGGATCAGTTGGAAGCCCCTAGACCCATAAAGGGATGTCCGTGAGGACCATTCTATCGCTCGGTCCGAAACAAGTTGACGGGGTTGATGTCTAACATGAAGGAGAGGGGTGGACGGAGGAGGCGACACCGCCATGAGGTGGGAGGAGGGGAAGCAAAATCTCAGAGAGAGAAAAAAAACCTATTGAGATGCGGGATTGTCTATTTCATATGGGAATTATGTTTTTTTTGGTTGAAGCAAATTAACATGATAGCCATTTCAATTTATTTTCATTCACTTTGTGTAATGTCTATTTTAGATTACTGAAAAAAATAGTTATTATTAAATAGTCATATATAATATATATATATATATATAGATTAAATACGAATAAATAGTAGTTCGAGAATAAAAATTTCATGGGACCGCGTTTTGCTTAGCAAATTCATGTAGTTTTCTACCAAATTCAAGTACTTATCGTGTATGTAACTAGCTTTATGATCAACCAAACACATACGAAAGCTAAAAACGAAAAGGGAACAAGGAGACAAGAGAGATATTGGACTTAGACGCTCTAGTTCAATTATATACTTGGCATTTGAATGGAATCTATGTGACGGTCTGCATGGAGGATCTATGTGGAGGGCTCCTCGAAAGCTCGCATGTTCTTGAAAAGCAAAACACCGGGTCTGCGCATCCGCCCCTTGAGGTTGCATTTGGTCCGGTACATTACATCCTCTCCCACCATCAATTGCTCATCCCCACTTGACTTATGGCACCTCCGGATAGCTTCTTCGTACCTATAAAATACATTCTAACTTGGCTTATTCTGTCGCAAATCCTATCGCTCGTCTAGATGCTCGCATTGATGATGGCTCCCATAAGCCACAACTTCTTCGATCACTTGGATCTTGGATGACTCGTGTCATGATGGTTCCTAAGAGTGAACACCTCTTTGAAATTTCAGAGTTTGGATGGAAGTTCTAACTCTTTTCCACGTTTTCCTTGATTGGCCAATTCATGTATATACTCCCTCTCTTAAGCAAAACAAAAAGAAGAAGGAATATCATTCTTGTAGGATTACTTGTTCCGTAAACAAGGCGGAAAACAAAAATTTAGAAAAAACTCGATATTGATTCTGAAAGTCAATATGAACAACGATTGTTCGCATATCAAAAGTTTAGAAAAAAATCAAAATTGTTTGGTACCTCAATGAAGATGTCGAGATTTAGGGCTGAAAATGGGTTTTTTATAAGCTTGAAAATTTATTAAGAAAAAAGCACATTCCAAGAAAAAATAGGCCTGACAGGTCAAAGACCGGTTCAATAATTACAGGGGAGCTCCAATAAAGGGAGCTAAAAGGACAAGGCCTTTTCCTAAAACAAACAGGAAAAAATGCTACTATCCAGCTTTCTTCTTGGTAGCCAAAGCACAGATTTGAGTCCATGCATCAGTCCCAATAGAAGATGTTGCAACTCCGGGTTGTGCCATTGACCTGGTAAAGTGAAGATAATTGAGATTTTCAATGAGCCTGAATGTTTCTTCGGAGGACGGCCCTTACAGCTAGGCTTAAGGACAAATTTCTTCCAAGGACTGCCCTACTCAAGGACCGACAACTGAACGTATGCTCTGGAAACACCATGATCAGCTCCCAACTCCTTATGACCCAAAGAAGTAGGATCAGCACTGAATTGGGACGGACCTTGGGACGGATCTACACTTTGGGCCGGACCATGGGTTGCTTGATCCGAAAGATACCCATCCAACCCAAATTGATCACGACCTTTAAACAAACGGCCTAGCGTATTATCCTCTCTTAACTCCACGCAATCTGATTCAAAAAACACAATAGGATCGACACCACAATCCACAAGATCGCAATCATCGGCAATCGAATCTAGATTGAATTTCGAATCTAATTGATTGGTTGGAGATCCCCTCTCTCCGCCGGACTCAAACCCAATCACGATGTTGGAGAAAGACTCTGAAGTCGGATCAGGCTCAAAAAACAGAGTAGATCTCTCACCAACTTGCACACCATCTAATTCCATCTCAACATAATGAAGCTGAATGGTCTTCTTGATGCTATATTCTGCGATCTTTCTCTGACTGGTCTCGGATGAACTCATAACCACGTCCTGTGGGTCGGGAGAAGTCATCCCTACTACATCAAAAACCGAATCCAGATGAACGGTGTCCTTAGGATGATCAGGGTCACTTGGTGTCATGCTCTGTTTCAGGCCAATGTTTGAACTAAGCTTCCTACTTCTGGCAAGGGCGACAAACAAATCAAATCCGTTCACCTTCAACACGTTGAAACACTCCACCACTTGAGTCACCGACTCCTTCGACCTAAAATGCACAAACCCATACATTTGCGCCCTGCTATTGGGTCGGCTGAGCGCAACTAAGGATACGATCTCTCCGAAAGGGAAAAAAGATAGCCTGAGCCATTCCGCCATGGTGCCGTAGTGGAGATTACAAACAAACACTTCATCCTCTACGATTTGTCTTTGTAGCCTGGACCTAGACTTGCTCGATGGTGGAAATTGATCTCTGTCCAACGAGATCACCTTCACCCCAAATTGATTTGAATCCTCACCAACAACAACCTGCAATTTCCCCTTCTTCTGCGTCTAGGTCTTCGAATTGTCCCATGGTCAGAATTAGGTTTGACGACGTCTCCCTTAACGTTACATGTTTCAACAACATCTTTAGGCAGTGATCCATCAACAACCAGGGTCTCTGACCCCTTCCTATCAAATCGTGAAGCAATGACTTTTCGGCATCTCCGTTTCTGATGAGGGACCTCAGCCGGACGGACAGGAGAACCCTTCTCCTCAGTCTTGATGTTCCCAACTATATGGCAATACTCTCCATACAAGGTTATCAACGCTAAGCAAAACGTGGAGAAAGGGGGAAAGGAGGCGACGCATTCTTCATGGATTTTTGAAACGGGTTTCTTTTGGTTCTAATTTTCTCAAAACTTTGTAATAAATTATCATATAATTTTAGATAGTCAATCATATATACAAGAGGCTTTGTTTCCATTATAATATTATGTGTTTTGTAAACAAGGCAAAAAACAAAATTTTATTTGATGGTAATCCTATTTAAGTCGAGATTCACATGCATCATGAAAACTAGTCTAAGCACGTATTTAAAGAGATTACCTCACTATAAAGCAACGTATGACATTTGAGCTTGCTAGTTCGAGACGGGGACCTTTGAAAAGACTAGCCGAGGCACTTAAGTGTTTGCCCTCCAAGGTATCCACATGAGTAAGACGATTCCACAACAAAAGCTTGGTTGTAACCTTTGAACTTTTCACTCATGCTCTCTATATGTGGTGGCCGAAAATTGCAGCACCAATGCTTGTGATTTTCGGTCATCACTAGTTTTATATTTATAGGCTTTGATTTTCCTTAAACCTATACCAATTAGAAGAAGGAAAATCTTACAAAAGAGGAATCATAAAAGAGCTTTGTTTCTTGTAATCTAGTCCAATTAGGATTCCCTTTTGGGTAGACAATTCTAGAATTATTTTTTAATTTCCTTACTCTAATTAAATAAATAAATACACAAAGTATACACTTTAATTGGGTTGTCCGAAATCACTATTCATACATGAAAAGTGAATTTTGGCCAAGCACATATAACTTGTATATTTTGATGTTTTATTTGATATAAATAAATAGCATGCAAGACATTTAAATAAATACAGATAACGACATTATTTCTTGAACAAGTAATTAAATAAATAGGTTTGTTATATCAAATATAACTTTCCCTATTTATTTAAGTCGAACCTTTGAGGTTCATTTCTTTGTGGTCTTTAATCTATTGTGTGTGACCCTTTATGATTCATATGACGTTGGCAGTGAGATTGAAATCATCATTTCATCCACAAGTTATGGGTAACTCCTAGAAAGGCACATATTCTTGACATTGTCTTTGTTAGATCCTGTTACTATAAGTGATCTCATCTTTTGTCGTTTTAGCGATGCCATGACTGAAAAAAAAGGCATAGAAGCATCATCCTTTTTCATTAAGTCCAATAGTTCCCTTGATCTTGAGTTAGGATTGTAGGTGACAAGTCATAGGTGTAAAACCCGCTTCGGAAAAAAAAAAAAAAAAAAAAAAAAAAACTTTTGGGTCGAACCGGGTCGGACCGGACCCGACCAGAACCCGGCCAGACCAGCAACCCGCCCAGCAGGCCCGGTCAGACCCGGCCTTCTTGTTGGGCCGTGGAAGCTCAGGCCCACCTTGGCCAGGCCCGTGTGCTAGGCCCGTTTGAGGGTTCGGGTATAAAAGACCAGATTAGGGTCTGAAACCCTAATCTGTCTTCGTCTTCTTCGCACCGCCTCCTCCCGACCCTTCCTCTCTCTCGGTTCTTCGATCCCGTCCGACCACCATCTCCCTCACCGAGTTCCGGCCACCTCACCTCCCACGTCCGACCACCATCTCCCTCACCGAGTTCCGGCCACCTCACCTCCCACGTCCGACCACCATCTCCCTCACCGAGTTCCGGCCGCCACACCTCCAAACCCCGACCTCCTCTCCCGTCCCTCGACCCTCTCCCTCCTCTGGTTCGAAACCCCCTCCCCACGGCCACGCCACCGTCCGCCCCACGGCCACGCCACCGTCTGATCCACGGCCACGCCACCGTCCGTTTCACGACCACGCCACCGCCCCGAGCCCCTCTTCTCCGGCCAGCATCGACCATCACCGTCCCTCTCGACTCCACGCCGTCCTCACCGCGCCACCACCGAGCCGCCGCCCTACTCCGCCCCTCACGCTCGCCTCCGTCCAGATCCGGCCACCACCCGACCTCCCTCTCCAGATCTCCGGCGAGACAAGCTCGCCTGGGACACGACCGAGCCCGAGCTCGTCTCGCCTTCGTCCCGAGGCAGCCGTCGTGCACCGCCGCCGTGCCCGCCGCCGCCCTGCCGTCCCTTCTCTACGGTTAGGCCCCGGCCGACGCCGCCCTCGCCGGCGGCCGACCGGTTCGAAACCGAACCTCAATTATTTCCCGTCTTCGAACTACTGTAAATCGGGTTTGTTGTAACAAACAAAGAAAATGAAATAAAACCTTTTTCAATTTAGTTTGGATCTGTTTAGGGTTAAAATTGTTAATGAGATCGTTTAATATTTGATTAAACCTGCTAATGGATTTGAGTAATATTTGGAATGGTTTTTGAATCGAAAAGGGAAACAATTAAATCATATTGGAGTAAAAGATGGATTTTGGATCGGTTGAAATCGAAATCACAGTTTTGGAAAGAAAAGGTCGTAAAACGGAAAATCGAACTTAAGGAAGAAGGTTCTAAAATGAAAAGGAATTTAAAAGCGTTTCGGTTTTAAAAACGGTTTAAATCGAGGAGTTGCGAATCTAAGTCGTAAACGGGATTTAGGGACGGTTGTTCAAAAACCGAACCTAATTCATTTTGGGCTCAAAGATCGGAATAGAATCAGATTTGAAATAAAAAGGGAATTCGTTTTAAAATAAAAATTGTTCTGTTGTGAAAAAGGGTTATTAATCGGTTTTGGGAACGACTCTGGAACTCTGGGTAAAATGGACTGCTTTTCGGGTGTAAAAAGGAACAAGAGCGGACCGCTGAATCGGACCTCGGGATTCGTGCGTTGGGACCGTGCCTCGCATGCACCAGTTTCGGTGCTCGGGTACTCAAACCTGATTCGATGTGACCCCGTTTTTATCCCGCTCGAGTTTAAGGGACAACTGTCGGTTCTAAACTAGACTAATCGTAACCTTTAGTTTAACGGTGTAACCGTTATTAATCTATGGCTTTCGTGTTCTCTTTAGAGTCCGGCTTCGATCGAAGTGAAGCTCGGTGGTAGCGAGCCAGAACGTCAGCAGCTAGGAAGCGTAGCGGTTGCTCTTCAGTTGAGGTAGGGAAAAGTAGCCGGATCTCGGCCCTGACTAGGGAAAGTTAACAGTAGATTTGCATGTGACACCGGGGTGTCGTGGGTTGAGTAGGTTTATTTTAAATACTAGAAAAGCATGATGCGGGGTTTGTAGCGTTTATCAGAAAAGCATGATACGGGAACGTAGTGATTACTGGAAATGCATGTGACACTTAGTAGTGTCGTAGGAGCAGAGAACTTAGCGTTAGCTGATTTACTGGAGGCATATGACCATGCCCGGGGGTTGTTTGTGGAACTAGTTATCTTAGGACTGTTGGAGGCATCGTTTATGCCGGAGGTTGTTGTGTGTTATTTACGGTTGAGTAGGGTGGCCTTGAGAGCCCGTGTTGTTTATTATCGAGTTTGAGTGGCCTTGAGAGCCCGTATTATTATTGTCGAGTCTTGGGTGGCCATGAGAGCCCGTGTTATTATTCGTGTTTGGGTGGCCATGAGAGCCGTACTTTACTGTTGGTGTTTTAGCTGGCTTACGAGTTAGAGTCTCAGTAAGTTGCAAGCGTGTCTCATGGTTGGTGTCTTGGGAGGCCGTGAGTGCCCGTGGGGCTGTTGAGTCCGAGTTTTACTGGTAGTGTCTTGGTGGCCATGAGTGCCTATGAGTGTTGAACCTGTGTTGTTACTGGTTGTGAACTTGCTTGTGATTGTGTTTGTGGTTACCGGAGGTTGGGGGCCCGCTTCCTGAAACGGGGGTCCACGAGCACACGCGTCTGCATGTTCAGACGGGGTAGGGGGCCCGCCCGCCAATAAAGGGGTCCTGGCCGCGCGTGTGTGGTTTGGGTTCGTGAGCGTACCTTGGCTGGCTTATGGGTTAGAGTCCCAGTAAGTTGCAGCATTTTCCGGCTGGCTTATGGGTTAGAGTCCCAGTAAGTTGCAGTATTTTCCGGCTGGCTTATGGGTTAGAGTCCCGGTAAGTTGCAGCATTCTTGGGTTGGCCTGACCGGGTTAGAGTCCCGGGAGGGCGTTCTTGGCAGCTGGTTTGCGATCCTTTGCGATCTTGTGTGGTATTGCGTGGTTGTCAGTCGTGTCTTTGGAGGAGGTCGTCAATCGTAGTGTGAGGTCTACATCACGTGTCCGAATGTTGAGTCAGTTGAGGAAGGTACTGGTCGTGTGTGTGTCTTTTGGGTCGTGGTTGGTGTCACCGGCTTCGTCCGCTAAGTATGCCGTAGTCAGTCTGTTATTCGTGGTGGTGAGCGAACGCTCACCCCTAGCTGCTTTTCCTACAGGTATCGTTCGTGGGACGGACTAGGTGAGCTCTCGAAGCTTGTGGAGCTAGGAGCGGAGTCCGGGTTTTGTCTTTTTAGTCTAGCGACGGATACCTCGCCTTTTTGTCCGCTTGTGGGACGTTTATGTTGATTTGTAATTATCCTTTGTTGAACTAAATGGTTATTGTAAATTGTTTTAATGGAAGTGTTTGCAAAGTGTTTTCTTATTCTAAACGTTCGCGTCCCGAGTTCGGTTTACTGAAATTGGGGCGTGACAGCTTGGTATCAGAGCTCGAGGTTTCACACCTCGGACTGTCCGTCAATTAGGTGGGGAGAGTCGAGTCAGTGAAGTCCCGCCGTGCGTTGGGTACGTAGGTCGGGAACCGTGTGTAAACCCTTAATGTCTCGAGTCTTGTTTTGTCTTTGTGTATGTACAGTACGGGGCTACTGGCATATTGTTTGTGTGTGCTGCGTGAAATGTTTTTTAGCTGTCGCGGGTCGACTCAGGAGCGCTCCTGTAGTCGAACGTGACGGTGCTGATGTCAAGTCGGTACAACGTAGTTCGGGGACGCCTGGACCGGGTTGTAACCACCTGATGTCAAGATTTGAGGTTTTAATGAAGTGGAGAAAACTTTAAAAGAAATCCGATTGTTTTGATGTTGTTTGACGCCGTGGGCGTTCGTGTTTGATTTTGGTTGGCCCAGTGGGCGAGTGTTGTTGTGTTGTCTTTTGGCCGTGTCGGCTCGTGTTTTGGTTGGGGTTGAATGCCTTTCTTGGTCTGTAAATCGTGGTGCGTGTGTTTGCTGATTTGGTAGTCAAGCGTGTGTGTCGTTTAAGGCAAATTTTGGGGTTAAAACGGGTTAAGGTCCGAGTTAGAACCGAGTTTGGAAAACAGGTCTGCGCGAGTGTCACGGATCCTGTCACGGATCCGTGACGGACCAGAGAGTTCTGGCAAATTTTAGATCTTCTTCACGACTCCGTGACCCCAACCGTGACGGGGTCTGTCACGAGTCAGTGATCCCTGTCCTTCTCACCGTCTTGTTTGTGCAAGTTGAGTGTTGGCTTTGCGTGGCGACGTTCGCGGTTGTGTTGGGGTAGTGAGGTTGTAAGCAATAGTAGTCGCTGATTTGAAAATCCCCTTTTCGATGTTTCCCTTACGTAAAAGAGTGTTTGAGGTGTTAATGACTGGAGTAGTGTGACGTGTTGGCAGTAGGCTTGGTGTCGGTGTTTTTCCCCGACTAGAGTGGTAAGTCTTTGGTGCGTTACTAGTATGCCATAACCGAGCGGGTGTCCGTGGAGGTGAGCTTAACGCTCATCCCCTTTACTACTTTTCCCGCAAGGGACAAGTAGCGAACACTGGCTTGGTTGCGGAAAGTTATAAGTAAATGCATAAAGGACTGGATGAGGGCTTAGTGTACGTTTGTGTGGTCAAAAATTGAGGCTTCGCTTACACGTTATTATAATTAAAGGATGTTTAGCGTGAACGGTGTGACGTTAGTAACAAGTACGTTGGGGTAGATGTAGACCGTGTGAACGTTAGTGTCTTCAAGCTTGTCGTCTTTTTTGGAGTCCGCAAACTGAACGTTTGCGTGTATCCGTGCAGAGGATATTGTTTATGGCTCGCGGAAGGCGCGGACGAGCATCAGGAACACGGGGTCAAGCACCCACGCGAGGCCGACGGGGGCGGTCAGCAGGGGCACCAGGGAGGGTGCCAGCCGTCGAGCCCGCCGACTACGCGGAGGCACAGGGCACTCCCGTCGGAGAAGACGGGAGAAGTGATGCGGGGCCATCTGCAGGCACCCCCAGTGTTCCGCCAGTCACGGACCCTCCAGTGATGACTGCCCTGGATGAGCTTACCAGGACCGTTCAGAGTTTGGTGGCGGTCATCGCCAGCCGAGAGTCGGTTTCGCCAGCACCAGAGGCAGCCGCAGTCCCGGTGAGGGCCGCTCAGACAGAGGATCTTACCTCCCGAGCGCTACTCCACTTCCTGAAGCTCGGGATACCTGTTTTTGTCGGGGAGCCAAATCCCGACCTAGCCGAGCGATGGATAGAGCAGGTCACACGAGACCTGGACACTTTGGGTGTCGAGGATGGTCGTCGGAGAGTGTCCTTCGCGGTCCATCAGCTGAGAGACAGCGCCTACCACTGGTGGGGGCGAGTGAAGGACACAGTCGGATACGACTACAGCGTATTCCAGGAGGTGTTCATGGCACAGTACTTTCCCGAGTCGGCTCGGCTGGAGCGACATCGGAAATTCTTAGACCTGGAGCAGGGAGAGATGACAGTGGCACAGTACGAGGCCAGGTTCACAGCCTTGGCCAGATTCGCGCCAGAGATGGTGATGACCGAGAAGAACCGTTGCTTGCGGTTCCAGGGAGGACTGAGTCTGGGGATTCGGAACCAGATTCTCGCCTTGAGACTGAGGAAGTACACAGATCTCGTGGACACCGCAGCGACGGTGGAGCAGGGTATCCGGGATGCGGACAGGACCCGTGAGGTCCGACAGCGGCCGACCAGCTTTGCAGGGCCGTCCGAGTCACGAGACCCTCGAAGACAGAGGACCACGGGATCCTTCCGACCACAGGCCCATCAGGATGAACCGAGACAGCAGGGATCGATGGCGTCAGTGGGGCCAGTCGCTTCGAGGAGACAACTGGGATGCTTTAACTGCGGGCAGCTAGACCACATGCAGCGAGAGTGTCCGATGAACACCGGGCCGAGGGCCGACGAGACCAGGTGTCACCGGTGCGGCCGCGTTGGGCACACTATCGGCCAGTGCTATGAGCCGTTGGGGGCAACGACAGTGCGACAATCCCAGCAGTCGCGCCCTCGTCAGAGCCAACGGTCGAGGTTTTCGCAGCCGTCGACGAGCGGGCCAGCTCCGAGACAGGAGCGGAGCTACGGATATCCAGTAGTTAGTGCGCCGAGCCAGAGGCAGCAGGCGCCAGCGGGGAGAATGTACGCGGTTACCGATTCCCGGACACCGGGAACCCCTACCTACCGCGAGACCTTTAAGGGTACGTGTTTTATCGTATCTTATTTGGGCGCTGCTCTAAATTTCGCGGACGAAATTCCTTTAAGGGGGGTAGATTGTAAAACCCGCTTCGGAAAAAAAAAAAAAAACTTTTGGGTCGAACCGGGTCGGACCGGACCCGACCAGAACCCGGCCAGACCAGCAACCCGCCCAGCAGGCCCGGTCAGACCCGGCCTTCTTGTTGGGCCGTGGAAGCTCAGGCCCACCTTGGCCAGGCCCGTGTGCTAGGCCCGTTTGAGGGTTCGGGTATAAAAGACCAGATTAGGGTCTGAAACCCTAATCTGTCTTCGTCTTCTTCGCACCGCCTCCTCCCGACCCTTCCTCTCTCTCGGTTCTTCGATCCCGTCCGACCACCATCTCCCTCACCGAGTTCCGGCCACCTCACCTCCCACGTCCGACCACCATCTCCCTCACCGAGTTCCGGCCACCTCACCTCCCACGTCCGACCACCATCTCCCTCACCGAGTTCCGGCCGCCACACCTCCAAACCCCGACCTCCTCTCCCGTCCCTCGACCCTCTCCCTCCTCTGGTTCGAAACCCCCTCCCCACGGCCACGCCACCGTCCGCCCCACGGCCACGCCACCGTCTGATCCACGGCCACGCCACCGTCCGTTTCACGACCACGCCACCGCCCCGAGCCCCTCTTCTCCGGCCAGCATCGACCATCACCGTCCCTCTCGACTCCACGCCGTCCTCACCGCGCCACCACCGAGCCGCCGCCCTACTCCGCCCCTCACGCTCGCCTCCGTCCAGATCCGGCCACCACCCGACCTCCCTCTCCAGATCTCCGGCGAGACAAGCTCGCCTGGGACACGACCGAGCCCGAGCTCGTCTCGCCTTCGTCCCGAGGCAGCCGTCGTGCACCGCCGCCGTGCCCGCCGCCGCCCTGCCGTCCCTTCTCTACGGTTAGGCCCCGGCCGACGCCGCCCTCGCCGGCGGCCGACCGGTTCGAAACCGAACCTCAATTATTTCCCGTCTTCGAACTACTGTAAATCGGGTTTGTTGTAACAAACAAAGAAAATGAAATAAAACCTTTTTCAATTTAGTTTGGATCTGTTTAGGGTTAAAATTGTTAATGAGATCGTTTAATATTTGATTAAACCTGCTAATGGATTTGAGTAATATTTGGAATGGTTTTTGAATCGAAAAGGGAAACAATTAAATCATATTGGAGTAAAAGATGGATTTTGGATCGGTTGAAATCGAAATCACAGTTTTGGAAAGAAAAGGTCGTAAAACGGAAAATCGAACTTAAGGAAGAAGGTTCTAAAATGAAAAGGAATTTAAAAGCGTTTCGGTTTTAAAAACGGTTTAAATCGAGGAGTTGCGAATCTAAGTCGTAAACGGGATTTAGGGACGGTTGTTCAAAAACCGAACCTAATTCATTTTGGGCTCAAAGATCGGAATAGAATCAGATTTGAAATAAAAAGGGAATTCGTTTTAAAATAAAAACTGTTCTGTTGTGAAAAAGGGTTATTAATCGGTTTTGGGAACGACTCTGGAACTCTGGGTAAAATGGACTGCTTTTCGGGTGTAAAAAGGAACAAGAGCGGACCGCTGAATCGGACCTCGGGATTCGTGCGTTGGGACCGTGCCTCGCATGCACCAGTTTCGGTGCTCGGGTACTCAAACCTGATTCGCTGTGACCCCGTTTTTATCCCGCTCGAGTTTAAGGGACAACTGTCGGTTCTAAACTAGACTAATCGTAACCTTTAGTTTAACGGTGTAACCGTTATTAATCTATGGCTTTCGTGTTCTCTTTAGAGTCCGGCTTCGATCGAAGTGAAGCTCGGTGGTAGCGAGCCAGAACGTCAGCAGCTAGGAAGCGTAGCGGTTGCTCTTCAGTTGAGGTAGGGAAAAGTAGCCGGATCTCGGCCCTGACTAGGGAAAGTTAACAGTAGATTTGCATGTGACACCGGGGTGTCGTGGGTTGAGTAGGTTTATTTTAAATACTAGAAAAGCATGATGCGGGGTTTGTAGCGTTTATCAGAAAAGCATGATACGGGAACGTAGTGATTACTGGAAATGCATGTGACACTTAGTAGTGTCGTAGGAGCAGAGAACTTAGCGTTAGCTGATTTACTGGAGGCATATGACCATGCCCGGGGGTTGTTTGTGGAACTAGTTATCTTAGGACTGTTGGAGGCATCGTTTATGCCGGAGGTTGTTGTGTGTTATTTACGGTTGAGTAG
This sequence comes from Erodium maritimum, assembly GCA_963921825.1. Taxonomy (NCBI): domain Eukaryota; kingdom Viridiplantae; phylum Streptophyta; class Magnoliopsida; order Geraniales; family Geraniaceae; genus Erodium; species Erodium maritimum. Next base: position 87,068,854 of record OY997588.1, on the reverse strand, counting down.
GGTGGCCTTGAGAGCCCGTGTTGTTTATTATCGAGTTTGAGTGGCCTTGAGAGCCCGTATTATTATTGTCGAGTCTTGGGTGGCCATGAGAGCCCGTGTTATTATTCGTGTTTGGGTGGCCATGAGAGCCGTACTTTACTGTTGGTGTTTTAGCTGGCTTACGAGTTAGAGTCTCAGTAAATTGCAAGCGTGTCTCATGGTTGGTGTCTTGGGAGGCCGTGAGTGCCCGTGGGGCTGTTGAGTCCGAGTTTTACTGGTAGTGTCTTGGTGGCCATGAGTGCCTATGAGTGTTGAACCTGTGTTGTTACTGGTTGTGAACTTGCTTGTGATTGTGTTTGTGGTTACCGGAGGTTGGGGGCCCGCTTCCTGAAACGGGGGTCCACGAGCACACGCGTCTGCATGTTCAGACGGGGTAGGGGGCCCGCCCGCCAATAAAGGGGTCCTGGCCGCGCGTGTGTGGTTTGGGTTCGTGAGCGTACCTTGGCTGGCTTATGGGTTAGAGTCCCAGTAAGTTGCAGCATTTTCCGGCTGGCTTATGGGTTAGAGTCCCAGTAAGTTGCAGTATTTTCCGGCTGGCTTATGGGTTAGAGTCCCGGTAAGTTGCAGCATTCTTGGGTTGGCCTGACCGGGTTAGAGTCCCGGGAGGGCGTTCTTGGCAGCTGGTTTGCGATCCTTTGCGATCTTGTGTGGTATTGCGTGGTTGTCAGTCGTGTCTTTGGAGGAGGTCGTCAATCGTAGTGTGAGGTCTACATCACGTGTCCGAATGTTGAGTCAGTTGAGGAAGGTACTGGTCGTGTGTGTGTCTTTTGGGTCGTGGTTGGTGTCACCGGCTTCGTCCGCTAAGTATGCCGTAGTCAGTCTGTTATTCGTGGTGGTGAGCGAACGCTCACCCCTAGCTGCTTTTCCTACAGGTATCGTTCGTGGGACGGACTAGGTGAGCTCTCGAAGCTTGTGGAGCTAGGAGCGGAGTCCGGGTTTTGTCTTTTTAGTCTAGCGACGGATACCTCGCCTTTTTGTCCGCTTGTGGGACGTTTATGTTGATTTGTAATTATCCTTTGTTGAACTAAATGGTTATTGTAAATTTTTTTAATGGAAGTGTTTGCAAAGTGTTTTCTTATTCTAAACGTTCGCGTCCCGAGTTCGGTTTACTGAAATTGGGGCGTGACAATAGGCATGACCATGCTTCTTTTAAAATCATCCACTCATTAAGAGGAGCCCTGATGAGTCATCATGGCTCCTCTTAATGTCATCAGTGACGACATTTGACTTGTATAAATAAAAGTGACAAGTCCCTATAACCATCACTCATATACCTCATTTGAGCAGAACCTAAATAACTATCTTGTTAAGAGTAGCTCTTGATTATGTCAACACATGAATCAACACATATAGATAGTATGGTGATGTCATGGTTGTAGGACTAAGATCTACTTTGGTAGTTGAGAAATACTCATGTTTTGTGCTCTATGGAGTATTCTCAAGACGGGTCATCCAATGTCAAATTCTTTTACATATGTGACGTTGACTCATATTTCTATATGCATGATCAGTAAAACATGATCTTCCAATCAACGCTCACACTAGCTCTAACTATCTATTTAGGCTAGGGAAAAATGAATAGACTCACTCCTTTGTTTCTAAGAGTTATACTATCGGGGAGCTGTTCCCCGATACCTTAGAAATAACAGTATATTCACTTAGTTAACATTACAATTTAATGATAATATAACATTTATCAACTTTTGTTAACTTGCCAAGACATTGTAATATGCCAATGTGGATTTTCCTAGGGAACAAAACCCAACAATACTTCTGCATTGATCCTCGATACCACACCTTGTTCATGTGAGACGTATCATTTCTAAGAACTAGGTCTCGTTTTACCAACTCAACCTACGTTCGCTACTTGTCGGCCCACTTAGGTGTTATCTCCTCAAAGAACGATATGGAAATGCCATGTGGCTCATGCCAGCCTTTCGTCACTTCATGTGCAACTCAACTATCTTCATATAGTCACTTGTAAGGGTCTTTGCAAGTAACGATCACATGTTACATCACCCAATAGCTTAGCCGAATCCAAACGATTTTCCTTCGCGAATGTCGCAAATGTCGCAAATATATGCCCAACAATGCATTGTCCCTCCTCTTTTTCCGTTCGTTGAGAAGTTCACGTATAGCCCCAACATTTGAAACCACTTGGTCATATTGGTGCACGGTTCACTCTCATGGATGTCTTTTCCCATAGTCATATCCGTTTTGGTCCTTACCCCACCATAAATTAGTTGCAAGGATCTCGATCCTTCTTCGACAAGAAAGGATTTCTCCTCTTTCCCTTAAATCTTGTCATCCTTCAACCCATTTTTTTCCGGAATGCAAACCTTGTTTTTGGAACTTTTGTCGGTCTCGACCATGACTCTAGTTCTTCCACAAGATCCAACACTCGGTTTGGTGCAAGCTACTTGTGTAGTTCATCCAACGCTTCATCGTTGAACTCTCCCAATAGATTTTCCATCTCAGTGGGTGCTACCTCCTCTTTCTTCACACCTTATTCATCGAGAAACTACAAGAAATGTGGGTGAAAAATATCATATGACAACTTAATAGAAGATAAATCTTACCCACAATCATCCTCTTCTCAACCTTCATATAGTACATGGTGTCCCTTTTTGGATATACATTATATCCACGTACAAGATTAGGTGGCTCAAATTTGATCAAGCATGATAAATTCATAGTCATCCAATTTTACCACGAAATATCATCCTTTCCCTTTCATTCCCCAATTTAAAAGGTTACATTTCGTGTAAAACCTTTCAAAGGAATCATACTGGAGTTCAAGGTTTTCACCCATGCACCTTGTTCGGTTTTTGTGCCATAAGACAATCTACATTGACATATTACAACGTATTTGTGAGTTAATAATAAATTGGAAAACGTTTTATTATCATTAAGTTGCAATGTTAATGAAACCTTGAATATACTACTCTTTCTAAGGTATCGAGGAGCAGCTCCCGGGTAGTAGAATTCTTATATACAAAAAGTGAGTTTATTCATTCATCCCTAGCCTAATCTGATAGTTAGATCTAGTGAAATTGTTGATAGGAGGATCATGTTTTACCGATCATACATATAGAGATATGAGTCAATGCCCCAAATGTCAAAGAATTTGACATTGGATGGCCCACCTTGAGAATACTCCATAGAACAAAGACATGAGTATTTCTCAACTACCAAAGTAGACCTTATTCCTATGACCATTACACCACCATATGATCTACATGATGTTGATTCATGTCTGGACATAACTCAACACTAGTCCTGGCAAGATGATAATAAAGGTTATGCTCATATGTGAATACACACATGTGAGACATATGGGTAATGGTCATATGGACTTGTCACTTGTATTCATACAAGTCAGATGTCATTAAGGCCCCCCTGTTGATGAGTATTGTAAAAAAGCATGGTCATGCTTGTGATTCGTCACCTACAATCCAAATTCACGATCAAGATAACTCGAAAATCATTTTAAAAGGATGACGATTCTATGCCTTCTATTCAGTCATGACAATCGCCAAATGACAAGAGGATAAGAGCACTTATGGTAACAGGCTTTGACAAAAGATATAGTGTAATAACCACTCCCGGTCAACGCCAGTCAAATCTGCGAAAAACAGGAAAATTTAAAAAATTGAAGCAAACACTTAATTAAACTTAAAATTGACCCCGAGGGTCATACCGGACTTAAGTTCACCCCGATATCGACCAAAGTGACTTCCGGGGGACTTAGGGCAACTTTCTGATCAATTTGGGAAATGTTGACTTTTCGTTGGAAAAGTCAACCGAGCGACGTTTTGGTCCATTCGAGGACCGTTTTGGATCCAAAAAGCTTAGCCGTCGTCGCAGCGGTCTTAGTTGAGCAGTTTCCTTGTAGCCCGTGAAGTTTCGTAATTTCTTGGAAAAAGTGCTCGTTCGGGGCCCGAAACGTCCGAATTTCGCGAATTTGATTGGAAAATATCTAGAAGATATTTTCCAAGAAGGTGTGGGACCCACCTTGCCACTTGTCAAACAAGTGGTGGTGTTAGGTTTTGGGGCAAAACAAGATGAGGACAAGAGGGGGGTTCGGCCATGTTGGTTCAAAAAAGGGAAATTTAGTGTTTTTAGAAAGAGAAAGAAGAGAGGAGAAAGAAGAGAGAAAAGGAGAGAAGGAGCTTGGGTCTTGCCACTATTCACGACCATCCAACCCTTGGATCGTCTCAAATCTAGGAGAATCGAACTCCCCTCGACATTCTCTACGGTGAGCAACTAACCGATCTTCGTTTTGTCAAGTTCTAAAATTAGGTTTTGGTTTAAAACTAGTGGTTTAGGGTTGTATGGGGGATCGTTGGAGACGTTTTGGAGACGTTTTGGGGTGAAGAGGGACGTTTTCCAGTGACTGGGAGCTCAGGGGGAGCTCCGGCCACCATAAGGGGTGGCCGGCCGGCCATGGGGTGGCTGGCCGGAGCTAGGGCCGACCACTACCATAGTGGGCCGGGCCCATTTGAGCCCTAGCCACCCACGGCCAAAGTTGGCCGGGTGGGGCCCACGTGCTCGGGTGCTCGGGTTTTCGTGTTCGGGTGGTTTAGAACGTTCCCCGGGTCATTAATCCACAACCGGATCGAAATTTGGAATTAAATTGTGAAAGTTGTAATTGACGGGTTTAGAAACTTTAAACGCTAATTAAATGACTCGAAAGTCGGAATTCGATTCTGTCGAGTGCCTAGGAACCCTTGAATTATTCTAAGACCGTAGAAACGAAAACGGGAATTTTCGGAGCCCCGGAAAGGCGTTTCCAAAACCCGGGAAGATTCGCCATGTCGGGCGAATCGGGCCTTTCCGGGTCCAATATCGACAACGTCGAGTAATTGTGGAGTTTAGGTTTGATCGACATTGTCGGGGTTACTTTTGGGCGTCAAGTTTATTAAAATTCAGCTTATGCCTGCAAGCTTAAAAGCGTTTAAAATTATGTTCTTTTTAGATCGTGCCGCTGATAGAGGAAAGGGAAATCTAGGCGAGTGACCGAGATCACGCGGAGCTTATTTGTGCGCTTTTGGAGAAAGCATACGAGGTAGGGAAAAGTAGCCGGATCTCGTCCCTGACTAGGGAAAGTTAACAGTAGAAATGCATGTGGCACTTGGGTGTCGTGGGTTTAGTAAGTTTATCGAATATTAGAAAGGCAGGCGACACCGGGTGGTGTCGTAGGATACGCGAACGTATCGAACCATAGAAATACATGTGACACTTAGTAGTGTCGTAGGAGCAGTGAACTTTCGTTATTAGAACTACTGGAGGCATTTGGTTATGCCCGGAGGTTGATTGTGAGTGTGTTGATATTAGAACTGCTGGAGGCATTGGTTATGCCCGGAGGTTGATTTGTGTAGTTGTGTCTTGGGTGGCCATGAGAGCCCGTACTTCACCGTTGTGTCTTGGGTGGCCATGAGAGCCTGTACTTTACCGTTGTGTCTTGGGTGGCCATGAGATCTCGTACTTTACCGTTGTGTCTTGGGTGACCATGAGAGCCCGTGCTTTACTGTTGTGTCTTGGGTGGCCATGAGAGCCCGTGCTTTACTGTTGTGTCTTGGGTGGCCATGAGAGCCCGTGTTTTACTGTTGGTGTCTTGGGTGGCCATGAGTGCCCGTGGGGTTGTTGAGCCCGTGAGTTACTGTTGGTGTGTCTTGGGAGGCCATGAGTGCCCGTGGGGTTGTTGAGCCCGTGAGTTACTATTGGTGTGTCTTGGGAGGCTGTGAGTGCCCGTGGGGTTGTTGAGCCTGTGAGTTACTGTTGGTGTGTCTTGGGAGGCCGTGAGTGCCCGGGGGGTTGTTGAGCCCGTGAGTTGTGGTCGGTGTGTCTTGGGTGCCCGTGAGTGCCCGTGGGGTTGTTGAGCCCGTGAGTTGTTGTCGGTGTGTCTTGGGTGGCCATGAGTGCCCGTGGTGTTGTTGAGTCCGTGTTTTACCGTTGGTGTCTTGGGTGGCCATGAGTGCCTGTGGAGTGTTGAACCGGTCTTGTTGTTGTTTGTTGAACTTTGCTTGTGATTGTGATTGTGATTGTGGTTGCCTGAGGTTGGAAACCCGGCTTTGTGTCGGGGAAGTTGCGTGGTGTGCGATCCTTTGTGATCTTTTTTGGTGTGTGATCTTGGGTGTTGCGTGGTTGTCTTTCGTGTCTTTGGAGGAGGTCGTCAATCGTTGTGTCGGGTCTACATTACGTGTCCGAGTGTTGAGTCGGTTGAGGAAAGTAACAGTGTGTGTGTGTCAGTCGGGTTACTTGAGTTTGGGGATAGTAGTCCCCGGTGTTGAGTTGTTGTTGGTGTTACCGGCATTGTCTGCTAAGTATGCCGTAGTCAGTCTGTTATCCGTGGTGGTGAGCGAACGCTCACCCCTAGCTGCTTTTCCTACAGGTACCGGTCGCAGGTTGGACTAGGTGAGCTTCCGAAGCTTGAAGAGCTAGGAGCGGGATTCTGGGTTTACTTTTGAGTCTAGCGACGTATACCTTGTATTTTGTCCGCTTGTGGGACGTACTTTTGAGTTGTAAATAACTATTTTGTGTAACTAAATGGTGATTTTAAAGTGTTTTCTATAAAATGTTTGAAAGGTTTTATTGTTTTAAACGTTCGCGTTCCGAGTTCGGTTTTACTGAAATTGGGGCTTGACATATAGCCACTAATTCATATGACTTTGGTAGTTATGGTCCGTGCTAGGTGTTACGCATAACTTGTGAAGGAAATGTTAATTTTCGTCTCACTACCAACGACATATGAATCTTAAAGGTGTGTTTGGAAAACCCTTTATTTTATATAAAATAAAGTGCTTTCCAAACACCCTTATTAGGAAATAGGGGTTATCAGCCAACTCATTAATTTATATATGTTTATTATGTTTTATTTATCAAATTAGAATTAAGAAAAATTCTAATCATTCTAGAACGTCTAGACTTAAAAGGGATTGTTGTTTGACTAGGTCAAAAGGAAGCAAGACACCTCGTTTCCTTGGGTTTCCTAATTATGCTTGGATTAGTTTAGGGTAAATCAAGTCCTATACATATAACATGATGGGGAGCACGGAATTACAAGCTAAAATCTAAAATTTTCGCCCTCCCTATATTGAGAGAAAAAGCAAGATTTGTTCAAGGGCACCTAGCAAGTCTAGTTGCGGAGTTATCTTTCTCGTGTGGATACTATTAGAGGGCGAACACATGGACGAATAAGACTATCTTTTCAAAGGTCCCTGTCTCAAACCAGTTGTTTCCTAAGTAGCCTATATCAAGGTAATTTATTTTTACATAATGCATATATTAGGATATATTGATACATGTTGATATAGGCTATCATAGGATTACCGACAAGAATATGATTTTTTTTGTTTTTCATCGTATTAACGTAAAAAAAAATCCTACTCGCCTATCTTTTCTGTTTAGAGGCCTAACTTTATGGCCGCCTCCTTACATGTGAATAGATGAGAAGCACTGGTGTCCACCACAACCTTCAACTCAGAACCATTCACCTTGATCATCATGTACATGGACCCTTGGTGTTACTGTAGGCAACTGAAATCAAGAACAACAGAAATAATAAAAGAACAATATTATACTTACAACCAAGTCGATAGGATGTTTGTGTAGGAAGTCCGAGTCCAGCAGAATGTTGTTTCCTTAAGACAAAATTGCCCCCTCTACGGCACTGAAGGTTGAATGGGCAAGTGTCTCCCAAGATAAAACAGACCTAAACCACTAGCGAGTGCTTCGACTAGTGGAGTCTGGCGACCTAAACCCGACTTGCAATCAAACTGTAGAATGTCAGAAGAGAAGAAGAATCGAAAAAGGAAGTGATTTTTCTGTCCCCTCAACACCCTTTAAATAGTAGACAAGGTGCCCTTTCGGAAAGATTACGACTCTTTGACCAAAGGGCATGTCTGTTTAAAACACTTGATCAGACTCTTTCACCAAAGGTCATGTTGATTCAAAACTTGACCATATACAAGATAATGAGTCTTGACATAAAGTTGGGAAGATTAATTGTTGAGTCTTGCATGCAAAAAGATAGGATTTTCGTGAAGCTCAAAGCTCAAGGCCCAAGGCCCAGACCCGGACGGCGGCGGCGGCGCGCGTGTGGCTCTCTCCATTACACATTAGTGGTGACCCAAGGCCACGACCTTATTCCAATTGTCAAACTTTATAAAGTGTATGGAAAAGTGTAATGTGGGCTATGTGGGTTTGCATTAAATGTCATTTAATGCATGTCATTAATCCATGTTTTTCTTCAACTTTACATGCGATTATCTCATTCAATATTCAACGTATTTCTGTAAACATACATCTTACGTTCAAGTTCGCAATGATGTGAACGTAACGGATACATGTGTTGCCGAAATTAATGATCGGAACAAGATGATATGGATGTCGGAAAGTGAGTTGTCCAACAGTTTCTTCTTTCCGTATTTGACTTGGATGGACATTAGGAGGTAGAGAGAGATACGACTATATGGATCCTTCTCCTCTTGCTCCAATGTGAGAATAGCTGAAAGACTCACTTTCTTTGAGCACACCCTCATCGTGTGGAGTCCATAACAGAAGAGGCATTTCAGAGGTTTCTTAATGAAGTGAGCTTATTGGATTAATGTGTTCCCCTTCTATTGAATTTCTGTTTTCTCCCATTGAAATCTTTCTCTTGAATCCTCCCTCTACCATGACTCGTGTAGATTTCACCAAAATCATCCTCGTTTGCGAGGTTTTTCTTTGTGTAGTCATCTAAATTTTTTGTAACAGGAATTGTATCAAATAATGTTTGCACATTATGCCTTCTCAATCCATCCAACTTGCCAACTCATCCATGAACTGGAACAATGTCTATTTGTCTTCTGTTCCAAGTATATCCAACATAAACTTAGTAAAAGTTGTCACATACACTGAGATCGGTCCATTCAAAGTCAATCTACGAAGCTTTCCTTTAGTTAATCTTCAACATTTTCCGAATAGAATTGTATTTTTAATTATTTGTGGAAATCCACCCAAGTAGTGATACTACACATCCTGTTATTCATGTCCTCATACTTCCTACGCTACCACTCTATAGAAAAATCATGTACGTACATAGAAATATTATGCAACTTATTTTAATCATCTCGAATCCCCACAGCTTCGAAATAGTTCTTCATGTTCCAAAGGAAATTCTCTACTTCCTTAGCCATTCGATCTCCTCTAACGACTTATGGCTTCGCGACTTCAAACCTTGGTTGTGAAACAACTACATCCTCATTCACCACCTCTCTTCTGCATAGGAATAACTCCTCCTGCAACGCCTTCAATGTATCCATTCACTCCTTCACTAGATCCAGGAATCATTTAGAGAAACTAGTACCCCTCCTATAAGCGCCTCATCATGTTCGTCTAGCTTTATGGACTTCTCTTCTAGTGCATCTATTCGAACTCCACCCTTCTTCACGAGTTCCTCCAAATGAGTCACATGTTTCTCTATTACGATAGTAAGATCTCGGGACTTGAACGTTCCCCTCTTTTTGGTGTTCACCGTTGTAATACCGATTTCAACAATCTCCTATAACATCATTGTTTCTCAAACTAGAGATCTAATACAACTTATTACAAGACTGTGTTTTCACCTAGCGAATCTACGCGGTTCTTAACCAAGTCCAAGTACTTATCGCACAGCTGGATAGCCTTGAGATCAACCTACCACCTACGAAAACTAAAAACGACAAGGCATCAAGGAGACAAGAGAGATGTCGCTCAAAAGAGACTATTTTTCATAAATGAATGAGTGAATACAAATGAGGAGCTCACCTTCTCCTATACTTGAGCTCCCTGAAATAGAGCTGATAGATCTATATAATCTAGTGGTTACAAAAGATCATTTAAGAATGTGCTTTGGAATATGTTTGGCATATTCCAAGATACATATAAATCGAACATAGAGCTTTAGTTCAACTGTATACTTGGCATTTGCATAGAAACTGTTAGGCATCCTACATGGCGTGAATATGTGGTGTGCTCTCTTGGAAGCTTTCATGTTCTGGAAAAGCATAATCTTGGGTCGTAGAATTGCATTAGGTTTATGTTCATGCATTGCACGTACATCTTTACTTTTCTTGTATTGAATAAAGAAGTATAAGACTTCTCCTATCGGAGTGAACCTCGGTGTTTAACCGATTTTATCTTAGTTTTATTTCTTCTTATCTTTAATTTTCTTGGGGCGAGAAAAGTTTAAGTGTGGGATGTTGATATGAGTGTATAAAATGCATCGGGTTTTGATGTTTTTAGCACATACTCTTAACCTTTTAGTCCCAGGTCGGTCTGTTATATGCGCTTCTCTTCCCTTTTTGGTGAAATTGGTCTATTTGTAGGAGGATTCAAGGATTAATCGAGTAAATGGGGGATTTAGAGAAAAATTTGATCCTGAATGACGAATTTCTGAACTAGGGAGGATCCAGGAACGGTCGGTGACCGAAGCCACGCCGGGCCCATCCACGAACAGTGCCTCAACGCCCCACAAGTGCCAAGGCTCACTGTTTTTTCCCCCTTCCTGTCATAGACCGCGACCGAGACCACGCCGGACCCAAGAACGGTCCGCACCAGACCTAGACGCACTCCATTCCCAACCCGTGCTAGTCCTAGGAACGGATCGTGCCTCGGCTATTTTAGTTTTTTTCCCAGGAACGGGTCGTGTCTTGGGTCGTGACAAGCGACAAGATCCAATTCCCAGGTGCGTTTTGAAGCGTTTAAATAGGAAAGTTAGGGATTATAAGAGGGGGGACGAATTTGAGAGAGAAAATCATGTACATTAGAAAGACTGTAAGGGAAAGAGAGTTATGAGACAGAAGGATTGAAGATTGGAGATCGAAGATCAACCTTTTCATGATTATATTTGTATTTGTATCAAACATTTGTTGAATATTATGAATAAAAGTCATTGTTTCTCTTTATCTATGTCTTCTCTCATCATGAAAAACTAAACCCCCATAATATAGGGTTATGAGGGATTAGAGGTTTAGTTCTTATGTATTGAATGCTTATAATGTTGTGAATGTTGAATCTACGATGGAGTTTATGATTGATTTGAATGTAATTCTATATATCCTATGTAGGCTTGATAATTGATGTGAATTAGGATCTAATACTCGAGAGATGATGATCATAATTGGTCTAAAGTCAGTCATAAGTTGGGTTTAAATCTATACCAGAGATAACTAGGTTAACACAATTGCAATAGCCATAAAGTTACATCGAAAGCTAGAAGTTATCAAAGAACATAGTGTTTTGGGTCTCCTTACATGTAGATTTGGGAGAACTAGAAGGTTAGATTACATCAGGGTCCTAAGCTATCGACCGAAGTTAGGACTAGATTAAAGAATTTTTTTTCCTTAGAATAGTCAACTTAACAGACAGTATACATGTTCAAAATTATAACACCGTCTCTGTGAACTCATACCATGAATTACTTTTTATCTAACTCAAAACTCTTTTTGATCACCATTTTACTTCCTTTAATTACTTACTTTCATTATATGCTACAAAAACCAAACTATTTTTTGAACGAAACAACTTAATAATGAACTTGAGATGGTGAATGCTTGTCTTTTGCTCCCTTAGATACGATAACTCGGAACTTCAAATTCCAAAATACTACTTGACGACCTATACTCTTTTCGTGTCATAATGGGAGACTTTGGTGTTTCAGTATGTTTGGATGGGGGTTTGGTCGTTTAACGTGCAAGGGAAAGCACGAGCATCCCAGATGCGGGGCATCATTGGGGCAGCCATGGAAGGGAGGTGATGTTGGGGGAGAGACTACGACGCCTTGGCTGGGGGGAGTATTTGTGGCTCCGAGTGGAACTCGATGTAACCCGACAACTTCTCCGGCAAATATGTTTGGGGTTTGAGGGGTACCCTAATCCGATCCTAGTCAAGTTCAAGTATGAGAATTTAACAAACTTTTACTTCCAGTATGGTCGGTTGGGCCACTTACTATAGGGCTACATATCGGTGCTCCTAGGGGTGGTCCTGGGAATTGTTTGTAACGACCTCTCCCTTAAAACTAGGTGGGGGCTATCGGCATATGATTTCCTCCTCACAAACTGGGAGGTGAGTCCACCGGTCTTGCTTGTTCCATATGGAAGAGTGATGCTCATGTCACCGAGAGCATCTCGAGGGCCTGCCATGGGGGAATGTCGAGGGATAGCCCACCTCAGCTCAACTCTATGCAATCATGCCCCCATACTCAAGTTCTCCCATCGTCATAAAGTATCCTTCCATACTTTCGAGGATCCCCCGAGGTCATGGAAAAGATGGTGTGGGAGTGGTAGGGTCAGAGGTAGTCGAGACCGACACCCTAATCAATACAATGCCTAAGTGCTCTAAGGACATTGGCAGAGCACCTCTTCCACCAAACCCTCCACCGCTAGCCCACTCGACCCATACGGTAGGGGTAGGGGAGAAGAGGTCCTAAAGAGGGTTTGCTGCCTCTGGCCAAGTAGAAGTGCAAATGGGGCTCAGGTCTTTCATACTATTCAGACCAAGACGCCTAAAGAACATCAAGGAGCTGGCCAAGGAGAAGGGCACACGAACCCAAGAAATCCAGGCCCATCTGAAGAAACGGGCATTCAGATCTATTACTCTCGTTCTTGGCCAACGCGTCCTGTAAGAACCACTCCCGGTCAACGACAGTCAAATCGGCGATAAACGGGAAAATTTAAATTTTTTGGACATACACCTAAATGGACCTAAGATTGACCCCGAGGATCATATCGGACTTAAGTTGACCCCGATATCGACCAAAATGAGTTCTGGGGGACTCAGGGCAACTTTTTGACCAATTTGGGAAATGTTGACTTTTTGCAGGAAAAGTCAACCGAGCGACGTTTTGGTCTGTTCGAGGCCCGTTTTGGATCCAAAAAGCTTAGCCGTCGTTACAGTGGTCTTAGTTGGGCCGTTTCCTTGTAGCCCGTGAAATGTCATAATTTCTTGGAAAATGGGCCCGTTCGGGGCCCGAGACGGCTGAATTTCGCGAATCTGATAGAAAAATATCTACACAGATATTTTTTAAAAAGGTGGGACCCACTTGCCACTTGTCACACAAGTGGTGGTAGTTGTTATTTTTGAACAAAACAAAAGGAAGAAGTGATGGTAGTTGGTAATTTTGAACAAAACAAAAGGAAGACTACATGAGTGTTCGGCCACTTATCAAAAAAAAGAGAAAATAAGAGAGAGAAAGAAGAGAGAAAAAGGAGAGAAGGAAAAGGAAAAAAAGAAGAAGAAGGTGTTAGGGTTGTGGACTTTCCCGACGATCCAACCAATGGATCGTCTCAACGGTTGATGAATCGAGCTCCCATCATCATTCCCTACGGTGAGAACCTTTTCAATTCTCGTTTTGGTACGTTTGAAAGTTAGGGTTTGGGTTTAAATGGGTTAGGGTTCGTTGGGAACGTTTTGGAGCGAAAATGATCGGTTTCCGGTGACCGGAGGCTCGGGGGAGCTCCGGCCACCGTGGGTGGTGGCCGGCCGGAGCTGGAACCGGCCACCACTGTGGTGAACCGGTCCAGCCACCCACGGCTAGTGGTGGTCGGGTGGGACCCACGTGTCGGGTCTCGGGTCTTTTTTTGTGTTCGGGTGGTTTTGGACGATCCCCGAATCGATATTTCACACCCGGAACGAATTGTGGAATTAAATTGCGAAAGTTGGAAATTTCGGGTTTAGAAACTTTAAACGCGAATTAAATCGCTCGGAAGTCGGAAATAGATTCCGTCGATTGCATTGGAACCCTTGAATTATTCTAAGATCGTAGAAACGAAAGCGGGAATTTTCGGAGCCCCGGAAGGGCGTTTTCCAATCCCGGGCAGATTCGCCGAGCCGGGCGAATCGGGCCTTTCCGGGCCCGTTGTTGACAATGTCGTGTAACTGGGAAGTTTGGGAGTGATCGACATTACCGGGGTTGCTTTTGGGCGTCTAATTCTTTAAAATTCGACTTTGCCTGCAAACTTAAAAAGTGCTTTAATTGTGTTCTTGTTAGATCATGCCGCCGACCGCGGAAAGAGGAAGCTAGGCGAGTGATCGCGAGCACGCCGGAGCTTGGGCGTGGACTTCTGTGGAAGCGTTACGAGGTAGGGAAAAGTAGCCGGATCTCGGCCTTGACTAGGGAAAGTTAACAATAGAAATGCATGTGACACCTAGTGGTGACGTAGGATAAGTAAGTTTATCGAACCCTAGAAATGCAGGCGACACTTAGTGGTGTCGTATGATACGTGAACGTATCGAACAATAGAAATGCATGTGACATTTAGTAGTGTCGTATGATAAGTGAACATATCGAACAATAAAAATACTGGTGGCATTTGGTTGTGCCCGGAGGTTGATTGAATTGTTTGTGTTTGTGGGTAGCCATGAGTGCCTGTGGGGAGTTGAACTCGTATTTTTACTGTTTGTGTGTCGTGGGTGGTCAGGTGTGCCTTTGGGGTGTTGACCCCGTATTTTACTGTTTGTGTGTCGTGGGTGGCCATGTGTGCCTTTGGGGTGTTGAACCCGTATTTTGTTGTTTGTGTGTCGTGGGTGGCCATGTGTGCCTTTGGGGTGTTGAACCAGTATTTTACTGTTTGTGTGTCGTGGGTGACCATGTGTGCCTTTGGGGTGTTGAACCCATGTTTTTACTGTTTGTGTGTCGTGGGTGGCCATGTGTGCCTTTGGGGTGTTGAACCCGTGTTTTTACTGTTTGTGTGTCGTGGGTGGTCAGGGGTGCCTTTGGGGTGTTGAACCCGTGTGATACTGTTTCGTGTGGCGTGGGTGGCCATGTGTGCCCGTGGGGTGTTAAACCTGTGTTTTCACTATTTGTTGAACCTTGGGTGATGACTGTGATTGCATGGAGGTTGGGGCCCGCCTGACAGAAAAGGGGTCATGTGGGCGCGCGCGTGGGGGTTGGCTAGCCTTCCGACTAACCATCGGTAAAGTTGTGCATTTCTTCGGCGATGAAGGGAGGCTCCCCTTCCGACTAGCTATCGGAAAAGTATTGATGTATATATCGCTAACAGGTCGACCGCCTGGCCTGACTGAGAGTCGGGGAAAGTTGCGTAGGGCAGGCTCAAGCCCAGCCGGTTAGCAACCGGCACTGAGTAGCTGGAGTGCGATCCTTTGCGATCTTGATTGTTGTGTGCGATCCTTTGTGGTCTTGAGTGTTGCGTGGTTATTGGTTGCGTTTTGGGTTGAGGTCGTAACCGTTGTGTCGGGTCTACGTTACGAGTCCGGGTTGAGTTGGGTGGGGAAAGTAACCGTTTTCGTGTGACAGTCGGGTCATATGAGTTTTGGGATAGTAGTCCCCGGTGTTTTGTTGGTTGTTGGTGTTTCCGGCATTTCTGCTAGTATGTCGTAGTCAGTCTGGTATCCGTGGTGGTGAGCGAACGCTCACCCCTAGCTGCTTTTCCTACAGGTACTGGTCGCGAGGCGGACTAGGGGATCTCTCGAAGCTTGAAGAGCTGGGAGCGGGAGTCCAGGTTTTTTTTGGGAGTTTAGCGACGTACGTTTTGGTTTTTGTCCGCTTTTATTGGACTTATTTTCAATTGTAAAATATTATTTTGATTAACTCAAACTGGTGATTTGAAGGGGTTTATTAAAATGTTTGAAAATGTTTTTTTTTGTTTCACCGTTCGCGTTCCGGGTTCAGTCTTACTGAATTCGGGGCGTGACAGTTTGGTATCAGAGCTCGAGGTTTCACACCTCAGACTGTACGTCAATTAGTGGGGGGGAGTTGAGTCGTTAAAAGTCCCGTCGTGCGTCGGTTGCGCAAGTCGGAAACCGTGTGTAGACCCGTAGTGACATGAGTCCTGTTTGTTGTTGTGTGTATGTGTAGTACTGTTATTACTGGCATACTGATTTTGTGTTGCTGCGTGAAACATTTTTTAAGCCGTCGCGACTCGATTCAGGGGCGCCCCTGTGGTCGAACGTGACGGTGCTGATATCAAGTGGGGACAATTTAGTTCGGGGACGCCTGGACCGGGTTGTAACTACGTGATGTCAAAAGTGAGATTTTATGATGAAAGGGAGAAAGTTTTAAAATTGGTTGGCCCGGTGGGTGTGTTTTAAAATTGGTTGGCCTTGCGGGCTTGTGATTGAGTTTGGGTGACTTGAATTATTTTGTTTGTGTGTTGTTTTTTTCGTGACTTTGTTCACGTTTGTATCGGGTTGTTTTGAGGTCTCCCTTACGTGAGCGAGTAATTGAGGTATTGATAGCGTGAGCAGTGTGGCGTTTTGGTAATGAGTACGCTAGAGTAGACGTAGGCTGTGTGAACGCTAGTATATTGAGCTTGTCGTCGTGGTATAAGTTTGCAAACTAAGCGTTTGCCTGTATCCGTGCAGAGGATACCGACTACATGGCTCGTGGCAGGAGAGGACGATTAGCTAGGGCACCGGGACGGACACCCACACGTGCAGGAGGGGACGATCAGTTGGGGCACCGGGACGGATGCCCACCGTCGAACCCGCTGAGTCCACGGAAGCCCAGGGTACTCCCGTCGGGGAGGACAAGAGGAACGACGCAGGACCATCTGCGGGCATGCCTAGCGTCCCACCGGTCGCATACCTGTCCACTGCGGCCGCTCTGGGAGAGTTGACCCGGACAGTGCAGAGCTTGGTGGCGAGCATCGTCCGTAGGGAGTCTGCGTCGCCGGCTTCGGAGCCAATACCTGCTGCTGCTGCAGCCATTCCAGCGAGGCCCGTTCAGGCTGAAGGCCATACGACCCGGACACTGCTGGATTTCTAGAAGCTGGGCATACCTACGTTCGTTGGGGAACCGAACCCCGACATAGCCGAGAAATGGCTGGAGCAGGTCACTCGGGACTTGGACACGTTAGGCATAGAGGACGGTCACACCAGGGTGTCCTTTGTAGCTCACCAGCTGAGGGACAACGCCTACCACTTGTGGGGGCGTGTACAGGACAGAGTCGGGGACGACTACAGTACCTTCGAGGCGGTCTTCCTAGAGCAGTATTTCCCCGAGTCGGCCAGGGCGGATAGACATCAGTAGTTCCTGGAACTGCAACAGGACGGGGCGTCAGTAGCAGAGTACGAGGACAGATTCACGACCCTGACCCGATTTGCACCAGAGATGGTGGCGACAGAGCTGAACCGGTGCCGGCGGTTCGAGACGGGGCTGAGGCCGACGATTCGGGATTGAGTCCTCGCCCTGAGGATTCGGGTGTATACAGAACTCGTAGACACTACAACGACAGTGGAGCGGGGTCTCCGAGAGGCAGCGAGGACCGGTGAGGTTCGGCAGCGGCCGACCAGTATTGGGGGACCGTCCGAGTCCCGAGATCAGAGGAGGCAGGGGACCGGGGGGTTCTTTCGGCTACACGCTCAACAGGGCGGATCGAGACAGATGGGGTCGGTGTCGTTAGTAGGGCCAGTCGCTTCAGAGAGGGGGCCGGTATGTTTTATCTACGGGCAGCCAGGCCACATGCGTTGAGAGTGTCCAATAGGAGGAGGGCTCGCGACACCACCAGTGGTCAGACAGACAGACCAGGGCAGGGGACCGAGGGGCGATGGTGCCAAGTGCCATCGGTGCGGCCGGATTGGAAACCTAGGTAGGGTGTGCCCTGAGTGAGGCAGGGAGACGTCGATGCAGCGATCGTAGTTTTCGCACACAGTGCAGTCACCCCGGGCTCGCCAGCATCAGAGTCAGCCGTCGAGGTTCTAGCAGTCGTCCACGAGCGCGCCAGTTCCGAGACAGCAACAGAGGTCTGTACAGCCAACAGTCGGTGCGTCAGGTCAGAGGCAGTAGGCGTCACAGGGTAGAGTGTACGCAGTTGCCGACTCCCGAGCCACAGGATCCGCTACCTACAGTGAGACCATTCAGGGTACATGCTTATTGTATCATTTGTGGGCGTTGTTTTTATTTGATACCGGGGCGTCGCACTCGTTTATTTCGTCGAGTTGTGCTGAGAGGTTGGGGCTGAGTTTAGAGCCGTTGAGTCCACCCCTGTGTCTGGACACCCCAGTTGGGGGTGATGTGATGTTGACTAGGGTCTGTCGTGCCTGCGAAGTTAGAGTCGCAGACTGTCCTTGCCCTAGTGACCTTCTCGTGCTGGGAATGACGACCTTTGACGTAATCTTGGGAATGGATTAGCTGGCGAAGTACCGAGTCAATATCGACTGCTATAGGCGATGAGTGACAGTGTCAGCAGGCAACACGAAGGTTTCGTGTATTCTGGGCAATAAGAGTGGGGTTCTCCTGTCGGCGTTGTCCGTAGTGGAGGAAGTATCGGTCGTGTAGAGCCGAGAGTTGACGCGAGTGGTATGCGAGTTCCCCGAGGTCTTTCCTGAGGAGTTGAGCGGGTTACCACCAGTTCGGGAGGTGGAGTTCGGGATTGACCTGGTGCCGGGGACGACAACGATATCGATGGCGCCTTACAGGTTCGCGCCAGCAGAGTTGACCGAGTTGAAGCGTCAGCTCGAGGAGCTTTGGGTGAAGGGGTTTATCCGTCCGAGCACATCGCCGTGGGGAGCACCAGCACTCTTCATGAAGAAGAAGAGTGGAGAGCTTCGGATGTGTATAGACTACCGGAAGCTGAACCGGGTTACGGTGAAGAACCGATACCCGATGCCGAGGATTGACGACTTGTTCGACTATTTGAGAGGATCGACATGTTTCTCGAAGATCGATCTGCGATCCGGATATTACCAGTTGCGAGTCCGAGAGGGGGACGTCGCAAAGACTGCATTCCGGACACGCTATGGGCATTACGAGTTCTTGGTGATGCCATTTGGACTGACGAACGCACCTGCAGCGTTCATGGATCTGATGAACAGTATATTCCGGCCGTTCTTAGATCAATTTGTGGTGGTGTTTGTAGACGACATCTTGATCTACTCGCAGAACGAGGTGGCACATGAGGAGCATCTGAGAGCTGTTCTAACCATGCTGCACACACATCAGCTATATGCCAACCTGGAGGAGTGCGAGTTTTTGCTCGCTGAAATTCCTCGGTCACATTGTCTCCCGTTACGGTATACTGGTCGATCCATCGAAGATCGACGCGGTTTCGAAGTGGGCACGGCCCACGAGTGTCTTCGAGATCCGCAGCTTTTTGGGGTTGGCAGGATATTATCGGCGGTTTGTCCAGGACTTTGCGCGACTAGCCGCGCCTATGACTCTGTTGACGCGCAAGGGAGTCGGGTTTGTGTGGACAGAGGATTGTGAACATGCGTTCACGGAGTTGAAGACTCGTCTGACTATCGCTCCAGTTTTGATAGTGCCAGATCGAGGGATCGGGTATGAGGTCTATTGTGACGCGTCCGGGGAAGGACTGGGCTGTGTACTGATGCAGTTGGGTAGAGTTGTTGCTTATGGCTCAAGGAAATTGAAGACACACGAGCGCAACTATCCTACCCATGACTTGGAACAAGCAGCAGTCGTGTTCGCGCTAAAGGGCTGGCGGTATTATCTGTACGGCGAGCGATTTCAGGTGTTCTCGGATCACAAGAGCCTCAAGTACATCTTTTCCCAACGAGACCTGAACATGCGCCAGCGGCGATGGATGGAGCTACTTGAGGAATACGACTTTGAGCTACACTACCATCCGGGTAAGGCGAACGTGGTTGCCGACGCCTGAGTAGGAAGTCAGTTCCGAGTCTTGCTAGCATATCAGTCCGAGAGTGGGACATGATAGGGGAACTGGGCACGTTCGGGTTTGAGCTAGAGGAGGTTACTGGTGGCGTGGCCATGTGCTCATTGGTGGCTCAACCCTCACTACTTGCCCGAGTGTTGGAGGCGCAGTCGTAGGATGTCAAGACGTCAGAGATCCGAGAGAGGGTCGTCAGCGGTGTTGAGGTGGAAGGCTGGGAACTCAGTGCTGATTGGGGGTTACGGTATCGAGGAGGATTATTCGTGCCGCGCAACTGTAGAGACGACGTGTTGCAAGAGTCACATCATTCGCGTCTTACAGTGCACCCGGGTAGCACCAAGATGTACCGCGACATCAGGCGGCACTTCTGGTGGAGCGGGATGCGGAGAGATGTTGCGGAATTTGTATCGAGATGTCTCACCTGTCAGCAGGTGAATGCCGAACATCAGCGTCCTGCCGGATTATTTCCGCCACTACCGATTGCCCAATGGAAGTGGGAGCACGTCACGATGGACTTCGTGAGTGGGTTGCCGAGATCGCCGAGGGGACATGATGCGGTATGGGTGGTAGTCGATCGGTTGACCAAGTCGGCCCATTTCCTGGCCATGAGGATGACTGATCCGGTCGACAAGTTGAGCAGCCTGTACATTCAGGAGATAATGCGTCTCCATGGAGTCCCTGTGTCGATAGTATCTGACAGGAATCCTCGTTTTTCGTCCAGATTTTGGCCGATTCTGCGGACCGCGTTGGGGACCGAGGTTCTACTCAGTACATCACACCATCCCCAAACAGACGGCCAGTCCGAGCACACGATTCAGATTTTGGAGGACATGCTGTGGGCATGTGTGCTAGACTTTAGGGGGTCGTGGGAGACCCACCTACCGTTGGTCGAGTTCTCCTACAACAACAGCTTCCTGGCCAGTATTGGGATGACATCGTTCGAAGCGTTGTATGGTAGGCCATGTCGATCGCCAGTGTGTTGGGCAGAGGTGGGAGACAAGAGCCTGCTGGGGCCAGAGCTCGTCCGAATGCTGGGCCGATATGCGAGTGTTTGAAGACCGCCCAGAGTCGGCAGAAGAGCTACGCCGACAGACGACGCCGACCTCTCGAGTTCGCAGTCGGTGATCACGTGCTCCTGAAGGCGAGCCCGAGGAAGGGACTGGTGCGGTTCAGCCGCGGCGGAGGCAAGTTAGCCCTGCGGTACAACGTCCCTTTCGAGATCTTGAGCAGAGTGGGAGCAGTGGCATATCGTCTGGCATTACCACTGCAACTTGGGAGGATTCATAACGTCTTCCACGTGTCCCAATTGCGGAAGTACAATGCGGACCCCTCCCACGTCATTGAGTGGGCAGATATCGAGGTGGTTGACGATGTCTCTTATGAGGAGAAGCTGGTTCCAGTAGCAAGGTTATCCGCCTGGTACGAGTGCAGTGGCGACACCACGGGGCTGAGTCGACTTGGGAGCGCGTGGACGAGGTTCGCGCGAAGTACCCCGACCTGTTCGACTCCGGAGGTACGTTTGTTTTAAATTTCGCGGACGAAATTTCTTTAAGGCGGTAGATTGTAAGAACCACTCCCGGTCAACGCCAGTCAAATCGGCGAAAAACGGGAAAATTTAAAAATTTTGGACATACACCTAAATGGACCTAAGATTGACCCCGATATCGACCAAAATGAGTTCTGGGGGACTCAGGGCAACTTTTTGACCAATTTGGGAAATGTTGACTTTTTGTCGGAAAAGTCAACCGAGCGACATTTTAGTCCGTTCGAGGCCCGTTTTGGATCCAAAAAGCTTAGCCGTCCTTACAGCGGTCTTAGTTGGTCCGTTTCCTTGTAGCGCGTGAAATTTCATAATTTCTTGGAAAATGGGCCCGAGACGGCCGAATTTCGCGAATCTGACAGAAAAATATCTACAAAGATATTTTTTTAAAAGGTGGGACCCACTTGCCACTTGTCACACAAGTGGTGGTAGTTGTTATTTTTGAACAAAACAAAAGGAAGAAGTGATGGTAGTTGGTAATTTTGAACAAAACAAAAGGAAGACTACATGAGTGTTCGGCCACTTATCAAAAAAAAAGAGAAAATAAGATAGAGAAAGAAGAGAGAAAAAGGAGAGAAGGAAATGGAAAAAAAGAAGAAGGTGTTGGGGTTGTGGACTTTCCCGACGATCCAACCAACGGATCGTCTCAACGGTTGAAGAATCGAGCTCTCATCGTCATTCCCTACGGTGAGAACCTTTTCGATTCTCGTTTTGGTATGTTTGAAAGTTAGGGTTTGGGTTAAACGGGTTAAATATGGATTACTCGAGGTGTAGGGTTCGTTGGGAACGTTTTGGAGCGAAAATGATCGGTTTCCGGTGACAGGAGGCTCGGCAGAGCTCCGACCACCGTGGGTGGTGGCTGGCCGGAGCTGGAACCGGCCACCACTGTGGTGAACCGGTCCAAAACCGGTCCAGCCAACCACGACTAGTGGTGGTCGGATGGGGCCCATGTGTCGGGTCTCGGGTTTTTTTTTGTTCGGGTGGTTTTAGACGATCCCCGAATCGATATTTCACACCCGGAACGAATTGTGGAATTAAATTGCGAAAGTTGGAAATTTCGGGTTTAGAAACTTTAAACGCGAATTAAATCGCTCGGAAGTCGGAAATTGATTCCGTCGATTGCATTGGAACCCTTGAATTATTCTAAGATCGTAGAAACGAAAACGGGAATTTTCGAAGCCCCGGAAGGACATTTTCCAATCCCGGGCAGATTCGCCGAGCCGGGCGAATCGGGCCTTTCCGGGCCCGTTGTTGACAATGTCGAGTAATTGGGAAGTTTGGGAGTGATCGACATTACCGGGGTTGCTTTTGGGCGTCTAATTCTTCAAAATTCGGCTTTGCCTGCAAACTTAAAAAGTGCTTTAATTGTATTCTTGTTAGATCGTGCCGCCGACCGTGGAAAGGGGAAGCTAGGCGAGTGATCGAGCACGCCGGAGCTTGGGCGTGGACTTTTGTGGAAGCGTTACGATGTAGGGAAAAGTAGCCGGATCTCGGCCTTGACTAGGGAAAGTTAACAGTAGAAATGCATGGGACACCTAGTGGTGTCGTAGGATAAGTAAGTTTATTAATCCCTAGAAATGCAGGCGACACTTAGTGGTGTCGTATGATACGTGAACGTATCGAACAATAGAAATGCATGTGACACTTAGTAGTGTCGTAGGATAAGTGAACATATCGAACAATAAAAATACTGGTGGCATTTGGTTGTGCCCGTAGGTTGATTGGATTGTTTGTGTTTGTGGGTGGCCATGAGTGCCTGTGGGGAGTTGAACTCGTATTTTTACTGTTTGTGTGTCGTGGGTGGTCAGGTGTGCCTTTGGGGTGTTGACCCCGTATTTTACTGTTTGTGTGTCGTGGGTGGCCATGTGTGCCTTTGGGGTGTTGAACCCGTATTTTGTTGTTTGTGTGTCGTGGGTGGCCATGTGTGCCTTTGGGGTGTTGAACCCGTGTTTTTACTGTTTGTGTGTCGTGGGTGGCCATGTGTGCCTTTGGGGTGTTGAACCCGTGTTTTTACTGTTTGTGTGTCGTGGGTGGTCAGGGGTGCCTTTGGGTGTTGAACCCGTGTGATACTGTTTCGTGTGGCGTGGGTGGCCATGTGTGCCCGTGGGGTGTTAAACCTGTGTTGTCACTATTTGTTGAACCTTGGGTGATGACTGTGATTGCATGGAGGTTGGGGCCCGCCTGACAGAAAAGGGGTCATGTGGTCGCGCGCGTGGGGGTTGGCTAGCCTTCCGACTAACCATCGGTAAAGTTGTGCATTTCTTCGGCGATGAAGGGCGGCTCCCCTTCCGACTAGCTATCGGAAAAGTATTGCTGTATATATCGCTAACAGGTCGACCGCCTGGCCCAACTGAGTGTCGGGGAAAGTTGCGTAGGGCAGGCTCAAGCCCAACCGGTTAGCAACCGACACTGAGTAGCTGGAGTGCGATCCTTTGCGATCTTGATTGCTGTGTGCGATCCTTTGTGGTCTTGGGTGTTGCGTGGTTATTGGGTGCGTTTTGGGTTGAGGTCGTAACCGCTGTGTCGGGTCTACGTTACGAGTCCGGGTTGAGTTGGCTGGGGAAAGTAACCGTTTTCATGTGACAGTCGGGTCATTTGAGTTTGGGGATAGTAGTCCCCGGTGTTTTGTTGGTTGTTGGTGTTTCTGGCATTTCTGCTAGTATGTCGTAGTTAGTCTGGTATCCGTGGTGGTGAGCGAACGCTCACCCCTAGGTGCTTTTCCTACAAGTACTGGTTGCGCGAGGCGGACTAGGGGATCTCTCGAAGCTTGAGAGCTGGGAGCGGGAGTCCGGTTTTTTTTTGGAGTTTAGCGACGTACGTTTTGGTTTTTGTCCGCTTGTTTTGGACTTATTTTCAGTTGTAAAATATTATTTTGATTAACTCAAAGTGGTGATTTTAAGCGGTTTATTAAAATGTTTGAAAATGGTTTTTTGTTTCACCGTTCGCGTTCCGGTTTCGGTCCTACTGAATTCGGGGTGTGACACGTCCAGACAGAGGAGGACGATGAGGAGTCACCGACGAGGTCTGTCAAGCAGTCTTGCCAAGGATCATGAGGTACATAGAGGGGGGTAAGGTATGAGGGCGAGGGGAGTTCACTTTGCCTTAGTTCTGGCTGATCCTCCCGGACCTTGTTCCTAAGGATGGGGTCATCCGAGGAACCCTACTAGCTCAAGACAACCACCGTGTATGGTATTTAGCTCACTGTGTTTATTAAATCGTGCTTGAAAATCGTGATAATATATTCTATCCTATTTTTCCTAATAGTATTAGTTTTATGGCTTAGAGTACTAGTATACTTACCTTTAACAAGGTTCTAGACTATTTTCTCGACCTAGGGGTACACCCCATTATTCTCCAAACGGGAAATCTATGAGTAATGAACAAGTACCACTTCAAAAAATGTAAATTCCAACCTAAAAAAACTCATTAAATTAACATTTTAGTGTCTATATGCATTTGACATTTGCATAACCACAAATAACATCGGTAAGGATTCATACTATTTTGAAGGAAAAAGACAATAACTTACTCTTACGTTTTGACACACACTAAACTACCCATTGTTTAAAGTGATAAATACGATAGCTAAACTTTGTGTGACAGATATCTGTTAGTAAAAACTAATAGAATAACATGAAATGACCAATATACCTTTTACATTTGAATTATAGTTTGGCTTATGAGTTAAAAGACCATTATACCTATATATGTCATTATAATTAAATTTTTATTTCTTCTTTAATTTCACTTTTTCTTTTTCTAATTTCTTGTTTAATTTTTTATTATTATAAAGTTGAATTAATTCATTTTTATGATTTATGCTACTACTTTTTACAATTAATTTTCTTTAATTATTTATTATTCTTTTATTTTTTAACATTGATTTATTTTCTTTATTTTGTATTTCTTCTTTATTTAGTTTAGTTTTTATTTATTTACAGACATTTATTATTTCTTTTAAGAATATTTTAATTTTTTATTATTCGTATTATTTTCTTATTAATTCATTTTTATTATTTTTTTATTCATTTTCACTCTATAGCCTATTCAAATAATGGTAACTAATTTAAACTATAACATTTATAGGGTTCAAATGAGTAAGGAAAAAGTTGTCATTTCACTTTCCACTTAACGGTCAAATGAGTCACATGACTAACACAATGGAATATTCCGTCCGTTTTTATTAACAGAAGTTTGTCACCAAAAGTTTAAGTATCGTATTTATCATTTTTAAATACTGGGTAGTTTAGTGTGGGAGACCAAAAATTAAGGGTATGCAACTGTGTATTTCCCTTAATTTTATGTAGCAAATAATTTATTTATGTTGGTTCATTTTCTTGACTAAGTTATTATAATCATTGTTTCTAGTACGTGAGTGCAATTATTCACAAATAAATTATATTAGTACTTAATCATGTAAGTGACCGACCAACATAATAAATACCAAAAAAGATATGAAAGACCACAATGCATAATTAGGGGTAGGTTTTCGGTTATTCGATCGAATATTAGCGATTTGCGTAATCTAATTAAAATATCAAATATCAAATTATACTAACCTAATCGAGTTTTTTCATTTCACTAATCGATTCGAATTAACCAAAAAAATCGATTTGATTTGATTATTAATCAATTTTAGTTTCGTGACTGAACATAATAATATTTACGTTCTGTCACTTTACATAATACTTCTTTGACAAAACATCTTACACAAGTATATTAGGTACCATTAATTTGTCTTATGAAAAAGATATTATATTAGTTTGGTTTTTCACATATGGAAAATAAATTCAATTAAAAGATCATTAGACTGGTTTCTAACATATTCAATTTGTTTCAACAAATGTTAGTCTATTCCCAATCCTATGATTAATTAGATAAGATATTTTAACAAATTTTTTCATATTTACATATATAATATGTATAAATAATTATAAACTAACATAATGATATTTTGATAAATTTGATTATCTAATTGTAGTAATTGAAATCAAACCTATTTTTTTTTAAAATAAATAAAACATTACACTTTATTTCAACTTGGGCGACTGGATAAAAAATAATATAGTCCAAGATAGTCACTTGTGCGACTATAAAAGTTACAATCGGATAAGATGGTAATTATGGTGACAGTATAGTACAATGTTGCTACGATTTTAGTCATTCAGGTAGTTATTACTACGACTGTATATTATACGTCGCAGTAGTAAGCCTACTTCTGTGACTATATACTATATAGTCACAGAAGTAAGCCTACTTCCGCGACTTTATTTGTCACGCCCCAATTTCAGAGATCCGAACTCGGGACGCGAACATTTAAAAACACAAAAACACTCGAACCTGTTTTGAATAAAAGCCTTGACATTTCCATTTACTTCTCAAAACAATAGTATTTACAATACAAAACATCCCAACACGTGGACAAGGTACAATATCCGTCACTAGACTCAACAAAAAATAAAGACCAGACTCCGCTCCAAGCTCCACGAGCTTCAAGAGCTAACCCAGTCCGTCCGGTGATCAGTACCTGTAGGAAAAGCAGCTAAGGGTGAGCGTTTGCTCACCTCCACGGATAACAGACTGACTATGGCATAATTAGCAGATAAAGACAGTAACACCAAGATCAAAACCAACGCCAAAACCAACACCAAAACCAAGACCAAAACCAACACCAACTCAAGGACTCAAACTTGCAAAGTAAAACCGACACAACCAACAATGACCTTCCCCAAAGACACGAACACGGATCAGGCCCCGTGTTCGTGTCTTAATACCCTAATGAAACGAAGCGGGTTTTACAATCTACCCCCCTTAAAGGAATTTCGCCCACGAAATTTAAAACAGGCGTACCTCGGGAAACGAACAAGGCGGGATACTTCGCGCGAACCTCGTCCTCGCGCTCCAAAGTTGATTCGGCCCCGTGGTGCTTCCACTGCACTCGTACCAGGCGGATAATCTTGCCTCCCCGCAGAATCTGCTCCCGTGAGTCCATGATCCGAACCGGCTGCTCCTCATAGGAGACATCATCAGCCATCTCGATATCTGTCCACTTAATGACGTGGGAGGGGTCTGCGTTGTACTGCCGCAACTGAGACACGTGGAAGACGTTATGGACTCTCCCAAGTTGCGGTGGCAATGCCAGACGATAATCCACTGTTCCCACTCTGCCCAAAATCTCGAACGGGCCAATGTACCTCGGAGCCAACTTGCCCCCGTTGCGCCTGAACCGCACCAGCCCCTTCCTCGGGCTCACCTTCAGGAACACGTAATCCCCGACTGCAAACTCAAGAGGTCGACGTCGCCTGTCGGCATAACTCTTATGTCGGCTCTGCGCTGTCCTCAGCCGATCGCGGATCAGTGCGACTTTCTCCGTCGTCTCTCTGACAAGATCTAGCCCCAGCAGACTCTTGTCCCCCACCTCTGCCCAGCATACTGGTGACCGACACGACCTCCCATACAACGCTTCGAACGGTGCCATCCCGATACTGGCCTGGAAGCTGTTGTTGTAGGCGAACTCGGCCAATGGCAGGTGGGTCTCCCAAGATCCCCTGAAGTCCAGCACACATGCTCGTAGCATGTCCTCCAAGATCTGAATGGTACGCTCAGACTGACCGTCTGTTTGGGGATGATGTGTTGTGCTGAGTAGGACCTCGGTCCCCAGTGCCTTCTGCAGACTCGGCCAAAATCTGGACGTGATGCGGGGATCCCTGTCAGACACTATCGACACCGGGACCCTGTGGAGACGCACTATCTCCTGGATATACAAGCTGCTCAACTTGTCGACCGGGTCTGTCATCCTCATAGCCAGGAAGTGGGCCGACTTGGTCAACCGGTCGACTACCACCCACACGGCGTCGTTTCCCTTTAGCGATCTCGGTAGTCCACACACGAAGTCCATTGTAATGTGTTCCCACTTCCACTGAGCAATCGGTAGTGGCTGTAACAATCCCGCTGGACGTTGATGCTCGGCCTTCACCTGCTGACAGACGAGGCATCTTGACACAAACTCGGCGACTGCTCTCCTCATACCGCGCCACCAGTAGTGCCGTCTGAGGTCACGATACATCTTGGTGCCCCCCGGATGCACTGTGAGACGCGAATGGTGTGCCTCTAGTAACACGGCGTCTCTACAATTAACCGGCACGAACAGCCCCCCGCGGTACCGTAATCCCCAATCAATACTGTCCTCCCAGCCCACTACCTCGTCACCCCTGACGACTCTCTCGCGGATCTCTGATGTCTCGACGTCCTCTGTCTGCGCCTCCAACACTTGGGCGAGCAGTGAGGGCTGAGCCACTAATGAGCACATGGCAACACCGCCAGTAACCTCCTCTAGCTCAAGCCCGAATGTGCTCAGCTCCCCGATCATGCCCCACTCCCGGACCGATAAGCTGGCGAGGCTCGGAACTGACTTCCTACTCAAGGCGTCGGCGACAACGTTCGCCTTGCCCGGATGGTAGTCTAGCTCGAAGTCGTACTCCTCGAGTAGTTCCATCCACCGTCGTTGACGCATGTTCAAGTCTCGCTGGGAAAATATGTACTTGAGGTGTCACGCCCCAATTTCAGCGAACCGAACTCGGGACGCAAACTTTTAAAACATGAATACTTAAAACTTGTTTTCAATAAAAGCTTTGACATTTCCCATTTACTTCTCAAAAATAATAATAGTATTTACAATACAAAAACGTCCCAACAAGTGGACAAGGTACAACATCCGTCACTAGACTCAACAAAATAAAGACCATACTCCGCTCCAAGCTCCATGAACTTCAAGAGCTAACCTAGTCCGTCAGGTGATCAGTACCTGTAGGAAAAGCAGCTAGGGGTGAGCGTTCGCTCACCACCACGGATAGCAGACTGACCATGGCATAATTAGTAGATAAAGCCAGTAACACAAACCAAACCCAACATCGGGACTATAGTCCCCAACTGACCCACAACCCGTCACCTTCCTCAACAGACCCGACACTCGATAATACAGTGTAAACCTAACACAACTATCGATGACCTCCTCAAGGACACGACAGAAAGACTACACAACGCCAAACAAGATCACAAAGGATCGCACACCAGCTGCTCAGTAACCAATCTCAATCAGGTCAGGGTTCGACCTATCGTAATTCCTCGACACGAAGTCGGATCAGGCTGTCGACCTTTCAAACTCGCAATTCATCGACACTAAGTCGGATCAGGCTGTCGACCTTTGGAACTCGCAATTCATCGACACTAAGTCGGATCAGGCTGTCGACCTTTAGAACTCGCAATTCATCGACACTAAGTCGGATCAGGCTGTCGACCTTTAGAACTCACCACCCCAGGTAACCACAATCACAATCACAGGCAAGTTCAATAACACAGGCACTCAAGGCCACTCAAGACACCTCAACAGTCAAGACTCGGGTTCAACAACCCCACGAGCACTCACTGCCACTCAAGACACACCAACGGTCAAGACTCGGGTTCAACAACCCCACGGCACTCACTGCCACTCAAGACACACCAACGGTCAAGACTCGGGTTCCACAACCCCACGACGCTCACGGCCACCCCAAAACATCAACAGTAAGACACGGGCACTCATGGCCACCCAAGACACCAATTTAAATACACGGGCTCTCAAGGCCACCCAAACTCAACAATAAATAACACGGGCTCTCAAGGCCACCCAAACTCAATAGTAAATAATACGGGCTCTCAAGGCCACCCAACTTAACAATAAATAATACGGGCTCTCAAGGCCACCCAACTCAACAATAAATAATGCACAACAACCTCCAGCATACTCGATGCCTCCAACAGTTCTAAGATCACTAGTTTCACAAACAACCTCCGGGCATGGTCATATGCCTCCAGTAATTCAATTATCGCTAAGTTCTCTATTCCTACGACACTACTAAGTGTCACATGCTTTTCTCTTAAACGCTACAATCCCGTATCATGCTTTTCTAATAATTAAATAATTCTACTCAACCCACGACACCCCGGTGTCACATGCAATTCTACTATTAACTTTCCCTAATCAGGGCCGAGATCCGGCTACTTTTCCCTACCTCGTATATAAATCCAAAAGCGTTCCAACAACACCCGAAGTACAAACAGTCACTCGCCGATCTTCCCTTTGCCTCGGTCCGTAGTTAGATCTAAAAGAACACAATTTCAAAGTACTTTTAAACTAGTACGAATAAACCGAAAATTAACATTCTTAACGCCCAAACGTAACCCCAACAATGTCGATCACTCCCAAACTCCCCAATTACTCGACATTGTCGATAAAGGACCCGTAAAGGCCAGATTCGCCCGACATGGCGAATCTGCCCGGGTTTTGTTAATTGCCTTCCGGTGCTCCAAAAGTCCCCGTTTTCGTTTCTACGGTCTTAGAATATTTCAAGGAGCCCAACGCACTTGACGGAATCGAATTCCGACTTCTAAGTCAATTTATTAACGTTTAAAGTTTCTAAAACCCGTCAATTACAACTTCTCCAATTTAATTCCAGTTTTCGATTCGGTTTAGGGTAAATGGTCCGGGGAACGTTTTAAACCACCCGAACATTAAAACCCGAGCAACCGAGCACGTGGTCCCACCCAAGAGGCTTGGCCGAGACCCTAGGGTGTGAGGGGGGACTCGGCCACCATGTGGTGGCTGCTGCCAGCTCCGGCCAGCCACCTCATGGCCGGCCGGCCACCACCCACGGTGGCCGGAGCTCCTCCCGAGCCTCCGGTCACCGGAAAACGTCATTCTTCTCCTCCAACCACCTCCAAAACGTCTCCAACTATCCCCCAAACTCACTACAACCCTAACCCATAGTTTACCCAAACCCTAGCTTTCAAGAAAAATAATCGAAATGACGATCGGTTTAGTGCTTACTCGAGAGGAAGACGAGAGGAAGACGAGGGGAAGAGGTTTGCTCTTTGCTTTGAATTGATCCAATGGTTGAATATCAAACCCTAGCTCCACTTCCTTTCTTCTCTCTTCTTCTCCTCTCTCTAAAACCTCTCTTCTTCTTTCTAATTTTAAAACAACTAACAACTAACTCCAAAATTCCCTTCCCTTTACCCTATTTTCGGCCACCACTCTCCTCCACCCATTTTCCCCCCAAAACTAACACCACCACAATTAGGACATGTGTCAAGGTGGGTCCCACACCTTTTGGAAAATATCTAGTTGATATTTTCCAATCAGTTTCGCGAAAAACGGACGTTTCGGGCCCCGAACGGGCACTTTTCCCAAGAAATTACGAAACTTGGCGGGCTACAAGGAAACGGCTCAACTAAGACCGTTGCGACGATGGCTAAGCTTTTTTGGATCCAAAACGGTCCTCGAATGGACCAAAACGTCGCTCGGTTGACTTTTCCAGCGAAAAGTCAATATTTCCCAAATTGATCAGAAAGTTGCCCTGAGTCCCCTGGAACTCATTTTGGTCGATAACGGGGTTATCTTAACTCCGGACTCAAACCAAAACCAAGACCAAAACCAACACCAACTCAAGGACTCAAACTTGTAAAGTAAAACCGACACAACCAACAATGACCTTCCCCAAAGACACGAACACGGATCAGGCTAGCCGAAGAATGCTCAGAACCTGCCGAGCCTCGTACACGGATCAGGCCAGCCGGAGAATGCTCGTAACCTGCCGGACCCGGTCACGGATCAGGCTAGCCGAAGAATGCTCATAACCTTTCGGGATCCGGACACGAAACAGGCTAGCCGAAGAATGCTTAGAACCTGTCGAGGCTCGAGTTTGGTCAGGCCAGCCTAAGAATGCTCGTAACCTGCCAAAATCCACACCATTCCCCGACACATAGTCGGTTCGGGCAAACACAACCACAAACACAAACACAAGCAAGTTCAACAAACAGGCACTCAAGATACCTCAACAGTCAAGACTCGGGTTCAACACCCCACGGGCCATCATGGCCTACCAAGACACAACCACTGAACTCACGGGCTCAACAACCCCAAGACGCCAATAATAACACACGGGCTCTCATGGCCACCCAAATTCAATAATAAATACACGGGCTCTCATGGCCGCCCAAACTAAACAATAAATACACGGGCTCTCATGGCCACCCAAACACCAATTCAAATAGCACGGGCTCTCATGGCCACCCAAACACCAATTCAAATAACACGGGCTCTCATGGCCACCCAAACACCAATTCAAATAACACGGGCTATCATGGCCACCCAAGACAGAAATTAAACAGTCAACCTCCGGGCATGGTCATATGCCTCCAGTGATTCTAATATCGCCAAGTTCTCTATTTCTACGATACTACTAAGTGTCACAAGCTTTCTCAGTAATCGCTACGTTCCCGTACCATGTTTTTCTAATATTTAAACAAACCTAAACAACCCACGACACCCCGGTGTCACATGCAATTCTACTGTTAACTTTCCCTAATCAGGGCCGAGATCCGGCTACTTTTCCCTACCTCGTATATAAATCCAAAAGCGCTCCAATAAACCCCGAAGCAATCCCAATCACTCGCCGAGCTTCCCTTTGCCTCGGTCCGCAGCACGATCTAAAGAACACAAATTTAACTCACTTTTAAACTAGTATGAACAGACCGAAATTAAATAAACTCAACGCCCACACGTAACCCCGACTATGTCGATCACTCCCAAACGTCCCAATTACTCGACATTGTCGATAAAGGACCCTTAAAGGCCTGATTCGCCCGACATGGCGAATATGCCTGGGTTTTGTAAATTGCTTTCCGGGGCTCCCCTTCGATCGGAGCCGGACTCTAAATTTAACCCGAAGCCACAATTTAATAATGGTTCCGCCGTTAAAGTTAAGGTTACGATTAGTCCAGTTTAAATCCGACTGTTGTATGTTACGCTCGAGCGGGCTAAAAGTGGGATTTACGACGGATCGGGTTCGAGCACCCGTGCACCGAACTCAGATTTGATCTAAACCCAGTTAAAACCATTTTTAACTTAAAACCGTCTTTGAAACTCCTTTGCTTTATTTAATTCCGACTTGATTTAAAAAAAACGATTTCCTTCTGCTCAATTCCAAACTCGATATTTTGGTCCAAAACCCTTATAAAGCCGATCTGATTTCGTTTCCCTTTTCGATTTAATCTTAACTCAAGTCTAATCTTAACAACCGACTTTCGTTTTAAAACCCGTTTAACTTAACCCGATCTAGTTTTATCGATAACAATTTTACGTCCGAACAATAAAGATCTAACCTTTATTCTAAAACTGATTTTCATTTTAACATTCAGCTTAAACCCTTTTTTCACACTTAAACAGATCCAAAAAACGTAAAGAAACATAATAACAATATCTTAAATTCGTTGTTCTTCTTTACAACTCTTTACATTTCAGATTTACATTAATTCTCAACAATCCTTTAAACAAGCCTGAATCGTGCTTTGTTCTGTTCCTTTCCATTTCCGAAGTTCTATCCCGTCCTAACCAGATCCAGAACAGAAAACGTTCTGTCACCGACCAGATCTGGACAAACTCGGGAAAGGGAAAAACAAGAGAAGAAGGACGAGTTCTGCTTGGGTCCGGCCGACCACCGGTGACGCCGTTATCGGCCGAGGTTCCACAGGCCGAGAACTCACCGTACCGAAACGGTGGCAGGGGAGACGGTGGAGAGCGGCGGTGGGAGCGGCGGTGGAAGCGGCGGTGTACGGCAGTGTACGGCGGTGTACGGCAATGTACGGCGGTGTACGACGGGGAGTTCGCCTCGGGTCCGGACGACTCGGTCCCGTTCCGGATCTGACGAGCTCGCCGGCGACGGCGGGAGCTCGGGTCACGTTCGGTTGAAGGGAATGTGGAGCTCGGTGGCGAGTTAGGGCTCGGGACGGGGAGGTCGGAGACCGGAAGCGGGGTGGTGGCATGAGGTCGGTCGGAACCGGTGGTGGACGGGCGGTTTTTGGATGGAGACGGGGAAGATGGGTCGGGAGATGAAGGAGGAGATAGAGGTGGGGAGGACCGGGACGGTGACGGCGTGAGGAGCTCGGGACGACGGTGGCCGGAGCTGGTGGTGGACAGTCGGAGTTCGGTGAGGAAGACGAAGGAGGAGAGAGGACAGGATCGAGAGAAACGAGAGGGAAGGGAGGTCGGCTGCGTCTCTTTGTGACGCTGAAACCCTAGGGTTTCAGCTTATAAAGGGGCGCAGTTGGGCCAGCCCTTCGGGCCTCAGAAGCAAACGGGCCCAAGGCCGGCTGGGCTGGGTTGGGCCTGCGCGCCTGGCCTGGTCCAGACCTGCTCCTTTCTCTCTCTCTTTTTTCCACTTGTTTCAAAAACCTACCTTAAGGTTTTTCGGATTGCAATTTAATACCCTAATAAAACGAAGCGGGTTTTACATTATTGAACAAGGTTGCGGTAAAAGGTAACTACAACGACTGTATTGTTATGTAGTCACAATAGTTGGTGTATTTAAATTTACAACAACTCGTTATTTCCCATAAATTCTCCACATTAACCTCTTTCTTCTCTCCCAACACCCTTGTCTATAGAAAATTACCTCTCAATACCCTTTTCTTCACCTCTTCTCCGAAACTTTTCCTCTCTCAAAATTTTCATCTATAAAATTATCGTTGAGGCATTCCACTCCTTCCATCTCAAGTAAGGTAGGTTTCCTAACTCATTTGTCTTAATTGGTTTGTTAGAGTTGGGTAAAATATATAGATTTGGATGAAATTAGAATGTTGGACTGTAGTTCGTGTTAATTAGAATTATAAGTTATGAAGAAAGATTGCAAGAAATATAGGAGTTGGTTGAATATTGTGATTCATCATGGGATAAATACAATGTGGTTCATCTAGAAGTCTCATATGAATATGATGCATCAAGGGGAGCGTAATTATAATTTGGTTCATCCAGAACTATCAAATGAATATGATGTTGATGAGGCGATTACAAGAGAAGATGCCGACAAGTACATGGCATTATTGATTGAGCATCAAACATCATTGTACGAAGGGTGCACTAGTTCTGATAGACTAACAACCATTATGGAGTTGATGTCCTTCAAATAACGATACAAGGTGTTGAATGAAGCGTTCAATGAGTTGTGTACGTTGGAGAAGAAAAAGTTTCTGCATCCGAACACTAATGAGAACCGTTCAATGACGCGAAGAAAGTGTTGAAGGAAGTTTGGATGGGTTATGAAACGTACGATACTTGTGAATTTAGTTGTTGCTTAAACTATGATGAAGAAGTAAATTTGAAAGGGTGACTTTTTTTATGGTGTCGCACTATAATGGGAAAAGAAAGATGAAGAAAACCGTTTGGCCCTTCACCATCATGCAACAGTTGCATAAGTTGATCAATTCACCTCACATTGTAGAGAAAATGGAGTGGCACGCGGAAAGGAAGGTCGATCATGACATTTTGAGACATCTAGCTGGTGATGAAGCCTGAAAGAGTTTGAGAAGTTACGTCTGGGATTTGAAAGGGAAAATGCAACATGCGTCTTATAGTAACCATAGGCGGGTTTTGTCCATTTGTTGCAAGTGTTGTGTCTTATAGCATGTGGCCCGTTGTGATTCCTTACAATTTCCCCTAGACATGTGCATGTAGAAAGAGTTTAACATCTTGACATTTTTGATATCATGTCCTAAGTCACATGGAAAGTGTTTGAATGTGTTGATGAGACAGTTATTTTATGAGCTCCGGAAGTTGTGGGACGCTGGGGTAGTGACCTTTGATGAGTCCGATAACTTGTTATTCAATATGTGAGCTGCAATGTTGTGGACCTTTAGCGACTTTCATGATTTAGGGATGTAGGGGGCATTTAGACTAAAGGTTACATGGCATATCTGATATGTATGAATGACCAAGATGCCCGGTACAGTCACAACATGATGTATTAATATGGGACGCGAAAGGACTTTCATTGAATCATAAATATAGGATATAGATAAAAAAAAAATAAGATGGAAAGAGGGAAATGAATGTCACTAAGCCCACTTATTCAGGATATAAAGTATATAATGTTGTTATGAGTGACCGGTACCCACTCTAATTTGAATCCATAGTTTCCAAGGAACAAAGCAAGGCCGTGTTGGACACATATGTAGATTTTATGGAATCTACCATATTGTCATACAATAGGGAAGAGACATGCGTTGGACGTGACACATATAAAAAGAATGTATGTGACAATATTCTAGGGACGCTATTAAATTTTCTTAGAAAGATCAAGGATTATTTGAAAGCCAAGAAAATATGGAAATATAACGGTGAGCATAATGATCTATGGTCGGGTCGAGAACTATCATACCATATGCAAACCACACAGACAAGGCGGAGGAGGTTGAGGAAGTACTATAAAGGATTGCAGTAAAACGTCATCCTTCAGCTTATGCCGAAAGCATGGAAAACAAGGCCAACCTAAAGGATAAGAAGTTTTACGGACTGAAGACTCACGACAATCATGGTTTACTTCAGCCTATACTTCCTATCATAATACGTCCATATGTGACACCAAACGTGGCTATCGTAATATGCGAGCTTGTGGATTTCTTTCAAACCCTTTGTGCAAGAGAGATATAATACAAGAGGATTAAAAAAACGAAGGAAGAAATAATGTGGAAGTTGGAGATGATATTTCATCCCCTGTTCCACACTATCATGATGCATTTATGTAAATACTTTCAATCAAATCCTGCAAACGGGTCCCGTACACTATGGTGTGATGTTTATTATATATCAACTAAATATATATGGATGAATTGAATAGTACAAATTATATGTGCATGTATACTGGTATATAAAAATTTATTCTAAATAACTTATACATAGAACTTGGGTACTACAAATCCAAGACACTTAACCTCCATTACCTTTAGGATTGCATTGTAGAGGCATACATTCTTCATCTATTTTTGACGTTTATCAATTTGTATCTCAACAAACGAGACTTGAACACAAAAAGCCCGTGCTGTCCAGTTGAAAGGTTTCAGTTTATTCCTCAACCATGACCCCGTTATACCTATATTAGAAGATGTAGTTGGACGATCATAAAATCTAACTAGCACACTGGACAGTCATGGCAAAGTTTGATGAAGATAGAAATTTGTATAAATCATTTACACAGACATACAATGATCGATATCCATACGACAATACTTTACAAGATCGAATAAGTTTTTTACACGTTGTTCGTGAATAGTGTAAGTTGTTCACACACACATAATAACATAATTATTAAATAATATAGTCATCCTTCAAATCTACAGATGATGTCTTATTGGAAGACATATTTGTATCATGCAACACGACTGCTTTTTAATGGTGTCCAATACCACATTGTGTATAAACAATGCAACGTAAACAATATAAATTCCTTTGCGAGCTTCAAGACAAGTCAAGAGCCATAGAAAACAATGGTGTCATGCTTGAGATGGAAGACACGGCCTATTACAGTGTTTTACTACATGTTATTAAACATGTCTACAAAGATGGGTTACTAATAGTGGTATTCAAATATCGATGGTTCAACTAAGAAAAGGTGAAAAATAATTGTGGAATGGCATTTGTACCGACCAACTCAAATTGTTATAAGCATGATCCTTACTGTCTCGCAACTATGACACAAAAATGTATTTAAAATTACCCATTATACATACATATATATAGGATTGCTTTCAGTTGTGAACACATAACTTTGGTGTGAACTGCGAACTACCACAACCATTGAGTGATGCCACATGGCAGTATCCTAGATAGTGCGACATTTATTTATTTTTTTGCCAAATTCCCTATTTAAGTTGTTGACTGCAAAAACACATCACTTTTTGGTAAATGGCGGGTTTTTTTTAGTAAAACTATCATATTATATTTTTACCAATTCATTAATTTAATTTTTCCCGCTTCGTTTGAACTACGATTGGCTTCAAACTTGCGCCCATATTTTTGTTTTTTCAAGGGCTTTCTATCAAGATCCGTGATGAATATGTTTTGAAGCACAAATTTTTATTATTTTGGGGGTGATCAACACTTTACATTGGTTTTATCAACACTGAACACTAGTTTTATCACCTCGTTTTCCAAAACCGAACATGTTTTTTATCACCCCATCATATGTTTTTTATGAACACTAAGCACTAGTTTTATCAATATTAAACACTATGTTTATCACTAAATTACATGTGTTTTATCACCCCGTCACATTTTTTTTATCAACATTATTTTGTGGCTGATTTAATTTTTTTTATATCTGGGTAATTTTTATCAACGCTTTACACTGATTTTATCAACACTTCACACTAGTTTTATCAACACTAAACACTAGTTTTATCAACTCATTTTCCAAAACCGAACATGTTTTTTATCACCTCATCACATGATTTTTATGAACACTAAGCACTAGTTTTATCAATACTAAACACTATGTTTATCACTAAATTACATGTGTTTTATCACCCCGTCACATGTTTTTTTATGAACACTAAACTCTAGTTTATCACTCTTATTATAAAAAATGAACATGATTTTTATCACCTCATTACTTGTTTTTTATCACCTCAGTACGTGTTTTTTATCAACATTTTAGCACTAGTTTGATCACCCCCGATATAAAGATTTATTAGTGAAGATTTATCAACACTCAACATTATTTTTATCACCCCGATGTAAATTTTTATTTTCGTGCTTCAAAATATATTCAATATGCTACTTGATAGATAGCCCTTGGAAAAAAATATTGACGCAAGTTTGAAGTTAATCAGAGTTCAAACAAATCGGGAAATATTAAATTAGTGAATTGGTGAAACAAATGGACACTTGTCCACATGGCACCACACCTTTACAATTATGCCCTTGCTTGTGTGAGAAAGAATGAAAGTGGCGTGAATTTTTGGTGGGATTGGGGTGATGATGTGGTATCATGGTAAATGTTGTATTTAAGAATATATGGCTAAGATGGGTTCACACAGTTTTTAGGATAAGAAGGGTTTCTATTAGATTTTTCCTCTCATAATATTAGTGTTGTCCAATACATGCATAATACATCTGGGGAAAGGTCGCTTCCCAACTATTTTTCACCTTTGGTTCCAGTATCCTAATTGCGACTGACCTTTGGTCACAATTCCGGCCTCTTAACTATTCGCGATTCCTAAAAACTATCAAACTCTGTTATTCCAGACGGTAGCGTTAGTTTTGCTTGAGAAAAGACGAATTTTCCCCCACACTTTGACCTAAGCCTCAGTCAGCTCAAACGACACTCAAACCTCACACAACTCTCTGTCTCTCTCTCTATGAAGAGAAGACGAAGCGAGTTGCTTGCGAAGACGAAGAAGGGTCTGCGTGTTCTCCTCAAACCCACGAAGAAGGAGAAGCTCCTCGAGCTTAAGGTATGTACTCTACAACTAATGGGTATTCATATTTCTGTTTTAATGAGGTTAGGGTTTATATTATAGGGATTTATTCAAAGGTTAGGGTTTAGATTAGCACGTATTGTAGTGTGAAGAGTTGAGTTCTATGAGGTTGGACTTGAGATTTGTGGTTTAGGGTTTCATTTGTTAATAAGTTGTAATGAATCTCAAAGGTTAGGGTTAGGTGGTTTCGTTTTGTATGAAAAAAAAATCATATTTCAGCTTAACTTGTACGGCCTTCACTTGTACTAAACTTGTAAAATCATTTTGTGAGTAGTTGATATATCTGAGTCTTTCAAGTTCGAAATGAACATACTTTTTTTGTGTGATAGTTGGATACAATAGTTGAAATGGTACTTCGAGTCCTTACTTGACAAGTTCTAAATGCGATCATTGATTGAAAAGAGTTGCATAATTTGAAAAAGTCATATTAGAGTAAGAATTGCATAATTTGAATGTAAGTAACTGATGTCGCTATATGTTCAGATTATATAACTGTGTTTAAATGTGTCAAAGAGATATGTGTAAATGTTTGAAAGAGTAAATGCGTTTAAACTGCAAATGTGTGAAAGAGTTTCATAATCAGAAAATGTGAGTTTTTGAGATTATGAAACTCTTACTCTAAATGTCATATTTGTTGTATTTGTAGAATGTAATGGTAATTGCATTTTTAATAGAGTTTCATAATGTATAGAATCTGAGGTGTTGTATTTGTGTAAAAAAATTGTAGATGGGGAAGAAGGGTAAGAAACAGACAATAACGATAAGGTTAGTTGATGAACCTTCGAATGATGAAAACATTTGGGAGGCTGAGATGTTTAGGGAGGAAGTAATAGATAATGATCTTATTCAACAAGATCAAGATAATGAACGTAATAATGACAATAGAAGTAATGTATCATTTTCTTATGAGGAAAATGAATTAGATGAGGAAAATTGAGTGGAAAAACAAAATCAGATGGAAGAAGAAAATGAGATGGAAGATAAAAGTAGTGATGATGAGGATGAGGAGTATGTGGAGGAAGAAGAATTAAATGATGAATATAGTGGAGATGGCATGTTGGTGAAGAGCAACCCCGGGACAAGGTTTACTCTCATGACATATGAGAGTGAACGACCAAGGTTTCTCCGGGTGTATGTCGGATATGCTGCTCAGAAGCCTGGTTTTCACAATGGGTGTCGCCCTTTTATAGTGTTGGATGTGTGCCACCTAAAATCATACCACAGTGGCATAAGTCTAGTTGTTGTTGCTAGAGATGCATATGATGGGATGTTCCCACTAGAAATAGCAGTGGTGGAACAAGAGGCGAAAGAGACATGAAAGTGGTTTGTGGACTTACTATTGGATGACACATGAAGTGGTGAACATAATGGCTTGGTCTTCATGTCCGACAAGCAGAAGGTACGATTTTTTGTGATATAGAATGTATTGAATTTTAGTTTGAATTTGAATGCATAACGATATGAATAATTACCTCACTGATTGGTTGTATGGTCTCATTGAAGTTTTGACCGAGCATCCAAACATTGAACACAGGCACTACGTGCGACATTTATACGAGAACTGGTTCAAGCAGTTCAAGGGACATGAATTAAAGAAGTTGTTATGGAGGTGTTCTTGTGCTACATTTGGTGAGATGTTCGAAGAAGTAATGGAGGAAGTGAAAGAGAAGAATGAGGAAGCTTATATGTGGTTGCATGAGAGGCCTCTACAAAATTGGTGCAAGGCGTATTTCAAGCCAGAGCCTAAGTGTGTCGCCCAAACGAACAATATATCAGAGTCTTTCAACTCTTGGATCGGAAAGGGGCGAGACCTTCCCATTTTGACCTTCTTGGAATTCTATCGCACGAAGCTGATGAAATGGTTCTACTTGAAGGGTCAATTGACACATTGAAAAGACGGGAACTTCTGTCCTAGGATCAACGGGATCATGGAGTGCATCATTGAAGAAGCTAAGAAGTGTCATGTGATACGTAGTGGACCTACGTCGTTTGAGGTTTCGAAGAAGATTGACACATATGTTGTTCAATTGTCGGACTCCACCTGTACATGTCTTGAATGACAGCTAAGTGGCATTCCCTAAAAACACGCTGCTGTAGCTATACTTTGGAGCAGGGGAAATCCCATGACCAGGGTGGATGAATGCTATGTTGTTGACACTTTCAAAAATATACATGCTAGTCAGATATTCCATATTTAAGGCCTACAGAAATGTAGAAAATTACCTCATGTTGACCAAATGTTACGGCCACCTCTCGTACGCAAGCAACCTGCCAGACCACGAATGAGGAGAAGGAAGGGCTTCATGGAGAGGCAAGGGAAGCTTGATGGCAACAAACGGTCTTCACTGTCAAGGAAAGGAATTGTCATTAAATGCGGCAACTATAGGAAACCAGGTCATAACAAAAGGACTTGCAGTACCAAATATTATGGAGTAGCAAAGAAGCTTACACCGAGGAGGAAAGGTGATCCTCGCACAAATGATTCCCAGCCACAGGTTCCCTTTCCAAAGGAGCCATATTGTGTGCATGGGGAGGGAGTGTGTATTGCTCCTATCCTTGACAAGAAAAGGGTTACAAGCGAGGCTAAGAAGGCTAAGGATAGGAAAAGGAAACAACTACAAGCATTGAAGAAGAAAGAGGCTAAGGCCACAAAAGCGACAACTAGAGCATCCTCATCGAACAAAGAAAATGAAAACAATGCAGGTTAAATTCACTATCAAACTCCATTCAATTATGCTTTAAATTGAATTGTATAGTTAGGTTAAGTGTTTATAAATAACCTGTAACTTCAAATGTAGCTATATCTCTTGAAGAACGAGAAATTGACATTGAAGAATCCACTATGGGTGATAGTGTTGGGGTCTTACCACTATTCACGAGCATCGAACTGTTGGATCGTCTCAAAGCTAAAGGAATCGAGCTCACATCGACTTTCTCTACGGTGAGCACCTAATCGATTCTCGTTTTGCTAAGTTTAAAAGTTAGGGTTTGGTTTGAAATGGGTTGAAGTTGGATGAGTTGAGGTGTGGGGTTCGTTGGAGGTGTTTTGGAGCGAAGAGATGAACGTTTTCCGGTGACCGGAGGCTCGGGGGAGCTCCGGCCACCGTGTAGGGTGGCTGGCCGGTTTTGTAGGGTGGCTGGCCGGAGTTAGGACCAGCCACCACCTTGGTGGACCGGCCCCAAACCGGACCTAGCCACCCACGGCCAAAGGGGGTCGGGTGGGGCCCACATGCTCGGGTGCTCGGGTTTCGTGTTCGGGTGGTTTAGAACGTTCCCCAAGTAATTAATCTACAACCGGATCGAAATTTGGAATTAAATTGTAAAATTTGTAATTGACGGGTTTAGAAACTTGAAACGCTAATTAAATTACTCGGAAGTCGGAATTGGATTCCGTCGAGTGCATAGGAACCCTTGAATTATTCTAAGACCGTAAAAACGAAAACGGGAATTTTCGGAGCCCCGGAAGGGCGTTTCCAAAACCCGGGCAGATTCGCCATGTCGGGCGAATCGGGTTTTTCCGGGTCCATTATCGACAATGTCGAGTAATTGGGAAGTTTGGGAGTGATCGACATTGTCGGGGTTACTTTTGGGCGTCAAGTTTATTAAATTCCAGTTTATGTCTGCGAACTTAAAGGTACTTAAAATTGTGTTCTTTTAGATCGTGCTGCAGACAGAGGAAAGGGAAAGCTAGGCGAGTGATCGAGATCACGCCGGAGCTTGTTAGCGCGCTTTTGGAGAAAGCATACGAGGTAGGGAAAAGTAGCCGGATCTCGGCCCTGACTAGGAAAAGTTAACAGTGGAAATGCATGTGACACTTGGGTGTCGTGGGTTTAGTAACTTTATCGAATATTAGAAGGGCAGGCGACACTGGGTGGTGTCGTATGATACGGGAACGTATCGAACATTAGAATTGCATGTGCCACTTAGTAGTGTCGTAGGAGCAGTGAGCTTTCGTAATTGGAACTACTGGAGGCATTTGGTTATGCCCTGAGGTTGATTGTGAGCTTGTTGATATTAGAATTACTGGAGGCATATGACCATGCCGGGAGGTTGATTGTTTAGTTTGTGTCTTGGGTGGCCATGAGAGCCCGTACTTTACCGTTGTGTCTTGGGTGGCCATGAGAGCCCGTGCTTTACTGTTGTGTCTTGGGTGGCCATGAGAGCCCGTGCTTTACTGTTGTGTCTTGGGTGGCCATGAGAGCCCGTGTTTTACTGTTGGTGTCTTGGGTGGCAATGAGTGCCCGTGGGGTTGTTGAGCCCGTGAGTTACTGTTGGTGTGTCTTGGGAGGCCGTGAGTGCCCGTGGGGTTGTTGAGCCCGTGAGTTACTGTCGGTGTGTCTTGGGAGGCCGTGAGTGCCTGTGGGGTTGTTGAGCCCGTGAGTTACTGTCGGTGTGTCTTGGGAGGCCGTGAGTGCCCGTGGGGTTGTTGAGCCCATGAGTTATTGTCGGTGTGTCTTGGGTGGCCATGAGTGCCTGTGGAGTGTTGAACCGGTCTTGTTGTTGTTTGTTGAACTTTGCTTGTGATTGTGATTGTGGTTGCCTGAGGTTGGAAACTCGACTTTGTGTCGGGGAAGTTGCGTAGTGGCTAGCCTCCCGACAGAGGTCGGGAGTAGGGGAGAGGTTGTGGGCTAGCCTCCCGACAGGGATCGGGAGAAGGATTGCGAGGTTGGTGGTGTGGCTAGCCTCCCGACAGAGGTCGGGGGTAGGGGAGAGGTTGTGGGCTAGCCTCCC
This sequence comes from Erodium maritimum, assembly GCA_963921825.1. Taxonomy (NCBI): domain Eukaryota; kingdom Viridiplantae; phylum Streptophyta; class Magnoliopsida; order Geraniales; family Geraniaceae; genus Erodium; species Erodium maritimum. Next base: position 87,024,586 of record OY997588.1, on the reverse strand, counting down.
GGCTGTGTGTCGGGAGAAGTTTCGTGGGTTGCGCGGGTGTGGCTAGCCTCCCGACAGAGGTCGGGGGTAGGGGAGAGGTTGTGGGCTAGCCTCCCGACTGAGATCGGGAGAAGTTGCGCGACAGGTCGACCGCCTGACCTGACAGGGATCGGTAAAGGGCGAGAGAGAGAGAGGGGTTACTGAGTAGCTGGCGTGCGATCCTTTGTGATCTTGTTTGGTGTGCGATCCTTTGTGATCTTGGGTGTTGCGTGATTGTCTGTCGTGTCTTTGGAGGAGGTCGTCAATCGTTGTGTCGGGTCTACAGTACGTGTCCGAGTTTCGTGTCTTTTGAGGAAAGTGACGGTGTGTGTGTCACTCGGGTTACTTGAGTTTGGGGATTGTAGTCCCCGATGTTGAGTTGTTGTTGGTGTTACCGGCATTGTCTGCTAAGTATGCCGTAGTCAGTCTGTTATCCGTGGTGGTGAGCGAATGCTCACCCCTAGCTGCTTTTCCTACAGGTACTGGTCGCAGGTTGGACTAGGTGAGCTTCCAAAGCTTGAAGAGCTAGGAGCGGGAGTCCGGGTTTACTTTTGAGTCTAGCGACGTACACTTGTATTTCGTCCGCTTGTGGGACGTACTTTTGAGTTGTGAATAACTATTTTGTGTAACAATGGTGATTTTAAAGTGATTTATGTAAAAGGTTTCAAAATGTTTTATTGTTTTAAACGTTCGCGTCCCTAGTTCGGTTTACTGAAATTGGGTGTGACAGTGATAATGTGCAAGATAATTATGACTTTGGAGATGGAGAAGCTGGTTTTGAAGAAGAAGCTGATGTTGGACAACATGCTGATTTTGGAGGAGAAGGTGATTTTGGACAATATGTTGATTTAGGTGAAGATGGTAATGGCATAACTCTGAAAAATTGTTCTCAAGTATATAGTTAATTACAAGTGTATTGCCCACTTACCAGTTTGCATTACCTGAAGGTGAAAGAACAGAGGATGCACAACTTGTTGTAGGACAAGAAGCTCCTACTGAAGTTACAATGGAGGATGTCCTCAATGAGGAATCCTGGAGATTAACTCCTTCCCAAAGTCTTCCGTCTCCTATTGAACAACAACTTGACCACACCTGATTGAGAAAGTATCCAAACGACAATCTGACACAAACATTTTGGATTCTCCTCATGTGCCTAAAAAGACTAAGGTATATCCCTTCCCAAATACACGAAGTTTAAGTAGGTTAATAAGTTTATAAATTTGGTTAATTTTCCTAAATACACGTGAATTTCGTGACTAAGAACAACCCTTTCGTAGATAAACTTTATATTATAACAACAATAGTAATATTTATTTTCATAATGATGGGATATTCTGATATGACTTCTAAACAGTCATTGACATAGTTTTGGGTTGATTCTTCAGTAGTTGATATTGTTCATAAGTGTTCTTTAAATCTGAAGTTTTAATTAGGATTATTCAGGGCATTATATAAGGATGTAAATAAATATGAGCCCAAGAAGCTTTGGCACTTTAATCTCTTTTCTCACGCAACAACAAAAAATAACTAATTTCAAATAAGATATCACAATATAGATAATCCGATTATGTGTGCCATTTTTAAGAAACCATCACTATTCTGCTCACACAAAATGGGTACTCTAGACACTGTCTTCAGATTTTATAACGTAGCTAAAAGGGTGCATTTCTAAATATAGAAACACTGAGGTTTTTGTTTGTATGGTTAATAAATAGTACAAACGAGAATCTACTCCCACCATTTTCCAGACCTAAACTTAGTGGAAAAGGCATGTTCTAACCCAACTCTTGAACCAGGCTCTAAGTCATGTATGCCTATGTTATGCACAAATTATGCTACTTTTTTTTAGTTCTTATGGTAAATAGTGTAGTAGGATTTAAAGATAATCCTAAAACCTTTTGAACCATCTTGAAATTAAGTCATCACAAATATAGGATATAATTGTATAAATAAAATTAATTATAGCCTTATAATTTTTGGGTCCTAAAATGAGCTATAGTTTTGGAGCATTCCATGTGGGGATATGCATCTACGCAAGAACTGAAAATTAGGTTAACAAAGAAATCTTACCTCAATTTGCACTTGTTTTCCATGTGGGGATATGCATCTACGCAAGAACTGAAAAGTATTGATTTGGTGTTGTAGGTGAACTGAAAAATTACCTTTGGTTTGAAATGTTAACATTTCTGATACATGTTTGATGAAGTTGTAGGTTTCACCAAAAATCTCTGACTTGCTTAAGAAGGCGAAGAAATATTTTCAAGCAACGATGGAACAACACCAACCCTCTACAAGGCCTTTTGGTTCCAAGAAAGGGGGAAAAAGCAAGAAGGGGATCGGTTCCACATCTCATCCCTAACTTAAGGGGTGTGTGGGCAGGTGTAGGTTTTTGTGGTGAGTGGACTCCGTTGTTGTGGTATTAAACCATGGTCCACTTGTTTTTTTTGTACCTTATAACATGAGAGTGGCGGACATGGTTGTAGTCTCCATCTCACTTTTGTGAACTTCAAAGGGATTCATATTCCCCCCACCTCTCCATAACAGATTCATGACAAAGGGGTTGGCTTTTGTGTATGCATGTGACATTGGGAACACATCAATTTGCTGCACTATTCATGAGATTGATTACACATGACATATTTTTTTTTCTTTTTCTTATCTACATTTTTTTTAATGAATGTTGACTACTATAAAAATAGGGGTTCCCATGTTCAACATATCTTCATGCACTAGCTACCTCTAACATACTTTTCTCCACACAACTTCCATCCACAGCAAATACCATGTCTGGTAATGACGATATCGACAACTTCTTTGATGAGTACCCTCCTCTTTTTGACCCAGAAACCGAGTGCCCACTTTTATCGCCAACTAAGGAATTTTCAGATGATGAGAAGCCAAAAGAGGAAGACAACCCTCACAAAGAGGCTCCGGTTGAAGCCCGTCCATCTGTTGACGATAAGGACGTCAAAGCAGAAAGTTCACAACATGGATATGCCGAAGACACCGAAGAAGAAGAGAGCGGTGATGAAGCATCCTCCTTATGGAATGTCGTTGCCTCGGACACCGAGGATGATGAGTACGATGAAAAGAAAGCCTAATTCTCGACGTTCAACCATGCTTATTTTCATGTAACTTCCATTTCAAATATCCATATGCATATTTTCAAGTCTTGTATGTTGGTTTATGTTTCCATGAACTATCTTGTTGTAATGCATTTTAATTGTCAGTAACCTAAGCTCACCTTATCATGTCTAATATTGCAATACATAAACAATTTACACATTGCAGCACAAATAGATCACCATTACAACTTCATCATACACCATAGTTCAACATTACATACTTAATCATAGTTCAACATAGTTAATCCATCCATAAACATTAATTTTTTGCATCTACTACATACAAAACTTATACATTAGCACATAACCACAAATGATGAAGCACATAGTTTTCCAACCAAAAGCTGCTAATGTTGTTTTCTTCTCCAGCTCCTTATTCTTCTGTTCCAATGTTTTAATCTTATGAACTAGTTTAAGAATTAATTCTCTCCCACGAGGACATACATCATCATCCACCCACTGATTTTTTTTGCACTTGTGGCACGCCTGTCAAAACAGAAAAATTAATTACGTAAACTTCATATGAACTCAAATTTTAAAATCAAATGTCAACTACTTACACTGAATTTCCCACATCCAAGAAACCTTGTACCTGGATTTACTTTTGAGAACGACGTACGCATCGAAGCTCTTACACCACAATAACAATTAACAACTCTTGGCTTCCCAACCTATCACCCTTATACAAACAACGTGCATACACTAACTACATAAGGTACTGTGATGGTTTATTTTCAGAGCAAAAATTGTTCAGTGTTGCTTTTCCAATACTCATCATCAACATTTTGACAACTAACAATCGTTCTTTTGCTTCCAAAACCTAACATTAAGCACATACTATTCACTAACCCTTCATTGTCAACTACAAACAACAGTTCTAAAACCAAAAACGTACCCCCAAATTCATTTTGCAGGCTTGAAAACATGTTGCCCAAATTCAAAAACCTTCATTTTGCAGGATTGAAAACATGTTGCCCATACATTGTGAACCCCATTTGATACATTGCGAACCCATGTCATGAATTTGATTTTTGAAAATCAACTAACCCTATTTTTAACAATTCTAAGATACCTAACCCTAAATTCAAAAACCCTACATAAATGCTAAAGACAAACACACATTTTTTTCGGACTTCAAATATTGAAAGCATCATTTTCAGTTTGAATAATCAACTATCCCTATTTTCAACAATTCTAAAATACCAACCCTAAATTCAAAAACCCTTTCTGTTCTGATTAGAAAACCCAACATACATAAATGTTACAGACAAACACACATTTTTTTCAGACTTGAAAAATTGAAAGCAACATTTTCAGTTTATCCCTAGGTTTTGCTTCTAAATAATTTAATCATTACCTTCTTCTTTGTTCCCGACATCCCTCACCTTCGACTCTCCTCAGATTCTTTGATCCAACACCTGCTTCTCTCCTTCACAGTCTTATCCCCTTCTCTGAAATCCTCTTCTCCTTATCTGTGTACGCGACATGAAACAATTGCAGAAGGGAGATGAAGTTTCGTGTTTTAAACCACACATAGGAGGGCAATACGACCATTTACGAAGGCATGTGACGCTCATGTGCTGAAAATATGAATGATGTCGTCTGAAATAACAGATTCTGATAGTTTATAAGAATCACAAATAGTTTAAAGATCGGAATTGTGATCAAAGATCAATCGCAATTAAGATATTGGAACCAAAAGTAGACAATAGTTAGGAAGAGGCTTTTCCTCCATACATTATCATCTTTTATGTTCTCAAAAATAAATTGACAAAGAAATATTTTACCATGGCGTACTAGTTTTCCTGCTAATAAACTAAACTACCAGTTGTTATATAATTGATTCCCTCTCCCGCTCCCTTGCTCCCAGACATTTCAAACCTAATCTCTGTCGTAGCTAGGGTTTGAAATCTATGGCGAGATACAGAAGCCGCAGCCGGAGCTACAGCCCTCGTCGCGGTAGCCCTCCTCCGCCCCACCTTGGCCGCAAGCGTTACGACGACAACCGGCATCGCCACTCTCGCTCCCGCCGTGACCGCCGCTCTCCTGCCCCTACTGGCCTCCTCGTCCGCAATCTTCCTCTCGACTGCAGGTCTGCAAATTCTTCTCCTCTCTTACTTTCTCGTCCGTCTATATTCTTTTTACTTCCTTTCCGTGCCTTGCATTCTCCGTTCTATCAATTTCACAATCTTTGCATTGCTACGGAAGAGCATTGAGTAACTTTGATTCCCAATGAGAACGTGAACAACAAGATTTTTATGGATTTGAACTCAGATAACCAGATTTTGCTGAGGACGTTTCTTGTGCGATAATGGATTTGGTCTGTAATATTGACTTGAACTTTGAACAGAGCTTTTGTGGTTCCCTTTCTTCTGCATTCAGGGCGGACGAGGTCAGGATGCCTTTTGAGCGGTTTGGTGCTGTCAAGGATGTGTATCTACCCAAGGATTACCACACTGGGTATCTCTCTGACTCTATTTCGTTTCACTGTGAGAGCTTTTGATTTGTTTAGAGTTCAATATATTTTATAGTTATTGATTTCTCCATAGCTATAAAACTTTCCACACAGAGTTAATGGGTTTATTGATTGACATGATACATAAGTAATGGATTTGCACCGGTTTTATAGTATTTAAAGCTATAATGTTCTTTGGCAGTAGTGGTTATATCCTATTTGTTAGCAAAGAGGTGGTAATTGGATGGCAATTAAAGAATGTTTTTGTTTGAACTGTTTTGGTTTGTTAATTAGGTAGTTGGCTTCAATTTCATATGTATCCCACTTTGGATTTTTCGTATCTGACTTATCCAGGAAAAAGAATATAATTGATGATGGCAATATTATGCTCCATTCCTTTGTTTGGGGACATGAAGATATGAAACTAATTGGGTTTCGATTAATTTGCATTATTATGGAGGCAGGAAACTTAAAGAGGTTCAGAAAATTGGAAATGTCAACATTTAGGGTTTGATCACACACTCGCACTCGACTTGTTTTACGTAACTTTTAGCTATCCTACAAGCATAAGATTTACAAGCTCACATATAATTCAAGTGTTTTCCCAAATCCTGCTGGTTCTTACAAAATTAATAATCTGTTAGTATTTTGTGTATCAAACTCGTGCTTGACTTAAATTAGTCAACATTTCTGTCACTCACACCAAATAGTTTGAATTCCAATTAACAATTTTTAAGTGTTTGGAGACCCCTATCTATTTCTCAGGTTCAAGTAGATTTTCTGGAATCCGTGAAGTCTAAGTGTGAGTTTCTAACATGTGGTTGATCTGCCCCACCTCAAGAAATCTGTGGTTGCCCATGTTTACCATTGGATGATGCCTTTTTTGAAAACAAGTTGTTTCATTCTTATCTCAAAGTTTTGTGCTTATCTTCTGGTAGAAAGCTATATGACTGGTTCTCTTACCGAGAACATCATTCATGTAGAGGAGTACTGGGTAATGCTTGTGTTGTATTGAGTAGTAGACATGGGCTGGAGCTCTTGTAAAGTGCTCGTTGGAATTGAACTGCTTCGAGCTTGTGTCTCTGGACAGTTTGATTTCAAAACAAAATGATAATTCAAGTTGCCGGTTCATTTGCTACCTGGTTTGACTGATTAGGCAAACTTAAGTGATCTTAACTTATATGACATCTATGTCTACTGGACACGTGTACCAAAAAAATCTATGTTTGTTTGTGTCAGATCTCTTTAGGTTGTGAACTTTGTCAAAAATTAGTGAGCCAGTGCTAGAACAGGAAGCTCATGATAGTTTGTTTTGTTGGTAGGTGTGTAGCTCAATGTTGCTGATGACCTTTCTATTATTTAAGGTTGATTTGATTAAGGTTTGAGTTTGCTAGGATTGGATGACTAAACAGATAAATAAAAGACTAGAATAACTTTTCAGCCCTATTATGAATGATGGTAGCCTGGGCCATCACCATTTGTGTTGACCAGTGTTATCATCAGTTTTTTTTTTCCTGTATCATGCCTAGATAACCTGTTCTATAGTGCAGGTCTGTGTGAATGTTCTATAAGAACATAGCATCCAAAATTGGTTGCTTAATAATGTATTGCTTTGGGGGTAGATTTTTTTTTGTGAACTTTGTCCCTATCATTGGCTGACTTTATTGTCCGCATGCCTTGATTACATCGAACGAGATGCCTAAAGTAAGAAAAGTTATTAGCTATACAGACATTTAATTTTCTTCCCACACGAGGTGACTTATTTTTTAGATATTTGATAATGCAAATCTTTTCTGAACAAGTTCTGTGTCGGATGTTGAAAGCATTTACTGGCTGATTTACTATAGTATCCTTTTTGTGACATAAAGCATGTAATTTGATGACATTACATTTCCTGATTTTGATCCATAGGGAACCACGTGGTTTTGGGTTTGTGAAGTTCCGTTATGGTGAAGATGCAGCTGAAGCAAAACAACAATTGAACCATACAGTTATTGGTGGACGTGAGATAAGGATTGTTTTTGCTGAAGAAAATAGGAAAACTCCTCAAGAAATGCATACAACCTCCCGTCCAAGGTGTGTGGCTTTTAGGATCCCATGAACTATAGTTTTGCTATCAGAAGTGTTTATTGGCTTCTTTCCTTTCATGTAAAGTGGCCGATCTAGAGGAAGTTCTAGAAGAAGAAGTCTGTCAAGGTCCCCAAGACGCCGGCGTCATTGTAAGTCTAATCTTTCCGTTCTTTATTTCCTTACATTTCCATATGATGGTATTATGATTTCCTTAGTATGCATTTATAGGTGTTTATGATGATAAAGTTAGCTGTAATGAAAATAAAATATCTGCTAAATTCTACTTATTTGACACAGCTTACTCACATTCACCTTCACCAACCCGGCAAGACTCAAGGTTTGGATTTTATATGCTTTTGGGTTACTATTTTATTTACAGATCCAGAAAACCAAAGAAGTGGACTGTTGGTTTTGCAATCTCAAAATTAAATAAACATCTTTTACATTGATGATCTCAAGTGCTGTGGTTGGTTGTTGTGTTTAATAATGTAGCATGTGTTTAACGATTTTGAATGATATGTGCTGGTGGCATTTCTTATGCAGATTTTAAAGTGAAATGGGAGGCTTTAAAGACTTCTGGATTAGTAAAAATTAACGAGTAGAGACCATAAAGTGATGGACAACATGCATGCTTTTCTTTCAAAGCCTGTCCATAAGTATTATCCATAGTTTCACCATCCCCTTGCTTTGACTTTTTGTTCTAAGGTCAAACAATCGAGTTACTAACCTTGATGTGAGAGATGATTAAAATCAGAACGGTACATCATTATTTTCTTTTCTTATACATAGTTTCTTAAGTAGAAAAATCCTCAGTTTGATATGTTGTTTTGTATATACCATCCAGTTAAAAAGAATATAGAGCTTATAGTTGGCCACAGAAAGAATTACTCCTCAAAGAAGGGAAGCTATTTGAAGTTTGTCCTGTAGTCATATGGTGATATTGGTCAACGAAAAAGGTATTTTGAGGTTTTAGGAAGTCGGGGGCAAAAAGCAATGAAGTTATTGATGCTGATCAACAAGTACATCATTATAGAGCCTTATTTTCAGGTTTTGGATTCAAATATCATGTTTTTGTCCAGAAACCTGACAAAGGTGCAGGTAAAGGTCGTGTTTGATCTTTGAATTTTCAATCCGGATGTTTACAGGCCTCTTTCATCCTAAAGCTCATAATTTGGTTTTGATTTGAATAACTAAGAGTGCTGAAATTTGCTTATATGTGGGATTCAAGGCTACCAATTTTGGGAAAGGCATCTCTCAGTGAGAATCATGATAGCTTTGAAATCTTGTTGTCTATAATGTTATAACATGCTTTAATAATTCCTCTTTTTAAATAGTGTTCTTTTGGCTTTGTTTTTTTCCCACCGAAATAGGGATAGAGGAGTAAGAGATCATCATCGCTCTCCCGTGCGTGCTAGATCGGCCTCTCGGTCTCCTTCACCACATGATGAGAAGAACTACAGGTCCAACCTGAGGTCCCAAAGTCCAAGGGAAGGTGGCAGAAGTCCTCGTGGCGAGAGGAGCTATATTGCGAGCAGGTCTCAGAGTCCAAGGATTGATAATCACAGTCCTCCGAGGCCTCATTCATGAACTTAGAGGTTTGTATCTAGAATTTTTTTAAATACTTGGAACATAATTACTATATCCAAACATAGCCAGAATTCATCTCAGGTATCTTGGTACACTACCAAGAGCTCTGTGGGTTTAATCAAGTCCTCACATCAAAGTCTTTATGCAACATTTTCTAATACCCATAGTGTTTGAAACATATTTTAGCTTAGGGATTGAATGTAGCCGACCCAACCCAACATTGCTTGGGGTAAAGGTTAGATGGTTTCGTAGACGTTTGTGTAGGGATTTTTTTTATTTACTGTAAATTCATTAAAATTTGGTGCTTGAGTGATAAATTTTATTGCTGTGGCATTGAGTTTTAGAAAGATTATCTTAGATCAGTAAATTGCCAAGAGTTTGTGAATCCAGATTACTGTCCTAACAACATATACTCCTATTTATAATCATGCTGGTTTTTCACTGTCTTTCTAACATGCTGACTTGCTCTCACTTTTCATTTTTACTTGTTTGTCGTACCAAACCTCTTAAGTTATTGCTTTTTGCACCGATCTTACCATCAATAAGAAATTACCCTAAGAACAGCAAAAACACCACTGGTACCAAATTGGGTTCTTTTGCAATGATCCTTAGCTAATCCCCTTGAACCTCTCATTTTCTCCAATGTCTTATTGATCTCAATCAGTGCTTTACTGAACCCCAAAACATTGCAGTATGAGTGCTCCTGCTTCATGAATTAAGGGAAAAATCTTCAAAGCCCTTGAAATCTTATTCTACTGACAGCAATTAAACTCCCTCCGTTCCCCCTTCCAATGGAGGATGGTTATTTTCGTAAAACGGTCTCTCTAGTCCAAGATGGCCCTTGCTTTACAAAGAGATTCTAGGAGATTTGTTAATAGAAGGGAGATTCTGAAGTATAACAGAGGGTCATGGTTTAAATCAGTTGCGTGCTTTCTTTTTATCTTACCACCCATTCCACATTTCTTCTTTTACTTTTACTAAAAAAAAACTCCTATGGTTTGATAGCTTGTGGGGCTTCATGCCGTGGAAGGTGGTGTTGCTGAAAGACAAAAAGACAGTAGCTAGTGTTATTAGTTGCATTGAATTGCTAGTAGCAGCGGCTAAGTTTTTGATATCTTTATGTGCAGTCCGCGATGATGGCTGTTGGGGTTACGTAGGAAAAGGTAGCAGAAGAAGTTTTAGTGCTGTGGTGAATTTGACGGTGGCTTGCTTCTGTTGGGAACTGTGGTGCAAGTGTTGCTGTGGATGCCTACTTTTCGGTGGGTATGGTATCATGGAGTTATGAATGTTTTGGTAGATCTGAATGTGACGCATGTTTGTACTGCGCCCTTTTGTGTTTAATGTAGCTTTGCCTTGGTCTTTTCAAGGTTATGTTTTCATAAATGGTCTGAATATAAATTACTATTACAACTCAGTACTCGCTACTTTGGCCACATTGTCTGGTATTCTCTTAAGTGTGTTAAGGAAATGTATCAGGTTTCGCAATGGGTCGGATCTGACGTTTCCCGACCTTTGAGGATGCAACCACTTGAGGTATTTTATTGGATTAAGATGGGCACAAGGTTGCATATCGTTACGTACAAATGAATGCTCATTGGTAAATACAGGAACAACTGGGAGATACATTTGCTTCTTGTACGACTACGCAATACTTTTTTGGATTTAGCTTCACTCACCGTGAGGTTGACGATGCCAAAACTGTAGAACTAGCTGAAAGAATATTGGCAGGCGTCTTTCTTTCTTATTTACCATGGAGAGGTGGGCTGCTTGGGCCCTTGTACAGATCTGGATGGGCTGGTTTCTTGGGCCAGGGTTCTTTGGGCCCAGATTCTGGCTTTGTGGTTTTTTCTTGGGTCTGTTCGGATCCAGATTATGGACCGGGTCAGAACCGGGTCCGTCAGTGGGTTTTCTGCTTCAGCTCCTGTCTCGAGGCTCTCCGGTTTGTCGTGTTCCCCTCTCTGCTTCTCGGGACTTTCGTTAAGGGGAGTTCAACTCGCTATCTAGTTTTGTTTTCAGAATAAAACTAGTTTTGGACTCTCTCCGGGTTTGGTTTCTCTTCAGCTCGGTATTATTACAGGCCTTCTCCTTCGGGTTCTCGTTTGGTGTTGGCCGACGAGAGGTTATCAGTTTTGGTATCAGAACGCTCAGCTCAAGTTCCAATCTCGGATCCCCTGTTAGTGTTGAGGTAGAATCTGATTGTTGTTCCGTCTCTTGGTGGTCGCATTCGGCTTCTTTTCAGGCTTTGGTGTCAGTCCTCTTCGGGCTCTGGCTGGCAAGGACTCGGTATTACTACAGGCCTTCTCCTTCGGGTCCTCGCTAGGTGTAGGCCGGCGATGGGGGTACCTCTCTTGGTATCGGAACGCTCAGTTCGTTTCCAGCTTTCGATCTTCAAAGAGCTGATTTCCCTTTGCCTGCTTCTTGGAGTATGTTGGTCGGGTGCTTGGTTGTGACTTTGTCCTTCTCTGTTGGCCTTGACATCAGATCTTTCCGGCTTCTGGTTGTTTCGTGCTCGGTATAACTACAGACCTTCCCCTTTGGGTCCTCGTTCGGTGTTGGCCGGCGAGGGGTTACCGGTCCCGGTTTCGGAACGCTCAGCTCGATTTCAGCCTGCGATCCTTGGAAGTGATGTCTTGTTGCGGTATACTTGGAAGTCTGTGTTCGTTCTCGGTAGAAATACCGGCTCTCCCCCTTTGGGCTTTTTTCTCGGTGTAGGCCGGAATTGGGTTAAGGAGGGCTGAGTTCGACCTCCTCCGTCCATAATCGACCTGACCTTTGATGCGTATCTATCGAAGACTTCAGTGACCTTTCTAGTTCCGGCTTCCTTATTTGCCGCGATGTTGTTGGAGGAGCTTCTCGCTGGACTGATGTTCTGCTGTGCCGGAGCGACATCTTTGTGGTGGTAGTCCGAGCGCCATGCTCGTGGTTATGGTTTTCTGAGCGACATGCTGGTGGGTCCGAGCGCTATGCTCGGATGGTCTTACTTGTCTTCTGAGCGCCAAGCTCCTGGTTTTATTCCGAGCGACATGCTCATGGTAGTTTTCCGAGCATCATGCTCGTGGTATTTGCACCCCTGTGTGGGTTTGGTCCTTGTGTTGCTGGTTTCAAGTTCATCCCCGGCTTGTTTGCTGGAGTTTGTGGTCTGTTTCCTTTATTGGTTTTTCCCGATGATGATTGTTGCGTCCTTCTAGGGCTTTTGAAGTCTGTAGTCAGACTTGTGTATTTCTCCTCTTTCGTCTTGTAAGAGGTATCATTTATAACAAAAAAGAGAAAATATTGCCGATCAAAAAAAAAACCTAACAGCGCTACATGAGCGTTACTATCATTATAAACTTAACTTTTTGAATAAGTATATAGGGGTAAAATGAGGTGAAATCGGCTACAAACCACTCTTAACCTAAAAACTAGAGAACCAATCTTAGCCACACACACTTAACATCCAACATTCTCCATGATGCCACATCATCACCTCAATTTCACCCAAACTCACATCATTTCTCACACAAGCAAGGGCATAATTGTAAAAGCATGGTGTCACGTGGACAAGTGTCCATTTTTTTCTTCACCAATTCACTAATTTAATATTTCCCGATTCGTTTGAACTCCGATTAGCTTCAAACTTGCGCCAATATTTTTATTTTTTCAAGGGCTTTAAATCAAGATCAATCATGAATATATTTTGAAGCACGAAAATAAAAAAGGTATATCGGAGTGATAAAAAAATGTTGAGTGTTGATAAATCTTCACTAATAAATGTTTTATATCGGAGGTATCAAACTAGTGCTAAATGTTGATAAAAACATGTACTGGGGTGATAAAAACCATGTTCAATTTTGATAATAAGTGTGATAAACTAATCATGATCACTTTTGGAGAATGAGGTGATAAAACCAGTGTAGAGTGTTGATAAAACCAGTGTAAAGTGTTGATAAAACCATAGCAAAGTGTTGATAAAAACTAGCCAGATATAATTTCTTTAAAAGCCAGCCCCGAAATAATTTTTTTTTCGTGCTTCAAAAAAACCATGTGATGGGGATGATAAAACACATGTAATTGAATGATAAACCTAGTGTTTAGTGTTGATAAAACTAGTGTTCATAAAAAGCACGCGATGAGGTGATAAAAACATGATCAGTTTTGGAAAATGAGGTGATAAAACCAGTGTAAAGTGTTGATAAAACCAGTGTAAAAGTATTGATAAATCCAGAGCAAAGTATTGATAAAAATTACCCAGATTTTTTTTTAAAAAATCAACACCGAAATAATTTTTTTTTTCGTGCTTCAAAATATATTCATGACTGATCTTGATTTAAAGCCCTTAAAAAAACAAAACTAATGGCGCAATTTTGAAGCCAATTGGAGTTCAAACGAAGCGGGAAAAATTAAATTAGTGAATTGATTAAAAAAAATAACATGATAGTTTTACTAAAAAGCCCTGACCACTTATTAAAAAGTGCTGTTTTTTTGCAGTCAACTACTCAATTGCATCTCATTCACCCATTCTTAAAATGGATGACTTAGATTGATTCTCTAGTTTTTAGGTTAAGACATGGATTGTATTTGATTTCTCCTCGGGGTAAAATAATATTTTATTTAATAAAAGAATTTACAAACCAGCTAGTTTACTTACATCTTATGTTTAAAATAAGAAACATCGTTTTTTAAGATAAAGTATCATAATTTACTGATTGTCTGAGTTAAGATACATTGGAGTATATTAGGAGGTGTAACCTAGACCGTTGAAGAACATACATAAAATGAGTTTTTCTGGCTAATCATGGGATGTACTGTTTACAATTCTTTTAACAAATTCGAGTTTAATATTTTCAAGTTGATATAACGTAATACAAATATCCTTGATGAGAGCTCTTATCGTAGAAGGAGGTATGATCCTTATCTTGATCATTGTGAGAACCTGGGCATCTGGCCGAATTACAAAGAGGTGCGAGCCTAGAGTTGGGACATTTATTAATGTAGTGACAATGGTGCATGCTCCTATCATGATTGGGGTCTAGGTTCCATCAACCACCCCATAACCTGTAAGACAGACTTCTTCTTCTGCGGTTCTCCTTATAAGGCCCCATGTCGATTGGTCCGAATTCTAGAATATCACCCCATCAACATTCAGAACTATAGTTTCATGTGGCGGTGGTTACCCATACCTTCGAAAAAGATGGGATGGGGGTGGAGGCTTAGAATTTTCCTCCCGTCATGCCGTAAGATTTACTTTGGTATTCGACACAACCCCAATAACGGATGGGGTAGTGCTTCCCCAGAATTTTGCATTCCTCGACTTCCAAACCTTCCATAAACAACATAATATCTCATCGATCTGCTTAAGGGTCGCCCTTGCTATGACCAGAACCCACCAGTCAACAAAGGATAGATCATACCCCGTTGAAAGTAGACCCCCAAATCGATTCCAATATACTTGACAAAACCTCAATACACTAACAGGTGATTAGTTGGTTCCACAGAGTGACCACATATTGAACATATATAGGAGATAGGGACAAACTGATGTTAGAGATTCCTCGCGACCTGTAAAGTGCCAGAGAGGTCCCTCAGTAGGAAAATACGCAAACGGGGTGAATTGGTATGTCCCAAATATTAGCCCATGGCGGTGGCTCCCTTCCAGAATTGACCTGTTATCTGTGATTTGCCAAGACCCGGTACCTGCTTTAGTAGAGTAGAGGTCGAACCTGGCATATTCCCAGTACCATTTATCCTTGCTTCTTGTTAGGGACAATGGGATAACAAGTATACTTCTATGATCTTGTTGTAGAAAAATAGCTCGGATAAGTCTTACATCCCAACATCGTGTACCCGGTATCATGAGTCCAACCTCATAGCCCCACTCAGAATTGGGGAGGCTATCCGGATCCGCGCCTCTGGCCTTATGAGCCACGAGGAGTTTGAAATAAGGGTGCATCGATTGTCGCAATAGTCTATCACGGAGCAAGAGCCCAGTGGAGACAATGCTAGACCATGTGAATCTAGGTTGTAGCCTTGTCAAGGGAAAGATAAAGCCTGTGTCTGGATAATATATGGACTTGAGAAGGCGAGCAACCAAGGAACCGGGTCGGTGTATTAGTCCCCATGTTTGTTTCCCTAAAAGCGCCAAGTTCACGTCCTACAAATTGCGAAATTCCCTTTCCGCGCCAAATATTAGTACAAACCATAGTGTCGTTGAGTCAAGATAACTCTCATTCGCATTGCCTAATCTTATAGAGAATAACATTGTACATGTCTTGCCCCTAAATTTAAAGGGCCGCCCCCGCCTTCCCTATCTTTTGGAGGATTGGGAAGTCCGTGGCAAGTCCAAGACCTTTTGGATGAGAGACCCACAACTTCGGTCCTCACCAAGAAATTTTAGAAGCAAAAGTGTCTAGGTTCTCGTGTAAGTTCTTAGTTCTTGCGGCAAAGCCGTAACTGTTCCACGAGAAATCAATCAGTCTAAATTCTTCCACCACATCTCGAAAATCTGTGATAAGTCTCTCTAGGCACGGCCACCTTCCACGTTCTCTCTTAGATGGAGAATTTTGTTCAATTCCCACCAAGGGCCCACCGATCACGGTCGGTGTCGTGATTTGCAAGGAGTGAGCAAAACATTTCCCTCTTATTACTCCTCCCTTCTCGTCTTGCTTCGCGTAGATGCATGTCAACCAGAGCTCCCAGTCTTCTAGTTAGGTAACAAGGAGATTCAAACAATAGATTGTAGATTCTCTAACAATGGTATTTTTTTTTCTGACCATAGGAACATAAGAACTTAGCTATGACCCTCAGCATCAAATGCACTTCCTCTCAAGAGACCCAACAAAATTTTCGGGCGACTCAGTCTTGATGCCCTACTGAAAGTCTCACACAAAAAATAAAATCCCGCTTCCGGTGTAGGATAAAATATTCCAGGTGTTCCATTGTTGCAGCCTTTCCTAGCCCCCTTAAATTCTATGAAATTATTCGCGTTGAGAGAGAAAAGTAGAATCTTGTCAACCGGAACTCCCAGCCTTTTTACAAGTGACCTTGAGATCCAAAAATGTGTCGTAGATTCCCTAACTGTGACAATGACTTTGTCCGACCAGATGAACATAAGTCTCCCATTATGGTCCTCGGTATAAACAGCGTGACCTTTCGAGAGACTTAGTAGAAGTTTCAGGCGACTATGTCTGAAGGCCTTGCACAAAAAAATAAAGGGAAATTTTCAGTATAACACCATACCAAACATTTACTTTCAAAATGATACCTTTGACAATTTTTTTGCAATTTCATACCCAAACCAAACATTTACCAACACTTTATTACCCATCCGTCAGATTTCAGTTAACTTTCCATCTAAAATAAGTAAAAAAAAGTCCATAACACCCCTAACAATCAGTCGAATTTTTAAAAGCATGTCATTAGAGTTCCAGAACTTAAAATGAGTGAAATGACAACAATACCCTTCATTATCTTTAATATTGTAGAACATGTCATTTACATAATTTTTAAAATCTTAATTATTTCTATTATTTTAATCTTTATTAATCCTTAATAAAATCTTAATTAACTTTTAACAATTAAATAATTATTATTTTAATTATTAATTCTTGAAATTTCAGAAAAATACCTTGTAATTATTATTTATTCTTTTTTTGTTAAATATCTTAAAAATAATTATTATAATATAATAAGGTTTTATTATAAAAAATATAAAAAGAATCAGTATTTTTATAAAAATCGAAGGTCTACAGATATGTTTGTCCCAACTTCTCCAAGAACCTTTGCCCCAACATCAAGCTCGAAACCAAAGTCCACACCCCCCTCTCGACGACGTCGTCGAGGGTCTCACCGGAGATCTCTCTGAAACCTTTCTCAAGCCATATTTCCTCGATTCCTACCGACACGTGAGGAAATGCAATCTCTTTAATGTTCGAGGGTCCATGAGATGCGTCGAATTTAAGGTGGTCAAGACCGAACCGGAGGAATTATGTTTGGTAGGTCCAACAACTAAAATCGTCTGTGACGACGAGCCGGTGAAGAGAGAAGACGAGGAAGCAATTCTCAACGAGATCAGATACGATGATGTCGGGGGGGATGAGGAAGCAATTAAGTCAGGTCCGAGAGATGGTGGAGCTTCCTCTCCGGAATCCCTTGCTTTTCA
The DNA here is from genome assembly GCA_963921825.1 of Erodium maritimum. Taxonomy (NCBI): domain Eukaryota; kingdom Viridiplantae; phylum Streptophyta; class Magnoliopsida; order Geraniales; family Geraniaceae; genus Erodium; species Erodium maritimum. Next base: position 87,007,194 of record OY997588.1, on the reverse strand, counting down.
AGACCGTTGGAATCAAACCCCCCAAAGGGATCTTGCTCAACGGTCCTCCCAGCACCGGTAATACCCTCATCGCCACAGAAATCGCCAACGAGACCGACGCTTTCTTCCTAGTCATCAACGACCCGGAGATCATGTCAAAGATGGCCGGAGAGAACGAGAGAAATCTCCGAAAAGCCTTCGAGGAAGCCGAATCAAACTCCCGCTCCATCATCTTAATGTTGGGGCAGAAGGATTTAGGAGAGAAGGTTCAGAAATGGGTGTGCGGTGACTAAAGGTATAAAGAGAGAGTATAAAGGGTAGAGGGTAAAATTGGAATTTAAAAAATATATATTCATTTTCCGTCAATATGGATGGAAAGTTAACGATTACGTAGTAAAGTATTGGCAAATGTTTAGTTTGGGTATGAAACTGCAATTTTTTTTTTGCCATGGTATCATTTTGAAAGCAAATGCTTGGCAGAGTATTATATTGAAATTTTCCCAAAAATAAAATTCGGCTTCCAACGTAGGATCAAACCTTTCAGGTGTTCCACTATTGTAGCCTCTCCTAACCCCTTTAATTCGAGGAAACTATTCGCATTAAGAGAGTAAAGTAGATGCATGTCAACAGGAACTCCATGTGTTTTGTCGAGGCGACCTATTTACCCAAAAAACGGGATAGTGATTTTATCCAACCATAGGAACATAAGACCTACGTTATGGCCCTCGGCATCAACTACGAGACCTCCCGAGAGACCGAACATGAGTTTCAGGCGACTTAGTCTAGAGGCCTTGTTGAAAGTCTCGCACAAAAAAATGAAATACAGATTCTGACGTAGGATACACCCTTTCAAGTATTCTATTGTTATTGTAGCCTTGCCCACCCCCTGTCATTCCAGGAAATTGTTTTTCACGTTAAGAGAGAAAAGTAGATGCCTTTCAAATAGAACTTCCCGTCTTTTTTCGGAGGCAACATGTAGATCCAAAAAAACGAGCCATAGATTTCTTAATCGGGACTATGATTTTGTCCGACCAGATGAACATAAGACCCCCATTATGGCTCTTGGCATCAACTACGTGTCTTCTTGAGAGACCCAATTGAAGTTTCAAGCGACTCAATTTGGAGGCCTTACTGAAAGTCTCACACAAGAAAATCAAATCAGGCTTTTGGCATAGGATCAATCCTTTTAGGCGCTCCACCGTTATAGCCTTGCCCAACACCTTATAATCCGAGGAAATTATTCGCGTTGAAAGAGTTAAGTAGATGTTTGTCAAACGGAAAAACCCTAACCCGATCGCCTCTTAGATTTCTTTATTGTATTGAGCACACGAAAGTTGGATTGAACCATTTTTGTTTTATGAAATTCAAGTTTGGGAAAATCACGTTTACCTACCCCTAACGTATACACGTACTACACATGTATATACTAACGTTTGAAAATTACAGGTGCTTATACTAATTTTTACGTTCGACATGTAGGTTAGTGTATGTATTTATAATTTTAAGAGATATTTTAGTGTAGATATTTATTAAAATCTTGAAAGTACATAAAACAATGAGTGTAAATTCGGTAAAAAAAAGAAGAAGAAAAGGTTAGAGTATATATAAAATTCGGTGAGGAGACAGTTACGTGTGTGGGACCCAGACGAGTTTAGGCTGAGTGCGCGTATGCAAGACGTGCGCGTGGGGCAAAGGTATACTCGATCACACGCGGGTCGCGTCCACTATCCGAAAGTAAAAAGGGAATAGAAACTATAGATTTGGGTGTCGACTATTTACAGAGTGTCACGCTCACATCTCTGTAGCAAAGAAATTGACTGTAGTGACTTGAGAGAGAAATGGCGTCGACTGTGACGATGAAGCTGGTGGTGAGGGCCGATCTAAGCAACTTGAACGACTTGGAGCCGTCAGAAGGAAGCGACGATCCGCAGTTACGCTACATGATGAAGGCTAGTTTCACATATCACGTTTGTTTCTTTCAGGGCCGACCCAATAATTATTGTGGCCTAAAGCGAGAATTGATCAATGTCTTTTTTTCTTTATGAAAGAATATAATAAAAAAAATTAGTAAACATTTCGTATAGTAAGGTGACATCGATATCGCTGCCGTTCCCGACACCAGGTCAATCCTGAACTCCACCTCACGCTCCGGTGGTAATCCGCTCAACTCCTCAGGGAAGACCTCGGGGAACTCGCATACCACTCGCGGTAAATCTCGGCTCTGCACAACCGATACTTCCTCCTCTGCGGACAACGCCGACAGGAGGACCCCGCTCTTACTACCCAGCACACACGTCACCTTCGTACTGCCTACTGACACTGTCACTCGTCGCCTGTAGCAATCGATATTGGCTCGGTACTTCGCCAGCCAATCCATTCCCAAGATCACGTCAAAAGTCGTCATTCCCAGCACGAGAAGGTCACCAGGGCAAGGACAGTCTGCGACTCTAATTTCGCAGGCACGACAGACCCTAGTCAACGATACTCCACCTCCAACTGGGGTGTCCAGGCACAGGGGTGGACTCAACGGCTCTAAGCTCAACCCCAACCTCTCAGCACAACTCAACGAAATAAACGAGTGCGACGCCCCGGTATCAAATAAGAATAACGCCCATAAATGATACAATAAACACGTACCCTGAATGGTCTCGCGATAGGTAGTGGATCTTAGGGCCCGGGAGTCGGTAAATGCGTACACTCTTCCCTGCGACGCCTGATGCCTCTGACCCGACGCACTGACTGCTGTATATCCAGATCTCTGCTGCTGTCTCGGAACCGGTGCACTCGTTGACGACTGCGAAAACCTCGACTGCTGACTCTGACGAGGGCGACCCCTGGGTGACTGTACTGTACGCGACTGCTGCGGTCGCTGCGCTGACGTTGCCCCCAACGGCTCATAGCACCTGGCGATAGTGTGCCCAACCCGGCCGAACCGGAGACACCTGGCCTCGTCGGCTCTCGGCCCCGTGTCCATCAGACACTCTCGCTGTATGTGGCCTGGCTGCCCGCAGCTACACCATCTCAGCCGTCTCTCTGAAGTGACTGGCCCCACTGATGCTACCGACCCCAACTGTCTCGGTCCACCCTGATGAGCCTGTGGTCGGAAGAACCCCGTGGTCCTCTGTCTCCTCGAGTCTCGTGACTCGGACGGCCCTGCAAAGCTGGTCGGCCGTTGTCGAACCTCACGGGTCCTGGCCGCATCCCGGATACCCTTCTCCACCGTCGCTGCAGTGTCCACGAGCTCTGAGTACTCCCGCAACCTCAAGGCGAGAACCTTATCCCGAATCACCGGCCTCAGTCCCCCCTCGAACCGCAGGAAACGGTTATGCTCTATCGCCACCATCTCTGGCGCGAATCTGGTCAGGGCCGTGAATCTGGCCTCGTATTCTGCCACTGACATCCCCTCCTGCTGCAGGTCCAGAAACTGCCGATGTCGGTCCAACCGAGCCGACTCGGGGAAATACTGTGCCAGAAAGACCATCTGGAAGATGCCGTAGTCGTGCTCGACTCTGTCCCTCACACGCCCCCACCAGTGGTAGGCGCTGTCCCTCAGCTGATGAGCTGCAAAGGACACTCTACGGCAGCCATCCTTGATACCGGATGTGTCCAGGTCCCGCGTGACTTACTCTAGCCACCTCTCGGCTAGGTCGGGGTTCGGCTCCCCGACAAATGTGGGTATGCCTAGCTTCAGGAAGTCCAGCAGGGTCCGGGCCGTATGGTCCTCTGCCTGAACGGGCCTCACTGGGACCGATGCTGCCTCCGGAGTTGGCGATGCCGACTCTCGACTGGCGATGATCGCCACCAAACTCTGTACCGTCCTGGTCAGCGACCGGCGGGACGCTGGGCGTGCCAGTAGAAGGTCCCGTGTCGCTTCTCCTGTCCTCTCCGACAGGAGTACCCTGGGCCTCCGCGTACTCAGCGGGCTCAACGGTGGGCACCCGTCCTGGTGTCCCTGCTGACCGTCCCCGCCTGCCTCGCGCGGGCGCCCGTCCCCGTGTTACCGCTGATCGTCCTCGTCTGCCACGAGCCATGTGTCAGTATCCTCTGCACGGATACACGCAAACGTTCACTTTGCGAACTTATATAATGACAACATGCTCAAATACACTAGCGTTCACACGGTCTACGTCTACTCTAACGTACTTGTTATTACAACGTCACACCGCTCACGCTATTAATATTTAAACCATAACAATACGTAAGAGAAACCTCAAATAGACCGCCCAAACGTGCACCAAGTCACGCAACCACAACACGAAAAAAACTGCGTAAACAAGACGGTGAAAAAGGCAGGGGTCACGGATCCGTGGCAGACCCCGTCACGGTTGGGGTCACGGAGCCGTGACGAAGACCTAAAATTTTCCAAATCGCTCTGGTCCATCACAGATCCGTGACAGGATCCGTGACGCTCGCGCAGACCTGTTTTCCAAACTCGTTTCGAACTCGAATCTTAACCCGTTTTAACCCTAAAAATAGTCTTAAACGACACACACGCTTGACCACCAATTCCACAACAACACGCGCCATGAATCACAGACCAATCACGTCATTCAACCTCAACCAAAACACAAGCCCACAAAGCCAACAACACCACACACGCCCACCGGGCCAACCAAAGTCGAGACACGCCCACCGGGCCAACCAACTTAAACATACGCCCACAGGGCCAATCAAGTTTAGAACACGCCCACCGGGCCAATCAGTTTTAAAACTTTTCCTTGTCAATATAAAAGCTCATTTCTTAACGTCAGGTAGTTACAACCCGGTCCAGGCGTCCCCGAACTACATTGTACCCACTTGACATCAACACCGTCCCGCTCGACTACAGGGACACCTCTGAGTCGAGTCGTGACAGTTTAAAAACGTTTCACGCAGCAACACAATCAGTATGCCAGCAACAAAATACTGCACATACACACAACCACAAACAAGACTCAAAACACTACGGGTCTACACACAGTTTCCGACTTGCGTACCCAACGCACGATGGGACTTTACTGACTCGACTCTCCCCACCTAATTGATGTACAGTCCGAGGTGTGAAACCTCGAGCTCTGATACCAAGCTGTCACGCCCCAATTTCAGTAAAACCGAACTCGGAACGTGAACGTTTAAAACAATAAAACATTTGAAACCTTTTTAAATAAACACTTTAAGATTACCCTTTAGTTAATCAAAATAATAAAATTTACAACTCAAAATACGTCCCAACAAGTGGACAAAAGCGTGGTATACGTCGCTAGACTCAAAAGTAGACCCGGACTCCCGCTCCTAGCTCTTCAAGCTTCGGAAGCTCACCTAGTCCAATCTGCGACCAGTACCTGTAGGAAAAGTAGCTAGGGGTGAGCGTTCACTCACCACCACGGATAACAGACTGACTACGGCATACTTAGCAGACAATGCCGGTAACACCAACAACGACCCGACTGACACACCCCAACTGTTACTTTCCTCAACTGACTCAACCCTGGACGCGTAATGTAGACCCGACACAACAATTGACGACCTCCTCCAAAGACACGAAAGACAACCACACAACACCCAAGATCACAAAAGATCGCACACCAAACAAGATCACAAAGGATCGCATTCCAGCTGCTCAGTAACCCCCTCACGCCCTTTACCGATCCCTGTCAGGCCAGGCGGTCGACCTGTTGCACTTTTCCCGACACAAAGTCGGGCCAGGCTGTCGACCTGTCAACCCCAAACCACGCACACGCGACCAGGACCCATTTCCTCACGGGTGGGCCCCCTACCCCGTCTGAACATGCAGACGCGTGCACTCGAGGACCCCCGTTTCATGAAGCGGGCCCCCAACCTCAGGTAACCACAATCACAATCACAGTTAAAGTTCAACAAACAGCAACAACACTTGTCCAACACTCCACAGACACTCATGGCCACCCAAGACACCAACAATCAAGACTCGGGCTCAACAACCCCACGGGCACTCACGACCACCCAAAACACCAACGGTAAAACACGGGCTCAACAACCCCACGGGCACTCATGGCCACCCAAGACACAACAGTACAATCAACTTCCGGGCATGGTCATATGCCTCCAGTAATTCTAATATCAATAAGTTCACTGCTCCTACGACACTACTAAATGTCACATGCCTTTCTAATGTTCGATACGCTCCCGTATCATACGACACTACCCTTTCTAATATTCAATAGACCTACTTAACCCACGACACCCCGGTGTCACATGCAATTCTACTGTTAACTTTCCCTAATCAGGGCCGAGATCCGGCTACTTTTCTTTACCTCGTAAGTTTCTCCAAAAGCGCACAAAATAAGCCCCGGCGTGATCTCGGCCACTCGCCTAGCTTTCCCTTCCCTCGGTTTGCGGCACGATCTAATAAGAACACAATTTTAAATACTTTTAAGTTCGCAGACATAAACTGGAATTTAATAAACTCGACGCCCAAAAGTAACCCCGACAATGTCGATCACTCCCAAACTTCCCAATTACTCGACATTGTCGATAATGGACCCGGAAAAGCCCGATTCGCCCGACATGGCGAATCTGCCCGGGTTTTGGAAACGCCCTTCCGGGGCTCCGAAAATTCCCGTTTTCGTTTCTACGGTCTTAGAATAATTCAAGGGTTCCTATGCACTCGACGGAATCCAATTCCGACTTCCGAGTAATTTAATTAGCGTTTCAAGTTTCTAAACCCGTCAATTACAACTCTTACAATTTAATTCCAATTTTTGATCCGGTTGTAGATTAATGATTCGGGGAACGTCCTAAACCACCTGAACATGAAACCCGAGCACCCGAGCACGTTGGCCCCACCCGGCCAACCTTGGCCGTGGGTGGCTAGGGCTCAAATGGTCCCGGCCCACCACGGTGGTGGCCGGCCCTAGCTCCGGCCAGCCACCCCATGGCCGGCCGGCCACCCTCCATTGTGGCCGGAGCTCCCCCCGAGCTCCTGGTCACCGGAAAACGTCCCTCTTCACTCCCAAACGTCTCCAAAACATCTCCAACTATCCCCACACCCCAATTTCACCATAAACCACTCATTTTAACCAAACCCTAACTTTCGAAATTAACCAAAACGAAGATCGGTTCGGTGCTTATCATAGAGGAAGACGGTGTGAGTTTGATTCTCCTAGCTTTGAGACGATCCAAAGGTTGAAGCTCGTGAATAGTGCCCCAAAACCCTAGCTTTCTCTCTTCTTCTCCCTTTTCCTCCTTCTCCTTCTCTCTCTAAACTTCTCTCTTCTTTTTCTATTATTTCCCTTTTTTTTTTGTAAATGGCCGAATCACCCCTTAAGGCCTCGTCTTTATTTTCCCCCAAAACCTAACACCACCACTTGTTTGACAAGTGGCAAGGTGGGTCCCACACATTTTTGGAAGAATATCTAGAAGATATTTTCCAATCAGATTCGCGAAATTCGGACGTTTCGGACCCCGAACGGTCACTTTTTCCAAGAAATTAGGAAACTTGACGGGCTACAAGGAAACGGCTCAACTAAGACCGCTGCGACGACAGCTAAGCTTTTTGGATCCAAAACGGTCCTCGAATGGACCAAAACGTCGCTCGGTTGACTTTTCCAGCAAAAAGTCAACATCTCCCAAACTGATCAGAAAGTTGCACTGAGTCCCCCGGAACTCACTTTGGTCGATATCAGGGTCAACTTAAGTCCGGTATGACCCTCGGGTCAGTTCTAGGTTCAATTAAGTGTCTGTCTTAAATTTTTTAAATTTTCCTGTTTTTCGCAGGTTTGACTGGCGTTGACCGGGAGTGGTTATTACATTCGCATTTATTTATAAACACGATACATTCATGTCAAGTAAAAATATGACATGTTCAAGATAATTCTAGACAGTTACACCAAATTATGCTATCTTATATGTGACGTCGTGTATGGCTAGCTATTATCATCAACTTCGAAAATTTTCCTTACTTAAAATCTTTTCTAGACGATATATAGTTTATATTAGTAACCCCGATCTTCAATATTGTCAAACACAACGAGACTCATGCTTTTAGTACATGAACTCCATGGATTATTCTTCGATAAATGATATTTTTTTTACTAAACATATTCGTACAAAAACCATACATTCTAGCACCGGTTGTTAATATGCGCATGTCTTGTTTCCTTTTCAATAAGAGAATATTGATACTCTTTAATATTCATCTTTAGATGCATAGTTACATTTGAATATCTAAGAAATTGGTTTATAAAATACTAAGGGAAGTATGAGATATCAAATCAAACATTAATGGATTTCTCATATGTTTATTTTGCATTCTTTCTGTTCGATCAAACATCTATATCCAATATTGGATTTTTTTTCAATTTTGACAGCTTACTTTTCCAGATTATTTTTGTTTGAGCATTTTCGTAATGAAGTTGATAAATTGATTGTGATTCCTCAAACATGTACTATAGTGTATTGATATATAAATATACACGCTTCTTTTTTGGATGTGTTTCATTGTTTTTTATCCCTATTTTTAATTTACTAATCATTGATAAATGGAACTTGCATGTTTGTTTCATTAATGATAGTTTTTCATTGCGAAATAAACATTCATAGTGTTGTTAGAATCTTCAACCATAAAGAAAAAATGTCTTTCATTTGGAAGAAAATTGCTTTTTTGAATAGAGATCAAAATTAGGCATAACTAGTATTAGATTTTAATTTCAAGATTAGAAGTCTAATATTTTCAATTGATAAAGTTTGATCAAATAATAACAGATTTTTAATTTTATGAGGTATTTTCACCTGATGCCTTAAACAACTTCTTATTTATTTTACGGGGCCTTTTCTGATCGGTGGCCTTAAGCGATTGCTTAACTCGCTTAAAGCTTAAGTCGGTCCTGTGGATTTCGACTACTGAGGTTGTTGGATTCCGGTGGAATGTACTCCAAATTTTTTTTGGAAGGGCATAAGCTAGGTAATCCTCTTGTCGATTGTACTCTCATTCTAATTTATCAACTACATTACTTAAGAACTAACTCCTATTAACTATCTAGGACAAGGGATCCGTGATTGAAGGCATGGATCTGGATGATAAGGAGGAGGAGGAGGACGATGAGGAGGGGAATTTCCTCGACGACCCAAAGGGTACCCTGGGTGGAGTTGCAAACATGGATACGGTGCTCGTTCGGGTGCTCGCCAAGAAAGATATATGGGCATACCGCACCTATGTTGTTAAGTGGCTTGTCTCGAGTCTTAGAACATTTACTTTCATACCACAAACATTATTTACTCTGATTGAAAAAGGATATTTGTGATTGATGTCTCCGCGTTATATATGCATATTTTAGCATTAACTGATGTTTCAAAACAGTTAGTTCATTGATGATCATATGAGTTGAACCTTGCTTCTATCTTTGTTATCGCATTTTCTCTCTCTCTTACAGTTGCCTATATTTTGTATTAACATGACCATTAAGAAGATAAAGCAGTAGATGGATTCGTAAGTATATGCAAGCCAAACTTGGTCAATATTGACCTAGTAAATGTTAGGTTTCAAATCGTATTAGATATTCCATAGTTAGGTAGAATCAAACTTCTAATCCTATATCCGAGTCTGAGAGATTGCTAGGGTTTTGAACCCTCTCCTTCCACCTCTTTTCTTTTTCTTCTTCGTCTAACCCTACCCTCATCTCTTTCATTTCCACCATGTTGCATACCAGATCCACTACCCCTTGCTAAGAAATGAAAAGGTTGTTTGATTCCCCCTCCCCCAAAATGAATCCAAAACCTTCTGATCCATCGCTACAGCCTCATGCAAGCGGGGAATCGGCCGACAAGGATGTGCAGGTCATCTTACCCGAGTCGCCACTACAAGTGCACGCTAGCATTCGTATTGTAGTAGTGAATTTTTGGTGCGTTGATAACGCCATGCGTCCAACATCGTCTGATTTCTTAGCAAAGTAATCGTCATGCTTCGCTACCTTTTCTATCACCCGAATAAAAAGTGGCCAGCTCATACGGTATCGACACCTATAAAAAAGTCTGCTTTCTTCCATCTTTTGCAGGACTAGTGATCGATATGGTGGCTGGTACGGGGAAGCAAAAGGAGCCACGTGCACATCTGAATGATCCAGGACCAATGAGGATAAAGGCGGCAAAGGTCAAAGGAAGAGCAGGGCAGGACAATGCTATACCCGGACTACCAAGCTGGTGAGGGCCTTAGATCTATCGGGTATCTCTTCCCGGCAACTGGAGGACGAGGATGATAGTGATGACCAGCAAGCGAGGGCTATAAACAGCCCCGCCAGGGCCAATAAGAGGACCCCGAGAGGGGGAAGGGGCACTATCCCTATTCCCTTAGACCTGGGATGGATGGTGCTTGTTCGTCCTAAGAATAGTTTGGAAGCATTGAAGTCTTATTTCAATTTCAGTTTTTCCTGTTTTCTGTTTTGTTTGGATTTCTAGTTCATTTGATGTTTTGGATTTATTTGATAGTTTGGCTTTCCCCCTGTTTTTGAGATGGTCAAACGAAGTCTCAATTTCTTTTAGTGTTTGTGATGTCAAAGCAGACTATTCCTACGTGTCCACGAGCGCTGGGTACCATACGAGGGACTAGGACTATATTCTGGAGCCCAGGACTTCGGTCCTTTTATAATCTTTATTCGCAGTAATGCATCTTGACCTCGTTACCGTTTTAAAAAAAGGAGATAAAGTAGGATTACGATAAAATTAAATGTGACTCAAGCAGACACTTTGTTCATCTATCTCATATACATATTTTTAATTTTTAAAGGGACATGTGACGTCTTAGCATTGCGGATCCACACAATAAAAACCTTGATTTTGTTCATTTAACTTGTAATTAGATCAAGGAACAAGACTTTGGTAATATGAAACATAGACTAGACAAAGGATATAAACATTAATATATTTCATGATGTAACATTTCACTTCTTTAGTGTCTTGGGCCCCTCCCCCTCACCTGTGCTCTTTGTCCTTCCTCTCTGTCTTTCCTTTTTGTCTCATCGCACCACGCCGCCTTCTGCCCAAGAACGGTGATGATGGCACCACCTTCCACAGCTCACCTGACTCTCGTCCTCCCCTGTATATCTCCTCTCTCGCCCCTCCTAAAAGTCCACACTCGAAAATTTCCGTGATGCCAAGCTCCCATCCGAAAACTTTGACACCAACAACCCATAAATCTCCCCTCTCCTCCACCAATACCGAGTACCTTACTAAAACCCCACCTTACCGAACACAAATCCCACCAGAAATGACCACCACCACCACTTATAACTCCCACATAGACCAAATCGGACCACAACCTCCACATGCAACGAGGACATGCTTGGGAGCTCCCCAACCTCCCTGCCCTATTACCCACACCAAACCACAAGCTACATACCTCGCTCTCTCTCCTACAACACACACCACCTAGCCAACCACGGTCGCGGGCCTTGCAAATCTGTAAAAGCTTCAAGCTCAGCTCATGGTAGTCTCTTTGGGCCTCTCCCAAGTAGATGACTTATTCGCAGACGGTGACGAGATAATCGAGGTCCCTGGTAACATGGTACCACCGATCGACGATTCTCGCTACTGCTTTGCGCTCGTTGGAAAACTCCTTATGGAGAAACGAGTAAGGCCTCGATCCCTCTATTATGTGATTGGAAATGCCTGGAACGTGGAAGGCATTGACGCCCTACAGTTTTAGCACAGAAAAGGACACGGCAAGCGTACCGGTCGTCAAGTAGTATTTCACGATTTTTAGTTCCGGATTATCGTACCCAAGGGAGCACAAGACAAACAATTCCTATTTGAAGTTCGTTGTTAAGCTGTTTCGTTAAAAAGATGCTTTTTGGTTTTGAAAGATGCAAAAGTAAACAATAATTAAAAGGTGAACAAGTATTTAGGTAAAACCTGAAGAGATTAGAATCAGAGAAAAAGATAATCTAAGGTTTTTGGATTCATAGAGATCAATTCCAATGCATTTAAATGACGATGAACATTGTGAAGTTGTTCTGATTTTAGGGGCAACGAATCATCTCTCAAACTAGTCCTAACTCCTCACGTTGTTTCGGACCCTAATGGAATCTAACCACCCAGCTCTCACGAATCAGGATGTAGCGAGACCCAAAGCATTACGTTCTTTGATAATTTCTAACTTTCGGTTTGAACCCTATGGTTATTGCAATCGTGTTAACCTAGCTATCACTAGTCTAGATTTAAACCCAATTTGTAAAAGATTTCTGACCCAATTGCAATCCACCTCTCACGAGTGTCAGATTGCAATTCCCACCTTCTATCAAGCCTACCCGGGAGATAGAGCATTAAGTTCAAATCTAATACAAACCCTAAATCAAATCAACCGACACAATATTCATTCATACATTCAATACATTAGAAATTAAATCTCTAATCCCCCATAACCCTAGACTATGGGGTTTAGCTACTCATGGAGAAAGAAGAAGAAGAAGATGAAGAAAAACATTCATAAGCAATCATCATATTGAAAGAGTAGTGGAAATAGAATACCAATGTAGAATTACAATGGTTGAGTTCAAGCACTCTCTTCTCATACAAAGCTTGCCCAAGTTGCTTCTATTCCTTCAAGCTTCAAAGTTCACCAATCTTCACCTTCTAGCTCTATAGGATTGTCCCCAAAACAAGTTCTTTTTCTCTAAATTCGTGCTCTTCTATTTATAGGACTTCAAGACCCTCTTTTCCTTCTCAAATTCGGATTTGGAATAGGAAAATTTCCTTTTTTTTTTTTAAGTAGGAAACCCGTCTGAAAGTTTGCAAGCCTCGCGCGGGCCTGATAGAGGGCCGGAACGGCTTTGGGCCCTTGACTAAAGTTGTAGATCTCTTAATTCCCTTTGATTTAACATAAAATTCAAGGAAATCGGAGTTCGTATGAAGAAGTTAAGCTTTTCACAAGATCAGCCAGCTTCCAGAACTCCTAAAACCGGGGTTTCCTCTATTTTAGCCCTTTTTATATCAAATCACCTACAAAACATAATAAGAGACACAATACGATTAACGAGAGAAAAGTGGTCCAAATTATACAATCTCGGGACTAAAATGCTTAAGAATGTGGGCTAAAAACATCTAGAATCGATGCAATTTATGTCCACATCAACACCCCACACTTAAACTTTTCTCGCCCCGAGAAAACTAAACTAAGAAATCATTTTAAAGATATGTCCCGGTTAAACCCTGAGGTTCAAAACAACAAAAAGTAAAGATGCACGTGCAATGCATGAATCCTACATCTAATGCATTCCTAAAACATACTATATGATGCATGCAAAAAGACACAAAAAATAGCTGATAGTCGAATACTTGTGCAAAGAGGATCAAAAAGATTTTCTCATAGTCGTCATATGCCACAAACCCTTACACACATCAAAGAAACATATAAACCAATGAATACATTAAAGCATGACGCTACTCACATTAAAGAATGACTCTTTCCATTGAGACTTGTATTTCCTAATTCACTCTAACAAATGTGTTTCCTCTCTTCCTTATACATAGAGCTTAGAAGTTCATATGCTATCATGTTAGACCCATCTCCACTAATTGTAAGGAATCATGACCATTTAAGAATCAGAAAGGTATTTGATTTGGCTTGTAATGTAAGGCTCGACAAAGGGTAGGGAAGACGGAATATGAAAAGAAGCTCAAATAAGTATCTCGTGACAAAGTGCTTCAACTCGCACCCACAAATGTATATCACTCAACCCAAACTCTCATTTGTGCCTGACCAACGTTTGGTATTCTCTATCACCTTTTCTCCTTGTATTGAGTAACCAATAATAGCACCATAAGACAATTTTTATTTTCTTTTTCAAATATGCACAACCTTCTTTTTCAACCCCATTGTATTTTCCTGCCTTACCCTACATTTTTTTCTCTTTTTTTTTCATTCTTTTGGGGTAAGGCTAAAATTTTCAACTCAATACAATCATATGGCATATACATATTTTCTCTATTTCTTTCGCTCACTCCATATCCCAAATAACAACCCCACTCAATGAAGCACCTAAGCCAGGAAGTATGGGTTCAAACAATAATAAGGATATATAAAAGAAATGAGAGGCACATAGGTTTGTAATGTTCGGGTTAGAAATGAAAGGCTAAGGCTAAAATTGGGTGACTATGGAGTAATACATGCAAAGGTAGGCAATTTAGCTCAAACGGTCCATAAATGGCCTAAAATCACTTTCCTAACAACCATGTTCCTTATTCTTATTTCGCCTCGAATGGATCTTACATGTAGTTCTAGACTCAATTTACCATGCATAGAAATCAAAGGAATACAACACTAGTTTAGCAAACACTCAAAACACAAGTGGAAAAGTTATTCCTAATGCATGTGCTTTCACTACTCATTCGATTCATTAATGCTCATATACAACTTTGATTTATGCAAGGAAATAAGCATATGTAACAGTGCAATCATTGAAGCCTTACGATCATACACACTAGACTCAACATATCACCAGAAAATATTTTTTGATTTTTTTCAAAATTTTCAATTTTTTTTGGATTTAAAAAAAATTTATAACAGGAAATGATGCATGAGTACACAAAAGAAAACACAAAATGCAAGACATACCCCACCCCACACTTTAAAACTAAGCATTGTCTCCAATGCGACTCAATCCTACACATGCTCCTAGATTCATAACTAACAACCCCACACTTATAATCAGCATATACCCAATTCACGAAATCCTATATGCATGTTATATCAGCACGATAATTCGGGCGCTCAGCACCCACCAAATAGCATAAAGGAAATACAATAGCGGTATACAATATAAATAGAAAGGGAAGAGATACTGCCCCTCGAAGAACCGCTATGCGAATTGCACCAACTGTGGGAATCCTCGTGCATGGATGGATGGAGAGCCATTTCGCCCAAGTGAGTTCTAAAGAACTCGGCGCCAACAACTATGCTTCCATCCAGGCCCGGCCCGCCCACTTGGCGAGTTAGGCCAAGGCCTAAGGCCACCAATATAAGAAGGCCACATTTTAGAAAAAGAAGCTTTAGAGCCCAACAAAAAATTCAGATTTTAGGTTTGATTAAGTCTTCTTCTCCACGATTGAAAACAGTCGTTTCTTCTTCCAAAGTTCACTTTCTCTCTCAAGCCTCTGCAAGACAACGACGTTTGGTTCTCCAAGAGAAATTTTTTATCTTCCCAAATCTATCGTTTGCTCTTCCCTATCTTATTCAATTCCCAGACAATTATATTATTCCAAATCAACATGCTAGAATCCTATAAATACAAGTGTAAGTTTGAGTTTCAATTCACTAACGATATGCTAATCCTGTTGGGGAAGATCGATAAAGTACGGAAGCGTATTGCTTCTTTCCCCTCTTTGTATACTTAAGATGGGAACAATAAATTATAAAGTCAAGTAGAGAAAGAACACACACCGATTTTACGTGGAAAACCCAAATCGAGAAAAACCACGGTGGACCTCAGTCCGAAAGCTCTTCACTATATGTGAGATTACAAAGGGTTCTCTCTACACTCGATTATAGGATGACTCACAATTTCTCACTCTCTCAAGTGGCTCACTTTTTCTCTCTACAAGAGGAACTCACAATTTGCTCTCTTAGATGGATATGTAAAACTCTCCCAAATGCATCTATTTATACTACTAAGTGGGAGGTTCTAGAAAAGAGCAATTCTAACTATCTCCAACACATTCTAGCACCTTGCACCTATTTCCAACATATGCTAGAATGTGTGGTAACATCTAGAGTTCTCTAACACACTATACAAAGTGTGGTAGGATGTAGAATTCTCCAACATATTCTAGAAGATGAACTCCTCTAGAATTTGGGCTTCAAGTTGGGCTTAACACAAAATATGGGCTTCCCTAATTATGGAGGAATACCCAACAAATCCCCCCCTTCCGACTTAATTAGGGAGCGTCACCATGCCTGCACCATTGCAACATTCTTCAAGTTTCTTGGCCGTAATTACCTTCGTCATCATGTCTGACCAGTTGTCATCTGTATGTACCTTACTAAGTTGTAGAAGTTTCTTTTCCAACACATCTCGAATCCAATGATATCTAACATCGATGTGCTTTGACCGGGAGTGAAAAGTAGAGTTCTCGGCCAAATATATTGCACTTTGATTATCGCAATGCAATACATACCTTTCTTGTTTATGGCCTAACTCAAGCAAGAGATTCTTCATCCATAACATTTCTTTGCATGCTTCGGTTGTTGCAATGTACTCGGCTTCAGTAGTAGATAATGCCACACATTTTTGGAGCTTTGACTGCCACGATACGGCCCCCCCTGCAAAAGTAGTCAGATATCCTGATGTTGATTTTCGAGAGTCAGTATCACCGGCCAAGTCTGCATCAGTGTAGCCCTCTAGGATAGTATTTCCTCTTCCAAAACATATGCAGCTTCTTGTTGTCCCACGTAGGTAGCGAAATATCCATTTCACCGCTTCCCAATGTTCTTTTCCAGGATTGGATAAGAAGCGACTTACCATACCAACAACCTAAGCAATGTCTGGTCTTGTGCAAATCATAGCGTACATGAGACTTCCAACCGCTGATGAATATGGAATGTCTCGCATTTCAGCCTTATCCTTCTCACTTGTTGGACTTTGTTGTCTAGTCAACTTGAAATGCCCAGCCAATGGTGTGTGAACCTGTTTTGCCTCGTGCATGTTGAATCTTTCAAGAACTTTTTCAATGTATCGTTCCTGAGAAAGCCATAGAGTCTTCTTGGATCGATCCCGAGTAATCTTCATTCCAAGGATTTTCTTTGCCGGTCCCAAATCTTTCATGGAGAAGGATGCACTTAATGCTTTCTTCAAGGCACTTATTTTATTTGAATCTTGTCCAACAATCAACATGTCATCAACGTAAAGTAGAAGGATAATGAACTCATTATTGGCGTACCTTTTTACGAAGACGCAGTGATCGATAAGAGTCTTCTTGAATTCGTGTTCTGCCATGAATGAGTCAAACTTCTTGTACCATTGTTTTGGTGCTTGCTTGAGACCATATAGGCTTTTCTTGAGTCTGCACACCAAATGTTCTTTGCCTGGAACCACGAACCCTTCAGGTTGTTTCATGTAGATCTCTTCATCCAGGTCTCCATGTAAGAAGGCGGTTTTAACATCAAGTTGCTCAATCTCCAAGCCTAGTCTAGCAGCTAGACTTAAGACCACCCGTATAGATGACATCTTCACCACTGGTGAGAATATCTCATCAAACTCGATCCCTTTCTTCTGGTTGCATCCTCTAACGACTATCCGAGCCTTGAATCTTGGAGTTGAGTTATTTTCTTCAACCTTGAGCCTGTACACCCATTTGTTCTTTAGGGCTCTTTTTCCTTTAGGCAGCTCCACTAGATCATAGGTGCGATTCTCGTGCAGGGACTCCATCTCGTCTTGCATGGCTTTCATCCATTCTTCCTTGTGTTTGTCGAGCATAGCTTCCTCATAGCTTTGAGGCTCCCCCTCATCTGTAAGCAACACATAATCTTTTAGTCTGGCAGGAAGTCGCATGTTCCTCTTGGGTCGGCCTTCTTGTTGTTGCACTGAATCCTCTGATGTAGCGTTTTCTGGCTCGGTTGGTTGATGCCCTGTAGATTCCTCTGTTGGTGATTCAGTGTTATCTACATTGCTTCCAAGGTATTCTCTTTGGATCTCCGGGGTATCTTCTTCTGAGTTGTCTTATAGCTCAGGGATACGACAACACTGAATATTTTCTTTTGGTCTTCTATTTTCAGGCCTTTTAGAGTCTTCAATGGTTTGATCTTCGAAAAACACCACATCATGACTTCTCAGAATCTTCTTGTCTTTTGGGTCCCATAGACGATATCCAAATTCGTCCTTCGGTGAGCCAAGGTAGATGCAATGCTTGGTTTTAGAGTCTAGTTTAGCTCGTTCATCTTTAGGGATATGAACGAATGCTAGACAACCAAACACTTTCCAAAAGGTTGTATGACGCCTTCTTTCCTGACCAAACTTCATCTGGGATATCTCCATCCAAAGGTGCTGACGGTGAGAGATTTATGATATCAACAACAGTCTTGACAGCCTCACCCCAAAATGTCTTCGGTAGCTTGGCGTGGGAAAGCATACATCGCACTCTTTCTTCGATGGTGCGGTTCATTCTTTCAGCCACACCGTTCAACTGAGGTGTCTTTGGAGGGGTCTTCTCGAGCTTGATTCCATGTGCTCTGCAATATGCTTCAAATGGGCCACAATACTCTCCACCATTATCGGATCGAACGCATTTTAGCGTTAGGCTCGTCTCACGTTCCACTCTCTTATGGAACTCCTTGAATGCTTCAAGTACCTGATCTTTTGTTTTAAGCAAAAACACCCAAATTCTTCTTGAATGGTCATCAATAAACGTCACAAAGTATAAAGCGCCACCAAGATATTTTTCAGTCATTGAGCACACATCAGTGTGTACTAAATCGAGAATATGATTTCTTCTTTTTGGTTGAGCAGATTTCGAAAATGAAACTCTGTGTTGTTTGCCAGCCAAACAATCGGTGCATGAGTCAAGTGTCGTACCTTTGATATTGGGGAGCAGTTCCTTTCGTGCGAGAATTTGCAGGCCCTTCTCGCTCATGTGTTAGCCTCTTGTTCCATAACTCCATGTTTAAGTTGTTATGTGCAACATTTACCTCCGCTTTGTATAGCTTTCCTTGCGTGACATACAAGGAGCCTTCCTTTCTTCCTCGAGCTATGATCATGTTGCCTTTGGTGAGCTTCCATTTACTATCACCAAAATGGCTCACCAATCCTGCATCATCAAGCTTTCCAGCTGACATAAGATTTAGACGCATATCTGGGACATGTCTTACATCCTTGAGGAGTAGCTTGCTTCCTGTAGCAGTCACCATTGTGATATCGCCAATACCAATAATCTTGCTTGTGACTTGATTTCCCATCTTTACAAACCCAAACTCTCCATTTTTATAAGATGAGAAAAACTCTCCATGAGGGGTGACGTGGAAGGAAGCACCCGAGTCCACTATCCAATAGCTGTCATCATATGCAAGGTTGAGACAATTGTCTTCTCCAATGAGAAAAACATCAACATTATTCCCTGTTGCAACATTTGTGTAATTTTTCTCCACCTTTCGTAGCTCTATCTTGTCTGGTTTCACTGTCCCATTCCTTTGATCCCTTTTGAGATTTCGACACTCTTGTTTCTTGTGTCCAAATCCACCACAATAGTAACATTCAAGCTTTGAGCGTGATTTAGATCTGCCCCTTGGGTTGTCATAACCTCGAGTCTTGCTTCTTCCTTGAGTATCATTTCTTCTACGCATTTCACTCCTACCATGAATTAGCGTCAAATTTATTGTACGTACCTCGTTCTTTTCTTAGAGCTTCTTCGTTTAACAAGCTGTCAGCCACTAGATCTGTGGTAAGCTTTCCTTCTGGGGAAGTGTTGCTTAGGGTGATGACCAGAGTATCCCAACTCTCGGGAAGTGAACTGAGGAGTAATAGAGCTTGCAACTCATCTTCAACCTTCATCTCAGTCTTTGTCAATTGGTTGACAAGACCTTTGAAATTGTTCAGGTGCTCGATCATATTCTCCCCATCTTTATACTCCAACTTCACTAGCCGCCTCACGAGATGAGCTTTATTTCGAGGTGTCTTCTTTTGAATCATGGACTCGAGCTTTGTCCATAATTCATAAGCATTTGTGTAGGTGGCTACATGCTCAAACAAACTCCGGTCGATATATTTCTGGAGCATTGCTATGGCCTTGCGGTTGAGCAGCTCCCAATCTTTCTCATTCTTCCCTTCCGGCCTCGTTTGGTTGGTGATTGGCTCGTGCAGATCTCTGTAATACAGATGATCCTCCATCACGGGCTTCCAGTATGAATAGTTCACCGCCGTGAGTTTGAACATGTGGCTATCATGACTGATGATACCCTCCATCTTTAGTCGTTGCTAGAACCTGGCTCTGATACCACTGTTGGGGAAGATCGATAAAGTACGGAAGCGTATTGCTTCTTTCCCCTCTTTGTATACTTAAGATGGGCACAATAAATTGAAAAGTAAAGTATAGAAAGAACACACACCGATTTTACGTGGAAAACCCAAATCGGGAAAAACCACGGTGGACCTCAGTCCGAAAGCTCTTCACTATATGTGAGATTACAAAGGGTTCTCTCTACACTCGATTATAGGATGACTCACAATTTCTCACTCTCTCAAGTGGCTCACTTTTTCTCTCTACAAGAACTCACAATTTGCTCTCTTAGATGGATATGTAAAACTCTCCCAAATGCATCTATTTATACTACTAAGTGGAAGGTTCTAGAAAAGAGCAATTCTAACTATCTCCAACACATTCTAGCACCTTGCACCTATTTCCAACATATGCTAGAATGTGTGGTAACATCTAGAGTTCTCTAACACACTATACAAAGTGTGGTAGGATGTAGAATTCTCCAACATATTCTAGAAGATGAACTCCTCTAGAATTTGGGCTTCAAGTTGGGCTTACCACAAAATATGGGCTTCCCTAATTATGGAGGAATACCCAACAAATCCTTGCTTTTAGCTTTTTGTTTTCTCTTCAACATCAAACTCCTGACTTCTGTGTTCTTTATTCTCAATATATTTCTCGTCTACAATCAAATCTCAAAAATTCTCTTTTTTTTTCTTTGCCATTCCAGTTCGTTTGGTGGAGCACTGAAACAGAACAAAAGAGCCTGCTATATAAGGTTAGAGTTTCAGTTTGTATATCATTTATCTTTTTTTTCAATCTGTATGCAGATGATGTTCAACTGATGTTTCTTTATTTTTGGGTATTTGTTCAATGTGCAGGTTGAATCTTGTTCTAATATTTTAGGAAAAGGGAATATAAAATTGCTACGAAACCATATAATGTCCCGATGAAACTTTTATGTGACTCTGAAGAATACAAGGATGTTAATCTCTTGGGGGTTTTGTTTATCCTTCTCTTTTCTTTGATTATCGTGTTTTTAGATGATTCTATAGAACCAACTTATTAACTTATGATGTAATAACCACTCCCGGTCAACGCCAGTCAAACCTGTGAAAAACAGGAAAATTTAAAAATTTTGAGCAGACACTGAATTGAACCGGAATTGGACCCCGAGGGTCATACCGGACTTAAGTTGACCCCGTTATCGACCAAAGTGAGCTTCGGGGGACTCAAGGCAACTTTCTGATCAGTTTGGAAAATGTTGACTTTTCTCTAGAAAAGTCAACCGAGCGACGTTTTGGTCCATTCGAGGACCGTTTTGGATCCAAAAAGCTTAACCGTCGTCGCACCGGTCTTAGTTGAGCCGTTTCCTTGTAGCCCGTCAAGTTTCGTAATTTCTTTGAAAAAGTGCCCGTTCAGGACCCGAGACGGCCGAATTTCGCGAATCTGATTGTAAAATATCTTCTAGATATTTTCCAAAAGGTGTGGGACCCACTTGCCACATGTCAATTATGTGGAGTGTTAGTTTTGTAATTTAAAAAGGTTGGTGTTGTTTTTTTTGAACAAATAAAAGGGAAGGGTTTTGTGGTTTCGGCAAAAACAGAACCAAAAAGGGGGAGTTGAAGAGAGAGAAAGAGGATAGAAAGAGGAGATAAGGTGGAGAGAAAATGAGAAGAAAGTTTAGGGTTTTGGTGATTCCCGACGATCAAACCGGTGGATCGTCTCAACGATAAAAGAATCGAGCTCACATCGACATTCACTACGGTGAGCACCTAACCGATTTTCGTTTTGATACGTTTGAATTTTAGGGTTTGAGTTTAAACGGTTTGATTAAGGTTGGGTTTTGTTTAAGATTGGTTTAAAGATGAATGGTTGAGGTTTGGGGTTCGTTAGGAACGTTTTGGGTCGAAAGGGAAATTTTCCTAATTGTGGACGGGTGGGGCCCACATGCCCGAGTACCGGGTTTTCGTTTTCGGGTGGTTTAGGACGATCCCCAAGTAGTTAATCCACACCCGGATCGAAATTTGGAATTAAATTGTGAAAGTTGTAATTAACAGGTTTAAAAACTTTAAACGTTAATTAAATGACTCGGAAGTCGGAATTCGATTCCGTCGAGTTCCTAGGAACCCTTGAATTATTCTAAGACCGTAGAAACGAAAACGGGAATTTTCGGAGCCCCGGAAGGGCGTTTCCAAAACTCGGGCAGATTCGCCATGTCGGGCGAATCGGGCTTTTCAGAGTCCTTTATCGACAATGTCGAGTAATTGGGAAGTTTTGGAGTGATCGACATTGTCGGGGTTACGTTTGGGCGTTAAGTTTACTGAATTTCAGTTTATTCCTGCGAGTTTAAAAGTGCCTTAAAATTGTGTTCTTTTAGATTGTGATGCAGACCGAGGGAAAGGAAAGCTAGGCGAGTGACTGAGATCACGCCGGAGCTTGTTGGTTAGCTTTTGGAGAGCTTATACGAGGTAGGGAAAAGTAGCCGGATCTCGGCCCTGACTGGGGAAAGTTAACAGTAGAATTGCATGTGACACCGGGGTGTCGTGGGTTGAGTAGGTTTATTTAAATATTAGAAAAGCATGATACGGGATCGTAGAAATTATTGGAAAAGCATGTGACACTTAGTAGTGTCGTAGGAGCAGAGAACTTAGCGATATTAGAATTACTAGAGGCATATGACCATGCCCGGAGGTTGTTGTGAAACTGTTGATATTAGGATTGTTGGAGGCATTGGTTATGCCGGAGGTTGTTTGTGTATTATTGTTGATGTCTTTGGTGGCCTTGAGAGCCCGTGTATTATTGTTGATGTCTTTGGTGGCCATGAGTGCCCGTGGGGTTGTTGAACCCGTGTCTTTACCTTTGGTGTTTTGGGTGGCCATGAGTGCCCGTGGGGTTGTTGAACCCGTGTCTTTACCTTTGGGGTTTTGGGAGGCCGTGAGTGCCCGTGGGTTTGTTGAACCCGTGTCTTTATTGGCGGTGTGTCTTGGGAGGCCGTGAGTGCCTGTAGGGTTGTTGAGCCCGTGAGTTACTGTTTGTGTGTCTTGGGAGGCCGTGAGTGCCTATGGGGTTGTTGAGCCCGTGAGTTACTGTTGGTGCGTCTTGGGTGGCCGTGAGTGCCGTGGGGTTGTTGAGCCCGTGAGTTACTGTTGGTGTGTCTTGGGAGGCCGTGAGTGCCCGTGGGGTCGTTGAGCCCGTGAGTTACTGTTGGTGTGTCTTGGGTGGCCGTGAGTGCCTGTGAATGGTTTGGAGTTGTTGAGTCCGTGTTTTACTGTCGATGTCTTATGTGGCCATGAGTGCCTGTGGAGTGTTGAACTGGTCTTGTTACTGGTTGTTGAACTTGCTTGTGATTGTGATTGTGCTTGTGATTGTGGTTGCGGATCCCGGTAGGTTGCAAGCATTCTTTGGCTGACCTGACACAGTTTGAGTATCAACAGGTTGCAAGCATTCTTTGGCTGGCCTGACACAGTTTGAGTATCAACAGGTTGCAAGCATTCTTTGGCTGGCCTGACACAGTTTGAGTATCAACAGGTTGTAAGCATTCTTGGGCTAGCCTGATCCGATTTTGAGTATCAACAGGTTGCAAGCATTTTTTGACTGGCCTGGTCCGAGTTTGAGTATCACAGGTTGTAAGCATTCTTTGGCTAGCATGATCCGTGTTCGTGTGAGTGGGAGAGGTTACTGAGCAGCTGGTATGCGATCCTTTGTGATCTTGTTTGGTGTGCGATCCTTTGTGATCTTGTTTGGTGTTGCGTAGCTTTCGTTTGAGTCCTTGGAAGAGGTCGTGATCGTTGTGTCGGGTCTACTTTACGTGTCAGGGTGTCGATTTGGTCAAGGAAGGTAACTGTGGGTGTGTGTTCAGTCGGAGTACTTGGGTTGGGGACAGTGATCCCCGGAGTTGAGTTTGTTGTGGGTGTTACCGGCATTGTCTGCTAATTATGTCGTAGTCAGTCTGTTATCTGTGGTGGTGAGCGAGCGCTCACCCTAGCTGCTTTTCCTACAGGTACTGATCAGAGGACGGACTAGGTGAGCTCTCGAAGCTTGTGGAGCTAGGAGCGGAGTCCGGGTTTTTGTCTTTTGAGTCTAATGACGGATACCTTGTACTTTTGTCCACGTGTTGGGACATATTTTAAGGTTGTAAATATTATTTTGATTAATTAAATGGAGATTTTAAAGTGTTTAGCCAAAACAAGTTTCATTGTTTTATTTTTTTTAAAACGTTCACGTTCCAGGTTCGGTTTTACTGAATTTGGGGCGTGACATATGATATTAACTAATTTATTTATTTATTTTCACTGACTTATTGAATCTCTTTGAATTAGTAAGTTGAGCTTGTTCTTTGAATTAATTCATTCTTCTCTGTTCTTTGAAGTTGTCGATACTGTATTTTATTAATTTAATATGCATCATATGATTGATCCAAAGCATCTGTCAATTTGTTTACAAGTTTATCATTATATTCAATTTAAGTATTATTATTAATAAGGTTTGGTTAGTTTATTTGTTTAGCATATATTTTTATTCTCAACGTATTCCTTAATTTTGAATTTTGTTGTCTGGAGGTGGAAATTGAAATGAGAAGATAGAGTATACAAGCAGATCAGATTGGCTCTGCATAATTGTAATATTTGAATCTTTATAAATTTCTTTTTTTGGTTTGAAGAAAGATTAGCACATACTTTATCATAAAACATAATAATTAAGAAAACATACTTGGTTGTTTTGAAGAAACGTTACAAGCAATAATTTTTTAGGGGTGTTTTTAGTCTGTTGTCTTCCTATGGTATAGATTATACTTATTGTCTTAGTTAAACATACTTGGTTCAGAGAATTTGTTTGAAGAAAAGTTTGTGATTACTGCATTTTGAAGTATGATACATAATGTGATGTGCATATATGAAGTCTTGACTTTTCAGATAATTCAATGCTCTTTCAGCTTGGAGAGATCTTTAGGAAAGTCCAGTGCATATCATACTTGAGGATTTGAAATTAAGGAAGAGGAAAAAAAGGTTGTTTGCTTTAGTTTGATGCATATATTGTAAAAATGATTTTATGAGTCTGGATCATTTGGTTCCCAGTAGTATATTTCTGTGTAAGCGTCAGTTTTAGTGTATTTCCTCCCACCGGTTATGTGTTGTTTTTTCTATATTAGTTCTAAATATTCAAAAAATATATTATTTGCTATGCAATGCAATACTTGTCTTTATTTTTCATTCTTTATGGAAAATTTAAAGTTAGAAGTAATACTTGTCTTTATTTTTCATTCTTTATGGAAAATTTAAAGTTAGAAGTACCATAATGATTTTTATTATAGTAAAAATTAATAGGTCTCTTTTTGTGATTTTGCCTAAGGCCACAAGATTTAAAGGGCCGGCCCTGCTTCCATCCTGTATCACCAACTTGCACAGATAGTCAGAAAATAAGAGCAAGACATAACATATACAAAACAAAGAGGGTAGGGATATTGGGTTGCCTCCCAACAAGCGCATTTGTTTATCGTCGTTTGCTCGACGGGTAGGAGGCTCAATCAGGAGGCCTCCCGAACGTCTCATACTTCCATTGCGTCCTCCTCTTCAAGTGTAGATAAAAAGTCAGGAGACGGAACACAATGTAGCATAAGAACAATTTCCTTGAGTTTTGTAAGAACTCCAAACTCAAGGCCAACATCATCAAGCTTGCCTTAATAGAATAATTATGATCAAGTTCATCTTGGCATAACTTGATAGGGATATGAGTCCCATGAATTGGAAAATGCACTTGTCCACAAGGGTTAGTAGCATCCACCAAAATAGAATAATGGTTCACAAACGGGGATTGAAGACTAGCAAATGTGTCCAAAAATTCATGATTAATATTAACAACTCTATGCTCAATATTAAACTTAAAGACCAATGGTATAGGTTGAACATATAGAGTTGATTTGCTAGAATCTAAATATGAATCTCTCACACTAAAAGGAATTTCGACATCATGCTCGATGTCTAGCAAAATAAAATCAATGGGAGGTTCAAGAACAGCCCCTTTCTTGAGAGCATCTTCCATAGTACCCCTTGGAAATCTAATAGATCTGTCAGCCAACTCTATGGATACTATGGCTCAACATGAGTTTGTGAACTCTTTTCTTCAACTATACAATTATTATTTACATCTATAGAATTCAATGCATCAAAACTATATGGAGATGGAATGGGTATAATACAAGAGGGATAAGAACTTGATACCTCACATTCCGCACTTACCTCTAAACTCATGGTTGAATCATGAGTTTCTTGCTCTGTTGTGTCACATAAGTGCTCGGAATGATCATCCTCAATGTGGATTAGTAGTTCCTTGAAGGTTGTCTTATTAATCAATTCTACGAAATCATTCAATTGTCTTTGAGTCTCTTTAGGCAATCGTGAGGAAGTTTCCCTCCAATTTGGATTAACGGAAACCACAAGAAACTCGCAATCCAAAAACCAATGATCAGTAGCTTTGCATATATCACAATAATTATAATCCATGACAGTTATGTTGCAAATAAAAAAAGAAAAAAAATGAAACAGTCGTAACACAAACTATATAGAAAAGGTTGCCTTAATTGCTCCCCGGCAACGGCGCCATTAACTTGACGCCCTGCAGTTTTAGCACAGAAAAGGACACGGCAAGCGTACCGGTCGTCAAGTAGTATTTCGGGATTTTTAGTTCCGGATTATCGTACCCAAGGGAGCACAAGACAAACAATTCCTATTTGAAGTTCGTTGTTAAGCTGTTTCGTTAAAAAGATGCTTTTTGGTTTTGAAAGATGCAAAAGTAAACAATAATTAAAAGGTGAACAAGTATTTAGGTAAAACCTGAAGAGATTAGAATCAGAGAAAAAGATAATCTACGGTTTTTGGATTCATAGAGATCAATTCCAATGCATTTAAATGACGATGAACATTGTGAAGTTGTTCTGATTTTAGGGGCAACGAATCATCTCTCAAACTAGTCCTAACTCCTCACGTTGTTTCGGACTCTAATGGAATCTAACCACCCAGCTCTCACGAATCAGGATGTAGCGAGACCCAAAGCATTACGTTCTTTGATAATTTCTAACTTTCGGTTTGAACCCTATGGTTATTGCAATCGTGTTAACCTAGCTATCACTAGTCTAGATTTAAACCCAATTTGTAAAAGATTTCTGACCCAATTGCAATCCACCTCTCACGAGTGTCAGATTGCAATTCCCACCTTCTATCAAGCCTACCCGGGAGATAGAGCATTAAGTTCAAATCTAATACAAACCCTAAATCAAATCAACCGACACAATATTCATTCATACATTCAATACATTAGAAATTAAATCTCTAATCCCCCATAACCCTAGACTATGGGGTTTAGCTACTCATGGAGAAAGAAGAAGAAGAAGATGAAGAAAAACATTCATAAGCAATCATCATATTGAAAGAGTAGTGGAAATAGAATACCAATGTAGAATTACAATGGTTGAGTTCAAGCACTCTCTTCTCATACAAAGCTTGCCCAAGTTGCTTCTATTCCTTCAAGCTTCAAAGTTCACCAGTCTTCACCTTCTAGATCTCTAGGATTGTCCCCAAAACAAGTTCTTTTTCTCTAAATTCGTGCTCTTCTATTTATAGGACTTCAAGACCCTCTTTTCCTTCTCAAATTCGGATTTGGAATAGGAAAATTTCTTTTTTTTTAAGTAGGAAACCCGTCTGGAAGTTTTCAAGCCTCGCGCGGGCCTGATAGAGGGCCGTAACGGCTTTGGGTCCTTGACAAAAGTTGTAGATCTCTGAATTCCCTTTGATTTAACATAAAATTCAAGGCAATCGGAGTTCGTATGAAGAAGTTAAGCTTTTCACAAGATCAGCCAGCTTCCAGAACTCCTAAAACCGGGTTTTCCTCTATTTTAGTCCTTTTTTATATCAAATCACCTACAAAACATAATAAGAGACACAATACGATTAATGAGAGAAAAGTGTTCCAAATTATACAATCTCGGGACTAAAATGCTTAAGAATGTGGGCTAAAAGAGGAAAAATCAAATAGAAACCACTCATTAACGTAAACACTGTGTGAACCAATCCAAGCCATTCATTTTAAGAATGGATGGATGAGATGCAATTGAGTGTTTGACTCGTTGACTGCAAAAAAACAGCACTTTTTAGTAAGGGGTAAGGGCTCTTTAGTAAAACCATCATGTTATTTTTTTTTTACCAATTCACTAATTTAATTTTTCCCGCTTCGTTTGAACTCCGATTGGCTTCAAACTTGCTCCATTAGTTTTGTTTTTTCAAGGGATTTCTATCAAGATCAGTCATGAATATATTTTGAAGCACGAAAAAAAATTATTTTCGGGGTTGATTTTAAAAAAAAAAGTTAAGTCTGGGTAATTTTTATCAACACTATACACTGGGTTTATCAACACTATACACTGGATTTATCACCTCATTTTCCAAAATCGAACATGATTTTTATCACATCATCACATGTTTTTTTTATGAACACTAAGCACTAGTTTTATCAACAGTAAACACTATGTTTATCATTAAATTACATGTGTTTTTATCATCCCATCACATGTTTTTTTTATCAACACTAAACTCTAGGTTATCACCCTTATTTCGTTGCTGATTTTAGAAAAAGTTAAGTCTGGGTAATTTTTATCAACATTATACACTGGGTTTATCAACACTATACACTGGATTTATCAACACTGAACACTAGTTTTATCACCTCATTTTCCAAAATGGAACATGACTTTTATTACATCATCACATGTTTTTTTATGAACACTAAGCATTAGTTTTATCAACACTAAACACTATGTTTATCATTAAATTACATGTGTTTTTATCATCTCATCACATGTTTTTTTATCAACACTAAACTCTAGGTCATCACCCTTATTTCAGGGCTGATTTTTAAAAAAAAATTTAAGTCTGAGTAATTTTTATCAACACTATACACTGGGTTTATCAACACTATACACTGGGTTTATCAACACTGAACACTAGTTTTATCACCTCTTTTTCCAAAATCGAACATGATTTTTATCACATCATCACATGTTTTTTATGAACACTAAGCACTAGTTTTATCAACACCAAACACTATGTTTATCATTAAATTACATGTGTTTTTATCATCCCATCACATGTTTTTTTATCAACACTAAACTCTAGGTTATCACCCTTATTTCGGAGCTGATTTAAAAAAAAAGTTAAGTCTGGGTAATTTTTATCAACACTATACACTGGGTTTATCAACACTATTCATTGGATTTATCAACACTGAACACTAGTTTTATCACCTCATTTTCCAAAATCGAACATGATTTTTATCACATCATCACATGTTTTTTATGAACACTAAGCACTAGTTTTATCAACACTAAACACTATTTAGCACTAGTTTGATACCCCGATATAAAAAAAATTATTAGTGAAGATTTATCAACACTAAACATTGTTTTTATCACCCCAATATAAATTTTTATTTTCGTGCTTCAAAATATATTCATGACTGATCTTGATTTAAAGCCCTTGGAAAAAAAAAATATTGGCGCAAGTTTGAAGCTAATCGGAGTTCAAACGAATCGGGAAATATTAAATTAGTGAATTGGTTAAGAAAAAAATGAACACATGTCCACATGGCACCATGCTATTACAATTATGCCCTTGCTTGTGTGAGAGAGGATGAAAGTGGCGTGAGTTTTTGTGGATTTTGGGGTGATGATGTGGCATTATGGTGAATGTTGGATCTAAGGATGTGTGGCTAGGATTGGTTCACACAGTTTTTAGGATAAGAGGAGTTTCTATTAGATTTCTCCTCTGGGCTAAAAACATCTAGAATCGATTCAATTTATGTCCAAATCAGGCATCACGATTCAACCTCTGACCGAAAAAATCATAGATTTTTTCTTTAATTCAAAAGAAGATTTGGATGGTATTAGAGCAAGAGAACTGTGGGCCTTATATGCCTTGGTCTTGCTCCTAACACTGCTCCCACTAAGGATTTAACCGGAGTCTTTAATTTTTAGCTCAATCCAGATCTCGGTAAGAGCTTTTGATATCCCAATAGTAGCTAGGACCTCCCAGATGCGAGCTTTCATTGTCTCCAATGTAGGACGGAAGGCAGAAAATGATCGAGTCAATAAACCGAGAGCTCCTAACCCTCTTCGAGGGTGAGATACCTTCCTATGGTTACAGGTGGAGCTGGAAGCTATAAGACCACTCCGCCACCATCTTATGCTCCAGGTGGCCTCGGGTGCCAAACCCCTCAAAGTCAGACTTGAGTACGAGAAGCTACCGGATTGTTTTTACCGGTGCGGCCGTATGGGCCATGCAATAAAAAACTATGCCACTGTTCTCCCGAGGGTGTACAAATTTGCACATCGCTACACGGGCTCGCCCCGAGCTCCCCCACCAGCCCATGCGAAGCTTTCTTCCGCTCGGATTGGAATGCCATGCCTACTCCTACACCTACGGTGCCTTCTCTAGTGCCGAAAAATTATATGTTTTCTAACCTTGATTGTCCTATTATTGTAACAGGTGCTCAGGAACATCAACAACCCAGAAACCTAGCACGCATGATACACCGCTCACCAAAATCAGGAATCAACCAACCACTATGGTTGAGTTCCCAACTCTGCCTAAAGATCTCGAATCAGATCGCGAATTTGTGTTTGCGTTCGGTCGGATCACGAATCGACTCCATGATGGGTAAATGTCGTCAACCAAATAATAAGGTCGGTCGTATTGATGCCCCTTGATCTCGTACTCCACTATAGTCGCGGCCCCAATGAGCGCCTTTGAATAAATGACTGATGCTTAGGGATCCGTCCAACGAATCAATCGAGCACCCGCACGCTAACATTCACATTAAGGTAGTGCAATTTTGGTGCGTTGATAACCTCATACGTCCAACATCGTCCGACTTCTTAACAAAGTAATAGTCATGCTTCACTAACTGTTCCATCACCTGAATGGAAAGTGGTCAGCTCATACAGTATCGACACCTAAACATCATGGGCCCATAGGTAGGGTTCTAGACAAAATAATCTTGCATTAGTCGGTCGTGGCCGTCAACACGACCTATGCTAATCTGTCTTTGGGAAGTTTCCCCTCTTTTGAGTCTTCGCCTCAATACGTCGAAGGCTCCCCAACATGAGCGTAAACCAAATGAGGAGGACTTGAACCGATTACTGGAATCGGGATACAAGCGAGGGTTCATCGGCATGATTGGGACTTTAGAGTCTTGACTGCATGCATTAGAAGAGAAAGAATTTCCCAACCACGTTGCAAGGAGCCTTTGGCCGGGGAGATCACCATGGGCGTCCAACCGTAATGTTGGAAGTTGTAGCATCCCATGATTTATGGATTTGGTATTCGTTTTTCAGAATGGCTAGCTCGAACAATGAAATCAACATCCTCAACCCCGGAAACTTATTCAAAGACGCTCTTGCCGACCATGATTATGTTGTGGAGTACATGATCAACGGGAAAATATACAACCGACCTTATTACTTGGTTGACGACATTTACTAATTATGGAGTCGGTTTTGAAGTCGGTTTGCCATCCCACCACACACAAACACAAATTGTTTGCTAAAGTCCAAGAAGGTTCCCCAAAAGATATTGAACGATCTTTTGGAGTCCTCAAAGCACGGTGTCACATAATTTCCTACCCCCTCGTGTTTGGAGCAGGAGGACTTTAGGCGGATATCATGCACACTTGTATCATTCTACTCAACATGATTGTAGAGGATGAACGCGACCTGTACGAACAAGGAGTTGAAGAATGGTATTATGACACCCTTCCGAAAATACCTGATTGGACAGCACCTGAACGATAGCACCAGACATGGACCTTATCCTACCAACAACATGTGGTCGTTCAAAACGAGGTGAGAAATGATAACACGTACCAGCAACTCCAAGATTGTCTTTTTCTCGCTTTTAGTAATGTACACCACTATCGAAGCTTTTGTCACCGACGATAATGAAAGCCATTTCTTCGGTAGTGAGAACTATCGACGTTCGGGTTGGTCGGCCAAGTTTCATTGATGATGAATCGAGCTTATTTTTATCACTGACAGAATTTTAGCAATGACAAGAATCGCCGATAATGAAAGTCAACACTGGCGATTCCATTTAGTCGGTGTTGAAATTTCATCACTGACTTTATATTTTTTGTTGGAGATGAATGTCTATGTATTCATTTCCAACCAAATTATATGTCGGTGATGAAATGTCATTACATACCAATGTTTAAACTTATTTTGGATAAGTTAAGCAACAAATTTAAAGAATATATTTTTATAAATCGTGCACCTAAACATGCATTACATGCAAATCCAAATCATAGATTCATCCAAACTAGTCTAATAATCATCGAAATAACGAAAATAAAAATTCTATAATATAAAGAAAAGCATGCCAACCCATAAATTTAGTAAATGGATCCGAAAAATATTTTCAATCACAAAGTCAGAAAGGAGAAGGTGAACTAACTAGTCGGCGTTAGAGTCGAGACGACGACGATTAAAAAGTCGATCTCCAAGTTGGTGATGATGCATGTGAGGAAGTCGAGTTGTTTGGCCATATATTCATGGGCTTTCTTGTCCCGCTTCCTCTATACGATTAGTTCAACCATTAACTCTTGTTGCACCGTGAGTTGACATTTTCGTTTCATGACTTGATTGGTGACATCATCCACCTTCTCGAACAAGGCACTATTGGAGGAACACCCAACATCCCTAACCCGTCGGACCCCCACTTTCTTCCTGAGGATAGTCGTGAATTGTCCTTTGGACTGCCTGACCTCCTTTTGATCGCTTCAATCTCCAAGAGATCCTGTCCATGGGAAAGGGTGATGTGTCATTGACACCATACTCTTGCGCAACTAGGGTCATAACTTTTTTTTGCTAAGATAGTCTGGAAAATGAAAACAAACGATTACTTGAAAAAAGTAATTTAATACAAGAGTATGGAAATCGTACCCCGCATTTCCTAGTCAAGGATTGTGGATTGTTGGGCGGGAAATACCACAATCCAACGTTGATGAGGGGAGTGAGGGACTCGGACGTGATAGAGGCTTTGAATCTCTTTGCATAGTCGTGTATCGACCTACTTTCCCTGCGGGTTTTCACCAGATATTTTGCCTGAGATGACTTATTCTTATCCGACTTGGCCTACCGAATTTTCATTTTAAGTAAAGCATTATAAGAAATAGAAAATAATTTATTTTCCAAACTTAGTGTACTTATCATATGATCGGGTAAAACCTAGTAGGCGAGAATCTACTTCCAAGCCTCGGGGCAGGACATGAACTCCTTAGGGATGTCATCCCACGTGTCTCTTCCTTTATTCAACTCCGTCTCCTTATATTTAGTCCACCACTCCATGCACTCGTATTTCTACTCTCTCTATCGGTTCTTAGCGACCTTATTTATATAGACCAGTAGCGCAACATTGTTATAGGGATAGTCATACATGGTTTGAAGAAAAACAGGTAACCCAGAATTGTGAAATTAAGAAAAGAACATAAGGATATAAAGTTATAAAAAAATTCATCAAATTTATACTACTTACAGTTAGCCAGACTCAAAGCACCAACCTCTTTCTAGTGGATATGTAATCGAACTTTATCGTCATACATATACAATTGCAAAATATGGACCCAATGTCTAGCACGAGCATGTTCTCCCCAGTCTTATAGATGGGAAGCTCTTTAATTGTATTCCAATCCATCATGATCTTCATTATTTGATTGAGGACGATGGTAACTTTTTTGCACCTTGTTTTTGTACTACTCTGTTTGCATAAACAAACGGTTGACCAGCTTAATCCTTTGTCGTGTTGGGGCTGAGTTCTTTCCACGTCTCGATCTCACCGGTGGAGGGTATGAGAAGTAGGCTTCACAATGGTGGGAGAAATGAGACAGTTTCGACTTCAACTCCTGTGGTGGACGTGACAAATTGTTTTGGACATCCTTGGAGGTACGAGGTGTAATAACCACTCACGGTCAACGCCAGTCAAACCTGCGAAAAACAGGAAAATTTTAAAAATTTAAGACAGACACTTAATTGAACCTAAAATTGACCTCGAGGGTCATACCGGACTTAAGTTAACCCCGATATCGACCAAAGTGAGTTTCGGGGGACTCAGGGCAACTTTCTGACCAATTTGGAAAATGTTGACTTTTCGCTGGAAAAGTCAACCGAGCGACGTTTTGGTCCATTCGAGGACCGTTTTGGATCCAAAAAGCTTAGCCGTCATCGCAGCGGTCTTAGTTGAGCCGTTTCCTTGTAGCCCGTGAAGTTTCGTAATTTCTTGGGAAAAGTGCCCGTTCGGGGCCCGAAACGTCCGATTTTCGTGAATTTGATTGGAAGATATTTTCCCAAAAAGGTGTGGGACCCACCTTGCCACTTGTCAAACAAGTGGTGGTGTTAGGTTTTTTGGGGGGGGGAATAAAGATAAGGCCTTAAGGGGTGTTCGGCCACACCTTGTAGAAAGAGAAACAAAAATAGAAAAAAAAAAGGGGGGGAAAAGAGTTAGAGAGAGAAGGAGAAGGAGAAGAAGAGAGAAAAGAGAAGGAGCTAGGGTTTGTGCTACTATTCCTGATCATCCAACCTTTGGATCGTCTCAAAGTTATGGGAATCAACGTCACACCGTGTCCTCTACGGTAAGCACCAAACCGATCTTTGTTTTGTTAAGTTCAAAAATTAGGTTTAGGTTTAAAACTAGTAATTTAGGGTTGTATTGAGGATGGGGAATTGTTGGAGACGTTTTGGAGATGTTTTGGGGTGAAGAGGGACGTTTTCTGGTGACCGGGAGCTACGGCCACCATAAGGGGTGGCCGGCAGGCCATGGGGTGGCTGGCCGGAGCTAGGGCCGGCCACCACCATGGTGGGCCGGGCCCATTTGAGCCCTAGCCACCCACGGCCAAAGTTGGCCGGGTGGGGCCCACGTGATCGGGTGCTCGGGTTTCGTGTTCGGGTGGTTTAGAAAGTTCCCCGGGTCATTAATCCACAACCGGATCGAAATTTGGAATTAAATTGTGAAAGTTGTAATTGACGGGTTTAGAAACTTGAAACGCTAATTAAATGACTCGGAAGTCGGAATTCGATTCCGTCGAGTGCATAGGAACCCTTGAATTATTCTAAGACCGTAGAAACGAAAACGGGAATTTTTGGAGCCCCGGAAGGGCGTTTCCAAAACCCGGGCAGATTCGCCATGTCGGGGGAATCGGGCTTTTCCGGGTCCATTATCGACAATGCCGAGTAATTGGGAAGTTTGGGAGTGATCGACATTGTCGGGGTTACTTTTGGGCGTCAAGTTTATTAAATTCCAGTTTATGTCTGCGAACTTAAAGGTACTTAAAATTATGTTCTTTTAGATCGTGCTGCAGACAGAGGGAAGGGAAAGCTAGACGAGTGACCGAGATCACGCCGGAGCTTAGTTGTGCGCTTTTGAAGAAAACATACGAGGTAGGGAAAAGTAGCCGGATCTCGGCCCTGACTAGGGAAAGTTAACAGTAGAATTGCATGTGACACCGGGGTGTCGTGGGTTAAGTAGGTTTATTGAATATTAGCAAGGCAGGCGACACCGGGTAGTGTCGTATGATACGGGAACATATCGAACATTAGAAATGCATGTGACACTTAGTAGTGTCGTAGGAGCAGTGAACTTATCGATATTAGAATTACTAGAGGCATATGACCATGCCCGGAGGTTGATTTTACTGTTGTGTCTTGGGTGGCCATGAGAGCCCGTACTTTACTGTTGTGTCTTGGGTGGCCATGAGAGCCCGTGTTTTACTGTTGGTGTCTTGGGTGGCCGTGAGTGCCCGTGGGGTTGTTGAGCCCGTGAGTTGTTGTCAGTGTGTCTTGGGAGGCCGTGAGGGCCCGTAGGGTTGTTGAACCCGTGTTTTACCGTTGGTGTCTTGGGTGGCCATGAGTGCCTGTGGAGTGTTGAACCGGTCTTGTTGCTGTTTGTTGAACTTTGCTTGTGATTGTGACTGTGGTTACCTGAGGTTGGAGACCCGACTTTGTGTCGGGGAAGTTGCGTGAGGTGTGGCTAGCCACCCGACTGAGATCGGGGGTAGGGGAGAGGTTGTGGGCTAGCCTCCCGACTGCGATCGGGAGAAGGTGCGCGTGGGTGTGGCTAGCCTCCCGACTGAGATCGGGGGTAGGGGAGAGGTTGTGGGCTAGCCTCCCGACTGAGATCGGGAGAAGTTGCGCGACAGGTCGACCGCCTGACCTGACTGGGATCGGTAAAGGGCAAGAGAGAGATGGGTTACTGAGCAGCTGGCGTGCGATCCTTTGTGATCTTGTTTGGTGTGCGATCCTTTGGGATCTTGGGTGTTGCGTGGTTGTCTGTCGTGTCTTTGGAGGAGGTCGTCAATCGTTGTGTCAGGTCTACATTACGTTTCCCAGCGTTGAGTCGGTTGAGGAAAGTAACAGTGTGTGTGTGTCGGTCGGGTTACTTGAGTTGGGGATAGTGATCCCCGGTGGTTGGGTTGTTGTTGGTGTTACCGGCATTGTCTGCTAAGTATGTCGTAGTCAGTCTGTTATCCGTGGTGGTGAGCGAACGCTCACCCCTAGCTGCTTTTCCTACAGGTACCGGTCGCAGGTTGGACTAGGTGAGCTTCCGAAGCTTGAAGAGCTAGGAGCGGGATACTGGGTTTACTTTTGAGTCTAGCGACGTATACCTTGCATTTTGTCCACTTGTTGGGACGTACTTTTGAGTTGTAAATTATTCTTTTGATGAACAAATTGATGGTTTTAAAGTGGTTTATTTAAAAGGTTTCAAAATGTTTTATTGTTTTAAACGTTCGCGTCCCGAGTTCGGTTTACTGAAATTGGGGCGTGACACGAGGTTCCACCAGTAGAGGTTCCTGCTCTAGTAAGAGCAGGTCATTCCCACCGATACAGGCATCCCAGCTTCGTCTTATTCGGCACCGGCCAAAGTGTTCTGTGAGCTTTTGTTGGTGGGCAGGATGGTTCATATGGACCTCATTTCCACCCAACTAATACCTTTCAAGCCACCGATCTCATACCCAAACCAAACGTTTACCAACACTTTCATACCCATCTGTCAGATTTTAGTTAACTTTCCGTCCAAATAAGTAAAATGTCCATAATACCCCTAACTATCACTCAAAATTTCAAAATCATGCCATTGAGTTTTCAGAACTTAAAAATAAATGAAATGACAATAATATCCTTCATTACTTTTCAAATTTTGAAAATATTCCTGCGTGATCGTGTATTCCTTATTGTTGAAGCGATGAAGGTGTTTCACGACTGGTTTGAGCCACTTTCTCACGATGTTTCCAATGCTTTTTTGGGAGGTTTTTGGCAATGGTGTGAGCTGGATTTCCTTCCTCCTTATGGTGTACGTTGGTCACTTTTCAAGCGTGGTTAGGGGCATTGGAGAAGTTATCGCTTTTCGTCTGATTGTGGACGATGGTTGCACCAACTTAATCCTTTGCCGTGTTGGGGCTGGTTCTTTCCATGTCACCATTTCATCGGTGGGCGGTATGAGAAGTAGGCTACACAACAGTGGGAGTTATGAGACTGTTCTGACTTCAACTCCTATGGTGGACGTGACATGTTGTTTTGGACCTCATTAGAGGGATTAGGTTCCACTAATAGTAGTTCCTGCTCTGGTAAATCACGAGGTCCTTCCAGCTGATATAGCTATTCCAGCTTCGTCTTATTCGGCACCGGCCAAAGTGTTCCGTGAGGACTTGTTGGTGGACGTGATGGTTTAGACGAACTTTCTTTCCACCCAACTAATACCTTTCAAGCCACTGATCGATGTTGCTTTCGCTGCCGAAAGATACGTTTCCAATTGGAAGAAGGTCTTTCTCAAGCCCAAGGCCTACTGGTTTAGATATGAAGATCCTGGAAATGGTTTTTTACGATCCAAACTTGACTTCTGAGGTCAGTGAATGGTACGAGGGCGGAGATTAAGTCTTAATGAATTACTAATTTGATTTCTATTTTTAGAGCCTCGTAAGGGCTAGCGTTTTAGCTCTTTTTGAGTTTTAATATAATCGTTACTTGATCTTTACGTCTTGATGTATTTTTCACGTTGGTGAGTGTTTTATTTAATAAATTTTCTGAACTTATAAAAAAAATTATTATGGCTTTAGCTTTTTTTTTTGACGAAAAACGGGAGGCATCAATTTTATATATCAATCAAAGTGACATACGTACAATCTGATGGAAGCGCACAAGCAATCGATAAAAATTACAGACTCCAATCTAACAAGCCTATAATATAATATTACCGAACTCCCTACTAGAAACGTACATAGGACGCCCTAGAACGTGCAAACACGTGCACGTCAAAAGTGCAACAAACATGCACACCAAACC
This sequence comes from Erodium maritimum, assembly GCA_963921825.1. NCBI lineage: Eukaryota > Viridiplantae > Streptophyta > Magnoliopsida > Geraniales > Geraniaceae > Erodium > Erodium maritimum. The sequence continues at coordinate 86,968,931 of OY997588.1, read as the reverse complement.
GTGCCACATAACGGGCACACCAAACGTGCAACTGGTGCACACCCAATTTGCACCAAGTGCAGTTATTGAAAAACTGAAAAACAAAAGGAAAAAAACCTAGCCGATTCAGAGTCGCCACTGTCTAACAAGGGACCTTGAGCCGAGGAATCCAGAAAACGCGAAACTCCAGATCTCCGTTAAAGGCAGCGTGACGAGTCGCCGAAGCTGCCCAACACCGCTCAGACCCACCTTGCGAGTCCGTTGGCACCAAAACAGCATCAGTCGGAGGCGGACACAGATTCCGAACAATGAAAATCCGTCGTCCGCCCTAAGATGAGAGAGGGAAAAAAGGGGGGAAGAGGTTGAAGTCGGAGGGAAAACGGAGTAGCAGATTAAGGGGACCTACCGGCGACGTCCATGGCCAGAGACCATGGCATCACCGACAGGAAACGGGAAACTCAAAGGTGCGGCGGCTAGGGTTGAAGAGAGGGGGTGGGGTGCGGCCGTTGGCTTTAGCTTTGATACAACGCGGAATAACAGTAAATAGATTGCAAGAAAGGAAAGTGAGAAACGGAGAAGACAAACGGCAGGGCCCACCTGCAGACAACAGTCGTCTTCTCAGAGGCTACAATACAACACAACACAACCCCACCCAAGAACGTCACTGATCCATCCATCGTCTCCTCTCACCTTCCCACTACTCTTTTCTCTCTTCATTCAGAGAAAGAGTATTGGGTCCAGATTGAATGATGCAATCAACCCAAGCAGGTTCCTCCAACGAAGCGGCTGGATCTTCCTGCCAGGTCTGTTTCTATTTCGAGTTTCTATCTTCTATTCTCTCTGTGTGTGTAGATTTTCAGTTTTGAGTAATGTTTTTTTTTTTACCTTTTTGCTGCTTTTGAGTTCTTAATGTTGTTTTGGTTTGTGGGTAGGCTTTATATTTTGAATCATGTGATTATAGCCTTTAAAAGCCCTTTCAGCTGATTCTGTATCTAACCTACCCTACTCAGATTGAGCTGCATTTATGCCAGTGCTTCATGGGCTTTCACTAAGTTAATTAATGTCAGTACCAATAAAATTTTCTTGTTGTTGTAGCTATGAATTGAAGATGCTTTGAGGTATCAAGATGACTAGTAAATCAAAAAATGGTGGAGAAAATATATTGCATGATGACCGCCATGACATACAGTTTATTGTTTACATGATGCTTGGATGAGCCTTTTAGGATTGTACAATGTAGACCCTTTTGACTAGTTAGAATGGAACTAATAGGTTGGTATATTGCAGGCTGACCACAAAATTGTTAGTGATAAAGCTTCAGATCCAGAACCAAGTGGGAAGCGCCCAGATCTCTCACTGCAAATACCTCCGAAACCTGGCAGTTTTGGTAGTAGCCGTAGTGGAAAGGGTTTGCTCCAAAGTCAATACTCGTCTAAAGGTAGTTCATCACCTGGAGGCTTCTTGAGGGGATTAAGCTTCAAGAAAAAAGGCATAGTACCTGAAAGTGAGAAAAGCTTTCTTCTCAATACGGATCCCAAAACTGCTCCTGAAAGCCCCGTTCTGACCAATTTGGTGTCCACATGGAAAAAATGTACTTCTCTCCCCGTCACACCAGCATCTAATTTATCTCCCACAGTTGCCACGCCATCTTCAGCTCGGATGTCTGGTGAGCGGCTTAAGTCACACTCACGTGTAAGTTGTTTCCTTTTTAGTGGTTTTGTTGGTATTTCTCACATTATATATTCTATCTAACTCTAGCATATTATCATGATGAGGATGTGGGAGCCTCCTGTAGCACTTTCATGAGCCAAAACAAGTGGAACATTATCTTACTTGCTACAATTTACTTTATCATATTGATATTAGTCAAAGGTGCTTACACTTCCACATGAGACGGTGTAAGCTAAAACCATGGACCAATTATAAGACATCTACTTTTTCGTGTTTTCCCATAATCTATTGCTAAGTAGCATAGTAAAATAAACTGGCATATTAGTCTAAGTTCATTATAATAAATTGTGTGCAGAAAGAGATAGCCCAGTCTGCAGTTTCAAGGTCCTTATCCATGCCTGGGCGGAACATTGTTATAGTTCGATCAATATCTTTTGCTACTAGGACGCCTGCAGATTCCAACGATGGTAAGTAGTAGCATGCGTGTTTTTTTTTCCACGTAAATTTGTCTGACTTCACTGAAAGTTGAGTATGTTTACTCTATTTGAAACTAAATTCCAAATAGGTTTAGTACTCCAGTGCTTCTCTCCCTCCCTTTCTCGCTAGAAGTTCTATTTTAGGATTACGGTGATACAAACTAATGTGAGGTCTACACTATGAACTCCAATTGTTGCTGCTTTTGTTTTTCTCCCATCTGAGAATGATGATTATAATGTCTAATCAGATTCTTATTGTTTTTTTTTTCCTTTTGATCCATCATTTCCCCATTTCTTTGGTTACTGAAAAAAGGAGATGAAATTACTCCTGTCCCAATGGAAAGCAATGATGAAGAAATTCCAGAAGAGGAGGCTGTGTGTAGGATCTGTCTTGATGTGTGCGAAGAAGAAAACACACTCAAAATGGAATGTAGTTGCAAAGGTGCCCTTAGACTTTTACATGAAGATTGTGCAGTTAGGTGGTTTAGCACTAAAGGAAACAAGAACTGTGATGTATGCGGGCAAGAAGTTCTCAACTTACCTGTAACTTTGCTTCGGATATCAGACTCTGTTCAAAGAGAGAGCACACAAGAGCACAATCAACATCGTTTACATCCACAATCAATAAGGTGACATTACTTTGATAATATATGCATTTAGTGCAAGAGCTGAAAGGTTCAACGAAGGGGTTTTTCAACTAAATTTATCGAAAATTCTACCTAATTGTACATTGGAAACACACAAGAATGATTGACTAAATTCATATACTTATGGCATACAATTATTTTTACCTATGTTTCCCTTTTTCTTCCCTACTAACTCTGAGCTACAATTTCATGATTGGTGTAGTGTCTGGCAGGACTTTGTGGTGCTTGTATTAATCAGCACAATATGCTATTTCTTTTTCCTTGAGCAGCTACTGGTATGATTTCTTGCTATGCGAAAACCTTTCAAAGAAACAAAGACATTTTACCATCCATCATAAACAAAAACCTTACATAAAACCTTATATAATCTGTGATCCCCAAATCTTCAATCATAAACTTTGATCATTCAAAATTTTACCATCCATCACTTTGTATACTTCATCAACCCCCAAGTCAATAATAAACATATAATAGTCACTCATCTGCGGGTGTTATCAATAACTTCACATTTGTTTCTGAAATTCAAATGGCTATGAGTGGTATAAATGTATGATGAAAATTCAATTTCTTTTCTAGGGTTAATTTTCACTGTTTCAAAGTGAGATTTTTTAACACATATTTCTTCCTTATCCCCTATTACATAATGATGTGCACTAAGTAATCATTCTGTCATCCACAGTGCAGCAAAATTCAACACTCTTTTGTGGTAAGGTAGAATAGAAACTTATAAGGGGCAACAAAGCAAATCTTACCATTTACATGATCCAAAAATGTTTCCTCCACTTAGTGTGTTCTGTGAATTATTTTCTTAATCTTATGCATTCTCTCTCATTTTCAATTTGAAAGATTCGTGACTTGAAGACCCAAGCAGTTGTAATTGCAGCGCCGTTTTCCTTTACCTTGGGCCTGTTGGCATCTATCTTCGCCATTATCCTAGGTATGGCTGAACCTCATAATTTTCTAGAAGCTTTTGTACTAAGTTCTGATTATATTGGTTCACAGCTATCAAGGAATATATTTGGACGTACGCAGCTCTTGAATTTGCACTTGTGGCTATAATTGTGCACTTGTTTTATAGTTGGGTGAGTACCTCTATCAACAGGTAGTTTGTTGGCATTAGATAATGTTGTTTCCAATTTGCTATGGGTATGGCTGGCTATACTTAAATAATGCCTCTTAAGTAGTGTTTTTTTTTATGGCTTATATCCGGTTTCATGCTCATAAATACAACATATCACGTTACATGTTTCGTAATATCATTGCTTGAGGGTAATGATTTGAATGATTCTATACGACTAGATACAAGGCATCAGTGTTCTATATAATCCGATACTCCCCGAGAAGTCTGTGAAAGTTAACCACCGAGTTTTGACCGTTTTCCACTGATACGTAGAAATTGGTCGAAACTCGGTCAACTAGTTTTCATATACAATTCTGAAGTGTATATGAAAATTTGTACTGAAGATCTGTGCATAGCAAAAACACAAAAAGAAATTATCTTTAGCAAGTTCAATTCACTTCTCAAATACAATTCAATTTCACAAAACATGAATTAAAATGTGCTTTGAACTATCTTATTTTGCTAAACTGTTGCTACTTTTTTGTCTTTAATATATTTATTTATTTAATACGAAACACATTTTGCCGATCTCTCCCCGATAAGTTAAAAAAATCCTGCATCGGCAGCTCTATGAGTTTTAACCGTTACCGAGTTTTAGAACCTTAGGCGTCCATTACACCTATTAAGGAACTCTGACTGAAGAACATGAAAGACCTGTCCCGACTTAGCAATATTAACTATGAAAACACTAATACAAGAAAAAACAACGTATCATATCCAGAATTTTAGTAGCAAACTTCTTCGCATATTAAAATAAACACTGGCTATAGTCGACTGTGTTATTGTTTAATTATACTCGTGTTTATTCCTGCAGCTTCATCTTAAAGCAATTTACTCAATTCTGCTAGCATCAGTTTTGGGTTTTGGGATAGCTATGAGCCTCAACTCGTTGTATATTCAATATTTTACTTGGCGAGTTCAGGTTACTGCCCAAAACTCCAGTCCAGTATGAGAGCCTATTCAAAGAGACTGAGATCTTCAAGGTTGTGGTGTTCATGAGTCATTGTAGTGTACATATACTTGTTACTCTGTGGAATTGAGCCACTCACATCAAAGTAGTCAGATAAAATGATGTGTGCTGGCCATAAAAGATGTACCAAACTTGTACAAAAAGTTGGTGTGCTTGTTACAGGGGGAGAAAAGATGTGCATGTGTTTTAAATTGTAAATTTTGTGATACTATGTACATTTGAGCCTCGTCTGTTTTCTACCATTACTTGAGTTGTGTTGTGTTGTGTAGTAGGATTAATCTCTGGCCTCTTATTTATTCTGATTCGGATGGTGGGTGACCTTGAGTTTTCTGTTGAATTTCTGTCTATTTTATCATGAGTTGTCCAAGGCATGTCTCAAGAGATTAGCGGCGGGGAATCATCTCAAGCACCGCCGGACTTATGATTCAAGTTATGGGGAATCTTGAGAAATTCAAGCCCGCCTGAAGCGTGAATGGACTACGAGAAAATGATCGAAGAGGTGTGAGCTAATGACAACCATCATCAACACGAGCATGTTGTCCAGAGGAAGGACTTGTTAATAAGTAAGGCGGAGTTGGAATGCGTTGTGGAGGTCGGAGAAAATGTCTAAAGACACCCTCAAGAGGCAGATGCATAGCAGGGATGGCAACAGGGCGGGTTCGGGGCGGGGTGCCCTCACCCCGTCCCCATATCCTTACCCAATGCCCTGTCCCCGCACCATTCCCGACTTGACCCTGAGTTGACCCTGTCCGGTACGGGGAATCCTCACCCGCCCCGTTTATTGTAAGGGTTGAATTTAAAACATATTTTACTGGATGAAAACTTAAAAACAAAAAAATTTAACCATCAATAATGGTAAAAAAAATAGACCTCGAAATATTTTATTTAACAAAAGAAAATATCTAAGTTCGAACTTAAAAGAGTGCTATCATTTTACAGAGAGAAGAGAGTAATTTGAGTATAATTTAACTGGTGTAGGACTTTGAATTTGATTTAGAATGTTTAACGAGTTATTGTTATTAATACTAATAAAATAGTCTTAATTGAGTTGGTAGAGGGGCTTATTAACTTTTAAGAAGGCTTGGATTCGAGTCATGTATAATAGTTTTACTTTTATTCAAGAATAATTAATAGGGATAATTGTTCAGAACTATCTCAAAAAATTGTATGGCTCTGTTAGGGTTTACGTTAGACCTAGGGTTTCAACCCTTTCTCGTCGTGCCTTACTCCGACGCAGGCTCTACCTCTCCCGACTATTGTCCGGTCCCTACTCTCGGCTACTATCCGGTCCCTACCCGCTGTTCTGGCGCGCACCCTCACACGTTGGCCCCATCCCTCCTCATCCTAGGGGCCTTCACTGCTCTCCTAGTTACGCACATCTCTTCCGGTGGTTGCCGTCTTGGTCGACTCTGAAGGCGTCTTCATTTCGTGTGATCCCTTCAATCCCTCCATCCATGATCCCTCGTCGGGCGGGGCGGGCATCGGGTTATCATCGGGACCGGCCAACTAGGTCGTCGCTTCCTCCACGTCGGGGATTCGCATGGGGACATTTGTGATCTCCACGCACTAATATCCTCTTCGGGCCTCCACGACGACTGGCCCAAGACCTTGCTCTGGGTTCCTTCTCTCGGCGCCTGATCCATGACCTTGCTCTGGGTCCTTTCTCTAGGCGTCCACGATGGCTAAATCATGACCTCGCTCTGAGACCGTTGTCGTATGGGGGAGATGGGCCTCCCAATTGGCCTCCTTCTCCGAGTCCCCAAACCTGGTTTGAGGCTCAGGGCCGGGGTCTGGAGTGGCCTCGGGCGTCGGGTTGGCGGTAAACCGGATTGAATGGCAGAGTTTGAGTGTTGGAGCAACCGATAGTAGAAAAATGGGGTGACCAACGAGTCACTGTTCGGGCGAGGGCTGGGAAACAGCCCCGCCGCCACGCATGAGTCATTAGACATGCCTCAGGGACAGGAAGGAGTCTCTGAGGGTGCCCTATCAGCCCTTCTCCACTGCCGATCACAAGTTCGGTTTTATCAACGAAGCAGAGCGTCGCCCTCGGGAGACCCAACGGTATTCAGACCCCCCCTTGAGTAGTGATCGTCAGCGGGTTTAGTTTTATTGTCTTTCAATTTCTCGTTACTAGATTTAGTTGTTTATTTCATTACTGTTCTAGTTCATTATCTTTGGTTGGTAGTTTTAGGTCGCCTCTATGGCATCTCAACACAACGTCCTAGACGTTATTGTAAGTACATGGTTATTATGTTTGTCCCGGTAAGGCTTACAAACATGTACTGACTCTTTTAAATGAATGAAAGTCGCGTTTACTCAAAAAAAAAGTTTCGTCTACGCTCTATGGCTATCTTAAAATATAATTTGAAATGACTATTTTTCCCTTCTATGTTTGAATTGAATTTTAAATTGATGAATTGAAAGACGATTATACCTCTTACTTCATTAAATCCTTAATAACTCATTAATATTTTATTAGCTTTAGTCAATTCATTTTTTTATTTCTTAATATTAATTTTTTAAAATAAATAAATTTAATTATTTATTTAATAATTTCAGAATAAATTTGTTAATTAATTAAATTATTTATTTCAAAAGAATTCAATTTTTTCAAAATAAATTATTTACTTAATTATTTAAATTATTTATTTAATTATATAAATTATTTATTTAATTATTTCAAAATAAATTGTTTAATTATTTTTTCTAATTAATTATTTCAAAATAAATTAATTAATAAATTAATTTTTTTAATTAATTAATTAATTATTATTTTTGTATTTAAGGTTAAAAGTAAAATCTGAATTATAACATATGTTATAAAATTAGAAATTGATTTTTTTTTAATTTATATATTTTAAAATTAATATTTTATTTAAGACATATTTTATAAATTAATTAGAAATTGTTTTGTTTTATTTGTTTATTCATTTACTATTTAAAAGGGTAAAATGTTATTTTTCCTTGTAAAAGTCAAAGGGTTCAAATGTTAAGGGTTAAATGGTAATTTCACTTTACTCTTAACAGGCACATGAGTCACATGTATAACAAAAACGGAATATTCCGTCCGTTTTTCTGACAGAAGTGTGTGGAGGAAATTTTAGGGTAGCCATAGAGTGTGGACGGAACTTTGTGCACCAAAATGTTTGTGGACGAAATTTTAGGGCAGTTTTGAACAATTATCCCTAATTAATATTTCAACTTATTTGAACTTTGAATATAATATGTATAAAAAAATTATCACATAAACATGTCATAGTTTTGTTAGTCAACAACGTGATAAACTGACTAAGCGGTCATGGGATCGAACCACACCCTTGACCTTTTTCGACATGATGGTTAAAATGGGCTTGGATCGGGGCGGGGAGTACCATCGGGGTATCGGGTCTCCGTCGGGGTTGGGTTACTTTACCATCCCTCAGCCTCGAGGCTACGCTTTTCGGTCGCATAAGATTTTGGCAACCACTCCACATTAGCGCACCGTGAGAGATTCCATGTAATGCCAAGTAAATAGTTAAACTCAAGCCTCTAGGTTCAATGTATAAGCATCTTGGAATATATGATAGTGAAGAGGAAGATGCCATCTTTGTCCATCTTGGCGCCGACGTCGAGTCGGATTCTTCGTCTCTGTTGACGGTATTAAAGATGATGAAGTCGTCCAAGGTGGATATTCATGTCACTTCAATCAACTTTACTGCTCCAAGGACACGAGACTAGGGGAGTATATGTGGTAAAGGTGGATGGGTATGGCATTTCAGTTTATTTGTAGAAGGGAGGAGTAAAGCGTTGATGGATTGGTACTCCACACGGGGAAGAATGCTAGTTTTAGGGTAAAAATTTCGTTCAAATTTTAGAGTTTTTTTTTCATCTTTTGGTCATAAAAAGTAATTTTCTACTTTTCCATCCAAAAATAGCAAAAAAAATGACAGCGATGAAAATTGAAACCAAGTTGACTCCAAAAAAAATAATAAACACATTATCTCAGCGCTCTCGTGTGTTTCTCTAGATTGATTCTAGCCCTAGCTCTCCTCTGACGATGTTAACCTCTACCACTTTGACTGGCGCGCCATTCCTCCCTCTACACTGCTTGTCCCGTCGACGGACTTAATAATGCCCCCATGCCTCTCTGTCGAATTCATCCGTCCAGTGAGAGAGAAGAAGAAGATGAACCCTAAAATCCCCTTAAAAATACCTATCTTTCACCGATCAATTCACTGCCACCGATGCTTCCCTCAGCATATCATCTTTCCATGGCGTTCTCAACCTTGGTGGTCTTTTCCCCAGGAAAGGCCTCGCCGATCTCCATCCAAACCAGACCTAAGCGAGACCGTCCCCTTAAGGCTATCTCCGATCCTCCGTCTCATCTTGCCACGCCACTGACCACGGAAGGACCTGTTTCCGTGGACTCAATGGAACCTTGGGCTGACAATTCTAATTTCGTCTCTTCGCTTCACCTTGATGCGTCACAACCCACTAAAGGTCCTGGTTCCGTGGGCTCGACGACGCCTATGGTTGATGGCCCTCTTAGAGACCCTGTACCATCCATGGTGACTCTCCAGGTCGGCTTCTCGGCTTGCTCTCTCGATGAGGAAGAGGCAATGGTGATCATGGTGCCCTACACTCCGGCGGATCCCACCGTCATCGCTCGCCAGCAATACAGTATGGTGGGCCATCTACTATCCCTAAAATCACCCCGTAAAGATTTCATGCTCAAGGTTATTACGCGGGCATTGCAACGGTCGACGTTAGGGTTAGTGGTGAAAGACCTGGACCCCGGTACTTACGGGTTCTACTTCGACTGTCAAGAGGCTAGGGCCTAGGTTCGTAACAACGAACTCTGGTGCTTCAATGGTTACCCGCTACTGCTAGAGGAGATTCAGGACCCGATGACTAGAGACCTTCCCAAATTGGATCAGATTCAATTATGGGTGTATGCACGGGGTCTCCCACGCTCGGTTCATGGCGAAGGCCACTAGGGAGTTTATTGGAGCCACGCTAGGGGAATGTGTGGACATATCCTGTGATCAGTAGTGCCTCTGCTGGGGTGGGACCGTCAAGGTCAGATTTTGGATGGAGTTTCACCGGCCCCTTCGTCGGACCATGATCATGAGGTTTCGGGAATTTCAGGAGTCGATTCGGGTCACATTGACCTATGACCGGCTCCCTACTTTCTGCTTCAATTGTGGTCGAATCGACCATATGGTCCGCGACTGTGAGTTGGAATTGCTAGGGATACATTGATTTGACGACTCCCTCTTGGACCTTGGATACCCTACCTAACCCTCAGGTAAGGGTGGAGCAACATGAACTGCCCAGGGCGACACGCATGTGAGGAGGCCTGGACTCAGGGCTCAAGTCTTCTTGGTCTGACCCATCTGTGAGCCTCATTCAGAAGAGAGACACTACGGGAGAGCCTCATGAAAACCAGGCGATGGCTGGAAAATAGCCTTGCCATAAGGAATATTAGACACTCGTGACTTTAGGGACCGACCTAGGGAGGGATCCCTAGCTAAAGCCTATCCTCCCCGTGTTACTGATGAGTTCAGGTTTAGTCGCATTCCACACGACGAAAAGAGTCTTCTCCATGGGATCAAACAACGTTTAGGCACCACTTTAAATAGTACTTTTCAGTTTCGTAATTTTATTTTTGTTCGCCTATATGACTCCTTAAAAACCGTTTTACATGGTCAACCTGTCTCGAAGCTTTTTGTTAAGGGACCTTCTGGAGTCTCAAACGTAATGACTCTTTTCCATTATTAATAAATAGTACACCAAAAAAACTGCAAAAAAATCATATCGAAAGTATACATAAGAAAATAAAAGGGAAAATTACACATAACCTCCCTTAGGATTGACTTATTTTTAGATACCCCCTTAACTATTTTTTTTTCTGATACACCCCTTAACTTTATTTTTTTTTTCAGTTTAGTCCGACGCTGTTAAATTTTGGATGGAAAATGACATGTGCTCCGCACATGTGATGATATTTTTTTAAAAATGTCAAAAGTAACCTCGTATAAAACCTACCCCTAACCCTAAACCAACTATCATCTCTACATTTTGCAGCTGCTATCCTTTCTCTACAACCTCATCTCGCCCACCTCACCTCATCTCGCCCCACCTCACCTCGACCTCGACCTCCAGCTTCTTCTCCGACCAGATTTGGGCAGAAATCCGGCCACGGCGAGGTGTGGCGACACTGGCCAGAGCTGAGAAGTCTTGTTCTCAACCCTCTTCTCCAGCCACGTCCTTCGTTCAGCCGGCAAACATGGAGGGTTGTGCTCCTGGTTCAGCGAGCTCAAGGTTGGGGTGGGTTTTTTTTTGAGCAAATGTGGATTTAGTGAGATTGGGGACTGGTTGAGGTTCATGGGTCATGGCTTTTCTTCTTCTTCTCCACGTGTTCTCTGCAAGTTTCTCAGATTTGGGTTTTTTGTTGTGTTTGAACAATTCCGACTACGGAGGGGCTGTGAGTCTGTGATTTCATATTTTGGGGCTTGTGAGTTGAGATTACAGGGCTTAAGTGTTGAATCTAGCTTCAATCAGGCCAAATCCGGCGTCAATCCGTGACAAAACCGGCCAGATTTGTTTGTTCTCCGGCAAGACCAGTCAAAGTAATTAATATATTTTTTAATAAAAATGTAAAAACAGAAGTATTTACAATTAAAAATAGACAATAATAATATTAAAAACATAATTAATTAAAATTAAAACAAACAATAATAAAATTAAAACATAGTTAATTAAAGTTTATAACAGATATTAATAAAATTTAAAACAGAAATAATTAAAATTATAAAAAGAATTAATTAATTTAATTAAAAACAAAATTAATTATTTTATTGTTGATAAAATTAAGGGAAAATTTCTTTTTAATACCCTGCCAAACATTTAATTTCACTTTGATACCCTGGCATAATTTTTTTTCACTTTCATACCTAAACCAAACATTTAATTTCACTTTAATACCCAACAGTTAACTTTCTGTTAGTTTGGATGGAAAAAGGTAAAAAGACCATAATACCCCCTTCATTGTTAGGGTGTTAAACTGAAAAGTATCGTTCAGAATTTTTAAATTTTACAAAATCATTTTTTATTTTTATTAATTCAGTTTTAAAATACAATTTTTTTTTAAAATTCATTTTTTTATATAAAAATTAAAAAAACTGTTTTATTTATGAAAAATATTTTTTAATTTTAAAAATTCAATTTTTGTTTTTAAAAATAATATAAAAACATCTTTTTTTACCTTAAATCCTTAATCATTTCTTTTTTTTATTTCCTTAAATCATTAACCAAAGCATTAATAGGTAATTAGTAAATTAGTTTTTTTTTTTCATTTTCACCACACGATGAACACGATGAACAAAGCATCAAACCATTAAACCATCTTCGTCCATTTTTTTTCCTTCAAAATCAGAGAGCAACTCTCTGGTTCAAGCGTCTACACACCAACTCCATGCTCAACAATCATACCCAAATCACCATATCTCCAAAATCCCCAGATCTCTAAACCCAAAAAAAAACATTACAATCAGATTTGGGACAAAGAACACGATTTGGGGATGAACGACAACCTCATCCATCTACCGAACCTGTCCAAAATCTCACGGATCTAGAAGACGACAACACCCATCTACAGAACTCGTCGGAGATAAACAGAAATCGTCGAGGTCGTTCCAGACCCGACGAATCATGCCGGATTTCATGGTGCCCGTCTTCAATCATCCTCGGTTCAACCCATGGCCAGCGAAGGAGGAGCCCGTGGAGTACATGAGGACGACGATAGCGTCTTCTACAACCCATCACGAACTCGTAGGACGGCGGCATCATCTTCTCCGACCTGTTCTTCAGATCTCTGGTGCAACGTCTTTCTCCTACGTGATCTTTGGGGAAGAACGCTCGGCAAGGTGAAAAATCGTTGATAGGTAGATGAGTTTCAAGGGAAAAGTAGATTTGGTTATGAGATAAGAACAGGGAAAAGAGGATCTGATTGTGGGAAAAGTAGATCTGGTTGTGGGAAATTTACCTTCACATAATGGTAATCGTTGATAGGATGAAGGGAAAAGTTCTTGCGACTGTCGTATCAGATTGGGGTCAAGGCCTTGAAGGGCTAATCTTGCTATCATGGATTGATACTCTCTGGTTGTTGAATGCATATCTATTTTCCTTCATCTGATTTGAGCTTGCCGATATATGATGTTTTGATTAACTCTTGATTAATGATTAGGGAAAGAAATTAATTAACTTCGCTTAAAGATTAATAAAGATTAACGAAGAAGCACAAGAGAGAGGGGTAGAAAAAAGAAAAAATCAAATTAAAAAATATTAATTAAATTAAAAAAAAGTGATTTTATTTTAAAAATAGTGATATTTTCACTTTAACATCCTAACAATGAAGGACATTATCGTCATTTCACTTATTTTCAAATTCTGAATCAATGGAATGAGTTTGAAAATTTAAGTAATAGTTAGGGGTATTATGGTCTTTTTACCTTTTTCCATCCAAACTAATAGGAAGTTAACTGCTGGGTACTAAAGTGAAATTAAATGTTTGGTTTAGGTATGAAAGTGAAAAAAATTTATGTCAGGGTATCAAAGTGAAATTAAATGTTTGACAGAGTATTAAAGTGAAATTTTCTCTAAAATTAATTATTTAATTGATAACAAAATTTAATAGGTTTTAGGTTTTGTAGAACAATGGCATGGATTTGAAAATTTAATGGTTGGTGAGGGGTAGTTTTGTCTTTCTACAAATTTTGGATGGAAAGTTAACAGCGTCGGACTAAACTGAAAGAAAAATAAAGTTAAGAGGGTATCTGAAAAAAAATAGTTAAGAGGGTATCTAAAAATAAGCCAATCCTAAGGAAAGTTATGTGTAATTTTCCCAAAATAAAAAGTAAGGTACCGTAGGTGCATTTAAACAATATTAAGCCTATTATTGATGAAGTAATCTTTCTCGATACGCAGACAAAAGACACAAATAGAACATGAATATATATACATATGCACAGCACATCCAAGACCGTACATTATCTACGTTTTTGTTTAGCCACAGGTTGAAATACACAGCCATCCTTTCTCATCCATATTGTTGATCGAGTTCTCTTCACATGATCTGCAAACAGACTATGCCTGCCACCACATAATGCAACTATTAGCTTACCCTCAAAAGACCGAGTTTTCTTAATTTTAACCATCAAACATGCTTAACTAATAACCGTGTCATGTTTATGTTATCAGCTATTCTATCAGTCATTTGTATGTACCACTTGGAAAGGTTAAGCAAACCGCTCGTTCAAATAATTAATCTTGCCTCAGCACTACGTACATAGCATGAACTCCTTAATGACATATTTTATTCAGAAATTTGTGATTTTCATTAAAACCATCATATCATAATAGAACTAACCTTTCATAGTCAAGCGTCTGAGTAACTATACCATTTAGTAGCAACTCCGAACTGTAAACTGCTGTACCTACAGAGCAGAAAAAAAAAAGTAATGTTAATTGCAGCCTTACCCAGATAACAAACAACCCCATAAGGTAAAAATTCTCAACCTTTTTCAAGGAAAGGCACACAGAGGGCCTCATCTTCTTCACAAGATATAACCAACAGATCATCTGGTACTTTATCATCCTTGAGAGCACTTCTGCCAATTCTCTCCAGGGCCTAGTGAGCATCAACCCAAATTAAATATGCAAGTTTCATAAATATGCTAATTGCTTATCGCCAACGGGCATAACCATAAAATATAGGTTCAAAAGAATGACATGGGAGAATCAGCTACCTGTCCATGAACTGCTCTAACCAGATTCAAGATTATTTCTTTACCAGGTTTTGTGTTTGGAGTGATTAAGACCCTTCGCCCCTGCATAGATACTGATGTGAGTGGAAATAAAGGTATGGGTCTACAATGAATCTGATTAAACCAACATACATCAGCATTTTTACCTGGAGAAGTGGGCACTGGTTTGCACGTGCCAATGAAACTGGCATGCAAAACCCAAACTCTCTTTCCTTCTTGGCATCTCTTAGAATGTAATTTTTCTCATCAATGAAACGGTTGGCTTGCCCACAACTCTCAATCCATAAATGTGTTACCACCGGTTTGCCAGAAGCAATAGCTTCCAACATATTCCTTGTGCGAACAAACTTATCTGCTATGAAGTGGGTGGCATCTGAAACTGAAGATGCTATGGAAACTCCAAATCGGGCCAGTATCTGAGACAAAATAAATAGCAAAGAGACAGTTTAAAACCCGTTTAATTCTAAAAAGAGTACATCAATAAGAAAGGATTACCTTTTTCTGCTGTTTAACGATATCGTCATCCAAGTGGCGACTATATAGAACTCTAACATCAGCCATGGCCCTCCTCTTCCTTAAATCTTTTGAAACTAGTGTGCGTTCAGATACCGGGGAACTTAAACTTGTAATTTTTCTAGTAGTAAGACAAGATCTTGATTGAGTTCTTTTGCACACTTGTCTGTAGTATTCATCACCCATACAAACAGGAGATGTATCATGCACTGGTGTCGTACAGCTAGTTGGTGTTACTGATGGTGAGTCGGGTGGTCTAGATTTCATTCCTGGAGAATCGTTTAAGCTAGTAGTTGCTTCTGCATGATCCTCAGGTGATAGGGGATCAGCATCAACCTTCTTTTCAGAGTGCTTAACTGCCATAATCTCAACCAAATTTTGGTCTAAGAACACCTCTGGATTTGAAGATGATCGAGTTCTCTTAGTACCTAATTCTATAGGTAACCTACTATTGCAAACAGATTTTTTCAGCCCACTGATAGCTTGTCCAGTGTCTCTCTGCCTAGCTGATGGTTTGGACGCATCATTTTTACTTTCTCCACAAACAGAATTTTTTTGTTTAGCTTTTGATAAGCTAGAACCCTTACTACCAGTATTGTTCTTTCTTTTCTCTTTATGGACCTCAATCTTGGACAAATCCTCTTCTTCCTCACAACCACTAGGTGTACTCTGAGCCCTAACCAAGGAATGCCTGGTTCGCTTGGCAACAGGAGTTGTAATACCTTTCCCTTCTAAACCCCGCTTTTTAGTCAAGGCAGCAACACTTTGCAACCCAGTCCCATCAACGACACCATCACCACTGCAGCTTCTTCTTGAAACCCTTGCATTTTGTTGCTCACTGTCCTTGGCTTGAACTTTCCTCAAGTTTCCACACCCATTTGACTGAGCTTGCTTTAATCTTTTTGTTCCTCGCAATATATCAACCTTCTTCCTAACAATCTTAGACCTTTTCTCCAATAAGATGAAAGCCTCTTCACAAAACTCAGCACCAATCCTCTTCTTTGATTGTCTTGTAATAACCCCTATATTAGAAGGGCATCCCCTCGTTCTCTGCTTTAAACAAACACTATATTCAATATTTCCTCTACAGTCTCCATCAAGGGAAACCTTCAAATTGTTTTCGGTACCTACACAAGCACCATTAGCAAGATTCTCTCCATGCCATAACGCTTCCATGGCTTCAGCAGCCATTTGAGTATCAAAACGATTGTCTGGGATTCCTGGCGCATTAGTATCAGTATCAACTGTACTTCCATGACATTCATCAAACTCATTGACAAGATTCCTTTTAAAACTCAATTCAGTCATTTGTGCTCCCTTCTTAGCCCCATTTGCACCATGCTTCATTAATCTTGAATCAGAATTAATCAAACGATCTTTTTGCTTATTTACATTGTTTTTCTTGGACTTCTGGGTTCTGAAAAGCAATCTTCTATTATCAGCGAAATCTTCCTTCTTTCTGCAGAAAATGTCTCCTCCTCCTTCATCCTCACGATTATCATCCCAATCAAACACCCCTCTTTCTCTAACCGTGGATTTATTTTTGGCTAACTTGGCCAAACTTTGTGGACCTTTTGCACTTGAAAGGGAATTTAATTTTCCCCTTTTAGAGTTTCCAATGTCAGTGTCCAGATCAAACTCCGAAGTATTGTTTTTGAGAAACTTGTCCACAAAATCAAGTGCATTTATCTGAGATAAATCACCAGGTTCTTGAGAATCAACGTAGCTTAGCCCTGCCACATCACCATTGCAAACAGGCAGGTGAATAAACTCTTCTCCTTTGTTAGCAATATTAACGTTGTGAAGAAATTCGGAGTCCTCTTCATCAATAAAAAGTTTCCTAGCAATCCCGCTCTTGCCTTCAATACCTAATTCCTTCCCATTTTCATTATAATTCCCCCAGTCATGTTCCTGAATGACTTCTATTCCAATTTCTGGTGAACCCCTCATACATGGTAAGCCATTAGTTTCATTAGCGTGTTTTTCTGAGTGCAACTCCTTGTTGGTGAGCTTCAAAGCCATATTCTGAGCTGCTAGACCAGAAGCCCTCAAAGATGCAACACGAAGTGAAGTGAAAACCATTGCCAGAGAACCTGAAGTGAAGGAAAATTAAAATGCAGTACTTCTAAGTAATAAATTGAGACAATAGCTTGAACAGATGTGAACTGAATGCATTGAATCAAACAAACCAAAATTTAGCATTCAGATAATGCTGGAGAAGAACTGCATTCGACCAATCATTCCGGAGTAAGATATTGGAAATGGTAAGTCAGAGAACAAAAATAATAGATCAGTGATAAGAACCTTAACCATATAAATGATTTGGATGAAAAACATGGAAGACAAAACTGGACGGTGAGAAAGCCTTTTACATGCCCTATCCCTACTCTTACAAGGAAATAGGGTAAGTCCATTTGGCAATGAGGCTTCTTTATTAATGAAGACAAGACCTTTTAGTTGCATCATGATGATTTTGATTGAGTATCGGATTAAATCACCCTAACATTCTTCATATGACTTTCATAATCACAAAGTACAATTATGCAGGGGCAGATCAATAATATCAGGTTTCAGCCTTTACTTCACCAAAATGGTAGCTGTATCTGAATCATAAAGCTGTAAAAGAAAACGAGAAAACCAAATGGTTCTACCCGGTATGACCCAAAATAAGTGCCCCATTTGATTTTTTGCAAAATGAAGGATCAAATTTGTAAGTGATTCACTTTCTCTCGTGTGCATCACTTTCAAGCGGTTCTAACTTAAAGGGATATTATTGAAAATCTAAATTAGATACTTAATTCGGAAACGAGGGAGCATGTTGTAATTAAAGCTAAAAGTAGGACATAAAAACTTCAATGGGGTCCCAAAGTTTTAGTATATCAATTATAGCAAAATAGAGATAAATAGAGTAGTACATGAGTGTTTTACTTGTCAACAAATAGGCATAAATACAGAACTGACAAATGAAAGCGCTTATCTTTAGTATGTACAATTAAGGTCTAAGTCTGTAAAACTTAAATTTCTTTCCTACTTCATGTAACATTTTCAACAAGGTCATTGAGGAAAAAAAAAAATAATATTACTAGTTGACCGTAAAATAAAGAAATAGGACATTACCAGAGCTAAGAACTAGAATTTAATCTGAAATGATTATGAATGTGAATCACCTGAATTATGCTTTTTATCAATCAAAAGATCATCTTGCTCCATTGCACCTTCCTCCTTGTGCTCATCAAGACAAGAGCTCTGCTTTTTCTCCCGGTAATCTGACTGCCCGTCGTTCCATCTCGTGGTGTCATCATCAGATAGCTCATCATCATAACATAAAACTTCAGTTTCAGCTGTACCTTCATCATCACTATCAAGGGCCACTTCATTCTCGAAATCATCTAATAACTGTGTATCCATATTGCCAATGCAGTCTGGATACTCCATTATTTGGGTTTCAACAGCAAGATTCGTTGCTTGGATTTCACTACTGAGATTCATGAGTTGGGTTTCGCCACAGAGATCAACTAGTTGGGTTTCAAATGGGTCACCATTGGGAATAGTACGATCAAAAGGCTCAGTATCTTCAAAATAACATAACTCATTTGCATCCCTGTCTCCTTCACCTATATATTTAATGTCAAAACAATTGGTCATTCTATGAATTGAATCATATAGACGTTGATTACAAAGAAAGAAAGAAAAAAAAGGTTCCATTTTTTTGTTTGTTTTTTATCTTTTAAATTTCAATCCTGAAATCATGATGAAATGGCATATACCCACATGGTAGATTGCTTAGAATAGAGCTCACTCATGGGCTTCATCACAGTATATATCAAATCCAGCATAAAAATTATGATTTTTATGAATAAAAACAATTTATGAGAAACTAAAAACAAAAATGTAGGGCGTAAAAAGGAAGAAAAAAAAACATTACCAGAGGGTAGAGGAGGCGAGAACTGGGAATCGAGGACCTGAGTGTCAGCGAAATCGAGTTTAGCGTTCTTCGAAATGGGTTCAGTATCGCTTCCATCGTTCCCAAGAGAGCCCATTCAGACCAGAACAAGGCAGGAGCAGATGATACAGATCAAATTCGACTGTTACTTGATTGATTCAGCACATCAAAATTCTCGCTTGAGTTAGGGTTTTTGAGAAAGCGGGGGAAAATTGGAAATAAGGGGAGAATTTGGAGGGAAAATTGGGGATAGTGTCGTAGTTAGAGAGGGAAGTGGGGAATATTCCCTAACCTTGCCCTTTTTTCAGACAAAGCCACATACTTTTTTAACTTCCTATTTGGAGGTGAGGGGGCTTTACAAAAATTTCTTTAATTTTCTATTTTAAAATTTTAAAATACTTCTTACTACCGAGTAATGTATTTAAGGGTTCTTCATTTCGAGGACAGACTCCGTGTGTTTCTCCGAGTATTGTATCTAATCATAAAGGTCCTCGGGTCAACATTCAGACCGAAAAGGTGGATCCGGGCTGAAAAAATTTGGTGATCGGCCAGATCTCTGATGGCAGGGTCAGTGAAGTTTCAGCGCCCATTCTGTCTAGGCACAGAGATAGTGAAGGAGGTGCTACCAGAGTAGTGAAGAGGAATGATGTTGATGCTCCCCGAGATGATCAGGCGAGGGCTGACAAGCAACCCCGCCAAGAGGAATGTTAGCCTCATCAGGCTTCAGGGGACTGGCTCTAGGAGGGGTCCCTAGTAGAAGCCTTGCCTCTTACTACTGATGTAGTCCACGCTCGTGATTTAGAGCAGGACTTCCAGTACCATCTTCTTATCCCCACCTTTCCTTCCTGTCTTTATAGCAATTCAATACCGTCTGTGACGGTTCGAGTACTTCAAAGAACTACGAACACTTTGTTCTATGTATGTTCTTCCCTCGTAATCAGGAAGTATGTTCCATGACGCACATCTATATAGTTGGATTCTAAATTTTAGTAAAAAACATCATTTTAAAAAAAATATATCACTAATTCTTAAAAACTACAAAACTCTAAAATGTCAATAAACCATCTATTACTTTTTAAAAACATATCACTAGTTCTTAAAAACTACAAAATTGTAAAATGTCAATAAACATTTTATTACTCCGAATATTAGATTTACCATCAAAATAATGTTTTAATGAACTTCATAAGCTTTTTGTATTAATTTTAATTTTTTTTGTTAATTTTTTTCAAATATTTGAAATACGATTATTTCAAAAATAGATTTATAATTAATTTTACTTCATTATTTGTTGAATTCTTTTAAATTTTCATCAAGATTATCATTTTTAAAACTTTAATTAGTTTTAATTGATCAATTTTTGTTAATAATTTTTTCTATAAAAAAACTTCTCTTAATAATTCCCATTTCTCTAGTTTAATTGTTTTTTCTTTAATTTATATTTCACCCGCATACGTTCTGCATTATCACACAACATCCAACCTGTTCTGAAAATCCACCTAACTTCGAACCATACAAGTCCAGCAATTTTGCAGTTTCACTCAAGTTTTCACAAATTACAATTGTTCTCAAGGATGAATGAAGTTTCCTCTACGCAACTCTGCTTCAAATGTCACATTGGACTTCATTTTTGAGGCCTCCTGCAGATTAAGTTGCATTTCATTACCCTGTTCTTTTGGTTCATCCGGTTATACTTTCATTTAGTTACCCTCTTCTTTTAGTCCTATCACTATAATCACTTTTGTATAAGAACTCTACTTGGTTTTTGTAATATCTCTGTAGCTAGAGACTTTGTCCTCTCTTTTCAACTTTTGAAAAGAGGGAGATTTATAATACTGTTTTGCTGATAAAAAAAAACTTTGAACAAATGAAACCCAGAGAATATAATTTTGCAGACTTCCAACCAATAAACAAAACAAAAACAAAATCTACAGAAAATGGAATGAACCATGGATTTCTAAAATCATCAATTCATAATTGTCACAAATAACTACTGCAAACCACAACTCTACATAACCAAGCAACTATTTTCTATGACGATTATAGAAAAAATGGAGAAGACAACCATAACCAAAACCCAGATTTATTAGTTCCTACAATCACGTTTGCACAAAAATAAATTATATTTCCAAGAACTTCCACAGTTGCACGAATTGATGAGGACAAAATTGCAAGGGGAAACACCCCAAAAACGTCAAAACTCTCAAATCAAACCCCAAAAACTAACTATCCCCTCTCCTCCTCAACTCTCGACCTGCATCGTCGCCGGTCCATTCTCCGAAACTTCCACCATGTGGCAACAACGTTTCCTCCATCATCTCCTCCCGCAGAGATGTCAAGGACATATCGAGGTCTGGTTGAGCATAGTGAACGGTGTCACATAGCTAACAAGTTTTGGGCTTGAATTAGACACAAAAATAAAAAAGGTGTAAGCTTTTGTATTGAATTGAAGACAATCAATTACATAAGAGACAAGCTTTAGAAGCTCCTTTTTATACAGCTAGCTACAGATTAAACATGAGAAATTCGATGCCTTAAACCCTAGGCATAGCTATCTATATATAGGGGTGCTCTACTAGAATTCAGGGATTGAAATGATGACAGAGCCAACACGTATTCGTGCTCTGAATTGCAGGACCACACGAGGTAGACGCTGACGTGTATCAACGAGCTGAAGTGGCCAATAGGATTAGAACACGTGGCTAAAACGGTCTTCAATAACTAACTCGCACCAAGTGAAACAATGACTTTTATTGATCTACTTTAAAAGAGAGGAACGGACTTGGTTGAGTCACAAGCAATCGTGACAAGGCACCCTTCTTTAGGCAGGCTTGTCCTCAAGCCTGGTGTTGAGGCAGCCAATCCGAAAATAAAGCTTGGATCAACGAAGCATCCTCCCAGGTAGCATCCTCAATTGTAGATTTGTCCCATAGAATCAGGTATTGCACCATTGCAGCTTTTGCTCATTTCACCATCATTGTCTGAAGAATTGTTGCAGGAAATAACTTTAACTAACCATCGATAGTAGTGTCAGGCAGAGATTGGTGAAGTCTGTTCTTATGACCAAGTTGCTTCTTGAGTAGGGAGACATGAAAGGTTGGGTGGATTTTGGACCCTTCAGGGAGCATAAGAGTGTGAGCAACTGTTCCCTTTCTTTCAATAATTTGGAAGGGGCCATAGAACCTTACAGCAACTTTGATGAATTTCCTAAGGTTCACAAAGTTTTTTCTGTGGGGTTGGAGTTTGAGGTAAACCCAATCACCTATTAGAAAACTGTCTCTCAGTTCTGTTTTTGTCAGCCTGGATTTTCATCCTCTCTTGAGCCTTAGAAAGATTTTCCTGAAGCAACTTGATTTTTCATGTCTATTCTAGAGAAAGTCCTCTACAACTGGGACTTTGGAAACATCTTCAGACAAACCCAACAATAAAGGATCATAACCATAAAGAGCCTTGAAAGGACTCATTTGGTGGGAGGAGTGAACATAAGTATTGTACCAGAACTTAGCCACAGCTAGCCAATGTGCCCATTTCTTAGGGTGTTGGTGATACATTGCCCTCAAATAGTTCTCCAAACATTGATTAACCCTTTCAGTTTGTCCATAGGAAGTAGATAATTTAAGCTGCACCCCAATTCTCTTGTAGAGTTCTAGCCAAAAATTGCTGAGAAATAATCTGTATGTATCAGATACTATTGATTCAGGCAAACCATGTAGCTTGAAAATAGTAGAGAATAAGATTTTTGCCAACTGAGGTGTTGTGTAAGGGTGATGCAATGGGATAAAGTGGGCATACTTAGAGAATCTGTCCACTATAACCCATATGCTATCTGATCCTTGTAAGATTGGAAGACCCTCAATAAAATCAATTGCAATGTGCTTCTAAGGTGAAGTAGGAATTGGCAGAGGTTGGAGCAGTCCAATATAAGCAATATTTTCCATTTTAGTTCGGCGATACGTCTCTGGCACCATTTAATATGATTTACATTCTTCCTAAAATGGTGGCGTCCCCAATCATCTAGAGATTTTCATTGTTCGGCCTCCTCCACCCCTGCTCTGCCAAATAGGAAGCTATCGTCTGCAAAAAATAGGTGAGTGATTGATGGAGATGCTCGCACCACCCTGTGGCCGTGAAACCTGCTCTGTGATTCGTAATGGGAGATCAACCTGGAAAATCCTTCTGCACACATGATAAAAAAATATAGGGATAAAGGATCGCCTTGTCGAATACCCCTCTCTGGTATAATCGGACCAATCCGTCTCCTTTCCGCCGTCACCCACAACTTCGGCGTATTAACACACTCCATCACTAACTACACCCATCTCCCGTCAAACCCCATTTTTATAAGCACATGTTCCAGAAAATCCCAATCCACCTTGTCATAAGCTTTGGACATGTCCACTTTCATTGCCATCAGTCATTGGCCCCCCTGACGTCTGTTTCTCTGAGCATGCAAAATCTCGCCCGAAATAACTATATTATTCGTTATCAATCTGCCTTGTAGGAACGCGCTCTGCGACTCAGAGATTACTTCCTGCATGCACCCCTTCATTCTCTGCACCATAACCTTCGTGATCACCTTATAACACACGTTACAGAGCGCTATCGTTTATGTCCTGCGGGAGCCTCCTTGTCTCAAAGCACCTGCTCCCCTACAACCGGCCAGTACCGTTGGTAGAACCCCGGGTTAAACCCATCCGGCCCTGGTGCTTTCAGTGGGAGCATACTGAAAACCGCCCGTCTCACTTCCTCACTGCTAACCGGCCTGAGAAGCACGTGATTCTGTTCAGAAGTAATTGAAACCAAAATTAACGTGCTTACCTCATCTTGTTTTTGGAATTCCGGTTTGAACAGCTCCCCGAAGTACTCTTTGATCACCTCCTCAAGTCTTGCCCCCCAATCCTTGAGAACTCCATTTTTGTCTTTCAGCCTTTTAATCATGTTCCTCCGCCTTCTCCTTGAACACTTCCTGTGAAAGTATTTTGTGTTACGATCACCTCCCTTATACCAATGTTGATTCGCCCTTTGTCTTAACTGATCATCTTTCTGCAACAGCAACCCCGTGAGCTTCCGTCTCAACTCACACACCCGTTCTTCACTTTTTCTGTCCCACCTTCTTTTCAGCCTGTCCATCTCCGCCTTACAGTGTCGAATCTGTTGACTTAAAGGTTATGTGTTCGACTTTGCCCATTGTGTCAACCTCCCGCCCATCCTTTCCAACCTACCCGTGAGCGTCAACCCTTCACCACCTTCCCACACCTCCCTCACCAACGTCCCACATTCCTCCGATCGTCCCCATGCTTCCTCAAACCTGAACACTGGGGTTCTCCTCTCCCTGTCATCCCGCTCGCCCATAACTAGGATTGGAGCATGATCCGATGGGGACAGTCCCCCGTTGATGAGCCTAGTATCAGGATACAATCTCTCCCACTCCCTATTTATGGATGCTCTATCAAGCTGCTCCTTCATCCTATTCGGCCCATTCCTCCCCGTCTCCCACGTATACCTATAACCCTCAATGTTCAAGTCCCGCAACTCCCCATCCTCCAATGCTCTCCGAAAACCTTGCATCAACCGATTCGGGTATCTCCGTCCACCTCTCTTATCTGCTCCCGAAAGCATATTATTGAAATCACCTAGGACCGTCCATGGTAAGTTCATACGACCTCCCAAAGACCGAATTAAGTCCCACGTCATCCATCTCTTGTCCCATCTTGGTTCCCCATAAATACCCGTGATCCTAACATTGTGCCCATCCGCATTCTACAGTACTATATCTATGTGGTTCGGCGAGAGCGTTTGCAGCGTCCCCCCCTCCTTATTCCTCCACAAGAATGCTAGCCCGCCTTTTCCATGAGCTCCTTCCACACAAAATGCCCCCTCCATCCCCAACCTTCCATTCAAAAGTTCTATCACATCCCTCTGATACTTCGTTTCGGACAAGAATATCACCTCGGGCTTCTTTTGAGCTACCAACTCTATTAGGAACCGTTGACTCTAGGGGTTCCCAAGCCCCCGACAGTTCCATGTTAACAGAATCATTTCTCCTGGTGGGGTTGCTTTGCAACTCTCGCCAAAACAGTCGTCTCCTCCTCATCTAGAGTAGGAAAAATCTTTCCAGGCTCTAGGTTCAGATCAACGGTCTCCACCCCACTCTTCCTCTTCTTTAGCCCCTTCTTCTGTTCCCCTTCTCCTTCCTTTCCAGGCTCCTTGATCACCCTCCGAATTATCTTACAGGACTTGAGCTTATAATTTTTTCTAGTATCTGTCTCCATAGCACCCGACTCCATTCCCTCAGACACCCTTGTACCTCCCTCCCCCAGTGCATCTTTCAGTGAGCTCAACGCTCTGGTGAGTGGCACCGGGTCTTTGCCCACCTCCGACCTAGCCTGTTCGACTGTCTCCTTCCTACGCTCTTCCACCACCTACCCCTTTGTCCTGTCCTCTGTCCCCCCTTGTTCCACCCGCCTTGCCCCTGCATCAGTTAATTTCAGGCGGCCCGAACCCTCCTCATCCTTGTCCCTCCCACCGATCCTTCTTCTTTCCATCGTCATTGGTGATGCAACATTCTCCACTCCCTTCCTCCACTGTCCCTCACTACGAGTCCGGTCCCCTGCACCCATTCTCGCACCCCCAGCGGGTTTGGCGATTCTGCACGCATATGGGGTCCATATCGCCCGGTACTTTCTCCTTCTCCGGTTCAAAATCAAAATCCTTTTCTGTATGACCCATTCTACCACACTTATAGCAAAACTCCAGCAATCGTTCGTATTGAAGTCCAACAATCGTCGGTTCCTCGTCCCTCCCAAGTGTGATATTCACTGTGTTCCTCAGTGGCTTACTTATTGGCCAATGCACCCTGATTCTCAGGAAGTCCTCAGGCGCGCGACCTTCATCATTCGTTTCCACTTCTATAAACTTCCCCACCTTATTCCCAATCACCTCCCCTACCGCTGCTGATAATGCATGCAAAGGTAAATTTGAAGCCTGAATCCACATGGCCGTGTGATCGAAATTCAGGTTCGACACCTTGATCGCCGGGGAAAACAATTCCATAGCGACTAGGGCTTTATTAAAATGCCATGGTTCCATCTCCAAAATCTTTCTCCTCTTCCGCTCCGTTTTGAAAAAGAACCATGTAATCTCCGGTGTTAGGGTTTGAGTGATCGCATCCTTTGTATTCCAAGCGTTCTTCATCACCGTTCGGAATATCTCATCCCTGTACTTCTTCCCCGTATAAACCTTTACTGCCAAACCAATCTTATACTTCTACTCCTCCAGTTTTAGCACCTCCTCCGGCACCACAGCCTCCTCGTCACTGTCGATTACGACTCCCCACAACCTTTCCTGTATTTCATCCATCAACACCGCTTCTCCCCTTCTCAAACACTGCACCAAACCTTCAGAAAGGTCGCAATCTCAGCTGCCGCACCTAACCCTACAATAAGATCAGATGTCGCCGAGCACAACCCCTAAAAACTGAACACGTCGATACCGTACTCCACACGTCACGAAGGCGGCAAAACCCTAATCCTTGAGACCCAGCTACAAAATCGGACCAAAGGACTCTAATTGATCATCTCTCTTGTTTAAAAAAGAACCATAAGATGTTTCCATATTGGTCCATGCTTATGTCTGCCCAGCCTGATAGTATTGGAACACATTCATTCATGATCCCAATACGGGAATATGCTTAACTGGGGCTATACTTCCCAATCTAATGGTATCGGCACACATTCATGATTCATTCACAATCGATCACCAACACCAACAATAGATGATCGCTTACATTTGCGAAAGAGATGAAATAAATTTGTATAACATAATAAATTCTAATTATGTAGCTTCCCGTACTTAAGATTATCAACAGAAGTTGGCCCTGCTCCTTCAGGAGTTCTAGGTTTCCCTCTCTACATTTAACCAGAGTGTGGTGTGCTACAGTTTGGCGGCTGGGCATTTCTTTCGTCGGAGAATGGAGGACATCCAACACTCTCTGGCAAGTGTATGCTTAGATTCTGATGACGAAGATATTATCGTAGTTGAAGATGCCGTGTTGGGAAGAGAGAGGAAAGGTAGGAGGTTCGGCCTCATCGGAAAGCTTCTTACGTCAAAGAGAATCAAGGAAAAACCTTTCATAAAGGATATGAAAGAGCTCTGGGACGTCACAGGGCTCCAAATCGAGGTGCTCGGATATGAGGTTTTCGGCTTCTCCTTCCCATTTGAAAAAGAGAAGCTCAGGATCCTCTCCATGGAGCCTTGGTCTTTCCGACGTTCCTTGTTGATGCTGGAGGAGATTGATTTTGAGGAGGATCCAAACAAATCTGTCTTCCACACTACCCCTTTTTGGGTCCAACTATACAACCTCTCAACCCTAGGAAGAGTAGAAGAGGTGGGTGATTTGGTGGGGAACCGGCTGGGTACTTGCCTGAAAGTGGTTTGTTCGGGTACAATAATGAAAATTCGAGTAGCTTTAGATGTGTGAAAACCTTTGAAGAGGTCGGTGAGAGTGCTGCTTGGAGGTAAAAAGGTTCTGAGAAGGTCATATGCCGGTACGAGAGGTTGCCCGAGTTTTGTTTCCCATGCGGCGTGATTGGACATGTAGTTGACAGTTGCAAAGTTAAGGCACCTGAGAATGGAGCTCCCCTCCCCTTTGGTCCTTTCTTCAGGGCAAATATGGATGGTCACTGGTTAGGGATGGCGGAGATGGGTAACGAGGGGCTGGCTGGAGTTCCGGGACAAGTTGATGGGGTTGTGGAGCAAGCTGTGAGCAACGGTGGGCCGGAATCTATGGCAGACAGGCCAGACCCGAGGCTTCAAGTTCTCGGATCTGGTCCGGAGAGAGCTACCGGAGTGGTTGAAGCGGCGACCATGACTGGATGCAGAGGAGGAACGCCAAGCGAGGATGGGTACGCAGTGGCAGCTGGAGAGGGGCGGAGAGACAGCAGAGGCTCACTGGTACGAACTCTGGCGATGGGAGAGTTGCTCACTCCGGCGCGGACTGACGACTCTGTTATGAAGGGGGTCACTGCAGGTTGTGAAGAAAGGACACCGGGGACGACGGCCCACGCGTTGGTGACTGGAGAGAAGCGGTGGAATCGGAGACCGACGCATGCGAGCTCGAGGGGAACTGATCCGGCTTAGGCTCGGGATGATGGCGTGGTTCCGAAAAAGCTGGTAGGTGCTCCGGTTGGTAGCTTGTCTGAACCAAAGATAAAGGTTTATCAACAAAGGGAAAAGGTGTTTCTGATTTTGGGAAAAGGGAGATGAGACCTACTGTAAAAGGAAAGGGCCTTGCATGGGAAATGGGGAAGCTAACTACTAAAACTCAATGGTTAAAACCCAGTGGTCAGAACTCTCTATTTCAAGGGTTGGAATCCCCACTAGCTACGTTTTCTTGGGCTGGTCAAGATGACCTTTCACACTCTCAAGGGCCCACTACTTTGCTTAAGGCAATGGCTGAAGTGACAGCTCCTATAATTCTTGCCGAGGAAGGTGGTGAGAGGGATGGTTCTATTGATCTACATGGTCCTTTATCTGCTATTAGTCCTATTTTGGAGGTTTTCAATGATGAAGTAGCTGGAGAGGAGGTTGTTGGTCGGGCTAGTCATGTGGGCTCTTCCATTAGAGATGGGCCCGGTTTTAATTTGGGCAACAGACAAGGAATGTTTACAGAGTTTGGAGTT
Organism: Erodium maritimum; assembly: GCA_963921825.1. NCBI lineage: Eukaryota > Viridiplantae > Streptophyta > Magnoliopsida > Geraniales > Geraniaceae > Erodium > Erodium maritimum. The sequence goes on along the minus strand of OY997588.1, from coordinate 86,940,126 downwards.
GGTAAGGTAGGATCTAATAATGACACGGTGGATTTGATTCCTGACCTAGCAGATGGTAATTTTGGGGAGCTGGTAGGTGTTGCTGGTAGTGATGGGACTCACCCGAGTTCACGAGGGGTCATCCGTGGTTTACGCAGGTGGAAGGCTAGGGCCAGGGAGACCCCCACAGTGGGTACGACAAGTTTGGAGGCTGTAAGACATACGAAAAGGAAGGGTGGCGCTTTTGTTGGTCTACTTGAAGTTGGGTTGATCTCTTCTTTGGGGGACATGTCCTTTATTTTAGAGCGGGCTGCTAAGCAGACCCGCTAGGAGCCATGAGTTGCCTAGCTTGGAATGCTCGAGGTTTGGGAAGCCCTCGAGCGTTCAGAGACCTTCGGAGTTTGATCCGAAGATCGTCCTCATCTCTGGTTTTCTTATAAGAGACCAAGCTGCATGGTCGTTCGACAAAGTCGGTTCGGGTTCGCTTAGGTTTTTCTCATGCTTTTGGTGCTTCTACTGTAGGCCACAAGGGCGGTTTGATACTTTTGTGGAATGATTGTTGGTCTGTTTCTATTATACAGTTCTCTAAATCCCATATTGACTCTTTGGTTGTGACGGATACTGGGTTTTCGTTCCGTTTTACTGGTATTTATGGGGATCCCTTGGCTTTGTCTAGACCGACTTTCTGGGAATTTTTTTCTCGATTAAGCCATCAGCATAACCCCTCTTGTCCGTGGGTTTGTGAAGGAGACTTCAATGAGATTCTTCATTTGGGAGAAAAGGTGGGAGGGCGTGCTAGAGCTGAGGTTGATATGGACAATTTTAGAAGGGCTCTCGAGGGTTATCGGCTGGCTGATATAGGTTATTGTGGTCCCCGTTTCACCTGAGACAACATGCGAGTGAGGGTGGAGAACATCCAAGAAAAGCTTGATCGGTTTGTAGGGAATGCGGCGTTTCGATCCCATTCTCCGCAGGCCCGGATGGAGGTGTTGGATTTTTTGGGGTTTGATCACCGTGCGATCCTGCTGGTTATCTCTCCCACTCCCCAGCGTAGGGCCAGCGGCACTCTCGGTTTCGGTATGACCCCTTTTGGGAGCGGGATCCGGGGTGTCAAGCTATTGTTAGAGACTCTTGGGCGCGGATTCAGGATGATGGGGGTCTGTCCCTCCTCTAAACCATTGAGGGTTGTGGGGAGAGACTTCGCTGGTGGATCTCGGGGAAGTTTGGCAAGCTAGCAAACAAGATTGGTCATGTTTCTGAGGAGCTTGGTCGAGCTTATCTGGGAGACCGAAGTTCGGAAAATTGGGCGGTCATTCATGGATTGGAGGTGAAACGAGCGAGACTCTTGGCTATGGAGGAAGAGTTTTGGAAGCAGTGTTCTCGAGCTGATTGGCTGGTTTTGGGTGACCGAAATACGGCTTTTTTCCTTGCTAGAGCTTCTAAGAGAAAGGCAAAGAACATGATTGTTGGTCTAAGAGATTCAGAAGGAGTGTGGCGAGAGGACAGAGAGGGCATGTCTGAGATTTTGTCCGACTATTTCTCTGTTATTTTTACGTCCTCGAGGCCTGACCTTTCGTGTTTGCAAGAGACGGTGGGGTCTATTTCTGCAAGTATTCAAGAAGAGGATCAAGTTCGTTTGGGCAGAAGCTTTACTAAGGCGGAGATTCGGAAAGCTCTTTTTGATATGGGCCTGCATAAAGCTCTCGGCCCCGATGGCTTTCATGCTCGTTTCTTTCAGTCCCATTGGGATATTGTGGGCCCTACGGTGACTAGATTTTGTCTCCAGGTTCTGCGAGGTGATATCTCCATTCGGAATGCTAACCACACGCATTTGGTGCTCATCCCTAAGGTTGCATCTCCGAAGGATGTGGCGGATTTTAGACCAATCAGTTTGTGTAACGTGCTCTATAAGATTGTTACAAAAGCGATTGCGAACATGATTAAGGAGGTGCTGCCAACAGTTATAGACGAGTCTCAAAGTGATTTTGTGCCGGGGCGTTTAATCTCGGACAATGTCATTACAGCATTTGAGCTTATGCATTATATCCGTCAGAAAACTGGAGGCAGCAGAGGTTGGTTCGCTTTGAAGCTTGACATGAGCAAGGCCTACGATAGGCTTGAGTGGGGGTGTGTAGAGGCGGTTCTTGGTCAAATGGGTTTCACGAGGTTGCTGATTCGGGTTATTATGGATTGCATCTCATCCTCTACTTTTGGTATCCAATTTAATGGAGTAATCAGCGGTTTGATTTTGCCTTCTCGGGGCTTGAGGCAGGGATGCCCACTATCTCCGTATCTATTCATTATTTGCGCTGAGGTTCTTTTTGCTTTTCTGAGGGAGGAAATGGCTACTGGGAGGGGGGGGGGGGGGGGGGGGGGCGTGTATCCCACCTATTTTTTGCATATGACAGTTTACTCTTTGGTCAGGCTAAGATTGATGAGATTCAGATCATTCAGAGAGTTCTATCTCGATATGAGGAGGTTAGTGGGCAGATGGTGAATTTTGAGAAATCTTGTATTAGTGTTAGCCTTAATGTTCAGGCCCCCCAGCGTGCATCTTTGCGAGCTTTCCTACGTATTCGAGATGGGGTGGTCATGGGAGATATTTGGGGTTGCCATCCATTGTCGGGAGGAGTAGGAAATAGGTGTTCCGGTTCCTTGGGGAGATGGTTCGAAGAAGCTGCAAGGGTGGAAGGCAAAAAATTTCTCCTTGGGTGGCCGAGAGGTGCTGATTAAAGCTGTGGTCCAGTCAATCCCTACTTTTACCTTGGGGTTTTTTCGGGTCCCGAAAGGAACCCTTCAAGATCTCTAGAGGCTGGCATCTTGATTTTGGTGGGGAGGGGATGTGGAATCGCGCCATATCCATTGGCGAGAGTGGGGTAAGCTTTGATATCCAAAGGGTTTGGGCGGGCCGGGCTTTCGAGATGTCGAGGCTTTCAACAAGGCGATGCTGGGAAAGCAAGTTTGGCGGATCGTAAAAGTAGGAGGTTGTCTTCTGGCTAGGGTTCTTCGGAGTAAGTATTTCCCTGCGTCTTCTCTCTGGGAAGCTCAGTCTCGCCCTGGCCATTCTGCTGTGTGGAACGGGCTCTTGTGGGCTCGGTCCTTGGTCCTAGAGGGAGTCATCAAGCGTGTAGGGCATGGCCTTGATACCTTTCTCATCGAGGACCCATTGATACCCTCTAATCAAGGGTTTCAGCCAATTATGATCCCGCCTGAGGCTCAGAGGCTTGCTCGGGTTGCTGACTTGTTTGCGGTCGATGGTTCTTGGGATGAGGTGAAGATTGATGCTTTCTTTTGGCCGGTAGACAGTGAGGCTATTTGTCAAATTCCGAGGGGGAGACTTCGGGAGGATGGCTTTTTGGGCTTAGGGGTTAGAGCGGAAGGGGATTTACACGGTGAAATCCGCGTATCGGGCGGAAGTTGGTGATATGGATGGATCGTTGGAAGGTAGTCTTCAGGGCTTCATTCGTAGTTGGTGGAACATGCTTTGGGGGCTCCAAGCTCCACCCAAGTTTCGGGTTTTGCTGTGGCGCTTTTTCCATGGTATCTTGCCCGTGGGAGAGGGGCTGGCAAGGAGAGGTATCTTGGGGGCTCAGATGTGTGAGAGATGTGCTCGAGGGGGGGGGGTTGAGACTATGGCTCATGCTTTCTTTCGGTGTAAGTCGGCGGTTGCTGTATGGAGAGCTTATCCCTTTGGTGTGTGGGTTGATTCTATCAGATCCTTATCCAGCTCTGATGTCTTATTGTTCCTAGCAGAGAGGCTTTCAAATGAGGATCTTGTAGCTTGGGCTATGACTGCTTATATGATTTGGAGCGAGAGGAACCGAGTTCGTCTTGGGGAGCTTGAGAGAGACCCTGATCAGTTGGCTGCGGCATGCAAAGGCTGGATTCAGGAGTTTCTCTCCTATTCTGTTAAGGATAGGCAGGGTCAGATGGGGAGTCAGGTCAGAGATCCGGCCTTGCGTTGGACCGCTCCTCCTTGTGGAACTCTGAAGCTGAATGTGGATGCTGGGGTTCGGCCATGAGGGATTGGCTTGGGTATGGTGGTTAGGAATCACCTTGGAGAGGTCATTGGCGCGAAGGCCCGTTTCCTGGAGGGAGTTGTCTCCCCTTATCTAGCTGAGTGCTTGGCTTTGAGAGGCGGTCTCAAGTGGTGTGTGGAGAAGGGATGGCAAGCTTTGGTGATGGAATCGGATGCCTGGAATGCAGTTTCGGCTATCCGTGATCGTTGGCTTGATAGTGTTGAAGGGTTTGTTGTTGAAGCCATTTGGCCTCTCTTAGATGCTTTAGGAGATGTGGTGGTTCGTTGCGTGCCGTAGTGTTGTAATGAGGTTGCCCATAGCCTAGCTCAGTTTTCTTTTCGTAGTTCGATGGTTCAAGAGTGGGGGTCTCTTGTCCCTCACTCTATTGCTTGTTGTGTAAGGCATGATTTTCCCGTTTAATGATAGTTCGCTTTTCTAAAAAAAAAAAGAAGAATAGATGATCAACATCAACAATATATAATAAATTCAGGGAATGGGATACAGAGATAAAATAAAATGATACCTAGGCATTCTAAAAAAGTAAATAGTTGCATAACTAATTAATCACAGGGGACTAACTGACATCAAAACATTTGAAAGAGAACTACGATGCTAAACCGAAGCGACTCACTTGCAGTAGAGACTCATCACTAGCATGCTGGCTCACCCCATCCATCATATCAGTAGTTGGCCTGGATTCATCCTCCATCTGAAGTGGGGCCTTTGATCAGAGCCGTCTCAAGGTTTAAGTGAGTTAAACAACCGCTTAAGGTCTCAGATCGAAACAGTCTCATAAAATTAAATAATCAGTATTTAAGGTATTGGATCGAAAAAGAGCTCAAAAATATTAAAGATTTGTTACTATTTGATCAAATCTAATCAAACAAAAATATTAGACTTCTAATTTTGAAATTAAATTTTATCATTAGTTGTGCCAATTTTGATCTCAATTCAAATTTTTTTGGAAAAAAAAACAATTCTCACTCAAAAGGAAGACAACTTTTCTTGATTGTTGAACTTTCTAACAACTCTGTGGATTTTTATTTAGGAGTGAAAACTACCGTTAACTAAACAAAAGATGTAAGTTCAATTTACCAGTGATTAAGTCAACTAAAAATAGGGATCTAACAAAAGAATAGAACAAAACCAAAGATAAGAATTGTGAATATTTATATAAACACATTATAGTAGTAGTTTGAGGATCGACAAGCAATTTAACAACTTCATTACCGAAATGTTTAAACCAAAACAATGCGAGAAGGTAAGTTGTCAAGAGAAAGAGAAACCATTCCAAAATTATTGCAATAAAGAAGGTATTACGAAAGTTTCATTTATGATTAATTAAGATAATAAGTAGAGTTGACTTTATATACATATCATATGAAGTTGTATTGTCCATAGTCTAGGAAAATGATTCACTTATTAGCGATAAGATGCTTCCCAATTGTTGACATGAAGATGTTCAATGGAGAGCAAATACCAGAGACCATGAACATGAATGATGGTTTATTTATGGTTCCCAAGTCCAAAATAAAAAGGATCAATAAACATGAGTGTTTATAAGCATCTTTAATCTTTAGAGATCAACATCTATTCAATGAAGTTGGACATATATCCCGAGACAACCAGGAGAATGTATTGGACTTATCCTATTTTGTTTTATGCCGATTAAACGGTGGGTTTCAATACCGAATACCCTTAGTCTTAAATTTTTTTCACTTACCCACTACATTGGACCGTTATTCTAAGTTATGAAGAGCTTATTATTTTTGGTTATATTTGATTGATTATAGTTAAAACATATATTCAGTAGTTAAAAATTATTTCAAGTCTGGAAATTTCTAGAACATGATGACAATAGCTGGTCATTCACGACATCACATATATTCTAGATTATTTAGTGCAATTTTATAAAATAATCATGAACCTATCACATCTGAACATGACATGAATATATATTATTTAGGGATAAATGTAAATCCTTAAATGTTTTGATTTTTCTATAAAATTCTAGACAGTATGTCTTATCCATCGAGGGTGTCTTGTTAGAAACTAATATTCATCATCCATTTAGAATTTTTAGTGTTATAAATAAATGTTGAAGCTCATTTTTTCAATATCATCTAGTATAATATTTTTATATGAACAAATTTACTTTTTTATTATATTATTTCATAGGAAAAAAAAGTTATCGATCAAATTCCCGTTTTAGGCACAAATAATTATTGGGACGGCCCTGCCTTTGATCTACATAAGAGGGCATGTCGTATTCATGGTACAAGAAATACTTTTAGTGGGCATGACGATAAATGAAACCTCAATCTCTTCCACCTCCATGATCAAAACATCAAAGTGAGAAAGCGGATTGGACTCCTTCCAAACCTTCTTCTTACCGTTATCCCCTTACCCCCTTACCCCTGTGCTTGAAGATTGCACCACCCTTTACCAGAGCAATAAAAGCAGACCCATCCGCATGACAACCCTTGAATTGATAATGTATGCATATACAACGCAGAGACATCAATCAAAAATATCATTTTCAATCAGAGTAAAGAATGTTTGTGGTATGAAAGTAAATGTTCTGAGACTCGAGACAGAGCCACTAAACAGCCTTAGTGTGCTATGCCCAAATGTCTTTCTTGGCGAGCACCCGAATGAGCACAGTTTCCAGGTTAGCAACTCCAACCAGGCCACCCTCGGGGTCGTCGAAGAAATGCCCCCCCTCCTCCTCCTCCTCCTCCTCCTCCTCCTTATCATCTAGATCCATGCCTTCAATCACTGATCCCTTGCCCTAGATAGTTAATAGGATTTAGTTCTTAAGTAATGTAGTAGATAAATTAGAAGGAGAGTACAATGGACAAGTGGATTACCGAGCTTACGCCCTTCCAAAAAAAATTTGGAGTACATTTTACCAGAATCCAACAACCTCGGTAGTCGAAATCCTCAGGGCCAGCTTAACCTTTAAGTGAGTTAAGCAACCGCTTAAGGCCACCGATCAGAATAGGCCTCGTAAAATAAATAAGAAGTTATTTAAGACATCAGGTGAAAAATACCCCATAAAATTAAAGATCTGTTATTATTTGACCAAGTGAAAATATTAGACTTCTAATCTTGAAATTAAAATTTAATAATAGATTACATCAGTGTTAGGGGAGAAGTGAAAAATCAAGATTGGGTCGAGAAACCCAATGCTCTCGTTTCCCCTTTTCTGCTCTACTTTGATTTCCCTTTATGGTGAGTATGCCTCCATTGTTGCTACTGTAAAGGTTTCTTCAGAAGCTAATTCGACTAAGACTCGACTTAGGCGTCAAGCCAAGGGGAATGTTAAGCATGTATCAGAGAAAGTTGGTGGTGGCTTTAGTTCTTCTGGTGGTAGAGACTCTCCTGAGGTCCGGGATCGGCCGGAAAACGCAAGGGTCAAGTTCAAGAAGAAAGTCAAGGCTTCCAAACCGGCGTCTTCGGGTATGGACGCTCAGTGCTCTGGTAAGGTTGCTACAGTGGTCCCCGATGGTATTGTCAACACCACTGGTTCATCTCGTAGCAGACCAGGGACTGTTCTTGCGACGATGGCGTCGGAAAACACATCAGATTCGAATTTTTTTGTCTACAATGTTCCTTTTGGTACATCTGATGGATGGATGTGATCTACGTTTGGAGTTTTTGGTTCAATTGCTTCAGCTATTGCTCTGAAAAGACCAAACCGGAGAGGACGTTGTTTTGGTTTTGTGGAGTTTCATTCTTCGGTATCAGCTCAGAAGGCCATTGCTGCTTATAATGGGTACAAATTCAACGGCTTTAAATTTTTCGTGGCCCTAGCCCGGCCTGAAAAGGAGCTGTGTCCGATCAACTTGGTTGTTGCTCAAAAACAGAGCGTAGCGTGCTCTGTTTCTGAAGTAACAAATAAGAGCTTCCTGTGCTCTGGTTCTGAAGTTTCATTGTCTCAGGTTTTGCAAGAGGAGAGTTTGTTTGGTTTGGTAGTGAGGCTCTTGCAGAACGTTGATCGGAAATTGGTGGTTGGTTAGCTATCAGATGTGTTTAGGGCGGAGGAAGCTTCACGCAGTCTATTACGCGAGAAGGAGGTTGTTTCGGATTCCCTGGGATGTGCCCGGCCTTGTAGGGATCCGTCTGTTTCGTTGAGTTTGAATCAATCAACGCAACATGTTTGTACTGAAATCACGGCACCGATGATTTGTGAGTCTCAGTTAGGGTTGAAGCCCAAGATGAGTTGGGTTATGGTTCAGGCCCATCTAAGTGTGGGGATTATGCTACAATTTTGCTTATTCAAGCCCAAGGTCAATTGGGCTGTGATAAGGACATTGGGGCGGCAGGTCCTTTAGCTTCGGAACCGGTTTTCGAAAATTTGGACGGTTCGGTGGAAGTAGAAGAGAGGGAGAAAAGCCCGTGGAAGGACGCTCTCCTTCAACCTCGTCAGAGCCGACTGTCTACTTTTACTGTTCTTACTCGTTCAAGAGCTCGCTCTTTGACTCAAGAACGTGCCATTAAGGTAGCACCCCCTGTTTCGACCTTATGGAAATCTTCTCATAAGGCTCGACAGAAATCAGCTCCTTAGTTTTGCTTTATTTTGTTATGTTCGGTTGTTTTTGTTTCTGGGATAGGGATTGTCCCTATAGTTCGCCCGTAACGGAACTCCTCTGTAAGCGTTTACTGGTCTATTGACCTCTTTTACCTTGTTTTTTTCTCTAAAATAGGGCATTCCGACTTCTTTTTGGAGTTGGTCTTACTAATAAAATTTTCGAGCTTATCAAAAAAAAATTAATACTAGTTATGCCTAATTTTGATCTCTATTCAAATTTGTTTTTCATAAAGCAATTTTATTCCAAATGAAAGACAATTTTTCTTGATGGTTGAACATTCTAACAACTTTATGGATGTTTATTTCACAGTGAAAAACTTCGTTAACACAACAAAACATGCAAGTTCCATTTATCAATGATCAGTAAATTAAAAATAAGGATAAAAAACAATGGAACACATCCAAAAAAGAAGCGCGTATATTTATATATCAATACACTGTAGTACTTGTTTGAGGAATCACAATCAATTTATCAAATTCATTTACGAAAATGCTCAAACAAAAATAATCTGGAAAAGTAAGCTGTCAAAATTGAAAAAAAAAATCCAATATTAGATACATATGTCTAATCAGAACAGAAAGAATGCAAAACAAACATATGAGAAATCCTTTAATGTTTGATTTGATATCTCATACTTCTGTTAGTATTTTATAAACCAATTTCTCAGATATTCAAATAAGGGAAAACACTGAATCCTAACTGTGTTGGAAAGGTGTTTTTCACGTCCTAACTGTGGCTACCTTTTCGTGACATGTCCTACACCAAAGGTGGTTTTTTTTTACAAAACATGAAAAATGACACCAAAAAAGTGGTATAACGTTTGCATTCGATGGTTTTTCCCCTTAATTTTTGTATAATTTGCGTTTATCAGTGCACTACAAAAACTAGGTGGTATAAATTTACAAAAAAAAACACTTTTTTTTGTGTCATTTTTCATGTTTTGTCAAAAAAAAACTACCTTTTTGTATAGGACATGTGACAACAGGTGACCTTTGGTATATGACATGTCAAGAAAAGGTGGTCACAGTTAGGACGTGAAAAACATCTTTCCAAGACAGTTAGGATTCGGCGTTATCCCTTCAAATAATGAAATTATGCATCTAAAGATGAATATTAAAGAATATCAATATTCTCTTATTGAAAAGGAAACAAGACATGCACATATTAACAACCGGTGCTAGAATGTATGGTTTTTGTACAAATATGTTTAGTAAAACAAAGATCATTTATCGAACAATAATCCATGGAGTTCATGAATTAAAATCACGAGTCTCAGTGTGTTTGACAATATTGAAGATCAGGGTTACTGATATACACTATAAATCGTCTAGAAAAAAATATTTCTATACGAACATGTTTACTTATTTTTTATATTATATTCTTTCATAGAGAAAAAAAGACATCGATCAATTCTCGCTTTAGGCCCTAATAATTATTTGGCCGGCCCTACCTCAAACAAGGCAATACTTGTCCATCTCAACGGAGTCCACAAGCTTCAACTTGACATCAAGAGTCAGAGAAGAGTTAGAACCATTGGCAAAGTTATCTTCAAGATCATGACCACTGGTAATTTACCAGTCGTTACGTCTTCAACCCTTAGGAAGTATTCATTTCTCAAGCTAGACTGGAGAAAGAACCTCATCTCGGTCAAAATATAACTTAGCAATGAGCTTGCCAAGGTACATAGTGATATAGTTTTAGTATGGTAACCAATCTCTCCGGGTATTGCTCAACCTTCTACAAAGAGTCGAACGACGCTTCTCTTGGATATGGAACTTTGCCTTTTAGTCCTATCAAGGGAACACAAGCTTAATCTGTTCAAGCTTTCACATTTTCAAATCAAGAAATATAAGGACCAAGAGTCTAACAGATTGCAGAACTAGGGTTTCACCTTCTCTATTTCCTCCGTCTCTTTTTCTAATCTTCTTCGTCAAAACCTATCCAAAATTCTCCATTTTCACCATGATCCATACCAAATCCAAGACATATCATCCAAAAATAACAAGGACGACCGTGTCCCTCTCTCCCAAAAGGTATTCAGAGGCTTCAGATTGTCCTGCGAACTCTCATGCTGGCGTGGAGATATGTTCGAACCAGATGACCGACAAGGATGTGCAAGCCGTCCTCCCCAACCTACCCCTGCAACCGTATCCGGAACCCCTAACGGCTCCGACCTCTAAGGTTGCGAACGCGGAGACAAACTCGAATCGGTCCCCGTCCGACCTAGCCGCGTCTGTAACTACCGCCAGCAACTCCGAGAGGGGGCGATGCTGCTCTCACGAGGCCGAACTTCATCACCCAAATTCTCATCGGGGAGCCCTCCTCGCCCGTCTTCCCAAAACCAACGAGGGAGATCTACATGGCCCATCTATCGTTGCTGACCGAGGAGGATCCGGATGATGGGGAAGATATAGTTATTGTCCCGATGGAAGCTGTTCCAACAGCCACATTGGGGAGTGCCTAGGGCACCGCGGGTGCTCCTGGTGGTTGAGCTCCTTACCTCCCTCACTTTGGGTCCGGCTCAGAATCGTCCGGGTGGAAATGGGCTTCCATTACTCCCACCTCCGGGATTTCCCGTACTCAAGGAGGGTAGGGAGGACAATTCAGAGACATGTGACATGGCTAAGGAATGTCTCGATGAGATAATTCCAATTACTCAGTGGGCACATCCATAATCGTTAGTTGCGGCCACGAGGATCACAAAGACTAGTGACATGACTAACGTCTCCAAGGATGAGTGGCTTCCATTTTTTGAAGGAGCGGTTATCGACTTGGTGGTTCGTATGGGAAAGCTAAAGGAGCCTCGGGAACACCTTGATGACCCAATGAGGATGAATGCACTAAAGGCCAAAGGAAAGTGCTAGGCAGGGCAATGCTATACCCGGACTACCAAGATGAAAAGGGCCTTAGATCTTTCTAGTGTATCTTTCCGTCAGCTAGTGGACGAAGATGATAGTGATGATCAACAAACGAGGGCTCCAAAACAACCCCTCCAAGACCAATGAAGGGACCCCAGGAAAGGGGAAGGGGTAGCAGTGGGCCTATTCCCCTAGGCCCGGGATGGGTGGTGCTTGTTTGTTTTGGGAGTAACATGGAAGCATTGGAGTTTTATTTCACTTTCAATTTTTACTATATTCTGTTTAGTTTGAATTTCTAGGTTTTTCTGATTGCTGACTTTTCGCTTGTTTTGAAGACAGTCGGACGTGGTCTCAATTTCTTTTTGTTATCTGTGATGCAAAGCAGACTATTTCTACAGGTCCATGAGCGCCGGGTACCCTGAGGGGGACTTGGACTATATTCTGGAGCCGAGGACCTCGGTCCTCTTGTAACCGATAGTGGCAGTAATGCATCTTGACCTTGTTACCGTTTCAAAAAAAGCTTCCACCACGCTAGAGTCGGCCTTCAAATCATCCACCATCGCGCTATTTTTGTCCACAATCCCAAACTTTTTCACCCCTGGTGATGGCCATGGCTACATCGGATGATGAGCGAATGTCGTGGCTTGTAGAAACATAATAGTCTCTAGGGATAACACCAAGAACTAACTATGGTGACTTTGTACCACACAAAAACTAACTATTGACTATCTAGTCGAGCAAATAGTAACTGTACAGTTACGATATTGTTAAAAAATAGCGTTTTCCGTTAAAAATGACGGAAATCGTACGAAAGACTCCAAGAACTAACTGCCATATGACTGTTTTAACTCAAAAACTAACTGTAGACTTGTCAGTTTTTGTGTTTTTTCCAACGTTTTTCTTCATTTTTAACAAAAAATGTTACTTTTTGTAATTACTAAACTGTAACGTTATAGCTTGCTAATTAAAATAGTCTATAGTTAGTTTTTGATTTCAATAGTTAAATAGCTATTAGTTCCTGGAGTTTTTCCTAGTCTCTATCCCGAACAGAAATTCAAATTAATGTTTTCTCGAATGACTACACTAGGTAACATAGTTACTTATTCCGAGTCGAAATCATCATTCTTTGGTTATTGTATTTACTATCGGAGTTAAACATCCTTTTGAATATTTTCAATAAAATAACATCATTTGATTGCCGGTTTTCATTTTTATTAACCTCCAAAATAAAAATTATTTCCGCAATCACACTCTTCCGACAGAAAAAATACAAAACATAAAAGTTACAAAACTTTACCAACAGAAAATAAAATACAACACATAAAAATTTAAAAAATTAAGGGTTAAATACCCTATTTATACCCTTCTATTTTGCTAACTTACCTTATTTATTCAAAATGTCCAAATAAGCCGCCTTATTTATTGTTCATTGGTGAGTAGGGATGACTATGAGTCAAATCCCTTTTTTTCGTGCATCAGGACACGGTCATCAAGCAATATAGTAGACAGTTAAGTATCACACGAACCCACAATGAGTAAAAGTATCATTAGTATTCTCGCTAAAACCATGGGACTTGGGTTGTCACTTCCATATCCTCTAAAGGGAAATAGGGAGAAAAAAGTAATAGTTTGATTTAAGTTTAGGGAATCGGAAAATATGTACACCCTACCACCTAAGATACATAGTTGTTTATTCACACAAAGAGAAAGTCACAAGTATTTGTAAACATGAAGGTCAATTAACACATGGTATGGTTAACGATGAGTGAAATCTAATAAATACTTTCTTTATGGTCTTAGAACACTTAAGTTCCTTTGCATGCGATATCACGAAATCAACCACATACTACTCATGGGGAGAGTGCACAAGTCTATTGCCCGAACCGATATGCACACCACCAATCATATGAAAATAATAATAATAATAATAATAATAGTAATAATAATAATAATAATAATAATAATAATAATAATAATAATAATAATAATAATAATAATAGGGTTTAGTTCTATGATCTTGAGCAAAGCGCGATCAATCCTCAAACAAGAGATAACAACAAATCAACCCTAGTTGCCCACACCTTTTCCGCTTTCCCCACCGGCAACACCATGGTCTCTGGCCATTGTTGTCACTGGTGGTGAACTTTCTTACCCCCCCACCCCCTTATTTTTGTTTGATGTTGGTTCTCTTCGGCTCCGTCTTCGACCTTCACTACTTCCTTCTCTGGCCGGTCACTTCCTCGTCTCCAGCGACTTCGCCTGTATCTACAATGGGAGTCGTTTCTCGAGCTCAAAGGTCATAGATCGGCGTAGATCTAGACGAGTTGTGCCTGGTCTTTAGGTGCTTGAGCTTGTGCAGGTCGACTTCTCCGGCTGGCTACATCTGCTCTAAACACTGGTGCGCCCCGGTGACTTGTTTTAATTTTATCCTATGTGGGAAGCGTTTTCTTTGCATCTCTGCTCGTAGATAGTGGTGATCTGGCCGAGACGCACCTCCTTGAGGCTACTGAAGGTGTTGGCCTCAGCTTGGCGGCACACCTTACCAGAATGGTGTTGGGCATAACTAGGCGCAGATTTGACTCTCGCGATGCAGATCGCTCATGGCCGACTCCAGGATAGCTCCGAGCTTGGTGTTTTGTGTCTGGGTAGTTGAGGCTTTCGATGTCTTCCTTCTACGAGTCTTAGGTTGGTTTTGCTACAGATTTGGCAACCGGCTCCTTTTTGGCTTTGTTTGGGTCGTCCCTGAGCACTTTAGGTAACCCCTTTCAACTTTTTCCATTTTTATCTATATTTTTATATATGTTTGGGTGGTCGACAGTGAGGTCCGTCTTTGGAGAAGACGGAAGTAGGGGGTTTTGTTTTTGGGTGAGCTCGTTTCCTCCCACATCCATCTTTTGTCCAGATCGTCTAACTTGGTATCGATCTATTGGTACGGGTCCTTCCTTCTTTTGGACTGCCGAACGATACTGGCTAATGATGGGTTACCGTCACAATGACTGAGGTGTAAGTTAGAGATCCAGATGTTAGGTTGTCGGGGGTCTTATTGGTGTTTGGAATCGTTGGTGTGGTTTTGGCTGCCTGTCCATGCCTTCATCAGAGGCTACAAGTTCGGTCGGAGTTTGGACGTCAAGTTATCTTCCGCGTGGTGCTTACTGTGTGGGTGCCAAGTTTGGCTGTTCTTAGTGTGTTGGGCAGCGGTTGTAGTCGTGGTTGCTTGGGGTCTCGATAGTTCTTTTCAGATTTTTTTTTCTGCTTTATGGTGGTAATATCAAGGTTTCTTAGACCTTATCGTTTGTTCCGACTTGTTTGTTCTATTTCTCCCTTGGTTTTTTTATCTGTTGCTGTTTAGTTTCTTTCTTCCCTTGTTGGCATCACTAGTTGCTTAAAGTTGGTTAATTCAGGTCCTGAGACCTTTTGTTTGAGTTACTTGAGGTTCTTATTAGGAATGCTCGTGTCTGTTTTAATTTGAGGAACCGTGTTCAATTTGCTCATTATTTGCTTAAAGTTAGGTAAATATGGGTGTAGGATCTTGTTGTTTTGAGGTGTCTTGGATAACATGCTCTTTGGTATAAGTTGAGAGTTAATCACTTGTCCTTTGTTTTCTACTTGAAAATAGTCAATTTAAAAGAAGAGGATTATCTATATATATTTGCTATCCACACTAAAAAGAGATAACAACAAAGAATGTATGTCATCCTCGCTACCAAGTACCATAAGTAGATATAGCTACACCACGCGACGAATCTACTTAGTTACGCCTAATTTAACATCCTAACAACCAAATGTCATCAATCATCAAGGAGAACTAAACAGAGCAATGAATCACGAGGCTCTGGTAATACACAAGCATAAGTAACTCTAAATCACTGGCCGAATCTACTTAGATACGTCTAGCTCAACATCCTGAAAAAACAAGCACCACCGATCAAGATGATGACCGAAAATCAAGGAGAAATACATAGAGTAACAAATCAAGACACTCTGGTAATATACAAGCTTAAGTAAACTCTAAATATTCGAAAAATCTACTAAGCTACGCCTAGTTCAACATACTAATTACTGAATGCTATTAAAAATATGGTCACCGATAATTAAGGAGAACTACATAGAACACCGAATAATGACATTATAGTAATACACAAGTGTAAGTAAATTCTATAAAAGTGAATCTTAATGTAACACTAGATCAAATCATGGATCACGCCAAGCATCGATCCACATAGCGCACAAAACAATTATAGAAAACTCATAAATCGTTCGGTTGGGTTAAACACACAAGAGAATTGAGAAATACAACCTAACATATTTCTATCTCATCAATAAGAAATCAAGAGATGTAAATGTGACAAACCCTAGATAAGTTCACTAAATGGCTAAAGATTGTATTTTTACCAACTTAACCTAGAATTTGATATACACCCAAGAGATGGAATAACTTTTTTTTATAGGATAAGAAATTTTATTAAGCAATCATTCTATAAGAGGATAGAACGATGCAAAAGTGCGATCCTCAAAACAAGGACCTACTCCTCAGACCAAAATAGCTAATAAAAACTCAAAACACAAAACCAACACCCCACAATCACAACGTTCCACAAAACAAATGAAACAAAATAACATAAACAAGCATCAAAAACAACCCGAGCTGCCTCTCCTCAATCAACCGACCTCCTTGCTCACTTCCCACCCGATCTCAAACACCACTTCAGATCCCTAGACCAATCCTCAAAAGTCAGGCCTGAACGGAAAGACCTAGAGTTCTAACAAACACCGAAGGAATGACTCTTCACTCTCTCCACCACACCATCCACCGTCACCAAAACCTGATTAAAAATAGCACCATTTCTAACCAGCCAAATATGCCATAGAGCCACATAACCAACACAAACCCAACAAGCCCATCATCTCCGTGAACCCAACCCTTTCCACCATAGTAAAACACCACCTACACACTTCAGCATAGGACCAGATAACCTCCACCACTAAAAGAGCTTAGATCAAATCTCCCACGCATAGGAACAGTGAAGCAGCAAATGATCGACAAAATCAAAACTACACTTACTAAAAGGACACAACATGCGATTCAAGGAGATCTACACACCGCGACTCTCCAAATACTCCATACTGAGAAGATCATTATGAGCTGCCAACCAAACAAACACACTGAACTTTGGTGGAATGCCTTTTACCCACAAAATAGATGCTCACTCCAAATCAAAGAAGTAACCAGTCGGGCTTGACAATTGCTTGTACATTGTCGACACTGAAAAGCCCTTAGCATGCTTTTCCAAAATAAGAGCATCCTCTCGATCCAACCTCAACGAAACATCATCCAAGATCCTAATCAACTCCATAGCCTCAACTTCCTCCAAATGTTCCAAATTACATAGGAACCCCACCCTCCACACTCCTGAAGCCCAAAAGAAATTCACCTTCTCAAATTTGGGTGGAGAAGCTGCAAAAAGAACGGGGAACCGAATATACAACGTAGTAGATCTAACCCACACATCATCCTAGAAAGAAATTCGGTCAGCCTTCCCTAACCTCCAATGCACACCCTGATTCTCAAACAGCTCCTTAAAAACAGGGTCAATAGCCAAAGCCATAATATGACTTACCATAAAAGACGAACCAGTTTTATAAAATTTTAAGAAGTCCCAATCCTTCACCTCCCACCCAAATAAAGCACAAATTACCTTTTTCCACAAAGAATAAACTTTACTCGCAAATCGCCACCACCACTTTGCTAATAAGATGACATTCATAACTTCCAATCTCCTGATTCCAAGCCCCCCTTCCTCCTTTGGTTTGAGAACCGAACTCCACCGGACCTTGCAAAACATCTTCCCTGTATATGGATGTGTCCATAAAAATCGTCTTTCCACGCCTCTAATACTGCAATAACCTTCTTGGGAGCCTTCATAAGAGACATGCAAAATAATGGCAAAGCTAACAAGGCCGACTTCTCCAACACCATACGAGTAGCCATATTCAAGTTTTTTAATTTCTACCAACCCAAGGCCTTCTAGAATTTCTCCACAACCGGGTCCTACGAAGCAATCCTTCTCGGATTAGCTCCTAACCAAAAACAAATATACTGTTAGTCTTCGTGCCCAGAGTTCAATCCTAAATGTCCAAATGTATATATCATCCTTAGCAATAAAATAAAAGTGGCTTTATATTACTTATGTGTTGGAGTAATATATCGATCTGTGCTCTGATCTATGCCCACAATGCGAATAGAACCATACATCGAGATAGATCACACTCGATGGGTCCCTAGTCAACAAAGCTTCACTAGAAGCGACTAGTATAAAAGATGGCTCTTTATGGCTTACGTTCTGTTAGTCATTGGAATGGGATTCCGGAGTCTGATCATAGATATCATGTGGGACATGATATTGGACGACCCACCCTGAATATGTGCCATAGATTAAGTCATGAACATATCAGTGTCGTAGCTTGTTATGTATCCTTAGACCAAGGAGTCTTTGTGATCGCTATGTAGTCAAAAAATGAGTTTGAACTGAGCCTAACGTTATCCGTAACAGGGCTTCCATAATGCACATGATTGGCTTAAGGATGGGCTTCATGAGTGACACGAAAGACGGCTAAGGGATTTATCCCTCATACTGAGGTATGGGAAAGATATCGGTTCTCGGCCGCTTGATCGAGTGTGACTGAAAGAATAGCATGGCCATGAACATGATATTTGGTATCATATATTCAGTCATTTCACATATTAAGGAACAGTGATTGAGAATAATAAGGATGACAGCTCTATATCGGAGATAAAAGGATAGTGACATAGACGACGGAAAGGTTAGAATCGACAGGGTCGATTCTTTATGTAGTGTCAGGCAAAACTAAAGTCTCGTTAGTTGACACTTATATAGGATCAAGTAAAATGAGATTTTACGTTGACCTATTGACATGCATAAACCTAAGGGTCACACCGGAGAGTGAAATGTTAGTCTTAGTGCTCATAGTTCAATCCTAAATGTCCAAATGTATATATCATCGTCAGTAATAAAATTAAAGAGGCTTTATATTACTTATGTGTTGGAGTAATATATCGATGTGTGCTCTGATCTATGCCCACCATGCGAATAGAACCATAGATTGAGATAGATCACACTCGATGGGTCCCTAGTCAACAAAGCTTCATTAGAAGCGACTAGTATGAAAGATGGCTCTTGATGGCTTACGTTCTATTAGTCATTGGAATGGGATTCCGGAGTCTGATCATAGATATCATGTGGGACATGATATTGGACGACCCGACATGAATATGTGCCATAGATCAAGTCATGAACATATTCATTGTCTTAACTTGTCATGTATCCTTAGACCAATGAGTCTTTGTGATCGCTATGCAGTAAACAACTGAGTTTGACCAGAGCCTAACGTTGTCCGTAACAGGGCTTCCATAACGGCCAGGATTGGCTTGGGGACGGACTACATGAGTGACACGAAAGACGACTAAGGGATTTATCCCTCATACTGAGGTATGGGAAAGATATCGGTTCTCGGCCGCTTGATCAAGAGTGACTGAAAGAATAGCATGGCCATGCACATGATACTGGGTATCATATCTTCAGTCATCTCACATATCAAGGAATAGTGATTGAGAATAATAAGGATGACGGCTCTATGCCTTATCTCAATCAGGATATCGGAGATAAAAGGATAATGACAGGGACGATAGAAAGGTTAGAATCGACAAGGTCGATTCGTTATGCAGTGTCAGGCAATACTAAAGTCTCGTTAGTCGCCACTTAAATAGGATCAAGTAAAATGGGATTTTACGTTGATCTATTGACATGCATAAACCTAAGGATCACACCAGAGGGTGAAACTCATTGCACATTTATGGAGAATGGCCAAAAGGGAGTTGTCTCGGGACATGACCAAAACTGGGTTTTGGGTCATGTGCTCGTAAGTGAATAGGACTTTACGGATCAAGACAAGGCTTGGAGTTTTGGGATTGATCGCGTCGAATAATGTTTGTCACGCCCCGATTTCAGCGAACCGAACTCGGGACGCGAACCTTTAAAAACATGAACACTTGAAACCTGTTTTCAATAAAAGCTTTGACATTTCCATTTACTTCTCAAAATAATAGCATTTACAATACAAAAACGTCCCAACAAGTGGACAAGGTACAACATCCGTC
This sequence comes from Erodium maritimum, assembly GCA_963921825.1. Taxonomy (NCBI): domain Eukaryota; kingdom Viridiplantae; phylum Streptophyta; class Magnoliopsida; order Geraniales; family Geraniaceae; genus Erodium; species Erodium maritimum. Next base: position 86,920,499 of record OY997588.1, on the reverse strand, counting down.
ACTAGACTCAACAAAAGTAAAGACCAGACTCCGCTCCAAGCTCCATGAACTTCAAGAGCTAACCTAGTCCGTCCGGTGATCAGTACCTGTAGGAAAAGCAGCTAGGGGTGAGCGTTCGCTCACCTCCACGGATAACAGACTGACTATGGCATAATTAGCAGAAAAAGCCAGTAACACTAAAACCAAACCCAACGCCGGGACTACAGTCCCCAACTCAAGTACTCAACTGACCCACAACCCGTCACCTTCCTCAACAGACTCGACACTCGATAAAAACAGTGTAGACCCAATACAACTATCGACGACCTCCTCAAGGACTCGAACGAAACGACACAACACCAAACAAGATCACAAAGGATCGCACACCAGCTGCTCAGTAACCAATCTCAATCAGGTCAGGGTTCGACCTATCGCAATTCCTCGACACGAAGTTGGATCAGGCTGTCGACCTTTCAAACTCGCAATTCCTCGACACTAAGTCGGATCAGGCTGTCGACCTTTAAAACTCGCAATTCATCGACACTAAGTCGGATCAGGCTGTCGACCTTTAGAACTCGCAATTCATCGACACTAAGTCGGATCAGGCTGTCGACCTTTAGAACTCGCAATTCATCGACACTAAGTCGGATCAGGCTGTCGATCTTTAGAACTCGCAATTCATCGACACTAAGTCGGATCAGGCTGTCGACCTTTAGAACTCACCACCCCAGGTAACCACAAACACAATCACAGGCAAGTTCAATCACACAGGCACTCAAGGCCACTCAAGACACCTCAACAGTCAAGACTCGGGTTCAACAACCCCAGGGCACTCACTGCCACTCAAGACACCAAATTAAATACACGGCTCTCATGGCCACCCCGACTCAATAATTAAATACGGGCTCTCAAGGCCACCCAAACTCAACAATTAAATACGGGCTCTCAAGGCCACCCAAACTCAACAATTAAATACAGGCTCTCAAGGCCACCCAAACTCAACAATTAAATAAAACGCACGACAACCTCCGGCATACTCGATGCCTCCAACGGTCCTAAAATCACTAGTTTCACAAACAACCTCCGGGCATGGTCATATGCCTCCAGTAATTCAATTATCGCTAAGTTCTCTGTTCCTACGACACTACTAAGTGTCACATGCTTTTCTCTTGAACGCTACAATCCCGTATCATGCTTTTCTAATAATTAAATAAATCTACTCAACCCACGACACCCCGGTGTCACATGCAATTCTACTATTAACTTTCCCTAATCAGGGCCGAGATCCGGCTACTTTTCCCTACCTCGTATACAATCCCAAAAGCGCTCCAACAATACCCGAAGCACACTCAGTCACTCGCCGAGCTTCCCCTTGCCTCGGTCCGTAGCACGATCTAAAAGAACACAAATTTAAAGTACTTTTAAACTAGTACGAATAAACCAAAAATTTACATACTTAACGCCCAAACGTAACCCCGACAATGTCGGTCACTCCCAAACTTCCCAATTATTCGATATTGCCGAAAAAGGACCCGTAAGGGCCAGATTCGCCCGACATGGCGAATCTGCCCGGTTTTGGTTAATTGCCTTCCGGGGCTCCAAAAGCTCCCGTTTTCGATTCTACGGTCTTAGAATAATTCAAGGAACCCAACGCACTTGACGGAATTGAATTCCGACTTCTAAGTCAATTAATTAACGTTTAAAGTTTCCAAAACCCGTTAATTACAACTTCTCCAATTTAATTCCAAATTTCGATTCGATTAAGGATAAAGTGGTCCGGGGGACGTTTTAAACCACCCGAACATTAAAACCCGAGCAACCGAGCACGTGGGCCCCACCCAAGAGGCTTGGCCGTGCCCTAGGGTTTGAGGGAGGGGCTCGGCCACCAAGTGGTGGCTGCTGCCACCTCCGGCCAGCCACCACATGGCCGGCCGGTCACCACCCACGGTGGCCGGAGCTCCTCCCGAGCCTCCGGTCACCGGAAAACGTGAAATTAAACCCCCAAACACCTCTAAAACGTCTCCAACACCTCCCCACACTCTACACAACCCTAAGCCTTAGTTTATAACCAAACCCTAGCTCTTGAAAATAATCAAAACGAGAATCGGTTCGGGTATTACCGTAGAGGAGAACGAGGGGAACGGGATTGCTCTTTGCTTTGACTCGATCCAAGGGCTCGATCACAAACCCTAGCTCAACCTCCCTTCTTCTCTCTTGTTCTCCTTCTCCTTCTCTCTCTAAAACCTCTCTTCTAATTTCTAATTTAATTAAAACTAACAACTAACTCCAAAAACTCCCCCCTTTTTACCCATGTTCGGCCAACACTTCCCAACCACACCTTTTCCCTCCAAAAATTACACCACCATATAATTGACAAGTGTCAAGGTGGGTCCCAACCTTTTGGAAAATATCTAGTTGATATTTTCCAATCAGATTCGCAAAAAACGGACGTTTCGGGCCCCGAACGAGCACTTTTCCCAAAAAAAATTTAAACTGGACGGGCTTCAAGGAAACGGCCCAAATAAGACCGCTACGACGAGGGCTAAGCTTTTCGGGTCCAAAACGGTCCTCGAATGGACCAAAACGTCGCTCGGGTGGCTTTTCCAACGAAAAAACAATCTTTCCCAAAATGACCAGGAAGTTGCCCTGAGTCCCCCGTAACTCATTTTAGTCGATAACGGGGTCAACTTAAGTCCGGCATGACCCTCGGGGTCAATTTAAGTTAAGTTAAGTGTCTGTCTTAAAATTTTTAAATTTTCCTGTTTTTCGCAGGTTTGACTGACGTTGACCAGAAGTGGTTATTACAGTCTACCCCCCTTAAAGGAATTTCGTCCGCGAAATTTAAAATAGACGTACCTCGGGAGTCGAACAGGCCGGGATACTTCGCGCGAACCTCGTCCTCGCGTTCCCACGTCGACTCAGCTCCGTGATGTTTCCACTGCACTCGGACCAAGCGGATAATCTTGCCTCCCCGCAGAATCTGCTGCCGTGTGTCCATGATCCGAATCGGCTGCTCCTCATAGGAGACATCATCAGCCACCTCGATATCAGTCCACTCGATGACGTGGGATGGGTCTGCGTTGTACTGCCGCAACTGGGATACGTGGAAGACGTTATGTACTCTCCCAAGCTGCGGTGGCAACGCCAGACGATAAGCCACGGCTCCCACTCTGTCTAAGATCTGGAACGGGCCTATGTACCTCGGAGCCAACTTTCCCCCGCTGCGCCTGAACCGCACCAGCCCCTTCCTCGGGCTCACCTTCAGGAACACGTGATCCCCGACTGCAAACTCAAGAGGTCGACGTCGCCTGTCTGCATAACTCTTCTGCCGGCTCTGCGCGGTCCTCAACCGATCGCGGATCAATGTGACCTTCTCCGTCGTCTCTCTGACAAGATCTGGCCCCAGCAGACTCTTGTCCCCCACCTCTGCCCAGCATACTGGTGACCGACACGGCCTACCATACAACGCTTCGAACGGTGCCATCCCGATACTGGCCTGGAAGCTGTTGTTGTAGGCGAACTCGGCCAATGGCAGGTGGGTCTCCCAAGCTCCCCTGAAATCCAGCACACATGCTCGCAGCATGTCCTCCAAGATCTGAATGGTACGCTCAGACTGACCGTCTGTCTGAGGATGATGTGCTGTGCTGAGTAGGATCTCTGTCCCCAGTGCCTTCTGCAGACTCGGCCAGAACCTGGACGTGAAGCGGGGATCCCTGTCAGACACTATCGACACCGGGACCCCGTGGAGGCGCACTATCTCCTGGATATACAGACTGCTCAACTTGTCGACCGGGTCTGTCATCCTCATAGCCAGAAAGTGGGCCGACTTGGTCAACCGGTCGACTACCACCCAAACGGCGTCGTTTCCCTTGGGCGATCTCGGTAGTCCACACACGAAATCCATCGTAATGTGCTCCCACTTCCACTGAGCAATCGGTAGTGGCTGTAACAATCCCGCGGGACGCTGATGCTCTGCCTTCACCTGTTGACAGACAAGGCATCTCGACACAAACTCTGCGACTGCTCTCCTCATGCCGCGCCACCAGTAGTGCCTCCCGAGGTCACGGTACATCTTGGTGCCCCCCCGGATGTACTGCGAGACGCGAATGGTGTGCCTCTCGTAACACGGCATCTCTACAGTTAACTGGTACGAACAGCCCCCCGCGGTACCGTAGTCCCCAATCAGTACTGTCCTGCCAGCCCACCACCTCGTCACCCCTGACGACTCTCTCGCGGATCTCTGATGCTTCGACGTCCTCCCTCTGCGCCTCCAACACTTGGGCAAGCAGTGAGGGCTGAGCCACTAGGGAGCACATGGCAACACCGCCAGTAACCTCCTCTAGCTCAAGCCCGAATGTGCTCAGCTCCCCCATCATGTCCCACTCTCGGACAGATATGCTGGCGAGGCTCGGAGCCGACTTCCTACTCAAGGCGTCGGCGACAACGTTCGCCTTGCCTGGTTGGTAGTGTAGCTCGAAGTCGTACTCCTCGAGTAGTTCCATCCACCGTCGCTGACGCATGTTCAGGTCTCGCTGGGAAAATATGTACTTGAGGCTCTTGTGATCCGAGAACACCTGAAACCCCTCGCCGTACAGATAATATCGCCAGCTCTTTAGCGCAAACACGACTGCTGCTAGCTCCAAGTCGTGGGTAGGATAGTTGCGCTCGTGTATCTTCAACTGCCTGGAGCCATAAGCCACAACTCTGCCCGACTGCATCAGCACGCAACCCAGTCCCTCTCCGGATGCATCGCAGTAAACATCATATCCAAACCCTCGTTCGGGCACCACTAACACTGGAGCTGTAGTCAGTCGAGTCTTCAACTCCGCGAACGCATGCTCACAGTCATCTGTCCACACGAACCCAACACCCTTGCGCGTTAACAGAGTCATCGGTGCGGCTAGTCGTGCAAAATCCTGGACAAATCGCCTATAGTAGCCTGCCAATCCCAGAAAGCTGCGGATCTCGAAAACACTCGTGGGCCGTGCCCACTTCGAGACCGCGTCGATCTTCGACGGGTCGACCAGGATACCATCACGGGATACGATGTGGCCGAGGAATCTCACCTCAGAGAGCCAGAACTCGCACTTCTCCCGGTTGGCATATAGCTGGTGCTCGCGCAGTAGGGTCAGAACAGCCCTCAGATGTGCCTCATGCGCCGCCTCGTTCTGCGAATATATTAGGATGTCGTCCACGAACACCACCACAAACTGATCCAGGTACGGCCGGAAGATGCTGTTCATCAGGTCCATGAACGCTGCTGGCGCGTTCGTCAGTCCGAATGGCATCACCAGGAACTCATAATGCCCATAGCGTGTCCGGAATGCAGTCTTTGCGACGTCCCCCTCACGGACTCGCAACTGATAATAACCGGATCGCAGATCGATCTTCGAGAAGTGAGTCGCCCCTCTCAACTGGTCAAACAAGTCATCGATCCTCGGCATCGGGTACCGGTTCTTCACCGTAACCCGGTTCAGCTTCCGGTAATCTATACACATCCGTAGCTCTCCACTCTTCTTCTTCACGAAGAGTGCTGGTGCTCCCCACGGCGATGCACTCGGACGGATAAACCCCTTCTGCTGAAGCTCCTCCAGTTGACGCTTCAGCTCAGTCAACTCTGCCGGCGCAAACCTGTAAGGCGCCATCGATATCGCCGCCGTTCCCGGCACTAGGTCAATCCCGAACTCCACCTCACGAATCGGTGGCAGCCCGCTCAACTCCTCAGGAAAGACCTCGGGGAACTCGCATACCACTCTCGGTAACTCTCGGCTCTGCACAGCCGGTACTTCCTCCTCTGCGGACAACGCCGACAGGAGGACCCCACTCTTACTCCCCAGCACGCACGTCACCTTCGTACCGCCCACTGTCACTGTCACTCGTCGTCTGTAGCAATCGATGTTGGCTCGGTACCTCGACAGCCAATCCATACCCAAAATCACATCAAAGGTAGTCATCCCCAACACGAGAAGATCACCAGGGCAAGGACAGTCTGCGACTCTAATCTCGCAGGCACGACATACTCTAGTCAACGATGCACCACCCCCAACTGGGGTGTCCAGGCATAGGGGTGGACTCAACGGCTCTAAGCTCAACCCCAACCTCTCAGCACAACCCGACGAAATAAAAGAGTGCGATGCCCCGGTATCAAACAAGAACAAAGCCCATAAATGATACAACAAACACGTACCCTGGATGGTCTCACGGTACGTGCTAGGTCCTGGGGCTCTGGAGTCGGTGACTGCATATACTCTCCCTTGCGAGGCCTGCTGCCTCTGACCCTGCGCACTGGCTGCTGGATACCCGTGACTCTGCTGCTGTCTCGGAATTGGTGCGCTCGTAGACGGCCGTGATGATCTCGGCTGCTGACCCTGTCGAGGGCGACCTCTGGGCGACTGTACTGTCCGCGACTGCTGCGGTCGCTGCACTGATGTCTCCCCTAACTGCTCTCGGCACCATGCCATAGTGTGACCGGCCCGGCCGCACCGGTAACAGCTGATCTCGTCAGCCCTTGACCCCGAGCCCTGGCCTGTCCGGCTAGTAGCTGGTACTGCCGCGGTTCCTCCCCTCGTCGGACAGTCTCGCTGTAAGTGGTCTGGCTGCCCGCAGTGATAGCATGACGGCCTCCTCGCTGAGGCGACTGGCCCCACTGATGCCACTGACCCCTGCTGTCTCGATCCACCCTGATGAGGCGGTGGTCGGAAGGATCCCGCGGTCCTCTGCCTCCGCGAGTCTCGTGAGTCTGACGGCCCTGCCCAACTGATCGGCCGAGGTCGGACCTCACGGCTCCTGACTGCATCCCTGGCGCCCTGCTCTACTGTAGCTGCGGTGTCCACGAGGTCGGTATACTTCCGTATCCTCAAGGCGAGAACCTGGTTCCGGATGCCCAGCCTCAGTCCGTCCTGGAACCGCAGGCAACGGTTCGTCTCGCTTGTCACCATCTCAGGCGCGAATCTGGCCAAGGCTGTGAACCTGGCCTCGTACTCTCCTACCGTCATCCCCCCTTGCTCCAGGTCTAAGAACTGCCGATGTCGCTCCAGCCGAGCCGACTCGGGGAAGTACTGTGCCATGAATACCTCCTGGAATACGCTGTAGTCGTATCCGACCGTGTCCTTCACCCGCCCCCACCAGTGGTAGGCGCTGTCTCTCAGCTGATGGGCCGCGAAGGACACTCTCCGACGGCCATCCTCGACACCCGATGTGTCCAAGTCTCGTGTGACCTGCTCTATCCATCGCTCGGCCAGGTCGGGATTCGGCTCCCCGACAAAAACAGGTATCCCGAGCTTCAGGAAATCTAGTAGTGCTCGGGAGGTAAGATCCTCTGTCTGCGCGGCCCTCACCGGGACTGCGGCTGCCTCTGGTGCTGGCGAAGCCGACTCTCGGCTGGCGATGATCGCCACCAAACTCTGAACGGTCCTGGTAAGCTCATCCAGGGCAGTCATCACTGGAGGGTCCGCGACTGGCGGAACACTGGGGGTGCCTGCAGACGGCCCCGCGTCACTCCTCCTGTCTTCTCCGACAGGAGTACCCTGTGCCTCCGCATAGTCGGCGGGCTCGACGGTCGGCACCCTCCCTGGTGCCCCTGCTGACCGTCCCCGCCGGCCTCGCGTGGGTGCCTGGCCCCGTGTTCCTGATGGTCGTCCCCGCTTACCGCGAGCCATAAACAATATCCTCTGCACGGATACACGCAAACGTTCAGTTTGCGAACTTAAATAAAAACGATAGTACAAAAGCACTAACGTCCACCCGCTTAAGCTTACACTAACGTGCTTATCACTAAAGCGCTACACCGCTCAAGCTAAACGTACTTTATATACTAGCATTAGTAAACGAGACCGCACCGACGTGCACCAAACAAGCGGCGGCAAACCAACCCGCACAACACGACGACCCCCGTTCACCGGGCCAATCAAAAATCAAACATATGCCCATAGGGCCAATCAAGTTCAAGACATGCCAACAGGGCCAATAATTTTAAAACCTTCACCCTTTCATTTTAAAACTTCGTTCCTTGACATCACGTAGTTACAACCCGGTTCAGGCGTCCCCGAACCACGTTGTACCGACTTGACATCAACACCGTCACGTTCGACTACAGGAGCGCTCCTGAGTCGACCCGCGACAGTTAAAAACAGTTCACGCAATCACACACAATCAGTATGCCAGCAACAAAATACTGTAACATACGCACAAACACAAAGAAGACTCAAGACATGACGGGTCTACACTGACTCGACTCTCCCCCCTAAGTGACGGACAGTCCGAGGTTTGAAACCTCGAGCTCTGATACCAAGCTGTCACGCCCCGATTTCAGCGAACCGAACTCGGGACGCGAACCTTTAAAAACATGAACACTTGAAACCTGTTTTCAATAAAAGCTTTGACATTTCCATTTACTTCTCAAAATAATAGCATTTACAATACAAAAACGTCCCAACAAGTGGACAAGGTACAACATCCGTCACTAGACTCAACAAAAGTAAAGACCAGACTCCGCTCCAAGCTCCATGAACTTCAAGAGCTAACCTAGTCCGTCCGGTGATCAGTACCTGTAGGAAAAGCAGCTAGGGGTGAGCGTTCGCTCACCTCCACGGATAACAGACTGACTATGGCATAATTAGCAGAAAAAGCCAGTAACACTAAAACCAAACCCAACGCCGGGACTACAGTCCCCAACTCAAGTACTCAACTGACCCACAACCCGTCACCTTCCTCAACAGACTCGACACTCGATAAAAACAGTGTAGACCCAATACAACTATCGACGACCTCCTCAAGGACTCGAACGAAACGACACAACACCAAACAAGATCACAAAGGATCGCACACCAGCTGCTCAGTAACCAATCTCAATCAGGTCAGGGTTCGACCTATCGCAATTCCTCGACACGAAGTTGGATCAGGCTGTCGACCTTTCAAACTCGCAATTCCTCGACACTAAGTCGGATCAGGCTGTCGACCTTTAAAACTCGCAATTCATCGACACTAAGTCGGATCAGGCTGTCGACCTTTAGAACTCGCAATTCATCGACACTAAGTCGGATCAGGCTGTCGACCTTTAGAACTCGCAATTCATCGACACTAAGTCGGATCAGGCTGTCGATCTTTAGAACTCGCAATTCATCGACACTAAGTCGGATCAGGCTGTCGACCTTTAGAACTCACCACCCCAGGTAACCACAAACACAATCACAGGCAAGTTCAATCACACAGGCACTCAAGGCCACTCAAGACACCTCAACAGTCAAGACTCGGGTTCAACAACCCCAGGGCACTCACTGCCACTCAAGACACCAAATTAAATACACGGCTCTCATGGCCACCCCGACTCAACAATTAAATACGGGCTCTCAAGGCCACCCAAACTCAACAATTAAATACGGGCTCTCAAGGCCACCCAAACTCAACAATTAAATACAGGCTCTCAAGGCCACCCAAACTCAACAATTAAATAAAACGCACGACAACCTCCGGCATACTCGATGCCTCCAACGGTCCTAAAATCACTAGTTTCACAAACAACCTCCGGGCATGGTCATATGCCTCCAGTAATTCAATTATCGCTAAGTTCTCTGTTCCTACGACACTACTAAGTGTCACATGCTTTTCTCTTGAACGCTACAATCCCGTATCATGCTTTTCTAATAATTAAATAAATCTACTCAACCCACGACACCCCGGTGTCACATGCAATTCTACTATTAACTTTCCCTAATCAGGGCCGAGATCCGGCTACTTTTCCCTACCTCGTATACAATCCCAAAAGCGCTCCAACAATACCCGAAGCACACTCAGTCACTCGCCGAGCTTCCCCTTGCCTCGGTCCGTAGCACGATCTAAAAGAACACAAATTTAAAGTACTTTTAAACTAGTACGAATAAACCAAAAATTTACATACTTAACGCCCAAACGTAACCCCGACAATGTCGGTCACTCCCAAACTTCCCAATTATTCGATATTGCCGAAAAAGGACCCGTAAGGGCCAGATTCGCCCGACATGGCGAATCTGCCCGGTTTTGGTTAATTGCCTTCCGGGGCTCCAAAAGCTCCCGTTTTCGATTCTACGGTCTTAGAATAATTCAAGGAACCCAACGCACTTGACGGAATTGAATTCCGACTTCTAAGTCAATTAATTAACGTTTAAAGTTTCCAAAACCCGTTAATTACAACTTCTCCAATTTAATTCCAAATTTCGATTCGATTAAGGATAAAGTGGTCCGGGGGACGTTTTAAACCACCCGAACATTAAAACCCGAGCAACCGAGCACGTGGGCCCCACCCAAGAGGCTTGGCCGTGCCCTAGGGTTTGAGGGAGGGGCTCGGCCACCAAGTGGTGGCTGCTGCCACCTCCGGCCAGCCACCACATGGCCGGCCGGTCACCACCCACGGTGGCCGGAGCTCCTCCCGAGCCTCCGGTCACCGGAAAACGTGAAATTAAACCCCCAAACACCTCTAAAACGTCTCCAACACCTCCCCACACTCTACACAACCCTAAGCCTTAGTTTATAACCAAACCCTAGCTCTTGAAAATAATCAAAACGAGAATCGGTTCGGGTATTACCGTAGAGGAGAACGAGGGGAACGGGATTGCTCTTTGCTTTGACTCGATCCAAGGGCTCGATCACAAACCCTAGCTCAACCTCCCTTCTTCTCTCTTGTTCTCCTTCTCCTTCTCTCTCTAAAACCTCTCTTCTAATTTCTAATTTAATTAAAACTAACAACTAACTCCAAAAACTCCCCCCTTTTTACCCATGTTCGGCCAACACTTCCCAACCACACCTTTTCCCTCCAAAAATTACACCACCATATAATTGACAAGTGTCAAGGTGGGTCCCAACCTTTTGGAAAATATCTAGTTGATATTTTCCAATCAGATTCGCAAAAAACGGACGTTTCGGGCCCCGAACGAGCACTTTTCCCAAAAAAAATTTAAACTGGACGGGCTTCAAGGAAACGGCCCAAATAAGACCGCTACGACGAGGGCTAAGCTTTTCGGGTCCAAAACGGTCCTCGAATGGACCAAAACGTCGCTCGGGTGGCTTTTCCAACGAAAAAACAATCTTTCCCAAAATGACCAGGAAGTTGCCCTGAGTCCCCCGTAACTCATTTTAGTCGATAACGGGGTCAACTTAAGTCCGGCATGACCCTCGGGGTCAATTTAAGTTAAGTTAAGTGTCTGTCTTAAAATTTTTAAATTTTCCTGTTTTTCGCAGGTTTGACTGACGTTGACCAGAAGTGGTTATTACAATGTTGGACATTTCTGGTATGGAATGCTTGGAGGCGATGAGTGAATCACGTGACCTCATTGGAAATGGCCACGGGCCATGTTCCAAGAGGCCCATGAAAGGCCCATGCAACCAAGGCCTATGGAACTAATTAATCAAGTCTTGATTAATTAGTACTAAGTAAGCAAGACAAGGATTAAGGTGTTGGTGATTCAGCACCTAACCCAATCTTGTCTTGCCATACTTTGTCCTATTTACACCTTACTTGACACCATACTTGTCCCATGCCTCTAGTTGGACAGGTATGAGTTTTGTTATGTTTAAGTCATCTTTTTTCAACATAACAAACACAAGACAAGAATAGGAAACACAACTTCTCTCCCCCTTCCCTTGCAATTTCAGGTTTGGCAACCTCCCACCTCCATTTTTGTGTTCTTGAGTTCTCAAAGAGAAGAACTATGTGGCTTTGATTCCCATGTGGACACGTAGGCGTCTTGGAGACTCAAGCCAATCATTCGTTACCCGGTGTTCTTGTTTTGGTAAGAACTAGTGCTGAATTTTTCTCTTGTGAATCCATTCTTTGTTAGTTGTTTAATGGTTTTAATCGTCTCTTGGTTTTCATTGATTCTCCGCTGCGAGTTGGTTCATCTCCAACCCTAACTCGAGACCCAACAATGGTATCAGAGCCATGCTACCTTCGGGATTCACAAGACGGTGTTCAAAGTTTCAGTTTTGCTTGAAAGTTTCGTTTTTGGCATGTTGTTTTGCTAAATTGTTTGATAACATGTTTTTAATTCTTGTTTATGGATTTAATGCATGTAAAATGAATTTTTGAAAATTATTTCTAATCTGGAAATTTTGAAAAAAAATTGATTTTTCGGGTCTCGGGAGCTGGACTCTCGGGGAGGCGAAACCGGGACCGAACGGGGCTCCGTTGGACGGAGCTAGGCCAAGCATTTCCATTGGATGGTTGATATGCCAAGGCAAAACCGTTTTTTTAGTTATGACGAGTTTGGAACCGTCATGACGAACTCGAAGATCAAATGTTCAAAAGTTTCATTTTTGAACAGTTTCGATAAACCGAGCATCAAAAAATTTCAAAACTTGGCTATTAATTAAAACCGGAAAATCACATGATGTTTGATAACACGATGTGTGATGTGATGTTGACATGGTGTACATAATAGCCCCGAGCTCGTTTTAATTATTTATCGCTTTTCACGGCCTGCGAGCCATTAGAGTTAGTGTGTAATTATTCTTTCAAGGTGTGATCGTCGAACCACTTGTTTGTAATATTTATTTATTCCCGACCTGTGAGTCGTGTATTAAATTGTAATATTTTTCTCAAGACAAAGAAAGGGCGAAAAGGTCATTTGGTGGCTTTTCGGGGGTTGGCATCGGCTTGGAGTTGATGGAGCTCAAGAAGCTAGTGGGAGTTAGTTTAGGGGGCTATTATGTGCACATTTATCGCTTTATGCTTGGTTTAGTTTATGCATGACTAATTCTATGTGTTTTAGAATTGCATGCTTAACTTTATTTACCGAGCATATCACCTCACATGCAAAGATAAAATTGGAATTTTAATCCTTGTGTGTGAGCCCTTAGAATCGTCATTACATTGGATGTAGTTGACGGGTTCGAAGGAAGAATTACATTGGATGTAATTTGAGGCATCATTGCATTTGGAATGTAGTTGATGTGCTCATCGCATCTAGGATGTGTCAAAGTTTTAAACACAACCGGACAAGTAAAAATGGGTCATGTCCGATACCTCCCAATTATCAACACCTTACTACCTCCCCGTCCTATGGGTGTCGTGCGCATTAGCGGAGCATCCATGGGAAAGCGGGGTAGTAGGTTTGGACGATGATGCAGACGCATCTTAGCATTAAAAATGCCACATTTAGAGGGATTTTATTGTTGATTTTAGCCCATTAGTGTCTCATTCTCTCGTATTTTACTCGTTTCCAGCACTTCTCATGTTTCACAGGTTATAGCATGGAATACGAGCAAAAGAAGTCAAAAAGGGGACAAATTCGCAGTTGTAAACTTGAGGAGCAGCTGAAGGACAACCATCACGGATCCGTGACCGAACCCGTCACGGGTATGGTCACGGAGCAGTGACGTGGACCCAGAATTAGCCAAATCGTTCTGCTCCATCACGGATCCGTGACGGTGTCCGTGACGGATGCCATCACGGAGCCGTGACGCGCGCGTAGAGTTGTTTCCCAAATCGCTTCAGTTTCGAGTTTTAGACTTTTTAAACCTAAAAATCAGCCTCCAATAGATCGAACTTGTAATTTTGAGAGCTAAGAAGAGAGGAGAGTTGAGAGCAAGCTTGAAGAGAGGATTTCCACTTGAAGAACATCATTTTAATCAAATATTGGGTATTGTATTTCTCTACTTTGGTCAATTATGAAGCTTTGTTCATGTTCATCAATGGTGTTTTCTTCTTCCTTGCTCATGAGTAACTAAAACCCCATAATCTAGGGTTATGGGGGATTAGAGATTTGTTTTCCAATGTGTTGATTGTATGAATGAGGATTGTGTAGAATGATTTGATTTAGGGTTTGTATTAGATTTGAACTTAATGCTCTATCTCCCGGTTAGGCCTGATAGAAGGTGGGAATTGCAATCTGACACTCGTGAGAGGTGGGTTGTAATTAGGTCAGAAATCATATACAAATTGGGTTTAAATCTAGACTAGTGATAGCTAGGTTAACACGATTGCAATAACCATAGGGTTCAAACCGAAAGTTAGAAATTATCAAAGAACGTAATGCTTTGGGTCTTCCTACATCCTGATTCGTGAGAGCTGGGTGGTTAGATTCCATTAGGGTCCGAAACAACGTGAGGAGTTAAGACTAGTTTCAGAGGTAATTCGTTGCCCCTAAAATCAGAACAACTTCACAATGTTCATTGTCAGTTAAATGCATTGGAAACGGTCTCTATGAACCCACAACCTTAGATTACTTTTTCTCTGAATTAAAACTTTTATAAGCTTTGTGATTACCGGTTCATTGTCATTTCGCTTACTGTTTACTTTTAATGTTTTAAAACAAAAAACATCTTTTAATCGAGATAGCTTGACAACGACTTTGAGATAGAACGTGCTTGACTCGTGCTCCTTTGGGTTCGATAACTCGGAACTAAAAATCCCGAAATACTACTTGACAACCGGTACGCTTTCCGTGTCCTTTTCTGTGTTAAAAACGCAGGGCGTCAGACGACATATGTGGGTGTCGTGCGCATTAGCGGAGCACTTACATAGTGACAGGCCATAGCTGAAAATTGGTGGACCCGACCACGATTCTCAGCCTGAGGTTGAGCTAGGGTAACAAATAGGGTAAGCCGTGTACAGAAGTACATACCCTAGCCAAGAGTCACATTGGATGTGATTGGATGGATTCCTACCTGGAGAAGGAGAAGAAAGAGAGAGAAAGAGAAGAGGTGCTAGGGTTCTTGCCATTATTCACGTTCATCTAACCCTTGGATCGTCTCAAAATTCAAAGATTCAAGCTCACATCGACATTCTCTACGGTAAGCAACTATCCGATCTTCGTTTTTCTTAAGTTTGAAGTTTAGGGTTTGAGTAAAACTAGTGGTTCTTGGTGGTGTTGAGGTGTGGGGCTCGTTGGAGACGTTTTGGAGCGAGTTTGGGACGTTTTCCGGTGACCAGAGGCTCGGGGGAGCTCTGGCCACCGTGTATGGTGGCTGGCCGGAGCTGGCCGGGCCTTGTAAGGGCTGGCCGGACCCTGTAGGGTGCTGGCTGGAGCTGGCCGGACCTTGTAATGGCTGGCCGGGCCTCGTGGGGGCTGGCCGGAGCTGGCCGGACCTTGGGCTGGCTGGCCGTAGCTAGGACCAGCCACCACCTTGGTAAGCCGAGCCCTAAATGGCCCTAGTCACCCACGGCCAAGGTTGGCCGGGTGGGGCCCACGTGCTCGGGTGCTCGGGTTTCGTGTTCGGGTGGTTTAGAACGTTCCCCAAGCAATTAATCTACAACTGGATCGAAATTTGGAATTAAATTGTGAAAGTTGTAATTGACAGGTTTAGAAACTTGAAACGCTAATTAAATTACTCGGAAGTCGGAATTGGATTCCGTCGAGTGCATAGGAACCCTTGAATTATTCTAAGACCGTAGAAACGAAAACGGGAATTTTCCGAGCCCCGGAAGGGCGTCTACAAAACTTGGGCAGATTCGCCATGTCAGGCGAATCGGGCTTTTCCGGGTCCATTATCGACAATGTCGAGTAATTGAGAAGTTTGGGAGTGATCGACATTGTCGGGGTTACTTTTGGGCGTCAAGTTTAGTGAATTTCAGTTTATTCCTGCAAGTTTAAAGGTGCTTTAAATTTGTGTTCTTATTAGATCGTGCCGCAGACAGAGGAAAGGGAAAGCTGGGCGAGTGACCGAGATCACGCCAGAGCTTATTTGTGCGCTTTTGGAGAACGCATACGAGGTAGGGAAAAGTAGCCGGATCTCGGCCCTGACTAGGGAAAGTTAACAGTAGAAATGCATGTGACACTTGGGTGTCGTGGGTTACATAGGTTTATCGAATATTAGAAAGGCAGGCGACACCGGGTGGTGTCGTATGATACGTGTGTTAGTCTTAGTGCCCATAGTTCAATCCTAAATGTCCAAATGTATATATCATCGTTGGCAATAAAATTAAAGCGACTTTATATTACTTATGTGTTGGAGTAATATATCGATGCGTGCTCTGATCTATGCCCACCATGCGAATAGAACCATAGATCGAGATAGATCACACTCGATGGGTCCCTAGTCAACAAAGCTTCACTAGAAGCGACTAGTATGAAAGATGGCTCTTTATGGCTTACGTTCTGTTAGTCATTAGAATGGGATTCCGGAGTCTGATCATAGATATCATGTGGGACATGATATTGGACGACCCGACATGAATATGTGCCATAGATCAAGTAATGAACATATTCATTTTCGTAGCTTGTCATGTATCCTTAGACCAAGGAGTCTTTGTGATCGATATGCAGTAAACAACTGAGTTTGACCTGAGCCTAACGTTGTCCGTAACAGGGCTTCCATAACGGCCAGGATTGGCTTGGGGACGGACTGCATGAGTGACACGAAAGAATCGATAGGGTCGATTCGTTATGCAGTGTCAGGCAATACTAAAGTTTCGTTAGTTGCCACTTAAATAGGATCAAGTAAAATGGGATTTTACGTTGATCTATTGACATGCATAAACCTAAGGGTCACACCGGAGGATGAAACTCATTGACACATTTATGGAGAATGGCCAAAAGGGAGTTGTCTCGGGACATGACCAAAACTGGGTTTTGGGTCATGTGCCCGTAAGTGAATAGGACTTTACGGATCAAGACAAGGCTTGGAGTCTTGGGATTGATCGCGTCGGATAATGTTGGACATTTTCGGTATGGAAGGCTTGGAGGCGATGAGCGAATCATGGGACCTCGTTGGAAATGGCTGTTAGTCTTAGTGCCCGTAGTTCAATCCTAAATGTCCAAATGTATATATCATCGTTAGCAATAAAATTAAAGCGGCTTTATATTACTTATGTGTTGGAGTAATATATCGATGTGTGCTCTGATCTATGCCCACCATGCGAATAGAACCATAGATCGAGATAGATCACACTCGATGGGTCCCTAGTCAACAAAGCTTCACTAGAAGCGACTAGTATGAAAGATGGCTCTTTATGGCTTACGTTCTGTTAGTCATTGGAATGGGATTCCGGAGTCTGATCATAGATATCATGTGGGACATGATATTGGACGACCCGCCCTGAATATGTGCCATAGATTAAGTCATGAACATATTCAGTGTCGTAGCTTGTCATGTATCCTTAGACCAAGGAGTCTTTGTGATCGCTATGTAGTCAACAATTGAGTTTGACCTGAGCCTAACGTTGTCCGTAACAGGGCTTCCATAACGGCCAGGATTGGCTTGGGGACGGGCTACATGAGTGACACGAAAGACGGCTAAGGGATTTATCCCTCATACTGAGGTATGGGAAAGATATCGGTTCTCGGCCGCTTGATCGAGAGTGACTGGAAGAATAGCATGGCCATGCACATGATACTGGGTATCATATCTTCAGTCATCTCACATATCAAGGAACGGTGATTGAGAATAATAAGGATGACGGCTCTATGCCTTATCTCAATCAGGATATCGGAGATAAAAGGATAATGACAGGGACGACGGAAAGGTTAGAATCGACAGGGTCGATTCGCTATGCAGTGTCAGGCAATACTAAAGTCTCGTTAGTTGCCACTTAAATAGGATCAAGTAAAATGGGATTTTACGTTGATCTATTGACATGCATAAACCTAAGGGTCACACCGGAGGATGAAACTCATTGACACATATATGGAGAATGGCCAAAAGGGAGTTGTCTCGGGATATGACCAAAACTGGGTTTTGGGTCATGTGCCCGTAAGTGAATAGGACTTTACGGATCGAGACAAGGCTTGGAGTCTTGGGATTGATCGCGTCGGATAATGTTGGACATTTCCGGTATGGAAGGCTTGGAGGCGATGAGCGAATCACGGGACCTCGTTGGAAATGGTCACGGGCCATGTTCCAAGAGGCCCATGAAAGGCCCATGCAACCAAGGCCCATGGAACTAATTAATCAAGTCTTGATTAATTAGTACTAAGTAAGCAAGACAAGGATTAAGGTGTTGGTGATTCACCACCTAACCCAATCTTGTCTTGCCATACTTTGTCCTATTTACACCATACTTGACACCATACTTGTCCCATGCCTTTAGTTGGACAAGTATGGGTTTTGTTATGTTTAAGTCATCTTTTTTCAACATAACAAACACAAGACAAGAATAGGAAACACATTTTCTCTCCCTCTTCCATGGCCATTTCGGGTTTGGCTAGTTTCCACCTCCATGTTTGTGTTCTTGAGTCCTCAAAGAGAAGAACTACGTGGCTTTGATTCCCATGTGGATACGTAGGCGTCTTGGAGACTCAAGCCAATCATTCGTTAACCGGTGTTCTTGTTTTGGTAAGAACTAGTGCTGAATTTTTCTCTTGTTAATCCATTCTTTGTTAGTTGTTTCATGGTTCTAATTGTCTCTTGGTTTTCATTGATTTTCCGCTGCGAGTTGGTTCATCTCCAACCCTACCTCGAGACCCAACAGTGGTATCAGAGCCGTGCTACCTTCGGGATTCACAAGACGGTGTTCAAAGTTTCGGTTTTGCTTGAAAGTTTCGTTTTTGGCATGTTGTTTTGCTAAATTGTTTGATAACATGTTTTAAATTATTGTTTATGGATTTAATACATGTAAAATGAATTTTTGAAAATTATTTCAAATCTGGAAATTTTGAAAAAAAATTTGATTTTTCGGGTCTCGGGAGCGGGACTCTCGGGGAGCCGAAACCGGGACCGAACGGGGCTCCGTTGGACGGAGCTAGGCCAAGCATGACCATTGGATGGTTGATATGCCAAGGCTAAACCGTTTTGTTAGTTATGACGAGTTTGGAACCGTCATGATGAACTCGAAGATCAAATGTTCAAAAGTTTCATTTTTGAACGGTTTCGATAAACCGAGCATCAAAAAATTTCGAAACTTGGCTATTAATTAAAACCGGAAAATCACATGATGTTTGATAACATGCTTGTTTGATAACACGATGTGTGATGTGATGTTGGCATGGTGTACATAATAGCCCCGAGCTCGATTTAATTATTTATCGCTTTTCACGGCCTGCGAGCCGTTAGAGTTAGCGTGTAATTATTCTTTCAAGGTGTGGTCGTCGAACCACTTGTTTGTAATATTTATTATTCCCGACCTGCGAGTCGTGTATTAAATTGTAATATTTTACTCAAGACGAAGAAAGGGCGAAAAGGTCATTTGGTGGCTTTTCGGGTGTTGGCATCGGCTTGGAGTCGGTGGAGCTCAAGAAGCTAGTGGGAGTTAGTTTAGGGGGCTATTATGTGCACATTTATCGCTTTATGCTTGGTTTAGTTTATGCATGATTAATTCTATGTGTTTTAGAATTGCATGCTTAACTTTATTTACCGAGCATATCACCTCACATGCAAAGATAAAATTGGAATTTTAATCCTTGTGTGTGAACCCTTAGAACCATCATTGCATTGGATGTAGTTGAAGGGTTCAAAGGAAGAATTACATTGGATGTAATTTGAGGCATCATTGCATTTGGAATGTAGTTGATGTGCTCATCGCATCTAGGATGTGCCAAAGTTTTGAACACAACTGGACAAGTAAAAGCGGGTCATGTCCGATACCTCCCAATCATCAACACCTTACTACCTCCCCGTCCTATGGGTGTCGTGCGCATTAGCGGAGCATCCATGGGGAAGCGGGGTAGTAGTTTTGGACGACATATGTGGGTGTCGTGCGCATTAGCGGAGCACCTACATAGTGACGGGCCATAGTTGAAAATTGGTGGACCCGACTACGATTCTCAGCCTGAGGTTGAGCTAGGGTAACAGATAGGGTAAGCCGTGTACATAAGTACATACCCTAGCCAAGAGTCACATTGGATGTGATTGGATGGAGTCCTACCTACATAGCTCGATTAAGTGGTGAGCATTAGTTCAGCTTAATCGAGTGAATCAAGGATCTTGGTTTCAGATTCTAAAGGTTTAGAATTAATTGTTGGTGTTTAAGCTTGATCTTCATAAAATTTATTCAGTTTACTGATTGAATTTTATCTGTTGTAGATCAAATGGCAAATTCAGCGAACATTAATAGTTTGTCATTAAAAACCATTCTTGACAGGGTCAAGCTAAATGGGACAAACTATTTGGATTGGTACAGAATTTTGAGGATAGTCCTCAAGTCTGAACGCAAAGAATATGTCCTTGACAAGGCTGTCTCTAAGACCATATCAGAGTTACATGAAGTGCCATTAACTGCTGAGAAGAATATCTCAGGGATCTGGGATCCAAGGATATTCTGATGGTCAACAAGGGAATTGGAAGTGGCATGGGCTGGGCCCATGCGCACTTGGCAGGAAAGATGAGACACCTGAGAATGTCTGCTTCTACTGCCAACAGCCTGGTCATTGGAACCGGGATTACAGGAAGTTCACGGCTGATCTAAAGAAGGGCAGTGGGACTGCGCCTTCATCAAATAGCCTGGATGATCTGAAGAAGGGCAGTAAGACTGCGCCTTCATCAGGAAACCTGGATGATCTAAGGAAGGGCGGTGGGACCGTGCCTTCAATCGGTATTAACTCTATAGAGCTACATCTCTCTACTTCCAAAGATTCATGGGTATTAGATACCATGACTGAATCTCACTCATGCACTAATATATGGTGGCTGAAAGTAGGAGAGATTTGGAAAGCACGAAATGGACCTCAGAGTTGTGGCAACTGCTGTAGGATCCATGAGTCTTGCTTTGCCAAGAGGCCTTGTCTTAGTATTGTATAATGTATATTGCATACCTACTTTTAGTAGGAATATTATATCTGTATCCGTGTTTGACAAGGAAGGATATAATGTTAATATTGGAAATGGAGTTTTCAATGTTCTATGCAATGATATGTTTTATACCAGTACTGACATGGTTGGAGGATTGTACATATTAGATATGGGTAACAATGCCTCAAGTTCTATATATTCCGTTAATACCAAGAGGTCTAAATCCAACGATTTAAACCTAACTCTGTTATGGCACTGTCATTTGGGTCGCATAAACAAGAAGCGCCTATCAGCACTTCAGAAGTGCGGGCTTTCAGGTTCATTCGAATTCCATTCGATCGATAGGTGCAAGGTTTGTTTGATGGGAAAAATGACTAAAGTGCCCTTTATCGATCGCGATGAAAGGGCAGGTGAATTATTGGGGCTTATACACTCGAATGTGTTTAGACCAATAAGTTCACTTGCCAGGAGGGGTTTTAGCTACTTTATCACATTTACTGATGATTACAGTAAATATGGTTATGTCTATTCGGTGAGACATATGTCTGAAGCTTTTGATAAATTCAAAGAGTTTAAGACTATAGTAGATAACCAGCTCGACAAAGGTATTAATGCACTTCGATTGGATCGAGGTGGAAAATACTTGACCACAGAGTTATTAGATCATCTAAAAGAGAATGGGATCCTTTTGGAATGGACTCCTCCTAGGTCACTGTAGTTGAAAGGTGTAGCCAAACGGAGAAATCGGACATTGTTAGACAATGGTCTGTTCCATGATTAGTTGGACTGATCTCCCAATCTCTTTTAGGGGTTTGCTCTAGAGACGACCGCATTCATAGTGAATCGGGCTTCGACGAATGGTGTGGAAGGGACACCATTTTAAAAAATGGTACGGGATGATGCCCGCTTTGTCCTTCCTAAAGATTTGTGGTTGCGAGGCTTATGTGAAACATTTGGTTTCGACTAAGCTCGAACCAAGATCTGAGATATGCACCTTCGTGTGGTATCCCAAAGCAACAAGGGGATACTATTTCTACAATCCCAGTGAGAACATGGTGTTCGTCGCTTGGGGTGGGGTCTTTATGGAAAAGAAGTTTTGTTTCCAAAGACGTCATTAGGAGGACTGTGCATCTTGAAGAAATTCAAGATGGTACAGATCTGTCTAAACCAATTGACAACCCAGTAGAAAGGAGCCAGAGATTGTCGTAGAGTGAGAACCAATTCCTGTTACAATTCCGGAAGGTCCAAGGCGATTTGAAAGGGTCAATCTTCCACCTCCAAGATATGGTATCCGGAGGTGACAATGAAGTCATGGTGGATCACGATGATCCAGCCACCTTTCAAGAAGTCGTGGATGGGCCCGACTCCGAGTTATGGCTGGGAGCCATGAGGGAGGAAATGCAATCCATGTCGGACAACCGAGTCTGGGAACCGGTTGATCCCATCAATGGTGTGAGGACCATAGGATGCAAATGGATCTTCAAGGTGAAGATGGACATGGACGGCAACCCTCTGACCTACAAAGCTCAACTGGTGGCGAAAGGTTATAGGCAGATCCAATGGATTGACTATGAGGAAACCTTCTCCTTAGTGGCTATGGTCAAAATCGATCCAAATTCTTCTTGACATAACTGCGTATCATAATTACGAGATATGGCAAGTGGATGTCAAAACCGCTTTCCTAAATGGAAATTTGACTGAGTACGTTTGTATGTCTCGGCCCAAAGGTTTTGACGATCCGAAGAATAAAGGAAAGGTTTATAAGTTGTTGAAATCCATTTATGGATTGAAACGAACTTCTCGGAGTTGGATCCTTCGTTTTGATGAAGCTGTAATTGGATTTGGCTTAATCAAGAACGAGGATGAATCTTGCGTTTATAAGAAGGCTAGTGGGAGCAATATTACCTTTCTGGTTCTCATTGAAAACGACATCCCAACCTTGCACGAGACTAAAGCTTGGTTGAGGAAGTGTTTTTCAATAAAGGACTTAGGCGATGCTTCTCATATCTTAAGGATTAAGATATGTAGAGATCGCACCAAGAGGGTCTTGGATTTAAGTCAGGGAACCTATGTGAACAAGGCATTGAGTAGGTTCTTAATGCTCGATTCAAAGAAAGGACTCTTACCCACTAGTCATGGCATTCATCTCAGCAAGACTCAGTGTCCTAAGACACCTGATGAGCTGAAAAGGATGATGAGAATCCTATGCGCCTGGGGGCAGGATCGATCATATATGCCATGACATGTATGAGACCAGACGTCTCGTAAGCCTTATGTTGTACCAGTAGACATCATTCTAACCCGGGGGAAAGATGATGCTGAACTAGTCGTCGAAGGATGAGTAGACGCTAGTTTTCCAAGACAAATCCAGATGACTTTAGAAGTCAATCAGGATATGTGTTTACGCTGAATGGCAGAGCTTTAGCTGGGAAAGCGTAAAGCAAGATACCATTGCCGAATCTACGACAGAGGCCAAGTACATGGATGATGCAGAGGCAGCTAAGGAGGCTATGTGGATTTGGAAATTCATGGCAGGACTGGGTGTAATTAAAAACCCATCCAGTCCGGTGAATCCATTTTGCGACAACACAAGGGCCATTGCGCAAGCTAAAAGCCTAGATCGCATAACAAATCCAAACATGTACTGCGGCGTATCCACCTCATCAGATAAATACTGAACTGAGGTGAAGTGAAGATAACCGATATTGCAACAGATGATAACATAGCCAACCCTTTGACTAAGGCAGTGTCACTGCCTGAACATGTTAGACATGTAAAGTCGATGGGGACATATTGGAGTTTAGATTGGAACTAGGGCAAGTGGGAGATTGTTAGTCTTAGTGCCCGTAGTTCAATCCTAAATGTCCAAATGTATATATCATCGTTAGCAATAAAATTAAAGCGGCTTTATATTACTTATGTGTTGGAGTAATATATCGATGTGTGCTCTGATCTATGCCCACCATGCGAATAGAACCATAGATCGAGATAGATCACACTCGATGGGTCCCTAGTCAACAAAGCTTCACTAGAAGCGACTAGTATGAAAGATGGCTCTTTATGGCTTACGTTCTGTTAGTCATTGGAATGGGATTCCGGAGTCTGATCATAGATATCATGTGGGACATGATATTGGACGACCCGCCCTGAATATGTGCCATAGATTAAGTCATGAACATATTCAGTGTCGTAGCTTGTCATGTATCCTTAGACCAAGGAGTCTTTGTGATCGCTATGTAGTCAACAATTGAGTTTGACCTGAGCCTAACGTTGTCCGTAACAGGGCTTCCATAACGGCCAGGATTGGCTTGGGGACGGGCTACATGAGTGACACGAAAGACGGCTAAGGGATTTATCCCTCATACTGAGGTATGGGAAAGATATCGGTTCTCGGCCGCTTGATCGAGAGTGACTGGAAGAATAGCATGGCCATGCACATGATACTGGGTATCATATCTTCAGTCATCTCACATATCAAGGAACGGTGATTGAGAATAATAAGGATGACGGCTCTATGCCTTATCTCAATCAGGATATCGGAGATAAAAGGATAATGACAGGGACGACGGAAAGGTTAGAATCGACAGGGTCGATTCGCTATGCAGTGTCAGGCAATACTAAAGTCTCGTTAGTTGCCACTTAAATAGGATCAAGTAAAATGGGATTTTACGTTGATCTATTGACATGCATAAACCTAAGGGTCACACCGGAGGATGAAACTCATTGACACATATATGGAGAATGGCCAAAAGGGAGTTGTCTCGGGATATGACCAAAACTGGGTTTTGGGTCATGTGCCCGTAAGTGAATAGGACTTTACGGATCGAGACAAGGCTTGGAGTCTTGGGATTGATCGCGTCGGATAATGTTGGACATTTCCGGTATGGAAGGCTTGGAGGCGATGAGCGAATCACGGGACCTCGTTGGAAATGGTCACGGGCCATGTTCCAAGAGGCCCATGAAAGGCCCATGCAACCAAGGCCCATGGAACTAATTAATCAAGTCTTGATTAATTAGTACTAAGTAAGCAAGACAAGGATTAAGGTGTTGGTGATTCACCACCTAACCCAATCTTGTCTTGCCATACTTTGTCCTATTTACACCATACTTGACACCATACTTGTCCCATGCCTTTAGTTGGACAAGTATGGGTTTTGTTATGTTTAAGTCATCTTTTTTCAACATAACAAACACAAGACAAGAATAGGAAACACATTTTCTCTCCCTCTTCCATGGCCATTTCGGGTTTGGCTAGTTTCCACCTCCATGTTTGTGTTCTTGAGTCCTCAAAGAGAAGAACTACGTGGCTTTGATTCCCATGTGGATACGTAGGCGTCTTGGAGACTCAAGCCAATCATTCGTTAACCGGTGTTCTTGTTTTGGTAAGAACTAGTGCTGAATTTTTCTCTTGTTAATCCATTCTTTGTTAGTTGTTTCATGGTTCTAATTGTCTCTTGGTTTTCATTGATTTTCCGCTGCGAGTTGGTTCATCTCCAACCCTACCTCGAGACCCAACAATGGCCACGGGCCATGTTCCAAGAGGCCCATGAAAGGACCATGCAACCAAGGCCCATGGAACTAATTAATCAAGTCTTGATTAATTAGTACTAAGTAAGCAAGACAAGGATTAAGGTGTTTGTGATTCAGCACCTAACCCAATCTTGTCTTGCCATACTTTGTCCTATTTACACCTTACTTGACACCATACTTGTCTCATGCCTTTAGTTGGATAAGTATGGGTTTTGTTATGTTTAAGTCATCTTTTTTCAACATAACAAACACAAGACAAGAATAGGAAACACAACTTCTCTCCCCCTTCCCTTGCAATTTCGGGTTTGGCAAGTTTCCACCTCCTTTTTTGTGTTCTTGAGTCCTCAAAGAGAAGAACTACGTGGCTTTGATTCCCATGAGGATACGTAGGCGTCTTTTAGACTCAAGCCAATCATTCGTTACCCGGTGTTCTTGTTTTGGTAAGAAATAGTGCTGAATTTTTCTCTTGTGAATCCATTCTTTGTTAGTTGTTTCATGGTTTTAATCGTCTCTTGGTTTTCATTGATTTTCCGATGCGAGTTGGTTCATCTCCAACACTACCTCGAGACCCAACAATGGGAATGTATCGAACTACTGGAGGCATGTGACACTTAGTAGTGTCGTAGGAGCAGTGAACTTTTGATATTAGAACTACTGGAGGCATTCGGTTATGCCCGGAGGTTGATTGTGAGCCTATTGATTTTAGAACTGCTGGAGGCATTGGTTATGCCCGGAGGTTGATTGTGTAGTTGTGTCTTGGGTGGCCATGAGAGCCCGTGTTTTACTGTTGGTGTCTTGGGTGGCCATGAGAGCCCGTGTTTTACTGTTGGTGTCTTGGGTGGCCATGAGAGCCCGTGTCTTACTGTTGGTGTCTTGGGTGGCCATGAGAGCCCGTGTCTTACTATTGGTGTCTTGGGTGGCCATGAGAGCCCGTGTTTTATTGTTGGTGTCTTGGGTGGCCATGAGAGCCCGTGTTTTACTGTTGGTGTGTGTTGGGAGGTCGTGAGTGCCCGTGGGGTTGTTGAGCCTTGAGTCATTGTTGGTTTGTCTTGGGTGGCCATGAGTGCCCGTGGGGTTGTCGAGCCCGTGAGTCATTGTCGGTGTGTCTTGGGTGGCCATGAGTGCCCGTGGGGTTGTTGAGCCCGTGAGTTACTGTAGGTGTGTCTTAGGAGGCCGTGACTGCCCGTGGGGTCGTTGAGCCGTGAGTTACTGTTGGTGTGTCTTGGGTGGCCGTGAGTGCCCATAGGGTTGTTGAACCCTGTGGTGTCTTGGGTGGTCATGAGTGCCTGTGGAGTGTTGAACCTGTGTTGTTGAACTTTGCTTGTGTTTGTGATTGTGCTTACCTGAGGTTGGAGACCCGACTTTGTGTCGGCGAAGTTGCGTGAGGTGTGGCTAGCCTCCCGATAGGGATCGGGGGAAGGGGAGAGGTTGTGGGCTAGCCTCCCGACAGGGATCGGGAGAAGTGTGAGCGGGTGTGGCTAGCCTCCCGACAGGGATCGGGGGAAGGGGAGAGGTTGTGGGCTAGCCTCCCGACTGAGATCGGGAGAAGTTGCGCGACAGGTCGACCGCCTGACCTGACAGGGATCGTTAAAGGGCGAGAGAGAGAGGGGGTTGCTGAGCAGCTGGAGTGCGATCCTTTGTGATCTTGTTTGGTGTGCGATCCTTTGTGATCTTGGGTGTTGCGTGGTTGTCTGTCGTGTCTTTTGAGGAGGTCGTCAATCATTGTGTCGGGTCTACTTTACGTGTCCGAGTGTTGAGTCAGTCGAGGAAAGTAACAGTGTGTGTGTGTCGGTCGAGTTACTTGAGTTGGGGATAGTGATCCCCGGTGTTAAGGTTGTTGTTGGTGTTACCGGCATTGTCTGCTAAGTATGCCGTAGTCAGTCTGTTATCAGTGGTGGTGAGCGAACGCTCACCCCTAGCTGCTTTTCCTACAGGTACTGGTCGTAGGTTGGACTAGGTGAGCTTCCGAAGCTTGAAGAGCTAGGAGCAGGAGTCCGGGTTTACTTTTGAGTCTAGAGACGTATACCTTGCTTTTGTCCACTTGTTGGGACGTATTTTGAGTTGTAAATAATTATTTTGATTAACTAAATTGGTGATTTTAAAGTGTTTATTTAAAGGATTTGAAAATGTTTTGTTGTTTTAAACGTTCGCGTTCCGAATTCGGTTTTACTTAAATTGGGGCGTGACATACCTACATAGCTCGATTAAGTGGTGAGCATTAGTTCAAATTAATCGAGTGACTCAAGGATCTTGGTTTCAGATTCTAAAGGTTTAGAATCGATTGTTGGTGCTTAAGCTTGATCTTCATAAAATTTATTCAGTTTACTGATTGAATTTTATTTGTTGTAGATCAAATGGAAAATTCAGCGAACATTAATAGTTTGTCATTAAAAACCATTCTTGACAGGGTCAAGCTAAATGGGACAAACTATTTGGACTGGTACAGAATTTTGAGGATAATCCTCAAGTCTGAACGCAAAGAATATGTCCTTGACAAGGCTGTCTCTAAGACCATATCAGAGTTACATGAAGTGTCATTAACTGCTGAGAAGAATATATCAAGGATCTGGGATCCAAGGATATTCTGATGGTCAACAAGGGAATTGGAAGTGGCAAGGGCGGGGCTCATGCGCACTTGGCAGGAAAGATGAGACACCTGAGAATGTCTGCTTCTACTGCCAACAACCTGGTCATTGGAACCGGGATTACAGGAAGTTCACGGTTGAATCTGAAGAAGGGCAGTGGGACTGCGCCTTCATCAAATAGCCTGGATGATCAGAAGAAGGGCAGTAGGACTGCGCCTTCATCAGGAAACCTGGATGATCTAAGGAACGGCGATGGGACCGTGCCTTCATCCGGTATTAACTCTATAGAGCTACATCTCCCCACTTCCAAAGATTCATGGGTATTAGATACCAGGACTGAATCTCACACATGCACTAATGTATAATGGTTGAAAGTAGGAGAGGTTTGGAAAGCACGAAGTGGACCTCAGAGTTGTGCAACTGCCGTAGGATCCATGAGTATTGCTTTGCCAAGTGGCCTTGTATTAGTATTGTATAATGTATATTGCACCTACTGTTAGTAGGAATATTATATCTGTATCCGTGTTTGACAAGGAAGGATATAATGTTAATATTGGAAATAGAGTTTTCAATGTTCTATGCAATAATATGTTTTATACCAGTACTGACTTGGTTGGAGGATTGTACATATTACATATGGGTAACAATGCCTCAAGTTCTATATATTACGCTAATACCAAGAGGTCTAAATCCAACGGTTTAAACCAAACTCTGTTATGGCACTGTCATTTGGGCCGCATAAACAAGAAGCGCCTATCAGCACTTCAGAAGTGCGGGCTTTCAGGTTCATTCGAATTCCATTCGATCGATAGGTGCAAGGTTTGTTTGATGGAAAAAATGACTAAAGTTCCCTTTATCGATCGCGATGAAAGGGCGGGTGAATTATTGGGGCTGATACACTCGAATGTGTGTGGACCAACAAGTTCACTTGCCAGGAGGGGTTTTAGTTACTTTATCACATTTACTGATGATTACAGTAAATATGGTTATGTCTATTCACTGAGACATAAGTCTGAAGCTTTTGATAAATTCAAAGAGTTTAAGAGTAAAGTAGAATGCCAGCTCGACAAATGTATTAAGGCACTTCGATTGGATCGAGGTGGAAAATACTTGACCACAGAGTTATTAGATCATCCAAAAGAGAATGGGATCCTTTTGGAATGGACTCCTCCTGGGACACTGTAGTTGAAAGGTGTAGCCAAACGGAGAAATCGGACACTGTTAGACAACGGTCCGTTCCATGATTAGTTGGACTGATCTCCCAATCTCTTTCTGTGGTCATGCTCTTGAGACGACCGCATTCATAGTGAATCGGGCTTCGACGAAGGGTGTGGAAGGGACACCATTTTAAAAATGGTACGGGATGATGCCCGCTTTGTCCTTCCTAAAGATTTGTGGTTGTGAGGATTATGTGAAACATTTGGTTTCGACTAAGCTCGAACCAAGATCTGAGATATGCACCTTCGTGTGGTATCACAAAGCAACAAGGGGATACTACTTCTACAAGACAAGGATTAAGGTGTTGGTGATTCACCACCTAACCCAATCTTGTCTTGTCATACTTTGTCCTATTTACACCTTACTTGTCACCATGCTTGTCCCATGCATTTAGTTGGACAAGTATGGGGTTTGTTATGTTTAAGTCATCTTTCTTCAACATAACAAACACAAGACAAGAATAGGAAACACAACTTCTCTCCCCTTCCCTTGCAATTTCGGGTTTGGCAAGTTTCCACCTCCATTTTTGTGTTCTTGAGTCCTCAAAGAGAAGAACTACGTGCCTTTGATTCCCATGTGGATACGTAGGCGTCTTGGAGACTCAAGCCAATCATTCGTTAACCGGTGTTCTTGTTTTGGTAAGAAATAGTGCTGAAGTTTTCTCTTGTGAATCCATTCTTTGTTAGTTGTTTCATGGTTTAATCGTCTCTTGGTTTTCATTTATTTTCCGCTGCGAGTTGGTTCATCTCCAACCCTACCTTGAGACCCAACACATAGATCATCGGGGCGAAGCATGATAAACTCCCGAGAATGCTCCCACATGACGCATACACCTGGGGTGAAGCCACAAGTAACCATCCCCGCAGGGTAAACAATCTATCGGCTATGATACTACCCCACACCGGCTTACCCCCTCGGTGTAGGTACCATACCAGACCACAAGTAACCATCCCCGCAGGGTAAACAATATCTCAGCTATGATACTACCCCACACCGGCTTACCCCCTCGGTGTAGGTACCATACCGAACCACAAGTAACCATCCCCGCATGATAAACAATATCTCGGCTATGATACTACCCCCACCAGCTTATCCCCTCGGTGTAGGTACCATACTGGATCACAATTCATCGGCCTAGGTACTACCCCACACCAGCTTATCCCCTCGGTGTAGGTACCATACCGGAACACAACTCCTCTTAACACACACACAAGAGATCAACATACCAACAATCATAGTACAACCAAAGCTTAGCAATTTATAATCTTATCACATCACGCCACAAAGACCTCATATTAACAATCACACTACCGGCATACTTACCAACCACGTCCCATCGGTCTGTCACTCACCTGATCATACCATTTGACACAACCAATTTACATTCAAGCACTCATTCAATCAATCATTCAAACATTCATTCAATCAATCATTCAAACATTCGTTCAATCATTCATTCATTCAAACATTCGTTCAATCAATCATTCAAACATTCATAATCCAATCATCGCAATTTATCTAGTTTAGTTTGACTCTTATCTTAACCTAAAGACTAAGCAAGCACGGCAAGTGGGGCAATCACAAACAATCCTAAGGCTCGACATGTCCATTCTACCAGCACGACAATTTCCCAAGATATTGAAAGCGGATAACTAGTGAATCACATCCTATAAGCATACTGAGACTCGTCCGGTTATTATTATAATTGAAACACGGTTATTCTAGTGAATCACATCCTATATGCAATTTAGGACCTTTCTGGTTATTAATTATCATGTAGGAAAACGACTAGCATTCTTAAATTAGGAGTGGAGTTTACGGCTTTTCCCTACCTCAAGAAGAACCAACAACTACGTCTCCTAGCTGCTGATGTCCGGGCCTAACTCCGGTCTTCTCGGGCGAAGTCCAAGTTCTCGGGCGAAGTCCAAGTCTAGGTTTTAACAATTAGAAAGTTCAATCAGTCCCGGTATGTCCAAAGTTCTCGGATTTGTCCAAAACGACCTTTAAATAACCAATTTTAATTCAAATAATTAAATTAGTTTTGTCCGACCCGGATCCGCGAACCAGGCCTGAATCCGACCCGGTCCAGAAACCTTACACGACCGGACCCAGATCCGACTGGACCCGGCTCTAGACCCGGCCCAAGTCCGACTCCATAAACCTGTCCAGCTCTGGGCCTGTCCCAAATCCTCGACCGTTGACCCAAGATCGCCCGGCCCAACACTCAGCCTGGCCCAAGGCCTACCCTGACTCGAGTCCGAGCTCGTTCCAGCTCCGGCGAGTTAGAGCTGTTCCGGCATCAGGTGAGGCGTAGAGAGGGGAAAACAAGGGCAGAGGAGGGTGGCAGGCTCACGGCGAGGTCGTGGCCGTGGCGGCATGGCTCTAGCGCGAGCCCACGCTCGTTTCGTCACAGATATGATGGACCCAAAACTCGTCGGCGGTGGTTCTGGCTGACAATGCTCGAATCGAGCTCGGGACGAAGCGAATCCAGGCGAGACGAGGTCAAGGAAGAAAGGGAAACGGGGAGGAGAAGCACAAACCGTGCGATTTCCCCGTCGTTGGCGTCAGTCTAGCTCGGGAACTCGAATCCGAGGTGTTCTCCGGCGATTTCTTCTCGATTTCGCGTGCGGTGGGCTCGATTGGTACTAGAAGGGAAGAAGGGGTGAGGCTGGAGCGAGAGATAGAGAGAAGGAGAGGAAGAGAACGAGAGAGAGAGAAGAAGGGATCGAGAGATAAGAAGAGGGGTGGCGCTGGTTATGCCTCGGGAGTCGCGCGTGGACGAGGTTGGAGACGAAGGCGTAGGGTTAGGGTTTTGGGTCACCTGGGGTTTGGGCCTGGTTGAGGCGCGGGTTGGGCCGGCTCGTCTCAGCGAGCTGGGCTCAGGTGTCTAACCGGCCCAGTCCGGTCCAATTCCTTCTTCCCCCTTTTTTTTCTTTTCTTTTTCTTTTGCAAACGATCCAATTTCCAACTCGTTTTTCCAACCTCGACGTTTCAAGTCGATAAAAATAATATTTTACTTTTTTTAGACGGTCTTTACAACAACCTTGCCGAATACTATTAAAAATCCAGAAATCAGCACTTCGGGAGCCATTGATCAAAAAAGACAAATGAGCTCGGAATCAACCCTGCATCCACCCCCTCCACTACCTCCCAAAACCCATCTCGCCCAACACCTTATCAATAAAGCCCCAATGGACTTTATCCTAGGCCTTCTCGAAATAAAGTTTCAACAAAACCACTTACTCCTTTGAACGTTTCAACCTGTGAATTAGCTCAAAAGCTATGAGCTAACAGCTTAGCCAGAATTTTATAAAGGCCATAAATCAAACTGATTGGACGAAAATCATCAACACACTCCATCAACTTAGACTTAGGGATTAAATTCAAGAAAGATGAATTAATCCCTTTGCCTAATTTCCCAGATGCCTGAAAAGCAGACAAGAACGAACACAAATCTACTCCCACCACCTCCTAACACACCAGAAAGAAACGCACAGAAAAACCATCCTTCCTAGGAGCCTTCTCCCCCCCCCCCCCCCACACAATTCTTCACCGCCCGAACAATCTCCTCCTCCTCAAACACAGCCTCTAACCAGTCCGCCTGAACACCAAGATATTTAACGAAAATGAAGGTCCATCAATCCAACTATCACCTCCAGGTCTACTTTAAAGCGAGTGGAAAATGGGACACAGATGCTTCCTTTACTTCTGACGGGGTGGTAAGGGTAACTTGACCCACACGTAATCTAGAGATTCGATTCTGTGTGGCACTATAGTTAGCAATCCAATGAAAAAATCTCGTGCACCGATCCCCACCTTTAAACAAACGAACTCTAGCCGTTTGGCTCCACAACTTCGCCAACCACCGACTCCTCTGTAACAAAAGAGCCCGGCATAAAGCCCTCCTTGCACGTTCTGTTCCAGAAAGGATATTTCCATCCAAAATCAAGTCCCTATTCTCCAATTCAACTGTCAAGCTTGCCACTTCATTCTCCACCCTTCCAAACACCTCTTTGTTCCACACTTTCAAATCATGCCTAAAACACCTCAACTTAGACCACAACACAAAACCAAGATCCCCAACAAAAACATACGAGTTCCATAACATCCTAACTGTAGGAAGAAAAGACACGTGTTCGACCCAAGCATTAATAAATCTGATTTTCTTAAGACCCCAATCTGCCACTTCACTACCCAAGATAACATGCCTATGATCTAACACCCCCCCTCGGGAGGCCCCACTGAACCAAAGAACCAAAAGATGACAAAGCTTCGAGTGAAACCAAAAGCCTATCAAGACGAGAAGCCTTTGATCCAGTGTCATACCAAGTGAATTTAGACCCAATTAAGTTTAGGTCCAACATCCCTATATCCTTAATAAAATCAGAGAAAGCCAAACCATCATTTATCTTAAAACTGATGCCACGCCTCTCTTCAGCTGAGAGGACATAGTTAAAATCACCACCAATCACTAGAATATCCTGCAACTGTCCCCGCAAACCAATCAAGACATACCATAGAGCACATAGCTCTCAGAACGTGTTTGGGGCATACACATTCATAAAACTGACAACAAATAAACACATCATTCCAACATATCACATTATGCTCAAACAACACATCCGTCTTAGTAAACACAGATAACTTCCAAGCCAATAGCACACCTCCAATCGATCCAACCGCTGGTACCCAATCATAACCCCAATCAACACGAAAACCACAACTACGAAGAACACTAGCATCAAACAAATCAAACTTAGTTTCTTGCAGCAAAACGAAATCCACATTATTAGACAAAAGCAACTCGGAATGCATACCTCTCACGTTCCACGGGAGGCACCTCAACACCAAAAGCTATTTAACAGAAGCCGAAACAGGAGTTAAAGCATTACCTGTACACGACTTAGGGGAAACTTCGTCCTTGCTATCATCAACTTCCTCCGAAAATAGAGCCCCCTGTGGAACTTCAATATCCAGACAATCGAACTGTTCGAGAACTAAAGGTCCAAGGTCAATGGCCTTTTTCCCCACCTTCTTACAATAGCTCCAGTCACCCGAACCATCTTTCAACTTCTTCGCAAAATACACAATAAAGTTTTCATTGTTACCTCCATTGCCAATAGACAGGGACTTAGCAAGGGTTTGATAAAAAAAACCGTTGGAGAAACTATTTCCTTCGGCTGCCCATTTTTCTTTGGGCGACCACACCCTCTTTTGGGTTGTAAGAAACTGTAACAGTTGAATCAACTAACTACCCTTCTACTCCATTTACCAAAAGCCCAAACTTTGCTTTACCACATCTGAAGAACGTCCTTACAGCGTCTCTCCAGAAGCACCAGGCGACTGCGATTCACCCTGACCAAAACAAACTCCCGTATGCGTAACACTCTGTAAACCAGCAACCTTTTCCGACAAAAAATCGTCTCACTATCCCCAAATAACCGAGAGAACGACGTGAGCACAGGCCCAAGGCTCTCCATGTTACATGGGCTTGGCGTGTGTAAACCGACCTCGCAAAATTCAGTTGCGCTTTTGTCAACCAAAGCCTCAACCATCTACACAGAAGAACTCTCCTCAGATGCAGAAATCTCTGACACAAAAACGAAGGAAGAAGAATCCTTGTTTTCAAAACGAAAAGGGACCTCCTTTGAGGCCACCGGGAAAGACACCTTACCCAACACCAAAGTAGTCTCTAACAGTTGGTATCACATGTGGAAAATGAACCAACACATAGGCTCTCCCGAATGAATCCCCAACGTCATTAGTATCCACAATACTAATTACCTCTCCAATCTTACCAGCAAGCAGTTTGAAATTCTCCATCGTCCAACCATGGAACGGAACTCCAATCACCTCAAACCAACTAAAATAGCCAGGTTTCAACAAGACACTTGTTGAAGCAAAAACAACATCAAACCAATTCTTAAGCCTCATTTCACCCTGCACCTTCAATGATTCAGCAAAAAAGGGGTCATGACAAGAAATGAGAAAAACCATGTTCCCAAAGCCACAAATTTCGACATCTTGAACACCTTCTCGATTGATGGCCTCTTGAATGTTGTTAAAAGAACATTCAGTCCTTGCCACGCCCAGAAAACCAGTCTCCACCACCAATGGATTGCGTAAATCAGGCTTCCCATTACAAACTGGATTAGCAGCCACACTAACCCTTGCGATAAAGTTCCCTTTCTCAGCATGATGTCTGGCAACAAACTACCCAGAACGAACAGAGCCCTTGTCCTTCAGATCAAAGGCCACCAAGAGACGATGACCTCTAACTATTGACCCGTGACAATTTGCTATGATCCGATCAACATCACTCTTCATTTTCACATACACAAATCCAAAATATTTGCCCTTAACATTGGGTTTGCGGACTACATTGGCCTTGACGACATCCCTGACACAATTGCAGTAGTCCCTTAACCAGGAATTATCGATCTCATACGCTAAATTGAAGACAAATAATACTTAGGACGATACAGTATCAACAAGGTTCTCCTCCATCACCAATTTCCCTTTAACACTGTCGACCCCAGCAGACCTAATCGGAGATCGAGTTTCTTTATAAAAAATTGCCAAGTCTGTCGCGAGAGGAAATGGAACCTTCCTTCCTTCGATCAGCACCTCAAGAAACGAGGGTGTCCCAGCAGAACCACCACAGATGGTGGTGGCCGGCGAATGAACCCTCACCCCGTCACTCCTCTCCTCGCCTCTCATGTTTTTCTTTTTTGAGATGAAATAATAGTACATGAAATAGACATGAAAGTTTGAGCACAAAGTAAGAGAATCATACATAAACATCACGGAGCTTAAATATAAATAATTATCCATACGAACAATTATATGTTAACTAAACTCAGAAAAACTCAAATCATGTAATTTAACATCCCCAACACTAAATTAACCATACACTCATGCATTAAAGTAAAGGAAATCAGTATTTACACAATACCCATGACCAAGGATTCAAATCCAAGGTCATGGGTTCAAAATCATACACGAACATTCCAAAAAACGTAGATTTACAATAAATTTAGAGAAGGATAGATATTATACTTGGAATTGGGTTGAAAAACTCAATTAAAAATTCCTCTAGCTTGCAAACTCATCATCTTCAAAGCTTCAACCTGTCACGCCCCAAATCCGGTTTTGACCGGACTCGAGACGTGAACTAGTAAAAAAGTAAAGTAATAATAAAAGTAAAATTTAACAGAAAGTCAACTCCAAATCTTTTAGTTCCAAATAACAATTATGATAAGTAAGAGTCAAAGCTCAACCGAATGGATAAGGAAAACACCGTTTGTTACAAAAGTGCACGAAAACAGTACGTCTCTACTACAACAACCCGGATCCTCAAGCTCCCAAGCCCTGAATCAACTGCAAGGTCTACTCAGCAATGAAACCTGTAAAACACATTAAACACGAAGGGGGATGAGCTTACGCTCAGTAGGAAAAAGTAGCAGGTAAAAAGAATCCTCTCTTTTCCCAACAAAAGTTCCGATTAGTACGATTACATAAAAGACACCAACAGTAAAGAGCAACAAGAAATACAACAATTAATAACAACGTGACTCCTGGAGATTAACGGGGAAAACAGCTTAGTGATCAATAAACAGGAAACCAACTTAATGATCAATAAATAGGAAATCAAAGGAGAGGCAGTTTACTCGTTAATAGAAACAACTGAACAACACACAAGTACGGGAAAATAGATGTTTTAAACCACAAGACTTCGATCCACACAGAAACGAACACATCGCATCGGAATGCCCCTCGGTCGCAATGGGACACATATCATCAAGAATCCTGGAAACGTTCCCACAAGGAACACATATCACCGGGGCTCCCAGAAATGTCTCCAAAGGGACACAGATCATCGGGGTGAAACAAGATATCCTCCCGGAAACATCCTCGAAGGGACACATAACATCGGGGTGAAACAAGTCTCTCCGGAACACGAAGCATCAGAGTAAGACAACAAATAACACGGATACCAGAATACTCATCAGTCTTCCCGGAACACACCTCGGGGTAAATACCATACTGGAATGCTCATCGGTCTTCCCGAGATTCCCATCGGGGTAAATGTAATACTGGAATGCTCATCGGTCTTCCCGGGATTCCCATCACGGTAACCACAATCCATCGGCCTAGGTACTACCCTACACCGGCATTCCCCTCGGTGTAGGTACCATACCGGAACACAACTCCTCTTGGAACACACAACAAGAGAATAAAATGCATCACAAATCATAGTTCAACCACAGCCTAACAATCCCAACAATCTTACCACAACACGTCACATAGAACTCACACCATCAATCACGCTTACCGGCATGACTTACTAACCACATTCCATCGGTCTATCACTCACCCGATCGTAACCCAAGGCACAATCAATTCACAATCAATGTTCACTCAATCAATCACGAAATGGATCAACCATTCACATACAATCATCACGGTTCATCTAGCTTAGTGTGACTCTTATATTAACCTAAAGACGAAACATGCATCGATACTAAGGACGAACAAACATCAATAAATACATTCAACAAACAATCGTAAGGCTCGACATGGCCATTCTACCAGCACGGCAATTTCCCAAAGTATTGAAAGCGATTAAACTAGTGAATCACATCCTATATGCATGCTAGACTCTTCCGGTTATTAATATAATTAAAAAGCGGCTAATCTAGTGAATCACATCCTATATGCAAACTAGGACCTTTCCGGTTATTATTATCCTATAGGCATACTATTAGCATTAACACTAGAATTTAGTACTTTTTCCTACCTTGAAATCTCCAAAGCTCAAATACTCCTAGCTGCTGACGTCCTGGCTAGCTTTCTCCCCGTCCTCTATCGCGGTCCCAAAGGCTTCCTCCTTCGTCAAGCTCAGGTCTACGGTATTGGATCACAAATAAAACTGTAATTAAAGACTAAACAAGGTGGTTCAAGAGGCAAACAACTAAGTTACAGCTCCCAAAACAAACGGTTCAAGATAAACGTTTGAATTAGTAGGAAATACCCAAAAAGGGAACAAAACAGGTCTGCCACGGATCTGTTACCTGCGCCGTCATGGTTCTCCTCACGGAGCCGTGACTGACGCCGTCACGGTCTCCCTCACGGAGCCGTGACGTGTCCCGTCACGGTGCCCGTCACGGATCCAGCCACTCTAATCTCACAATCCAGACAAACGGTCTTCAAGACCACATCTCCCGTAACCGGGGTATCAAGACAAAGGGGTCGACTCAACGTCTCCACTCTCAACCCCAAAGAATCAGCAAAAGTAGAAGAGATGAAAGAATGTGAAGCCCCAGTATCAAATAAGAAAGACGCCCAGGAATTATAAAGCAAACACGTACCCTGGGTGGTCTCATGACCGGAGTACTGTCTCTCAGCTCTGGAGTCAGTGACTGCGTAGACTCGGCCCCGCTGTGCCTGGGGTCCTACTCTCGGGGTGGTGGAAGTGCCACCTGCAGTGAAGTCCTCGGCTGATGTCTTTGTGCTAGTGCCCCTACCGCCTGACGCGGGGCCCTCGGAGGATGTGCCTGACGCAGTCGAACAGGGGGTGCCTGGCGAGGCTGCGCCTGTTGAGGTCTCGGCGCTCCTCCAACCCAATCAGGACACGCGAAAGAGAGGTGTCCCTGTCGGCCGCACTGGTAGCACGTCCTCTCATCGGAACGCGGTCTCTCCCTAAACCTCGGCGGGCGGTCAATCTGACGATCTGCAGGCCCGCTTCTCCTCGGGTAGTCTTGGGCTAATTGGCCCAGCTGTCTACACAAAGGGCACGACTGCGCTATCGGGGTAGGTCCCACGGACGCTACTGCTCCGACTCTGCGCATCCCACCAGACTGGAACGGTGGCTGAAAAGATCCTGAGGTCCTCTGCCTTTGCGGATCGAGTCCCTCGGACTGCCTCATGAAGCCACTCGTCCTAGGCCTGATCTCCCGCGCCCTGGCGGTCTCTCGAAAGTGCCTCTCCACTGCTAGTGTCTGGTCCACTAGTGTAGAGTACTCCTCCATCCTGAAAAAAATGACTCAATCCGCGATAGACGGGATGAGTCATCTCTCAAAACGCACGCAGTGGCTCTCCCCGGTCTGTACCATCTCTGGTGCGAAACGAGACAAGGATGTGAACTTGGCCTCATACTCCGAGACAGTCATCCCTCTCTGACGCAATTCTAGGAACTGCTAGTGCCTGTCATCTCGAACAGATCTAGGGAAATACTGCTCCAGGAACAGTCTGCTGAACAATTGGAAATCATCTCCAACCCTGGTTTGCACATGCTGCCACTAGTGGTACGCCTCCCCCTCTAGTTGAAATGTCGCAAAAGATACCCTCAGACAACCATCAGATACCCCAGACGTATCCAGATTGCGGGTAATCCGCTCCAGCCACCCCGAGGCTGCCTCGGGGTCAGACCCCCCGGAAAAGACTGGCGTGCCCAGCCTACGGAAATTTTTGAGAGCCTGTGCCGTGTAGCTGTCAGCCTGACTCGGCCTCTCAACAGCGGCTGCAGTGGTAGTAGGCACAGTACCTAGTGTCGGTGCTGCAATATCTCTCTTGGCGCTGATCGCCGCGAGAACTGCGCGAACCACCTCCTCTAGAGGGATCGCCTGGGTCGGCTCTACGACTGGAGGAACTCTGGGTGGTAACCATGACGGCCCAGCCCCAACTCCCTCGTGCTCTGCAGAAGTAGCACCCTGGGCACTCGCTGCCCCTGCCTGCTCAATGGTAAGTGATTGTCCCTGGCCCCCAGCTGGGCGACTTCTAGTGCCTCTCGGAATGTAGACGCGAGACATATCGTATACCCGCTGCACGGATAACGCACATGTTCAGTTTCTCAAATTAGAACAAACGGTTCGCTTAAAATAAAAACGTTCACACGCGTTTCACAAGGGTCATACTCGGACCAACAATAAATTTAGTCTTAGTATAGTCATATATAATACTTCATATCAGCAGAGAAGTCCGCACACTCGTGCGTTTCACAGAATCAATCATATAATTCAATCATCTCCCACAGGAGGCACAGTTTCAAACAAGTCACACAAACAACATACCGGACCGGCATACACCTCGGTCGGTTATCTTCCCATAGCATGGGGTACAATCACAACACAAACAATTTCGCAAGTCCTTGCATTAATTGCTTTCCACATGTTCTCAACACCTTTCTCTTTCTATCACAACATTCATGTCGATCTCGCGTCATTAAAACCCGATTCAGGCGTCCCCGAATCTCGTTGTAACCACTTGACATCCCCCTATCACGTTCGACTACAGTGGCGCCCCTGAGTCAACCCGTGATAGTACAAACACTTCAGTTTTGCAGAAATTTCGGCATGACCCGTTTGTATATTCCACTAATCATCTGCTTAAGCGGGACATTCAATAAACAAACTGCACACGACGTTAAGCACATAAAGCACACCACAAAACATCACAAAAACACACCGCCGCACAACATCGCAAATACACAACTCGGGCCTCTATAATTCTCGGTTTCTACCCGGCCAAGTCAACATTTCAATCAAGCCAATCATTCAATCAACGGCCGACCAAGACGGCAACCCAATAGCGATCAGTTAACCAAGACAACCAAATCATAACTAGCTCGAGCATCGCTCGTTAAACCAACCTCGATCTCAACCAATCGGCATCATAGATCAACTAAGGTACAAGCATGACACGGAGAATAAGGTACAAATCAAGTAAGGCACAACTTAAATAAGGCGTTTTGACAATCGAGACTCTTGTCGTTTCGACTCTACGCATAGGATATTTCCGACTTGCGTCACCGAGCACTACGACTTTAACCACCTAACTCTACCAACCTAGTTGACGTACAGTCCAAGGTTTTGAAAAAAAAATCAAAATGAAACCAGGCTCTGATACCAAATTGTCACGCCCCAAATCCGGTTTTGACCGGACTCGAGACGTGAACTAGTAAAAAAGTAAAGTAATAATAAAAGTAAAATTTAACAGAAAGTCAACTCCAAATCTTTTAGTTCCAAATAACAATTCTGATAAGTAAGAGTCGAAGCTCAACCGAACGGATAAGGAAAACGCCGTTTGTTACAAAAATGCACGAAAACAATACGTCTCTACTACAACAACCCGGATCCTCAAGCTCCCAAGCCCTGAATCAACCGCAAGGTCTACTCAGCAATGAAACCTGTAAAACACATTAAACACGAAGGGGATGATCTTACGCTCAGTAGGAAAAAGTAGTAGGTAAAAAGAATCCCCGCTTTTCCCAACAAAAGTTCCGATTAGTACGATTAAACAAAAGACACCAACAGTAAAGAGCAACAAGAAATACAACAATTAATAACAACGTGACTCCTGGAGATTAACGGGGAAAACAACTTAGTGATCAATAAACAGGAAAACAGCTTAATGATCAATAAATAGGAAATCAAAGGAGAGGCAGTTTACTCGTTAATAGAAACAACTGAAGAACACACAAGTACAGGAAAATAGATGTTTTAAACCACAAGACTTCGATCCACACAGAAACGAACACATCGCATCGGAATGCCCCTCGGTCGCAATGGGACACATATCATCGGTACTCCGGGAAACGTTCCCACAAGGAACACATATCATCGGTGTTCCCGGAAATGTCTCCAAAGGGACACAGATCATCGGGGTGAAACAAGATATCCTCCTGGAAACATCCCCGAAGGGACACATAACATCGGGGTGAAACAAGTCTCTCCGGAACACGAAGCATCAGAGTAAGACAACAAATAACACGGATACCGGAATACTCATCAGTCTTCCCGGAACACACCTCGGGGTAAATACCATACTGGAATACTCATCGGTCTTCCCGGGATTCCCATCGGGGTAAACATAATACCGGAATGCTCATCGGTCTTCCCGGGATTCCCATCGGGGTAACCACAATCCATCGGCCTAGGTACTACCCTACACCGGCATTCCCCTCGGTGTAGGTACCATACCGGAACACAAATCCTCTTGGAACACACAACAAGAGAATAAAACGCATCACAAATCATAGTTCAACCACAGCTTAACAATCCCAACAATCTTACCACAACACGTCACATAGAACTCACACCATCAATCACGCTTACCGGCATGACTTACCAACCACATTCCATCAGTCTATCACTCACCCGATCATAACCCAAGGCACAATCAATGTTCACTCAATCAATCACGAAACGGATCAACCATTCACATACAGTCATCACGGTTCATCTAGCTTAGTGTGACTCTTATATTAACCTAAAGAAGAAACATGTATCGATACTAA
The DNA here is from genome assembly GCA_963921825.1 of Erodium maritimum. NCBI lineage: Eukaryota > Viridiplantae > Streptophyta > Magnoliopsida > Geraniales > Geraniaceae > Erodium > Erodium maritimum. The sequence goes on along the minus strand of OY997588.1, from coordinate 86,878,256 downwards.
GAACGAACAAACATCAATAAATATATTCAACAAACAATCGTAAGGCTCGACATTGCCATTCTACCAGCACGGCAATTTCCCAAAGTATTGAAAGCGATTAAACTAGTGAATCACGAGAGAGGACCTTTCCGGTTATTATTATCCTATAGGCATACTATTAGCATTAAGACTAGAATTTAGTACTTTTTCCTACCTTGAAATCTCCAAAGCTCAAATACTCCTAGCTGCTGACGTCCTGGCTAGCTTTCTCCCCGTCCTCTCTCGCGGTCCCAAAGGCTTCCTCCTTCGTCAAGCTCAGGTCTACGGTATTGGATCACAAATAAAACTGTAATTAAAGACTAAACAAGGTGGTTCAAGAGGCAAACAACTAAGTTACAGCTCCCAAAACAAACGGTTCAAGATAAACGTTTGAATTAGTAGGAAATACCCAAAAAGGGAACAAAACAGGTCTGCCACGGATCTGTTACCTGCGCCGTCATGGTTCTCCTCACGGAGCCGTGACTGACGCCGTCACGGTCTCCCTCACGGAGCCGTGACGTCTCCCGTCACGGATCCGTGACGGGTCTGGCGGGTTCCGACCTTCTTCTTCCCCCAGCTCCCTTTTCACGAGATTTCAGTCCAAAAACTCCATTTTTATCAATCCCAAACCTCCAAAACAGCTCCAAAACCCTCAATAACTCAACACCCACTATGGGTCTTCAACAAAACTCCACAAATCCAAACTAAAACATCATCCAACTTTTTTTTTATCTCCAAAAATCAACACCCAACATCAAATTTCAACAATCCAACCATTTCTAAGTTCTTCCTCTTAAACCCATAAATCAAAACTCAAGGAAAACGAAATTAGGTGAAGGATTTACCTTAGTAGTAGAATGGGGATGAAGAAAATGGTGTTTTAGAGGGTTTTTGGGAAGAACTCAAGCTCAAGACTCCATTTTTGCACCTTTCTTCTCCTTCAAGCTTCAAGGCTCCTTTTTCTCTTCCTCTCTCTCTCCAAATTCGGCTAGCACAAATAAAGAGGAGAAATGTGCTCCAAATTGCTTTAAAGACCTAGTTTGATGAAAGTCCAAAAATGCCCTTTGGTCCAATCCTTCCAGTTTGGCTCTTGTGAGGGTAAATGGGTCCTTTGAGACCCATTTCTTCTCCTCCAAGCCACTAAGGACATGTGTCCTAGTGGGGACCACTTAGCTCTTAGGAAAAACCAGAAATTCCAATTTACTTTGTTTTAGTCGATATAAAGTCCCGGTTTGACCAAACGTTGACTTTTCCAATATTACAGTCAAATTAAAGGAAATGGCCCAAATAAGCTAACCGTGATGACGGCTAAGCTTATTGGTCAACAGAAAGGTCCCGAACGACTCCCGGAGTCATCGGTTGACTTTTCCAGCCTAAAGTCAAACTTTGCCAGAAATCACCGGTTCGACCGGGATTGACCGGGGGCGGTTCTTACACAACCCATATAAATGGAGAAGAATGGAGATGGTGGTAGGCTTCATGAATGCTTTATTCCTCCTTGAATCTTCAAAACTATAGCCTTAAATAGTAGAACTTACTCCTAGGTTGAAGATGAAGCAAGAAAAAGAGAGGAAAAAAAATGTTTGTTGTAAATTAATTCTCTACATAAAAGTAGGGTTGTGCAAGAAACCCGAGACCCAAGACCCGCCTGTATTTTCGCCCGATCCGCGATCCGATCGTGACTCATCCGTCGGGTTATGGATCGGATACGGGTTAAAATTATTCATATCCGTATTTATTTGGGCGATTCTCGGGTTGGATAGTTGTAAAAACGCTGGTCATCCGACCCGCCCGAAACTCTTGATTGATTTTTTCAAATGAATGGACAAGATCTCTCCACGTGTTTCATAAGCATCCACACACTCATCCATTCTTATTTCTCCACTCCAATGGATCTAATCTATTACCCAACCTTATATCTCCATAATACTACCACACACCATCACAACCTCACACGCAAACACACCACATACCACACCATTCCTCTCTATCTCTCCAAAACCCTAATTTTTTTCTCTCTTCTGCCGCCCCTCCCTTCTTCTCCACCTCCTTCATCCACCTCCACCACACCACACACCACTCTTCTTAAAAACCCTATTTCTCATCTCTTCCGTCGTCCCTCCCCATTTCTCCACCATTTCTCCACCGGTCCGCCGCCACAACCACCGTATAGATCCGGTGTTCTTTCCCTCTCAACGAAGTTGATCCGAGTTATCCCACAATATGTATAAGAGGGTTAGTTTTTTTGTTTATTCCATAAATCATTTTGTTTGTTCTATTGATCGTGTATAATAATAAGTGCTTACATCTATTTTTTTTGTTTGATTGTTAGGTTCTCATTTCGGTTCGAGTTGCATGAACTAAGATATAAAGAGGAGATTTAACTTAGCCAAATCGACCGATACCAACGAACAGGTATACCTTTGTTACATTTTTGCATCATCTGAGTGCTAATTTTGCTTATGTATGTGTTGATTTTGCCCATATAATAAGTGCTGATTTTTATCCTACTTGTGAAGTGTTGATTTAATGATTTAATGAACTTTATAACTTGCTCATTGATTTTTGGGGTTTAAGTTATCTGTGATGACTGATTTGCCTATTAACTAAAAGTAACATATATAAATAAGTGAAATCTTTGCTTACTTCTTGTTAAATATTAAGGTTGTGTATATGTGACATTCCTTGAAGGTTGTAAATATGAGTTAAAAGTACATGAGTGTCAAGGTTGTAAGAACTTACTGTTAAGTAATTGGTTATGATAAAAAAATTGTTTTTTTTTGAAAAAAGCATTGGAAAATGATGTTTTGGAGGTGTTTTATATGTTCAATGTTCATTGCTTATCACGCATGATTCTTTTGCAAAATCTTAACTCATAGGGTTAAAACTTCATTAGTTTATTTATGTGTTTAAGTACTGATTTTTATGATAAAAATGTTGTATCTTCTTTTAAAAAGGGTATAAAACATGATGGGTTGTTTGATTAAAATGTTGTGTTAAAGTGTTGGTTTATGATAAATAGTTGTGTTTTAAAAAAGAAGTTAAAAGTAATTTGAAAGTTTTGTTTTATATGGTCAATGTTCATTTGCTTATTACAACATAATTCTTTTGCAAAATTTTAACTGAAAGTGTTAAAATTTCACTGGTTTATTTGTGTTTAAGTACTAATTTTTATGATAAAATATTGTATTTTGTTTTGGGTAAACTACAAATACCTACCTTGAACTTGTAGCGTTTAACTGATACCTACCCTAAAGTTTTTTGTAACTGATACCTACTCATATGTTTAGTTATATAACAAATAGCACAAGCCGTCAGCTAAAATGACGAAAATACCCTCAACTACACTTCAATAATTATTTAAAAAATCATTATATATATATATATATATTTACTTATTAAATCCCTTTACTTTTATTTAAAAAATCACTTCAGTTTATTTTTAAAAAAATATTTAATAAATCACTGAGGGCATTTTCGTCATTTTGGCTGACGACTTGGGCTATTTGTTATATAACTAAACATCTGAGTAGGTATCAGTTAAAAAATACTTTAGGGTAGGTATCAGTTAAACGCTACGAGTTTGGGGTAGGTATTTGTAACTTACCCTTTTATTTTAAAAGGGTATAAAAAGAGGATGGTTTTTTTGATAATTTTTATGTGTTTAAGTGCTGATTTTTTATGATAAATAGTTGTATTATAAAAAAAGAAGTTAAAAGTAATTTGGAAGTGTTTTATATGGTCAACGTTCATTGCTTATTACAACATAATTTCTTTTGCAAAATTTTAACTGAAAGTGTTAAAATTTCACTGGTTTATTTATGTGTTTAAGTACTGATTTTTATGACAAAAATGTTGTATTTTATTTTAAAAAGGTATAAAAAGAGGATGGTTTGTTTGATAATTTTTATGTGTTTAAGTGCTGATTTTTTTTCACAAATAGTTGTATTTTAAAAAAGAAGTAAAAATTAATTTGAAGGTTGTATTTGTATAAATCTATTGAATGATTTTGATTCTTCGCTTTTTGATTTGTAATTACGTTCTTGGGTTTAAATAGTTCATTAATATTTAGTGTATTAGGTTGTAGAGGAAAAATCAAATAGAAACCACTCCTTAACGTGAAAACCGTGTGAACCAATCCAAGCCATTCATTTTAAGAATGAATGGATGAGATGTAATTGAGTTGTTGATTGAAAAAAAAAATAGCACTTTTTAGTAAGTGGTAAAAGCTTTTTAGTAAAACCATCATATTAATTTTTTTTATCAATTCACTAATTTAATTTTTCCCGCTTCGTTTGAACTCCGTTTGGCTTCAAACTTGCGCCATTAGTTTTGTTTTTTCAAGGGCTTTCTATCAAGATCAGTCATGAGTATATTTTGAAGCACGAAAAAAATGTTATTTCGGGGCTGATTTTTAAAAAAAGTTAAGTCTGGGTAATTTTTATCAACACTATACACTGGGTTTATCAACACTATACACTAGGTTTATCATCTCATTTTCCAAAATCGAACATGATTTTTATCACATCATCACATGTTTTTTTATGAACACTAAGCACTAGTTTTATCAACACTAAACACTATGTTTATCATTAAATTGCATGTGTTTTTATCATCCCATCACATGTTTTGTTTATCAACACTAAACTCTAGTTTATCACCCTTATTCCGGGGCTGATTTTCAAAAAAGTTAAATCTGGGTAATTTTTATCAACACTATACACTGGGTTTATCAACACTGAACATTAGTTTTATCACCTCATTTTCCAAAATCGAACATGATTTTTATCACATCATCACATGTTTTTTTTATGAACACTAAGCACTAGTTTTATCAACACTAAACACTATGTTTATCATTAATTACATTTGTTTTTATCATCCCATCACATGTTTTTTTATCAACACTAAACTCTAGTTTATCACCCTTATTTTTAATTGAACATGATTTTTATCACCTCATTATCTGTTTTTTATCACCCAGTACATGTTTTTTTAATCAACATTTAGCACTAGTTTGATACCCCGATATAAAAAATTAATTAGTGAAGATTTATCAACACTAAACATTGTTTTTATCACCCCAATATAAATTTTTATTTTTGTGCTTCAAAATATATTCATGACTGATCTTGATTTAAAGCCCTTGGAAAAAGAAAAATATTGGCGCAAGTTTGAAGCTAATCGGAGTTCAAATGAATCGAAAAATATTAAATTAGTGAATTGGTTAAGAAAAAAATGGACACTTGTCTACATGGCACCATGCTATTACAATTATGCCCTTGCTTGTGTGAGAAATGATGAAAGTGGCGTAAATTTGGGTGGAATTGGGGTGATGATGTGGCATGATGGTGAATGTTAGATCTTAGGTGTGTGTGGCTTGGATTGGTTCACACAGTTTTTAGGATAAGAGGAGTTTCTAGCAGATTTCTCCTCTTAGGTTGTATAATGGAAGGAGGTTAGCCGACTCAAGGTCTTGGAGAGGGAGTTAGTGCTGCTGGAGAAGTTGAAGCGGCTGTTGAAGTAGCTGAAGCTGTTGCTGGAGGAGTTGAAGTTGTCGTTGCCCTTGCTGTTGAGCAAGAGGCAGCAACCTCGGGTATTATATCTAGACCCCTTCATGCACGTGTTAAAAAAACTAGGAGAACTAATGTAGCATGGGATCATTTTAATGAACCAGTAAGAGATAGTGCTGGTGAGTTGTATACTAGTTGCAAGCATTGTGGTATATCATATAAATATGATCCTAGGACTTGTGGTACTTCAAATTTAAAGCATCATGTTTCTAAATGTGCACGTAACCTTGCTAGGACGGTTGATAAATCATAAGGCACGATACCATACACATTTGTGCCTTTAGGGAGTGCAGAATTATCTTTGCATGCATGGAAATTTAACCAACTTGTCATTAGAGATGCATTGGCTAAGATGATAGTTTTAGATGAACTCCCTTTTAGGTTTGTACAACGTGAGGGGTTTACAAATTTTATGAAAGCATGCTGCCCTCATTTTAAAATCCATGTTAGTGCTACTGCAAAAAAGGGATGCCTATGACATTACAAGAGTGAGAGGGAAAAATGTTGACTTTCTTTAGGTCTAAGTCCCCTAGAGTATCCCTGACCACAGACACTTTGGACTAGCGGCCAGCAGATAAATTGTATGTGTTTGACTGCTCATTTTATTGATGAAGATTGGGTCTTACATAAAAAGATCATTATTTTTTTGTCAAATTCATGGTCATAAAGGGGAGGATATAGGGATGACTCTAGAGTATTGTTTTAGGGATTGGGGGATCGATAAAGTGCTAGTTGTGATTGTTGACAATTCAAGTGCAAATGAACCGGCTGTTCAGTACTTAGTGAGAAAGTTCAACATTTTAGGGACAAATATATTGAGTGGAAGGTTAATGCATATGAGGTGTATGACCCATATCATTAACCTTATTGTGAGCGATGGAATTAGTCAGTTCTTACCCTCTATTGATAGAATTAGGGCTGCTGTAAAATTTGTAAGGAACTCCCCATCTAGGTTGTCTAGGTTAAGGACATGTGTGATAGATTGTAGACTAGAAACCAAAGCTTCATTGACTCTTGATGTGTGTACTAGATGGAATTCTACATATCTAATGCTACTTTATGTCGTTAAGTTAGAGGCTTCCTTTGAGAAATATGATCGTGAGGATGAAACTTTTAGGAAAGAAATGTCAAAGACTCTTAAGAAGGGATCAAAAGAGCTTCTAGGCATTTTATGTGATCATGATTGGGCCATTGTCAAGTCTTTTCTTCCATTTCTCAAGCACTTTTATGACTTAACTTGTAGAGTGTCCGGTTCTTCATATGTTACATCTAATATGTTTTTTGAAGAAATGAATGACACTTTACAGTTAACAAAAAAGGGTCTAATGGCTGGAAATGTTCATCATATGAATTTTGTAGTTGAAAAGATGAAGCTGAAATTTGGTAAGTATTGGACAGATTTGTCCAAAATTAATGTTCTCATCCTTTTAGCATCTGTTTTTGATCCTAGGAATAAGCTACAAGTTGTTAAGTATGGTATTGTGTCACGCCCCAATTTCAGTAAAACCAAACTAGGGACACGAACATTTAAAACAATAAAACATTTGAAACCTTTTACATTAAACCACTTGAAAACGCCATTTGTTCAACAAAGTAATATTTACAACTTAAAACACGTCCCAACAAGTGGACAACAGTATGGTATCCGTCGCTAGACTCAAAATAAACCCAGAATCCCGCTCCTAGCTCTTCAAGCTTCAGAAGCTCACCTAGTCCAACCTGCGACCGGGACCTGTAGAAAAAGCAGCTAGGGGTGAGCGTTCGCTCACCACCACGGATAACAGACTGACTACGGCATACTTAGCAGACAATGCCGGTAACACTAACAACCAACTCAACACCGGGGATCATTATCCCCCAAACTCAGGTAACCCGACTGACACACACACGCCGTTACTTTCCTCAACCGACTCAACACTCGGACACCTAAAGTAGACCCGACACAACAATCGACGACCTCCTCCAAGGACACGACAGACAACCACGCAACACCCAATATCACAAAGGATCGCACACCAAACAAGATCACAAAGGATCGCATACCAGCTGCTCAGTAACCATCTCTGTCTCTCGCCCTTTCCGATCTCAGTCGGGCCAGGCGGTCGACCTGTCTCAGTAACCATCTCTGTCTCTCGCCCTTTCCGATCCCAATCGGGCCAAGCGGTCGACCTGTCGCGCAACTTCTCCCGATCCCAGTCGGGAGGCTAACCCACAACCTCTCCGCTTCACCCGATCCCAGTCGGGTGGTTAGCCACACCCACGCGTCCTTCCCCCGATCCTTGTCGGGGAGCTAGCCCACAACCTCTCTGCTTCTCCCGATCCCAGTCGGGAGGCTAGCTACACCACACAACCTCCACCATGATCAAGTAACCAAACACAATCACAAGCAAGTTCCACAAACAACAACAACACAGGTTCAACACTCCACAGGCACTCATGGCCACCCAAGACGCCAACAGTAAAACACGGACTCTACAATCCCACGGGCACTCACGGCCACCCAAGACACACCGACAAAACTCACGGGCTCAACAACCCCACGGGCACTCACGACCACCCAAAACACACCAACGGTAAAGACACGGGTTCAACAACCCCACAGGCACTCACGGCCTCCCAAGACACACCAACAGTAAAGACACGGGTTCAACAACCCCACGGGCACTCATGGCCACCCAAGACACACCAACAGTAAAGACACGGGTTCAACAACCCCACGGGCACTCATGGCCACCCAAGACACACCAACAGTAAAGACACGGGTTCAACAACCCCACGGGCACTCATGGCCACCCAAGACACCAACAGTAAACCACGGGCTCTCATGGCCACCCAAGACACAACAGTAAAACACGGGCTCTCAACAACCCCACGGGCACTGATGGCCACCCAAGACACCAACAGTAAACCACGGGCTCTCATGGCCACCCAAGACACAACAGTAAAACACGGGCTCTCATGGCCACCCAAGACACAACAGTAAAACACGGGGTCTCATAGCCACCCAAGACACAAAATACACAAACAACCTCCGGCATAACCAATGCCTCCAACAGTCCTAATATCAACAGTTTCACAATCAACCTCCGGGCATGGTCATATGCCTCTAGTACTCCTAATATCGATAAGTTCGCAATCAACCTCCGGGCATGGTCATATGCCTCCAGTAGTTCTATTATCGCAAAGTTCTCTGTTCCTACGACACTACTAAGTGTCACATGCATTCCCAATATTCGCTACGTTCCCGTATCATGCTTTTCTAATATTCAATAACCTACTCAACCCACGACACCCCGGTGTCACATGCAATTCTACTGTTAACTTTCCCTAGTCAGGGCCGAGATCCGGCTACTTTTCCCTACCTCACGACGAAACCACAGCAGCGTCTCCTAGCTGCTGACGACCGGGCCAACGCCGTCTTCCAGGGCGAAGTCCGCGTCTGGGTGTAACTCCGGTTTTCTATTCGATCGAAGCCGTACTCTACTTTACACAGAAAGTTACAATTAAAACCGGTTTCACAAATTGATTTAAAAGGTTACGACGGTTTCGCTTTAAAAGACTCGAGTGGGCTAAAAGCGGTAATACGGCGAATCGAGTTCAAGCACCCGCACACTGAACTCAGAACCCGGTGAGGCACGGGTTTCGTGCGCGTTTCCCGAGGTCCGGTTCTTCGTTCCGCTTTTGATCCGTTCTTAGTCCGAATTCCAACAGCCCGGTTATTCGTTCCACGCTCAACAGTTCAAGGTCCATTTTAAATCAAATCTGATTGTTCTATTTAATTCAATTTTTTACAACCAAAGCCAAGAGAAATAAAGCACGGGAAAGAATAAAGGGACGGGAGTGTTTCGGTTCAGAGTCCGGCCGACCTTCGGCGATGACTAAACCCGCCGGGGGTCTCACGGTGTGAAACTCACCGTATGGGAAATCGGCACCGGTCTGGACGCACACGACGTCCTGTCCCGGATCTGATGAACTCGCCGGCAAAGCGCTCGGCTCTGGACGTGGACGGCGACGACGAGGTAGCTCCGGCCTCGCTACCATCGAGGACGACGGCGGCGGCGACGAGGAGGTGGCCGCGGCCGTGGGTTTCGCCTCAGATCTGAACGGCGACGAGGGGCTTGGAGACGGGGTACCGGCGACGGGCTCGAGATGAGGTAGGAGAGATGGGTAAGGTGGCAAGGACGCCGGCGACGAGAACTCGGGAGAGGGAGAGGAAGGGAGGTGGTGGCTGCCGTGGTTGAACGGAGGTCGTAGACGACGGTTTCCGGCGAGATGAGAGGGCGAGAGGAGAGAGAGCTCAGAGTACCGGCGAGGGTTCGGCCGGAGACGAGAGGTAAGAGAGGGAGGGGTTCGATATCAGAGAGAGGAGAGGAGGACGGCAGCAAATGTTAGGGTTTCAACCCTAACTTTCCCTTTTATACCCGAAATCCCAACGGCTTGGGCCACCTCCAACCGGGCCTGACTAACGGGCCTCGCCGAAATGGGTCGCGCGGTCCAGACGTGGATGGCTGAAACAGCCTGCCCGGGCCGGGTCTGGCCTGGCCGGGTTGCTGGTCGGGTCCGGTCCGACCCGGTCTGATCCAATAGTTTTTTTTTTGAAACGGTCTTCACATATTGAGTGTATGTATGATAAGCATGGTGCATCTACGCTTAATTTGAGTGTGAAGGACACATTATATAAGATGTTTGATGAATATGTGCAATTGCATTCTGCTGATAGTATAGATGAACCTAGTACACAGTCAAGCTTGTCCAATTTATTTGAGGATGACACTAAAGGAAGTTGTTTGAGGGCTTCCTTTTAAAGGTGTAAGAGTTCTCTAGATAGTGTTATTAAATCTGAATTAGACAAGTATTTGAGTGAAGATGTGGAGGAAGATGTGACTAAGTTCAACTTGTTAGATTGGTGGAAATGCAATTCCCCTAGGTTCCTTATACTCTCTATAATGGCTAGAGATATTTTAGCAGTCCCATTACTATTGTATCATCTGAATCTGCCTTTTCTACAGCTAGAAGGATTGTGGATGAGTTTATGAGCTCATTAACTCCAAGTATTGTTGAAGTATTGGTTTGTCTTCAAGATTGGCTTAGAAGCTCAACAAGCAAGATCACATTTTTGGAAGATCACAAAGAGCTTGAAGATTTCGAAGCAGATATATTTTTTATATAAAGATTTCTTTTTTTAATATTAACAACTCATCTTTGTGATTTTTGCATAGTCAGAAGCTACTTAGCTACTGATTGAGTGCTCTTTTTGTGAAGGTTTTTTTGATACCAACAAGACAGCACACTCAACTTCTTCAAAGAAAGCAACGATTCTTTTTGTATTTAAGCTGGTTGGGTAGTTAGAAATTTTTTGGGTTAAGGTTGGGTTAGATGGTTAACTATGTAATTTGAGTCATCGTGGTTAGTTGGTAATTTGATAGTCATCTAGATGATGACCTTCTGTAGTTGAACCATTATAAGATCATTTTTTGATGAACCGGAAAATTCATAGATATGTTAGATAGGTATTTGGATATGTAAGAAGTGGACCTTTTTGGATATGAATTATTAAGGCAATATCAAGTTATGTATGTATTTGCAGGTATTGGTTCTGGGCTTGTGTTTTAAGGCCCAATTATTTTTTGTTTCGGATATTGCGGGTTCAGACCCGACCCACCCAAAATCCGAATGATCGGATATTTTTTCAAATTTGCGGACGTGTGGGCGTTAATATCAAATCAAATTCATCTAATCCGCATATATGCGGGTGAGTTCAAATATATGCAGATCGGGTCGGATATCCGCCCATGCCCACCCCTACATAAAAGTATGATCCCAAAGTTATCTTATCCACACTACAAATATAACCCACGCTTCCTAAAACAAATAAGCTCTTACCCACACATCCACACGTGCTTTAGGGAGAAGGGAGGAGGATTTGTTGAGAGATGTAATTTGGTACGAGCGACACCACAAGAAGAACGATGCAAACGACAACAAGAGTTGCTTATCTCTCGTTCAACCGATCGGACGACTAACGAACAGCTGGATCAGGTTTTTAGCACGATCAATAAATTGAATGGACCATGAAGCGTTGGAACACAACACAGGGAAGGGATGCGACACACCAGAGAGAGCTGAGGATCAGCTAGCCATGTGGTATTCTCATAGCGTGCCACGTGGCCTCCTCTGGTACAGCTTTTTCTACTTCTCAACTTTATGCTTCTTTTGCTCATTCTCGCTTCATTTATGCTCCGATGGACTTCGTTTTTACACCAATATTTTTATTTACTCGTGGCCTACAAAACAATACCAATGATAAAAAAAAATTTAGAACATTTGAAAAATATCGACAAATAACAAGGCTTTAACCAGTTATTAATAAATGTTAAAATATTAAAAAAAAAAAGCACAAACAAGGCAAAATAGTCAAATAAAATACATCTAATTGATGAGTGGGGATGATTATGCGTCAAACCCCTCTTTTAACGTACATCAGGACACAGTCATCAAGCAATATATTTGACAGTTAAGTACCGGTCGATCCCACAGGGAGTATAGGTGTCACTAGTATTTTGCTAAAACCTAGGGACGTGGGATGTCACTTCCACATCTCCGAAAGGGAAATAAAGAGCAGAAAAGTAAATGGTTGTTTAAAGTTTAGATATAAGTAAAATATGTACACGCTACCACCTAAGACGCATAACTTTTGATTCACACAAGGAGTCGGTCATGGGTACAAGTAAACATGATTTCCAAATAATGCACGGTTTGGTTAACGATGGTGAACTCAAATAATGCTTTCCTTATGGTCTTAGAACACTTAAGTTCCTATGTATGTGGTATCATGAAATCAACCACATACTAGTCACGGGGAGGGGGCACAAGACCATTGCCCGGATCGATATGCGAACCACCAACCATCGGAAAGCAATAAACTAAGGTGTAGTTCTATGATCTTGATCGAAGCTCCATCAATCCTCGAACGAGAGATAACGACAACGAATGCATGTCACTCTCGCTACAAACTACCACAAGTAGAGATAGCTACACCACTCGACGAATCAACTCAACTACGCCTAGTTCACTTCCTAATTCCCGAATGTCATCGGTAACGATAAACACCAAAAATCAGGTAGAACTAAATAGAGTATCAAATCACGATACTCTGGTACTACACAAGCATGAGAGGACTCTAAATAAATAGCGAATCTACTCAGCTACGCCTAGTTCAATCAACCTGACGACCGAATAAATCGATCATCAAGGAGAACTAGATAGAGCAACGAATCATGAAACTCTGGTAATACGCAAGCGTAAGTAAACTTTATAATATTCAACGAACCTACTTAGCTACGCCTAGTTCAATCATCCTAACTACCGAACGCCACAAAAAATATTGTCACCGTTAATTAAGGTGAACTACATAGAACATCGAATCACGATATTATGGTAATACACAAGCGTAAGCAAATTCTATAAAAGTGAAATCTAGTCTCACACTAGATCGAATCATGGATCACTCCAAATATCAATCTACATAGCGCACATACAACAATTAGGGAAAATCCACAAATCATTCGATCGGCTTGAAACATACAAGAGAATGGAGAAAACACATCCTAGCATATTTCTATCCCGTCAATAGGAAATCAAGACATAAAAATATCGGATATCCTAAATAAGTTTACTAAATGCCTAAAGTTTGCATGTTTACGAACTCTAACCTAGAACTTGATATACACCCGAGAGATGAAATAGCTAGTACATGAAATCGGGTTTTAAAATCATGAAAGTTTCGAACACCAAGTAAGAAAATCATGCTTGAAAATCGATTAGCTAAAGTATAGACAAATACCCATACAAGCAAGTGGATGTTATTAAGCTCAAAAACCCTAAATGATGCCAAAAATATCACTAACATCAAATTAACCATAAACTCATGCATCAATTTAACGAAAATCAACATTTACACAACACCCATGACCTAAGATTGAAATCCAAGGTCATGGAATCCAAATCATACTCAAACATACAAAAAAAAACAATTTTTACAACAATACTAGAGAAGGGTAGAGATTAGAACCGGGATTGGGTTGAGAAACTCAATCGAAAACTCCTCTAACTTTGCAAACCCACCATCTCCAACTCTCCAAAGATTCAACACATGAAAATGGAGAAGTTGGAGATATGAGGCTCATGGATGCTTGAAAGCTCCTTGGATCGTCTTAGTTGTGGCCTTAGATGGTAGAAAATGCTTCCAAGATGAAGAACACTCAAGAAAAAAATGAAGAACAAGAGAGAGAAGAAGGAGAAAATAAAAAAACTTGTATTTTTTTGAGCGAAAGGTGCAATATTATAACTTTGATAATCGATTACATTGTTTTGCATCGAGGAACATCCTCCTTGACCACAGCAAGGTCAGTATGAATGAACAATGGTTCACTGAGCCTTTTCATATCAGAACCGTCACATACGGTATTTTGATGCCACACGGGCAGGTGATGCCTCTTGGGAAAAGAGACAAGACGATGAGGAGGAGTGGGATACCGGAGATCCTGAGGGACCTCAACAGTAATGGTGATAGTGGGAGGTACATCATCGTCTTGGTCGGGCCAAACTCTAATATTCCCCTCCCTGGAGAAGTCCTTAATTCTCTGATCGATAGGCATTGATCCTGGAAAGACAAACTCAAACAAAATAACTGAAACCCTTTCGATTGGCCAGAGCCATAATCGTGGAAGGGGACGAGACGGTTGCGCCGGTGGAGGCCAGGGAGGAGGACGCGTCGGCTGCTGCAACTTCAGGGATGCCTCTAGGGACGGCGGCGGCATCAGAGACGGCGGCGACATCCGAGGCAGTGACAGCAGCATGGGCGACGATGGCTTCAAGGATGGCAACAGCAGAATTAGGGACGGCGGCTATAGAGATGGTAACCCTTGGGGCAGAGGAGAGACCGATAAAGATCGGGAGATGATCCGTTGGCGGCGGGAGGCGACCAACATCCCGATGGCTAGGGATGGTTTGAAAGAAGCCCTAGCAGAGAAAAACTTTGCAGGATCCAAGGGGAAAGTGCAAAGGGGAGATTGGGAAGGAGAGAGAAGAAGAACCATGGCATAGGCTATGGAAATTGCCATAGCCATAGCCATGGAGGTGTAGATGGCGGCTAGGCTATCAAACCCTAGGGTTTGAGAGTCTAGCCGCCGTCTCCTCCTCCATGACCATGGCTATGGCAGTTTTTCAATATAAATAGTTTTTTTTATTCTATATCACTTTAAAATAAGAATTAAGCAAAGTGATATAGAATAATAAAAAAAACTATTTTTAAAAATAAAAACTTTTTTTTAATAAAAATAAGATTTTTTAAGATTAAAAATGATTTAAAAAATAAAAATCTGATTTGTTATAATAAAATATGATTTTTGAAAAAAAAATCTGATTCTTAAATAATAAAACTGAATAAAAGTTATTTTTTAATAATAAAAGTGATTTTTAGAAATAATAACTGATTTTTTTTAATAAATATTTTCCTTTAAAAATATAATCTGAAATTTTAACAAATAAATTTATATTTTTTTTATATTAAAATTTAAAATTATAAAAATATATTTAGAATTTAAAAATAATTTGAATAAGTTATTTTTTTATTTAATTATTAATTATATATAATTTTTTCCTTTTTTTGTTTCTTTTAAAAAAATGAATTGTAGTTTTTTTTATAATTTTTTGTAAAAAATAAAGGGAAAATTACAAATACATACCCTCAAGTTGGGATGATTATCTGATGTATACTCTTAGTTTTTTTGTAACCGATACATAACCTGATCTTTGAACGTGTAACCAAAAACCTCTTCCGTTAGTTTTTCCATCCATTTTGGTTACATGATAAAAGATCAGGGTATGTATCGGTTACAAAAAAAACTAAGAGTATACATTAGATAATCATGCCAATTTGAGGGTATGTATTTGTAATTTTCCCTTTCTTTTCTACAAAAAAAAATTATAAAAAACTATTATTCATTTTTAGAAAAGAAACAAAAAAATAGAAAATAATTTATAAATAATTTAAAATTATATAAAAATAAGTAATATTTTTTTTAATAATGATCAAAGTTACCGAGAAAATTAAGAACACTAATCATAATTTTAATAAGGGGTACGATTATCTAATTAAGAATACGATGCTTTCTCTAAATGGAATCTTCTACGACTTTCACTATATGAATATCAGAGCTCTGATGGCGGATTTCTCGATGGTCCAGGAGTTGTACGATGATCATGAGGTAGTTTCTCTGGGAGGGAGAGGATCTTCACGCCATAAGACAGGGAAAAAAGTCACTGGAGCAGTTTATAGGCGAGCCAGTTTCTTCCTCCTCTGTCAGGGGTGGAGATATTCCATTTCAGGGCTCTGAGAAGTATAAGTTAGTGAAATGAATGACTAGGAGAAAGGTTGCAAGGAAGTTGGTGGGAAAACCTCCTCTGTGGCTTGATGGTTGCTTCTACTTGGGAGGTTTTCGTCTGCAACCTACCAATCGAGAGCTCTGAGGATTGAGTGAGAATCTTTTTCAGCTCTTATGGTGAAATCGTTGAGTGCTCTATTTTGCGCCGGCCTAATAGGGAAGGTCGTTATTTCGGGTTCGTTACTTTCTCTTTAGAGCTTGAAGCATTGGTCGCGTCGTTGGGGTCGCGTTGAAGCTGTGCGGAGCCAAACACAAAGCATGGAAGTCGGGCCGATTGTGGGTCATCCTGATCCTTCTGTTGCGCAAAGACCTTGTGATTGTCAATGAGTGACTGATTAGAGCACGGAGTGTGAAGGTTGGAGAACGGATCGTGGTAGGGATTTCGTCGGAGCCAAGCGGTGTCTCGAGGATTCATATCTTGACTCTATTCTGACATCTTCTTCGAACCCGGTCTTCGTTGAAAAAAAAGAAGGCGGTGCAGGTCAAAGCTGTGGCGTCAACTTTTCGTTCCATGGCTGCATAGGTCATTAACATACATGGTGTCTCTATTTTGTCTTCAGTTGGCTCAGATAAGGCTTTGATCGCTTCCTCTTCTGCTCAAAAATATGTCGTGGTCTCTGGTTGTGTTGAGGAGTGTTGCCGTCGAGCTGCCGTTGACCTAGACGTGGGGTTGGATATAGCCTTGATGCAAGATCCTTTGATCCTTTAAGTACTATGTGTTTCAACTCATTGTGATAGACTCTTATTTTCTCGAGAGGATCTTGGGTTGGTTGTCGATGATGTAGTGATCAACCCATCAGGCTCGTCTTCGAGAGTAGATAAATGATTGAGTTTGGTAGGCAAGGAGAACTTTTTGGTTCGACAGACCTATGGTCTCTGTAGTGGTAGAACCTTTACAGGTGATTACGGACGACAATATAATTTTGCCTGATGCAGTTATTTCGGAGAATTCGTTTTGTCCCCGAAAGGTCATAACAGTCCGTGGAAGGATGACCTACTCAAACCTTTGTCATGTAATGGTCGTACGTGTAAGAAAGTTCCACGTACGTACGGTCCACAGTTGTGTAGTCCTCTGGATTGATGACGCGCTTGTTGAGTAGTGAATGTGCTAACAAAGTCGTGCCTTCAGGTTCACACATGTGAAAACAAGATAGACTTCAGGCTCAAACTTTGGGGAATAAGGAAAAAGCTTTTGTCGATCCATCTCTAACCTCGGAAGGTGAAGAATGGTGCGAGGATGGCGTTTGATTTCATTGTATCTCTCAGTTTGTCTTCCGGACTTACCGTCATTGTTTTCAAGGCTTAGCCAATTAGCTCCCTCAGTTGGAGCTTCTTTGTCATTGTGGTATTGGTCATCCAACCGCTAGACCCTCCCCTTCTTTGGAAGGTGCCTCTGTTAATAAAAATCTGAGCTTATAAAAAAAATTAAATAAAAATTAAGAAATTATTGTGAATTATTTAAGATATTAATGATATTATTTATAATTAATAATTAATTTAAATCTTAATAAATGATTTAGGAATTAATGATGAATAAGTGATAAAGAAAACAGTCTTTAAATTCATATGAGTAACTTAATTTGAAATAAAAAAGGGTAAAACAATTATTTCACGTCATTATGTTAGCATTTTAACAAGAGTGCAAAAAAAGGTACATGTCCAATAGATAAAGTAGCTCATTGGACATTTTGAAGCATATGGGACTTTAAGTTATGTGACCAAAACAAAATAGTACCAAAAGATATGTAACCCCAAAATTAATTGTAACAAAGACAATATCAGAGAATCCAATTCTCGAATCTGAAACCCATTGATCTAAATGCAACATTTCTGGATTAAAAGTATACCTATATATTATTCCGAGTTATTTACGATAAGGTACCCTAATGTTTCGTCCACGAACGATAAGGTACCCTAATAAATTTTGTGTCCGATAAGGTACCCTAATGATTCGTCCACGAACGATTTGGTTTAATGTTGTTAAAAAACTAACAGAATTATGTAGAATAACTATTTTGCCCTTTGACATTTCAGTTGACCTTTGACTTAAGTGTGAAATGACCATTATACCCTCAGTTATTATTTTTCCTTAATTTATATTTTCTAATTAATTTTAATTTTCAAAATAAAATAAATAAATTATATATATATTTTTTTAAAGTTATATTTTTTTAAAAACTGATTTTTTTTCAAAAATCTGTTTTTATTTTTTTAAATCAGATTTTGTATTTAATTAGTTTTATTTTTTTAATAATTAGTTTTTTATATATAAATATTTTTTTATTAAAAACAGTTTTATATATAAAAAATCATTTTTATTTTTAAAAAAAAAATCACAGAACTGTGTCGTCTTCGTCCTCTCCGGCGTCGTCCCCGGCCATCCCCACCGCCGCCGCCGACTCCTCCCTCTTCCACCTCCCACCGTCTGAACCCTCCTCGCTGAGCTGAAGCTCGCGATTTGGTTCAGATCGCACAACAACTCCGGCGATACAAATTCCTGATTCCCTTCTCTCTCTCCCCACGATAAAAATAAATCCACACAAAAGCGATTCTCAGAACCCCGATTTTGTAGCTTCCAATCCTTTTGTACGAAGAATCACGACCTAATGGATCTGAAAACCTGTAGATCTGAGAACCCACGCCGGGGACTCTCCGACAACATGTAGATCTGGGAACCCACGCCGGCGACGCTCTGACCACATCTTGGACGGAACTGGAGTTCTGGTACGACGATGCTGAGCGAGGTAAGCAACTCCGGCGAGGGATGGGACTCCGAATTTTGAGACGAACTCCGACGACCTAGCTTCGCGACCCAACTCGATTTAGATCTGAACGAACTCCAGGGAGGTCGTGGGTGTTCGATAGAGACACACGGCCAAACAACCGCCGCCGCCGTTCTAGAGAAGGTGGGCCGGACATGAGCAGCGGTGAAAGGGGAAGATGGGTCTTCATCGTTCTAAGCCGTCGTCGTTCAAAACTTTGATGAAGTTTATGTGTATGAGATATTGATAGATCTGTATGAAACACGATGAAAATGGTCTTGTTTTTTTTTATGGATCTGACTTAATGAAATGGTTTGTGTTTAGATCTGAGGATGAAAATGGTGTTGGTAGATCAGTATGTGTTTTTAATAAAATATATAATAAGTGAAATGTAATAAGTAAAAAGTGATATAATAAGTGAAATAAGTAAAAAGTGATATAATAAGTGAAATGTAATTTTTAAAATTTTAAACTTTTTTTTTATTTTAAAATTTTTAATTTTGAAATAATTTTTTATTTATTATTATATTTTTATTGTATTATATAATTAAGGGTATAATGGTAATTTTGTCTATCAAATTTATAAGCTTAAAATAAGAAAGGGTAAAATCGTTATTTCACACCTCACTTAACTGCAAATGTCTAAGTTAGAGGAATATTCCGTTAGTTTTTAACGGAATATGCCAATTTTAAACCAAATCGTTCGTGGACGAATCATTAGTGTACCTTATCGGACACAAAATTCATTAGGGTACCTTATCGTTCGTGGATGAAACATTAGGGTACCTTATCGTAAATAACCCTATTATTCCAAACAAAACTGAGGGCGGCGGGTTTGGATTGATCAGAGATGACAACTACTAAAGTAAGCTTTGTCGTGTAGGATTACGTGTTTATTTATCGAGTAATCCTATTTAAGATTATATTCACAAGAATCACGAAACCTAATCTAAGCACGTATTGAAAGAGATTACCTTGATGTGGAGCAACGTATGGTACTTTGAGCTTGCTAGTTCAAGATGGGGACTTTTAAGAAGACTATTCGAGGTATCTAAATGTTTTCCCTCTAACGGTATTCACACGAGTAAGACGAATCCACAACTTAAGCTTGCTAGTATCCTTGAACGATTTAACTCCTGCTCTCTATAGGTGGTGGGCAAAAATTGCAGGCCAATAGGTTGTTATTTTCGGTCCCCTTAGTGCTCCATTTATAGGGTTTAGTTTACCAGAAACTAACCCCAAATAGACTTAGGAAATAAAGAAAAAGGAGGTGTCTTGTTTCCTCTTACTCTAATCAAACTAGAATTATTTTTTGTGTCTAAACATTCTAGAATGTTGTAGTTTCTTTCTTCTAATTTAATAAATAAAACATCACCAATAATACACATGTTGTTACTTCAAGATTGGCTATATTTGTGTCAAGCAAGATGCTAACAATGATGTTGTCGGACATCATCTATATGCATCCGGTGCAAAACTAGAAAAGATATTAGCGCAGATCTCATCAACTTGACAGCGTATGATAACGCGTGCGCGTGTGTATTACTGTGTCTATCTTATGAGCGTCCGTCCTTATCCGGTGTAATAGATTTATTTCCTATCCCTATAGACACCCATGAAGAGTTCTATTTACTTTAGGATACAAGATCGTGTACTTCCAAGAAACGGAAGATATTTACAAAGAGCCGTGTAGCTTGTTATTGGAAGCTTTGCTGAACAAGAAAACTAGAGTTCAGCGTAAACGTGACTCTATGGTTGGTAAAACCCTAGGATGTGCATGCTTACAAAGCGAGGAGCTATATAACTCGTGAAGACATTCAGAGCTTCGATTTATCGCTACACTGACTATATGTCGATCATTATCGTCCGCGAAGACTATTGTGTGCATTGCGCTTGTGTTCATGATTTCAGAGTTCTCAAGCGTGTTGGATTAGCGTGTTGAGAATCTGAATGAAGTGAACCAAATTGAATTTTATGGTGCTGATGTTGTGTTTCGTAACGGAACAAGTAGTTGAGTTGTGCTCTCGTGATTATTGTATCACAACCTTTCATTGAAGACAAAGAACAATCCAAGGCTGAAGTGCTTGTAGAGTGGAATCGAGCGAGGAGATGGAATTCAGTGGGAGCCCTGAGATAGGTTTGTCACTCTGTAATGATAATTTAGGTTTGTTCTGAATGATCTGAGAAATTTGTAAGTTGATTATTACACTATAGTGAAAACCATTCCACTAGCATAGTGCCCCCAGACGCAGGTGATGATTCACCGAACTGGGTAATCAATTATGTGTATTTAAATGTGATTGTTTGTTTTGTTATTTCTCTCATTCTGTTTCTATAGCGAGATGTCAGACCTTATGTCATAACTTCTTGGTTGACATCTGCACTTGAGCAGAATTAGAACATATATTTAGTTGGTTGGCCGAATACCTTATTTCCCAATAAAGGAGTCCGGCCAAGCCCACATATTTATATTACTATTGGGACTTTATTTGTTTTATTTAATTATTAAGCGAGACAATAATTAAATACAAACAATGGTATCATCCTATGATGTTGGGTCTCGATGAGATAAGAAGAAATAAACGCAACGGGAGACCATGGAAAATTAACATAATCCGGTATTATAATTCTGATAGAGGCTCTAATTGCGGGTTATGCCGAGAGCTCATCGGCGAGGTCACTGGACGTAAAAGGAACAGGAGCCACTTCCTTTTATTTCCTTTTGTACAGAGCTTCTCAATCTGTACAAAACTTATGTCTCCATTGTTTCAGATGGGTGTTCGTCTGAGCAAAAGGAGAGGAGGAGGTACAAGTCAGGGACCAACAGAGGGTCGGGTTCGGCTGGGTCTGCTCCCGTCACGAATAGGCCTGCTCTTGTATCGTCTGAGGACAGGTCGAGTCCGGTGGCGCGGCCGTCACGAATAGACCGACTGTGTGCTATACCCGCTCGAGTCTAAAAGACAACTTTTGAACTTAAATCGAAACCGTCGTAACCTTTTTAAATCAATTTGTAAAACCAGTTTTAATTGTGACTTTCTGTGTAAAGTTAGAGTCCGGCTTCGATCGAAGAGAAGACCGGAGGTAGCGAGCCAGGACGTCAGCAACTAGGAGACGTAGCTGTTGTACTTCGGTTGAGGTAGGGAAAGTAGCAGATACTGCTTTAATTACGGAAAGTTACTAGTGTGCATGAGCATGATTAGGGTTAATAATAAAATCGGAAAGATCGTAGTTTGGCATGTAGGATGCGAACAGCTAGTGTAGACGTTTGAACTGTGAACATTTATGTTTTCTGTCTTGGGAATTGTCGTGCTGGTAGAACCGGACCATGTCGTGCCTGTAGGTTTGGTTGCTGAGTGTATCTATTGTCGTGCTTTGTGTTGTTTGATCGGGTATTAATTAACGAACACGAAAACGGATAGGATTGAACTAGTGATGCATGTTGATGACCTGTGTGGTTATTTCTTGTTTATTTGATATGTTGAACTGTGGGATGGTTGGGGATTTGATACCGGTTAAGCCGGTGGGGTTACCACGTGGAGTGTGGAGACGGTAAGTGATGGTAAGTACGTGACGGATTTGAGTGTGGTTAAGAGTCTAATACGATCTATTCGTTGTTGCATATCGTAATTGTGTGTGGGCAAGTGTGCCATGTTTGATAATGTGAACCCTTCGTCTGTGTGCGGAGGAGTATATTACCCCACGTCTGTGTGCGTGGAACCCTTCGTCTGTGTGTAGAGGAGTATATTACCCCACGTCTGTGTGCATGGAACCCTTCGTCTGTGTGCGGAGGAGTATATTACCCCACGTCTATGTGCGTGGAACCCTTCGTCTGTGTGCGGAGGAGTATATTACCCCACGTCTGTGTGCGTGGAACCCTTCGTCTGTGTGCAGAGGAAGTTATTGGGACTGATGTTGCATAGTCTGGTACGATAAAAGTGGCGGTGTGTTAGTCTTAGTGCCCGTAGTTCAATCCTAAATGTCCAAATGTATATATCATCGTTAGCAATAAAATTAAAGCGGCTTTATATTACTTATGTGTTGGAGTAATATATCGATGTGTGCTCTGATCTATGCCCACCATGCGAATAGAACCATAGATCGAGATAGATCACACTCGATGGGTCCCTAGTCAACAAAGCTTCACTAGAAGCGACTAGTATGAAAGATGGCTCTTTATGGCTTACGTTCTGTTAGTCATTGGAATGGGATTCCGGAGTCTGATCATAGATATCATGTGGGACATGATATTGGACGACCCGCCCTGAATATGTGCCATAGATTAAGTCATGAATATATTCAGTGTTGTAGCTTGTTATGTATCCTTAGACCAAGGAGTCTTTGTGATCGCTATGTAGTCAACAACTGAGTTTGACCTGAGCCTAACGTTGTCCGTAACAGGGCTTCCATAACGGCCAGGATTGGCTTGGGGACGGGCTACATGAGTGACACGAAAGACGGCTAAGGGATTTATCCCTCGTACTAAGGTATGGGAAAGATATCGGTTATCGGCCGCTTGATCGAGAGTGACTGGAAGAATAGCATGGCCATGCACATGATACTGGGTATCATATCTTCAGTCATCTCACATATCAAGGAACGGTGATTGAGAATAATAAGGATGACGGCTCTATGCCTTATCTCAATCAGGATATCGGAGATAAAAGGATAATGACAGGGACGACGGAAAGGTTAGGATCGACAGGGTCGATTCGTTATGTAGTGTCAGGCAATACTAAAGTCCCGTTAGTTGCCACTTAAATAGGATCAAGTAAAATGGGATTTTACGTTGATCTATTGACATGCATAAACCTAAGGGTCACACCGGAGGATGAAACTCATTGACACATTTATGGAGAATGGCCAAAAGGGAGTTGTCTCGGGACATGACCAAAACTGGGTTTTGGGTCATGTGCCCGTAAGTGAATAGGACTTTACGGATCGAGACAAGGCTTGGAGTCTTGGGATTGATCGCGTCGGATAATGTTGGACATTTCCGGTATGGAAGGCATGGAGGCGATGAGCGAATCACGGGACCTCGTTGGAAATGGCCACGGGCCATGTTCCAAGAGGCCCATGAAAGGCCCATGCAACCAAGGCCCATGGAACTAATTAATCAAGTCTTGATTAATTAGTACTAAGTAAGCAAGACAAGGATTAAGGTGTTGGTGATTCACCACCTAACCCAATCTTGTCTTGCCATACTTTGTCCTATTTACACCTTACTTGACACCATACTTGTCCCATGCCTTTAGTTGGACAAGTATGGGTTTTGTTATGTTTAAGTCATCTTTTTTCAACATAACAAAGACAAGACAAGAATAGGAAACATATTTTCTCTCCCTCTTCCATGGCCATTTCGGGTTTGGCTAGTTTCCACCTCCATTTTTGTGTTCTTGAGTCCTCAAAGAGAAGAACTACGTGGCTTTGATTCCCATGTGGATACGTAGGCGTCTTGGAGACTCAAGCCAATCATTCGTTAACCGGTGTTCTTGTTTTGGTAAGAACTAGTGCTGAATTTTTCTCTTGTTAATCCATTCTTTGTTAGTTGTTTCATGGTTTTAATTGTCTCTTGGTTTTCATTGATTTTCCGCTGCGAGTTGGTTCATCTCCAACCCTACCTCGAGACCCAACACGGTGTGCCTCCGGTGGTATGACTTATGCCGTTAGACAACATCTGTGTGTGTCTCGCCCATGTCTTATTCTGGCTGATTGGTTGTATGTTGTTCTACGACATTGGTGTGTGTCTTGTCGTGTGCTTTATTCTCATTGGTTGGATGTGTGCTTTCGGATAAGTACGTTTAAGGTTGTGGAAATGGGCAGTAATGGGGAAGCGCGTTGTTGGGCTCTATGCATTGGTTTAAGTGTGATTTTGGTCTTGTGAGAGGGTCTGGTGACACGGGGTGTTGTTGTATCTGGTTACTGTGTTGTCGTGTGAGTTCGTACGTGTGGTTGGTTGTGAGATAGTTGTGGGCTTTGCTTACTGAGAATTGTTGGGTATTGAGTGTCAAGCGCTAGTTGTGGAAAGTGGTTTGAGTTCGGATCTGTAATAACCACTTCTGGTCAACGTCAGTCAAACCTGCGAAAAACAGGAAAATTTAAAAATTTTAAGACAGACACTTAACTTAACTTAAATTGACCCCGAGGGTCATGCCGGACTTAAGTTGACCCCGTTATCGACTAAAATGAGTTACGGGGGACTCAAGGCAACTTTCTGGTCATTTTGGGAAAGATTGATTTTTCGCTGGAAAAGTCACCCGAGCGACGTTTTGGTCCATTCGAGGACCGTTTTGGACCCGAAAGGCTTAGCCGTCGTCGTAGCGGTCTTAGTTGGGCCGTTTCCTTGAAGCCCGTCCAGTTTAAATTTTTTTTTGGGAAAAGTGCCCGTTCGGGGCCCGAAACGTCCGTTTTTCGCGAATCTAATTGGAAAATATCAACTAGATATTTTCCAAAAGGTTGGGACCCACCTTGACACTTGTCAAGTATATGGTGGTGTAATTTTTGGAGGGAAAAGGTTTGGTTGGGAAGTGTTGGCCGACCATATTGGTTAAAGGGGGGGGGGAGTTGGGTTTTGTGTTAGTTATTTTAAATTAGAAAAGAAGAAGAGAGAGTTTAGAGAGAGAAGGAGAAGGAGAAGGAGAAGAAGAAGAAGAAGAAGAAGAAGAAGAAGAAGAAGAAGAAGAAGAAGAAGAAGAAGAAGAAGAAGAAGAAGAAGAAGAAGAAGAAGGAAGAGAGGGAAGTTAGGGTTTGGAGGAAAATCAAACCTTTGGATCGTCTTGAAGCAAAGAGCAATCCCGTTCCCCTCGTTCTCCTCTACGGTAATACCCGAACCGATTCTCGTTTCGATTATTTTCAAGAGCTAGGGTTTGGTTATAAAATTTGGTTTAGGGTTGTGTAGAGATTAGAGAGGTGTTGGAGACGTTTTAGAGGTGTTTGGGAGAGAAATTTCACGTTTTCCGGTGACCGGAGGCTCGGGAGGAGCTCCGGCCACCGTGGGTGGTGGCCGGCCGACCATGTGGTGGCTGGCCGGAGGTGGCAGCAGCCACCACTTGGTGGCCGAGCCCCTCCCTCAAACCCTAGGGCACGGCCAAGCCCTTTGGGTGGGGCCCACGTGCTCGGTTGTTCGTGTTTTAATTACTCGGGTAGTTTAAAACGTTCCCCGGACCATTTATCCTTAATCGAACCGAAATTTGGAATTAAATTGGAGAAGTTGTAATTAACGGGTTTTGGAAACTTTAAACGATAATTAATTGACTTAGAAGTCGGAATTCGATTCCCTCAGGTGCGTTGGGTTCCTTGAAATATTCTGAGACCGTGGAAATGAAAACGGGGGCTTTTGGAGCCCCGGAAGGCAATTAACCAAAACCGGGCAGATTCGCCATGTCGGGCGAATCTGGCCCTTATGGGTCCTTTTTCGGCAATATCGAGTAATGGGAAGTTTGGGAGTGATCGGCATTGTCGGGGTTACGTTTGGGCGTTAAGTTGTTAATTTTCGGTTTATTCGTACTAGTTTAAAAGTACTTTGAAATTGTGTTCTTTTAGATCGTGCTACGGACCGAGGCAAGGGAAAGCTTGGCGAGTGACTAGGTCCACTTCGGGTTTTGTTGGAGCGCTTTTGGATCTATATACGAGGTAGGGAAAAGTAGCAGGATCTCGACCCTGATTAGGGAAAGTTAATAGTAGAACTGCATGTGACACCGGGGTGTCGTGGGTTGAGTAGAATTATTTAATTATTAGAGAAGCATGATACGGGATTGTAGCGTTTAAGAGAAAAGCATGTGACACTTAGTAGTGTCGTAGGAACAGAGAACTTAGCGATGATTGAATTACTGGAGGCATATGACCATGCCCGGAGGTTGCTTGTGAAACTAGTGATCTTAGGACTATTGGAGGCATCGTGTATGTCGGAGGTTGTTGTGTGTATTTAATTGTTGAGTTTGGGTGGCCTTGAGAGCCCGTGTTATTTATTGTAGAGTCTGGGTGGCCTTGAGAGCCCGTATTTAATTGTTGAGTTTGGGTGGCCTTGAGAGCCCGTGTTATTTATTGTGAGTTTGGGTGGCCTTGAGAGCCCGTATTATTTATTGTTGAGTTTGGGTGGCCTTGAGAGCCCGTGTTTTTATTGTTGAGTTTGGGTGGCCATGAGAGCCCGTGTATTTAATTTGGTGTCTTGAGTGGCAGTGAGTGTCGTGGGGTTGTTGAACCCGAGTCTTGACCGTTGGTGTGTCTTGAGTGGCACTGAGTGCCCGTGGGGTTGTTGAACCCGAGTCTTGACTGTTGAGGTGTCTTGAGTGGCAGTGAGTGCCCGTGGGGTTGTTGAACCCGAGTCTTGACTGTTGGGGTGTCTTGAGTGGCCTTGAGTGCCTGTGTGATTGAACTTGCCTGTGATTGTGATTGTGGTTACCTGGGGTGGTGAGTTCTAAAGGTCGACAGCCTGATCCGACTTAGTGTCGATGAATTGCGAGTTCTAAAGGTCGACAACCTGATCCGACTTAGTGTCGATGAATTGCGAGTTCTAAAGGTCGACAGCCTGATCCGACTTAGTGTCGATGAATTGCGAGTTTGAAAGGTCGACAGCCTGATCCGACTTCGTGTCGAGGAATTGCGATAGGTCGAACCCTGACCTGATTGAGATTGGTTACTGAGCAGCTGGTGTGCGATCCTTTGTGATCTTGTTTGGCGTTGTGTAGTCTTTCTGTCGTGTCCTTGAGGAGGTCGTCGATAGTTGTGTCGGGTTTACGATGTATCATCGAGTGTTGAGTCTGTTGAGGAAGGTGACGGGTTGTGGGTCAGTTGAGTACTTGAGTTGGGGACTGTAGTCCCGGTGTTGGGTTTGGTTTTAGGGATGAGGCTCAGTTCGGTCTTGGGCCATGCGGGCCTTCAGAGCCGGTTTCGCAGTCTGGGCCGATTGGGCCACACTCTTCAGGCCCGGGTCCATGCATTGGGAAGCCTACAGGTCTGGTTTCATCATCCATCCCTATTATTATATCCCATTCGCATGGGGTGAGCAATTGGGCTCGGGTATAGAAACACATAACGAACATGACGTCGTTTACAGTAACGTCATGTCCAGTATTACTTGGCCTTCTCTTCAAAGCTCTGTATCACCTCCACCCAAAAAACGTGGACGCCCAAAAAAGGGATAGACAAAGGTGAGTGTCCCTCCAACTGTTATTTATCGGACAAGAGCTCAGTCATCTGCTGATAAAGGAGGTATCCCGGGGAGTTTCTATGTTGACATCGCTAAGAAGGATTTATCGGGCGAGTGGAGTTATCACCAGAAAGTTGGGAAAAAGCCTATTGATCTTTGCTCCTTGGCTCTCAATAAAACTAACTCTATAGAGGTAGAGGAGGTTGTCGGGGTTCGTCAAGAAACAGAGGGTTCAGGAAAAGCTTTATCCCATGTTGTGGTTTCCAATCGGTTTTTATGTTTTAACCCAGATAGGCTACAGGCAAGGAAGATGTGACCTTTGTCTCTATTCTTGGGTTAGGTTCTCTTTTTTCGTTTTTCTCTTTGTAGCTGTTATGGTCTGAAAATGATCCTTTTTTATGATCGTTTTTTGCAACTTTTTACTGTCTTGTAAAACGTTTGCTTTAATAAAAAAATTCACTTATCAAAAAAAACTCGAGGCCATGCAAAGATCACTACCACGATTAGATTCACAAGACAAAACCAAAACCACGCTTACTTACCAATTCAAGAACACCGAGAAAAGGATGGATGGGCTTGAGTCTACAAGACACCTATGTATCCTCCTAGGAATCAAAATCACGTAGTTCTTAGCTTGAGGACTCAAGAACACAAGGAGGAGGAGGAGAGGGCTGGCCGGCCATGCAAGGGGGAGGAGAGAAAAATTGGAGCCTCTTCACTTTCTCTTTTGCATGTGTTGAGTGTTATCTCGATAGTTGTTGGCTTTCACCTCATTTAATCCAATCATCAACATATTATATTGGTATATTACGATAGTGGATGGTTTAAGTATTATTAGTTAATTAGATAGCTAGTGGATGGTGGGTCCCATATTATCACTAAGTAACTAAGCTAACTAACTAGTTAGAACCATTTAGTCCAGTCTTGACATGTTGGCTCCTTGGTCCTTTGGTGGCATGGGCCACCAATGGTGCTCGTGAGTGGTGTCCCCAACCACTCCTAACAAGGTCCCGTGATGCGCTCATCGCTTCCCACGCCTTCCATCTTGAATATGTCCAACATTCCTTACCCGGTATTCTTGAATTTGTAAGAAAGCGTCATTTTGGTTTTGTTTTGTGAATCTAATCCTGGCCTCGAGTTTATGCTTCCGTTGTAAAATTCTTCTCTTACTCTCCATTGAGACCCAACAATGGTATTAAAGTCGTGCTACCTTCAGTATTCACAAGACGAAGATTGTTTTCGCTTTAGAATTTTTTTGTTTCTAATATTTGCTTGAAATATTTTGCATGTTTGATAACATGATTTAAATTCCTGCATATGGATTTAAATCCCAGTGTGAAGTCCAGTTCTAACGAGGAGATCTTAGAATTATAATGAACAAGGATGTAACCTTTCTCAAAAGAAGTCAATAAAACATCTTCACAAATAACTTTCAAAACCATACCCAAAGACATACCTATGGCATTAAAAGATTCAGGGGAACGACTTTGGAAAGGTACTCCTTCCACCTCCGACCATTGGAAGAAACCTCCCACTGTTAATAGAGCTCCCGAATTGCTAAGAATGTTTCTTTTTCTTCTCAGACCAAGCTTTTGCCACCAGTAACATGTCCTCAATTTTTAGTTTATTGAGACTATCGATGGCTTTTCTAGCAACGTCAGAATATAGCTGAACGAAACCAAAGAAATTGCCTTTTAAATTGAGCCGCCTACAAACAAAAACAGATAAAACTTCGCCAAACTTCCCAAACAAAGAGTTAAGCCACTCTTCCGTGCAACCCCCAAACAAAGAGTTAAGCCACTCTTCCGTGCAACCCGAAGGAGTGTTACAAATGAAGACCTTCCAAATATATTTAGTTATTCCTGATGATCGAGAAAGAGGTCGAAAAATACCAGGGCCTGATGTATTTTTCTGTTCAAACTGATTCACCAGAGAAGCTACATGAGAAAAAGTCATAGGTTCTTTACCCTTCTCCTTCCAACGCTCTGCAGTCGCCCTCTTTTCTCTAATCACCTCTCAAGCAAACGAATCCAGAAGAATGTGTGGTTGATTTTCCGTGACAGGGGGTTGATGATTCGCTTCAAAAGTTCTTCCATCCTATGATACTATTACTGATTATACCGTGGATCTGATTTCCGATCCCTTCTCCGCCACTGGAGAAGCTAAAGTTGGGGAAGACTCCCTAGAATTAAACATACCGGAGCTATTGATCCAACATAATGCCATAAAACACTGGCTTACCGCCAGTACCACTCACCGGAGTCAGAACCCTTTTGCTATTCTATTAATCACCTAATATTAGCTACCGTATCCTTTGCCCTCTCGAGTTACCTGATGGTAAAGATCTCTTTATGGTCTCATCTCCCTTTGTGGTCACAAGTTCAAACTCCAGTACATGAATATGTGTGGGTGACAGATTAGACTAGACTAGACTAGACTAGGATTTCTCTGTAACATCCTTATTGCATGTCACTTGCACAACTTACCATAAATCCATGTGGATATCGAAACTTATAGTAGTGGTGTTGAATGCTGATTACAGCACCAAATCTATTTATTAAATAAATTTCAACAGAATTTGAAACTTTATTTATCTGATATAAAAAAATGATTGAATGGGTTTCGGTCATTCTTTTCATACATAAATTGCATTTTGATTTGAATCTATAACCGATAATCCTATTTCCTTCCAAATGGACAAATGCCGATTTGACAAGTGACCGATAACAAACAAATCCTTCCATCCAAATTCCAAAGCAAAGCTAGTAGTTGTTCACATAAACAAATTGCTTATACAAAATTTGCTAACCTCCTTAGTGATCGGACATTATCTTCCTGAATAATTCCTTAGGTGCTGCAACGGGAGAAGGAAAAGTTAGAATTAAACAAACGATCATGTTCAGAAGTGGCGAATTTCTATTAGCTTCACAGATGCAACTAACCAGGCAATCCAGTGAACTTCTCAAACTGTCCATAAGCCTGTCTAATGAACATCTCCAAGCCTGTAACCGTTTTGGCTCCACATTCCTCAGCTTCCCTCAACAGTCTAGTGATTTTAGGAGTGTAAACAGCATCGAAGACCAGCGAGTAATATCTCAGAGCATGCTGCAAGAATACAATCCCGATTTATTTGCTTTCTTGTGGACATAATGACCTAACAAGTTTATCACTAAATCCAAATGCATCCACAGAGTTGATAAGTAAATAGGATTCGATTTGTTTCACCTTTTTCCTTTCTTATTCGGATCAAATTGTGTATTTGCAAAGAGACTCGACGCCAACGAATTAAAAAAAAGATTAGGGAAGAGCAAACATAACTACCCTCTTATATATACTCAAATTATCCCTTCTTATATTGCTGAAATAAAATAGGTTGATTACTGTTTCGCTGTATTTTTTCGGTTTAAACAAACAACTCGCATTCAATACATATGGGGAAAATGAAGTAGAAAAAATCGAGAGAGGGCAGCATACCTTAGAAATTGGTGTCTCGTCAACTTTTGGTTGCATTCCAATAGATGTTGTGTTTGCAAGAACCATTCCTTCCTCGGGATGGAAGTTGTCTAAATCGGCAATAGACAAAGCATCCCCTCCAATTATGTCTGCAAGTTCTCTGGCTCGCTCTTTAAGTAAAATAAGCACATCAATGACAAAATCGTCAGTCAAAATCAAAGAAAACTAGATCAATATTGTTAACTTCAAAGCACCGCTCATAAGGACTACAGGTGCCACACAT
The DNA here is from genome assembly GCA_963921825.1 of Erodium maritimum. Classification (NCBI taxonomy): domain Eukaryota; kingdom Viridiplantae; phylum Streptophyta; class Magnoliopsida; order Geraniales; family Geraniaceae; genus Erodium; species Erodium maritimum. Next base: position 86,846,577 of record OY997588.1, on the reverse strand, counting down.
GATATGATGTGAAGCATGTTTCAAGACTGTCTTTTTATTTCATGATCAATAAAACCAATAATGAAATAGGCATTGTTCGTTTCAAATAAAAGGGCCTGGTGATCGCGTGTAAGCGAGGCTTCATCAAATGATGTTCTATTTAGTAGTTTATACTTTAAAGACAAATGGGAACTGAAACATTACCATAGGTACGATTGGCAATCACGATTCTTGCTCCTTTTTCTTTTGCACCGTAAGCAAGTGCCTTTCCAGCTCCGCCAGCCCCAATGACTACAAACAACTTACCAGCCAAAGGGGATTCGATTGTACTGCCATTATCATGTGAGCCTGTGGGATAAAAGAAGAGGTTCAAAGCATCTTTTAAGAGAAAAATCTCATTAAAGAATATGCTTAGCTTGCAATGAAAGAGTAAAGACCTTGAAGCCCGTCTTCAATGGCAGAAATAGCACCAACGTAGTCTGTATTGTAACCAAATAATTTCCCATCACTTGGGCTTCTGATAATACAATTAACAGCACCAATTGACTGAGACACGCGAGCAAGAAACAAGGCATGTCAATGGTCATCAAGTTGGATTGTAGAAATATATAACCTAAATCAAACAACTAAATTGTTATTTGGTAAGGCAAAAACCAAATTTGAATGGAGCACAAATTACCTTGGCAGTTGGATCAACCTCATCACAGCATTTAACTGCAGCCTCCTTGTGAGGAATTGTACAACTGTGATTCCAATAACATTACATTGTCACATCCTTCAAATATACAATCATGCATTTTCTACGTTGCATGAACATAGATTTGAATTGTTTTTGTGTTTTACATGCTGCAGGTTTTAAATTTAGAGATAGCTGGCAAGAGATTAAACCTGAATCCAGCAAAATCAGTTGATGAGTAAGTCTGGAGAAACTTTGCAATGTCATCAACTAACAAATGCAGATAGACTCCATTGAAGCCAACTGATTTGAATGCTTCATTATATAAAATAGGTGATTTGCTGTGACCAACGGGCTTCCCAATAATGCCATAGACTTTTGTCTCAGGCCCTATCTGTCTGAAGTTGTATAAATTCAGCAAATCTTTGATTGTTGGTTGACCAGGAGCTGAAACAATCCCCGCCTCAAGTGTACCAAAAGTGAGAAACCCGCCAAATTTTGGGCAAAGTACTCGTGAAATCACTCCCCTTTCACCCATAATAAGTCCTATTATGGGAACCTAAGAACTCCAATTAAATATGATATGCATAAACATTTTAGTTTATATAAAAAAACAGGAAATCAGTAGGGTCAAAATGCTAATTACTCCAATCAAACAAAAATAAAGTAGCTTAAGATCTAAATTAGTTAGACTACACAAATTTCAAGGCCATTCAGTTTTCCCAATAATTCCAGATTCTACTAGCAACTTTTTCACTCAAGAAGTTAATAAAAAGTACAACAAAAATAAATTAGCCATTTTCACAGTAAATTGGGGTAGGCTCCAGGAACCAAATGCAGGTCACTTTGATTCATCTACATGAATATTTTTTTCTCCATTGCCTGCAATCTATTACCAAATCCTTGGTGATACCCTTATAAAAAGTAATTAACTTAAATTATGGGGTGCACTTCATTTAGAGAAGAAGAAAAAAAAATGTTTTTTTCTACCCTAGGCTAATCAGGACAACAAAGTTTGTCCATAACTTAGAATTATACCATAAACTAAGCCATTGGTACCATTCTCACGAAACTCACTTAACTAGAGTGATCGAGATGAAGAGAGAGGGTTCAACAATGATTTCTTCATTATGCCATACTTAAGCAGTATTATATAGTAATATTTATATGCATCAACCAGTGTTTTCATATATCTTCTTCAGCACTTCAGCCTCGGTCTAGTTCCCTAACATCATTAAAAACAAATATTATTTGATTCAGTACTACATTTAGCATGTCTCCACGAGTCTCATGCTTACTTGAGAGTGCACAGTAATCTGGAAAATGTGTGCCACATCAGTGATATCCAAGGCTGTGGTTGCAATCTTCACGATGTCAGCCCCAGCTGCCTGTATTTTAGCAACAAGGTTGCCAAGCTCCTCAACAGAGGGAGTGTTCTCATAGTTGTGAGAAGAAACAATTACTTTGAATTTTTCAGGCTTCTTTCCATCTATTGAGTCATTGAACTCACGGGCAACCTTCAGAAGGAAGCAGAAGTAAAGGAAATAGGTCATTTAGTATCAAACTCCATAGGCAAAAACTGTAAACAAGAGAAGAAATACATGGCATCTTAGGAATCCATACGGCGAACACAGTTTGTACCTGTGGCTGGTCGAAATGTAACTTTTGGTGTCCAAAATCCTCAATGTGAAAATTTTAAACAATGCATCGTTCGAAGTAAAATGGTTCGGGTGCCAAATAGAATAGAAATTGACTCATGACTACTTTTGAGAAATCTTTTATACCTACTGCCATTCAGAAGCGCTGTACAGTGTTTAGAAGAAGAAAATATCTGGGATTCTTTTTCTCTGATTCTTTTTCTTAATCATCTTTGAATGGTCAATCATTTCAGCTTTTAAAACACAAGGAAGAGAACTAGTTTATTTTTAAGAACAAATTTTTTTCAGGGTTCAAAGCTTTAATTCATCGTTATATTTTACAACATAAGAATGCTCATCTTTCACATGTTTATTTGAAGCTCCTATCAGTGAGAAATCAACCTGAAGTTCAACATCAATGTAATCAGCTCCCAACTCCATGGCTAAACGCAATGCATCCAACCGCTTATTTTCGTCACCATCATACTGACCACCTTCCCATTTTGGTCTGAGAAAATAAAACAAAGCAGGAAGTACTAAATCATAAAAATAAAAAAAAGGTTTTTCGTAAGGATATATATGAAGCCAATGAGTGACCAAGAGCAAACAATAGTAACTATTTCCTCACAAAAAGTGAGAGGTATAGAGTTCCCACTAATGTATAAAATGTGAAATTAAACCAATATAAATATAATTGCTCACATGTTCCGGCGTTTTACTACAGAACAAAAAAAATGTTAATCATTACACGAAGAAAGTGCCCAACAAAACTTAATTTTCATACCAATACCAATTTTAGAAAATAAATGTGAAGTTACAAGAATGCTAAGTAAGAAATTGACAAGAGAAAAATGCTTAAGTTTACCCCTTTCATTGTTTATATATGGGAATGGGATTTGGAGTGTGAATTAGAAATTTTTATGTTCACCTACACCCCATACCCAAACCCATTACCAACCCATCACATTACCACATTTTCGTTCCATTGAGTGCATGTAATACGTAATATAGGCACCTAACCATAACCACACACAACAATAGAAATAAGAGCATGATTTGCCCATAAAATGCTACAGATATTATTAGTAAAGTAGTTAGTTAGTCCTTGTCTTGATGTTCTACATAGTTTGCAAGCTAAGAGGACTGCCATGGTGGACGATCCAAAAAGACAGTAAAAAGACATGTGACTCAAAAATTAAAAATTAAAGTCATATCACAAATATCTGAGGAATTGAGAGATGCGTTTAGGTTTAGTTAATCACACAATTGTCATGAATAAATATGATGGAATCCATAATTAGTTTCTACATAGCTGATATGGGTCGATTTGAAATGTTCATGCAAAAGTAACAGCTCGAACTCCCCAGCCAATGGAAACAATTTTTAGCACGAGCGAATTGAAAAAGTTCATTTCAAACACCTCTCCATCAAATTGCAGAGTTAAAGATTGTTATGACTACACTCACATCCAAATGCTGACTTTTGTCACATGATGTTAGTGCTTTTGACTTTTCCCATGTTAGGTACATCTAACTTTCACAAGGGAAAGTTGACATTGAAAATTTAAGTACAATAGACAGTTGAAGTACAAATGACTCATTGTTCAAAAATATTCCAAAGTAGTGATTTTTAGACAAAATGGCGTTGACCCAGAAATGATGAGGTACCTGTAAGTGAACAAAGTTGGCAAAGGGCAGCTCTTAATAAGGGTGTTGAGGTCATCAAAAGGGCTGAAGCTTTTCAAAGTGTCCAATCTGACCTCCACAAGGTCAGCGCCATAAGCTTTCGCTTTCCCCATTTGGACCACCATCTCTCCCACCAAACCCGCCGTCACCGGAGCACAAATTAGGGTGCAATTCTTCTTCACCTGTGCCTCACCGCCGGCAGAGTTCGGAAGCTATAGCAGTATCAATCCAACAACATTACTATTGTAAACATCGGATTCTATTGAAATCAATGTTGGGTTACTGGGATTATCTTACCGGAACCTTGAGCGACTCCATTTTTGAGTCTTAGCGAAGAGTGAGAGAGACCAAATCCGAAATCTGCCGGTGATTCGATGTACGCTACAACTCGGCGGATTCTTGTGTGTGGTAATGGTTCTCTGCTTTTGTCGTGTCGCTTGCAATCTATTTTTGTTTCTTCTAATTACTGTGGTCACCCCCAAGTTCTTGCTAATACCATATTTAGCCCCCCTTTTCTTTCCATGGATAAATTACAAATATCTACTCTAAACTTATAGGGTTTAACTGATACTTATTTCAAAGTTTTTTCTTAACTGATATGTTTTGTTATATAACAAATAGCCCAAGTCGTCAGTTAAAATGACGAAAATACCCTCGGTAGTTTTTTAAATAATATTTTTAAAATAAAACTGAAGTTATTTAAGTTAATATATATATAACAAAAGTGATTTTTAAAATATTTTTTTAAATAATTATTAAAGTGTAGTTGAAGGTATTTTCGTCATTTTAGCTGACGGCTTGGGCTATTTATTATATAACTAAACATTTGAGTAGGTATCAGTTAAAAAAAACATTAGGGTAGGTATCAGTTAAACGCTACAAGTTTAGGGTAGGTATTTGTAATTTACCCTTAGTCTATCTATCTTCGGTGATAAATTATTAATTAGTGGTAGAAATTAATAATTAGAGCACATTTTTGTTTTCTCTCTTTGTCGAATCACTAACGGTTATCGTTTGTTCTACAGTGGTAAACCATCAGCTAATCATAGCAGGTGGTGATTATTTGTTTTTGTAATTTTTAATAATTTCAAAAAACAAAACAAAACACAACAAACTATTAATTTTATTTAAGCAAGGAAAGACAATATTTATAAAAAACGATATTTAAACAAACATATGATAATTCAACTACTTAATCGCGCCAATATAGTGACATCACTTCGGCTGATTTTTGAGAAACTGTCACCAAGCATCTTTCATTTCTCGTGTTTGCCTTTGTAATCGGACATGGTCGCAGCAATGATCTCTTCCTCGGTTGCTCCTTTTGGATATTTGAGATGTTCATGGTAGATCTTATCAAAGTGCTTGCACTTCTGGTTGTTCTTGCCTCGATGATCCTTGACTTGTTTCTACGTCCGTTTAGGTAACTTTTTGTCTCCCAAAGCTACGAAATTGAGGTAAAATAGCTCCCAATATTTCTCACCTATCTCGGCATGTTCTAGCCTCATGATCATGAGATGGATTTCTTTCTCGTCGGACCATAAGGGGCCACCCGCCGACAAACTCATTCTTTGGAGAAAAATAAAATGAGAAGAAGAATATGGAGGAGGAGAGAATTGGAGAGGGTGTGAGGATAAATAAAGGGGGATGGGGTATTTACAGGGAGAGGAGGCGTCGGCTGCGTCGATTGGGAAGGTTGCTCGGAGTCGAATTGTGACGGCGCCAAGTGGGTGATTTGGATAAGCGAGCTTAGGGATCGGATATGAGAGTGAAGTACTTCTTCATTGGGTGCCTTGTTAAACTTCATACCTTCGAGGAGTAATTCGTAGTCGTTAGCATCGGTCATGAAAGAAAGGTAAAACGATTTTGTAGAAAAGAAGGGATGTGGTTTATGTTTAGGGTAGATAATGTATTTATAAGAAATTGAGGGATTTTGAAAATTTTGGTTGGACACGTGGCGCGTCACCATTGGGCCTTGTAACGTTGCGTCGCATCGTTGCAGGATCCTGAAGCGAGCAGTGTTACAACACCGTCTTACAATGCTTCCTACGTCAAGGCCTCATGGCATGAGTCGTTGTAACGCCTACAACGACAACCATGAGTCGATCCTGCAGCTATCCACTGAAACTGCTCTTAGGGTAACACATATTAACCTTGAATGATTCGTATTGTAAGAACCACTCCCGGTCAACGCTAGTCAAATCGGCGAAAAACAGGAAAATTTAAAAAAATTGGACAGACACCAAAATGAACCTAAATTTGACCCCGAGGGTCATACCGGACTTAAGTTGACCCCGATAACGACATAAATGAGTTTTGGGGGACTCAAGGCAACTTTCTGACCAAATTGGGAAAGGTTGACTTTTTGCTGGAAAAGTCAACCGAGCGACGTTTTGGTCTGTTCGAGGCCCGTTTTGGATCCAAAAAGCTTAGTCGTCGTCACAGCGGTCTTAGTTGAGCCGTTTCCTTGTATCCCGTGAAGTTTCATAATTTCTTGGAAAATGGGCCCGTTCGGGGCCCGAGACTGCCGAATTTCGCGAATCTGACTGAAAAATATCTAGAAGATATCTTCCAAAAGGGGTGAGACCCATTTTTTCCACTTGTCATAAATGTGGTGGTAGTTGGTTTTTAAAATAAAGAAAAGGAAAGGACGAGTGTTAGTTTTGTAATTAAGTGTTAGTTGTTCTTTTTGAACAAAAACAAAAGGAAGACTATCCAACCGGTGGATCGTCTCAACGATCAAGGAATCGAGCTCCCGTCGTCATTTCCTACGGTGAGTACCCTTTCGATTTTCGTTTTTGTACGTTTAAAGTTTAGGGTTTGGGTTAAAACGAGTAGACTATGGATGAGTTGAGGTGTGGGGTTCGTTGGAGACATTTTGGAGCCAAAGATGAACGTTTTCCGGTGACCGGAGGCTCGGGGGAGCTCCGGGCACCGTGGATGGTGGCTGCCGGAGTTGGGGGGTGGCTGGCCGGAGCTAGGGCCAGCCACCATGGTGGTGAACTGGTCCAACCACCCACGGCCCTTGATGGCCGAGTGGGGCCCACATGCTCGGGTCTCAGGTTTTCGTGTTCGGGTGGTTTAGGACGTTCCCCAAGTCGTTAATCCACACCCGGAACAAATTTTGGAATTAAATTGTAAAAGTTGTAAATGACGGGTTTAGAAACTTTAAACGCGAATTAAATTGCTCGGAAGTCGGAAATTGATTCCGGCGTTGGAACCCTTGAATTATTCTAAGATCGTAGAAACAAAAACGGGAATTTTCGGAGCCCCGGAAGGGCGTTTTCCAATCCCGGGCAGATTCGCCGAGCCGGGCGAAACGAGCCTTTCCGGACCCATTATCGACAATGTCGAGTAATTGGGAAGTTTGGGAGTGATCGACATTGTCGGGGTTGCGTTTAGGCGTCAAGTGTATTAAAATTTAGTTTATGCCTGCGAACTTAAAAGTATTTTAAATTGTGTTCTTATTAGATCGTGCCACCGACAGAGGAAAGGGAAAGCTAGGCGAGTGATCGTGAGCACGCCGGAGCTTAGTTGTGAGCTTTTGGGAAAGCGTACGAGGTAGGGAAAAGTAGCCGGATCTCGGCCATGACTAGGGAAAGTTAACAAGTAGAAATGCATGTGGCACCTGGGTGTCGTGGGTTAAGTAAGTTTATCGAACAATAGAAAGGCAGGCGACACTGGGTGGTGTCGTATGATACGGGAACGTATCGAACAATAGAAATACATGTGGCACTTAGTAGTGTCGTAGGAGCAGTGAGCTTATCGATATTAGAGTTACTGGAGGCATTTGGTTATGCCCGGAGGTTGATTGTATTGTCGGTGTGTCTTGGGTGGCCATGAGTGCCCGTGGGGTTGTTAAACCCGTATTTTACTTTTGGTGTGTCTTGGGTGGCCATGAGTTCTCGTGGGGTTGTTAAACGCGTATTTTACTGTTGGTGTGTCTTGGGTGGCCATGAGTTCCCGTGGGGTTGTTAAACTCGTATTTTACTGTTGGTGTGTCTTGGGTGGCCATGAGTGCCCGTGGGGTTGTTAAACCCGTATTTTACTGTTGGTGTGTCTTGGGTGGCCATGAGTGCCCGTGGGGTTGTTGAACCCGTGTTTTACTGTCGGTGTCTTGGGTGGCCATGAGTGCATGTGGAGTGTTAAACCTGTGTTGTCGCTTGTTGTTGAACTTTAGTTGTGATTGTGGTTGCCTGAGGTTGGGGGCCCGACAGAGATCGGGGGAAGTTGCGTGGGTGTTGGCTAGCCTCCCGACAGAGATCGGTAAGGTTGAGCATTCTTTAGCGATGAAGGGCAGCTCCCCTTCCGACCAGCTATAGGAAAAGTATTGCGTTGTATATCGCTGACAGGTCGACCGTCTGACCCGACAGGGATCGAGGAAGTTGCGTGGGGCAGGCTCGAGCCCAGCCGGTTAGCAACTGGCACTGAGCAGCTGGAGTGCGATCCTTTGTGATCTTGTTTGTCGTGTGCGATCCTTTGTGATCTTGTTTGCCGTGTGCGATCCTTTGTGATCTTGGGTGTTGCGTGATTATTCTTCGCATTTTGGGTTGAGGTCGTAACCGTTGAGTCGGGTCTACACTACGTGTCCAGGTTTGAGTTGGTTGGGGAAAGTAACAGTTTTCGTGTGACAGTCGTGTTACTTGAGTTTGGGGATAGTAGTCCCCGGTGTTTGTTGGTTGTTGGTGTTTCCGGCATTTTCTGCTAGTATGCCGTAGTCAGTCTGGTATCCGTGGTGGTGAGCGAACGCTCACCCCTAGCTGATTTTCCTACAGGTACTGGTCGCGAGACGGTCTAGGGGAACTCTCGAAGCTTGAAGAGCTGGGAGCGGGAGTCCGGATTTTTGGGAGTTTAGCGACGTACGCTTTGTTTATTTTATCCGCTTGTTTTGGACGTACTATTAAGTTGTAAAGCATTATTTTGAGTAACTAAATGGTGATTTTAAGTAGTTCACTAAAATGTTTAAAAAGTGTTTTACTGTTCCATCGTTCGCGTTTCGGGTCCGGTTGTACCGAATTCGGAGCGTGACACGTATGATCCTATATATGTAATCAAGACAAATATCACCTAATATTTGTTGTATTGAATCTTCAACTAAGTATAAGTTTTTCCTTGTATATAATAATCAAGAATGTAACCAAAATGACTACGAAGAAGATCACAAAAAGTTATTACAACCATTCAAATCAAAACAATCCATCTTAAAGATACTAAAATTTTCATTATGTTCATGTATCTAAAAGCATCTTTAATGTAAATAATCTAACTTGAATTATTTGAAGAAGGAATATAACAAGTGTTTCATGAGAGGAAAAATGTGATTGTATTATTATTATTATTATTATTATTATTATTATTATTATTATTATTATTATTATTATTATTATTATTATTATTATCAGATAAAAATAAATTTATAAACAAAGCAAACGCTACAAAGTGGAGCACCCATAAACTCGAGAATGAGTCGGGTCTAAAGCACCAATATCAGTAAAAATGGAAAAACAATCAAGTGACCCAATAGGGCTAGAAACCTTGCTGCTGTAATGAGGGCTTAGTTTCGCTTCAATCTTTTTGAAGCCTTCTTTAACCGAGCCTCTATAGAGAACCCCCAAGCTTTATGCAAATATCGCCACTATGTCAGTGATGCTCTCTCCGGTGCGACCATCAATCAAAAGCAAGGAAAACCTTGAAAAAGCATCTGAATCGGGGAGTGAATCAACCGAGGAGATGCCCACATCCAAACCACTCAGGGAGAGACAAGGAATGGAATCTGAATACATCGGCTCAAGAAGCACATTCATGCTGAAGTCAGGACAAAGAGTCTCAAAAATCCATTTGTCCAACGAAACATCTAAGACGTGGACTATTGCACATGCCTTGGACGATTAGGCCGGCCAGAAAAAATAAGAGCACAAGTGAATGGCAACGAGCCGCCCAACCGCCCCAACAATCTCCAAAATGGACCCACTGCTCCAACAAATATCTGCGAGGCCGACAACTTCAACCCACAGAAGATGACCTCCAAACAGAACACGATCAACACAATATGTGAATGAGAAAAACCAAGGCTGAAGAGCTTTCCAATCGCCAATCGCTAAAGACGCCAAAACATCTTGGTCCGTACAAGACATCAAAAAGGCTCTTGAGCCCAACTCAAAGAGTTCCACCTCAATAATCCCTGCTAGCTGCAAACCAATGTTGAGAGTGTGTGCAGTCGATTTGTTAGCTACCCATATCATACTAAAGGTCGGTAGCATCTTAAAGCCAAGAGCAAAATAGAGAAAACATCGAGAAGAATCGTATGAACTAGGCGGAGAGGGTGCCGGAGCAGACACGCGTCGAGCCCTAGATGGGGACACAACCAAATTAGCGGAAAAAGTGTTCTCAACATCCAAAGCAATAAGTATTTTTTTATTTTTACCCATTTCCACCCAAATCTAGTGCCCCTGAAGCAAAAAATCGTTCAAGGTAGAAAAAAACGGGCAACAACATCAGAGTTCATGAAGTACACAAAGCGTAACGGCTGCCTTTGGAAGCAAGATTGTCCCTATTGTCCACAACAACAATGTCTCCAACCCGGGAAAAAAGAGTTTTCATATGGTCGATAGTCGTAGACAGGTGAAGGTTAGGAATGAAAATCGGATAATCTTTATTTGGTAAATCTGGTTTGGTACCCGCTCGTTTCTTTACCTTGGCCTCTCGATTCAAAGGTGTTACAACAGATTCAATGGGAAAAGAGGAGGAGGCCATAATATCACCTCCCCTAACCCCTTCGCATGTGACCCTTTTTCCAGGGAAGATCGTGTTAGTCTTAGTGCCCGTAGTTCAATCTTAAATGTCCAAATGTATATATCATCGTTAGCAATAAAATTAAAGCGGTTTTATATTACTAATGTGTTGGAGTAATATATCGATGTGTGCTTGATTTATGCCCACAGTGTGAATGGAACCATAGATCAAGATAGATCACACTCGATGGGTCCCTAGTCAACAAAACTTCACTAGAAGCGACTAGTATGAAAGATGGCTCTTTATGGCTTACGTTTTGTTAGTCATTGGAATGGGATTCCGTAGTTTGATCATAGATATCATGTGGGACATGATATTGGACGATCTGACATGAATATGTGTCATAGATCAAGTCATGAATATATTCATTTTCGTAGCTTGTCATGTATCCTTAGACCAAGGAGTCTTTGTGATCGTTATGCAGTAAACAACTGAGTCTGACTTGAGCCTAACGTTGTCCGTAACAGGGCTTCCATAACGACTAGGATTGGCTTGAGGACAGACTGCATGAGTGACACGAAAGACGGCTAAGGGATTTATCCCTCATACTGAAGTTTGGGAAAGATATCGGTTCTCGGCCGCTTGATCGAGAGTGACTGAAAGAATAGCATGGCCATGCACATGATACTGGGTATCATATATTCAGTCATCTCACATATCAAGGAACAGTGATTGAGAATAATAAGGATGACGACTCTATGCCTTATCTCAATCAGGATATCGGAGATAAAAGGATAATGATAGGGACGACGGAAAAAGGGAGTTGTCTCGGGATATGACCAAAACTGGGTTTTGGGTCATGTGCCCGTAAGTGAATAGGACTTTACGGATCGAGACAAGGCTTGGAGTCTTGGGATTGATCGCATCAAAATGTTGGACATTTCCGGTATGGAAGGCTTGGAGGCGATGAGCGAATCACGGGACCTCGTTGGAAATGGCTACTGGCCATGTTCCAAGAGGCCCATGAAAGGCCCATGGAACTAATTAATCAAGTCTTGATTAATTAGTACTAAGTAAGCATGACAAGGATTAAGGTGTTGGTGATTCACCACCTAACCCCATCTTGTCTAGTCATACTTTGTCCTATTTACACCTTACTTGTCATCATTCTTGTCCCATGCTTTTAGTTTGACAAGTTGATGGAGTTTGTTATGTTTAAGTCATCTTTTTTCAACATAACAAACACAAGACAAGAATAGGAAACACAACTTCTCCCTCATCTCCCTTGCAATTTCGGCCAAGGCAAGCTCCCACCTCCATTTTTGTGTTCTTGAGTCCTCAAAGAGAAGAACTACGTGTCTTTGATTCCCATGTGGATACGTAGGCGTCTTGGAGAATCAAGTCAATCATTCGTTACCCGGTGTTCTTGTTTTGGTAAGAAATAGTGCTGAATTTTTCTCTTGTGAATCCATTCTTTGTTAGTTGTTTCATGGTTTTAATCGTCTCTTGGTTTTCATTGATTTTCCGCTGCGAGTTGGTTCATCTCCAACCCTACCTCGAGACCCAACAGATCGGCTCCGACCACATCAACAAAGAATGACTTAAACGCTCACCTAAAAATATTAGGAAGGGACGTCAAGAATAGAGGCAATCGTGGGGATTTGAGAAGCCACAACAGCTGCACCATCATGTCGGCCACTACGGGACGACTGATAGCCGAGGTAGTGGACATGATGGTTGGATCGGTAGCTAGAACATAAAAAAACTAAGAAGGCACAATTATAGTGGCTAAAGCAGTTTGAGGTAGAGAAGAGCTTACATGGCCTTACCTCCGCTTATCATTCAGAGAATAAATATGTCGAGATCATGAGTAACGAGCACGACCATAACAACGAGAATCAGTGTCAGCCGTCTAAGCCTTCCACGATAAGGGAGAACCAGTCCCTTCCGATCTGACCCTCTCTTGGAATCATCCAATCTCACACATTCGGCCACCGCCTACAACGTTGAGATCTCCCATAGTGGCGTTGTTCTTCACGCCACCAGAAAAAATTGTCGTACTCGGCTTCTTCTACAGCAAGAAAATCAAGGGATTCATTGTTCGTGTAATTCGTTTGAGCCTTATCGGACCAGCCCCACTCCCATCCGCTATAAGGGACAGTCCAATAGTGACGGTGACGGGGACCACCTATGAGGCTACAATGACAGCCCTAAACAAATAAGAAAGAAGAGCGCGTGAACCGCGCGTAGAGGACATTCATATAGTTGAATCGGTCTTCTAATAACGTAAACGTCTCAAGATTATACCAAATATATATTATTATTTTAATTATAATATATACTTTTAGCTTATTTGGATTCATAAATTTGAAAATATATAACTGAAAAGATTAAAAAAAATCAAATATATCAACTCGAAATTGAAAAATATACTCAAAACATATTTTGACATTTTTTTAAACATAGACCAAAAAGGAAATAAAGCGCCAATGAACAATGGATTGAATAGTATAGCTCAACCTAAAAATTCAGAATTGGAGAAAACAATATCAAAAACACAAACCATATCAAGATTTCAAAAAAAAAACATGAACTAAATTATAATTAGAAATTACAAAAATGACAAATCATCGGTCTCGTGGTCGTATATGCTCTATAATATTTTCACATAGACTCTAGTGTATTGTCGAGTTTTGTAGGTGCTGCTTGGAAATCTAACTTGACATTGTAATCTGACAATCGTTTGAGACGAAAACAAAGTTTCGATCTTGTAAGGATCCATCCTCGTCCGTCAACAATTAGACACAGTCATAGGTCCGTCGCTCATGCTCAACAATCATGTTATGCAAACTCCATGATATCTGCAAGGTTGGCCTTATCTCATATTGGAATTGGTTGGCTAATAATATGCCATCGAGGTTGGAGAAATCTAAACGTTCGTTCAATGTCTTTTCTCACGGATTCTTGAGTACTATTTATTATGTGTTATGCTAGAGGTTGCTCCCTTTGTAGAAAACCTCTGAACAATATTGACTGGTGTAGAACATATAGGTTATTATTGGAGTTGATCACACAAAAATAAGCATGTCATATCCAAATTTCATGAGAAGCTTCCCCTTCAAGTATTAGCATCGCATATATATTGGTCATGCTAAGCTACCAGAACATGGTGGGGCAACTCCTTGCCCCACCTACTAGCAAGAAGTAATAAATATCATCTTCATTTGATCGACTTAGAAATTCGTTACTACAAATTTCAACGATGGTTCTAAAAAAATTAGGGATGATTCTGGTTCCTAACTTTTTTCAACGTTTCGTTTTGACGTCCTAACCCAGACCAACGTTTTGTTACAGTTCCATACACGAAAGGTTGAAACTTTTACAAAACCTGATATGAACCGTTCAAATTAACGATTTCGTTAACATAGGAAGGGAAATGTCGAAACTACAATTCCTTTCACGTTAACCTTTCAGCTCCTCTTTCCCAAAATAATGCATTATTTTGAAATTCAGTGTTGAAAAATTGTTGGATATGTATATTAAGTGTTCTAATTGCATGTTTAACGGGCATGGGGAGCTGAAAGGTTAACGTGAATGGAGTTGTAGTTTCGACTTTTCACTTCCTATGTTAACGAAATCGTTAATTTGAACGGTTCATATCAGGTTTTGTAAAAGTTCCAACATTTCGTGTATGGAACTGTAACGAAACGTTGGTCTGGGTTAGGACGTCAAAACGAAACATTCAAGAAGATTAGGACCCAGAGTTTTCCCAAAAATTTATTCATGCATTACAACATAGTGGTTTCACTTATTTGAAAATGTTATGGTCACCATCAACAAAGTCCTCATCACTATAGTGCATTTATGTACAAAGAAAAGTCAAGGCTCCTACGACCGTTTGTGGGTGAAGTATGTTCCCGCTCTATAAGCGTATGCATGATGCATAGAAAAGATCGCTCCTCATCCTGAACCTACATTTGAATATTCGGTCGTCATACACTAGAAAGTAGTCAGTAATGAGATGTGTGTATCCTGCTTCACATCCCTTGGGAGTTGAGGCACCAAGGTGTGGTGAACGATTGTTTGATGACCACTTGCATTTTATTCCGTTAAGCTCTTACTTCACTTATTGATTTCTGTTAGTAAATCGAACACGTGACGATGGAAGATGACTATCGTAGCTGAAATACGAATCTTAGAAAATTTGGTGGCCAAACGTTCATTCAGCTAACTTTAGCGAAGACTTCGTGAGCTTAAACCACATTTCGATAGACAATTTAGATGAATTTAACCAAGAAATTTGCGTAAACCACCCTGTCTTATGGATGCTCTTAATAACACCTAGATCAATATGTATACATCATCCACTAAATCAAAAGAAATTAGTCGGGAGGTTTTATCTTCAATCAAGTCTTAAAACCTATGGCCACCGAAATCTACTGAACTTGACTTGGAGGCTTCGTTAATAGAGGAAAGCGAAGAGAGAAAATGCATACTCGATTTGAGAGATTTATCGCTATATGTGATTCCTCATATATATTTATGTGGTGAAAGCTGCAACATCTATGCTGGTGGTTTCAGACGGCGTTCAATTCTTTTTCTTCTTTTGGATAAGCTCAAATGACGTTAATTTCAAGTTGTTGTTTTCGTAGGACCATATGAGAGAGTAGGTTCACGGAAACTCACCTCGCCCAGATAAGGTCTCGACGTTGATAACCTCTCAAATAAAAACCGCCTCGTTGAAGGATTATGAGGTTCTAAAACGCAACTGAAAACAAAATATTGATAACCCTAAAGCCCGGATCGCAGTATATTGAATCACTAGTTCTTACATAAAGATAAATATGTTACCTCTGATAGACTTTCTTCACTTGATTTTTTGAGACTAGGACCTTTTTTCTAAAGACGATTTCCAAGACATCTCTAAAAGAATTCGTCCTCTAACGATATACACACAGAACAAATAATTCTCAGAACTAACTTGCTAGAGCTCTCAAATTTCCCTCTTCATTTGGCCGAAAATATCAACTGCAAGGTGTCTACAGCCTTACAAGAGAATATCTCATTTGTGGGATATGTAACAGACTGATACACGTATAATAACTCTTAAGATCAAATATTTCAAACCTCAGACTAATAACCTTTTGAAATTGGAGGTTGGAAGATAGCTGGTTAGTATGGACATCATTGCACAAATCTATAAGGAGAATTACTCAGAAGGGTCATATAGTGATCCTTCGGCAAAATGTGGAGTTCTTATTTAAGGAAACTACCATCCAGAGAAGGCAACATACGATAAATGAGATGAGGGAACACAAAACTTAAGCCTAAACCCACCATAGCACACAAGTTTGTAGATAAATAAGTGAACAAAAATAGGCAAGAGAAAGATGAGAAACCACTGGAAAGTCCCTAATACGCTACGCCTCTCTAGCAATTGTCACAACATAAAGTAGAGAGTACTAAACAAAGTTCATCTTAACTTAAGCACCCTTGTTCTCTATGAGCTTCTCAATCATATCTGCTGCATCTTGAACCGTGGTGATGCTTTGGGCACTCTCCTCTTCTACGCTAATCCCAAACTCTTCTTCAAGTCCCATCACAATCTCAACCTACACAACATAACACTTTAGGATTGACCGATAACTCTTCTGAATGATAAACATACAAAAACCTTGCAACCATTTCATCGTTTAGATTAAAACAACATGATTTACATAATAAACAAGGATTGGATAGTGTTCAAACTTAGGAATCATGATCTTAATTTTCAGACATAAAGAAGAAAATTCACTGTGTTCTATAGGATAGGATGAGGATGATATGATACACCGGTTAAGGATTCATGGGAAGTGATCGTTGCTTAAGGTGAGCCTTAAGTCAAGTCCAAGGTCACAGCAGATAATGCCAAGGTCGATAAAACCTCCTTCACAAAATCAGCATTTAAGCAACCCCGTCAAATGAAAGGATATATTATAAAGGTTAATTGCCTAAAACTACCTTATGTATTGTCACGTGTTTAAACTACCCTATCTTTTGACCAGGGTTGTCTGTTAGTTTTTTCAACTAAATTATTGCCTTTATTACTGTCCACGTGCGAAAACTACCCTTATGTATTGTCCACGTCCCTAATTTTCCATCCAGATTCCATTTAAACGGAATATCCTAAAAAATTGTCAGTAAACGACCGTGGTCAATAGATATGGTAGTTTAAACACGTGGACAATACCTAAGGTAGTTTTTCGCACACGGACAATACATAAGGTAGTTTAGCAACTAACTCTATTATAAATAACCAGATTAGTAATGGGTATGGTAAATAATACCCACAAAAAGTGGACTTAAGAGCAGATATGTAGGTACCGTGTCAAGAGAATCGGCTCCAAGTGCAGCAAACTTTGACTCTCCAGAGACTTGAGTTTCAGTTGGAATAGCCAACTGTTTCCTCACTATTTCACACACCTTGTCCACGGTCTCAGTTTTGGCCTGGCAAAAAATAAAGTGTTATCTTTTTAACTGGTTGCAGAGTAAAACGTACAACAGTTAAACACAGTTTAGGATTCTAAGAAGTAGCCTGTATCATCAAGTACATGCAATGAAAAGTTACGTAAAAAAGAAGATTAAAAGGTCAATTTGGCCCACAACTATAACAATGTCACCGATTTAGTGGCTAATACTTCTAAAAAATAGTTAACTAGTAGCCGGCATTAAATTGACGCATATGTCAACAGTCTGGGAGTATATTGGCTTATTCAAATCCCAAAGACCAAACTGATGACATTTCTAGCAGTTAAGGGAGCATTTTTTATTTTCCCAAAAAGACAGAATAGAGTTATGAAAGTTGAAGAATCTTGACCATGCACCAGAAAAATCTGACCTTTTCTTCTCATACAGCATCAAGACATTGGTAAATAACAATATTTTCCAATAACTAACATATTTTCACCAACAACTGGTCAAAATAGTAAATACAAACTACCCTGCAGTATTGTGATGATAAACATACCGCACGGAGAACCTGGAGGCGAGACGACTCTCTTTGCAACCTAAGAGATGGAAAACTAACAGAGAATGAAACTGGTTTCAGACTGGAGATTCTTGCAGGTGCCTGGTCATTATTGGGAAAAAAACAAATCAAATAAATGTCAGACAGATTATATAGCTAAAGACAAGGCAAAAAATAGGCAAGCAAACATGTAGCTTAATCTTATTACACAGCCTATAATTTGAACAGATAGAATTCACCAGTTTCAGCAACTTGTAAGATTTAATCAAACACTTGACAACATGATAGTCAATACTTGGGAAATCCCTGTTCCAAAATTCCCGGAACAAGTGAAGAAACACACGCAAAGAAAAGATGGATGAAAGAGAATGCAGTTTTGGGTACTTTTGAAATTTATTTGTATTTTGGGATATACAAAGTTAGAAACCTTCAACTAAGACGGATAGAGAGAGAGAAGAGAGAGAGAGAGAGAGAGAGAGAGAGAGAGAGAGAGAGAGAGAGAGAGTAACATAGTTCAGAAAAGCTGTTTGTATCTATCAAAACCATTGGGTAACATTGTCTTAACCATTGCTCGATTCATCTCCCACCCGAAACGGATACTAAGAACCAGAAACACTGAACCATGAGAATCAAACAGCATTGGAGTGGAGCATGGTTGCTTAACAGGCTTCTTGCATCAGCTGTCCGCCCTTCCTTATTTTAACCCCACATGGCATGACTATTATTATGTCTGCCCATTTAGTTTTACTTAAGCCATAAGCAATTATAGTTTTGAAAGTTACAAATTATAATAATAGAAGAGGACATGAAACGGTCACAACACCAAACATCAACTCAGGAAGTATCCGCAGACAAACAAAGAAGATAAGAGACCAAGACACTTATTTTCAGTTCAAGTTTCATGATCCTTGTTCAGCTTCTTATTCATGTTCTTCCTTCAGGCAGCTTACTTCTCATTATCAATTTTGAAATGAGTATAATGCATTATCAGATTGTGCTAAATATCAATACAAGCGACCCAAACTAATGACAGATATCTATAAAACTATAAATATTTTACAAAAAAAGAAAAGAAAATTGAACCATACGTTTCACAGTTCAAAAAACTAGCTCAATATGAATCTCAATTCGACAACCTTGCAGTTGAATATATAAAAACAGAAGGCCTTTCACTATCAACATATTAAACCAAGAACTAGTACCAGTTTGAAACTTTTATCGATTCTAGCCTTCACCATGCATAGATACAAACTAATTCAGCCTTCTGGATGGGGAAGCCAATTCCCCAAAAGTAACTTTGCAGCACTTTTAGACAGACATTAAGAGACACAAAGAGGTTATTACAATTAATCAAGGTCAGGAAAAGCCAATTGTATTGGATCTAATTTGTAGGACAACGAGCTACTTGGACATAATTAAATTTGAACTGAGCAGCAGATTTGACAAAGCAATGATCACAGGCTTCTGTACACTAGGAAAAATTATCAATACTACATTTCTTCATCACTAAATTCGCAAAATGTTCATCATAAAGGCACATGACTGGGGCATGCAAATTAACTAGCAACACCTATACATAAAAATTAACAAATTCCCACTACAGAAAAAAGAGAGGGTAAGAAACGATCATAACAATAAAGCAAGGGGTAAATGTCAAAAGATATAACCACAAGATCTACACAACAAAACTTACTAAAACCAAAAGCTTAACCAACCCTTAGGCCAGTGAATCAACATAATCATTTCTAACAAATGAAGGAGACCCAGTTCATTTGGAAGTTAAAAATCGAAACTTTAATAATAGAAGCAAGCAAGGATCTAAGAGTTGAATGCAGAAAACGAAAACCCAGATCATAAATTACAAAGAAAAGAGAGTGAGGATCACCATGGAAGGCCTGAAGGAGCAGGAGACAGATGACAAGGAAGCCATGGATGGATTGAAGTGGGGAGAGATCTGCGACGGTGAAGAAAGGGAAAGGAAAGAGGACGAAAGAGGCGGAGTGCACAAAGAGCGTGAAGCAGAGAGAGGTGGGTGTGTTTAAGTAAAGAGAGTGAGTGCGTTTTTATAGCTCGGTTTGTTTGTTTGGTGTTAGTAGTTGAGATCTGCCTTTTTTCTTCTTCGAGCTTTGATTGTATCGAATTGGGTGTGTTTGGTTGCGGCATTCAATTCATTTCCCCATCCCGTGCTTTTTTATGGGATTTTCTTTATAAACATAACTCATTTGAAAAAAAAATATATATCACCACATTTCAATCGGCCGGGCCAACTATGCTCACCGGGTTATTAATCGGCATGGCGATGAATACTCCCACCTGACCGGTATTTCTGGTGTTGCGAAACGAGCACCGGAATCGACATCGGCGGTATCTAAATTTTCGGTTAAAAATCGACAAATCTGTAAAGTTCTAACAAAAGATAGATGTTAATCAAGCGGGGATGGCCCTAGACGCCGGTCGGGGATTAGACGAGGATTGATCGGGAATTAATCAGATTTATATTTTTTAATTGTTAATAAAAATATATTATATAATGCACTTATAATACACTATTAATATATATTTTTTGCAGTAATTTTTTACTTTTCGGTTGGAATTGCTCTCGGAGACATAGGGTTACAACATAACCCTTAGGGTTGAACTCGCTCATTTCCAGCCGCCTCCATCATTTTCGAACCCATTTCCATGGCGTCCAACCACCACTCTCCTCCCCAGCCACTACAAGAGATCTCGCCCGCCCCAGGCTTTCTCCACGGCGTCTCTTTTCCCATTTCAGACGATGTCTCATCTTCTGTCCCTCCATCCGAGCCACAGGGACCCGACCACAACGTGCAGGAAACTAATCGCTCGTCGGCGTCGGCCATTCTGGAGACCCTACCGCCTCAACCGCAATCGGGTGCATTCGCCCCCTACGAGCCCGACCCATAGAGAAGGCGACAACACCGGCGTGGATGGCACCCCGACGTCCTCATGTCGAGCTCGGCAGGAACCAGCCCCGTCACCGTGAACCACACGATCTCCCGAGGAATCTCGCCGCTCCTCCGCCGAACATGTATCTAAGGTCTCATCTCCCGGGCGCGCACGAGGCAGATTCGATGGACCGACCAACGTCTTATGCCAGATCTGCTACTCGGCAGGTCAGGAAACAGCCGGAGCGTATCGCACCGGTGAAGGACTGGGAGGATGAAGACAAGGTCTTGGATGTCCCAGCGGCCACAAATGGTAGATACCTATTCTCGCTAGCGGATCGGGTCGTTGGGGGTGGGGGGAACCACAACCAAAATGCTATTTGTGGGTTGATGTTGCAACAGTGGAAGGCGGACGGTCTCCAGGTTGAATACTTGTCGCCAGACATTATCGGGTTTCACTTCCCATCCCTGGCAACTATGGAGAACATCCGCCACCGTGGGCCGTGGGGCTTCAGAGGGTACCCGATACTGCTGACACCACTCCAATCCTGCATGCAACCCAACGACATCACTTTCAGTCATATGGAGATAGGGTTTGAGCTATGAATGTCACGGGGGATGCCCGGAACCCTAGTGTCTGTGATCTTATCTCATCCTACATGGGCACTCAGGTAATCTCTGCCTCTATCCCTTTGTAAGACTGGAAGATCATTTCCTATGGATGAGGGTTAGACTGGATGTGAACCAGCCGCTAAGGAGACGTATTCGTCTCCGTTTCCCTAGTAATGTCCAACCCTCTCTGATTGAGCTGCAGTATGAAAGACTACCGGAATTCTGCCTTCGATGTGGTAGGCTGACACATTGAATACCTGATTGTACGACTCATCTCCCTAGGATTGGTCGGGAGGAGGTCCGTTATGATTCCTCGATAAAGGTGCCAAGAAAACTAGATGTGGATCGCCTAATCAAAACGGTTTGGCAACCGCCGAGACATATTGGGAACTTGGCAGTTAGTGATCTCCTGACAGGCCTCTCCCTGAACCCGGTCAGGAGGTGTAGAGATGAATCCCAGGGGGTAGTGGCAATTTTTCAGCACTACCGATCACTAGACCCCGTGTTATTTATAAGAGGGAGGACTCTCAACCGAAGTTTGACAATATGGCTAAAGATGTCCCAGAAGGGACAGTAATCACAATGCAAGAAGAATCCCCAAGAGCATTAGGGGGACATATGGGAATCACAAAGTCTGACAACCTGGCTAACGTCCCTTATGTTGGGGTGATTTTTTGCCCGGAGGGGCATGCAGGTGACCTGGGCTCAACAACGGGGAAACAGAAAGAACCTTAGGCCCCGTCTGGAGGTGCAGGCCCCATCAGATCCAAGGCGATGAAGCTCAAGATGAAGAGTATGAGCGAACAACTGTACGCTAAATTTACATGCATGAAGAAAGCTTTGGAGCTGTCAGGCATCATCCCCCAGAAGCACAAGCCAAGTGAGGAAGAGGAGGAGCAGACTACACAAGTGGAGGCAGTGAGGCCTCCTCTGCAGGAATGAGAAGACCCGGCGGGGGTGGGAGTGGTCGTCTCTGGCCTATACCCACAGACCCGGGACTGCCAATGTGGGGAGGTCTCGGGAAAACCGCAATCACAGCTCTTTATCTCTAGTTGTTTTATGTTTTTTTATACTTGTTGGAACTATCTGTTTTATTTCTTTTGCTGGATAATGTTGGTTATGTCTCGTTGTTTTGAGACGTTGGTGAGGGGATGTCGTGAGTTAGTGTCTACGATCAAAAGTAGACTTTTTCTACGGGTCCATGAGCGTTGGGCTTGTTACGGTCGGCCCGGACAAATATTTGGAACCCATAGCGGTTACGCTCTATATTGTATGGTTTTTTATTTGCAGTAATGCAATTCCCCAGTTACCCGTTTCAATTTTTTTTGCCTAAAACCTGATTATTGTAATATTATTAATCAATATTATATAAATACTGGGGATTATTGTAATATTATGTGGTGATTTGGCAATTATGGATCCTTCGGAATGTTGTGGTTTTTAACCAAGTCATGGATAGTTCACAGGTGGTGTTGGGAAAGATTCAAAATCAATATTTTGGTATTCTTTGGCAGTCGAGGTCTATTCGTAGTGATTGTTCGTTCTCAGAGTGGTAATTGAATCCTTAGGATTGTTTAAGGAAAAAGCTTTGTAGGCCTCGTGTTGGTGTGTAAGGTGTTTTCTTTGTTAGGGACTTCTCCCCTTTTTCCTCCTTATAGGAGTGTTAATGTAATCGTTTTACTTTTTTCATTCTTCACCTTGGAGGGTGTATTATCAATAAAATCTTTGCGCCTATCAAAAAAAATATTATATAAATACTAATAAAATTACAATAAAAATTATTTTAATAAAAATAATCAAACAACACGTACGGAATCTCAAACCAAAGAACATAGACACAAGTGCCTTAAGAGTTGAACTTAGAATTGGATCGACATGATTATAACCCATTGTCGGAGCGGTTACGCTCTCTAAACCCTAGCTACACCTCTTTGTCTCTCTTCTTCAGCCGCCGCCACCGACGACCAGATCGGCCCCGGCCAGGATGGTTGCTGGTGGGTCTTGTCTTGGTAAAGCCTCCCCTTTGTCCGTCTCGAAGCTTCACGGCGAGAGAGCCTCCGAACCCAACCGCCTCTATAGCCACGCCTCGTGTCCTTCCCCTACTCCCCGGCCTCCAACGACCTATGACGGGGTTCCTCACCGGCCTCTTCTCCCCTGCGTGTGGCCCTGCTCATTACAGTGCTTTTGGCCACTCCGATCTGGACGTCGCCAACCGAGGGAAAAACCCTATCCACCAAAGGGAAAACCCCTATTCCGCCTCTTTTCTTCTCACATCGCCGCCGACCACCACTCACCGCCATGGTTGTCATCGTTGTCGGTAAGTGGGTGAATCCGGGGGGAGGGACGGTAAGGGGGTGCAGTTCTCCACGACATCCTAGCACAGGGAGGAAGAAAGGAGGGAACCACCGTAGGTTCCTCCGCTTTGACGCTTTCTATTCCAATAAGGACCTGTATGGTTCGTTAGGTTGGTTAGTTTGGTTTCGATTCATGTACTGTTTTAGGATTTGGTTTTTAGGTCGTTTAAATTTCTCGTTTCGTATGTTTGAAATGTCAGTAATTAAGGGGATGTCCTAAGCTAGTATCTGCGATACAAAACAGTATTTTTCTACGGGTCCATGAGCGCCGGGTTGGCTACGGGCAACCAAGACACATATCTGGAACCTAGGGCTTTTATGGCCTACCTTGTATGATTTATTTCTTGCATTAATGCACTTCCCGATTACTCGTTTTAAAAAAAAGAGTTGAACTTAGATAGAATGTCGGAATACCAAATCCTTAACTTATTAAAACAAATGATCATGGAATCTTTTTTTAATCAGAGAGAAATATTTTTATAAACGAAGCAAACGATACAGAGCAAAATCCCGCAAACTAAAAAATGAGTCGGGACTAAATCACAAATAGAAAAAGCAGAAAAAATAAGATATTACAGTCAAATGATTCCAATGAGGCTAGGAACCCTGCTATTGTAAAGATGGCTAAGTGTCGTTTCAATCTTCTTAAAGCCTTTCTCAGCCAGACCTTTATAGTGGACCCTCACGCACTCTAAAAATCTTGTCACGGTGTGGGTGATGCTCTTCATTATACGATCATCAATCGGTGGCGAGAAAAACCTTGAAAAAGCATCTAGTTGAGTACCACCGTCGATCTGGAGCGGGGGAAGGGACTGGTTTGAAAGAGGGACAAGAGCCTGAAGAGGCCATGGTGAGGAATGCCCCGAGGGAACTCCAAAGAGGGGAAGAGCGTTAATGATATCAACATGAAGAGACTACGACGAATGATATGCAAGCGGGACGAGGGCCTTATCAAGACTAGCATAAAAATCTAAAGTGGAGGTCAAGTCATCAGATTCGTCCTCCACTCTGTCCCCCCACCTATCAGACTTACTATCAGTCGATCCCGAAGACCCAACAACAATCAGCAAAGCCCCAACACCTATAGACAAAGCCCCAACAGGCTGAGGAGTAGATTTATCTGACGGGGTAATAGGGAGGGAAACTTGGGCAGAAGGACTACCCCCTCCCTCAATGATCGGGGGTAAGCTCACATCCAACCCACCTTAGAGGAGAAAGTGATGGAACCAACAGAAATCGTCTCGAGAAGCACATTTGCGCTAAAGCCAGGACATTGAGTATCCACCACCCACTTGTTTGTCAAAATACCAAAAACATGGACTAGAGATAGATCCGAAACAAGGCACCACACCGCTGCCTCACACGACCTAGTCACCAGACAACCAAACCCAGCCGCAACCAACCAGGAGCCCCCAGAAATCCGACTCCTAAAGCACACCAGAGAGAGACAGGGGAGAAGAGACACTCCTTCGACACGATAGTAGACACTGCTGAAAGAACTAATACGGGCCCACAAGGCTAGATCTAAGCCTCGAAGCCGAACAAGAGCACATCGGAGGAGAAGCACACATGGATGATTCCGGATCTGCCTTGAAACTCTTGAGCAACGCTGGACAAGAACCATAGATGAAGGAGGAGGCCGGAACATGGGTGACCAAGCATGAATCACCAGAAGAGAGAGCAACAAAAATGAGGTCGAGCACGGATCGAGCTCTCGCCGAGCTCTTCATCTTCAGATATGAGGATGAAGACCCATGTTTAGTGTTGTCGGCGAGAGAGGGGAGATGAGAGTTTGAGGGTGAGGGAGATGGGAGGTTGAGGGTTAGATTTTAGGGTTTGATAGTATTGACAACATTTAGGGGTAGGGGTAACATGGTCATTTTTTGAAAAATAGTCATTTTATGTCCAAAAATGAATGGAAAATTAACGTTAGATATTAAATTGAGACAAATGAAATTTTAGGGTAGCGAGATGAAACAAATAAGTTAGAGGGTAGTGAAAATGAGATCCGAAATTTTTAGACTAGTGAGGAGGAATCAACGCAAAAAATCAAGATAATTTTTTATTATAAGAAATGACTAAAATGTAATTGAGCCTGATCTAAAAAGTATCATTTTTCTCTTCATTTTTTCATATTTATATCTGGTAGGACTCTTTTTACATCTATCTAATTGTTTTTTACATATTACCTAAATATCTTTTAGTAGTTGCGAAGTCTTTTAACATTGCGGTCATACATATTTTTGAAGAAAAGAATTATTTCAAATCTTTTAGTCTAAGTAGATGTGAATAACATTTTTTTTGAAGTTTAACATTCTAAATTAAAAGTATGTATATAAAAGACGTATAACATATACTAATTATCTGTAATGAGGATCTCTCTCTCATTATCGAGAAGACCTCTAAACCCTAGCCCCATGTGTTTCTGGATCTCTGTCATCCTCGATCGAGGCGCCCTCTCAAGTCCTAAGGAAGATCGCCCATTGGTCCCTTCGACGCTCCTGACGCTTGCGCAGACCTACCTCCTACATCTGTCCCACCAGCCGCTCGGGTCACCTCACCGTCTGAGCGGTCCTCCACGGTGGTGACGGGTGTCCCTCCTCCATGCCCATCTATCGACCTCGTGAGGCCTTTAAGGCCGCAACGGAGGACGAAGAAACAAACCCTACTAGTGGCTCCTTCCACGTAACCGCAATTGTTGAGCAACTTGTTGATCCCATCCACCCCGCCGTCTATGACGCTGATCACCTTCGATCTGGGAGCACACACTCCGCCCCAACCGCAATCGAATTCCTTCTGCGGTCGCCCTCACAAACGGGTGACCGAAACCTCCCCTCCAACTGATATATCTCCGGCTAGAGTTTCGGTGGGGCATCAGGTATCGTTTGAGGAGGCAACCTGGACTGTCGCGGTTGGTCTTGACACCCTTCCGAATAAGGAACACATCCCCTTCATCCCTACCATCCTAGTGTCTCGCTTTCCTCTCCACCGGCCTGAGACCGTCCTTCCAAAATCTGCAGCACGAGAAGGGATCTTTCCCCCACCTCCGCCTCCTCGAACACCGCCTCGGTTGCTCGTGTCGACGGAGCATGACTTCCAGGTTAAGGCACTCTAGGAGAGTCTCTCTGGTTGCTCTTTTGGATATGAGGAACCGTTGGAGATTACTGTCACCGATGCAATCCTCGATCCGGCTGCGTTTGTTAGTGTTAGTGCCCGTAGTCCAATCATAAATGTCTAAATGTAATTATCATCGTTTGCAATAATAATGAAGCGGCTTTATATTACCTATGTGTTGAAGTAATATATCGATATGTGATTTGATATATGTCCACAAAATAAATAGAACCATAGATCGGGATCGATCACAATTGATGGGTTCCCTAGTCAAAGATGTTCTTTAGAAGCGACTAGTATGAAAGATGACTCTTGATGACTTAGTTCTATTAGTCATTGGAAAGGTTTCCGGAGTCTGATCATATATGTCAGGTGGGACCTGACATTGGACGACCCGACCTGATTATGTTCTATAGATTTAGGCATGAACATAATCAGAGTCGTAACTTGTCAATCATCCTTAGACCGAAGAGTCTCTGTGATCACTATGCGGTAGATAACTAAGATTTGACCTGAGCCTAAAGTTGTACCGTGACTAGACTTCCATAACGGCCAGGATTGGTTTGGGGACAGACTGCATGAGTGACACGAGAGACGGCTAAGGGATTTATCCCTCATATTGCGATATGAGCATGATATCCGTTCGAGGCCACTAGATCGAGATTGACTGAAAGAATAGCATGGCCATGCATCGGATAATGGGTGTACTACAGTCATTCGATCTCATATGTCGAGGAACAATGATTGAGAACAATAAGGATGACGGCTATGTGTCTTATCTCAATCGGGATATCAGAGATAAAGGGATAATGACAAGGACGATGGAAAGGTTATAATCGACACGGTCGACTCGCTATGCAGCGTTAGACAATACTGAGTCTCGTCGGTTACCATTTAAGTAAGGTCAAGTAAAATGGGATTTTACGTTGATCTTACTAACATGCATAAACCTAAGGGTCACACCAATAGTTTGATACTCGATAAGAACACAACGAACTAACGATGGAGAGAGACGTGTCGGGAATTGCCAAAGTGGACGGGCAAGCATGATGGGCTCGGCATGGGCTCTCTTAGAGAGGCCTATGGTCGGCCCACATAAGCTAAGCCCAACAAGAACCAAAAGTCATCAAGATGACTAAGTAGTCTTGTTAACCTTGATGGGTAGGACCCACTTTCCACTTATCTAATATACTTGTATTTTATATTAGCTCCACCTTGCACATTAGCAGGGACACTTGGCTCATGGTTAAGTTAAGTTAATTGACTCAACCCACTTAACTAAACATGCAAGAGGTGTTGGCAAATCACAACATGCAAAGAGTAGAGAAAAGATTACACAAGTTTTCATTTTCTCTCTAGCTTGGCCGAACCTCCCTCCCATCTTCAAGCTTGGTTGTGCATGTTCTTGAGTGATCAAACTTAAGAAATACGTTGGATTTGATTCTATCTCGGATACGTAGGCGTCCAAGGGGCTCAACGCTCAAAGCGTGTATCATTGGTGTTTTTCGTCTCATTTCTCAACCGAAACATAAAGGTGATGTTCTTGAAACCTTGCTGAAATTTCAGCTTTGTTATTCATGTTTGGTAGTTCCTTCTTCTTTGATTCATGGTTAATTTCCGTTGCAATTCTTGTTTAAACATGTACATGACATCGAGTTCCAACAGCGTTGTCCCGTCAACAATTCGGGATGATTGGACGCCTCCTAGCTGACCGCCTTCCCCGCAAGGACACACTGTTTCGGATCCTCACTGAGGCATGGGGTGCTTCGGCAATAGGCCTGATGATCAAGGATATTGCTCCGAGGGTTTTCGGTTTCTATTTCGCTCGGAATGAGGACCGGGTCTAGGTGCGCCTGCACAAACCATAGTGCTTTAAGGGTCACCCGTTGATGCTGGCAGAGACTGACCCGTTCATGTAGGACCTTCTGGCCTCGGATCGATTTCAGCTATGGGTTCATGCGCATGACATCCCTCCTTGTGTGAGTACCAAGACTACAAGGAAGAAGATTGGAGCTGCTTTGGGGGCCACGGTGAATGTCCCATGTGACGAGTATGGGAAATGCTGGGGTGGGACATTTCAGGTGCGCTACTGGAACTCCCTAGATCATCCTCTCTATCGAAATTCGCGTCTCCATTTCCCGGAGTTCAAAGACCCGATCGCCTGTACCCTCACCTATCCAAACTCCCAACCTTTTGTGGGAATTGTGGGCGTATTGGTCATAATTCTTCGGGTTGCGATCATGAGATGTAGGGAATTCATAGCTTCGATAAGTCCCTACTGCACTATCGGAAGGAGAGGAAGGACATAGTCTACGCCATGGACTGGAAGAAACCAGAGCGCGTTCCGCCGGGCTTTGCTCCATTGACCCATGACTCTACACCTAAGACTACCCCACTTCGGGGACGGGACCCTATCATATCCCATAACACCGCACCTAACGGGTGTTTATGCACCAGAGGTAGGGGGTCCATCCTGGGCTAGTCGGGTAGAGGCATCCACATGGATGTTGGGAATGAAGAGGGGTTTGGTAGGAGAGCCCTGGGAAGATCAGGCGAGGGATGGTAAACAGCCTCGCCATACCCAATGACTATACCTGCAGGCTTCAGGGACGCCGGGAAAGGATCCCTGAGACAAGCATGTCCTTCCCTCACCACTAACGACCATATGTTCGGTTTTACATCAGAAGAAAAGTGTCACCTTCGGGGGACCCAACGGTTTACATGCCCTACCTTGAGCATTGTTCGTAAGTCTTTCTTAGTTTTTAGGGTAATTTTCACCTCAATACCCTAACTATTATTTTAGTGGAACCTCAATACCCTAGAATGCATTTTTTTCACTTTGATACCCGCCGTCAATTTGCTATCTATTTTTGGATGAAAACACTTAAAAAGTCTATAATACCCCTCACTAACAATCAAATCTTTAAAAGTAAGCCATTAGTTTTTAATTTTTTTTTAAAAAAAATCAGTTTTTAATGTCACAAAAATGCATTCTAGGATAGCGAGGTGCCACAAAAATGCATTCTAGGGTACTGAGGTGCCACAAAAAATAGTTAGGGTATTGAGGTGAAAAAAAGGCATTCTAGGGTACTGAGGTACCACTAAAAATAGTTAGGGTATTGAGGTGAAAAAAATTAATAGTTAGGGTATTGAGGTGAAAATTACCCTAGTTTTTAGTTAGGCTCTAGTTTATGTATTAGTTAGCCTTAGTGACGCCTCGTTAGAACATCCTAGAAGTTTAATTAGTCTCAGAGTTAGTTGTTTGTCCCGTCAAGTCCCTCAACCATGTATTAGCTCTTTTTGAAAGTAATGAAAGTTTCTGTTTACTAAAAAAAATCTGTAATGAGAAATTTGATTAATTATGCTTTAAAGCATGTCATATTTGTTTAATATGTTTCTATATTTTAAATTTGGGAATCTATGTTTTTTATAAATTAGAAGACAAAAATACTCTTAAAGAATAAATCAAATAGAAACCCACCCTTAACCTAAAATCTGTGTGAACATATCCAAACCATTTATTGCATAAATGGATGAATGAGATGGAATTGAGTGGTTGACTTGTTCACTGCAAAACACAACATTTTTTGGTAAGTTGTAACATTTTTTTTAGTAAAACTATCATATTAATTTTTTTTACGAATTCTCTAATTTAATCATTCCCGTTTCGTTTGAACTCCTATTGGCTTCAAACTTGCGCCAATATTTTTATTTTTTCAAGAGCTTTTAATCAAGATCAATGATGAATATATTTTGAAGCACGGAAAAAAAAAAATTCAGGCTGACTTTTTTTTATCAACACTAAACACTAGTTTTGTCAACACTGAACACTAGTTTTATCACCTCATTTTACCAAAACTGGACATGATTTTTTTTTCTCCTCATCACTTAGGTACATGTGTTTTACAAACTCATCACATATCTTTTATCAACACTAAATGCTAGGTTTATCACCACATTATATTTGTTTTATCAATTCATCACTTGTTTTTTATTACCTCAGCACATGTGTTTTATCACCTCCAATATGAGGAGAAATCTAATAGAAACCCCTCTTATCCTAAAAACTGTGTGAACCAATCCTAGCCACACACCCTTTAGATCCAACATTCACCATAATGTCACATCATCACCGCAATTCAACCAAAACTCACGCCATTTTCTTACTTTCTCACACAAGCAATGACATAATTGTAATATCATGGTGCCATGTGGACAAGTGTCCATTTTTTTGTTCAACAATTCATTAATTTAATCATTCCCGCTTCGTTTCAACTCCGATTAGCTTCAAACTTGCGCCAATATTTTTCTTTTTCCAAGGGCTTTAAATCAAGATCAGACATGAATATATTTTGAAGCACGAAAATAAAAATTTATATTGGGGTGATAAAAACAATGTTTAGTGTTGATAAATCTTCACTAATAATTTTTTTTTTATCGGGGTATCAAACTAGTGCTAAATAGTGTTTAGTGTTGATAAAACTAGTGCTTAGTGTTCATAAAAAACATGTGATGATGTGATAAAAATCATCTTCGATTTTGGAAAATGAGGTGATAAAACTAGTGTTCAGTGTTGATAAACCTAGTGTATAGTGTTGATAAACTCCGTGTATAATGTTGATAAAAATTACCCAGACTTAACTTTTTTAAAAAAAATCAGCCCCGAAATAAGGGTGATGACCTAGAGTTTAGTGTTGATAAAAAAAACATGTGATGGGATGATAAAAACACATGTAATTTAATGATAAACATAGTGTTTAGTGTTGATAAAACTAGTGCTTAGTATTCATAAGAAAAACATGTGATGATGTGATAAAAATCATGTTCGATTTTGAAAAATGAGGTGATAAAACTAGTGTTCAATGTTGATAAACACGGTGTATAGTGTTGATAAACTCAGTGTATAGTATTGATAAAAATCACTCAGACTTAATTTTTTTAAAATCAGCCCCGAAATTGATGACCTAGAGTTTAGTGTTGATAAAAAAAACATGTGATGAGATGATAAAAACACATGTAGTTGAATGATAAACATAGTGTTTAGTGTTGATAAAACTAGTGCTTAGTGTTCATAAAAAAACATGTGATGAAGTGATAAAAATCATGTTCGATTTTGGAAAATGAGGTGATAAATCCAGTGTATAGTGTTGATAAAAATTACCCAGACTTAACTTTTTTTAAAAAAATCAACTCCGGAAATATTTTTTTTCGTGCTTCAAAATATATTCATGACTGATCTTGATAGAAAGCCCTTGAAAAAACAAAACTAATGGCACAAGTTTGAAGCCAATCGGAGTTCAAACGAAGCGGGAAAAATTAAATTAGTGAATTGGTAAAAAAAAATATGATGGTTTTACTAAAAAGCCCTTACCCCTTACTAAAAAATGCTGTTTTTTTGCAGTCAACAAGTCAACAAATCAATTGCATCTCATCCATCCATTCTTACAATGAATGGCTTGGATTGGTTCACATAGTTTTTACGTTAAGGAGTGGTTTCTATTTGATTTTTCCTCCCCCCAACATATGTTTTTTTATCAACAATAAACACTAGTTTTACCAATACCGAACACTAGACTTATCACCCCCGATATGAAATATTTACTAGTGAAGATTTGTCAATACTCAACCTAGTTTTATCACCCCAACATAATTTTTTTCCGCGCTTCAAAATATATACATCATTGATCCTGATTTAAAGCCCTTGAAAAAAATAAAAGTATTGGCGCAAGTTTGAAGGTAATCGAAGTTCAAACGAAGCGGGAATAATTAAATTAGTGAATTGGTCAAGAAAAAACGGACACTTGTCCACATGGAACCATACTATTATAATTATGCCTTTGTTTGTGTTAGAGATAGGTGAATTGTGCGTGATGATAAGACATCATGGGGATTGTTTGATCTTATGTGTGTGTGGCTAGGATGAGTACTCACAATGTTTAGGATAAGAATGGTTTCTAACTAATTTATCCTCAATACCCTTATTATATGCCTCAAAACCTTATTTCTGGGTGCATATCAATTACTCTTGTTACATAACACTGTTGTCTCTTATGATATACACATTACACAATATCAATCATATGTTTTACCATATATACTTCATTTAACATAATCTTTTCACATCTGTATCTTTCATCCTCGTGAAAAGAAATCACTCATATCTTTATTTGACACACTACCCATAGAAGGCACTCATCATCCTTCATGTCTTATTTAGTGTGCTACCTTTAAATCCCTTGTCCATGAGAAAAGAGAAATCCAAACGAGATAGAAAATCGGATTTTTAAAGTCGGTCAAAACCAACCCTCAAATTATTCATGTGCATTTTAATGATGAAACAGTCATCGAGAACCATCATCTCGTCCAGTTCTTGCGAGTCGAACTTGATGGTTT
Source organism: Erodium maritimum (assembly GCA_963921825.1). Classification (NCBI taxonomy): domain Eukaryota; kingdom Viridiplantae; phylum Streptophyta; class Magnoliopsida; order Geraniales; family Geraniaceae; genus Erodium; species Erodium maritimum. Next base: position 86,813,483 of record OY997588.1, on the reverse strand, counting down.
TAGAGTAAGAGTCCCTAATCTTACCCTTAATTGGAGCTGTAGCCTTGTAGAGGTCATTGATACTAACATGTTCACGTTGAGATTTAGAGAAGGCTTCTCCATTCTCTCTGTCTTCAACGAGTACAAAGATTGGAATTGGTGTTAGAGTTTTTTTTCATGTTGTTGCAGAAGGTTAATGCTAAGACAACTATTCATATAACACATCCAGAGATTGGTGATCTTAGTTGTGAATTTTTTTTTTATCAGCAATTTTTTTTATAAATAACCCAAGTTTTCAAAATGAAAACAAGGGCAAGGGTCACCCCTCCTTACAAACAAGTGAATGCCAACAGGCACCACCAACCAACTACAACAAACCATAAAAATGGGATACAAACATGTCTAATTACCGTAATTTTGCTAAACTTGAAGTACATACCACTAACATGAACAACCAATCCAAAACCACAACTGGATGGTCTACAATCCAATACCAGATTTTACAGACAATAAGCATACAAGTAGCAGGACTAAAACCTAACCAACCCAAAACTGGGTCCAAAACCCGGATCAACCAACCTTTAAGCCCAACAAACAAAGAGGCCTCAGGCCCAACAGAAAACCCACTAAAAAAACAAAAAAAAAACCGCGACCACCTCGAAGACCGGCACTGTCTCGAGCACAACGCCCCTCCACCACGAGCGAAGAAACAACACCCAAGTCGCGTGTCCTCGGGAGTGGATCCCACGTGCTCCTCGGGCACTGTACTCCGCGCACACCTCGGGTAGGAAACTCGCGAGTCCCCGGGAAAAGTACCTTGAGCTCCGCACCACCACCGACGAAGAACAATCTTCGTACCCTCCGAGCACCCCCAAGACCAGACGCCGTTGCAAACGACCACCGGTACCCCTCCAAGCTTCCCACGCCAACCTCACCGGACAAGAGCTCCACCAAAGCAGAGAGAGCCACCCGATCGCTCAGCCCAACAATACGAAACATGTAACACTCCACCATCCAGCACTGGGAGGAGTCCAAGAAGGGGAGGGCCGATATCGAACAGATACCGAGCAAGAGGATGAAACCCTCCAACAGGTCCATTCCCATACCCCAAAACCCCCAACAAAGGACCCAAGACCGTCGGCCAATACCAAATTGTGGTCAGTCCGTTAACTCCAAAAAGAAGAAAACGAGGAGAAGATGGGGATGAAAACCATACCTGAGAAGTGAAGATCTCCCAAACCTCAACACTGCGATCAAAGCATCCCAAGACCTCCTCTCCAACCCAAGTGTTCCGAAACCAGAAGTTCGAAACAAAACCCTCAACGGGGCAACAACAAGGCCTGACAACACCAAAAACCGGAAACAACAAGGGAGGAGAAGAAAAGAAGGAAACCCGAACCCCAGGAGAAGGAAGGGAAGGAGGGTAGATCCACGACCCACTTCACCCGAATAGTGAGGAAAGGTCTCCCACTAGTAGATCTGACCCAACCATCGGAGAAAAGGTCGACCAAGGCTGAAGAAGAAACGAGGGGAGAAAAAAGGAGGGTCGAGGCGAAGGAGAAAGGGTAGGAAGGAAGGAGACAGTCAGGTGAAGGCAACCGATTCTTAAAACCCCAAAAGCCAACAGATAACACCCCCAAAAGACCAGATCCAGCCAAAGGGCTCCTTCCACAGTGTCAACACGACACCAAAACGACCGGACAACGCCGGAGTAACCTGCAACGGAACAAGGCAATGAGGGACTGGCATCTGCAAATCTGAGGGTGGATTTGAGGCAAACGGGGAAGGGAGAAAAAGGAGAGAGGAGGAGGGGGAAAGGTAGCCACCGACGTTGTCATCAGCTCCAGAGGAGGCCGGATTCAATGCCGGCGGCGACGGAGAAAAGGGTTAGGGTTGTGAAAGTTAGAGAGAGGCGAGAGGAAAATTCTAGAGAGGTGATCTTAGTTGTGAATAAAAAACTTAATATATTTTTGTATAATATGATTGATGGTTGCGTATAATAGCATGACATGAAAGTCAAATTCTTAACTTTTATCAGTCTCTATTATTTCATGGTGGGTAAGGTTAAACAAATTAGAAAGCGTTGTCCTTTACATCAAGAATAAGTAGGAGATTGAAGGCACCCGAAAACCATGTTTTGAGGCATACAATAGTGAACTTTTTTTCTCAAACATTATAAATGACTTAAATTTTCAATTTCAAAATGTAGACACATATTAAATAAATATTAAAAAAACCCTACGGTCAAAAGGACTAGTATATGAGAGTCGTATAAGGCTAGATTTGGGCCCCGCCGATCTAGTAAACATCGACAGAGATTCCTCCTCTATTCTCGGTATTTGCGTGTATCATTATCTTAGGTACACTTCTCCCTATTCTCTTCCGTGGTTGTTGTGCTTTTGTAGTTCTTCTAGTTGTTCTTCTATTGTTGATTGGTTGCACTGCCGATGATGAAGTTCATGGCATGCAGTGGCGGAGCCAGCTTTTTCAGTGAGGGGTGGGGGACCAAATTTTTTCGATGGTAATAATAACGTTAGACATATTTAAGGGGCGCAACTAGGAAATTGAAGAAACTAGAAGGGTATTTTTTAGAATTTTTCAAAAATTACGTAAAAATATTTCAAAAAAAAAACCTTAAATTTTATAGAGCCTCAAAACTTAATTGATTAACCCCAACTTTAGACAATATCTTAAATAAAAATATATTTTTTTCAAACTAGTTAAAATTAGAGAAAAAAGAAATACAAAACAATTAAAATATATAATAAAAAATAGAAAACCATCGTACATCTTAGGGGTGCTCAAAACTACCCGGAATCCGGTGACCCGCCCAGAACCGGACCCGCCGGCGCATTTACCGCCGGATTCCGGTGTGGGTGCCGGTAGGAGAGTGAGTATACCGATTGGTTGCGGGTGGGTTAACGAAATTGGAATAGTTATGCCGGTTATTACCCGCCCACCCGGTTGGCATGTATATGTCTCAAAAATCATATGTTACACAGAAAATGGATGAGGAACTCCAAGAGTAGCATGAATCTGCAATCATACAATGAAGAAGAAAGAAAATGAAGAGAAGTGTTTAACTGTTTAAGAAATTAGAAAACAGAGGGTTAAAGAAAAATGGTTCACAGTGTTTTGGAAAGGTGAATGGGTAAAATAAACTTAATGTCTCTTCACCCCATACAAACATTTTTTTTACCGATGATATTATTATTTTATTAATATAAATACATGTATCACATCAATCTTTTTCTTTTGAAACGTTATCACATCAATCCTAATTAGAATAAGAATATAAAAATACATCATAAATTTATTTTATTGGGATATGGAAATGTAATTTATTTATTAATATATTTTAATATTTTTATTTAACTTTTACACTTGAGTTATGGGCTGGCATGCAACTAATCACCTCACTACATTAAATACTCACTATACTTTTGTGGCATTCTATGACCCAATTTCTCTCCCAATCTGAATTTATCTCTTTTTCTTTTCTTCTTCTTCTTCTTCAAGTACTTGTTTGTGCTGTGAGTTTTGAAAGTGCAGAGAGTTGGGGTGAAGGCCGTGGTCGATGGCCAAGTTATAAATCTAATATACTAATGCTACCGGGTCCGATTATGACCACCGGAAAAATAACTCCTACCGACAACCGAGCCGGATATTGTCGGTATCACCATGTGCACACCGAAAACCGGTCGAGTTCCGTTCAAATTTGAGCACCCCTACGCAATACATAGCTCATTTGGGTAAGAGATTTGAAGAAAAATTGTCATTGGGCCAGTATTTCGGCACATCAAAAACATAACAGATCAGACCCGATAGCTACCGGTTGACCCGCCCACCCGCTCCGCCTCAAAAACCGGAACCACCCGCACACGACCGGATCCGAGTCCGGTAGACTTCAGCCCATTCCGGCTTGAACCGGGCGGGTCCGGGTAATGGGCCACCGGGCCGGATACCCGCCCGTTGAGCACCCCTAGTACATCTAATGCACATTTGAAATTTATCAAAAAAATTTTTGAGAATAACCATTACAATTGTATTAAATCATAATAAAATAGTTTGGTAGGTACACAAGTGTATCCCACCTACATAAACAAATCCAACTAATAATCAGAAATGAAACTGAAAGCAATAAATTCGGCTCTGGTAATGGGTTGCGGACGAAGGGGATATCTGCGGTAGCGTCTGGTGACACCGATACAGCATGCTTCTTCCAAATGGGACGAGGCGAGCCAACCAAGTTTAGGGGAATACTGGTGGACCTACATCTCCCCCGGTGTGTCAGCGTGCGTCGTCCTCCCTGAACTGATAATGGTAGGGCTCCTGAACGCGGGTTTGCTGACTCCGGACTGCCAGGGGAGACAAATATCAACTAAAGATGGTGCTGTCGCCATCCATCCGCCGGGAAGGGGCCAAAGTTGAGCCACCCCTCCCCGGGCCACCTCAGCATCATTCTTGTAGGCGGGGGTGCTTGACGCCCCCCGCCGCTACTTGTGATTCTCCATCCGGGTCCGGCCCAGTCTGTTGTCCCAGGCCCAACCCCGACTCGCTAGGGTTGTTCTGCGCCTCGGCCACCGCCTTCCTCTTGAGCCGCCTACCATCCAGCGTCGCCGGCGGCTCCGACATCGTCTCCACAGTGTCCGACGAGACTAGGACAACGTCCCGTCCCGCCGCCACTCTGTCATACAGAATCCCCGCCGGCCTCCCCCGCGTTCCCTGTGGTACCCGAGGCCGCGGGCCTCTCGGTAGCCGGCGACCTCCAGTCACCACCACGGACCGCCAGCCACCGCCCGGACTCTCCTCTCCCACGCCCCGTGCCGCCGAGAAACGCATCCCCGGCGCCGTCACCTCCCTCGGCGTCAGCGCCTCCGGAGCCTTCACATCGACCTGACGTCGAGCTCTCCACGACCTTCGCCACAACGAACCAACACCAACCACGCCGCCGAAGATCGTCAGACGTGGGGTAACACCAGACCACGAAATCGTCCCATTAACGCCTCGACAAGGCGAACTCGAACCCAAGCATGCGAAATACAGGGGTAAACTACCAGATTTTACCTGCTCCCACCAACCGCTGTCGCCGGAGCCGCACACTCGCCCCCACGCGCCGCTGCCTCCGTTGCTCACGAGCCCCCCTCTAGGGCCGGCAGTAAGAACTGCTCCCGGTCGAACCGGTGACCTTTAAAGACAAGTTTGACTTTCGCCGGAAAAGTCAACCGGGGATGCAGGAAGTCACTCGGGGCTTTTCCGAGGCCCAACGAGCCTAGCCATCATCACGGTTAGCTTAGTGGGGCCATTTCCTTCAGTTTGACTGTAATATTGAATAGGTCAAAATTCGGTCAAACGCGGACTTTATTTCGGACTTTTTCCGATAAAATCTTGAAAGCTGGAATTTAATTAAGTAAAGATGACTCACACATGACACTTGTCATGTGTGGCTTGGAGGATGAGAAAGGGAGCTTAAATGGACTCTTATACCCTCCAAGTTACCTTTAAAGGGATATGACCTTAAGGGCTTTTTAGTATTTGGACCAAATAGGTCATTTAAAGCAACTTGAGCACACAAAATCAGCTCACACTCTAGTGTTGCAGCCGAAAATTACAAGGGAGAGAGCAAGAGAGAAGCTCATTTATTGAGGAAGAAGATAGTGAAGAAAGCTTGGATTTTGGAGCTAGTTCTTCATCCTTTTGACTCCATTTTGCTTCCCTCTTCTTCATCTCATCATCCTAGAGGTATGGATGCTCTCAACTCTTCATTTCATCTACTCTCAATTCTTGGGTTTGTGGGTTTTGGCTTGAAGTTGATGAACTAGCCTTGTGTTTGTCTATTAGAGAAGGAGTAGTGAAGTAGGATGTTGAGATGTTACTTTTGTTGAAGTTTGATGAACATTTTGGAGCTTTTGATTTGATTGTGATTTGGAGAATCATTGGAAACTTGTTTAGTTGTTGATTCCTACCATGGGTAGAGGAGTTTTGGAGGTTTTTGATGGTTTTGGGAGCTGGAAATGGTTAAAAATGGAGTTTGGTTGTGGATTTTCGGAGAAAAGGAGCTGGAGGTTGAAGAAGGGCGGAACTGCCCTGGAGCGTCATGGATCCCGTGACGGGTGGCGTCACGGCTCCGTGAGGGAGACCGTGACAGCACACGTCACGGCTCCGTGACGTCTTCCGTGAGGGTCGGTGTCACGGCTCCGTGACCGTGTCTGTGACCGACCAGTCTGGGGGATTTTTGAAGGGTTTCTCCACCGTTTTGATCTTGTTTTGGAGCTGAACTTTTGGAAGGGTTTTGGGGGACTGTTGTTACTGTTAAGTAGGACCTAATTTAAGGTTGTTTTGTGTTCAAGACCTCAAGATCTTGAAGAACGAAGAGCTTGAAGAACGGAGACCTTGCCGGTACCCGTGTGAAGAACGGTGTGGTGACTCTCGTTTGTGACACCAGAGTGTTGAAAGGAAGACCGCGAGGTAGGGAAAGTCTTAATTACTTAATTACCGCTTAGAATGCATGATTAGGATAATAAAATCGGAAAGGTCCTAGAATTGCCTATAAGATGCGAATAACTAGAATAATCGTATTTCAATTACTAATAAATGGATGAGTCTAGTATGCATGCTTAGGACGATGACACTTAGTGAAGTGTGCTTTCAATACTTGGGAACTTGATTTACTGGTGGAGAGGCTGTGAAGAGCTCTCGGATTAGTTGTGTGTTAGGTTCACATGCTTGATTGATAGTTGTCGGGTTAACTTAAGAGTCTAATGAAACTAGATTAGCTTGTCTTATCGATTGCCTATTTGTTCGTTCACATGACGTTTGCATGGTTGAATGTGTACTTGTTGATTGAGTATTTATGTTGCTATAATTGTTGGTTGAACGGATGATCGAGTATGACTGATTGTGCCAAAGGGGTACAATCAGGTGATCGATGTACCGATGGTTGGAGACAGGTAAGTACACGGTAAGTATGAAATGGTGTTGTTTGTCTTGGTTGTGATGAACGTGTGTCTGATGTGTGCTGCTTGATGGATGAATGAAGTATTTGTTCCTTTATTCTTATTCTTGAATGTATGCTCATTTATTGGTTTGTCTATTTGTTTGCTTGGTTTGGTACTACACCGGGGGGGAGTAATCCGGTGCCGCTGTGGTGGTTGGAGTTGGACAGAGACAGTGAGTTATTGACTGAGTACTGAGAGTCTGAGAGCATTGGTTACTGAATATTACGAGAATTGATTGTTGGCAGATCCTGCGGGATATTCATTTGGTTATCGGGCCTGCGGGCATTTGGTTATGGGACCCTGCGGGGCATTGATTATTGGGTCTGCGGGCAATTGGACATTTTACCCTGCGGGGAAAGGATTACTTTTGGTTTCACCCCAAGGAACTGCATCCCAGTGGGTTCACTACTTGATCCCCTATGACATATGGTCCTTAGGTGGCATTTTCGAATTGGTTTCGGTGCCTCGATGCATGTACCTCCTCTGGACCGAGGGAAAATCTGATGTGATGTGGATACTCTGGTGGATCGGATTATGGGAACCGAGGTGATCCCAGAATCTATCCACGGATCGGAGGCTTGAGAAAGCAAGTGATTGACAAGATACTGATATTTCCCAGTTTACTATTATTCGTCCTTTAAAATATTTATTATAAACTTATTTATGTCACTGTTACTTGGATACTATTACGTTGTTGTAATTATTTCTGCTTCTTTATCACTTCCTTATTTATTATATTGTTCTGTTGTTCGGGTTGCATTCGTAGACAGTTCATCTTTAACTTAAGGGTTGAGTTATTAAGGTTTTTCCTACTGAGCGTCATCTCATCCCCTTTGGTTTCTAACTGTTTTACAGGAGTACCGGATGTCTAGAGAAGTCGAGGCTAGGGAGCTTTGGGAATTCTTCGGGTCTTTACTAGAGTTATGTTGGTCTCTTGTGTTGAACATACTTTATTTGACCATCTATGTTGAGCTGTGACTCACGATGTTTTAAACCATTTACTGATATGTCGTTTTGACGGAGTTTGTATGAGATTTTAGAACTTTTATCTATCGTTTACGTTTCCTAATTATTTCAACTCAGGTCACGTCTCGAGTCCGGTCAAAACCGGATTTGGGGCGTGACAATTTGGTATCAGAGCCAGGTTTCATTTGAAACGGGTTGAAATTTTTAAACTTGTTTTCAAAACCTCGGACCAACGTATTTTAGGTGGGTAGAGTTAGGAAGTCTAAAGTCGAGTACTCAGTGATGCAGAGTTAAACACGTTGATGCATAGAGTAAGAACAACTCGAGCCTTACTGTTTATTTGGTTACTTAATGTTGAACTCCTCTTACTATAACGGTTGTGTCGCTTGAGTGATACCCTTACCTTATTGATTGTAAGATGCAGAGATCGGTGAAACCGATTGGTTGAGGTCGGTATTGGGTCAACGAGCAATGACTGAACCGTTATATGATACTTGTTGAGTAGATTGTTATTTTGATTAAGTGTATTACCGTTGTGATTGGTTGTTTTGTGGTGTTAAAGCTGAAAGATCAATGTATGGAAGTATTGACGATGTTAGGAATTGGATTCGTTAGGGTGTGACGGTCGAATGGGTTTTTAATCGAAGAATGGATTTATGGAAGAATCGGATGGTTATGATTTTGGGAAATGGGTTGAGTGTTGCATCAGTTATGGCAATATGACTTATCTAAGAATTTGACCTTGAAAGGTGTGACCCAATTGGAGTAACTTTAAAAAGGAATCGAACTTGAGTAATTTGGTACCCTTTGATTGCGCGTGTGTACTTTGCGAAGCATGAAACTCTGTGTGTTGATTGTGGTGTGAACTTCAGAGCATGAGAACTCTTTGAGAATTATAATTCGTGGAAATTTGCTGATAATTGTCCCGCTTAAGCGGAGGGTTAGTAGAAAATACGAATAGGTCATGCTGAATTTTCTGTAAAACTGACGTGATGGTTCTATCACGGGTTGACACAGGGCGCCATTGTAGTCAAACGTGATAGTGGGATGTCAAGTGGTTACAACGAGGTTCGGGGACGCCTGAACCAAGTTGTAACGACGCGAGATCGACTCGACTATTTGATTAAAGATAAGTAACGTGAGTAAAGAGGAAGTTGTAATAAGAGGAGTAAGGACTTAATTTCAAACGCTTTGCTTGTGCTTTCCACCCCAGCGATGGGTGTGTTGTGTGCGATTTGTGCCTCCCGAGGGAGTTGGTTGCTTTATTTATGTGCTGTGTGAGACGCACGAGGTGCGGGCTTGTTTGTATATATATGAGTACTATATACTACGTATCTACTTAACCCGTTCCCACTAGGATTCGTCGAGACGCACGAGAACGTCCCCTCTTGCCTAGTTAGTTCGGTTGTGTTGACTAAGATTGAACTATACGTACTTCTGCAGCGTTCTTTTGTGATGTCTGGTGTTTACATTCCGAGGGGTACCCGGAGTCGCCCAGCTTTGGGGCAGGGTCAACCACCAGCTGTTGGGCTGGCAGGGGAAGCAGGTGCCCAGGATGCTGCTCCCACAGAGCGCCAGAGCGTTGAGGGTGGACCGTCAGAGTCACCAGTGAGAGTTACCCCAGTCGCAGAGCCGACACAGGCTACACCTATTGAGGAGGTGGTGCACGCAGTGCTAGCGGCACTCAGGGCTCAGTAGGAGACCTCAGCACCGGCGCCAGAGCCCGTGTCTGCTACGGAGACAGTCATTGTAGAGAGACCAGGACAGATGGATAGCCACACGGCCCAGGCACTTCGTGACTTTCGTCGTTTGGGTACACCGACCTTTTCGGGGAGTGTTGACTCGGAGGCAGCAGTTTTATGGTTGAAGCGGATCACTCGAACCTTGATACGTCCGGTATTTCTGAGGGACGTCTGAGAGTTTCCTTCTCCACCTTCCAGCTTGAGGGTGAGACTTTTTACTGGTGGCAGTCCGTGCAGACCAGAGTTGGTGAGGATTTCGAGCTCTTCAGTCAGTTGTTCTTGGAGCAGTACTTTCCGCGATCGGTTCGGGATGATCGACGCCAACAGTTCGTGGATCTACGACAGAGGGGGATGACGGTGGCTGAGTATGCGGCGAGGTTCCTGTCCTTATCTCGCTTCGCACCCGAGATGGTGCAGACTGAGGACAGTCGTTGCAGACGGTTTGAGCGTGGACTCCTCCCTGCCATTGCGGATCGGCTTATTGTTCTGAGGACAGAGGTATACACCACCTTGGTGGGCCAGGCTTTAGCAGTGGAGAGACACTTTCAAGAGACTGCCAGAGAGCGAGATGTCAGGCCGAGACCGAGTGGATTTCTCAGGCCATCAAAGAGGCGTGATGCTAGACGACAGAGGACTTCTGGGTACTTCCAGCCTCAGTTTCAGCAGAGTGGTATGCGCAGAGGAGCAGCAGTAGCATCAGTTGGACCTGCTCCGGTGACTCAGTTCTGCCCCACGTGCATACAGCCGGGACACTTGGCCCGAGACTACCCGAGAGGCAGAGGACCCGCAGAGCGGCAGATGGATCGTCCACATGGATTTGTTGTGCGGCAGCGTGTTGAGGATCGGACTTGTTACCAATGCGGCCGGTAGAGACATTTGTCTTTCGCTTGTCCCGATCGGATCGGAGCTGTACCTCCACCGAGGCCACAGCAGGCGCAACTTCGTCAGGCACCTCCCGGTCGACCACGACAGACACAGCAGCAGAGAGCTCCGCGTCAGGCGGCGGGAGCGGTAGCCCCGAGACATCAGGCTAGGCCCCAGCAGCAGGAGGCACTACCACCACCACCGAGAGGAGGACCGCCGACACGGCAAGGTCGAGTTTATGCAGTTGAAGATGCTAGAGCTGAGAGGCAGTATGCCGGTCATGTGGCCTTTCAGGGTACGTGTTTATTGTTTCATTCGTGGGTATCCTTTTTGTTCGATACGGGTGCATCCCATTCGTTTATCTCTACTTCTTTTGCTCGTTCCTTGGGTTTGGTGACGGAGCCCGTTCGTAGACCTCTTTGTCTTGAGACCCTAGTTACGGGGGAGGTGGTGTTGAACACAGTTTGTCGATATTTTGAGGTTCGAGTGGCAGATTGCCCATTCTTGGGTGATCTACTCATTCTAGAGATGACTGCTTTCGACGTGATTCTAGGGATTGACTGGCTTACAAGATATCGGGCGACGATCGATTGCTTTCGGCGACAGGTGACCGTGCGATCTGGTGATAGAGTCATCACTTGTGTTTTAGGTAGCAAGAGCGGAGTCCTTCTATCCGCCTTGAGTACTGGAGTAGAGGCCGAGGTGGAGCAGGGTAGCAGAGATTTGCCAAGAGTAGTGTGTGAGTTCCCGGATGTGTTTCCGGAGGGGTTGTCAGGGTTACCGCCGGTGCGAGAGATAGAGTTTCGGATCGACTTGATCCCAGGCACCGCGCCAATCTCGATGACCCCTTATCGATTCGCGCCAGCTGAGTTGGTCGATATGAAGCGCCAATTCGAAGAATTACAAGAGAAGGGCTTCATCCGCCCCAGTGTTTCACCGTGGGGGGCACCCGCCCTCTTCGTGAAGAAGAAGGGTGGCGCTTTGAGGATGTGCATCGACTACCGGAAGCTAAACCGGGTGACGGTGAAGAACCGCTACCCGATGCCAAGGATCGATGACCTGTTCGATCAACTAAGAGGGGCGACATGTTTCTCCAAGATTGATCTAAGATTAGGCTACTACCAGTTGAGAGTCCGAAAGGAGGATGTGGAGAAGACTGCATTCCGGACACGGTACAGACACTTTGAGTTTTTGGTGATGCCGTTCGGATTAACGAACGCGCCAGCAGCCTTCATGGATTTGATGAACGGCATCTTCAGACCGTACCTAGACCAGTTCGTCGTAGTTTTCGTTGACGACATCTTGATTTACTCGCCTAGTGAAGAGGCACACGAGGAACACTTGAGAGTAGTTTTGACCTTGTTACGTGACCATCAGCTGTATGGGAACCTTGTGAAGTGCGAGTTCTGGCTCGCAGAGGTGAAATTCCTTGGACATGTGGTGTCCCGGGATAGCATCTTAGTTGACCCAACAAAGGTCGACGCAGTTTCGAAGTGGGCAAGGCCCAAGAAAGTGTTTGAGATCCGTAGTTTTCTGGGGTTGGGCGGTTATTATCGACGTTTTGTTTAGGACTTCTCACGTTTGGCTGCACCTATGACAACTTTGACTCGGAAAGGAGCAGAGTTCCTTTGGACTAGTGAGTGTGAGCATTCGTTCTCAGAGCTAAAGGCTCGTCTGACCACTGCTCCAGTGTTGATTGTTCCGGAGCGAGTAGTGGGCTATGACGTTTATTGTGACGCTTCAGGCGAGGGACTTGGGTGTGTTCTGATGCAGTCAAGAAAGGTACTTGCCTACGGCTCAAGGCAGTTGAAGGTGCACGAGCGCAACTACCCGACCCATGATCTCGAGCTAGCAGCAGTAGTATTTGCATTGAAGAGTTAGAGACATTATCTGTATGGTGAGCAGTTTAGAGTGTTCTCGGACCACAAGAGCCTTAAGTATATTTTCTCTCAGCGCAACCTGAATATGCGCCAAAGACGATGGATGGAGTTACTTGAAGAGTATGACTTCGAGCTGCTCTATCATCCGGGCAAGGCAAACGTTGTCGCGGATGCTCTGAGCAGAAAGTCAACTCATTGCATGGCCAACATGGCAGTACGAGAGTGGAACATGCTAGAGGAGCTGAGCTCTTTCAGACTGGAGCTTGAGGAGATCACGGATGGTATGGCTTTTTGTGCATTAGTGGCTCAACCAACTTTGGTTACTCAGGTGCTAGAGGCACAAACCGAGGACGCTGAGGCGATAGGGATTCGTGAGAGACTGGTAGCTGGAGAGAAGATCGATGACTGGGAGTTGGGTGCAGATCAGGGACTTCGGTTTAGGGGACGGTTGTTTGTACCCCTAGAGTGTAGGGACACAGTGTTGAGAGAGTGTCACCACTCACGACTTACAGTGCACCCCGGTGGCACCAAGATGTATAGAGACATTCGACGACAGTTCTGGTGGAGGGGGATGCGCAGGGCAGTTGCACTCTTTGTTTCGAGGTGTCTTACCTGTAAACAGGTGAAGGCGGAGCATCAGCGTCCCGCTGGTTTGCTACAGCCTTTACCGGTTTCCAAGTGGAAGTGGGAACATGTGACTATGGATTTTGTGAGTGGACTACCGAGGTCGTCCAAGGGACATGATGCGCTTTGGGTTGTAGTTGATCGACTGACCAAGTCGGCACATTTTCTAGCTATGAGGATGACTGATACCGTGGACGTGTTGGGTCGACTGTATGTCAGGGAGATTATTCGTCTACATGGAGTGCCGGTGTCGGTAGTATCTGATAGGGATCCTCGTTTCACATCCAGATTCTGGAAGAGTTTACAGAAGGCTTTGGGGACTGAGGTGCTGTTGAGCACAGCTTACCATCCTGAGACAGATGGACAGTCAGAACGCACCATCCAGATTTTAGAAGACATGCTTCGAGCCTGTGTGCTTGACTTTCAGGGATCATGGGAGGATCATCTACCTCTGGCAGAGTTCGCGTACAACAACAGTTATCAGTCCAGCATTGGTATGACACCATTTGAGGCTTTGTATGGCAGACCGTGTAGGTCGCCGGTATGTTGGGCTGAGGTCGGGGACTGGAGCTTGCTTGGACCAGACATGGTCAGAGAGACAACAGAGAAGGTCACATTTATCAGAGAGCGGTTGAAGACCGCACAGAGTCGTCAGAAGAGCTATGCAGACCAACGGCGTAGGCCGCTTGAGTTCCAGGTCGGCGACCACGTATTTCTGAGGGTGAGCCCGAAGAAGGGATTGCTACGGTTCAACCGCGGTGGAGGAAAGCTATCCCCGCGTTTCATTAGACCATTTGAGGTCTTAGATGTTGGGTCTCGAGGTAGGGTTGGATATGAACCAACTCGCAGCGGAAAATCAATAAAAACCAAGAGACGATTAAAACCATGAAACAACTAACAAAGAATGGATTCACAAGAGAAAAATTCAGCACTAGTTCTTACCAAAACAAGAACACCGGTTAACGAATGATCGGCTTGAGTCTCCAAGACGCCTACGTATCCACATGGGAATCAAAGCCACGCAGTTCTTCTCTTTGAGGACTCAAGAACACAAACATGGAGGTGGAAACTAGCCAAACCCGAAATGGCCATGGAAGAGGGAGAGAAAATGTGTTTCCTATTCTTGTCTTGTATTTGTTATGTTGAAAAAAGATGACTTAAACATAACAAAACCCATACTTGTCCAACTAAAGGCATGGGACAAGTATGGTGTCAAGTAAGGTGTAAATAGGACAAAGTATGGCAAGACAAGATTGGGTTAGGTGGTGAATCACCAACACCTTAATCCTTGTCTTGCTTACTTAGTACTAATTAATCAAGACTTGATTAATTAGTTCCATGGGCCTTGGTTGCATGGGCCTTTCATGGGCCTCTTGGAACATGGCCCGTGGCCATTTCCAACGAGGTCCCGTGATTCGCTCATCGCCTCCATGCCTTCCATACCGGAAATGTCCAACATTATCCGACGCGATCAATCCCAAGACTCCAAGCCTTGTCTCGATCCATAAAGTCCTATTCACTTACGGGCACATGACCCAAAACCCAGTTTTGGTCATGTCCCGAGACAACTCCCCTTTGGCCATTCTCCATAAATGTGTCAATGAGTTTCATCCTCCGGTGTGACCCTTAGGTTTATGCATGTCAATAGATCAACGTAAAATCCCATTTTACTTGATCCTATTTAAGTGGCAACTAACGAGACTTTAGTATTGCCTGACACTACATAACGAATCGACCCTATCGATTCTAACCTTTCCGTCGTCCCTGTCATTATCCTTTTATCTCCGATATCCTGATTGAGATAAGGCATAGAGCCGTCATCCTTATTATTCTCAATCATCGTTCCTTGATATGTGAGATGACTGAAGATATGATACCCAGTATCATGTGCATGGCCATGCTATTCTTTCAGTCACTCTCGATCAAGCGGCCGAGAACCGATATCTGTCCCATACCTCAGTATGAAGGATAAATCCCTTAGCCGCCTTTCGTGTCACTCATGTAGCCCATCCCCAAGCCAATCCTGGCCGTTATGGAAGCCCTGTTACGGACAACGTTAGGCTCAGGTCAAACTCAGTTGTTCACTACATAGCGATCACAAAGACTCCTTGGTCTAAGGATACATGACAAGCTACAACACTGAATATGTTCATGACTTAATCTATGGCACATATTCAGGGCGGATCATCCAATATCATGTCCCACATGATATCTATGATCAGACTCCGGAATCCCATTCCAATGACTAATAGAACGTAAGCCATAAAGAGCCATCTTTCATACTAGTCGCTTCTAGTGAAGCTTTGTTGACTAGGGACCCATCGAGTGTGATCTATCTCGATCTATGGTTCTATTCGCATGGTGGGCATAGATCAGAGCACACATCGATATATTACTCCAACACATAAGTAATATAAAGCCGCTTTAATTTTATTGCTAACGATGATATATACATTTGGACATTTAGGATTGAACTACGGGCACTAAGACTAACAATCTCCCACTTGCCCTAGTTCCAATCTAAACTCCAATATGACCCCCATCGACTTTACATGTCTAACATGTTCAGGCAGTGACACTGCCTTAGTCAAAGGGTTGGCTATGTTATCATCTGTTGAAATATCGGTTATCTTCACTTCACCTCAGTTCAGTATTTATCTGATGAGGTGGATATGCCGCAGTACATGTTTGGATTTGTTATACGATCTAGGCTTTTAGCTTGCGCAATGGCCCTTGTGTTGTCGCAAGATGGATTCACCGGGCTGGATGGGTTTTTAATTACACCCAGCCCTGCCATGAATTTCCAAATCCACATAGCCTCCTTAGCTGCCTCTGCAGCATCCATGTACTTGGCCTCTGTCGTAGATTCGGCAATGATATCTTGCTTTACGCTCTCCCAGCTAAAGCTCTGCCATTCAGCGTAAACACATATCCTGATTGACTTCTAAAGTCATCTGGATTTGTCTTGGAAAACTAGCGTCTACTCATCCTTCGACGACTAGTTCAGCATCATCTTTCCCCCGGGTTAGAATGATGTCTACTGGTACAACATAAGGCTTACGAGACGTCTGGTCTCATACATGTCATGGCATATATGATCGATCCTGCCCCCAGGCGCATAGGATTCTCATCATCCTTTTCAGCTCATCAGGTGTCTTAGGACACTGAGTCTTGCTGAGATGAATGCCATGACTAGTGGGTAAGAGTCCTTTCTTTGAATCGAGCATTAAGAACCTACTCAATGTCTTGTTCACATAGGTTCCCTGACTTAAATCCAAGACCCTCTTGGTGCGATCTCTACATATCTTAATCCTTAAGATATGAGAAGCATCACCTAAGTCCTTTATTGAAAAACACTTCCTCAACCAAGCTTTAGTCTCGTGCAAGGTTGGGATGTCGTTTTCAATGAGAACCAGAAAGGTAATATTGCTCCCACTAGCCTTCTTATAAACGCAAGATTCATCCTCGTTCTTGATTAAGCCAAATCCAATTACAGCTTCAACAAAACGAAGGATCCATCTCCGAGAAGTTCGTTTCAATCCATAAATGGATTTCAACAACTTATAAATCTTTCCTTTATTCTTCGGATCGTCAAAACCTTTGGGCCGAGACATACAAACGTACTCAGTCAAATTTCCATTTAGGAAAGCGGTTTTGACATCCACTTGCCATATCTCGTAATTATGATACGCAGTTATGTCAAGAAGAATTTGGATCGATTTTGACCATAGCCACTAAGGAGAAGGTTTCCTCATAGTCAATCCAGGCCTATAACCTTTCGCCACCAGTTGAGCTTTGTAGGTCAGAGGTTTGCCGTCCATGTCCATCTTCACCTTGAAGATCCATTTGCATCCGATGGTCCTCACACCATTGATGGGATCAACCGGTTCCCAGACTCGGTTGTCCGACATGGATTGCATTTCCTCCCTCATGGCTCCCAGCCATAACTCGGAGTTGGGCCCATCCACGACTTCCTGAAAGGTGGCTGGATCATCGTGATCCACCATGACTTCATTGTCACCTCCGGATACCATATCTTGGAGGAGGAAGATTGATCCTTTCAAATCGCCTTGGACCTTCCGGAATTGTAACAGGAATTGGTTCTTATTCTACGACAATCTCTGGCTTCTTTCTACTGGGTTGTCAATTGGTTTAGACAGATCTGTACCATCCTGAATTTCTTCGAGATGCACAGTCCTCCCAATGACGTCTTTGGAAACAAAACTCCTTTTCCATAAAGACCCCACCCCATGCGATGAACACCATGTTCTCACTGGGATTGTAGAACTAGTATCCCCTTGTTGCTTTGGGATACCACACGAAGGTGCATATCTCAGATCTTGGTTCGAGCTTAGTCGAAACCAAATGTTTCACATAAGCCTCGCAACCACAAATCTTTAGGAAGGACAAAGCGGGCATCATCCCATATCATTTTAAAATGGTGTCCCTTCCACACCCTTCGTCGAAGCCCGATTCACTATGAATGCGGTCGTCTCTAGAGCATAATCCCAGAAAGAGATTGGGAGATCAGTCCAACTAATAATGGAACGGACCATTGTCTAACAATGTCCGATTTCTCCGTTTGGCTACACCTTTCATCTATAGTGTCCCAGGAGGAGTCCATTCCAAAAGGATCCCATTCTCTTTTAGATGATCTAATAACTCTGTGGTCAAGTATTTTCCACCTCGATCCAATCGAAGTGCCTTAATACATTTGTCAAGCTGGTTTTCTACTTTAGTCTTAAACTCTTTGAATTTATCAAAAGCTTCAGACTTATGTCTCAGCGAATAGACATAACCATATTTACTGTAATCATCAGTAAATGTGATAAAGTAGTTAAAACCCCTCCTGGCAAGTGAACTTATTGGTCTACACACATTCGAGTGTATCAGCCCCAATAATTCGCCCGCCCTTTCATCGCGATCGATAAAAGGGCACTTTAGTCATTTTGCCCATCAAACAAACCTTGCACCTATCGATCGAATGGAATTCAAATGAACCTGAAAGTCCGCACTTCTGAAATGCTGATAGGTGCTTCTTGTTTATGCGACCTAAATGACAGTGCCTTAACAGAGTTAGGTTTAAATCGTTGGATTTAGACCTCTTGGTATTAACGGAATATATAGAACTTGAGGCATTGTTACCCATATCTAATATGTACAATCCTCCAACCAAGTCAGTACTGGTATAAAACATATCATTGCATAGAACAATGAAAACTCCATTTCCAATATTAACATTATATCCTTCCTTGTCAAACACGGATACAGATATAATATTCCTACTAAAAGTAGGTATGCAATATACATTATACAGTACTAAGACAAGGCCTCTTGGCAAAGCAAGACTCATGGATCCTACAGCAGTTGCCACAACTCTGAGGTCCACTTCGTGCTTTCCAAACCTCTCCTACTTTCAGCCACCATATATAAGTGCATGTGTGAGATTCAGTCCTGGTATCTAATACCCATGAATCTTTGGAAGTAGAGAGATGTAGCTCTATAGAGTTAATACCGGATGAAGGCACGGTCCCACCGCCCTTCCTTAGATCATCCAGGTTTCCTGATGAAGGCGCAGTCCTACTACCCTTCTTCAGATCATCCACGCTATTTGATGAAGGCGCAGTCCCACTGCCCTTCTTCAGATCAGCCGTGAACTTCCTGTAATCCCGGTTCCAATGACCAGGCTATTGGCAGTAGAAGCAGACATTCTCATGTGTCTCATCTTTCCTGCCAAGTGCGCATGGGCCCCGCCCTTGCCACTTCCAATTCCCTTGTTGACCATCAGAATATCCTTGGATCCCAGATCCCTGATATATTCTTCTCAGCAATTAATGACACTTCATGTAACTCTGATATGGTCTTAGAGACAGCCTTGTCAAGGACATATTCTTTGCGTTCAGACTTGAGGACTATCCTCAAAATTCTGTACTAGTCCAAATAGTTTGTCCCATTTAGCTTGACCCTGTCAAGAATGGTTTTTAATGACAAACTATTAATGTTCGCTGAATTTGCCATTTGATCTACAACAGATAAAATTCAATCAGTAAACTGAATAAATTTTATAAAGATCAAGCTTAAACACCAACAATCGATTCTAAACCTTTAGAATCTGAAACCAAGATCCTTGATTCACTCGATTAAGCTGAACTAATGCTCACCACTTAATCGAGCTATGTAGGTAGGACTCCATCCAATCACATCCAATGTGACTCCTGGCTAGGGTATGTACTTATGTACACGACTTACCCTATCTGTTACCCTAGCTCAACCTCAGGCTGAGAATCGTAGTCGGGTCCACCAATTTTCAACTATGGCTCGTCACTATGTAGGTGCTCCGCTAATGCGCACGACACCCACATATGTCGTCCAAACCTACTACCGCGCTTCCCCATGGATGCTCCGCTAATGCGCACGACAACCATAGGACGGGGAGGTAGTAAGGTGTTGATGATTGGGAGGTATCGGACATGACCCGCTTTTACTTGTCCAGTTGTGTTCAAAACTTTGGCACATCCTAGATGCGATGAGCACATCAACTACATTCCAAATGCAATAATGCCTCAAATTACATCCAATGTAATTCTTCCTTTGAACCCGTCAACTACATCCAATGCAATGACGGTTCTAAGGGTTCACACACAAGGATTAAAATTCCAATTTTATCTTTGCATATGAGGTGATATGCTCGGTAAATAAAGTTAAGCATGCAATTCTAAAACACATAGAATTAATCATGCATAAACTAAACCAAGCATAAAGCGATAAATGTGCACATAATAGCCCCCTAAACTAACTCCCACTAGCTTCTTGAGCTCCACCGACTCCAAGCCGATGCCAACACCCGAAAAGCCACCAAATGACCTTTTCGCCCTTTCTTCGTCTTGAGTAAAATATTACAATTTAATACACGACTCGCAGGTCGGGAATAAATAAATATTACAAACAAGTGGTTCGACGACCACACCTTGAAAGAATAATTACACGTTAACTCTAACGGCTCGCAGGCCGTGAAAAGCGATAAATAATTAAATTGAGCCCGGGGCTATTATGTACACCATGCCAACATCACATCACACATCGTGTTATCAAACAAGCATGTTATCAAACATCATGTGATTTTCCGGTTTTAATTAATAGCCAAGTTTCGAAATTTTTTGATGCTCGGTTTATCGAAACCGTTCAAAAATGAAACTTTTGAACATTTGATCTTCGAGTTCATCATGACGGTTCCAAACTCGTCATAACTAACAAAACGGTTTAGCCTTGGCATATCAACCATCCAATGGTCATGCTTGGCCTAGCTCCGTCCAACGGAGCCCCGTTCGGTCCCGGTTTCGGCTCCCCGAGAGTCCCGCTCCCGAGACCCGAAAAATCAAATTTTTTTCAAAATTTCCAGATTTGAAATAATTTTCAAAAATTCATTTTACATGCATTAAATCCATAAACAATAATTTAAAACATGTTATCAAACAATTTAGCAAAACAACATGCCAAAAACGAAACTTTCAAGCAAAACCGAAACTTTGAACACCGTCTTGTGAATCCCGAAGGTAGCACGGCTCTGATACCACTGTTGGGTCTCGAGGTAGGGTTGGATATGAACCAACTCGCAGCGGAAAATCAATAAAAACCAAGAGACGATTAAAACCATGAAACAACTAACAAAGAATGGATTCACAAGAGAAAAATTCAGCACTAGTTCTTACCAAAACAAGAACACCGGTTAACGAATGATCGGCTTGAGTCTCCAAGACGCCTACGTATCCACATGGGAATCAAAGCCACGTAGTTCTTCTCTTTGAGGACTCAAGAACACAAACATGGAGGTGGAAACTAGCCAAACCCGAAATGGCCATGGAAGAGGGAGAGAAAATGTGTTTCCTATTCTTGTCTTGTATTTGTTATGTTGAAAAAAGATGACTTAAACATAACAAAACCCATACTTGTCCAACTAAAGGCATGGGACAAGTATGGTGTCAAGTAAGGTGTAAATAGGACAAAGTATGGCAAGACAAGATTGGGTTAGGTGGTGAATCACCAACACCTTAATCCTTGTCTTGCTTACTTAGTACTAATTAATCAAGACTTGATTAATTAGTTCCATGGGCCTTGGTTGCATGGGCCTTTCATGGGCCTCTTGGAACATGGCCCGTGGCCATTTCCAACGAGGTCCCGTGATTCGCTCATCGCCTCCATGCCTTCCATACCGGAAATGTCCAACATTATCCGACGCGATCAATCCCAAGACTCCAAGCCTTGTCTCGATCCATAAAGTCCTATTCACTTACGGGCACATGACCCAAAACCCAGTTTTGGTCATGTCCCGAGACAACTCCCCTTTGGCCATTCTCCATAAATGTGTCAATGAGTTTCATCCTCCGGTGTGACCCTTAGGTTTATGCATGTCAATAGATCAACGTAAAATCCCATTTTACTTGATCCTATTTAAGTGGCAACTAACGAGACTTTAGTATTGCCTGACACTACATAACGAATCGACCCTATCGATTCTAACCTTTCCGTCGTCCCTGTCATTATCCTTTTATCTCCGATATCCTGATTGAGATAAGGCATAGAGCCGTCATCCTTATTATTCTCAATCATCGTTCCTTGATATGTGAGATGACTGAAGATATGATACCCAGTATCATGTGCATGGCCATGCTATTCTTTCAGTCACTCTCGATCAAGCGGCCGAGAACCGATATCTGTCCCATACCTCAGTATGAAGGATAAATCCCTTAGCCGCCTTTCGTGTCACTCATGTAGCCCATCCCCAAGCCAATCCTGGCCGTTATGGAAGCCCTGTTACGGACAACGTTAGGCTCAGGTCAAACTCAGTTGTTCACTACATAGCGATCACAAAGACTCCTTGGTCTAAGGATACATGACAAGCTACAACACTGAATATGTTCATGACTTAATCTATGGCACATATTCAGGGCGGATCATCCAATATCATGTCCCACATGATATCTATGATCAGACTCCGGAATCCCATTCCAATGACTAATAGAACGTAAGCCATAAAGAGCCATCTTTCATACTAGTCGCTTCTAGTGAAGCTTTGTTGACTAGGGACCCATCGAGTGTGATCTATCTCGATCTATGGTTCTATTCGCATGGTGGGCATAGATCAGAGCACACATCGATATATTACTCCAACACATAAGTAATATAAAGCCGCTTTAATTTTATTGCTAACGATGATATATACATTTGGACATTTAGGATTGGAGCTGTAGCTTATCGATTAGCCTTGCCACCGCAACTTGGGAACGTGCATAACGTTTTCCATGTGTCCCAACTACGGAAGTACACGACAGACCCTTCGCATGTTATAGAGTGGGAGGATATTGAGGTCGCAGATGATGTCTCTTATGAGGAGCAGCCCATCAGGATCGTGGATACGGGAGAGAAAGTCTTGAGGAAGACTACTATACCCTTGGTTCGAGTACAATGGAGGCATCAGGGAGCTGACTCGACCTGGGAGCTAGAGGACGAGATCCGAGAGAAGTACCCCCACCTGTTTGACCTTTGAGGTACTTCCACCTTTAATTTCGAGGACGAAATTCTTTTAAGGGGGGTAGATTGTAAAAACCGCTCCCGGTCGATCCCGGTCGAACCAGTGACCTTTAAAGACAAGTTTGACTTTCGCCGAAAAAGTCAACCGGGGACGCAGGAAGTCACTCGGGGCTTTTCCGGGGCCCAACGAGCCTAGCCATCATCACGGTTAGCTTAGTGGGGCCATTTCCTTCAGTTTGACTGTAATATTGAATAGGTCAAAATTCGGTCAAACGCGGACTTTATTTCGGACTTTTTCCGATAAAATCTTGAAAGTTGGAATTTAATTAAGTAAAGATGACTCACACATGACACTTGTCATGTGTGGCAAGATACTGATATTTCCCAGTTTACTATTATTCGTCCTTTAAAATATTTATTATAAACTTATTTATGTCACTGTTACTTGGATACTATTACGTTGTTGTAATTATTTCTGCTTCTTTATCACTTCCTTATTTATTATATTGTTCTGTTGTTCGGGTTGCATTCGTAGACAGTTCATCTTTAACTTAAGGGTTGAGTTATTAAGGTTTTTCCTGCTGAGCGTCAGCTCATCCCCTTTGGTTTCTAACTGTTTTACAGGAGTACCGGATGTCTAGAGAAGTCGAGGCTAGGGAGCTTTGGGACTTCTTCGGGTCTTTACTAGAGTTATGTTGGTCTCTTGTGTTGAACATACTTTATTTGACTATCTATGTTGAGCTGTGACTCACGATGTTTTAAACCATTTACTGATATGTCGTTTTGACGGAGTTTGTATGAGATTTTGGAACTTTTATCTGTCGTTTACGTTTCCTAATTATTTCAACTCAGGTCACGTCTCGAGTCCGGTCAAAACCGGATTTGGGGCGTGACAATTTCGATCTTTAATAATAATTGTTAAGAAATTTGAAATTTATCAAATGATTACATATTAATTATATTTATAATTAGGAAAAAAAGGAAATATAAAGATGATAAATAAAATATTTAATATTATACATATCCTAAAGAGAAGTTACTTTTTTTTTATAACTATTGAACAATTACTTTTTTTTTTGTCTAATAACTATTCAACGGTTACTTAATAATTCTACTTTTAGTTAGACAAAAAGGAAATAAGAATATAAAATATTTATTTTGAAGAAATTTCAGGGGGGCACACGTTGACTAATGACTAATTTTTTTGTTTAAATATCAAACATAAATAACATTTTAGAAAATTGAGGGGGGCACGTGCCCCCTCGGACACCACATAGATCCTCCCCTGATGACATGGAATCGTTGTGGGTTGGGGATATATAAGAATCACTAACAATTAAAAGATCCGATCGAAAACCATAAGCCGACCATGGTCTTCCTCATCGACACCTATCACTCGGACACCCGTACGAGCCGATTGAAGAAGTCATTGAAGCAATCTAGTTAGTGGGTTTGAGATTCGGGGGTGGACGATAAGATGGTGTATTGTTCCACGACACCCAATGCGGGTTACCCTGATAAATCAAGACGACATGTCGACGATACAAGGACGTCCGAGCACGAAAGATATGAGTTTTAGAAAAACTAGCATCGTAGGCTCCCTAGTTTTTGCGTTCGTTATTATGTTTCTTCGTTTTCTTCATTTCTACAATACAAAGTAGATTTCTTCTACAGGTATAAGAGCGTCAATACTGTAAAACCCCATTCATTTCGAAAAGGGTAGTATTTTGAAGTATGAAACGTTGGGGTAGGGTTGTGCAACAAGTATTTTTGAAAAGAAAGAAAATAAAAAAAAATAAAAAAAATAAAAGGAAAGGAGATTGGGCTGGTCAGGCCAGACCCACGTCTGGGCCGGAACAAGACAAGGCCCAAGTTCCTTGTGCAAGCCCAAGAGGCCCATCACGCACACGCCTAACCCTACCCTTCGTCTCTTCAGCGTCTCTTTTCGCAGCGCGAATCCCAACGTCCTTGTCTTCCTCTCTCCTCGCCCCTCTCTCTCGAACCAGATCTAAAACCGCGCCGCCGCCGCCCTCTTCTCCGACCATCTCCGCCTCCCTGCTTCTTCTTTCTCCTTTCATCTTCTTCCTCTCCTTCCGCTTCTACCTGTGACCAAACCACAACACCTGAAGCCCCTTCCTCTTCCCTTCTCCTTTCTCGAACCAGAGCAAGCCCTAGCCTCGCCTTCAATTCGAGCTCCACCACGCCGTCAACCGTGAAAATCAGCCACGGTGATCCTCCTCCCACGTCGCTTGATCCTTCCCACCGTCGCTTGCGTGAGATTCGCGAGCCTTCGAGCTCGATTTTGAGCTGGGCTGCACAGAGAGGGACGCTGGAGAGGAACGCCACCATATTTGGTCGGAGGCATCGTGGTTCACTCTGACGACCTTTCCCCGCTTTCCTCTTGCTCTCTGAAGCCGCCTCGCCGCTGAAAAACCCATCCAACGCCGTTCACCACCGGGTTCAGACGGAACCCTCGCCGGAGTCCAAACCCTAGCCGCCTCTCCCGTGCACGAGCAGACCGGAACAGGGCGGATCGGGCTTGGGTTGGCCGAGATCACGGCGGGCCTTGGGCCCGGGTTGTGTTTCGGGCCGGACCAGGCCTCGGGCCAGGCCCAGGTTCGGGACCGGGTCTGGACTCGGGTCTGAGCCGGGTCTGGGTCCGGTCTGGAGCCGGTTCCGGGTTAGACTTGGACCCGGGTCTGGACCGGGTTCGGGCTCGGATCCGGGTCAACCCGGTTTTAAAGAAAATTATGTTAAAAATCAGATTAATTAATTACTTAATTAATTTAATTTGGACTTTTAAAGGACAATTTGTACAAATCAGAGGACCTTGGACTATACCGTAACTGATTGGGCCTTTTGTCTGTAAACCTAGACACCGACTTGCACCTTGCTCGAGAACTTGGACTTCGCCCGAGAAGATGAAGTTGGCCCGGTCGTCAGCAGCTAGGAGTATTATTAGAGGAAGACCTTAAGGTAGGGAAAGTACTAAACTCCTCGTGTAATTTAATGCTTTAGTATGCCTATTAGGTTAATAAAATCGGAAAGGTCCTAGAGATGCATATAGGGTGCGAATAACTAGAATAATCGTCTTTCAATTACTAATAATCGGACGTGTCTAGCATGCATGCATAGGATGTGAATAACTAGTTTAACTCGCTTTCAATATTAGGGAATTGCCGTGCTGGTAGAAAGGCCGTGATGAGCCATAGGATTGGTTGTGTTTGCCTCACATGCCTTGCTTGCTAGTCTTTAGGCCAATTTAAGAGTCTAACAGAACTAGCTAAATCGTATGATTGAATGATTGAATGAATGCTTGAATGAATGATTGGTTGACTGAATGAATGTTTGAGTATAATTGATTGTGTTAAATGGTATATGATCGGGTGAGTGATAGACCGATGGATCACGATTGGTAAGTGTATCGGTAAGTGTAAAGGTATATGGATCTCTTTGGTGTGTTGTGATGGAATTATGATTTACTAAGCTTTGGTTGTTCCATGATCGTTTAGTATATTATTCTCTTGTGAGTCTTTAAGTTGGATTGTGATCCGGCATGGTACCTACACCGTAGAGGATTCTGGTGTGGAGTAGTATCATGGTCGATGAATGGTTTACCTTGCGGGGAATGGTTATTGGCGATCCGGCATGGTACCTACACCGTAGAGGATTCCGGTGTGGGGTAGTATCATGGCCGATAGATGGTTTACCATGCGGGGAATGGTTATTGGTGATCCGGTATGGTACCCACACCGTTGAGGATTCCGGTGTGGGGTAGTATCATAACTGATGGTTGGTTTACCCTGCGGGGATGATTATTGTGGTCCGGTATGGTACCTACACCGTTGAGGATTCCGGTGTGGGGTAGTATTATAGCCGGGGGATTGTTTACCTTGTGGGGAACAGTTACTCATCTTGTTTCACCCCGATGACATATGGTCCTTTGGAGGCATTTCCGAGAATCCCGACGATATGTGTCCCTCAGGGATGTTTCCGGTAGTCCCTATGCATGTGCCTCCTCTGGACCGAGGGAAAATCTGACATGACACGACTACTCTTGTGGATCGGATATGAGATCCGACATGACATAAGAACCTATCGTGGATCAGAGTATTGGGATTTAAGTCGTTGGCGTGATATTTACTTGCTCCCATTTTAGTAATTATCAAATATTTACAGTGCTTTTCACTTAATCTCCTAAAGTTACCGTTATCCTTAAGATTGTAATATTATCCTTATCTTTACCTATTCCATAACATCTATTTGATTAATAGTATTAAATGACAAGCTGTGTCGTCTTGCTAAGGCAGTTTTATTACTAAATTGGAGGTTTAATTGTTTATGATTTTCCCTACTGAGCGTAAGCTCACCCTCTGTTGTTTTATCTACTGTTTGTACATGCATGCTTGATGATTAGTGGATTCGAGGCTCGGGAGCTTCTGGATAGTCTGGGTGTTTGGTATTAGAGACGTCATTGGTCATTTGTAATGAACCGCATACTTTACGTACTCTATTTAGAGCCTTGACTCTTATTTACGATTTCGAACATATTATTTGAGTTTTTGATCGGAACCTATTTGAGCATTTAATTGGTTTTATTACTATTTTGTTACTGTTTAGTTGTCAACTCAAGTCACGTCTCGAGTCCGGCCAAAACCGGATTTGAGGCGTGACAAATACACCTAAAGGGATCCCGGACTATAGTATGGAGCCTAACAATCTATTGTATATTAAGGAAGTATCTCACATTTAAAGAAAGAGATTGACAACTCTCCGCCTCCTCTCTAACGCCGCCCGCAAGCTTTGGCCATTGTCGCTCCCAAGATCGAAGTTATCACGCAAGGCGGTGGCGATGAACCCATGAAAAGCGCCGCTCTCTTTGAACCCTTTAGGGTTTCTCCTCGAACACCTCAGAGGTTGAATCATCGAACCCCTCATGGGTTGAATCACCGAACCCCTCAGGGGTTGAATTCTCGCCGTCACCGATCACCCCTCCGGTCGACGTGTGCCACTGTGCTCCTGTTTCAGGTTTCGCATCAGTCCCGACCGCCAACTACCCTCCCCTCGCACCGCACCCTCCCTGGAACGAACAGAGTCCACGTCGTCGCTATCGGGCTCCTCGCTCTCCACGACGTCGTCATCGGCAACGGGGTGCAACCACCGATCGGGCCGATTAGGCACCGATCGTACGTAGCTCCAGGACAGGCTTAATCAAACCCGAACATCAACGTGGCTGTGACCGGAGCGATCCTGGAGGATCGCTGGATTTGGGACCCGGGAGGAGGGATGTTAGGTCGAGATCTGTACCCTCGACAACCTAAGCCAATCACCTCGAGACTGGACGACTCATTTTGGGTCGACCCGATGATGATCAATATGCTTCTGCGTGAAGTATCGATGAAGTCACATTCGGAGCACCGAGCGTACGCTCCGTCCTCCGTACCATAATTACACATTCCAACGATTCAAGCCGGAGAGCTAACAATACCAGGAGGCCTCGCTACGAAAGTTATGGGATCTCAGCCGAATTGGTATTGCAGGTTTTTTAGGTTATTATGGTCGTTGTTCTGTTGCTCTTGGTCGACGATGCAAAAGCGATCAAACAATACGCGTCAAGTGCGCCAGAAACCTTACGGGGGTTTTGGACAAATTCTCGAACCTAGGGTCAGGGACCCAGGTTACGTTTATGTTTCTGTTTATGATTTACTTTATGATCAATAAAATTTCTCTCCTCTCGTTTCAAAAAATTCTATTGCATATTAAGAGCAGTAATATAAAATAAACACCTTATGTCTCCCGTTTCGAAAAAGAAAAAGAAATATGACATATTTTCAAGCATATTTAATCAAATTTCTCTATGCAATTAATCCCCTCATTATTTTTCATAAATTAATATATATATAGGGTTGGTATCAGGTACAAACCCCCTTATTGTGCAAACTACGAACCCATGAGAGCCATAAGATCCCCCCAAAGTGATGTCAGCAGAGCGCACCAGATGCTGACACGTGGACAATATATATATAAAACACCGCACCTTATTGTGCAAACTACGAACTCACCAGACGCTGACACGTGGCACGCACAGTGCTAATAGTTTGGGCGCACAGTGCTAATAGTCCCAAACTATTAGCACTGTGCTGCGCAAACTATCAACACTGTGCGCGCCACGTGTCAGCGCCTGGTGAGTTCGTAGTTTGCACAATAAGGGTGATTTTTACTGGATAACTACCTTATATATATATATATATAGGGGAACAATCAAGTACAAACCTTATTTCGGGTCAGAACGTAGAACTAATCTGAGCCATTGATTAACTAGATCGGATGGCCACCGAAATTCAGGGGTGGTGGTGATTGATTACGAAATCAATTACAAGATATGCATTAATTAAAAAGATATTAAAAGATATGCATTAAATCTGGGCCATTAATTCTACGATCCAAGAGCGCAGATTGATAGTTCTACGTTTTGACGAAAGATACAAGTTTGTACCTGATTGTTATCCTATATATATATATTTGAATAAAATAAAGTTTATATTTTAGTATTTGGACCGTAGAGTAATAATAAAAGTGGAGGGAGGAAAATGAAAGAAAACATAGGTGTGGAATGTGGAGGCATTGTTGTTGCAGAATCGTGGTTGGAGTTGTAGGCTGGCAGAGCTAACCAACGCCATTTTCTTCCTCCTTTCTTTGCTTTCACTTCTCTCCATCTGCTCTTCTCTTTTCTTCGTGCTTTAGGTCACCAACTATGTTTCATAGCTATACCCCAATCCCCAATATACCCATTTCTCCGCCACTCTGAATCTGCCTTCCTCCTCACAGATCTTTGCTATACACGTATGTTTCAATTCATTTGCACTTCCTTTTCTTCATTTCTCGATGATCTCTCTCTCAAAATCACAATTCGATTTCTGGGTTTCAACGATTTGGGTTAGACCCTTAATTTCCTTAATCACCATATAGAAATTGCCAATTGATTTGCATTGTCCAAATGCCATTTCCTCATTGTTTTTGTTCAATGATCATCCTGCGGGTCTACATGGTTTTTGTGTGTTAAACTTCGTTTCTGGGTTATTTATTTTGATGGTCTAATTTTGGATTTAAGGTTTTGTTATTCAGTTATCATGGATTAAACTTGCAATTCTTGTATGCAGTTGTTGACTAGTCGGATTGAATAAAGCCATGGCTTCTGAGCTTTTGGATATTCAACCGCGGGAACTCAAGTTCACTTGTAAGTATTTGGCATGCTGAATGGGTGCAAGAATTCAAGAGTTCATCTATTTTGTATACATTGGGTTGCAATGCACATATGCTTGAATGTATGTAGTGGCATGCTAGGAGATGGTGTGTAGTTCTTGTTTGAGAGTAATCAATTCAACAGCAAGTCGTAAAAGGGTTTCAAGACGTAAGACTAGTCAATAACTTTTTTTATTTTAATAGTAGCTAAACTTATCTGTATTTGTTTTCTTTGAAGCTTGTGCTCTGTTTTAAGTCCTTGTATGCTTTCCTTTAAATGGCATTACGCTGTTTAGGATTCAGGCGAGGCATTTTATGGTTCTTTGCTGATTTTCAGCGAGCCATTGCTCTTTCTTTTCTCTCTGAAAAGTTTGAGTTATATATAAATTTTCGCAGATAAAAAAAGTCACAGTTCCATTCTTCTCTAAGACAAGATGTAAACCCTAGCAACCAAAGCAGTAGGTGAATGGTTTTCGGATAGAGAATCAATATTTAATTGCTCTCCTGGGGTGTCTACATTCTTGGAGCAATGGCAAAAGAAATGTACTCGTCTCTCCATGTAACTATGTTTCACTTTCCAGATTTTAACAGCATATGCAGCCATGAAACAGCTCTCTGATGCAAAATTCTTTTGATCTGATAGAATTATCGTTGAGCAGTAATAGACAGGATGCATGTATACCATGTTTTCTCTTCTCAACTATCAAGAACTACCTTATACCATGCATTATCTTATTTCCTTGTGTTTTGGCCTTTTCTTATGCCCTATCTTGTGTTATCTTTCTCTTTTCCCGATAGAATCACTAAAGATGTTACCTTTCTCTTTTCCCGACAGTTGAAGTGAAGAAACAAAGTTCATGCACAATTCAGCTTAGAAACATATCTGATCAATATGTTGCTTTCAAGGTACACCATCTGTTTCTTGGA
This sequence comes from Erodium maritimum, assembly GCA_963921825.1. Taxonomy (NCBI): domain Eukaryota; kingdom Viridiplantae; phylum Streptophyta; class Magnoliopsida; order Geraniales; family Geraniaceae; genus Erodium; species Erodium maritimum. The sequence goes on along the minus strand of OY997588.1, from coordinate 86,782,733 downwards.
TTTAGCACATCTCTATTACTTAAATTTGAGACAAAGGCATTCACTCTGCTTAATTTAAGTTTAAGGCTAAAAGAACACATTTCTCTAATGCTTGATTATGTCTGCAAGTCAAAACTACAAAACTTATGAGAAGTATTTTTAAACTTCCTCCTTTAATGTATTGGACTAATTTTGTGGATGATTGTATAATCCACAACTCTATTACCAGGTCAAGACAACATGTCCAAAGAAATACTGCGTGCGACCTAACCTTGGTGTCATTCAGCCGAGGGAAACATGCGATTTCACAGGTAAATCTGCCTTCCATATCCGCATCCTTAGAGTATTGCATAGTGCATTTTTTCAATTGTTTGAAGTCAATTGTGTTAATATGCATATCCATGGAGGATGCTAACAACGTGTTTCAGCTTTTCCATGGTTTTGAACTCTTGCTGTGTGACCAACTAGGACAGTTTGTTTGTTCTTCTTTCGGTACATGCAGTTATCATGCAGGCTCCACGTACGGCTTCCTCTGATTTGCACTGTAAAGATAAGTTTCTGATTCAAAATACTGTTGTTCCTTTCGGGACAGTTGAAGACGACCTTACACCTGAAACGGTAAGAACTGTTTCTATCGGCTACTTTATATATTTTATTGCAATTCCTTATTATTTTCTTTTGCAGTTTGCAAGAGATGGCAGCAAACACATTGAAGATAAGAAGTTGAGGGTGGTACTTGTTAGTGCACCCAGCTCCCCAGTATTGCACCCATTTAGTGGAGAAATTAATCCAATGTCAATCGATGAAACATCAGAACAGAAAGAAAGACTTCCAAGTGGAGTGGAAAACCTACCTTCATCTGCTAAGGTATGAAGTTCTGTAAAATTTTTAATCTGTGAAGGTATAGTTTATATATTGAACTAAGCTCTGGAGGCAATTTTAATGGCCATGCATGTGTAGTTCCATGGTACCAATCGTACATGTAAACGGGTGTCAGCAATGCATGCATAGCTGTTTTGAAAGAATAGGATGTTGGATCTTCCAATGCATGCATAGCTGTTTTGTATGTATTTAAGCAAACAGTAAAAGCAGATAGCATGCCTTTAGAAAACATTATCTGTACAGACACCTCCTGTCTTTTAACACACTTCTATTGTTCTTGTGCCAGGTACGGGAACACGCTGAGGGTCATCAAACTGTTAATAATGTTAGGAAGTTCGGAACATACAAGGTTATCGACAAATCAAAAGCTGTTAAGGATGCGATGCGGTTGGGAAAAGGTAAGGATAGGGCGACATCAACCGCAACGGAGGATGTAGACAAGTCAAGAGCTGCAAACAATGTGGATATGTTTGAAAATGCTAAGCCTGATGCATTCAAAGCAGTTATCGATGTAGATAAGTCAAGAGCTGCAAACCATGCGGACATGTTTGAAAATGCTAAGGCTGATGCATTCAAAGCAGTAATAGATGGGTTAAGTGTTGCTAAGGATATGGATGACTTAGGAGCTAAAAATATGCACTTAGGATCATCTGAAAGTGTGGAGGAAGTCAAACCAAGACTAGACAATGAGAAATCAAAGCTGGCTGAAGAGTTTAAGGCTTTGAAGTCAAAGCACGGATTTATGGAAACAAAGCTAAGAGAGGTATATCTTTTTATCTTATCTCCTATTTTTCAATTTTCTAGGCTTGTAATAATCATCTTGAATTTGTTTTCTTGTTTTCCAAAATTGATAATGCTATTCGGAAGAAAGAAAATCCAGATCATTTAGGTTTTATCTATCTGTTATTGTTTTCTATAAACCTATGAAAAAAGGCAGATGTCATGTCAAAAGTTATCCAGGAAAAATCTTTTACTTTTCTACTATCATGAAAGTGTAATTATTGCATGCACCAAGTAGGTGACATCCAGCGGTGTAGATATCATCTTCGACAAATGTTGCCACTACAAATGATAAATATGAGTAACTGTATAATGTGATAAGTTCATTTGATCCTATGGCAACTTCTCATTTGTTTTATACCATTATAAACCAAATCAATTGATGGTGAACCTCCATATCATTTGTTAATTTACATGTACTTCTTGAGCATAGAGATAACAATTTAGTGCATGTCGCAGAAGATTTGTGTTACTATTTATGGTATTACTTTAGTGATTTCCCTTTTTTGAAGCTATAAGAAGATAGTGAATTTTTGTGAGGAATTCATGTAGGCTCAACTTACCATGAAGAAGCTGGTAGAAGAGAGTAGCACAACTGATCAAGAGAAGGATAAACTTAAGCATGAATTGGTAAGGACTTTTCCTTTCAAAGTTGTTTTTATTTTGTTTTATTATACATCTAAGATTTTTTTATAAGCGATTTTATAGAAGAAACTCTTCTTTCTAAAACAGAAAGAAGAGCAAGGGGTCCCTCACTGGATCACCCCAGAAACAGTAACAAGTGTTGAGCATGGTCACTGGGCCTAGACAAAACTAACCCAAAAGACACCCGAAACACAACCATATTACAAAGACTTGGATCTAAACATCTAAAGGGCCCAAACACAAAGCCCAAAAAAACAATCTTGGGAAGCAAACGGACGCAGACATGCAACCACACCTCGTGACCTAACCAAACACCACAACCGAACAACCACCGGAGAAACGCCTAGGGAAGAAGCTCTGACACCACAACTCACGACCAACACCCTCACTCAACCGCCACCACCGATGAAAACCAAAACAAGCTTCGGAAGCCAGCATCTCAATACATGGCGAGGATCCACACTCCACCACAAATTAAATCTGGCGAGGTTATAGAAACCAAGCTAGAGTTTCAGTGGTGAGGATCGGTGGAAGAGGAGAAGACGACTTCGAGCGTGAGAAACCACCAGCCAGGGACCCCAACACAGTCAACAACTGCGGAAAGATGGCAAAAGCACCATAGGCTAGCACCAAAATCGACAGCGGAAAGAGCCGGAGAACCGAGGGTGGAAGCAACTGCGAAACCCCATTTCTATTTTAGTTAGATAATTACACATGGATCACCAACTATATTCCTTAATATTGTAGTTGCATAACCTACAAAACACCAATTTGGACAGGGTACAGACACATGATTCCTCTTTATTTATTCTTTCAAAAAATGAAGTTTTTTGGTTATACAACATACTTTGTACATGATAAATCATATGAAGTTGTAGTTTTAGAAAATTTTGAAGTTAAATTTGACTATAGACATGCCAAATTAAAAAAGGAAAATATCTTTACAAACTAAAAAAAAGAATTGTTGATAAAAAGGAAGCAATCCACTCCTCCTTCAACACACTAAAATCATTAGGCACTAATACCATAATAAACATTAGTTTAAATTGAAAATCATCTTTAGTTATTACTATTGTCTTAAGACTTAAATGATACAATTGGATTCGCCACTTAGGGTGAAGAATCATGTCGGATAAGATGCAACTGGGGTACTACTTATTTTGGGATGGAGGGAGTCATTTTAGTTGCCGTCCACTCATTTTCTGGATGTATGAGAATTTGGCTTATGTTGTTTGCAGGAGATGATGAGGAAGGGCAAGATGAAAACAGTCCATGTTGGGTTCCCCTTCCTTTATGTTTGTATGGTGGCTCTAGTCAGCGTGGTAGTCGGATATCTCATCCATTCCTAGAGGAGAAGAAACCTTAACTCCCACAGGTTTTACCTCCTCCATGATCGGATAGGATGTGCAGGTGTTCCTAATTGTTTGTTTATTACTTCGGAAATGCTATTCATTATACATGATATGGGATAAGTAGGAACCAGCTAAAATGTGTGCAAAGAGAACTGATCTCTTTCAATAAAAGAAGAGATGTTAACAATTTGTTGAAGCCAGACTGTATATATACAAGCCTCAGTCTGGAATAGATGCGAATCATTTAGTGTTCAACAGCATATGGGTTTGTTTGTTTACTCTGCAAAGTGTTAAAGTGTTGATATTGATGTTGGCATGAAGCTCTGAGTACTGGCGTTGCAAGTGTGAGGAAGCGCTAATTGTTACATACTGTCATGTACTGGCTTTTAACCTTGTAACATTTTGGTAAGATTAATTCTGTAATTTGTGAAGAGGTAACTGAAACCAAACTCTGCAAAAGGACCTAAGTGAAGAAGGTATGGAGCAACTTGTTTTCACACAAACAACTCCAAAGTCTGATCTTAAGAATCTGTAAACACACCAACTGCCAACCGAAAGCAAAATACTGAAAAAGCTCGCAGCGCTGTGTCAGGATCAAGAGAGATCCTGACTTGAATTGATGAAAAGAGTTGTTTGTTTACTGAGAAAATGAAAGAAAATACAGAGCAACACACCTATTTCTCAAACACTCTCAGCGCCGAGACCCACAACTACACATCAATGATGCCTCTCTCTCACGAGTCTATGCTTTTATACATCTCATCTTGATACACAAGCTTAACAAACTAACAATTCTTCTAACAGACTCTTAACACATCTAATAACATGCTAATTGACTGCCATGTGTGCTTCTAGGCTCGTATTGGTAATACCTCACGTCACTAATAGAACGACATCGTTTGGCGTCAACAATTCTCTTTGAATCCTAACACGCTGCTGCCAAAAACAAAAGGGGTAACCATGGGTCCTAACCCCCTTGAGGTTTGTTTTGGCGATCCTAACTGGGCTTGACCTTTCCTTGCACTTCCCAATTGTGACATTTCCATTTTTTGCGCAAACTAACATTTTCCGTCTATTTTGACGATTTCGTTAAAAACATGCTACTGTGCACGTGACCAACACGTGTCAAAAACCTAACGGAATCCGTTAAAATAGACGGAAATCGTTAGTTTTCGCAAAAAAGGTCAAGCGTAGTTGGCAAGTGCAAGGAAATGTCAAGCCCGGTTAGAATCGCCAAAACACCTCAAGGCGAAGGGGGCTAGGACCCATGGTTTCCCCAAAACAAAACAAAACCACCATCTTTGACCTTTGCCTTCCAAGCTCCAGATGCACCCAATCAACCAAACTCCGAGTATCTCCGATGAGTAAAGTTCTTAATAAACAATACACAACTTCAAATATACATCAGATCACAATTTACAAATTCAAGTTTATGTTTATTCTTAATCATGACAAAGAGGGACGCAAATATGAGATTAAGCTCTCTAGAGCTACTATAAGAGTTCAACAAGGTTCATCAGAGTCCATCAACACAATTTGTCACGCCCCGAATTCGGCAGGACCGAACCCGGAACGTGAACGGTGAAACAATAAAACAATTTTCAAACATTTTAATAAACCTCTTTAAAACAACACTTAAGTTAAACAAAAACGATAATTTTACAGCGGAAAATACGTTCAAAACGATGTACAAACGAGCTACAAGGTACGTCAGTAACTACCCAGATACCCGGACTTCCGCTCCCAGCTCTTCAAGCTTCGAGGGCTCTCCTAGTCCGTCTCACGACCAGTACCTGCAGGAAAAGTAGCAGGGGGTGAGCATTTCGCTCACCGCCACGGATACCGGGTTGACCACGGCATACCAACAGAAATGCCGGGAACCCGACAACAACAACCCCGGGGACTACTACCCCAAAAACACAATTTAGACTGACGGTCACGCAATACAACTGTTCAACTTTCCTAACCATCTCAAACCCCGGACACGCAATGTAGACCCGACCCAGCAGTTACGACCTCAATCAAATACACAAATAATAACCACGCAACACCCAAGATCACAAAGGACCGCACACAACAATCAAGATCACAAAGGATCGCACACCAGCCACTCAATTGCCGGTTGCTAACCGGCTGGGCTTGAGCCTGCCCCACGCAACTTTCCCCAACACGCAGTCGAGCCAGGCGGTCGACCTGTTCGCGACATATACAGCAATACTTTTCCGATAGCTAGTCGGAAGGGGAGCCGCCCTTCATCGCATAAAACTGCACACTTTACCGATGGTTAGTCGGAAGGCTAGCCAACCTTTACGCGCGCGACCCCATGGCACCCCTTTGTTGTCAAGCGGGCCCCAACCTCCATGCAATCACAGTCATCACCCAAGGTTCAACAAATAGCGATAATAATATAACGACTAACTACCCCTCAGCAAGACAGTCAGCAACAATACAGGTTTAACACCCCACATGCACACATGGCCACCCACGACACACAAACAGTAACATACGGGTTCACCACCCCAAAGGATCATAAACACAACAAGTTACTTAACCTACGGGCACAACTAAGTGCCACATGCATTTCTATTGTTCGGTAAATTCACTTATCCTACGACACCACCAAGTGTCACATGCATTTCTACTAATAACTTTCCCTAGTCAAGGCCGATATCCGGCTACTTTTCCCTACCTCGTATCGCTTTCCAAATATCCACACTCAAGCTTCGGCGCGCTCGCAATCACCCGCTTAGCCTCCTCTTTCCGCGGTCGGCGGCACGATCTAACAAGATCACAAATTGAAACACTTTTTAAGTTCGCAGGCAAAGCTGAAATTTAATGAAATTGACGCCCAAACGCAACCCCGACAATGCCGATCACTCCCAAACTTCCCAATTACTCGACATTGTCAACAAAGGGCCCGGAAAAGCCCGATTCGCCCGGCTCGGCGAATCTGCCCGGGATCGGAAAACTCCCTTCCGCGGCTCCAAAAATTCCCGTTTTCGATTCTACGATCCTAAAATAATTCAAGTGTT